>CM044552.2:17291883-18559383 GCA_024416835.2 Perccottus glenii | reverse complement strand
TGTTTTTTGCTGAAATTACTAACATGGCGGTGGAGGTGGAATGTAATTGTTGGTTCTGTGTTAAAAGAAATAACCCTGTTGACATCTCCATTTTACCTCATGCCTCTGAGCACTGCATAATGCTGGCCCTCTTCATCTCCATGTGTTTATGTAAGTATAAGCACATGTTTAAAAGGGTCGTCACCTGGGACACCTCGCTGCTGAATAACTGTGAGTCTTTCCTGGAGCTGGTGAAACACGTGTTGGGAAGAGGAGTGATACTTCTTTGTTGTGTAATATGCTGTAAACACACCTGAGTGGTGAGTCACGTCACCGCGGAGCTTGGACCCGCTGGCATGCTGATATAAGGCCTGTTGGAGAGGAATGTGTTTAATGCACCCAACCCACCCAACCCTCCCACCCCACTGTAAACTGTACCATATGGAAGCTATATGACAGGCTTCAGGGCATAGCACCTCACTTGTCTCTTAGATCAGACAAGATGGCTCCACTCACAACTGTCAGCCAGTTTGTAAAAAAAAAAGAAGGTGCAAACATTGTAATGATTCCAACCAAAAGTGTTTCCTTTTATGTTTTTCTTGTCAAAACAGTTTGACCAAAATTGCCAAATTTTTAGGAGATTGTTTTTTTCTTCTGGTGACAATTAGCCTTTTAAATGCAAAAAGTTGGCATGTATCATTGAGGGCTCTCACAACACCATTAGTTCCAGAAAATAGTACGTTTGAGTTGATTGTTAATTTTTCAAAACATACAGTTCTGAATAAACTTGGCTTTGTTTTGTGGCTGATTAAGTGGGTTAGTAGGTGGAAAAACATGTTGACATTGATGTAAGACATAAAGAGAATCACATGAGTTTACACCTGGTTCACAGTAAGAGCTAAGTGAAGTATAGATTTTTTAGGACTGGAAGTGGTAACATGTTACTCTAATCTAATGGCATTTGACACAGTGATGATTTCAGTGGTTGATAGAAAGTTGAAATAGTTGCATTTGATTTGCAAGACTGGGTTAAGGTTCCCAATTTATTAAAAGAAGAGTGAAGCTCTTAATAGACTTATGTATCAGAATTCTGATTAAACATTAAACACCTGCTCCTGTCCCTCAGCAAAACTCTCCCCATGCTTTTAAATCACTTCACAGACCACTGAGCTCAGAGTCCATCCCTAGAATATTTATTCACACAACCTGTTAACACAGGCTGACTTTACTACAGCAATGCTGCATCACCTGGCGTTACCATCTCCTTGTGTTTTGTTGGCTGGACTCTGGTTTTATAATGTGGCAGGAAACAGTAGCAGATGGGGGCTTTGGTAACACATGCCTATCTCTGTGGGGGTTATCGGCACTCTAATCCAAGTATGCTCAACCTATGGGGGAAATAATGTAAAGTCACAGTGGCAGCTGATTTGAACGTCTGGAGCCCGCTCTGACAACAATCCCACTGCTCCTTCACTTCAGCACACTCATAAAAGTCAGCCGAGCTAAAGATAGACACAGGCCATCACAGGGACAGTCATAAATCACTGGGAGACCCCCGGAGGCTCGACTAGAAAGGGCCCTCAGATGGTGTGGCTTAGCATGCCGTCATTCGTGCTTTGAGGATGGCCTGTGCTCATTTGTCATACCTGTGATGAAGCAATGATTGCAGCGTTTTACTCAGCAGCCCGACCCTCCCGTGTCTGCGAGGCTGATCCTGGTTTGCTCCACACCCAAAAGGCCTCCACATTCCTGGCTCAGCTGGACATTCAACAGGCCCCCACCTGCAGCATGTCAACAACCAGGAGCTCAACAACACAGCGTTAACAACCCCCAACCACCCTCTCTCCACCCTAACTGGACTATGACAGGCTATAAAAATAGTCTCAGAAAATATGTCTATAGTCTGCTCTTACAAGCAACCTGCAGCAAAATGACATGAAATGTGTTTTATTACCTATAGGAATTCAAAGGATGTTAATAGCTCCTGGTTTACATCAGCAACAGTATGCATAACTAGTAATAACAGGTTGGTTCAGTATCACAAATAAGTGCACACTTTACCACTTTGATAAGCCCTCAGATTTGGTTCTTATGGTGGCTACATTTCCTTAAACGTAGAGTTAAACCCTACAGCCTGTTGATTGGAAAACTTGTGACATTAAATAATGAGTCCCTAAAATGTATGTGTCTGAAGTTAAAGTTCAGAAAACTAGGCATAAACCAGAAACAATTTTCGTCTCCAATCATTTATTGCATCAGTTTAGATCAATTATTTTTCCCAAGGGTCACATTAGAACTTATGCTCAATAAAAACACATTTATTTGGCCTATAGTTAAAGTTTGAACTAAAGGCAATAAACACTGTATATTTAACACCACAGTCACCCTCCTCAGTTTTAGATCCACTCTTTACAGTTTGGAAAGGAAACTTTAGGAAAGGTTGTTAATGCATGTCATAGTGAATCAACTTATCACTGCAGAATATTGAAGGAAAAGGAACAATATATGCAGTGTTTAATTATTAATAAAATTATAAGTAAACATCTTAACGTGCCGCATTTGGCCCCGGGCCTTAGTTTACCCAGCCTCTCACCCACCAGCCTCTCACTTGCCTCTCTAAACACTAATGTAGTGCAGCACAACTTCTCTGGGTCTGCCGCTATTGAATGGAATCACACACCCATCACCATCCGAAATCTAAACACCTATCCCACATTTAAGATACAGCTGAAGAAATTGGCTTGACAACTAGCATTGTGAGCACTGACTCTACCTCTCTCTGCCCCTTGCTGGCCCCTTGACTTGTGTTATGTCCCATCTCCTCTCTGATGTCTGATTGTTGTGTCTGTCGTGCTTCTGTTGTATATATTGTATAACGCTTTTATAGACTGTGTACTATTGTTGCAATGTTTTGGAATTATATAGTTTTAGTCATTCTGTTTTAGCTTAACTTTTAACATCTGTCCTGAGGACTACAGATGAAAAATAGCCTGTTGGCTAAATCTGGCATATTTACAGTTTTGTCTATCAATATGCACTGTCCCTGAAATAAATATGCTGATTTTGATCATGAGTCTGTTAGTAGATTGTTTGCTTAAACAAACACTGACTAGTTTGATTAACAGTCCACTTGCCTTCCTGGCATTGAAAGACATACATATTTCTTTTCACGCATATAAGTTTTTCATTCATTCATTCATTCATTCATTCTATAGCATAAATGTGGGTAGGGCTTTTCTATTGTATTTGTTCTTTTTAATGATTTTGAAATGCATTGTCCATCATCCCTAACTGCAAAGACAATGTGTTGTTACACATTCAGTGGAGAACATTAGCAAGTGTTTAGGCTGCACCAGCTAAAGGCTTTAAGTCATTGGATAGCTTGGACTTTAAAATGCCAAATAAGCTGACATTGAGACCTCATTCATATTCACTGTTAATGGAAGTTTTAAATGTTGTTATAAACACTAACTATGTGTCAAGTAACATTTAGCTGTAAAATTGGTCACATGGTGTAACATCTAACTTAAAACAAATGTTTTTACAAACAAGCAATCGCCTAGCTGTAGCAACTGGAGGTAGAGCAGGTCGTCCAATAACTGGAGAGTTGGCAGTACGATCTCCACTCCTCCAGTTCATACTCTCATTGTGTCACTTGTGCCACTGCACTGGTGTATGTTGGCGCCACTCTCTCCATAGTAGCTTACCTCTGTAACCATCACCAGCACAGTGTCAATGTGGGAGTGCTTGTGTGTGTGAAGCGCTTTGAGTGCCCAAGAAGGTAGAAAAACTCTAGATAAATGCATGCTATTCACCTTCTACTGTTTATAAATGAAGTATGGCCCTCAAAAAGTCACTTTGAAAAACCAGTTAACTTCAAGTGTTTTTTCTTGAGAAGATGACTAACATTTCTCTGAAGAGCTGGCTGGTCGCAGAGCAGCCAATAGCAGCAAGATAAACTCTTGGACTCCAAAGTTTGACCTGAAGCAAATATCCATTCAGATGTACGTTTCACATCATTTTATTTCACCATGTGGTAGCCTTTATTTTGGGTACTAAAAGTCATTTGGAAATGTCCTTCACCCAATCCAGTAGGATCTATATCATTGCACAGTCTCAGCTCGAGAGTCCAAGTAGTTTTCTATTCTCTTTAGAGCAATTATATGTCAGTAAGTCTTGCAGATCATGGGGTGCAATCATTTGCAGTGACTGATAATAAAAGCAACCGTAATCTTCTTTGTCAGATGCCGCTTTGATGTCTGATTCAAGAAACCGTCCTCCAGCAAGAAGACGCTACCTCACTCTTGATTAGGTCCTATTATAATTTTCACATTTGCATAACAAATACAAGACGGATTAATATTTTGAGCATTAGGGATCTTATCTTTGCGTCTTCTTCTTTTTTTGGTTTGTTGCAGATGTGTTCTTCATGACAGTTGCCTAGTAGCCAGAAACGACCACTTCATTTTCAATTGACATCACATGGTGCCAGAGGAGCTCACCCAGAATAACTGGACAAGCCTCCAGAGGCAAATGCTCACTGATGTAATATGTACAAGCTTTATAGCCATTTCTTTCATAGAAATCCGTGTTGGTGTGAGAGATATTGTGACACTAAGACACATTATTCATGAATGCTTCAATGAATCTGGGCTGGTATTGCATAACATCTTATACTGGCCTGGTGTTGTGTCCAGAGAAGCCCATGTGACTGTGAGGCACAGTTGTAATTTCAGTAATTGCTGGATGATCTAGTATCACTGTATCACTTTGTGACTCTGCCCAAGGTCATAATCATAATCATGTTTTTGTTTAGTCCAAATGTAACCAACATAGATAAAATTGGAATGGAATATAAAGAACACATCAATGTATTCAGTAGTGTATAATCACCTCAAAATAACTCCACAGGAGGTACACACAGATTATTCCTTTTTATTTGTACTAGGAAGTATTGATAGAAATTGTAGGCTGTAAATATTTTAATTATTTCAAGAGTTCAAATGTTATATAGTGTCACTTTAAAGCTCTATAGCACTGGTTCCCAAAGTGGGAGTGGTGGGCGGGGGGTCGCGAGATGATTTCCATATATATATATTTTTTTTTTATGATTTTTTAAAATATATTTTTTAAAAAGTTGTAATGATGCGAGTATAGTATTTAGGATAATTAAAATAAACTGAAAGTAAAACTTTGTTTGCTCCAATTAGTTATGACAGTGACGGCTTGTTGCCAAGTCCGCGGGCTACTTTTAAAGTCCATTTTGGGCAAAAAGCATAGTTTAATAAAAGACCATGTGACTGTGAGGCACAGTTGTAATTTCAGTAATAGCTGGATGATCAGTACACAAACATTTCTAAAACTGTAAAAACTGTCTTTCTTTCTTTTCTTTTTTTAAATAAAACATTCATTAATTATTTTATGATAAACATACTGGCTTAAGTGCACCCCTTTATAATCATTAATTTAATAATAATAGATAAATAAATACATTCCAAAAATAAATACAATAGGCTAAATGATAATAATTTGCATGTAGGCTACATGCATTTAGAAGAAGAAAAGAGGAACAAAGAAATGAAAAGTCAGTCATAGTCTGGGGTCGAGAGCATCAGCAGTCTAATATTGGGGGTCACGGTCTGAAAAGTTTGGGAACCCCTGCTCTATAGAACCCAGCAGCGGTTTTATTGCTTCCTGTTTCTTTTCCTACAGCTCTACAGAGTGGGCAAACAGAGCACAGCAGGAGGAGAAGCACATTCTTTTTTGTCTTTTTTTCAAACACTAATTATAGCATGAAGGTTTACAGCACTTATGAACTAATATGATTTTGTGTCACTGAGTTAGATCTCAAGATTAAAGTCAGAAAACAAGATTACATTTAGAATTGTTTTGGTTATCAGGAGTTGAATCCTCACAATTAAAAGAATGATGAAGAGAAAACGGAGGATAAAAAATTAAATAGTGTTTTAATACAATGCTTCTGGCTGCTGTGATTTCAAAACAGGTTTTTACTGCTTTGTTTATTCATTTTCTTTGTTAAAACCTTTAAATGGCCCACTCCAAAATCACCATGTAATTCTGCAATGTCACAATCAACGAACACATATGTCTCCCATCGTCATGGTAACAATAAATGTTAGGGAAAGTCCATTAGAGCGTTTTAAAAATGTAAAACTTCAAGTTAGCATCCAATGGAAAAGGATTTTTTTTTATAGATTTATGTATTCAGCACCATTCTTTATTCTCCTATGAAGTATGTTCCTTATGGGCAGCCATAGTTCTGACTTCTCACAATTCTGACTTTATTCAAGACCTTTCTTAAAAATTCCATCTCTCTCTCTCATTTTTAAATAAGGAATTGTTATCTGTAAATGAAACCAATAAAGATTTTGATTGTGAAAGTTGATTAAATTTTTTTCAAACAGAATACAACTGCCTTAAAAGTTATCTTTTAACAGATTTGTGTAATATGGCTCAGTGGCTCAGAGGTAGAGCAGTTGTCCTATAACTGGAAGGTTTGCTCTCCCCACAGTTCATAGTGTCGTTGTGTCCTTGGGCAAGACACTTAACCCTCCTTGCCTTCAGTGGTGTTCCAGCTGTAACACTGGTGAATAGAAACTTAATGTAAGTCACTTTGGATAAAAGTGTCATGTATTGTTAAAACATTGAAGCACAATCAGATGCAAAAATATGAATTATCAATTGGCAGCGCATTTTGTTGAATTTAACCATCCTATTTCTTTCTTAAGATAATTTGGTATTGAGAAGTTATTGGTTTTCTTTGGCCACCAGGAGGGAACACTACTGGATCCATGACCTGCTGGAGAATTTTGACAGTGTATGTAGATTATGAACTAAAATGCTTTTGGGGTTGATGTTAACTTTAGTCTTGTACCTGACAAATGGACTATGCAATATTTTATTACTTTGCAATATATACCATCAATGCACTGCTGACCAAACTTACAACAATGAAGAAAATAATGCTGGCGAGAAAATGAGCCTCTAGTGTAGTTCTACAATAGAAGTCAATATCGTGAGTAGGATGGAGGAAAAACCTTGAGCCCTGAGGAGCACTGCTTTAAAGTTAACCATAAGGAAGTCGTCATGTTAAACGTTTTCATGGTATTACTCTTCATTTGCTACAGTAAATCAACCATGCATGCCTCCACTACAGCGACCCTTTAACCTCTTACTGTACAGACTCACAGCCTGACTCAGCGTCCAGTCAGCGCCATCCCTGCAGTCAATCTCACTGACTCCTGCTGGTGTTTTCATGTCTGACTAACATTGTTTGACTTACACAAATTTTCTGGCTTTTTATAGCAAGACAGGAGGTAATATTCCCATGGGCAAAGAGCAGTTAACGCTGTCTGACATAAATCTGCTTTTACAACAGAGAAGATGAAAGAGTGGCTGCTCCCTGTCTCACAGACTCAGTTAAAGACTTTCAAATCCCTGAGTTAAGCAGTAAGTGTCTTCTCTGAATGCCAATCTAACACATTGTGGGCAGTGGTAATGCAGAGAAGATGGCAAATGGATTTTCCCTGATTTGAACCCACAGCGAGTCACCTTGACTAATTTTCAAACAGGCCGAAGTGTTGCCAGACAGAATACAAATTTCAATGACAGCAGAACAAATGCAAGATACAGTATAAACATTATGAGGCACCAGCCACACATAATGAACTTAACCAACAGAGCACCAACAACATGCCTACACTTAGCGTTCCCCTTAGACGAACTATCTGCAAAATGCAAGATAAATTGTATATATATATATATATATATAATTATATATATATATATATATATATATAGTTTTTATTTTTTTGTTTTTTTGAAAGAAATTAGGCCTAGATAGTATTTTAGAGAGCATTTAGACTTTTTAGGGCCAGAATGGCAAATTGATTGAACAAATAAAGAAGCTTAGGTCCTTCATCTGCAGAGATGTTCAATTATCCAGGAAAGATTAAATAATATAAAAAAAGATATATTGGGCCATAAAATGTTTATTTTGGACGAGCTGTTGAAGAGACGGGAAATTTGCAAAGATCCTTTCCAAATCTGTGGCGTCATTTTAAAGCCCCATTAGTCATTTTTAACAGAAAATTACTCAACAGAGTGACATACAAAGCAAAACATACAGAGGCAAAAAAAAAATATTATTCAATCCCAGCACTTCATATTTGAGCACTTTAATAATAAATACAGAAGGAGGTTTGTCAAAGAGAAGGATCAACTACTTAAGTTTAACTGAGCTGTAAGTGAGAATAAGATGAATGTGCTGTAGCTTGCATTGGCATTCCAGTATTTTGTTAAAGGCAACTGTTCACTCAGATGAATGGTTTGTGGTCTCAGAGCGCCTGGAGGACAGCCTCATAGTTCCTATATATGGTCATCTCTCTGTGTGTAACTTACTGAGCCCACTCCACAGTCCTATACAGCTTTACATTACACTTCAGAGGCATCTAAGAAAGCTATAAAGACCTTCTCTCTTATTTCTGACCAAAGCTGTGACGCTCTCTCAGAGCTGCCAAATGTCATCCCAGAGCTAAAAAGTCACGCTCATTTTGGATCAAAGGCAGTTCTGTGGCTTTAGAGGATTGCACTGTGTAAATGACCAAAGGGTAAGTTTGTCAGACAATGAGGCCTGATTCAGAACATTGCGCTGGAGACATTTCAGAAACAGTCAGCATCAGAGAAATTCACGAGCCCAGTGGTGATCAACAGTAAGCTTTAAATCATTGTAAATTCATGGTGTCATGTCCACTGCCAATGTTTTACAGTCAGACAGAACACTCCCATTTTGGCTTTTGTTAATGATAAAATGCCAAACTATTTCCAACTTAAGTCAAAATATACTGGTCAGTTTTTGCAAAAGAAATAAGTCACTTTAATTATTTTACAGAAAGTTTTAAATTTACCTAGATACAGTTAAGCTGGACTGGTCCTGTTAAAGTGCCACAGTTAACTGTAGGTCAGAGCATGCGCTTGAAAATGCCAAATTCTTCTCCAACTAAACACATTCCCACCTGGGGCAGACAGAGAGGGGGGGCTGCCATACACACTGCGCTCACAGCCTTCTCCGACCACCACCAAACACACCTCTACAGTCACACACATTCATTCACCAGTGCTACGGACACTGGAGGCAAGGTGGGTTAAGTGTCTTGCCCAAGGACACAACGACAGTATGACCATTTCTGTGATGGTTATTAAACAGACCCGTAACCTTTAAAATCAATCCAGTCAAGTGGTTACTGTGGCACCATCCAGGACTATTTGTGTCCAAACTGTAGAATGTGTTTTCTGTTGATTTACTTACTTTTTGCAACAGACATTTTTCAGGAAAACCGCTTGCTAACTAAACGCAAACTAAACCAAAATAAACCAAAACAAATACTAATGAGGCTAATATTAATCTAGTAATAAGAAATTAAACCTACATTAAAATAGATATACTGTATCTCCTCACCTCAACCATTCTATCAAACATTTTTCCTGTTTAATCTCCACTGGTGTTAAATCCTCTTCTGTTCTTGTGGGAGCAGTCTGCCATCTACTGAGCCTAGCATCTCTCCATCTTGACCTTTATCTAAAGTTGTCTTAACAAATGAACGAATGAACTACTCAGCAGCTCCAGATCTAAGTGTGTGTTCATCAGAATAAGCTTTATTGGTGGAGATGCGTCCCTCACGTTTGTAAGAGTGACCTCCCGTTTTGAATTTTTAACTTATTACATCACACAGCAGGACAGTCTGAGCCCATCCATAAAATGGAATCTGATTTTGTTCCAGTTCTCCAAGAGCGTCGTTTCCCCCGGAGTGACCTCTAGCTCTGATAATGACCACCTTGTCGTATTTGCCGTTATGACAGTCTGTAAAGTGAGTCACCTCTCCAGAAACTGCGGTGCAATTTCAAATGGTCAGAGGCTGTAAGCATACACTGGCCTGGCTGACGGAGCGTGGTGAGATGAGGCAGGTCTGAAGCGAGGATAAACGTTAGTGGTTAGCGGAGGGGATGACACAGTTATCTCATAAAGCCCTGGTCAGTCCGTGGCCTCTCGAGATGTCGATTGCAGACGGTGAAGAGGTGGGCTGCGGCATCACATCATTGCCACGTTTATTCTTGGCTTCTGGTCCTCTGATGGTGTTTAGTCTCGGGAGGAGACTGAAGTAAAAATGGTTGCTCTCTACTGACCTCTATGTAACTCAGAGTTCAGTTAAGCAACTATAAATTTACATAGTCCTTTGAAGTGTTACCTCTCTTGATAGTATGAAGTCAAATCATCCTGAATAAGTTCAAATGCTCTGTAGTTATTTTGAACCACAAATTTGTATAAAGCTGCAACAAAAGAGATATTTTAGTTTTCATCAGGTGGTGGTTTAAAAATTCACCCCCACCTGTCATAGGAAACTGGTTCTATTCTCCAACAGGGAGCTGAAACTCCAGCCACAAAGGGTCACAAGTCAGTGTACCTTTGTGCCAGTCCAAAGCCTGGATAAGTGGAGAGGGTTGCATAAAAGAGGTAGAGGCATAAAATCTATGTCAGACTAAATATGGGAACCATTTGGAGATTAAGGGAGTGGCCGAAAGTACAGTTTCTTTAATGTTTTAAATTGAGACAGACCAAGAACTCCTAAATACATCACATATCTTTGGTTGTTATTATTATTATTTTATGAGAAACACTGCTTTGTTGGTCAACATATTACGTTATGTCTATACTATTGCAATGGTAACACTGTATAGACTTTGCGTTTATTGTTGATGTACTGTAGTTTACTTATTCAAATAAGCTAAATGTATCAATCACAAACTTTTTTTATAGAAAATGTAAACTGGCCCTATTCTACATGTTTGGCCCTTATAAACATTTAGGAGGTTTAACAGCCTTCTGTCTAAAATCTGTTTAGTTTACATTGGAGGGTTGTTGTTTCTCTCAATCACAGCTCACAGGGGGAAACCCTGCATTGGGTTACTGCCATTAAAAACATGAAGCTGCAGAAATAAAACATATACACTCTCCTTACTTCTCTGTTTTAGGTATTTTAGTAAAATTCAGAGTTCTGTGGATATACAGTTACACCAACTACCATCTGGGGTTAATTAAAATCTATTTCATTTTCCTTCAAAACATTACATTCCTTGTGTAAAAATATCTAAGCAGAATTTGAATAATATTGACTTTCCAATGCAAGAACATTTATTTTCCATTGTAGACTATTTCTTATTTCTATGATAGATAAATGATCCACTGCCCTGAAAGACACTGGAAGGAGTAGAGTCATAGACTGAGAGAAATTCTGTTTCATATTGATCTCTTACACTATTGAGTACCACCCGATCAAAGTGTATTATTGTCTTTAAATGTTTTTGTGTGTGTGTGTGTGTGTGTGTGTGTGTGTGTGTGTGTGTGTGTGTGTGTGTGTGTGTGTGTGTGTGTGTGTGTGTGTGTGTGTGTGTGTGTGTGTGTGTGTGTGTGTGTGTGTGTGTGTGTGTACTAAGATTCTTCATTCTCATACCACCCACTTCCACAACCATACGTTAAAAGACCAAAAACATTTGAGCTCCACTATCTTGACAAAGTATGATATTACAGCACTGCTCAGAATAGAAAAGATTTTGCTTGTGAACCCATTAATCATATTGTCTTTTGGCCCTCCAGACCATACGGAAAATAATTTAGCAAACAGTTATGCAATTGTATTAACACATAATAATGCTTTGGGCAAGAAGAAAGTTGCTAGAGAGCCGAGTAAAAAAAGAGTGGACAGATTGGAGAACAGGTTGCAGCTTGGACACAACAGAACGGGCTTGAAATAACATGCTTTCATTTTATTTGTTTTGTGAGAAGATAAAGGGAATTTGATAAGATACAGCTAAAGCTATGATTAAAGAAAGCAGATAAATGTGAGTATTACAAAATCAGTACAATGGACTGACAATGGATAATACTACAATAAAATAAAACTAATTTCCTACGCACAAATGGACATTGAACAAGGGCTGAGAACAAAAATGTGTAAGGATTATCTACTGAGGACATGATGGACTGATTTTCCCATGTCTTGTGCAATGCCTGTATCTGGGATCTCGTTCTTTTGGTCATGACCCAAAGCTCATGTCCATAGGTGAGAGTAGGAACGTAGATTGGCCGGTAAATCAAGTATATACTATATAATAATTATGTAATATGTTTCCCAAAACTGATATACTACAATATACTTATGTAACAGTTTCTCATGTTTTACCATAAATATTCACATGTAGACATGCAGATCTACAAATTACTACTGCTGGCTCCACTGATGGTTCTAGTGTGACCCATGTCCAGTGTGACTTCATGCAGGTGACTAGCCTGGGAGAAATTACAAATTAATAAAATGTCACTACAATATTAATATAACAATAAAATAACAATAACAGTGAATAAAATAAAGTGTATTCTGCCCCTAATGTGATGGGATTCAATTTTTTTGTTTCCCCCCTCACAAGTGTGCACTCCTTTAGAAACATTAACATTAATAAAATTGCATCATCATCACCGAGTTACAGTCTGTATTACATTTACATTTAGTCATTTAGCAGACGCTTTTATCCAAAGCGACTTACATTAAGGTTCCATTCACCAGTGTTACAGCTGGAACACCACTGGTTATTGGTCTTGCCCAAGGACACAACAACAGTATGAACTGTGGGGAGAGCGGGAATCAAACCACCAACCTTCCAGTTGAGGGACAACTGCTCTACCTACTGAGCCACTGAGCCCCTGCGTATTAAAATGCAAATGTGTCCTGCAATCATTATTTGTATAATACAAATTTTGTATAAAAAGTTACATATTAATAGGACAGAGTTCAGGAAGCACAGAGTTCAGACAGCGACAGTGGATGTGCTGTAATGTCCACTGTGTGTGAAGGTGTGTGTAAGGCAACATCGAGGTGGATGATAGGATCATCATACTGGAACAGAGTCCTGTGTGTGGGACAGACACATCACCGAGCAGGTCAAATGTACAGGCTTAAAGATTAAAAAAAGAAAAAAATTAACTTGCCTGGTTCTTTATTATCATCCAACTTCAGATTTCTCAGAGACCTTGGTTGAGTTGGCATTTTCTGAGGTCAGTCTGTTGTTAGCTACTAAATAGAGAAGCAGTTCATGATTGGTCAGGTTCTGTGTTTTCCAAATTCTGATCACAAGATAAAACCTTATAAACCCTTATAAAAGTATAAGTTCAATTTGCAGATATGACTTTTTTGTTTTCCAAATAAAAAACACCAAAATGCATAAAATTTTAATATTATGTAAGACTATGTGAATAACTCAAAGCGTCAAATAGAACCTTATTATTCTAATGAGACATGATACATCTCTACTTACAATATTCTTGTTGTTGCAGGTCAACGCCACCAACTCCCTGACACGTCAGCCAATCACCTCCTCCTTAGGTCCTGGGGAATATCAAGTCTATTTTCTGCTTCACTGTTCCTGATTTTGTTGCATTTAGGCAGTTTACAGGATGCCACAAGACCTCAAACTTATGTTATTGTGGTATTTTATTGTGGAATACAGCAGGTGATTGTAAACATTGTTGTGTAAACTGTTATAAGACCGCATTGACGCTGACGACAAACAGTGAGTAAAACAGCAATCCCAAAAAACTGATTATGATTTTGTATTTCAAAAACGTGTGTTCTAATGATACAGTATAAATCCAAAGAGAGGAGCAGCAGTGGGGTCAGATATACTAAAGGATTGTCAACAGCTGAGCCAAGTGATTAGACTGTCATTATGCGTCGAGCCAGCATTTGCATGTTGGCATTGTGTAAATTGTTTGGTCTTAGTGGGTTTGGGTTAAATTTCCAGGGGGCAGTACCAACGAACGCAGAATAAACTGCCTCTGGACGCAATTGGATACCAACACAACCAATTAGACAAACAAAACATCACAAAGGATAAAGGGTAAAAGTTACAATTTGCCTGACAGGATTTCTACTGAGAGTAAATGGCTGTGAAGGAATTCCAGACTCATCTCCTGGATCTTTTAAAGTGAATCGATATGACTGGACGTGCAAGTTGATCTATAACATGTTAGACAACATTAAGGGTTTGTAATGTGGTAGAAAACTAACTAAATTAGTGTAAAAACTTCATAGAAATTGTTAAGGAAAGAACAAAAAATATTATCAAGAAGAAGAGGAAGTTGAAAAATAAGATCAGAGTGAGCTAGGGCTATTGCAATGGCTACCACACAACAACACCATGGTAACACAACATTATCATCACAACCCATATACTCAGTACATCTGTGGTAAATAGTTAGATGATTTATTGAGTGCAACCTTCCAACAATTTACACAATGACACAAATTGTAAAGTATTTGAACTCCCTAAACTCGTGCGTAAACCATTTTCAGTCAAACGTGGCTGCTTCCTGACTCCACACCTGCACTGTGTTTCTATAAACTGTCTTGCAAGCATCACTGTGGCTTGCTTAATAAAGTCAGCTGAATGAAAGATGCTTTGAGCTCTCTCACTGCACTCTCTGTGGACAGTAGTAGCTTGTGGGAGTTGGTCATTTGCTGGCTGCATGCTCTCTCTTGGTGCCAGTGAGTTCTCCGGCGGTTTGGGGCGGCCAGCTCTAGATAAATACAACCCCCCTTCCTTTTCATCTAGGGAGTAATGAGGACCTCCTGCTCGCTTTAAGCTGCACACTGTAGCTGCCCGGAGATGTAAACTAAAACCATCATCAACAAATAATCAGCAACAGGGGCGCATGATCTAATTAGCCTTATTAGCTAATTTGTTTTTTTTTTAACCCAAAGGCTAGTTACACACAAACCTACACATTATAATTAAAAAGACTGGACTAGACTGCAAGGTAGTTATTCGATTTACGTAATCCTACATTTCCCATAATGCATCCTTTTTTGTTCAGGTGTACATGTTGGCAGCTCAGTGTATGCTGACAGATTGATTTATGTGGTGTAACATTTGATAACAGCCATTTCATTTGAAACATTTAGAAGAGCCTGCTAAATGTATCCATTTTTTTTTTTTTTTTTTGTTACTGCCTCATATTTATAGTGCCAAGATGAGCGGGTACTCTATTCTGAAGTAGCTTTCAATAAAACATGGCTGACATGAATGGCTTGAAAGCTTTTGGCACTACACTTTTTAGGTAATATTGAGAGAAGTCAAATAAAAAAAAAAATCCAATGTTAAATGATTTTACTATGGAGAAATCATCACACTGAAGAGCAATAAATCATAAACACAGCCAACAGCTATAAATACCTAGGTTCATTTTGCAGCTAATGTCTTCATAGTGTTTAAAATATGTGCATTTATAACCAGATATTTGATGAATAATATGCTTATGCAAGACATTATTGAAACAAATGCCTTTGTGATGCTTCCTCTCATAAATAAACAATACGCTTATATGCTTCATCAGCCAGTGTGTAGGTGGAATGTTTTCAATAAAGACATTGTGCTCATAAGTTCCTGGGGTGTGTTGTAAATGATTCACTGTGAACTGAAATAATACTCTAAAAAAAATTTGACATAGGGGCCAGTCCTTTTGGTGCTGTCCTATTCAATTCTAATGCAACTCTGTGTCCACCTGCTGGCTTGAAGAGGTACTACCATGACATCATATTTGACCCACACAAATTCAGGACATTCCTAGTGAGACAAATGCAAATAGGGTGTAGTATATTTAAAGTAATGTTTTTATTCCAAAGCGTCCCAAGTAGAACTCTTTATCATTATCTTACAAACATCTGGTATATACACACACACACACACACACATTTAGGGACAAAATGGAGAAACAGTCAACATACAGAGTAGCCACCATTCGTTTGTTAGAGGACAAAAATATTTGACACACTCCCCCCTTTATCTACTCGGAGGCCCACATTTAGACATCAGAGACATTTAACACATCTCCAAATTGTAATATGGCTGTATGTGAAGAACCTGCACTGCTCTCAACACACAGGATGAAATAATTCTACATATGATAAGGAATATACTCTATAAAGATACTCTTAAATTAACCTTCTTTCATAATATTAAAAAGATACTTTTGGAATTTGTTTAACCAAGGCTTAGTGCAGTTTTCATTTATCAAAGCTAATCCGTTTAACATTTGAAAATAAGTCTTTTCTTACAAATAACAATGTGTGTAATACTTGTTTTTACAATTCAGTCAAGTAAAATAAAAGATAATTGATTTGAAATTATCATTTCACATTTATGGAAGTCAAGGTTATGCTATCTGCATACTTATACTTATGACCAAATACATCACCAGCTGTGTGCATCATGCAACAGTTTGTTCCCCTCACACTACATTAGTGCTTCTTACTGTAAGAAAGTTTGCATGGTACTTTGGGAGGCAAAGTATGGCATAGACTGTCTCCATACAAGGCAGAGCAGCTTGAGTACATAAAGTACAGAAAAAAAATAAAATAAACAGAACCATAATAGACATGTTTGGAAACTTGACTCAAAACTCTTGTTCTTACACCTGACATTCCTTAACAGGACAGGATTAGTAATAATAATGACTAGCCAAATAGCAGAGTTATGACAATGTTTTTTGTAACCGAAGGGAACAAAACTGCATTAACTTCAAAGGAGAACATCCAGCAGTGATGCACACATTTACAATACGAGTCATTCCCACATTATTATTTTATAACACCATGATGGAAAAATAAGTGGTCAGGAACAATTGAAATGACAGACATAATAAAATTTACAATTAACAGTCTTTTTTCTGATTCAGCACAGCGTTAAGTGACAAAGCACAAACTGACATCTTAAAGCATCCATGTCGAAAAGGGGACATTTTACTCATTGCACTTAATTTTGGGAAGACCAATTTTCTGGTAAGGCTGGCATTGTTGATTTTACATTCATGGGAACAAGACTTTTTAAAACTATCAGAAGGTACCCCCTGCTGATGTGATGTGGATACACCAACAGCAGAGGGACACAAGACACATAGTACTGTTTTACAATCAAGCTAAGGAAGGCACTGTAATAATGCTATACTACATTAGCTTTGTATGCTCTCATTATCCATCTTAAGAAAGGTAAAAATCTAAAAATCTTGGACATCATTTGATTTTGAAAAATAAAGTCTGACATACATAGAAAATTATTTTTGCACCGTTGACTCATTTTAGCAAGTACAGTTACAAAACGTAATATGCTATAAAAAGAACTAATGCTTATGGCATTTTTGGTTATCTAATGAGCTCTTGATTGACACCATTTGCTCTTAAAAAAATTGTAAGAATATGAAGACATGATTATTTACATTTTGTGCTGCAGGAAATAAACATTGAAATGCTTCATTGGTCTGCTAAAAAAGCAGGAACTTCGACGTGGCCTAGTGAGTTATCAAGACTTTAAACCATTATAAATTAGAGCTCTGTGTTGACAACTACCAGAAAAAAGGATGCAAGACAACTTAAAAATATTTACATAGAAAAAAAAATGTGGGTCACAGTGTTACCCATTTGAACGGGGAGGTGTCTGTTATTGGAGGTGAAAAGACAGCGCTACAATGACAGTGCAGTCTTTTGTGAATAAAAAAAAACAGCACTTTTGGAAATCCTAATCCCTGCCTTTGATTAATCAGGGGTCACTAGATGTCCAGTCTGCTGAACTTCACACCTCGGCTCCATTGTAGAGAACGCCACGAAAATGTTAACGGCAGCTGATAGTTCCTTGGGACTGTGCCGTTAACATTTTCCTCAAAGTACTGGAACAATCGGAACCACCAAACCCGGGAGAAAGGGTTACTCTGAGACGTCTCTTTGAGTGACTGAAAAAAAAAAAAGTTATACTTCACACTGAACAATAACCAGGTGGCAGAGATAAATATATGCAAATGTAGAATAACTGACGTGCTGGTTGGCCATGGAGTGGTACCACCAGAAGAGACGTGTAGTGATAAAGTATGCCACCAACACATCTACAGTGTAGTGGTCATGGGCCAGGAGGATACAGAATATTCCCACAGCACTCAGCATCCAGCAAATCCAGGGGTACCACCAGTACCGCTTGGGGGAGTCTGCAAAAGACACCACATAAAGTAAGACTGGGTAGCAATGATGATAATGGCTAGTTTCTCAAAAAAAAAAAGAAAAAGATTAATAAATGTATGCTTTATTCACCCCTAGACGTCACTGTTGTATTTGTCAGGCCCATCAACACAAAACTACTGAAGAGGTTCTAAAAAAATCATGTGGTGTAATAAAGGAAAAACTGTGCACTCAGTGCTTGAATGAACAATGTGTAATCTGTATATCTTGGCCAACTACTTTAACTCACACTTTCCAATCCAAAGGCTTGGGGGCAAACCTGGGGCTTCTGCAAACTAATCAGGATATGTGCTGCAGTGGGGAATGGAAAATATGGTCATCTGAATAGTGTGCATATGTCAGTGTTGGTGGATAGTGCACAATGTAATTTTATTCTACTCCATGGAAATGTGTAGTCACACAGAGTAAACACAGAGTCAAGAACTATGAAATAATAATCCAAAGACATTGCATTTAAGGAGGTCAGTTGTTAATGCTACTTACATTCATTGATGAAGAGGTATGTCATTGTTAACATAACTGTATGGCCACTGTACAAATAATCTCCACACATTGTGTGGGAACCAGTAATGGAGAGACCACCTCCTGCAATCATTTTCATTATTCTTCTCATCTGTGCTTCCCAGTTCCCCATCAACTGAAAAACACAGCAACAAACAGATGATTTGAATATACTGTATGATTAACAACATTTCCATTGCACCAATCTGCCAAACTAAAAGAAGATGTCAACCTTGACCTTAGTATTGCTTTAATGGCAACAAATGTCAAACACAATGTTACACCAGCTTGCAGTTTTCCACAGTGCTGAATACTAAAAAAGTAATGTTGATGTAAATCTTAGTCGCATGCTTCAAAAGGACTAGTAGAGTTATAATTGAGACAAAATGACATGTCATGTTATTTGTGAATGTGACATGTCAAAGTGAATGTGTGGCCCACCTTTGGAGAACATTTGAAATGCATCCCAGGAACAGGCAGAGTGGTGATGTACATTGTTATACACCGATACATATAAAGAGTACCCACAATGAAGAAAAAGCGCCTGCCTATAATTGACCTGCAAAAACAGAGGGAAAAAATGAAAACCAAAAACACTTTCCTGGACACACTATCAAAACAAGCCAGTTATACTGCTGTACCTGTGCTTAAGCAGCAGCCACTGTATGAACCACAGTAGAACCAGCAGCAGACCAATAATCTCACAGATGGAGAAGGCCCATTCTTTTCTGTCAAACAGGTCAAAGAACTTATCAGGCAGGGGAGGTGTGTGCTCTTTTGGCGGGACCCTCTCATGCACCACTGAAATGACAACAGTGGTGGTGACAAAGCACACCACTGCATAGACAAAAGCAACGGCTGTTTTTCCCCACTCAGTGGGAAACGAGGAGCGCACTTCCATCGTAGGAATTGGGATCTGGACCATGTCTTTTGCGTAGTTCCCCAGAGTGCCATTCCTCTGGGGTTTGGTAGTCCCATTGGGCAGCCCACCTGCATGACCATTTGTGTGCCCATTTTTTTGAGCCTCGATATGATTTTCTATTTTCAGTGTCTCAATTCGCGCAAACAAATGTTGGCCACCATCTGAAGAGACTCGCGAAAGGGGTGTTTCACTGAAATCATCCTTGGTAAGCCTCAGCAAGGCGGGGCCATCTGTCCCACGGAGAACATCCACATATTCCGACATGCCCTCCTCAGCCAACCAGAAAGAGACATCCTCTGCTGACCATAACCCCACCTTCTTCATCCTTGGGCAGTGTGGATGATACTGAGCTCCTCAGACTTCAGAAGACTTTGGAACACACCTATCTATGGGGCAGTGCTAAGTCCTCTCCAGCTTTGGCACATGGTGTTTTTTACACATGGAACGGGGGCACCCAGAGGGACCCCGGCTGCCTCTTCAAACAATGACAGAAAGTAAAAAAGTGTGCGAAGTGAGAAGACTCTCTTCAGCTCATTGGTTTTCCTTAGAGTCCAGCCCTGTCAAAAAGAAACATAAAAAATACAGTGAGTAAGAATCTATTGATGACAAACACTCACACATCCATAGTTTAGGAAGCAATTCAAGACTCACAAGAAGGTTATGACTATCAATAAGCCAAACCTCATATAGAGTTCAGCAAACATTATTTTGGAAAAAAAGCCATGGCATTTTAGGAGCACAACACTATTCTACTCCATTCTATAAACATCCAAGCATTAACTCCTCCACAGTATACATTTCTAATCCAGGCTTTAGGCAACAGCCAAAGCTAATAGAGAGATAGAGTTACACAACATCTGCTGCATATCTCAGAGTTGTTTATAAGCCGTGATGTCGGTAATGAACATAGGGTGGCTCTGCTTGTGTTCAGGGGAGTGCGAGGTCCAGCTGGATACAAGCGGTGATATATTGCTTGGACAGACAGAGAAAAGGAAACAGGGGACAAGGAGGAACTCATGAATCTGGGTGAAGGTCAGCGCGAGCAGCGAGCGGCCCCACCCCTGTAACAAGGGCAACGAGCCAGCAGGCGGGTGTTTAGATCAGACCAGCAGCAGCTAAATGCACTGGCAGAACTGATGGTTGGCAGGACAACACAGCGCAAATCCGGAGCTCATCTCGGCTCACCTCAGCGCCTCACTCGGTCAACAGGGCTGGGCTGGCTTAATGGCCTCGGAGCACAACTCTGACAACGTGTGGATCACAATATACTCCGGCTGAGGGCCCAAGAACAATTTGACCTGATAACCCTAACTTCAAAGGCAGCCAGTAAAACAACAAGCATGTGGCGGTGAATGTGTCTACTCGGAAACCAGGCTGTAACACCTCAGCTATGTGCCGACCGAGCTGGTTAACATACTGAGCAGTGAGGGCGGAAAAAAGGAGAACACTGTTTAATGAAGATAAAGGCAAACAGGGAGACAAAGAGCACTGGCGTCATATACAGTTGAGTCAGATCAGAGATTAGCTGTCACTGAGTCAGCAGGCTGCTATGGACCTTTGGTCTCTCAATCAGCTTACAGTGAAGAAATAATCTCTCACAATAAAGCACAAATAAATGAAGTCCTTCTGTAAACTGAACTTTGTTTATTCAAGTTCCTGGTTGGAAAACCCAGATCTTTTCTTGAACTACATTTTCAAACACAGCGTATAACCCAAGCTTACTGACTGAAAAATCAACTTCAAATAAAACCTTTTCTATTTAGTATTTCACAAGTAGATTTAATAGCTTTTTCGTTTGTATTTAATAACCATTTTCTTTTATAAATTCTTAATTATAAGTCCTATTTCCTCATTAGCAACAAATGTAATATTTATAGTTAAATCTACACCATATAACTTTTTAGATGTAAGAAACTAAATTAAACAAAGGCTGCCTGCAAACTCACATGGGGCCAATATATTTAGAAGATGTTTTATTTAGAAGGTAGGAAAGAAATTGAATTCCCCATTGTGCTATGTTTCAATGAAGCAATTCCAACAAACCCCCATTATCAACACAGACCTGATGGACAGACCATTATGTAAGCATAATTCAACATGCGGTTTCTTACTAACATGTCAGTCAGGCCTGTCAGTAAATAAACTTCACCCAGCCAGTTTTGAGTGACCTAAGTAGCTCCTGCATGAGAATAACTGATAATTGTCAACAAAATTCACAGTTTGAGTGCTACTTAAACATCAATTATTTGTCTCAAAACATAATGAAAGCACTCAAGTTTTTGCACAACTTTAGATTTAAGGGGCTCAAGTGTGTGTCTATGGGACAGAATGCTTTGTAGGAGTTGTATCGTTTACAGTTTACCTAACCCACACCAACTACTACTTAAAGCACTGACATCACTGACTCTACTGCCAAGATTTGCAGACAAGTGTCACGACAAGTTGGCTTTTATCCTCCTTAAGTCAAACACACAGGTTTATCCCACAAAAATGTGTAAACTTCTTTGTAGGCTGCAACAACTAATCGGATTAAATTGATAATAATTGATTATTAAAATAATTGTCAACTAATTTAATAATCACTATGAGGTATTCATAGATTCTGAAACCTGCCATGTGTCAAGAGAATAGAGTTTTATTACCAAGACAGAGCAATAAATCCACAGAAACAGTAAAAGAGATGTACATTTTGTGTTTTCGATGAAAATGCATCTTTATGTGTGTATGTGCTCTTTCCAAGTCCTGTGGCACAGTAAAAATCTGATTCTTTTGTAGTATTATCAGTTCTAAGCCAGAACAATTACAAGTTTTTGACCACTTGTCTTTGTTAGTACACACGATCAGATTATTAATAAATTACAGACCTAAACATGGGCCTAGGAGTAATACAAATGTACTCAAATAAGGCCAACTATAAAAGGAACAGAGGATGTATGAATTACGCAACCATACAGGAAAGGCGTCAACGAAAGTAACTGAAAGTAACTGATGCCAAAACACCAATACCATCTCCTGGCAACAAAATAAACAAAAAGTCATACAGTTTGGTGGCTTTTTGTCAATGAATTAGCTCATGTTGAGGAAAGGAAGCTTGATGTTGATAATTGCCTTGAAAAAAAAAACAATGTTTGAACGATGAACAGGCAAAAACATCTTTAAAAAGAAACGCTCTTACCATTGTTGAGGTTTTAAACACGTAATGTTGGCTCGATTATTTAAAACTGATTGAAGAGCAGAGGCATGAAAACTCTTGCGTGCCATCACAAGAGTCCTCGTTCAAAACAGTCATGCTGTTTTGAACGAGGAACTTGGGTCACCAAGTGTGACACAAGGCAAGAGCTTTCCCAGACTGAGTTCCTGTTTATAGAATATGCAGAGAGCTCACAGGCTGAGCCAGGCTAGAAGGTGGGTACAACAGATGATCTTAGTCAAAGCACAGACTGATAAAGACATCAATAAATTAAATTTGTATGTAAAGTTATTGCCATGCACACGTTTATTCTTATTGTGCACATGCTCCGGTATAATAAAACAAAAAAGAAAAATCCAATGTATTAAATTGCTAAATTGCTAATTATTAAATACAATATTTATTTATTTTGAATATGTAAAATAAATGAGAAATCCTTTAAAATATTCTCTAAACAATTTGGGCTCGTATCCTGAAACATTTTTTTTTGTCTTTTTACAACCACAGCTTTTACAGAAGCACAAAAGCATTGGTTTGCTTTAAAAAGAAAATCATTATGCTACAGCCAGGACAGTGCATAGCTAAATGTGTGGGACGGCGTGGCTCAGTGGTAGAGCAGTCGTCCTATAACCAGAAGGTTGGCGGTTCGATTCCCGCTCTGCCCTGTTCATACTGTCGTTGTGTCCTTGGGCAAGACACTTAACCCACCTTGCCTCCAGTGTCCATAGCACTGGTGTATGAATGTGTGTGACTGTAGAGGTGTGTTTGGTGGTGGTCGGAGAAGGTTGAGCGCCGTGTGTATGGCAGCCCCCCCTCTCTGTCTGCCCCAGGTGTGAATGTGTGTGAATGGGGTGAGTGGAAGCACAATGTAAAGCGCTTTGGGTGCCTGAGAAGGGTGCAAAACTGCGCTATATAAATGCATACCATTTACCATTTAAATATAAAATATACAACTCGCCGGGGACGCAACCTTAACAGGAGCTTGGATCTGTGTTTGGATTTGCATTTTGAAAATACAGTCCTGAACTCAGTTGTGCAGATATTATCTATATTCCTCATCTCTGCCTGGGCCTGGGCCAAGTCCTGACAGGTGCATTTACAGTGTAGTCTCCACGGTAAGCTGATGGCGAGAACATCATGCGTTTAAACCGTTGGTCATCACATGTTCCACTAACTGTTGTCACCGTCTCCGTAAAGCCTCCATTAGCTTTGTGTTAGTGCCATCAAGCTAAGTGACTGTCAACCCGCTCTACTCAATTACAAATAAATTGACAGAGCTGCTGCACTAGTTTCAATGATCTTATTCATTTTGTTCTTCAAAGTGGACAAACATAGTATTTTTTGGTGTGTGCCAATAATACTTTGGACTAGTTAAACTTGCAAACTAATGAACAGCAAACAGTTGTATTGCCAAAATAGAACTCAATATCCCAAAAACCAAAAAACTCTTTATCTGATACGCAGCATCCATTACTGATAGCTCAAACACTGTATGTTCTTGCTATGATAAAAGCTCTAAAATAGGAGAAACAAAAAACGCAAAATAAACCCGAGATGAGTTTTACTGACATGTGTCCAGCTCACGTTTCATCAATCTGGGACATCTAGATATGACCCGTAATTAAGTGTGTGTTTTTAAATGTGATATATTTTCAAGCAGACAACACCTGGCTGGTGAACAATGTGCAGCACACAAAATCCAGAAGGCACAAGGTTACCTTTCAAGAGAATGCTTTGTTT
Organism: Perccottus glenii; assembly: GCA_024416835.2. Lineage (NCBI taxonomy): Eukaryota > Metazoa > Chordata > Actinopteri > Gobiiformes > Odontobutidae > Perccottus > Perccottus glenii. Next base: position 18,534,920 of record CM044552.2, on the reverse strand, counting down.
GACCATATCCCTGCTTTCTCCTCCTCAGGGCGATGTCCTCATCATTCACCCAGAGTACCCTCGCAAACGGTTACAATATTAACAATAAAAGACACACTCACCTGTATCCATTTTCTTCCATATATCAAATAATTCAGTTACAAAAATGTAGAGCTAATATTTGTATAACTGATCCTGCCTAGTGTAGTTAAAAATTAACTGTATGCAGCTGGTATGGATCCCAGCACTGTGGTCAAACATTTAATGAATGAAATATGGCGTGGACAATCATTCAGCAACTTCTGAGAAAGGCCACAGAAATGGTTTCATTTGGGATCATCCAAATGTCAATGAGTATGTTATCTAAATTTAAAAGAAACATATAAAAATAGGGTGTGTTTTTGTTACCCCTCAGATATAAATGTCATGTGATGTATGAGAGTTGAGATTACAGTTGGATTTTGCACTAGCTTTTAAAGCAGGTGGCAACAGTCATACCTAAGCTGTTTATCTGGAAATGACCTCATAACATTTAGCTTTTCATAAAAAAATTACCATTACTTCTGACTTGAATTGGGGACAGATTAAACCTTGTCTCCGGTTAAACCAGTCTCCCTTCTCAGAAACTATAAACAAAACAGAATGCACAATTATTAAAAGAGTTACTTTAAAATATATTATAATACTAATAAATTATATTATAACAATATAATAACAATAAGTGATTGATATTAAATTATATATTAATTATATAATATTTTAAAATATGCATTTCCAGTTACTGATAATACGCACTGTTTCTCGGTTGAGGACTGGCCTTCAAGACGTTTTTATTGAAAAGGTATGTTTACACAAGATTATCATTAACTTGTCTCTCCAAGAGCAACGTTCCACTTAATATTCAAATAAAAGCTACACTGTGAAAACGGGCAATTATTTAAAAGCTAACAGCACTGCTTTCTTACTCCAAGTTATGATTTTAACAAACCTCCAACACAATACAGCTATTCATTCTGCTTTGTATAAGTTGGACTGCAAATTGTGTACTGTATGCTCCTTTTTGTGGAACCAGTTCCCAATAATTCTGTAGAGCTTATATTTTACTGCTTTTAAAAACTATACTGAATGCTCAACCTTACCTTGACCTGCTGGTCCAGCATTTCAGCAGTGCACAGTAGTAATAAACCACCCACGGCAATGACAAGTAATGGCCAGCTATAAAATACTAGCACGTGTACTCACTGCTGTGTTGTAATTGTGTTGCACTGAATGCGATCTTAACATTCAAAAAGGAATATCCCATTACTAATCTAGGAATGTTACTTTCTGACATTAATGCCACACCCTTAATCAGTTATGCAGGAGATAGTCAATGAGCAGCCCAAGGCAACAAAATAGTGATGTGAGCAGTTTCAATAGCTTGAAATGACAGGTATGTTGACCCAACACAGAACACACCCCTAAGTTCCTGGAACGATTACAGGCATATCACAGAAACATCCGGAAAGGCAGATCCCAGTCATAAAATGCCAAAACATAGGACAAGACAAAGTCAGATGGTGTAGTCAGCCACAAACAGTAATAATAACTACTAATAACAACAACAACAACAACAACAACAACAACAACAACACTGTAAGCAAGCAAGCAAGCCCAGTAAGTTAAGTCTGACTCATTTTGATGTGATGCCTGCTTGATACAAGCTCATTTTTCACAACTAAAAATGACTAAATTAATCATCATAAGCTACATCTTAGTCATATGAAATTGACAATGGTTAAAATATGTAATTCTACAAACAGGCCTCACTGTGGCAGTCTGTATTTTATGAGAAATAACTTTTATAAATGTATTTCACACATTTTGTGCCTGACTAATCTTAGGTTTAAACTAAAGACATACATGGTTGTAATCCACACTTCACTTTCAACAGGACGATGCTATACTGAACAATATGAACCAACCCCTGCATTGGGCTTTAGAAGAACAGACAGCAGCCAGTGGACGTCTGAGATCAGTGAGCTGCTTGTTAATGGTATTGAGTATTCTGTAATTAGACCTGTCATGATTATTAAATAACCGTTTGATCTCGATTAATTGGTCTAATCGCAGTCATTACAGACGATCGTTATTATTGCCCACTATTAGAAGACACAAGTGGGTCCTGTAGTTAGTATTTCGGATCATTTTACAGCCTCGGATCTTTGAATCTCGCTCAGCAAAATGAAAAAATTTTTTGAGTCATTTCAGCATCACAGGAAGAACTCGAGACTCGAGGGATGAACTAATCTTTTCTGTTTCATGTACAGAACCTATGGGTTCGCGCACGTGTGGCCAACAAAAATGAACGGATCACTCTCTGAGACAACATATTGAAGAATCATTCGTTCATGAACGACAACTGATCTGCAGCACTCTACTTCTACCGGTCTCCTTCTGAATTAATTACGCTGAGCATTACGTTCAAATAATATTGCCCTGTTGATTTCTCAATCCTTTTGAGTTAGAGCAGCCCAGTTATTTAACAAAGATGGATTTAGTTTCGAAGCCGAAAACGACAACGCCAATCTGGGCACATTTTGGTTTTACGCCCGATGATAAAGGATGGCCAAAAGACGTTGACACGGCAGTGTGTCGAATTTGTAGGAGAGAAATACCAGCGAAAGCCGCCAACACCACAAATCTTAGGAATCACCTGAAAGCACAGCACCCAACAGAGTTCGCCGAAGTTTTGAAGTCATCCACAGCCGCTCATACTTTCAGTCAGGTGACAATAGCGCAGGCCTTCAGACGGGTAACAAAATATAAACACGACAGTTGGACAATTAATCGTCAGCCAAATTTCATAATTGTGACAGCCCTATCTGTAATAAATAGTTCATAAACCATATTCAACTACTTTACGCTGAACTTGCTCATCATGCACAGTGCTGTGCCGTGCCACTCCGCCCTGCCCATCACAAGTAGTTTTAACCTATAGGAAACACTGCAGTGGGTCAAGTCTGTTTTAAAAGTTCCATAGCAGTTAGCGTCGGGAGATATCCAATTTTTCATAACGTTATACAGTCCTAAAATTATACACCAGTATACGGTATTAATGTCTACAAGCCTTAATGTGAAGTGACACCTTTAGAATCACCCTATGCCTTCTTAATTTTTTAATATAGCAGTAAGCTTGAAGCTTACACTTGTGCCGTAGATAGAACTCTCAAGGTGGCCAAATGGTGTGAAATTATGTTTATGTGAGCAGTAAATGAGTTTCTGCTGAAGGTGAAGCAGGTGCCATGCGTCATGGCATTACAACGTGCTGCATTAATTAGGCACAAAAAGAACAGTGCCTCTGCAGCACTGTCTTTTTACAGAAAAGCTGTGTGTGAGCAGGACATCAGTCTTTACTCTTGCGGCACTATGGACAAGCGAGTGCTTTGGCTACTACTCGTGACGGGAGCGCATACATTGCAATTACGTTAGCAAGTAGAACTTGTCCCAAAAACGTATTTAGCCTTGTTTTCTCACTAAATGCTGCATGTCAGGACTATTCTCATGGTTCTGTAGAGAAGCCCATATGTATGCTTTACGCGGTGCTAGGGCTCAGGTGAACAAGTGTCAGCTGTTAATAAGCTGCCCTCTCTACGGCGGTTCCGTGATGAAGCCGTCAATATGAGGATGTTCTGAACACAAACCGAAACCCCAAGCCTCGGGGCGTATTTAGTCTCCTATCTTTACTCCCATGGCTCTTAGGAGAGACCTGTGGCTGCACTACGCAGTGCCATGGTGCGTTGTTCTAACACTGGCCATGTAACACTCCCATCCTAAAAACAGACAATGTTTCAACTGAAATAACTACTTTCAGCACGGACAAAGTGCTGAGTGTTTTCAGTCACAAAGGGTACAATGATAGTCAAGCACTACATGTTTCATGTGGTGCTTAAAACCTTTCATTGTCTGTCCGTTGCTGTACTTACATTTGTTGTCCATCGCTGTATAAGCCATTTTTACACAGATCAACTCCAAACCCTTCCTGACTGGGCTCAATAGAAGCTCATTTTAAAAAGGCAGGTGTCAGTATGTAGTTAAGAGAAGAGTTAGTAAACGACACAGTAAATTACATTCAGTTGTATTCTGCTTTCAATGGCCTCATTTTCTTCACAAATATTAACCACATCCTCATTACATGCTCTCCTTTTCTTTTGACATTAGGTTAAAACCACAAATAGTGCAACTTTTTGAACAGCTTACTTCACCAAGTCTGACTGAATCCTCTAATGAGGGGCAGTCACGTAATGTGTGCTGTAGGAGTGTCTAATTAATGAGTATAACTAAAGTTTAATGGACAAATTATTTGATGGATTACTGCTATATTCTTTACATAAACTTTGTTATGAGGTTTATAGTATTTTAGGCTCAGGCTGCTGCAGGTATTAGAAGGAAAACCTTTGCATGTTTCATAAAAAAATAAAATATTTACACAGGTATATCAAGGCATATTGAGTGATATCGTGGGCATTTTCTGATACCCGGTATACGGTATTATCATCATACCGCTCAACCCTAATAACTGTTATGCAAATACAAAAGTTTATGGAGACGTGAACTGCTCTGTTACTCAACTGCCAGTGCAATCGGCTCATGAGAGCCCACCTGTGACTTTAAAAGTCACCGATTAGGACGCCAGGGGCTCGCCCACCTGGACAGCAAAACGCCTGCTGTGGCCTCGGCTACATTGATGCAAACTCGACTCGACTGAAGTGATATCCAAAACAGACCGCCGTAGGACTTCACCTGGAAGTAATTAGTGCACAACTCAGCACCCGGCCGCTCTCTTCACACATCTGTGTCAACAAGACTGAAATGCCAACAACAGCCGCACATATTACAGCACAAACAGACACTGGTTTGGTACATGAACTCTGCTGCAAGAACTATACTAACAAGGGTACAACTATATTAAATACATCTTTATTTTAATAATAGATGGGTAAATTTTCTTTAACCTTATTATAAAAGACTGTGTGACGTAGCCCAAATATTATAATACACACGTGGACAAAAAAATGTTGGTACCCTTCGGTCAATGAAAGAAAAACTCACAATGGTCACAGAAAAAACTTTATTCTGACAAAAGTAATAAATAAAAATTCTATGAATGTTAACCAATGAAAGTCAGACATTGCTTTTCAACCATGCTTCAACGGAATTATTTTAAAAAATAAACTCATGGAACAGGCCTAGACAAAATTGATGGTACCCCTAGAAAAGATGTGACCAAATGGACAGGTTTATTCAAGGTGTGTGCACTAATTAGCATCACAGGTGTGTACAATCTTGTAATCAGTCAGTGGGCCTATTTATAGGGCTTCAGGTAGTCACTGTGTTGTCTGGTGACATGGTGTGTACCACACTCAACATGGACCAGAGGAAGCGAAGGAAAGAGTTGTGGCAGGAGAATAGAAAGAAAATTATAGACAAGCATTATAAAGGTAAAGGCTATAAGACCATCTCCAAGCAGCTAGATGTACCTGTGACTACATTTGCACATATTATTCAGAAATTTAAGATCCATGGGACTGTAGCCAACCTCCCTGGACGTGGTCGCAGGAGGAAAATTGATGACAAATAAAAGAGACGGATAATCAAAAGAGCCCAGACAAGACTTCTAAAGAGATCCAAGGTGAACTCCATGCTCAAGGAACATCAGTAGTGATGGGAAGTTCGGATCATTTTACTGACTCAGTTCTTTAAGTCTCGTTCAGCAAAATGAACAAATCTTTTTTCAAGTCATTTCGTTCATTTCAGCAGAATCTAATTAAAATGTTAGGTACATGTTAAAATTTTCAACACATTTAGTACTTTTGGAATAAAAAAATATAATAACTATAAGCTAATGCAGCCAGGGCCAAACTTTGAAAAATAAATTATAAATTCATTGCAGCTTACTTCAGGCAGAGAGTTCAACTCAGCTCTTAATCCAAATAGTTTTTTCCTTTGTCACTTCATATTTAGCTTAGCATTAATTCCGTCAACATGTCTGGTCTGGGCCCTGACAGCCTCATGTAGCTGTAGCTAATACATCCGTCCGTCATTCATCTCCCGAGTTGTTCGTTCGTTCACCAAGTCCCAGCCCCATAGAGAAAGAGTATGCAGTTACCGGAAACAGAAAGGAGTCGTTCATCTCCCGAGTCTCCGAGTCGTTCATTCAAGTCCCTGAACGCAGAAACAGAAGGATTCGTTCATCTCTTGAGTCAGTCTTCGGGTCTGAGTCTCGTTCTTTTGTCACGCATTGGATACAGAAATAAGTTAATACATACATATATTTCACATAACTGTATAAACAAACGCAATTCTTTTATTTTTTTACTTTTACAGTTATGATGCGTTTCTGGCCTCAAATTGTATCTTTATATTTTTCTTATCCGGGGAAATCACTGATAAAGCAAAGATTAAGACTTTACAGTGGATTCTAATCTTAGGTAATAATTTTATAGTTTATAATAGTTTAAATAATAATAAAAAACAAAGTGGCACTAACATTTAACACTAAAAAGACTGACAGGAACAAATGGAACTTTTTTAATTTTCAGATAATGTTTATTGCAGATATATTTTGATAATTTTATAATAATTCCTAAACATAATACAATACAGTCAATAATACGAGTGTAATGATGTTGCGAGAGACTGAACAGAAGTGGTCACGTGACAAAAGAACGAAACTCAGACCCAAAGACTGACTCATGAAATGAACGAATCCTTCTGCTTCTGCATTAGGCCTACGGGGACTTGAATGAATGACTCAAAGACTCGGGAGATGAATGACTCCTTTCTGTTTCCTGTATGAGATGTGGCACAATGCGCATGCCTACATAAAAATGAACGACTCACTCTCTGAGATGACTAGTTGTTTCCGAGTCATATTAAAGACTCGTTCAAAAAGAACGAATCGTTCATGAACGACTCATCACTAAACATCAGTGTCAGATCGCACCATCCGTCGTTGTTTGAGCCAAAGTGGACTACATGGGAGACGACCAAGGAGGACACCATTGTTGAAAACAAATCATAAAAAAGCTTGACTGGAATATGCCAAACTACATGTTGACAAGCCACAAAGCTTCTGGGAGAATGTCCTATGGACAGATGAGACAAAAATGGAACATTTTGCCAAGGCACATCAGCTCTATGTTCACAGATGGAAAAATGAAGCATATCAAGAAAAGAACACTGTCCCTACTGTCAAACATGGAGGAGGCTCTGTTATGTTCTGGGGTTGCTTTGCTGCATCTGGCACAGGGTGTCTTGAATCTGTGCAGGGTCCAATGAAATCTGAAGACTATCAAGGGATTCTAGAGAGAAATGTGCTGGCCAGTGTCAGACAGCTTGGTCTCAGTCGCAGGTCATGGGTCTTGCAACAGGACAATGACCCAAAACACAGCTAAAAACACCCAAGAATGGTTAATTGTGTACCAACAATTTTGTCTAGGCCTGTTCCGTGAGTTTATTTTTTAAAAGCAATGTCTGACTTTTATTAACATTCATAGAATTTTTATTAGGCCCGAGCCGGTGATGGCCGGGAGGGCCTATTGTTTTTGCTCGGATTTTTTTTTTTTTTTTTTTTTTTTTTTTTTTTTTTATTTTTCTTCCGACCCAATGATCCTAAATTTGACCCAGTGAACATGCACAAAAAGTCACTTTATTGGTCCCAGACTTCAAGCTCGGCGAAAATTTATGTATTTGAAGTCGCAAAAAAATACGAAAAATGACTCAGTGGCGACTCTACAAAATCAAAATACATTGGGCCTATGGAAAGTGAAAGTAACTTTTTTCCAACGTAGAAAAATGAAACTTGGTATATCCATAGGACACCTCAGGGCAAACAGAAAAGTCAATGACAGTCACACCCTAAACTTAACAGGAAGTCCGCCATGGGTGAAATGCGCGCCACTAAAATCGCACTTTGCGCAGAAAGATGCAAATCATTGTGTTTTAATCTAAATGGCCCCAAATTTGGTGAGTATCATCTAGACACGTGTGCCAAACCAAAGTTGTGACTTTGTTTTTGATATCTTATCGGGTATGGGTGTGGCAAGCCTGTAACGAGGTGGCCATTTTTGTGAAAATAAAACGCCCTTAACTCTCAAACGCCTTCTCGGATCGAGTTGGACCCAAAAAGGCGCTTTGTGCACATTCATGACCTGAACAAAAATATGTAAATAAAAGGGTTATCTTTAGAAATGGCTCTCCAGCGCCCCTACAAACTTATAATGGACCCAAGAATTTAGTTTGTCATAGAGACATAAAATTTTGTACACACATCTCTTATGTCATGACGAGCATAAAAGCCAATGACAACCACCCCTATCTATAAATGTGTTGCCTTAGCAACGCCCCAAAAATGTGAAAAAGTCAATGGGAAGTGAAATTTTTAGTTTGTTGTAGGCAAATAAAACTTGGTACACATCCACCATGGGCTTATGAACAAAAAGCCAATGGGGACCACACCTATCACACACAGGAAGGCGGCCATTTTGAATTGAAAATGTGAACCGACTTAAAATACACCTCTTTTTAAAAGTACACAGAAAAAGCTGCTTCATTCCACAGACACCAAACTTGGGCAAAATGAGCTAAACACATGTATGTAAAAGAGACAAGTGTTTTTCTAGACTTTTTTGCTCGAGTTATATTTTTTTTTATTATAAATCGGTATATATTTTTTTATTATAATTTTTCTGCAAAATGATCCTCAATTTAACCCAGTAAACGAACAACTAAAAGTCATTTTTATTGGTCCCAGACTTCAAGCCCGGCAAAAATGTATGTATTTGAAGTCACTAAAAAATACGAAAAATGACTCAGTGGCGTACAAAATCAAACATTGGGCCTATGGAAAGTGAAAGTAACTTTTTCCAACGTAGAAAAATGAAACTTGGTACATCCATAGGACATCTCAGGGCAAACAGAAAAGTCAATGACAGCCACACCCTAAACTCAACAGGAAGTCCGCCATGTGGGGTGAAACACGCGGCCACTAAAATCGCACCCCTCGCGCAAAAAGATGCAAATCATTGTGTTTTAATCTAAATGGCCCCAAATTTGGTAAGTATCATCTAGACACGTGTAGCCAACCAAAGTTGTGACTTTTTTTATATCTTATCCAGTGTGGGTGTGGCAAGCCTGTAACGAGGTGGCCATTTTTGTGAAAATAAAATGTCTCTCTAACTCTCAAACGCCTTCTCGGATCGAGTTGGACCCAAAATGGCGTGTGTGCACATTCATGACCTGAACACAAAAATATGTAAATAAAAGGGTTATCTTTAGAAATGGCTCTCCAGCGCCCCTACAAACTTATAATGGGACCCAAGAATTTAGTTTGTCATAGAGACATGAAATTTGGTACACACATCTCTTATGTCATGACGAGCATAAAAGCCAATGACAACCACCCCCTATCTATAAATGTGTTGCCATAGCAACATCCCAAATATGTGGAAAAATTCAATGGGAAGTGAAAATTATAGTTTGTCGTAGGCAAATGAAACTTAACACACATCCAGTATGGGCTTATGAACAAAAAGCCAATGGGGACCACAACCTATCACACACGGGAAGGCCCATTTTGAATTGAAAAAGGAGAACCGACTTAAAATACACCTCTTTTTTAAAAGAACACAGAGAATAGCTGCTTCATTCCACAGACACCAAACTTGGGCAAAATGAGCTAAACACATGTATGTAAAATAGACAGGTGTTGTTCTTGACGTTTTTGGTCGAAAGTTATATTTTTTTATTATAATTTGGTATATTTTTTTTTAGTATAATTTTTCTGTAAAATGATCCTCAATTTGACCAGGTAAACGTGCAACTAAAAGTCATTTGTATTAGTCCCAAACTTCAAGCCCGGTGAAAAATTTATGTATTTGAAGTCACTAAAAAAATATGAAAATGACTCAGTGGCGACCCTACAAAAGTCAAAATACATTGGGCCTATGGAAAATGAAAGTAAATTTTTCCAATGTAGAAATACAAAACTTGGTACACCCATAGAACACCTCAGGGCAAACAGAAAAGTTTATTACAGCCATACCGTAAACTCAACAGGAAATCTTCTATGTTGGGTGTAATGCGTGACCACCTAAATTGCACCCCTTGTGTCTAAAGGCTTTTCATCTAAACAGCTCCAAATTTGGTGAGTATCATCTTGACACGTGTGCCAAAAAGTTATCAATTTGTTTTTGATACATTTGTGGCTGTGGTCGTAATGAGTCTGTGAAGAGGCAGCCATTTCTTTGGGAAATAAATGCCATTTCACAATTGCCAGGATCCTTCCTTTAGAGGAGGCCCCTACAGAGCCAAGGCTAGAGTCTTAGAAAACTCCTCAGAATCCTTTGGAACTTGTAACCATGTACTTTTAGACAAGTTATATTTACATTTTGCCTTTTAAACAGGGGTGCAGCGATTCCTGAGTCATCTCAAATCTCCAGCCAGTACTTTGTTTTTCGCCTTAGCCCAAGCATAATCTATTATTTTCAAAGGTTCAGACAGCTCCCAAGAAAACCAGGGATTGTGGAGGCCTTTAACTCTAAATTACAAGGTGGTGTAGCAGGCCCCAGCAGTAGCACAGGCCCGGTTTTTTGACATTACCGTGAAGTTTACGCTTTAAGGCACGAAATGCAATCCTCCGAGTGCATGTGTCCCCGCGGTCTCAAGTGAGGCGAGGGCCTTTATCGCCGCTTGCGGCTTTAATTTATTATTACTTTTGTCAGAATAAAGTTTTTTTCTGTGACCATTGTGAGTTTTTCTTTCATTGACCGAAGGGTACCAACAATACACGTAATCTAAAACCCTTAAAAACACCTAAATCTGTTACCCCTACACATTCCCTTGACTTGGTCCAGGCTGGAACCATTAAATGAGCTCTTGTTTCCCTGGGGACTCTTTTAACACCTGGACACAAGACTAGGTAAGGTGAGAATAAACACACACACACACACACACACACACACACACACACACACACTACACTACACTACACTATTTACTGAAACACGTACTACCTTCACATAACACATATTACACCATATATAGCACCTAAATAGTTTTGGTTCTATTGCCTAGTCTTTTTTTTGGGGGGCCGAGCATAAACCAATCAAAGTTTTACAGATTGAGACACATCTTCAACCGTGCTACCCTGCTTTGCAATTTAAAGCGCATTCAACAGACAATAATGAAAAAGCACAAATAAAAATTTGGGTAAACAACCTGTTCTAATCATTCAAAAGTCCATGCTTCTTAATGTATTCAACTAATGGTCTAAATGCTCATCTTATCATTAAGCAGTAGGCTATATCAAAGATGTGCAACTGGCCTAGATTTCCTTAAAAAAAAAAAAAAAAACATTTGTAGGTCACAGGAAACTGGGACGTTGTGCAAGTAGGGGAAGAGTTCCATGTGCTCCCAATTAGTGGAAAAACAAGAATGCTTGCAGATTGTTCCAGCACAGACAGTTGTAGAGTAGACTGCCAATCACATGATCAATAAAACTTGGTTATAGTTACTGCCAAAGAAGCTTGAAGACAAAAATCCCATTACTTTCTCTGGCTAGCTTCACCTGAAAGCTATAGATAACTAGAATAGTTTGCCATTTGCTGTGTGTTTGCCCTTTACATAGACCATGTGGTTTGAAATTTAACAAGTGTTCTCTTTGTGAAGCAGTGACAGGTAGATGAATGTCCGAGGGCAATGCAAATATTGTTTCAACACGCTGCAAAATGGTGACAACCAGAATAACACAACGAGTTTGGTCAAGGCCAGACTGTGCTCTAGTACATACTTATTCAGATAAGTCTGAATCAATTATATGGTCAAATGAGTGTATCTGAAGTCTGTGGAGAAAGGGAAACAGTGCAGGTCAATGAGTTTAAAGCCATTAAAAGAACATAAAACTATCACAGGAACGGTTTAAATCAGGGGTGCTCACACTTTTTCAGCACGCGAGCTACTTATAAAATGATCATGTCAAAATGATCTACCCACTACAAAAATGCAAACATATATTTACAAATATATTAAGGATTCTTTATATGTACAATGTATGTTGATGTACCTTGCAAACCATAATACCGCACAACACAACATAATTAACTATGTACAGTGCTTTAAGTGGACCAAAAGAGGTGCCGGTACTCTATTATAGCCTTTTTTTTTAATGACTCCCCTCATCCCCAGAGGTAACAACAACTATATTAAGGGGTTTTATAAACAGCAGTCAACAGACGACCTTAAAAAAAAAAATCCTTTTATAAGTTTGTGGATTTGCTTGAGCTAGAAAGAGCTACTGAACATAAATAAAATGTGCAAAAGGATTTTGAAAAAAATGTGTCAAACAAGAGATTTGATGGATGATTGGCTATTTTTTTTTTTTTATGTCATGCGATCTACCAAAACTACCCCACGATCGACCGGTAGATCGCGATTGACGTATTGAGCAGCCCTGGTTTAAATGGAACAGATGACATCTAATGTATCCGAGTTTATTCATCTGGAGGTCACTCTCTTTTGTGGGATGTGCAGAACTTATCTTTACCTGCTTCTTCTTTACTAGATGAAGCTGAACAACTGACACAAACATTTACAGTTAATTCCTATCATCCTCACCATTTAGCTCATTCCCAGTAAAATGGGAATTGCTTCTTCTGGGACTCTTCATCTTGAAGACTAACTGTCTTCAAGATATCTGTCTTATCAAGTACAGTTACACAGCTCTTTTCTTTCCGCCTAGTCCTCCCCACCTAGTTAGGGGTGACTGGCCAATCCCAGCAACTTTGTGCTTAAGGCGGGGTACACCCTGGACAGTGGCCAAAATGTTAAAATAAAAACAGCTTTGCCCTTGGAAAGAGGGAAATAACTTGCTCATAATCATTCATGTAAGGCAGTTTGTTGGGCAGACAGTAGATACAGCTGTTCCAACCAACGCTAAATCATGGCGACAGTAGAGTCATTGTTTCCTCCAATTTACAAAAAGGCTAACTTGCACTTCTTGCCAAATCGCGAATCCAACAGTAGATATAGTCTGACATGCTCTGCTCTGTCAAAAGGGCTTGCTTTGCAACGGTTTGACAACAAATAACCTCATTGACTCACTTGAACACTTCACCCCCTTGATGCTCTCCAGTCACATTTTTTTTTCCGAGGGAAAGTTGTTTCCTCAGACACGCTCTAATACAATCTGCCTCAGTTTTGCTCCTCCGCCTTTTCAAAACAGCAGCTCTCTTTGTCTTTTAGTAAATCATGATTAACCATTGTTCTTTTTTATAATAAACACAGCACACAAAGGATCTCTTGTTGGATTCAGATAAATAAAAATGAAATGCCTGGTGTCTCACAGAGTTGGTGGTGAATGGACACACCCCTACATAAGATCTTAGGGAAAACTGTAATTCTAGACTGTTAAAACCATAAATACAATAATAAGAACCAACAATAAAAAGTTCATCTCAATAGTATTTTCACAACTCATGTCAAATGGTCTTGTTGATATGCACTGACATACACACAAGCAATGTTCACGAGTGAGTGAGGGTACTACTCTTAAAATCAAACAAAACATTTTTTTCTCAATGCTTCAGTTCACTGTTTACCTGGTACCAGATTAAGACAGTTTGGTGATCTGTGACATTTATTTCTCAAATATGAAATTTGCAGGTCAAATTTGCATCTCAAGTGTAGTTGACGCCGATGGGATAACGAGGTAAAAACCTCGCGTTGTTTACATTAAGGCCTCGACAGCCGTTGTATGATGGTGGCTTAAGAGCTTACAGCCTGGTCGCCTAAAAATAGATAGCAAGCTGTCGTCTTCAACGGTTCTGTGGCTAACAGGCTACAGCGAGCTAAAACACTTTAAGCTTTCGAACGCTGATTGTTGTAGCTGTGATTTAAGGAACAGCACTGGAAGGGAACCAATGTGTAACCAAAAATATTAACGAATGAATGTTCCTGTTAACCATAAAAATGGGTGGTGGGAGCTATTGATTCCTCGTTCAATATCACACTGTATCTGGACTAAATCCGACCAACAGAGCAACTGTTTTTAACACAAGGCCAATGGGCAGCATAATGTAGCTTCTATGGCAGCTCACTTTCTTTCTAATAACCACGGACGCCAAAAGAAGCTACTATAACGGTGTTTACACCGCGTAGCGTTACACCGCTGACACGACTTGAGCCTCGCTATCATATCTCTGTGCTCAAGACGCTGGCGCCTAGACACAAGCCTGTTTTACAACAATACATTTAAATTTAAATACAATTAAACTTACCTTGTCATCAAAAATCCAAAGTTTCGCTCCAAATAGCCGTAGTTATCAATTTGGTAAAGATATCAGCGTAATCTCTCCGGTGTTTTCATGGATAGACGGTTTCTGAGCGGAGGAGCGGGTAGTCCCCTTAATAATACCGTCATCGACGCTGCGTTCACGGACGTGGTGAAATGTGGTCTTTAGTAGATATGTAGGTCTAGACATGAGAGATTGAGAGCTACTTACTTAAGTAAAACATTGTTTTAACAGAGACGTAAAAAGTGGCACAGTAAAGTAAAAACACACGCATTTCGCAACGTTTTAATATACCACTCTTGCATTTGATGAAAAAATGCTCAGATTCTATCCCAAAACCTGTATAAACCTCAGAAGCAGGAGCGCAAGTGAACGTAGCCGAGAATGGCTAAAAAAAATCATGTTGGAAAAGCAATAACTGACCCTCACATGTAGCCCTCTGTTGGTCAAGACCAGACAAGACGAGTATCCGTTACTCGTCATCTACCTTTCTGTTAAGGAACTTTTTATCTTAAAATACCCAATTACCCAATTACAATTCCCTTAGATGCTTCTTTGGCATTTCATAGGTGGTGTTTCATGTGACAGTGCCATGTTAACCCTTTCATACTGTTCATATCATATGCCTTCACAGTATGTTATTCACAGGAATTGTCTATACCAAATTTTTAATTTTAAATACCCTATGTTACATTAATAAATGTGTGAACAATCCTTAATAAATGCAGGGAGAGTGTATTACGTTTTCCAGCAATCGTTTTTGGAAAAAAACATCTATTACACAGTATCATGTCTTGTTTAACACAATAAAAAAGATTTAATTTAATTTGGAAATGGCATAAACATTCTGGAACTGTTGGAATTTATAACATAACCATGTTTAACTATTGTAACCATTAACCACTGCTATATCATAAAAAGCCATTTATTCATTATAACAATATTGTAAATAAACATGGCTGTCATCTGCCCATTGCTCCCTCATTCACCAATATTGGCCTTACCACAGGGGAATGAATTGGTTTTAAAATTCAACATCTACCAATAGAACACAAAACATTAAATAACAAACTAACTAGTCTTTGCATTCAAAGCAGATGTAGAAAACAGAGTTTTTGCTTGCTCTGACACATTCTCCTCCAAAAGGTCCTGTTCACACTAAGTCTTGCTGCCATGATGTCAGTCAATAAAATGGCAGCTCATGTACCTTTACAATATAATAAGCTCCAAACCCACATTTATTAAAATTTTTATACTTTGTATATTTTATTACATTGCAGGTGCTTGTGTTTTCAGGTGCAGATCTTTTGTCTGTGTCAAAGCCCCCTCTGACCTTTGGATGACTTCTGTTTGCTTTGTGCACCAGATATTGATCAATCCTATGCTGTTTTACTTTTAACATTTCCAGACTCCCCCATGCCTCTAAACCATCAAAAGACAAGCAGGTGTCTGTCTCTGCGGGAACCTGGGCAGATGTGATGGGACACAGAGAGATCTCGTGACATTGTTGAGGTCCCCCTTGAACTCACTGTCTCATACAAAAAACACACAAACATGGCCTGTACAGTTTCAGTTTCAAGATTTCCTAAAACCACCATATTCCTTAACTTGACCCACACTGGTAGGTCTTAAATCTATCTTATAAATACGTGCCAAATTTGACACAGCCTCAGTGTACCAAAATTGTTTTTGTGTCACTTTAGGAAATGTCATCAAATTTTAGGCCAGAAGAATAACATTTAGTATGTTTTTTAAGCTGTCAAAACGAGTCAAATTTGACCCTAGCCTATTGTACCTAAAAAAGTTAAATAGTGTTTCTTTAAATTATTTTAGAATTTGACCTTTATACAGGGCTAAAAAACATTATTCAACGTAACTGTAACCCAGGTAAGGAGCATTTGTATGGTTACAGGCATTTTCAAAGTCTAGTTTTCATATTAGTATTGACACGACATCCATTCATTTTGCACCTGGTCCTAAAAAAGAAATGTTGTTTCCTCGACAATCTGGGAAAAATAGTCGCACAATTCTAATAGTCTACCCTATCATTAAATAAGCATGCACCATTTAGTGTAATTATACCTTCATGCTGAATACACATTTTTGATTTTCACCACTGAGAAACCAAAAGAAAAGAACTTCACATCAAGTGCAAGAGTACAACCCGAGCAAAAGAAAAGCCATTCAATGAACTTTATCAAGATAGCGTCATGCGATTGCCAAAGTGGAACTGGTTGACTTGAGGTTAAACTATGACACAACTTTGTACTGATAAAAGGAAGGTGTTGCATAAGGTGTTATCGTAATATCTTGCTATTACAAAATTAGAATGCAATACTTTTCAAGATGTATATTAAGTGTTAAGTTGTCAACTTTTATGAGAACATTACCTAGGCCCACTGTTTGTGTACACTTGTACACATGTGGACTCTGTCCTTATTTGAACAGCCTTACACAAATTTGGATTTTGGCTAAACGAGTGAAGGCAGGTTTTCCAAGCTTCAAATTGAGTATACCATGTTGACTTTTTACTTATTACTTTGTTGTATTGTCTTGTTTTTTGGACTTGTGCACTTGGAGGATCGTTATGAAATACCAGCAGTTGCAAACTATTTCGGGCCGAAAGGAAGGTATGAAGAAATTAATCCATATCTGATCAGATCCATGCTTGCTGTAAACAAATCTATTCAACTCCCAAGTCCACAATGCCAGGAAATTCACATGTCTGCAATAATAAGACATGGGACAAGATACCCTACAACTAAAAACATCAATACGATGCATCAGCTTTACAACTTTATCATGAACAACACATGGGGTGAAAACAGTTGGTTGCGTGAAATCCGAGAACAGTGGGAGATGTGGTACACTGAGGACATGGATGGGAGACTTGTTCAGAAGGGAGTGGACGATCTTAGGTATTTGGCTGTGAGACTGTCAAAACTCTTCCCCTCGCTCATATCAGAGGAGAAACTTCGAGAAGGACTCATCAAATTCATCTCCAGCTCAAAGCATAGGTGTGTCAACAGCACCTTGGCCTTTAAGGCTGGACTCACAGAGCTCTGGGCGATCACAGGTGACCTCATAATAATTCATGTGGTCCTTTAAAAAAACTCTACATGCTATAACCCATTGACCATTTGCCTTCCTCTACCCAGATAAAGAGTTTGAGCATGAAGTGAACGATGCTCTGATGAGGTTTTTTGACCACTGCCCCAAGTTTTTGCGAGAAGTCAAAAACCACCCTTGGGCAGTGACAGAGGTCAGCAAGTTCAAGAATGGACCAGAGATGAGAAGGGTCCTGGAGAAGATTGCAGACCATCTCAATGTCACATACAGCAACATAACTTATGGTTAAACAGTACATTCATTTTATTCTTTCATAGGGTTCATATTCTTTCATCAGATAAATGAAAAATATGTATTAAGGAAAAACATTTTAGATGGAGTATATGAGAATGCTCTCTGTTTGCAAATCTTAGTAAGATAGCAGAATGGGATAATGACTGTGCATGAGGACACATGCAAGGTCCCAATACACAATTGATTTACTTCAATACTGTCTTGCAGATATGGCAGAAACCGCATTCTTCCTGTGTGCTTACGAGTTTACCATCAAGAGCATAAACTCCCCCTGGTGTCAGCTCTTTGATGAGGCAGACGCAAAGGTAAAGCATAGAGAATCACACGCCCAGGCTTATATGTAGCAAGTGGCAACAACAAATGATTAATAGAATTGTTTAATAGCACATTTTATCTGAACTGACAGGTTATGGAGTATGTAAGTGATCTGAAAGAATACTGGAAAAGAGGCTATGGTTATGAAATTAACAGCAAGTCCAGCTGCATTCTTTTCCATGATATGTTTAGTCGACTGGATAAGGCTGCCAATGAAAACGCGTAAAGTATAACATTTGCTCTTTTATTTAACGAGGCATACTTTGTTTCATTGAGTTCAGGTCAAAGAATACCAAATTGTGACATTTTAATGATTTTGATGTACAATATTTAAAAAAATGTTCCATTACTTTTCAACATTTAGGGCTGGTCAGCAGGTGGATAATGCTGTGACTGTTCAGGTTGGCCATGCAGACACACTCCTACCACTGCTAACTCTCCTGGGTTTCTTTAACGACAGTGAACCCCTGACATCAACAAACTACGCCACCCAGACCCAGCGCTCTTTCCGTACCAGCCACATGTTACCCTATGCTGCCAACCTAGTCCTGGTGCTGTACGACTGTGGGGCAGGCGACCTGAGACTGCAGCCACTGCTCAATGAGAAGACAGTCACTTTTCCAGGCTTGGCTAGCCAGCAGACTTTAATGCCACGTTATAAAGATGTCAAGGAGCGCTACAAAGAACTGCTCCAAGGCTGTGACTTTGAGACTGAGTGTCAGCTGTTCAAGCAGCCTGCTGAGTAAAATTTGTGGGGACATAAAGATTGAAAGCTAAATCTGAACCTATCAAATGTAACAATAACTGTTATTACAATAAAACAGTCTCATTAATAATTGGTTAGATTGATTTTGGCACAACACTATACACTAAACTATTCCATTTAACTTTATTTAAATATTTATGAGGATATTAGATGTTTCTATAAAATTACCTAAATTTGGCCCAGGCAGCCACACTGACATAGGCTACTTGTATTATTGATTGTTAAGTTCTGGGATTGTCTAGATAAAAAAATGAAAACACCTTGTTTGTAAGCCACACTTGTCTACTATAATTTTTTGAGGTTTCAGAAGCCCTTGTGATAGTCTTTTTACACTGGCCCATTTTCCAAACAAAACACAAGCTTGTCTGTTTCTCTAAACTGTATAGGCGCTGACAATTACTTTCTGTAGGGATTAGGGAACAAGTGTTCTCCATAGAAGCTCACAAAAACCCCAACATAGAAATTACCATCTATCCAAACAACCGTTTATAGGGTGTTGTAAGCGTTTTTATCCAGCAAGGGGCGGTAATGTCGCACCTAGGAAGTCATCACATGAGTGGAAATCCATGAGAGTTGGACAGAGGAGACTCGGTGCAGGTTTTTCTTTAACATAATAGGCAACGTCCAATCACCAATCCCAACATTAGACAAAACAAGAAGAGAACAAGTCTATAATAGAATCATGTTAGGTCACACTAGTCTAAATATCACACTTAAATTAAGTGGAAAAAACGATTATGCGAGCAATGCCATTTGGAGGAAATCATCTCACATGTTTTATTTGTTTTCAGGAAATATGAAGGACAGAGGACAGAATTAAAAGAGAAAAGAAGGAAGCCAGCAGTTTGACATTGAGCATCTCATACTCAGTCGAAAAGCATTTCTTGCATATCTTATACAAACAGGTTTAATACATAGGATTTAGTCTCTGACCTACACTCCGGAACAGTAGAGGGCGGTAATGCACCTCATTAAACTGGTTGCCAACCGCCATTAAACACCAAGAAGAAGACTATGAATATTCATGAGAACAGGAGAGAGGATACAGGCAGTGCTCTCCCAGATTAAATTGGGTTACATAGGTCTACATTCCACTTAATTTAAAATTGGTATTCAGAATACTAAATGTGTGTTTTGTTGGAGTGTATAATGTGGAAAGGGAGAGAATGAAAGCAGTAGTTACAGAAGCGGGAAGGGACTAGAGTAGCCTAATGTGGGTGTTTTAGGACAGAGTGTTAATCAAAAGCAGGTCTGAAGGGTTTTTTTAATGTTCTACGGGTTTAATGAATAGACTGTAACGTTGTACTTTAAGGCATAATGTTTCAACTCTGATATGCTAGGTGGCGGCGTGCACTTTACCATTGGTTTGAAGTCCACCAAATAAAATGCTAGTAAAGAATTGGACAGAATCAACATGTTCATCCAAATCTCAGCGGAACCGGGTGTTGTTCCAATACAAATTCTGAGAGCAGGCAGCAAGATGGCAAATGAATTTCATTAAAACATTTTAAGACTACTTCCTGTGTGTTGGACTTTGTGTTAGCTTTCAATAAAACTTTAATTTATTTACTGCAACCCCTGCTTTGCCACAATAAATTGTCTGCTTTCATGTTTTGTTTGGTGACCTAGATGTTGTACACATTGTCTATCAATTTAGTATTAGTAAGTTATTGACATAAAGTCTGTAGGCTACATTCTTTTAGTAGTTCATTTTTGGTGAAGGTGTTTTTGATCTGAACAACCCCTAGGGGCTGACGACCAGTTTGTGATTTACAAACATACAGACCCCATAACAGATTGTATGGTTACAAATGAATAGTATTAGCGCGAGTTATGGTGCTGCAAATTCCGTCTATAATCTGGCAACCCGTGTGACCGAAATTATTCTGATGTATCCCCTTCTCAACGGTTTATCCTTTATCAGTCTCTGCTTTATCGTGTTTAGGGTATAAGCCTACGTCTTATTATGTTGTTTGTCTGAACTTGCTGTAGACTTTGGACTTTAGTTGTTGGAGACCTCGAGACCTCTGATCAGGACTGAACCAAAATTGTTGACGTCTCTCGGTTTTGGTTGTATCCTCCTTTCTTTATCGTCAATGCTTTGTTGGCACCAGGGTGAAGTATAGTCAGTCTGTTTAATGCTATAATGTTAACCATTTGGAAGTGTGTGTATCTTACTTTGACGCTCAGATTGTGCTATTCTCAAGTGAACTCGTGGGATATCAGCAATATACCAACAATTGCAAAATACTTCAGCACGAAAGGGAGGTATGAGGAAGTAAATCCGTATCTCATAGCGGACATACTCGCTGTTAACAAATCTATTATTCGGCCTCCATCACCTCAGTGTCGCGAAATTCATTTGACTGCGATAATAAGACATGGCACAAGATACCCGACAAAAAAAAACATCAAAAAGATGAAAAGGCTTTACGACATCGTCAAAAACGCCGCTTCTGGTGAGAAGAGTTGGCTGCGTGAAATCCGAGAACAGTGGAAGATGTGGTACACTGCGGACATGGATGGGAGACTTGTTCCTAAGGGAGTGGATGACCACATTCATTTGGCTATGAGGCTGTCAAAGCTCTTCCCCTCACTCATTTCAGAGGAGAAGCTTCGAGGAGGAGGAATCAAATTTATTACCAGCTCAAAGCACAGATGCGTCAACAGCACCCTGGCTTTTAAGGCTGGACTCACAACGCTCTGGGACATCACAGGTATATGGATCAAAAATCCTATCCCTCCGTGGTTCATCACTTAGGTGCATTTACACATATTTTGCATTGGAGCCTTTAACCAGTTTCATTATAATCTATCTTTGTATCTTTGTACTATTTATGTCCAATTCTGTTCCCTCCACAGATCGGGAGTTTGAACATGCAGTGAACGATGCTCTCATGAGGTTTTTTGACCAGTGCACCAAGTTTGTGAAGGAAGTTGAAGAAAACCCTTTGGCTCTATCAGAAGTCAGCAAGTTCAAGAATGGATCAGAGATGTGGAGGGTACAAGAAAAGATTGCAGACCGCCTCGGGGTGCCATATAGTAAAATCACAGATGGTAAGAACTCTTTTAATATATGTGTATTTATTGGTAGTTTTAAATGGATTAGATTAGTCACCAGCAAATATGATTATTAGGTTATATTGGACAGTTTTAATCTTTGCAATATCAACATGCAATTTGCAAATAAGAAAAAACCTTAAGCAGCAATAAGTTAATGTGTGACTATATTTGCAAGACATTTACATATCCTCATATTTGGCCAGTCAAAGTCAATCAGAGTCAACCAAAAACATAATAATATTAACATAGTAACCTGACCTATCTTTCAAAATCTTAATTGTTCCCAAGGTGAAGCTGAAATAATATATAAATATTCAACAACACTATTGCATGTGTCCTGGATATCTTTAAATATGCATCTAATGTCATTGTGTTTTTGGTAGTGTTTCGTTTTTCAGAATCACAAGATGTGTTATATTACTGAATTAACTTGTTTTGCAGATATGGCTGAGGCTGCATTTCATTTGTGTGCTTATGAGTTTGCCATAAAAACTGTAAACTCACCATGGTGCCAGCTTATGGATGAGACTGATGCACAGGTACTGGACTAATAAAAGATCTTAAATGTTCTATTTTTTCAATCAAGGCAATATTTTTTCACACTATAGACTAAAAAGAGGATTCCTTGTGATGTCTTTCATGTCACAATTGTGGAAGTAAATGTTTTGTTTTGCTACTTGTCTCTTAGATTGAGAATACATTGCAATGATGTGCTTTTCCTTTTTTGACCCAGTATTTGTCAAAAAAAACAGCATTATTCATTAAAAAGAAATGTATTGTGCTTTACACGGTTTACCTAACTGTCAGGTAATCTGAGTTAGTGTGCTTTACATAATATTTGTCTTTGTTTTCTTTTAAAGCCCTACTTTTACTCCCTATAGGTTTTGGAGTATGCAAATGACTTGAAGCAGTACTGGAAAAGGGCTTATGGTTATGAAATCAACAGCAAGTCAAGTTGTATTCTTTTTCATGATGTGTTTAGTCGACTAGACAAAGCAGCAGATGAGAATAAGTAAGTGAATCCACAAATATTTGCATGAATCTTGCTGTACATGCACTAACACGTTAATGCTGTTTGTTAGGTCTGGCCTTACAGTGACTGAAGCTGTGACTATTCAGATTGGTCATGCAGAGACCCTTCTACCACTTCTAACCCTACTGGGTTTCTTTAACAACAGTGAGCCCCTGACATCAACAAACTACGCCACCCAGACCCAGCGCTCTTTCCGTACCAGCCACATGTTACCCTATGCTGCCAACCTAGTCCTGGTGCTGTACGACTGTGGGGCAGGGGACCTGAGACTGCAGCCACTGCTCAATGAAAATATGGTCACTTTTCCAGGCTTGGCTAGCAAGCACACTTCAATGCCACGTTATAAAGATGTCAAGGAGCGCTACAAAGAACTGCTCCAGGGCTGTGATTTTGAGACGGAGTGTCAGCTGTTCAAGCAGCCTGCTGATAGCTGAGAACATGGAAATAACTGATAAAAGTGATATTTTATTACATCTGACTATATATGACCAGAGAATCTGATCAAATCAAAGTAAATTCACTTTACTTGCAGGCTGCCACGTTGAATGGCTATTGCTGCTGTACAACAAATAAAAGCTTTTCATTTCTAGTTCATGTTTTATGTTTTTCTTTCACATTTTTTTCACATACACTATAATATACAATACACTTGGCCATTTAAGTGTACCTCCTTTTGCATCGCAAGGTAATGGGCCCAAAAACTTTACATAGTTTTATTTGTAAAAAGAAATGTTGCCACCGCTAATATTTTTGTTGTTATAGACAATATCCAAAATGTTATCTTAAGGATTGTGAACAGTTTTCTGTCCAAAAGGAAATTATGTGTGAATAGTTTCACACGGTGTTTATTTTTACTAGAGTGACTGCTGGTACCGTGCTACATGTTTGGACAACAAAGCTGATTCTGATTATGACACAGAGGGTAAAGTTGTATCACTTCCAGTTTTGGGGAAGCAGACAGGAGCCAAAGTTCTTTTGTAGTTTTTTAGTAGGGCTACATTTATGGGTTTGGGCCAGTGATAATAATTAAGTTTATTATAAGAATGTATTTACATAGGTTGACTATATTCTACAGTTTAGGCTCTGCATAGTCCTAGATATAAATGTTTCTCAAATAGATCTATGTGCAATAATGCATCCCATATTTAAACCTACATGAGTATTTTTCACTGTCCTACCCAGGCTACACCGTGCGTGATTCTTTTCTAACATAAGGTGAATACAGCTTCATACATTAAGTGATTTTTATTGTTTACTTTATAGTTTCTGTCCACAAACAGCGTGGTGTACAAGAAATGCACAACTTTCCCACACTCAGAGGAAGCGTGATGGGCGGAACGCACCCAGACACAAACTTTAGACCGGTTTTCCTATTGCCTACTCGTGTCATAACTAATAGTAATGCTGCTAGTTTCACGCCGGAAGTGTAACATAGGCTAAATGTAAAACTAATTCGGCATAAATCTTACCCAGTCTTTGACCCAGTCTTGCTGTTTTTACTGTTCGGCCCCGTGTGTGTCGTTTTGCTCGAGTATTGGCTGCTATTTAGCACATTATGCAGAGGAGGTCTGGTCTGGAGGCTGGACAAGAGGAATGCTACGTGTCTTGAAGGTCCCCTTTTAAAGCCCCTCGTCTTCTTCCTTTGCTGACCATCTGTAGCCATAAGTTGTGAGGCCAACTCGAGCCGAACGAGTCCAGACCCGTGAATAAACTAGCCTTTGCCCTGCCCGAGGTTGAGCAGCAGTCCGCCGGCGGTGTTCTACAGAAAGAAAAGAAATGTCCGGAGTAAAAAGCTTCGTACGGTAAGTAACGTTAGATGGAAGGACAACTCCAGCCAGAAACTAAATTGTTGCATCTTTTTAGATTAGTATGGGAGCCGAGGAGAGGTGAGAAGTATTCCGCTAAACTAGTAGCCTACTTCTATTACCTCTTCTTATATTCAATTGACTGTCACTGTCTTATCAACACGTTATCGCGAAGTTATACACTGTAGCAACTATGTCTTAACTTTAAAGGTAATGAATATTGTTCTCTAACTAAACTAATGGTGATCTTTGACTGTTAGTCTACGAGCCCAGGTGTAATGGTTGAGGACATGTCTCGACTCTGAATAGGCTGGTTGTATCCGTCAATTTGTCCCATTCATGAGGTCTGCTGCTGGGAGGGAGAAAGGAGCCACTGTGAGGCGGCAGACAGAGACGCTGAGATGTTGGACAGTTAGTTTAGAGACTTGGAAAAACATATTGGCGCTCCGCTCGTTTAGAGTGTGAAGGCTCCCGGAAAGTGAACCATAAGCAATAATGATAGTGTCACGCTGACACATTTCCAGGCAGTCAGAATTTCGACACCATCCGTAACAGACACAACACGTCAAACGTATTTTAGTCATTTTTTTTAGTTGTATTCAATCAGTTTAAATTTTTTTGCATTTATTTTTGGTAACTTCTATTTGCATATAGGCTATTATTACAGCATTTTTTTTTTCTTGGACACACAATGTATAGCACAATGAGAAAAGGAAGACAAGAGTTACTGAACAAAGAAGATCACTTCGGGTTACACATTATAACATCTTTTTTTTATCGCTTTAAGTGAACTCTGTGACCAGACACAAAGCCAAAGCTCAGGTTACAGAGTAACTGGGACGTGATAATATCTGTACACAGGTGACCTGTTCTGTTCTAAAACCATCATAAAAGTTCATATCCTTCTAGCCTCTGCAAAAAGCTGCCAGAAAGGGGGCAGGTTTAAAAACAGAGAGGCCTGCTAACGCTGTAGTGTCTGGTTTGAACGACAGATAAGTCCACAGAGAAAGTTAAATCTGGAGGTAGGCAACGGAGAAGATACCGTATAAGCACCAGCCAGGCCTCAGGGGTGGGTGTACGGGGAGGGTGTGTGGGTGCAGAGGGTGAACATGTGGGAATGAGCACTGCCACATCATCGCTGGGC
The DNA here is from genome assembly GCA_024416835.2 of Perccottus glenii. Lineage (NCBI taxonomy): Eukaryota > Metazoa > Chordata > Actinopteri > Gobiiformes > Odontobutidae > Perccottus > Perccottus glenii. Next base: position 18,509,122 of record CM044552.2, on the reverse strand, counting down.
TGCAGACGGCACACTGGACACATTGTCCCCTCTGTCCTCTCCCTCCTTCCATGACCTCCTCTTGCGCGCCTCCCTTCTAGCTTCAAAACAGCCCTATTCATCCACAGTCCAATATTAATGTAGGGTTCTAGTAAATCCCCCTTTATATTGTTTACCAAATTATTCAGTATAACAGCTGGCAGCAAAAATAAAGTTGTCCACCATTAACATAATGTTGTGAGACCTGTAGAACAACTTTGTACAAGAACACACTTATAAACAACCACATACTCATTAACATGTTTAATTTCTTTTTGTTGTTCCATTTTTAGGACCTGAACAAGTCAACCAATGTGGTGTACCAGGCGCACCATGTCACTCGAAACAAGAGAGGGCAGGTTGTGGGCACAAGGGGAGGCTTTAGAGGATGTACAATTTGGCTGACCGGTAAGAAGCTTTAACAAAAGATAAAAACACAAACTGTTTTTGCTAAAACCCTCTGTATATTTCCTCAGGACTGTCTGGTGCTGGAAAGACCACACTCAGTTTTGCCCTAGAAGAGTACCTTGTGTCTCATGCGATTCCTTGCTATTCACTGGATGGAGACAACATTCGTCACGGTTTGAATAAGAATCTAGGTTTCTCTTCTAAAGACCGTGAAGAAAACATCCGTCGCGTTGCAGAGGTGGCCAGGTTGTTTGCTGATGCGGGGCTGGTTTGCGTCACTAGTTTCATCTCTCCTTTTACTAAGGTCGGAGAACATTTTGTGGCGCCTGATGGACTGTGTATGATTGTTTATGTCAAACTATCAGCAGTCTGATTAATACAAAGTTATTTTAATTTCCCAGGATCGTGATGAGGCAAGAAAGATTCACCTGAGTGCTGGGCTGCCATTTTTTGAGGTGTTTATTCATGCTTCTCTTGAAGTGTGTGAGAAACGGGATGTGAAAGGTCTGTACAAGAAGGCTCGTGCTGGAGAGATTAAAGGTTTGTGCTTAAATGAGTAAACATTGACTGTTGTTACACTGGTCTCCACCCTTTGACTTACTTACTACTAAGCCCTCGTTCTCACGGGTGCCCAGCATTTTATTAATTGTTATTTTACAGGATTTACTGGGATTGACTCAAACTATGAGCGCCCTGAAGCACCAGAGTTGGTGCTGAAAACTGGAGAATTGACAGTGAACGAATGCCTTCAGCAGCTGTTAGATATGTTGAAGGAACAGGTGAGCATAACCAACAAATATTTGACAATCAATGAAGTGGCACATACATTGTAATCCTAATAAACTCTTCACCAACATGTAAATTGTAAATATAAAGTTTTTAGTTTTTATCTCCTCTTGTGACATCTTTATTAAGAATAGAGTTTGTACCACTACTACTATAAAACCGTTTAGTAACTGTTTAATTAAAAAGGCACTGAATCATTGAAGATTATAGGTAAAAATTGTCTCTTTTCAAAACTACTTTATACTTATTACTTAGAATTTGTTGCAGGTGTTTACCAGTCTGTCCTTTTGCTGCCTACAATGTTACATGTGTTGTCTTATCTAGTACAAATTGTTCTGTTTTCTGCTTGTATGTAGAATATTGTACCAAGTGAAGCCCTGGAGGAAGTCAATGAACTATTTGTCCCTGAGAACAATCTGACCCTTGCTGTGGCTGATGCAAAAACCCTTCCAAAAATCACCATCACTCAGGTAAAACACTTCTTTTTAAATCTTTTTCATCACGGTCAAGGTCAAAATTAAAAACTCTAAACTGAATATTGCAACAGGAGTGAAAATACAAAAACCATAGGGATGATATTTTTGTGTGTAGAATATACTCTATTAATTTTTAATAGATTAAAAAAGTGATTTAAGCATGACTTTTGAAAATAGTCTAGTTTAAAGAATCTTTGCTTGACAGAACACTTTGTTCTTGTTGTTCCTCAGTTGGATCTACAGTGGGTGCAAGTATTGGCAGAAGGATGGGCCAGTCCGCTGAAGGGTTTTATGAGAGAACGAGAGTTCCTTCAGGTTTTGCATTTTGGCAATCTTCTGGATGGTAATTGACTACAAAGAAAGATTAACTTGTAATAATAATTGTTGCTGGGTTGAACTATCTCTCTCTATATATATATCTTTCTGTTTTGTTGAAATTAAAATTTGCACACACTCTCTTGTTGTTAGATGGTGCAATCAACCAGTCCATTCCCATAGTCCTTTCTGTGAGCACTGAGACCAAACAAGAGCTGGATGGCTGTGCAGCAGTAGCTCTGGAGTACCAGGGATCCCTTGTGGCCATTTTAAGGAACCCAGAGTTCTATGAACACCGAAAGGAGGAACGTTGTGCCAGACAGTGGGGGACCACTTGCCCACAGCACCCTTACATTAAGGTAATGATATTTATCAAATGTTGTAATGAAATCAACCACACTACTGAACTGTTCAAATGTAACTAACTTGAACAAATGTCAAATCACAAATTGTATCACATTTAGTAAACTGATTGTAAACTGATCCTAGTCACTGAAATCTAGAGAAGAGGAGTGGATGGTTATACTTATGTTGAAGCAGAAATTTGGGATTTGGTAGTACAATTATTTTTAAAAGACCACTGAAAGTAGATGTGTGTTTGTTTGCGGCTTTGCAAATAAACACACTTGACTGGATTATAAGATAAGTTAGGACTTTATTGATCCCACAAATTGTACAGGAGCTCTTATACACTCTTTTAAACAAGCGGTCGTCAGCCCCATTCTGAAAAAGCCCAATTTGGATTCTTTTGAACCAAACAACTACAGGCCAATCTCTAAATTGCCTTTTTTATCTAAAATCTTGGAGAGAGTGGTGGCGGAGCAGCTGACTGCGTTTCTTAATAAAAATAATTTTATAGATAAATTTCAGTCAGGCTTCCGAAAATGTCATTCAACTGAGACTGCCCTGCTGAAGATATCAAGTGACATTATGATGGTGGCTGACTCTGGGCAGTACTCTGTCTTGATCCTACTGGATTTATCGTCTGCTTTTGATACTCTGGACCATAATGTATTGTTAAAGCGTCTGAAATATGAAACGGGTTTCTCTGGATCAGTTCTAAAGTGGTTTTCTTCCTACCTGAGTGACAGATCATTTTGTCTCTATTAACAATATTCTGTCTGAAATGACCCCTCTGTCATATGGAGTTCCTCAAGGCTCAGTCCTAGGTCCTCTTTTGTTTTTATTGTACATTTGCCCTCTTGGTGAAATAATTCACGGTTTTAAAAATGTGTCTTATCACTTTTATGCTGATGACATTCAGTTGTACTGTTCTTTTAAAGACTCCGAGTTTCATAAACTTACTGATTTGTTGAAATGCTTGTCTTGCATAAAGAACTGGTTATACAATAACTACCTACAGCTAAATACAAAAAAGACTGAAACTTTAATCTTTGCACCAGACCAAAAAATACCTCAAATCAAACAACACCTTGGTTCCCTGGGTTCTTCCGTCCAGTCGAGTCTCAGAAACCTTGGTGTTCTGTTTGACCAATCGATGTCTCTGGACAGTCATTCTAGACAGTTGGTCAAAAACTGTTTTTATCATTTAAGAAAAATTTCTAAATTGAGAGTGTTTTTGTCTAAAGCTGACTTGGAGATGATTATTCATGCTTTTATTTCTTCTCGTCTTGATTATTGTAATTCTCTTTTTACTTGTTTTAACAAATTGTCTCTGAGTCGACTACAAATGGTGCAAAATGCTGCAGCCAGTGCAAAAAGTAAAAGAAAGGTGCGGATGCAATAGAATAAAAAAAATATAAATGTGTATACAATCTCAGCAGCAAAAAATATTTTATATAGCATATAGAATTTGATAAATTATGTTTTGTTAAATTAAACAAAAACAAAAAGATATCTATGTATACATACTTACAAAGTAAAGGAGGAAAAAATAAAATTATAGATTTAGAATATATATATATATATAGAATTATTTACTGTTTTAGTAAAATTAAGTAAAAGGTGACTTGTAATTTTTGTTCCTGCAGATGGTTATGGAGGGAGGGGATTGGCTGGTAGGAGGTGACCTGGAGGTTTTGGAGCGAATCAAATGGAATGATGGACTTGACCAGTACCGGCTTACTCCGGGAGAACTAAAGCAGAGATTCAAGGAAATGAAAGCAGGTTTGGAATTTGTTGTTACATTTAACAATGAATGGCTGCTGTCTAATAAAATATTTTAACATTTGTGACAATTTTATGCTGGTAAAAATCTAATATAGACATCCAAAGCAATGTGGAATTTGTTTTTCAGAAATAACAAGGTTCAGATTGAAAAATAAAGTGGTAAAGTCAGCTGCAAGATATTGTTTGTAATGTGTGTTCAGTAGTTAGAAAACATCTCACGAGGATGAGGACAAAGCTTTTGACTAAATCAGTTGTATATGGACTTATATGCATACATACTGTACATATATTGACTTAACTATATTTAGTCATTTAGCATACGCTTTTGCTTTTGCAGACAACTATGGACTTAAGGAATTTGGATATTCTTCTTAATCTAAAGAAAGTTGTAGTAGCATCCATAAGCTTGCCTGCACATATGTGGCTTTGCTTATGGACATAAATTAGATTTGATTGAACTGTATTGTCATTTCATATTTACAAGTACAATGCAACAAAATGCAGTTTAGGTCTAACCAGAAGTGCAATAGCAGCAAGTGTAGGATATAGTATTGTAGAAGTAGTTTGCAGATGGATATTTACATAATATAGAGATGGCTTATTACTATAAACAGAAATGATAAAAATGGGTATTTACAATGATAGACAAGGCCATGGTGAGCTATAAACAGAGGTAAGAAATAGATTATATTATAGAAGTAACTTTTAGGTGGATATGTACTTTGAACATAAAATAGAAATGGCAAATGGCAATTACTATAAACAGAATATGGATGGATGTATACAATGATAGGTAAGACAGTAGTGCAATGGATATAGTGCAAATAAATTACGAACAGAAACTGTCTGAGTAACAGTAGTGCAGTAGAAGTTATTGCATATTTTTGTAAAGTGCAGTAGTGCAAGATGCATATGTGAACAGTTGGTACTGTAAATGAACAGTTGGCAGTACAAATAAGCAATTTGGTAGTTCAAGTAAACATAAATGTTATGTAAAGACAGTCCAGTAGTCAGTCCAGTAGTGCGAATGACACCGTGAATGGAATGGGATGTGTGCAGTGAGGGTGGGGTGGGGGGGCAGTATATGAGGGGCAGAGGGCTTAGCAGGTTGCAGAGTTCAATAAAGAGACAGCGTATCGGCACACCTATAAATGTAAATTACCTACAAAATATTTTTTACATACTGTAACAATGATTTACTATTGCATAACAAAGAAATAAGATTTTTTATTACTCATTATACAAGTTGGCTTGAGTTAACTTGTAATGCAAAAGATAAAACCTTTTTGTGCCTTCCTCCTAAATAACCTTTCTTTCCATGTAATGCTTCGCACAACACTGTTAATTTAACAGTTTTTCATGTTGTATTATTTCTGATGTGTCACATATTCTATAATAGAATTACTGTGGTTTTGTGAAGACACGTTATTTTGTATTATATTTATTATTACCTGCAACTTTTTAATTTTTTAGATGCCGTATTTGCATTCCAGCTGCGTAATCCAGTTCACAATGGACACACACTACTGATACATGACACTAAGCAGCATCTTTTGGAGCGGGGCTACAAGAATCCAGTGCTGCTGCTGCACCCACTAGGAGGATGGACCAAAGACGATGATGTTCCTCTGGATTGGAGGATGAAGCAGCATGCTGCTGTGTTAGAGGAAGGTGTTCTTGACCCAGCTAGCACTATTGTCGCCATTTTTCCTTCACCTATGCTGTATGCTGGACCTACAGAGGTAAGTGATAGCCATGTTCATGAGTATCATTCTCTAAATTAACTTGATTATAACATAAAAAAGTCATTTCACTCTTATTAGGTACAGTGGCACTGCAGGGCAAGGATGATTGCTGGAGCCAACTTTTACATTGTTGGCCGAGATCCTGCTGGCCTGCCCCACCCACAAACCAAAAAGGACTTGTATGAGCCATCTCACGGAAGCAAAGTCCTTACCATGGCTCCAGGACTCACCTCTGTTGAAATCATCCCCTTTAGAGTGGCAGCATACAACAAGACCAAGAAGGCTATGGACTTTTATGAGACAGAACGGTAAGAAATGTAGCTGTCAACATTTCAGCTGTTAGCATTTTTTTATTGACAGCATAACATTTTGTACATTCAGATATACTGCTATTAAACTGCTGCATCATAATGAACAAATGATTAGTTTATACACACACTTTGCATTGTTGTATTTGTTATCTGAAGGACTTGTTGTGTCATGCCCTATTGACTCTGCACAAATATTTTAATCCATCTGAGTCTCACAACATGACATTTTATCCATCCTAGATTATGTACTTACTGGGTGGAATAATGAAAACCTAAAAATGTAAATATTACATGACACATTTTACACATGACTTGGCTTTTCTTTATCTGATGTCTGTTTCATCCTTACAGACATGCTGAGTTTGAGTTCATCTCTGGCACCAAAATGAGGAACTTAGCTCGCAGTGGAGAGAATCCTCCCGATGGTTTCATGGCAGTAAAGGCCTGGAAGGTCATGGTTGACTACTTCAGCTCTCTCCAAAAGGATCAGTAACTCAGCTCATGTTTAAAATGTATCACAAATACATTTAGTGATGGGGTAATATTCAACTAATATTATGATAGCTCACATTCCAAAAATGTTCAATGTGACAAAAGTATAAAGTAGCATAGTGTGTCAGTGTTTGGTATTTTATATCAAGTTTCTCCAAATCAAAACTTTTACAGCATTACATTCCAATTATAGTATGTAATATTTTAATAACTTATAACACACACACACACATATATATATATAAATAAATTAATTGTGGTGAGGATAACTGTAGGAAATGTGTAGGAAATGTGTCTTTTTATGACACTTTATTTCAATTACAACAATGTTGTAGTCTTGTTCTAGTCTTTGTCATAGTCCATCACCTGTTTGAAAGCTACATGTATCACTACCTATTGTGCTTGTTAAGGTGTATGAATGTTAATCAGCTTATGATGATTTTATCCTGTTTTACACTGTTTTAGCAAGTTGCAATATACTTGTATACTTTAAGTGCCTTTTTTCTCAAATGTCATTATTACAAGTGTAATATTTAAGTGTATGAAATTAGAGATATGGTATGATGGTGGCTCAAGTACATTCTTGTCCCTGTGTGTTTGTGTGTGAATGAGCGAGATTGTAAAGTGCTTTAAGTACCAGTTAGGTAAAAAGCACAATATAAATGCAATCCATTTGAAAGGAAGGTGCTAATGAAAATGCAATAATAAATTACTCATTATTTACTTATGTACTTGCATTCAGTTTTAATGAGAAACATTGTACAACAACTTAGTGTGAACTTTGATCATTTGATAAGAAATAAAACATAACTTTTTAGTTGCACATTTGGAGGAGCATTGATGCCACCTGCTGGTACAAGCTAGTAAAAACATGCAAAATAACTTAAATTCCTGTGTGAAAACAGAAATATTATATAATTCCAAGGTTTGACTTAGTTCAAGAAAATGTATGTTTGCAGCAGACAATAATTGTTTCCTTTAATTAGGTTTAATATATAGTTATCCACAACTAATATTTGCAATAAGACACTCAGATGTCTTTTAGCCTCTTCTGCAAGCACTGAGTCACATGAAACCACAGCCAAATTTACTGTAGTAAGAATGTAATCATACTAGTTTATTGTTAAGTGAACTAAGGGACTGATTAATTTTGTCTATTGTTAAGCGGTAGAGCTTATCATCTGAGATGAGTGTTCTTTCGTGAGAAGAGCCCCTCTCACGTGGACTAGGCAGATTTTTAATTAGCCTTACTTGGGATCAGATCATTTAATCTGCAATGTTCCAGGTTACACATTGAAGTCTGCTGAAGTGCACCTTCAGAATACATTTTCAATACTGTCAATCCTATCTGTGTGACAATGTGTATATAATGTAATAATTACTCAGAATTAACATTTTTGTTAGCAGTATTTTTTCAGAGGATTTTTATCAACAGTATTATGTAGCCTTCTAAGCACTCGCACGTAGCCTACACAACAATGCTCGCAGTAAATGTAAAAAAAAAAAAAAAAGCTAGATTGACACCATGCCCTTTCTAATACAATGGGGAATATAAAGAAAGCACTTCAAAAGGCTACATATCTTCTCGAATTAATCCAAAGAATACCCAATAACATATGAAAAATAGCATGCTTCTCAATAATAGCTGTTTTGGCAATCACCATGTCATTATCAATAATTATTTAGTTACTAAATATCACATTGATTTCTACTATGTGATACTCAAAATTGGCAAATTGTTTTTAGCTCTAATGTTTTACACAAACTAAAAAAAATCTGCTTCGTACTAAAACGTTTAATATGCTATTAGCTAGATAACTAATGACTATGTTATATGTATGGATACTATTTCCGGCACAACTGGTGATCATTGTTTTCCTGTGCTAGACTACACAGTCAAAGCAAATAATTAAGCGTTGACGTCAAAGACTTATGCAATTAACAACTTTAATTCAATTTCGGTTTGAATTAGCAAGAACACGGGCAAGAAGGCTGTCGTTACTAGCATAATCTCAGACGTATAATAATAAGGCAATCGATAGCCTAGTTTAGGAGATAATTGCTCTCCAACCTGAAATGACAGTTTAAACCGCGGAAAGTGACATTACGTTAGAAACTTCCCTAATTACAGCCACACGTGATCACTTTGACAGGGAGCCTCGCATTCAGACTCACTTTATCCTTCCGCCAAAGTCACGCAATTACGCTGTTGTGAAAATCTTGAACATTTAAACATAAACTTGTAGTGCATATTATTCGTGTGAAACATTGTGTTAATTGTTCAGGTGGCAGGTGTAAATTAATTGATGAGAAGTAGTTACTGAAATGGTGGGACTATTTAGTCGGCGGTGTGATATTTGTTCTAAAATCCCTGCCTGCGCTATCTTCTTTTTTCCTTCGGTGGAGGCCATGATGGGAGCCTGAACCCAGCTGCAACGAGAGCAGCGAGAAAAAAAGAAGATGATTCCCCGGGACGGACCTGTCAAACCAATCCCTGCTCATTTGTAGTCTTTGTATAGTCTATATACATTCAAGGTGGAGCCTGTCACTTTTTTTCTGATGTGTTCATGGCAATCAGTCGATGACAATGTTGAATCGTTAGAAGGCTTTTGGATCGAAAAAGGAGGTAGCATTAGCTATTGTTGCTAGCTAGCCGCTAGCTAGCTGGTTAGCTAGCTCGCTGGCTCTGACTGGATACGGGTTTTGGGAACCGGCGAGTTCTCCGTCCGTTCGCCGTCGAGGCTTCGATTTGGACCTGGTCTGGCATGTAAATGAGTTTTCCCGAGGACTGCTGCATGTGTTTTCTACGGGGGTGCGAGACTAATCACAGGATTGGGAAAGTCGGGCCTGCACGGAGGAGCGGAGAAAGGCCCGTCTTTATGATCCAGAGGAAACCTTTTTAATCCTGTCGACTGCCACTGCTAGCGCTGCTGGCTAGCTCACTGCGAGGACCTGCAAAATTTGAAAAGCAGCGAGCAAATTTACACACTGCGACAAACTCGGTCAGATAATATCTATTAGAAAATAAACTGTTTTATCATTAAAGCCACAAACTTTTGCAATCTGCTACAATGGCTGCAATTATAAAAGAAATGGTCAGCAGGAACAAAAGGAGATATCAGGAGGATGGCTTCGACCTGGACTTAACATGTATCCTTCACTGTGTTGCATTTGGGACATTGGTTTGCATCGTCATTAATATCAATGTTTAGTTAATTGTGAACGCAGAACGTGAGGTTGTTAGCTTTAGTGCTACTTAGCTCCGCGGCTACTTGGTCAAACAGCGCAGCTCTGTTGTCAGTAGCATGTTTGAAAGATGGTGGATCTGTCAAACCAGCACGTAGAAATGTCAGTCATACTTTAGCTAATTATCTCTTTCAACCTGTCAGTGGTGACTCTTATTACATGGGGTTTAGTTTAACATTCTAGTAACACTAAAATGGTCGTCTATAGGATTGCCCCATTCATATGTGGAATTGCATAAGAAATCTCGTCTGGTATTTACGATTTTAATATAAATTGGAATGTTTTCAGTCGTTTAATAGACTTTTAACGCATATTTTTCACAATATTGCAAATATTTGACAAAAAAAGATAATCTTTTTATATATCGTCTTGCAAGGATGAAAGGAATTCTTCAAATTTAAAGGTGACTTTATGAAGCTACATTATTTACATATACTTATTTTCCCTTTTTAATTATTATTATTTTATTTTTTAAAGATTCTTCTCTCTATACATTGATATTTTTGGTTCCCTGTAGTAATCATTTAGCATCTATTGACACTGATAATAGCTGACCTGGTTCCCTGGTGCATTATCACTAGCACTAAAGTAGCGACTTATGCTTATTTGGTTGGAGATAAAAAACAGATTTACAGCTGGTTTGCTTGATGGTGGTGAACTAAATGAAAATCCAATGTAGGGCAGCTCAAAGAAAGCAATGGGAGTTGTTTAAAGTTAAAAAAAAATGATGAATGATGTCTTTAACAACTAGATGCATTTAAACCTGATATCAACACTACACCTTAATTTGTGGCCAGAGTTTTATGCAGACATCTCAAATGTTGTTGATGGAAACCTATGTTGAACACAGTTCAGTTTTTTTGTTCTGCACAGAATGTGATAAGAGCTTTCTCACCTGGGCTTATTATGTGGTAAAGTGTGTGTCATGCTGTCAGCAGCAGCAGGTCTGTGGTCTACTTCTTCAGCTCTGAATTTGTGTGAAGGGGCATGACACTCAAAGTGTCATCTGTCTATAGCTTAAAGGTTGCACTCATTCAGATGTGGGCCCTTTTGCACTATCCTTTTATCATTTTTGGCGTGGTGTCTAAAAACAATATGGAGTTGCAGTTATGTAATGCAGTATCACAGTTCTGGGAATTGCCCTTAAAATAGAGTTGCCAGTGATCTTGTATCAGCATTGCTGTCTAAGTGCTCTGTGTATCTCTCTGGCTACCCTCTCACCCAGCAGTTTGCTTCGCTACTCCTACTGTAATTCTCCTTCCCTCCCTTCCAATTGCCCCCTTTCCTCTCCTCTTCCTGTCCTCCCAACCCCCTCCTTCGGTGCTCACCGGCTCCCACTCTCCCTTTCCCCCCTCTCTTGCTCTCAGTTGTGGATTTGGCGTACACACGGAGCTGAGGCAGGGTTGGCTTTAAAGAAAAGGCGTGCCTGAAACGGCAAATTTTTCTTTTTTTTTTTTTCTCAATCCTCATACTTAGAGCTTCCGTCGGGGTCCCGCATGTGCGTTTCCTCCCAGCTGCAGAGACCAAGCCCCTCATGCTCTGGGCTGAGGCTCTCCTGGGAGCGCTGGAGCTTTTAAAAGAACACTTGGAGTAGGCTGACTGGGATCGCTCAGTAGGTCTAAGAGTTAGAATAGCTTATTAAAAAGCACAGAAAAACATATTTGGTTCCTAAATATGTCTTTGAGGCACAAATGAAAAGGATTATGAATTAAGTTAAAGGTTCTTGCGTCTGAGCTATATAGAAGTAGCTTGTCAGTATGCTAATAGTAACCAAAACCTATTGATTCCAAAAACATAATGCACCCCAGATTAAAAAAAATGTCACGGTTGTCAACCTACTTCAGTAAGTGAAATTTAAAATTTTGCAAATATCTCTGCAAAGCAAACACTGAAGTTTGGCACATCTTGCCATTACTTAACAGTGGTTGACTCAAAGTATGGTTTGCTCAAAATGAGAATCTGAGCCAATTAAATATTCACATCTTCTATTTTTGACACCGTGGCACCGGAAGTGTTAGAAAAAGGTTTGCCCTTTTAGTCAGTGGTTAAAGTGTGAAATCCCACAGCTTATGGCAACGAGCAGGCTTCAGTTACAGGTAGGCGTTCTGCAGCCGAGTCTTCATAATGTGTGCCAACTCAATTATTCTTTTTCCCTGAAACTTGACACTGATGTGAGACTTAAAGGCTGTATGTATATAGCACCATATAACCAGTCATGACACTTTCAAGGCCATGATAAATATAGGTATGTTGAACAGGTAAGTATGTCAAACCAAAATTGCAAAACTAGAATTAAACCTGGCTCAATATGGAAAGTTCTTTTTTTTATTTTAACATGACTATTTTTATTTTTTTGCGTTATATCTTGGTTGTTGCCTGTTTTTCATTTTTATTCTGGACTGGTCAGGCTCAGCTCAAAAAGAGATAAGCCAAACATTTGCCATTCTCCCAATATAACTCTGAGCTCTAAAAATACATGCAGGTCAGGGAGCGGAGACTCTTCGTGCACCCACATGTGGGCCCGGCTCAAGCAGGAGCACTGTACTCTCGTCCTCTCTGCCTGCCTCTCGCAGTCAAGGCCATCTGTCACAACATGGGAACAACACACACATACACACCAATCCCCACTCCTATCTGTTACCAGACTAAAGCCTTCACTGAAATTAGCTAAAATAATGTTTTTATTTTTTCTGCTGCACTAGGGAATTATTGGATATTATGTTTGTGATTATCAATAGGGTTTTTGTACTAGTAATTTGAACACTTGCATTTTCATTGGTGTGCACAATGTACATTTCCTTGACCCCTGCTTGAACAGATATCTACCCAAACATCATTGCAATGGGATTTCCAGCCGAAAGACTCGAAGGAGTGTACAGAAACAATATAGATGATGTTGTAAGGTAAGTTGCGTGGCTGCCTGAAGTTCGGAAATTAAAACTTATCTCATGTGTTTTTGGTTATATTCTATGCCCTAAAGGGTTTTTGTTCTTTTTCTTTTTTACGCAGGTTTCTTGACTCAAAGCATAAAAACCATTACAAAATCTACAACCTGTAAGTGCACTGCTTAACACTCATACCTAAACTGGTATGTTTACTTTCCAACTTCCTCTGTGTGATCACTAACTGGGTCTTGTTCTTCCCATTTCAGCTGTGCAGAAAGACACTACGATGCTGCCAAATTTAACTGCAGAGGTAGGCCTTTACTTAAATTTTAAAACTATTCTAACCCAAAAGCTTCATGACACACTAAATGGTAATTTGAAAGTCTCATAATGTCCTGTGTATCACCTCTGACCTGTCTGCTGCTTTGTTCTGTCATGTTTCTGTTTCTGCAACCTGCGCTTCAGTTGCACAGTACCCCTTCGAAGACCACAACCCTCCTCAGCTGGAGCTAATAAAGCCGTTTTGTGAAGACCTGGACCAGTGGCTCAGCGAGGATGACTATCACGTGGCAGCCATCCACTGTAAGGCTGGTAAAGGCCGCACCGGAGTGATGATCTGCGCCTATCTCCTCCATCGCCGCAAATTCCTTGAGGCCCAAGAAGCTCTTGACTTTTACGGAGAAGTCAGGACAAGGGACAAGAAGGTAAAATGAGAAAATGATGGAAGTAGTGGTTGTTTGTTTTTTGTTTTGGGATGACTAAACATTGTTTTGTTGCAGGGAGTAACAATCCCAAGCCAACGCCGTTACGTCTACTACTACAGCTACCTACTGAAGAACCAGCTCGAGTACAAGCCGGTGGCGCTGCTCTTCCACAAAATGGTGTTTGAGACTCTCCCGATGTTCAGCGGGGGCACTTGCAGTGAGTCACTCATGTTCAACCTTAACTCCAAACTAGGGCGTAGGCATGCACAGTGCTGTTCAAACCAATCAAGAGCCTTCGATGTGCGGTGCACCCACACTGCAGTGTAGCTCTACAGAGCAGGTCAGCAGTGGAAGCGTTCAGGGCTTAAAAAATGAACATGCTGCAGTGTTAGTGGACAGTCTGTCAGTCAGTCTGTATTTTCAATTACATTCAACATTTCATTTAAAACTGTTTTGACTCAAATGTTTGCAGAAGTTTCAGTTGGAGGAAGCTGTGTTCTGCACTCAATGCAATTTCACTACAAACCTTTGACACCAGACATTCTAAAGTTTTTTTTTTTTTTTTCCATTATTAAAAACTAAGAATCCAGAATTTTGTTTCTTGCACATATACAATAATATTTCCTTCTTGCACTTTCCTCCACAAATAAGTCCTGCATAGATGACAGTATTTTAATAGGGATATATATATTTCTTTTTTTGGTGGCCAGTTTTTTTCACATTCTACATGACTCCTGAGCCTTTATGGTGTGGCTGTAGGAAATTGGTGTCTTCAAATTGGCTTTCTGTATTTCTTATGCAACATAATCAATAATTAAAAGTGTAAGAGTAAATAGATTAGTCTTTAGTTTTATAGAATGTATCAAAGCTGCTCCAACTGACTGTAGTTGACTTGGAGTCGGTTTGCTGCGCTCTTCCTGTATCTGAATTGTTGTAACTGTCAGAAAGTGCCTGCTCCTCTATTATTTCTGTGGCTTCTTCAATCTTTAACACTAGACTGTGATCAGTAGCCCTCACTGTATTTATCCCTCTCTTTCCCTTCTTTTTAAGAAAGAGGCCCTATTCTGAGTTTGACTTTTTTCTGCACATCATACACAACAGCTATAGGTTTTAGCACATCATTTAAAAAAAAATAAAATTGTCATGTGTGAAAATCTAAAATATCAGCAGAGTCAAGTTCCCCCTTTTCTTTCTTCCTTTTTTGTCGTTTAATTTGCACACCTCCACTGTAAAGAATGTTGTCTTGAGAAGCTGTGTAGATGCAGACATGTGTAATTTTGTGTGTTTTGCCTGCTGTGCTGTCTAGCCCCAGCCAGCCAGGCTATTGTGATAATCTCCTTTTCTTTCTCTAAGGGGACAGTACCGTTAAAAACAGGAGCGAGCCGACCCCTCAGGGCTTCAAGAAAGGGAATTGGCATTGGGGTAAATGAGCCTTTCCTCCATTAATATTTCACTTATTTGCTTTTCTATGGCCCCAGAGATCCACCAGGCAGGAGTCGTCTGAGGTAGACATGTAGCTTACAGGCAGATGATTTAATTCCAACACCACCCCTGTCTCTAAGAACAAGCTTTAAAATTGTTTTGGTGGAGCTTTAAGAGCCAACCGATGACTGTCTATCAGAATAGGGTCCTGTGTCTCTGGTTTTGGGTCTCTTTGGGTGTTAACATTTTGTGGCCTATAACTTTTTTCCCTTTTCTGCTCCTAGATTTTAATACAAAGGAGTTTAGTTGATGTGTTAATGTGTGTGTCAAACCCCCAACTGTAATAACACTATCCTCTTGCTCTTTCTTTTTTTTTTTTTTTAATTTTTTTAAACCTCACCCCTCTTTTCCTCATCCTTGTGTTTCTTCCTCCTTCTCAAACTTGCCCCCATGTGCGAACGCTGACCCTCTTTGCAGATCCCCAGTTTGTGGTGTACCAGCTGAAAGTGAAGATTCACACGTCGAACCCTGCTCACACCCGGCGCGAGGACAAGCACATGTATTTTGAATTTCCTCAGCCGTTGCCTGTCTGTGGAGACATCAAGGTGGAGTTCTTCCATAAGCAGAATAAGATGATGAAGAAGGTTGGTAAATGATTCGCTTAAAAAAACAAAACAATGATTCCTTTTGTGGTTTGGCAGTGTTTAAGTGTCTTGTGTTCTTCTCAAAGACATTTTGACAGTTGGTACAGTTAAAAAGTGACTTTAAATCAGTGACAGTGGCTAGTGTTTTTTTTTTTTTCATGTCACTCAAGTGCTTGAGTGACATGAAAACACTACACTATTGATCTTGAAAATGAATTGCATCCCGTTTTAGAATATGTTTGCTTAGTTTAGCTACACACTAGTTTTTGGTAACTGTTTCTGCACATTTGTTTGGGTAAAGCTATGGGCACCAAGGTTATAGAAGCATCCAAATACAATTTTTACCAATTGGCAGAGGAGACAGTTTTACTATGCATGTGTGAACTATTACCGCAATTGTATGGTATGAACTGTTAAAAAAAACTTATTTCATGTTGTGCAGGACAAAATGTTTCACTTCTGGGTAAACACCTTCTTCATCCCCGGACCAGAGGATGAAAAGAGGAGGGAAGAGAACGGGACAATGGGGAATGACATGGACTGCCCGCAGAGCCAGCCGGTGGGACAGGCAGCGCACAGAGACACGCCAAGAGACACCACCAGAGACACCACCAGAGACGTCACCAGAGACGTCACCAGAGACGTCACCAGAGACGCCACCAGAGACAACCCCCGAGACAACCCCCGAGACAACCCCCGAGACATCCCCCGAGACAACACCGGGGAAAGGGAAAGCGACCGGGAGAGGAACCGGGACCGGGAGAGGGACCGGGACCGGGACTACCTCATCCTGACACTCACCAAGAACGACCTGGACAAGGCCAACAAAGATAAAGCTAATCGCTACTTCTCCCCAAACTTCAAGGTAAGCTTTAATAAAAGTCAGACTTGCTTGTTAATGCCCTTTTCACACATGCTGACAGTTAAAACCAAAAAACTTGGTTTACATACTGAGCCCTGTTTGTTTTAGTGTCCCACTATACATAATTTGTAAAGCAGTCAGTGCATTCGTGAATTGTCTCAATAGTTTTATTTATTTATTTTATTCATTTATTTTTAGGAAATCCAAACAAGTCTGATTAGTTTTTCAGGTTGTACGTAGAGTAAATTTTATCAGACCACGGGGTGATTTCAGTAGGCGGCACCAAATGGTACAAAGGTGTCATTTACAATGTACACAGCCATCTGTTACTGTAAGGTTTGGCTCGAGGTCACGTGTGAACCGATGTAAGAGCCGGTTTGTGATTCCTGTCCTAGTTGGCCTGCACACACTGAAGTCCATTGTGTTCAATTTTACTTTCAGGTGAAGTTGTACTTTACAAAAACGGTGGAAGAGCCTTCGAATTCTGAGGGCAGCACGACATCCGTCACCCCGGACGTTAGCGACAATGAGCCAGACCATTACAGATACTCTGACACCACTGACTCTGATCCGGAAAATGAACCTTTTGATGAAGAGCACCACACGCAAATCACAAAAGTGTGAACTCTTTTTAAGAACAGGAAAAGAAGAAATTATACAAAAGAAAAAAGGAGAAAACTTGAATATAAACTCAAAAGAAGAACCTTTGTCTCTTCCCTCCCCCAGACGGCAATAGAATATCATCATGTCAAATGCCAACTTTAGGGAAAAAAAGATAAATATCCTGACCAATATTTTTTTTTTTTTTTTTTTTTTGGCACGGCCATGTACCATGTGCGAGGTATTGACACTGTTGCTCCATGGGAAAAGGTGCTGTAGCTATAAAATGTGTTTATATATATATACATACACATATGTATATACATATATATACATGCATATATAAACAAACTTTTTGTGTCAAAGACAATGGAAAGAGTACCACAATCAGGAGATGGGAGTTGAAGTGTGGGAGAAGTTAGAATGATATACTAGGACTATGCTGCTCCTTCTCCTGTCTAAACCAAGGCCAGTGCTGCAGTCACTTTGTTTCACTCCCTTTCTTCTTCTCCTCCTTCCCCTCTCCTCTCATCTTTTACTCTCCCTCCCATCCTTCCTATCCTCCTTTTACTGTGAATGCTTCTTGTGCTCTTTGCAGGCTGTCTCACGTGACTTTTGGCCTTTGTGCAGTGCAAACTGCATGCGGGCAGTGGGTTGGGGGTGGGCGGGGTTATGAAGAGGCTGTGATGATGTCTAAAGCATTGCCATTCCTGTTCCCACTGTGTATACGTTAAATTATGCAGAACAAGGCATCCCATGTAATTGTTAATGTTTTTTTTATCCTAAGATAATAAAAATATAATACACAAAACAGCAGGGAGACAAGTGTTTGCAATAATGTCAACACTACATTTAAAGGACAATGGTGATTTGCATGTATTGGAATTGGCGTCCATCCCTAATAAATGTATGCAATGTTGTCTTTTCTTAAAGAAGCTGCTGAGATGTGTCTTCTGCGTGGGGTTCCCCAGTGCTTTGAGTCATGCTTGAACATTACATCACAGGTTTATGTAATCCTAGCAACTCCCACTTGATGGAAATAATGCTGAATTAAAACAAAATTTGAAATGTCATCAAACGGCAAATCCAGTACTCGCATAGTTTCTTTAACCTCTGCTGTCTCAAGCTGCAATTAAAGTGAGTGTACCTACCTTTAATAATTTACACAGAGCACATGCACGTCTTTACGTAAAGGAACAAGTCTGAGACAAGTGTGCAGTGTAGAAAAAAAAAGGACATTGTTAAACTGGGTCTTTTGCTTGAGTTTAGATTTAAAGGTCAGTGCTGAAAATAGCAAATGGGATCTGGGGTAAGGAAGTGATGCAGGGATTATTGTGGAAGTTCAACTGAGGGCAAGGAGCCCACCTCAAACAAACAACATTGACTCAACACTGTCTGAGCAGCTACTCCATTACTATTTTGATTTGCCTTGCGATAGCAGTAACCAAGATGGTCTTATAGCTTTTGAATTGAAAAGATGGTGCTTTTTTGGGAGGGTGTTTACTGGTACAGAATGTTTATTAGATTTTATTGGAGCATTTTCTTATACTATTCAATATTGCAATGATTGTAAACATCTTTTGCTACTTACACCATGCTGCGCAACTGCAAACACTTTTATCTGTATTGTGCAAAGTAAATTTGCTGAAGTGATCCTGAGATAGACCTAATTGGGCTGCCTTCATACCAAACCATCAGTGTTGCATGAAGTGTGTGCGCATTTGCCTGATGCTTAATCAAGGCGTACTCCAGATGAAATGAGCAGAGGAAGGAAAGGCTCGCAGCCAGTGAGGGAGGGAGCGGTGTTAGGCCCTGGATAGACGGGCCTACTCGCTGACATCCTCCCAAAAATGAAAGAGTAACAGGATTAAGCACCATGTCACTGTGATAGGAGGCAGAGAGTGGCAGGACCCCAGCTGCCACTCTCTGCGTAGCCCAAAGTCTCCTGATGATAATAAAATAAAGTATGAATTAAACATATATTTTTATAGAAAAAATGTTCCACCCCCAGAGGCAGGCAGTCGCATAATCCCCTTCTGCTCTATTAAGGCTCAGGCCGGCTCTTTGGCGTTGATAGAGACATCAAAGCTAAGCGGAGCAGCGACGAATAAGACAGGCAGTAGTCGCAAGGGCCCAGCTGTAATTGGCTGAGCTGAAGGAGGGAGTGAGACTGGGCCAGATGAATAATGAATGTGCTGTGCTGGGGTTGTGAGAGACCCAGAGATGCCTCAGCTCTCCACAGGCAGGCCAGACTGGAGCAAACTGAGAGACTGCCTCACTTCACTAAGAGCTTCAAGAGTCCATGGCTCGCCTTTGATTGCCCTCCCTCGTCACACACAACACTCACAAACAGACACAGCAGCCCAGGCAACTTCTGAAATATTAATCTGATCAATATACAACTTCATTTGTATGTTTTCAGCGCTGGTATCTGCTTAGATGTTTGATTTTTCAGCTGGAAGACATTTCAAGTCTCTACAACTTGTAATTCTGCACACTTATAGGGCCTACTCCAACCTACTTTTCGTCAGCCTTTCTTGAAGTCTAGTTAAGTTAGGTGATACCTAACTATGACATTAAAAGTTTTTCTACCTGACTTTATCTTTATACATCACCACCCACCCTCAACAGCGGCATCGTTACCCTATCTTTCCTACTTTTCTTTTATATAAAAAAAGTAAAACAACCAACGTTTAGAGCTTAGCTTCAACCTTTAGCTTTGATTTCACCTCAAACATTGTATAAATACTTTTGTATTTATTAATAGAAACAACTAATTGCTTAGTATCATTAGTAGACAATACTTCCTTGTTGACATCAGTGTCAACTGTTTTTCGGAAACATGATTATAACATGTTATTAGGTGATTCAATTTCAATAGCAAAGGTGTAATCTGTCCAAAAGACACGTTTGCTCAGCATATTACTTTTTTAACCTTTGAAAAAAGGTTGATTTGGTCAAGATGCACTTTTAAAGTGGATTACAAGATGAAGCAAAAGCAATGTCTTTATATTTTTATGTAGCCACACTAGCTAACAGAGCTGCAGCTAAAACGCTTCAAACAGGAAGAGCAGGTCTATCTTCTTCCAGTCAAAAAGGATCACAAACAAACAGGTTTATCTTCTTCCAGTCTAAAAGGATCACAAGCAAACAGGTTTATCTTCTTCCAGGCAAAAAGGATCACAAGCACACAAATACATTGATTAAAAAAAGCATATTGACTTGTCTCCGGTTGCAGAAGTTAAATCTCTAGAACCAAAACTAACGCTGACCGTCTTGTGAAAAGTTTTATGAATGGTCATATTCATACAACATGCTAGACATTGATTGCAAAATTTATTTTCTTTTTACATTTACATGGATCCCCTGAAAGCCTAAGCTAGCAGCTTATTCCTGGAGTCCATACTAAAAACATAAGTCATTACAAAATAGAAAATCTGATTAAAAACATTCATTCATTTTCTACCACTTTGTTCTATTAGGGGTCGTGGGTGACTGGAGCCTATCCCAGCAGCTTTGGGCCTGAGGCGACAGTTAGTCGCAGGGCTGACATTTAGAGACAAACACTGAGTCTTGCATCCATTCACTAGGGGCACTTTAGATTCGCCAAAAACACGTGGAGGACATGCAGACTCCTCACAGAAAGACCGGAGTCGGCCGGGTTTTGAATTCGCGACCTTCTTGCTGTGAGGCAGGAGTGCTAACCACTCTGCCATGTGCACCCCTGATTAAAAAGATGACTTTAAATTGAATTAAATACTATCATATTATGATATTATATATTATTATTATATCATATTGATTTGGGGCTTATGTCTTTGGATAGAATTAGAATAAACACTTTGTTTTACAAGGAAGACAGGCATTTTCAAATTCACTGTGTTATACACTATAACAGCAAGTGCCAAGAGTGACTAAAATTCTTTGGCCTAGTTTTAGGCTTGGTATATATTTCTTTCTGTGCTTTTTCTCATTGAACAGCCCAGAGACCAGTCTTCCTGCCTTGTTTTGAACAACCTGTATTTTAGCCAAGTCTTTTTGAGACGCAGAAGACCACACAAACAAGTACAAAGGACCAGTGATTTGAACAATGATCTCTGAACATTATAGGAAAATATAATGAATTTTTTTTTTTGCGACCCATTTTCATGACCACTTGTGCTTACTTGTTTTAAGAAAGATTGCCATCAAGGACTAGGCCCAACCATAGATTGTAAATAAACATGGATATAATCCGCCCTTTGGTCCCCTATTCACCAATATTGTCATTGGTAATAAAATACGACAGGGCAATAAAATGGCGGTTACATCCGGGCTTTTCGGCTTTTACTCCATACAGAGTATGTGAGTGGTGCGGAGTGGGAGCGGAGCGAGGAGCGGAGTTGTGTGATTTTGCCAGGTGCGAGGAGCGGATTTTTTAAATGTTGGAGCGTTGTGATTTTCTCCCGCTCCGAAACGCTCCACTACGCTCAATTACCAATCACGAGCAGGAGTCCCAGGACCAAACCACTGTCAGGAGACAGAGGGGGACTCAAAATGTTTCTAATCATATTTTGCATTTGTTTGCATTTGTATTGTTTTATTAGTACTTTCACAAACATTTATATAAAGTATTCCGTATTCGTTTTACACTACATGCATCTTCTGATCAGTGTTATTAAAAAAAATAAAATAAAATACCCTGGAGTGAAAACGGAGCGAGACGTAAAAGGACGGAGTGGGGGAGGGAGCGAGGAGCGGAAAACAGTACACCCAGAGCGGAGTAATTATGAAATACTTTGAGCGTGGAGCGCAAATTCTTCCCGCTCAGCTCCGCTCACATACTCTGACTCCATAGTAAAACAATAGTTTTTACCAAACCAACGTAATAATCAAAAATTCCGGAGCCATCTTTTGTACCAGGCTGTAAACATGATTTTTATACTTGTAAAGTTGCCTTTGGATTTCTCCTTATATTTACGCTTTTGGAGCCTGCCCTCTGGTGGACGGAGGTATATCGCTGTATTTCGCTGTAAAATCGGCATATGGCAGCGCCTTTACACGAGGACCATTTAAGAGGTTCCATGGAAGAGGCTTGGTCCCAACAGTTTAGCCTTGTTTACTTGTATGCTTTTGTCAACTATATTCAGTCATAATTTCGGTCTAAGCTTCAATTTTTGAAGAACTTGGTTGACTTTGACGTATAATACACAGTCCACAGTATACATTGTCATTCCAGTTTCTTTCCCAGTTAAGGGTAGATCATTAATAAAAACTGAAAATAGAAAAGGTCCCAAACAGCTTCCTTTAGGTAAACCATATACTAAACTTTTACTATTTGACAAATGGCCACTATTTAAAAAACTCTGAGTTCTGTAAGAAAGCTAACTTTGCATCAGTGCAACAACAGTAGGAGAAAAACATAGATTTTAGGTTTTCTCTAATAAAATATCTATCTATCTATATCTAAAACATCAAAAGCAGCAATACAATCTAACATCACAACACCAACAACTTTTAAATTATCAATACATTTCAGCCATTCATCATTGTCATTTGTATGAGAGCTGCACAGGTTGAATGTCCAGTTCTATATGCATGTTGGAATATGGTCATTATGTTATGGTTATCAAAATGGTTATCAAAATTTGTGCATGAAAAAAATATTTCAATAATCTAACTAAGAGCAGGAAGAATGCTTATTGTCTACTGTTGTGACCATTAAAGGGTAATTTATATTAATGGTATAATTTCCACAATCATCTCACAATTTTTAATCAGACATTATTTTCTTTCTAATTAGATCTAGGTATTTAAAGTTATTTGCACTAGACCTGTTCTTAGATTGCTCACTTTATTTGTGAAATAATTGTTACAGTAATCTGCAATATTTTCTGCTTTTGTTATAAAATGTCCACCTAACTCAACAAAAGGAGTTTTAGTTTTTCTATTTCTGCCTATGATTTCATTTAGGATGTTCCAGAGTTTGTTACCATCATGTTTAACATTATCAATCTTTTTTCTATAGTATTCTCTTTTCTTTCCTTTATTCATTTTAGCCACTTAGTTTGCAATATTTAACTCTGTCCACCAACAGTCCCGATTACTTGGCAGTATTTACTTTTAAATTGATCTTGTTCATAGATGCATGTTTGTTAATAATTCTCATATGTTCATAAAAGAATCTAAGGAGACTTCTGGGTCTTATACACTGTACACATCTTCCCAATCAACACTACTTACTTCCTCCACAATTGTTATTTATAATTAGCTATCTTTTTTTGTAAAGGCAATCATATTATGATGACCAAAGCCAACTGGGATTGACTTTATATTAGTACACTAATCTGGAACATTAGGGTATATATGGTCAATGCATGTGCATGTTCTGATGCCAGTCTTATTAGTGAAAATCCTTGTTGGTAAATTAACAATTTGATTTAGGTTATAGGCACCTGTAAATGACAAAACTTTATTTTTCTTTGTACAACTTTCATCATTCCAGTCAATGTTCATATCTCCAAGCAAACATACCTCACAGTTAACATCTGAGGCTTTACCTAAACAAATTAGATAGTCGGCGTGTGCATCTGGAGGTCTATGGGAACATCCAGCACAGGCTTAATGTAGGGTAAGTGGACCTCCATACGCATATGACTTCAATATCATTGCTCATCAAGTTAGATTTTAATTCTTACATGGAATGTTGCTTTGCACAAATATAGCTACACCACCACCAAATTTATTTCTATCTCCCACAAAGAGTAAAACCATTAACTACTATTTCAGTGTTTTAAATAGAACAAACAGGAGGGATCTCTGATATACAGTGGGGATCGAAAGTTTGGGCACCCCAGGTAAAAACTTTTATTAATGTGCATAAAGACGCCAAGAAAAGATGGACAAATCTCCAAAAGGCATTAAATGACAGATTAGACATCCTTATAATAAGTCAAAAAAGTTAGATTTTATTTCCATCATTTACACTTTCAAAATAACAGAAAACAAAAAAATGGTGTCTGCAAAAGCTTGGGCACCCTGCAGAGTTAATACCTTGTACTGCCCCCTTTGGCAAGCTAGGACCTGACAATGTCATGGATTGTTCTCAATCATTGTCTGGATAGACCAGGTGATGTCAATCTCAAAGGTTTTAAATGCCCAGACTCATCTGACCTTGCCCCAACAATCAGCACCATGGGTTCTTCTAAGCAGTTGTCTAGAAAACTGAAACTCAAAATAGTTGACGCTCACAAAGCAGGAGAAGGCTATAAAAAGATAGCAAAGCGTTTTCAGATGCCAACATCCTCTGTTCGGAATGTAATTAAGAAATGGCAGCCATCAGGAACAGTGGAAGTTAAAGCAAGATCTGGAAGACCAAGAAAAATATCAGACAGAACGGCTCGCAGGATTGTGAGAAAAGTAAGTCAAAACCCACGTTTGACTGCACGATCCCATCAGAAAGATCTGGCAGACACTGGAGTTGTGGTACACTATTCCACTATAAAGAGATACTTGTACAAATATGGACTTCATGGAAGAGTCTTCAGAAGAAAACCTCTTCTACGTCCTCAACACAAAAATCAGCGTTTGAAGTTTGCAAATGAACATATAGACAAGCCTGATGCATTTTGGAAACAAGTTCTGTGGACCGATGAGGTTAAAATAGAACTTTTTGGCCGGAATGAGCAAAGGTATATTTGGAGAAGAAAGGGCACAGAATTTAATGAAAATAACCTCTGTCCAACTGTTAAGTATGGGGGTGGATCGATCATGTTTTGGAGTTGTATTGCAGCCAGTGGCACAGGGAACATTTCACGAGTAGAAGGAAAAATGGATTCAATAAAATTTCAGCAAATTTTGGATGCTAACTTGATGTCATCTGTGAAAAAGATGAAGTTAAAGAGAGGATGGCTTCTACAAATGGATAATGATCCTAAACACACCTCCAAATCCACAGTGGATTACATCAAGAGGCATAAACTAAAGGTTTTGCCATGGCCTTCACAATTTCCTGACCTCAACAAAATTGAAAATCTATGGATAAAAGAGCAGTGCGTGATAGACTGCCCGGAAATCTCAAAGAACTGGAAGACTTTTGTAAGGAAGAATGGGCAAAGATACCTCAAACAAGAATTGAAAGACTCTTGGCTAGATACAAAAGGCGTTTACAAGCTGTGATACTTGCCAAAGTGGGCAGTACAAGGTATTAACTCTGCAGGGTGCCCAAACTTTTGCAGACACCATTTTTTTGTTTTCTGTTATTTTGAAAGTGTAAATGATGGAAATAAAATTGAACTTTTTTTTACTTATTATAAGGATGTATAATCTGTCATTTGATGCCTTTTGGAGATTTTTCCATCTTTTCTTGGCGTCTTTATGCACCTGGGGTGCCCAAACCTTCGATCCCCCCTGTAGCTAATATACTAATAGAATGCATATGTACTAAATTGTTTATCTCATATATTTTATTTTTTATACTATAAATTTATATTGTATTTAGATGTGCAATAACCAAAAAATTTAACAAACTGACATGAAACTTCACAGAGTCACCTTTTCTTTTTGTAATGGGTTTCTGGGTTAATGAACAATGAGTTTTTCTTAAGTATGCAATATCGTCTCTCTGAGCTGCCCTTTAATGCTGAAAGTAGTTCCTTCCTTTTCTAACAACATAAGAACATTATTTGTGTTATTGTTGTGTATATTGTGTTTTTTTTGTTTTTTTTTTTTCTTTATATTTTATTTATCCGTTCCTTTGGAAATCATGTAAGGATGGTGTCTAGGATAATTCAATTCAACATTTCAAACTTCAATCAACTTCGAAGATCACTGACTGATGAAGCAGCCATGATGTTTTTGCACTGTATGATCTTCTCCCATGTAGGCTACTGTATAACCAGCTGGTCTTTGGCAGGTGTTACAAGTCTTGACCTAATAGAATCATTATAAAAAAAATCACTACATAGCTATAAAAGTCTACATGGGTTGGGTCCACCTCCACCTAACAATTACATCAAGTACAGATCCTCTGACATCTCGGACCACTCGGGCCATAACCAGGGGTGATTGTGAGGTGCCTGCAAGGAAAACTACAAGTTTTCAAAAACTGCAAGTAGCCCTAAAGTGCAACACTTTAGGGCTACTTGCTACATACTTCAGCACTTACCCTATTTATTATAGTATTTATATATATTTTTATAGCTTTTGGTGTAATGATGTAAATTGATTTATATGACACTGAGGCGTTCTCTAAAACATTTCTGTGCCCTCATTTGATTAAACTTTAATTGCAGTCTGTGTAATAAACTCTGCCTGCTCGAACGCTGTCTTGTGTCTGTAGCTGTAGTAATTGTCTGTATGTGATCTTGTTAAATGTGAGTTTGTGATTCTGTCAAATGTCTGTGTGAGATCCTGTTTTATGTTAAATGTTTCGACCTGTCTAGGGACTACGGATGGAAATTAGCCCACGGCTATAATATGTCATATTTACATATCTTGTGTAAGTTCATTAATATGTACTGTCCCAACTTTAAATAAATAAAATAAATTGTTTACCATCCAATCTCATCCTGGCATGTAGACGGATGGCATGGTATAGTTACACAATAAGAAAAAAACATATGTAATCATATGTATGTTAGCGATATAGTCTGCTGGTCCAGCTCTTTGAACTCAGCTGTATGCCCGGTTTACCCCTTACACACATGAAAGAAAAACAGCTAACACCAAATAGATAGATTTAAGCTAAGTATTATGACCAAATGAGGGGATAAAGGGGGGGTCAGTCTGGCCTACAAAGAGAAGATAAGCCCAAGCTGGTAACCCCATTTCCCTTCCATCTGTTGGTAGCAGTTGTAGAGCATGGCTGCACTCAGCAGGACCTGGCAACCCATCCCCCAAGCCCTCTTTCTCTGGCTCACTGCACAGCTGTGTTGCGTTTGGATTAGGCCAAGAATAAAACAGGAAGTAGAAATTAAACAAAAGCTTAAACACACACTCACAGAGAGAGAGAGAGAGAGAGAGAGAGACACACTGTAAGTTACCAAAGACTGAGCAATGGCAGTGACAGGCTGTGGAAAAAGTGTGCACGCCTACACGTGTAGACCGTCACGCTCGCAAATACACATGCTGGCATGTTACAGTATGAATGTAGTTGAGTTGTAGCCTGCCTCCCACAGACGCATATACAGTATAACCCCAGTCAGGACCACAGGCAGCCATATCATCACATATGGTACTTTTACATGCTTAGCGCCTCTCTTCTTCCACTCTTCACGGTGGTCTTCTGTGGCAGCCCAAGAAAAGATTCTCAGTCTCCACTGAATGGGCTCTCAATCTCCAAATGGGCTTGGGTATTCACGTATTTTTTGTACATGCGATGTTGCCGTACCTTGTATGCCCAGACCTTGCGGCAGGTTTTCACACAAACTACAGTACCAGTGAAAACAAAGAGTGGACAATTATTAGTTCAGATAAAAGTTTGTTATCTAAGACCCTCTTAAACTTCTTGTGTGAAACTTCCCCCACCATATTCCCATAATGGTCAACCACATGCCTTATTTTATGTTCAACCAGATACACAGCAAAAAGGTGAGTCACTGTTGTTTGCTGCTTCCTGATGGCCAGAATGCCTAGTGTGACCTACTGTATACACACACAAGGCAAGAGTATTAAAGGTTGTTAAAAAAAAAAAAGATTCATCAAATCTAAACTGAAACACGCATGGCTATTTTGTATGGACTACACAAATAAGCAGTCTTACATAGTTTTGCTTTGTGCATATATTGCTTAGGCTCTGGAAAACTACAGGCGCTACTTATCAAGAGTCATTTTGGCTGTGAGAATGTTTTGGTTTCTCGTTTTTGTTAGAAGGCACTAAATGACCTGGTGGTAGCATGTGAGAACTGTGCTAAATAAGGAAGTGGAACTGGAAAGAGGAACCTTTTGACCTATATGACGTAGAGGTGATGCAGGGTTACAGTGCCTTGCGAAAGTATTCGGCCCCCTTGAACTTTGCGACCTTTTGGCACATTTCAGGCTTCAAACATAAAGATATGAAACTGTAATTTTTTGTGAAGAATCAACAACAAGTGGGACACAATCATGAAGTGGAACGGAATTTATTGGATATTTCAAACTTTTTTAACAAATAAAAAAACTGAAAAATTGGGCGTGCAAAATTATTCAGCCCCTTTCCTTTCAGTGCAGCAAACTCTCTCCAGAAGTTCAGTGAGGATCTCTGAATGATCCAATGTTGACCTAAATGACTAATGATGATAAATGGAATCCACCTGTGTGTAATCAAGTCTCTGTATAAATGCACCTGCACTGTGATAGTCTCAGAGGTCCGTTTGAAGCGCAGAGAGCATCATGAAGAACAAGGAACACACCAGACAGGTCCGAGATACTGTTGTGGAGAAGTTTAAAGCCGGATTTGGATACAAAAAGATTTCCAGAGCTTTAAACATCCCAAGGAGCACTGTGCAAGCGATAATATTGAAATGGAAGGAGTATCAGACCACTGCAAATCTACCAAGACCTGGCCGTCCCTCTAAACTTTCAGCTCATACAAGGAGAAGACTGATCAGAGATGCAGCCAAGAGGCCCATGATCACTCTGGATGAACTGCAGAGATCTACAGCTGAGGTGGGAGACTCTGTCCATAGGACAACAATCAGTCGTATACTGCACAAATCTTTCCTTTATGGAAGAGTGGCAAGAAGAAAGCCATTTCTTAAAGATATCCATAAAAAGTGTTGTTTAAAGTTTGCCACAAGCCACCTGGGAGACACACCAAACATGTGGAAGAAGGTGCTCTGGTCATAAGAAACCAAAATCGAACTTTTTGGCAACAATGCAAAATGTTATGTTTGGCGTAAAAGCAACACAGCTCATCACCCTGAACACACCATCCCCACTGTCAAACATGGTGGTGGCAGCATCATGGTTTGGACCTGCTTTTCTTCAGCAGGGACAGGGAAGATGGTTAAAATTGATGGAAAGATGGATGGAGCCAAATACAGGACCATTCTGGAAGAAAACCTGATGGAGTCTGCAAAAGACCTGAGACTGGGACGGAGATTTGTTTTCCAACAAGACAATGATCCAAAACATAAAGCAAAATCTACAATGGAATGGTTCACAAATAAAGATATCCAGGTGTTAGAATGGCCAAGTCAAAGTCCAGACCTGAATCCAATCGAGAATCTGTGGAAAGAACTGAAAACTGCTGTTCACAAATGCTCTCCATCCAACCTCACTGAGCTCGAGCTGTTTTGCAAGGAGGAATGGGCAAAAATTTCAGTCTCTCGATGTGCAAAACTGATAGAGACATACGCCAAGCTACAAAGTATTAAGTTAAGGGGGCTGAATAATTTTGCACGCCCAATTTTTCAGTTTTTTATTTGTTAAAAAAGTTTGAAATATCCAATAAATTTCATTCCACTTCATGATTGTGTCCCACTTGTTGTTGATTCTTCACAAAAAATTACAGTTTCATATCTTTATGGTTGAAGCCTGAAAAGTGGCAAAAGGTCACAAAGTTCAAGGGGGCCGAATACTTTCGCAAGGCACTGTAAGTGGACAATGTGCTTGTTAGCGTTGTGGTCAAGACCACAAGTCAAGACCAGGACCAGTGCATGAAGGAGATATCAAGATAAGACAAGACATTTATTTTTGTATAGCCTAATATCACCCGCATCAAAGGGCTTAACAGACTGCAATAGACAACATCCCCTGTCCTTAGACCCTCCATCAGGGTAAGGAAAAAAAAGAAAAAAACCCAGCTGGGAAAAAAGAGAAACCTCAGGGAGAACCACAGAAGGAGGGATCCACTCCCAGGACAGACAGGCCGTGCAGGAATGTGTCCAGGACAGTTGAAAAATACATAGAAATACACAAACATATTCACAAAAAAAACATTTATATTGGCAGTGTCCAGTGTCCACTCTGTGTGTGTGTAGGGGTGGATGGGACCGCAGCCAACATCAAGGTAGATGACAGATGGGCTGGGATTACACATCACGCAGCAGGTCAGAGGTTTGCGTCCACCCCAGGAGGAGGTAGAAAAGAAAAAAAAGTGCTAAATACTACTGCAAAAATAGGCAGATGTAATAATATGATACCTAATATGAGAGGTTGAGTGTGTACCTACAGCTACAAACAGTGTGAGTGTGTATCTACAGCCAGTGTGAGTGTGTACCTACAGCTGCAACCAGTGTGAGTGTGTACCTACAGCTACAACCAGTGTTAACGTGTACCTACAGCTACAACCAGTGTGAGCGTGTACCTACAGCTACAGCCAGTGTGAGCGTGTACCTACAGCTACAGCCAGTGCGTGCGTGTACCTACAGCTACAACCAGTGCGTGCGTGTACCTACAGCTACAACCAGTGTGAGCGTGTACTTACAGCTACAGCCAGTGTGAGTGTGTACCTACAGCTACAGCCAGTGTGAGCGTGTACCTACAGCTACAGCCAGTGCGTGCGTGTACCTACAGCTACAGCCAGTGTGAGTGTGTACCTACAGCTACAGCCAGTGTGAGCGTGTACCTACAGCTACAGCCAGTGTGTGCGTGTACCTACAGCTACAGCCAGTGTGAGCGTGTACCTACAGCTACAGCCAGTGCGCGTGTACCTACAGCTACAAGCCAGTGTGGCGTGTACTTACAGCTACAGCCAGTGTGAGCGTGTACCTACAGCTACAGCCAGTGCGTGAGTGTGTACCTACAGCTACAGCCAGTGCGTGCGTGTACCTACAGCTACAGCCAGTGTGAGTGTGTACCTACAGCTACAGCCAGTGTGAGCATGTACCTACAGCTACAGCCAGTGCGTGCGTGTACCTACAGCTACAACCAGTGTGAGCGTGTACTTACAGCTACAGCCAGTGTGAGTGTGTACCTACAGCTACAGCCAGTGTGTGCGTGTACCTACAGCTACAGCCAGTGTAGCGTATACCTATGATCAATCAGTCTCCATACGTTTGGTGAAATAAGTATGTTTTGCGTTTGCTTTTGAAAACCTCAACAAAGTCAGCTCGCCGCACTTCCGCCGGGAGCCCATTCCATAAAAATGGGGCTCTATAAGAAAAGGCTCTGTAGCCAGCAGACTTTTTCTTCACTCGAGGAAGTTGAAGGAGGCCAGCGACCTGAGAGCGAAGGGTACGAGCTGGAGTATACCGGGTGATGAGGTCAGATAGGTAAGAGGGCGCACGTCCACAAAGGATTTTATATGTTAACAGGAGAACTTTGAAATCAGCTCTAACATGAATAGGAAGCCAGGACCGGAGTAATGTGATCGAACTGCCTGGTCTTTGTTAAAAGTCTGGCGGCTGTATTTTGGACCATTTGTAGTCTGTGAGTACTTTTCCTCGGCAGTCCAGAGAATAAAGCATTGCAGTAGTCCAGCCTGGATGTGACAAATGCATGAATGAGAATTTCAGCATCAGCTAAAGAGAGGCAGGAGCGAATTTTTGAGATATTCCTCAAGTGAAAAAAGCCCGGTTTTGTGACCTCACTAATGTGCGGGGATAGTGTGGGGTCTAAAATGACACCGAGGTTCCTCACAGTGGTGCCGTGCTCCAACACAAAGTTGTTGATCAAGACAGTAAGATTGTTGAACTTGTGCCTGGCAGGACCAACTAACAAGAGCTCCGTTTAATTCGAGTTTAGATGGACATTATGGTTTTATTGAAACGAGGCAGGCCTCTAAACACATGATGTCAGTAGTATTATTCGCTTATTCGATACAACAAGTCTTACCTCTAGGATAGGTCATTCAGAGTATCTTGGAGAAACGAGGTCTCTGAGTCCCAACATCTCAATACAGGGGTGCCACAGGGCTCAGTGCTTGGACCGCTACTCTTTTCCATATACAGTGCCTTGCGAAAGTATTCGGCCCCCTTGAACTTTGCGACCTTTTGCCACATTTCAGGCTTCAAACATAAAGATGTGAAACTGTAATTTTTTTGTGAAGAATCAACAACAAGTGGGACACAATCATGAAGTGGAACGAAATTTATTGGGTATTTCAAACTTTTTTAACAAATAATAAACTGAAAAATTGGGCGTGCAAAATTATTCAGCCCCCTTAACTTAATACTTTGTATCGCCACCTTTTGCTTTTTCCTATAACAATGAATGAGGTGTGGTGCACAGTTAAAGTGTTGACAATGTTAAGAAATAATAAATACGTAACTTTAGGACAATGCCAGTAGAGATACACTCGCCTGATTGTTAGCGTCACTGGGATGCGTCCCCCGTCCACCAGGTGAAAAATTAAAGCCAGGAAACATTCAAACTCAAAAGCTACAAGTCCTGTCTCAATAACAGTAAATATATGAAAGATGTCCTTGGCCTGAGACGGGACAGAACAAGACCTTTAAAAAGTAGTCTACAGGGCTGTCTCTAGTGCACATAATAAATTTCCATTAAAACATTTCTCGTCATGTATTGGATCCACTCTTAATGAATATACGGTAAGCGGTTTCAGATGTTTGTGTACTGTTAAGACCTGAGTCACACATGAGTCACATCAGCTCCACTTGTGTTTGTGTGTGTGTGTGTGTGTGCGAGAGATTTTGTTGACATGGATATGCCAGCCTGCTCGTCAGTCTCTGCATGTGTTTATGAGTGTCTTCATGAATAAGAGAAGCACATGGAAACACTTACTGTATTTCTGTCGCCGCTGACCCCTTCCCTTCTCCAACACACACTTGTGTCTTTATGGGATCAATGGAAAGGACATATGAGCCCATTGTATGAAATAATAGCATGTCTGGCCCGAGGCAAAAATACATAGAAAGATGCGTATTAACGTTAGCATACAGCTGTACATACATTGTGTTTATGTGTACTCAGTATACAAACACACTCACATTATTTGTCCAACTTGAACTGTCGCTGTGGTAAGAGTGAAAGGATCCCTGCTGTAAGGGCTTTCCATAGGCTTATGTGTGTTTGTATTTGTGTGTAAGTGTTCCTTTGATTCCCTATATATGGGCATCAAACTGTAATTGAGGCAACTCGACAGACTGACAGTATAGTCACTGGACACATGCGAGCCAAAGAGATTATGGGAAATTCAGAAGCATGAAAGATGGTCTGTAGAATTGTAAAAGAAGGATGACTGTAAAATGAACAACAGATTTGAACCAGCATTCAGACTGACACAGAGATCTTTGACCACAAATTTTACTACACTAGACACATCATCCATTCATGTAAATCCATTTGATCTCCTTCTTTGCATTCCTTATGAAAATTCAAGCTGCAGGAGCCGAGAAACAACATAGCAAGCTTGCTCTTGTAAAACACTTATTTATTACATCAAACTAAGAGCCTACCTTAAAATTTGACATTAGAGTTTAGCCTCAGACTGAGTGTTATGATCCCAACCTCGTGTTCAGTTTTAGTCTATCTGTTATGTAGTGTATTTCATTTCCTGGTTCTTATTGTGAAGTGTCTTACCCCTGTCTGTTATTTCTGATTGACTTCATGCCCTTGTGTCAAACAAAGTTTGCCTTGTGTGTTAGTGTAAGTTCAAAGTTAAAATTTTTTTGAGCCCATACTTATTCTCCAGAAAAGGGGGGAGTAGCCTGTGCATTTATCAGCTTTACTTTGACTAGCTCTGTTCTCTACCTGACTTTAACCCTGAAATCTTAGAGTGAGCATAATCCTTCCCCCGAGCCTCCTCCACCTACTCCGCGTCTCGCTCTCCATCTAGTGTCATCAAGAGGGTAATATGAGGCATATGGCTGCTGATGACAGTCCCTAAGCCGCATGCAGATAACTGATAGTTACACACACACTCTTGTCTTCATATCAGCTGCTCTTACACCAAGAATAAGTGGGGACAAAAAGTGACACCCAGCTCTGTCTCCTCCAGCTGAGAGTCATTATCTGATATGACTGATGTGAGAGCAGCTGATGGACAAAAGAGATATTAGTGTTGCAGCTGGTGAGTGAAACTGAGGAGAAGGTACTGGGAATTTCACCAATGAAGAAACATCGCTCCGGGGTTTGACACAAGATGCATCCAAAAGTGAAGTTCATCTTCAGACCTTGTGGAAGACTCTGTTTGAATACGTGATGGATTGTAGCGCCCATAATGTATGCACTTTGTAGGGGATAGTCTACAGCAAGTGTCACAACTAACTGTAAAAGTGAGAAGTTGGGAAGCAGCAAACTCTCAAAAGCAACTTGAAGTCTCCTAAAGTTTGGTTCCTTTTGACTTTTAAAGGTTATTTTATGCAGCGGTTTTCAGTGCCATGTACTTCTACTTTCAATAAACGTCAGCCATGTTAGATGTTTTGGACTGACTTGCCCCCAGTACAGTGTAGCTTTACTGCTGGCTGCCATACTCAGGTTAATGATTGAATGGTTTGACATAAGAACTTTGTAAGCTCAATTAAAGGTTCACTCAACATTGGTGTTAGGAGGCAGTCTGGTGTCTGACAACAAACGCAAACCTTTCACTAACCAGAATGTTTGAAATCGAGTTCCTTTTATGTAGAGCACAATGGGTTGTTCCTGTCAATAACAATGGATAATGGAGTGATGTAGTACTAGAAGACCATTTTGTAAAGGGAAGTCATTTTAACTCAGTCTTGTCTTGGTAATTTAAAATGTTTGGTCTCGGACGTCAAGGCCAGCCAAGAGCACAAATGGTATATTCATCTACATAATTCTTGTGATTGTGAACGTCCAACATTTTTTATCTAAATAAAAATACATTATAGTTCTGCTTTCTTCACCAAAACACAGGAGATTGGATATGGTCAAAATCTCGATTTCATTACTGTTCATTTGTGTCTATCTGTTTGACCTTTTATTGACTATTTGTGTCATTTTGTGGTTTTGTCTGACATATTTCAATATATACTACTTCAGTATATTTAACATCATGGTTAAAATGACATATAATAAAATACAATATTGATGTTCTTCCAGGGAGGGTATGCACAGTGAGTGTCTCTATAGTATCTGTGTTCAACATGTGGCACAGTCTGTGGAGGCCTGCTGTGTGTCAGTCACAGGAGTGTCCATCCTCTCATTTGGAGGCTGCCAGTCAGCCAGCCACTCAACCAGTCCTGAAACCAGCCAGCCAGAGCTTTTTAAAGGGCCTGTGATTTGACAGATTCCCGTGGGGGGAGACAGAGGATTAGGATTAGCAGCTGTTTCCCCTCAAACACTGGAGAAGATACGGCATGGCTACACCAAGCTGATGGCAAATTAATAGATGAATAGAACATGCGTGTGTCGTCTCAGATAATGAGCTAAAGCTCCCACTTTCATAAATAGCGAGGAAGGTGTCCTTTTCTTGAACCCGCCCGTGTGTATCTGCTGTCACACTCGCACTGTGAGGCAGCGAGAGACGCAAAGGCATATTGTGGCCGTGAGAAAGGTTTAAAACATCATCACTTTAATCTGGGGAGCACAAAGCCAGCCACAGATTACACTTCTGTCTCTCAAGCGACTAGGCTTCAGATCCGGTTTAGATGACCCTTGCTAACACCCTCAGAGACAGGGGCTTTTAACCCCAAACAAACCTCAAATCAGAACACACAGCGGGATGTCTCACACACACACACACATACGCCAGAACATTATCCACATCCATGGCATGGGCTGCGCCCACCGCAATATCCAAAACACACCAACATACAACATGTGTGTGCACGGGGCATGGCAACAATAACAGATAAACACACAGTCTTATGTCAGTTCCACTCACATCCATTTATTCAGGCTGTAAAGCAAGACACCAGGAGCCCAAACTGTTGCGTAGCTAACAGGTTTTTTAGGTGAAACTGACACATTTGCTGGGGTGAGGAGACAGCGCA
This sequence comes from Perccottus glenii, assembly GCA_024416835.2. Taxonomy (NCBI): domain Eukaryota; kingdom Metazoa; phylum Chordata; class Actinopteri; order Gobiiformes; family Odontobutidae; genus Perccottus; species Perccottus glenii. The sequence continues at coordinate 18,473,260 of CM044552.2, read as the reverse complement.
CAATGTGGCCATCTCCAGACTGTCACAGATCGGGTCGAGAGTGAGGATGACACCATTGTTCCCCTGTCAAAATGTACAGGGAAATAAAAAGCACTCTGGAAACAACTGAAAGCTGGTATTTGCCAAGTTCCTCTGCCAGTGACCTTTTGAACCCACATTACTTAAATTAAAAGGTCATTCAGATTTCAGCACCTACTTAAAAAATAATACAGCGCATGAGCCACACTGTTAGCTCCATGCCAGCTAATGACTAGTGTTTGTCTTTGTACATAAACCCCCAAAGGCTAAATTAAATGCAGAATACGCTCAGTTCTCATTCACAGTCTGCTGTTTCCTCCAAATATTCGTGTATTTCACTTCACAAGATTGACATAGTATATAATTCATAACATTTTCAAAAAAAAAAAAAAACTAACTCATGTATGTTTTATTGCAATCATGATTTTGTGAAAGCTATCTACATTGAACTAGAACTTAACCTTTGCAAAGGGAAAGCGGAAATGAAAAGTAATGAGAGAAATCGGATATAAAAGAAGAGTGAATTTGGCAGTGGTTTGCCACAATACACTTGAGACCTGAAGGATGACTCAGAGTGGAGATGGCCATATCAAAAAAAGAAAATTGTGAAAGCCAGAGATGGAGAGAAACTGAAAGAGCTTTTTAAAGCACAAGCAGAATTCTGATTGAACCTTGGTTTTTGAAAGCAAAGAAAGATATTAAGGCAGTGCTCTCATATCTGACTGTTTTTTTTTTATTGGCTTCATCTCATGGGGTGACAAGGCTGGGCTTTTACACTTCAACAAGCCTCTGAATAATTTCTCTCTAGCCCTGTACAAATTAGGCATATGCGTCTTTGCGTATGTTAAATTTGGCTGACTTTCTTTTTACACTTTACAATTGCATAACGTAACCACTCAAACCGCATGGAAAACGTCCCCACACCCTTCAATAACGGCTGTGTGTATGTGTGTGTATGACAGAGCAGGAGGTAAAGAGAAGACTGAGCACACCCTGATATTTCCTGTCGCCAAATAAACTAACAAAAAGACTTTGCTTTGAGTGCGCTTGGAGACCTAGGGTGCACACTTTTTTGCAAAGTGGTCACATGACAAAGTAAGCTGGTTTCTGCGTTGGAAAGGTAAACTGCTGACTTATTCAAATAAACATAATCATGATGGCATTGCCAAAACAGAAATGGCATTATATGCAAAGTTGTAATATTTCAACAAAAAGTATTATACCTTCTTTCCACTGGGGCGTGTACAGTTGTGCTTATAAGTTTACATACCCTGGCAGAATTTGTGATTTCAAAAACCTTTCTTTTACTCATTGTTAGTGGTTGGGTGAAGCCCTTTATTGTCAAACAACTGTGTTTACTCTTTTTAAATCATAATGACAGAAACTACAAATAATGACCCTGATCCAAAGTTTTCATACCCTGGTGATTTTGGCCTGATAACATGCACAGAAACTGACACAAGTTTCAATGGCTACTAAAGGTAACCATCCTCAACTTGTAATCAGTGTGTGTGACTTGGTCAGTGAGTTTCTGACAGACCCTTGCATCTTTCATCCACTTTTCCCATGAAAAGCAAAAAAATTGTCAAAGGATCTGCGGGAAAAGGTAATTGAACTGTATAAAACAGGAACAGGAAAGGGATATAAAACGATATTCAAGAAATTGAGAATGCCAATCAGAACTCTCTAATAAAAAAGAGGAAAATGAGGGATTCTGTTGAAACCAAACCAAGGTCAGGTAGACCAACAAAAATTTCAGCCACTATCAGGAAAATTGTTCGGGATGCAAAGAAAAACCCACAAATAACTTTAGCTGAAATACAGGACTCTCTGAAAAAAGTGGTGTGGCTGTTTTAAGATGCACAATAAGGATAATAATAATAATACTTGAAGAAAAGGCTGCAATTGGTCGAGAAAGCATTACTACACAAATGCTACAAAGCACTTACGCCAATACGCCAATACGCCAAACAGCTCAGAGACAAGCCTCAAAACATCTGAAACAAAGTCATTTGGAGTGATGAAATAAATTTTTTTGGCCACAACCATAAACATTACATTTGGAGAGGAGTTAACAAGGCCTATGATGAAAGGTACACCAATCCTATTGTGAAACATGGAGGTGGTTAGCTGATGTTTTGGGATGTGTGAGCTACAAAGGCACGGAAAACTTGTTCAAAATTGATGGCAAGATGAATGCAGCATGTTTTCAGAAAAAAATGGGAGAATAATTGGCACTCATCAGCCTGGAAGCTGCGTATGGGACATACTTCGACCTTCCAACATGACAACGATCCAGAGCACAAGATCAAGTCGACCTGTCATTGGCTACAGCAGCATAAAGTGAAGGTTCTGGACTGGCCATCTCAGTCTCCTGACCTCAATATCATTGAGCCACTCTGGGGAGATCTCAAACGTGAAGTTCATGAATGACAACCCAAGAATTTACTGGAACTGGAGGCTTTTTGCAAAGAAGAATGGGCAGCTTTATCATCTGAGAAAATAAAGAGGCTCATCCACAACTACCACAAAAGACTTCAAGCTGTCATTGATGTTAAAGGTGGCAATACACAGTGTTAAGAACTGGAGTTTTGAACTCTAGTCACAGTCCCAAGTGCCAGTCCCAAGCCTGGGTAAATGGAGAGGGTTTCATCAGGAAGGGCATCCAGCGTAAAAACATTGCCAAACTACTCATGCAAACTACTTCGGTGGGGCGACCCCCGGATGGGGATAAGCTGAAATGCACTTACTATTGTATCATTATTGTATATTTCATACAAAAACATAACTTAAGTCATATTACATCACGGTTGACATTGCGTGCCTTATTTATGCACACAGTAGCCTACAATGGAAACAAGCCTTTTCAGGATTTACCAGTACCAAACTGTGTCTTACCAACCAAACTCCTACCGTACTACTGCAAAGATAAGTTATGTTGCCTTGCTATAAGATGATGAGCTGTTTTGCTAATGGTTGCTAATGCTGCTAGCCCTACTAGTGACATTTAGCTGGTCAAAACAGGATGGCTGCCATGTTGTTATAAGGTGAATGTTAGCTAAAATGCAAACTGTAGGAACAGTTCCTTTGGAATTTATTCACTTTATGTCAAAGGGCATTTTGGTGCACTACTGCAGCAGCTCATGACTCTCATACTTAGAAATGATATAGCATCTGCACAGGATGACAGGTGTGTGATTCTTACCCTTATTTCATAACACTGTCCACTGTAATATATACTGTATTTCACATAGCAGCTTCCATCAGATAAAGATTGACAAAGCTCTGCGGTTTAATACCATTTACTTCCTCTGTGATTTTCTACACAGAGAGGGGGGGTGTACATGTGAATGTGTGAGATACAGACACAGAGGGAGTTAAACAGAGACCCTATCTGTACTTGAACACTCACCACTACCACAAATGAGTGAGTGTGATTCATCACTTCCTTCCTATTAAGCATGAATAGTGCTGGTGCAAGAGGGTGTAAACCAAACGCTACAGTTAGGAACACCAGGTTCTCTACCCGCTGGATGTATGCACACAAAGGACAACTGTACCGTGTGTAATCTAGCACAAGTGTACAGTACATAGTGTAAACTTGCTTGTCCGATGTCACACACAAAATCAGTACAAGCACATGAGATAACACGCAAGTGGAGCGTGTTGTTAATTAACATTTGAGAGATAATAATTAAGCCTGAATTTAGTAAGGTTTTGAAGTGTTTGTGCTTGTGTAAGGGGCCTCTTTTAAAAGCTGCGCACTCGACCTCTGGTGCCATCTGCCAGTGACAGGGCAGAAATGCAAATCAGATGCAGTCAGATAATACACCACACTTGCTACCTCCATTAGAGCAGCCTACAGAAATAAACTAGGTCAGACAGACCAGCAGCCAGCTGTGTGTGTATGTGTAATAAGGCACATGCGCCGCTCTTTGTGTAGGGAAACAGCTATACATGTGTGTCTGTGGGGGATGGGTCTGGAGTTAGCTCTGAGCTTCATAATATCCTTCATGTCTACTTGTGATGCTGCACACTGAACAAGTAACATATAGGCAAACAGAGCTGCTCATTCACCCAGCACTCCTTCAAACATTTGAAAAGAGACTTAGACTGTGTGACACGGCAAAGGAGCTGGGTGACAAATAAAGGTTCTTATCTGAGACTGAAATTAGACCACAGCCAGAGCGCAACTGATAGGGAGCGTATTAAACTCTCGAAAACGAACCACCCGGGAGGGTGATGCAACGCACAGGCAACACTGGCGTAATGCAGACAGATGCGTCCTCCTCTCATATCTCTGCGATTGCTCTGAATTATGAATGAGGCCCTGTGCACCTCTTCAATGCAAAAGGCTGCTTCTCCTCACAATTTAATGTTTGTTTTGTTAATGTTACAGAGTCAAACAACCATTGTTTCTGATGTGAGAGCAGAACATTGTTGCTTAAAGATTTATTTAAATGTTCTTTATCTGTGGAAGCCAACTGTGCACAAAGCAGATCTTCAGGCCTCTTGTACAGAACAGATGCAGAATAAAGACATCAATGTACATAAATAATCCGTGTACATTTACCATGGCTGTCACATTTTGGAAAGTATTTTATGTAATATTCTAACCAAATCCTCATTACACTGACTGCTCTCAACATTTACTTATCACCGTCCATTTCCTAAAAGACACTGAGTTACTTTGATTAATGTAATTTAGCATCAACAAAGGAGGATTGCTGCCAGAAACAACCCTTGCCTGTCTATAGTAATTGTTTCTTACTTGACTGTATCTCATACTATGGAATAAACAGAGCAATAGAGCCTGAATAATAAACCACTGCACGTCTTCTACAATCATTTCAAACAAACTATTTTTAGACCTTGAAACGTTTTCTTCTCCAACAAACTTTCTCAATTCAGTTTCTTCCTCCAACTGATCTCAAGGACCCATTTTAAATTCGGTCACAAGGGAGGGTCAATGATTCGCATTTCCTGCACTTTGGGCCTATTTAACCAAATGACTTGCCACTCCCCAAGTTTACTGATATTATTGTGATATCCTTGCAACAACTGTACATCATGTTCAAGTTGGAATAGTGTTTCCAACCCATGCAAATGTGTGCATGTGTCTGCAGGGTCTGCAAGCATCATGAATAAAGACAAAAAGGTTAAATGAGATGAAAAGGTTAATATTTTCCAACCTCGTGGGTGTGATAGTGTTGCGGACTCAAACACACACATAATCTATTGTTAGTTGTGCAGTGTGTTTAAGTGTGGGTGAAAGGTTACTGTTCTGCAGTAAATGAACAGGACTAAGGTAATGTATGAATGTGTCCAGGAAGAAAAAAGAATCACTATTTGAGAATCTTCACTCAAAAAAGGAAAGTTTTTTTTGCTTCAACCATCTGTTACAGATCAAATTTAGCTTCATTCTAATTTTGATACTAGTAAAAAATTTTTTAAAGGAATACCTTTTATAGAGAACACTACTGAAATCAATTGCAAAATTTTTTTCATCAAACATGCCGTAAATAAAAATAAGTGAAATAATAATTAATAAATTGTGCCGTTTTTGCAACATCTCTAAATTCTGCTTTAAATTTGCTTTATTTTTTTACAGATCAAATTTAAGAATGTAATGTTCTCAAAAGTTTAATGATAAAGGAACCTCAAGTTTGGGCGGCAGTGGCTCAGTGGTAAGAGCGGTCGTCCTTCAACCGGAAGGTAGGTGGTTTGAATCCCGCTCTCCCCACAGTTCATACTGTCGTTGTGTCCTTGGGCAAGACAATTAACCCACCTTGCCTCCAGTGGTGTTCCAGCTGTGACACTGGTGAATGGAACCTTAATGTAAGTCGCTTTAAATGAAAGCGTCATCCATAAATGTAACAATGGTGAATGTAAGTCGCTTTGGATAAAAGCGTCTGCCAAATGACTAAATGTAAATGTAAATGTAAGTTTGAGCCAGACCAAAATGGGAGGTTTTGGTAGTTCATGACTCTAGTGGTGCAAAGTGACTAACCAACTTTCTGAGTCATAGATGTATTAATAGTCTGTTAGATTCAAATAGACTAAAGAAAAAATTTTAAAGTAGTACTTTTGAGGAGAAAATATATATATATATATATATATATATATATATATATATATATATATATATATATATATTCTTTTTACATTTGCAAACATATAAGTAAACCAAAACTTGCTAAATAAATTCTATGATAAGTTAGTTCCCAGGTGGAAACTTAGCTTCCACTACAGGAAAAATCAGAGATGTAGTGAAGTCATTAGAGTTCATTATGGGTATCTGTAATGGTATCTCTTCCATGGTTGTCATGACATTTTAGAAAGAAAAAAAACATTTAAACAAAAAGGTCAACTTGCAAGTGCAGCTAGTGCAACCTCCTAAGTAAGGGTGTGGAAAAGTTGTGGAATCTATCTTTTCAGATTAAAGCAAAAAAACTCTATAGGAGCCTGTGAGGTGCACACATACAGTTGTGCTTACATACCCTGGCAGAATTTGTGATTGTTTGGTCAGTTTTCAAAGAATATGAATAATAACACAAACACCTTTCTTTCACTCAAAATTTGTGGTGATAAGTATTTTCTGAAAACATGCTGCATTCATCTTTTCTTGTGCCTTTGTAGCTCACACGTCCCCAAAACATCAGCGATCCACCTCCATGTTTCACAGTAGTAATGATGTACCTACATTTAGTCATTTAGCAGACACTTTTATCCAAAGTAACTTCCATTAAGGTTCCATTCACCAGGGTTACGTCTGGAACACCACTGTAGGCAGGGTGGGTTTAGTGTTTTGCCCAAGGACACAACAACAGTATGAACGCTCTGTGGGGAGAGCGGGAATCGAACCGCCTACCTTCCAGTTGAAGGACGACCGCTCTACCACTGTGCCACTGCGCACCCCGTTAAAATTGTACCTTTCATCACAGGCCTTGTTGACTCCTCTCCAAATGTAACGTTATCACTCCACATGACTTTGTTTCAGAAGTTTTGAGGCTTGTGTCTGTGCTGTTTGGCGTATTGTAAGCAGGAAGCTTTGTGGCATTTGTGTAGTAATGGCTTTCTTCTGGCAACTCGACCATGCAGCCCATTTTTCTTCAAGTGCCTTCTTATTGTGCATCTTGAAACAGCCACACCACCTTTTTTCAGAGAGTCCTGTATTTCAGCTGAAGTTATTTGTGGGTTTTTCTTTGTATCCCGAACAATTTTCCTGGCAGTTGTGGCTGCCTGACCTTGGTTTGGTTTCAACAGAATCCCTAATTTTTCACTTCTTTATTAGAGTTTGACTGCCATTCTCAATTCCTTGGATATCTTTTTATATTCCTTTCCTGTTTTATACAGTTCAATTACCTTTTGCCACAGATCTTTTGACAATTATTTTGCTTTTTCCCATGGCTCAGAATACAGAAACGTCAGCATTGGATGATAGATGTCTGTCAGGAGCCCAGAAACTCACTGACCTTCTATCCACACACACTGATTACAAGCAAACAGATCACAGGTGAGGATGGTAACCTTTAGCAGCCATTCAAACCTGTTTGTGTCAACTTGTGTGTATGTTATCAAGCCAAAATCACCAGGGCATGTAAATTTATGATCTGGGTCATTTGGGTAGTTTCTGTTGTCATTATGATTTAAAAAGAGTAAACACAGTTGTTTGATAATAAATGGCTTCACCCAACCTCTAACTATGAGTGAAAAAAAGGTTTTCGAGTTATCATTCCTATTCTCTGAAAAATGGCCAAACAATCACTGCCAAACAAAATCTGCCAACTTATGAGCACAACTGAACCAGCCACAGTAAGGACAAGGACAGGATTCATTCGGAAGAACAGAATGGAAACAGCACCTTCATACAATGCAGTTGAGGCAGTTTTAAGAAGAAGGAGAAAGGTAAATGACAGAACAGCCAGTGCTGAAATCTGTTTGGCCTAGTACTCTATAGGCTGGGCTTAGCCTCTCCCTGTTACCCCTCTGGTTTGATAAAGTCCCTAACGGGATTTTTCTAATACAAATAGTGACAATAAATCCATCTCTGTAGATTACTCAGCTGGCATTATACTTCTGTGCCTTCTTCTGGGGAAAGCACTCAGCACAGTTTAGAACAAGCACTTCTACTCCAGCACTTTTCTCCATTGTCTTCCACACCAGACAGCTGAGTACATGAATTTCCCTGTCCAAATCCCCCTTCATGTGCAGATGCAGACTCCCTAGTCCACAGACACACTTTAATTAGGCAAACCATTGGACATTTTGTGAAGAAAATCTCCCAGACTGAGACTGATTTACCCCTTTTCATTGAGTTTGTCGGCATGTCTTAAAGCTGCTGCTGCGAGAGGGACAAATAGGCAGACATTGTATTTTTTTATGCATAATCTATACTGTAGATGTATGGCACACAGCAGCAGCATTGAAATATTTGACTGTCCATGTGGCAACATGTTGCAGGTCCTTGCACAGCTCTCATGCCGTTACAGCATGCTTTAGTTTGACACAACTTGCTGAGTTTTCTCCTGAGACCTGCGTCATCAGCACTGAGGTTATTTCCTGTGGTTGAAAAGCAGCAAGACTCTTCCTGTTCTGTGTGTGAGGAATATCATATCAGGTCTGCCCCACCAGTCCCAGTTTCTTTTGTACTGGTAAGAGATTCAAAGCAGGTAGCATTAAATAACCCACAGTCAATTCAATGAATAGTAGTTCAATATTTGCAAACTTGGTTTAAAGTATAGCTGTCAGCATATAGAAAACTAGCCATTTCCAACTGTGCAGTAAATGTGTAAATTGTGATTGTGCGCAGTTTTGTTCAATAATCATCTGTTTCAATATGCCATTAAAATATATATATATATACATACTAGGGCAAAGTTCACCACTCACCACCTGTGGCTTATTAAACAGATTTTATAAGTTTGCCAAGATGAAGCTTATAGACTACTGTATATACAGATATATTACAGTCATTATAAAATATCTAACTTACAAGAGGCCTTTATAGTCTTCGTAAGGTATATCTTTTTTGGATAACCCTGACCAGTGTAGAGTTGCACTGCTACATGGATAAAAACAGACACAGAGACTTACTCGCCAGAGGTAATAACGCTATGCCATTTTCAGAGTAAGTTATGTGCTGAACTATTTGTTGGCTGTGCGAGATGACTCTCTAGAGTCCTGACTGGTTGCCTAGCAACTCTTGAGAAATAGGACTGAAACCATAAAGTACGGATACGCTTGTGTTCGATACTTTGTGTGCTTTTGCTTTAGTGTAAATAAACACAAAAGGGATCTAATGTAATGAAAGAGGTTAAAGGGAGCAGCAAAGACTTTTAGACAGAGACACTTATTTACCTCCATTTCTAATAATAATAATCTTTATACCACGCTAAGCTAACTGGCTACATTTACAACTGTCCATAATAGATAAAAAGTTTTTTGTATACAACCAGTTGAAAGTAGCTATGTCAAATAATCGTTGTTGTCCTTTGTGTCTTACCACATTAATAGAGAAGTAGGTTAAGGGGTTAAAAGTTGTCAACATGTCCCTGTCCCAGTCCCTTGGCTTTACTTTAATTATTAGTGTTTGATTTTATTGCAGGGTACATGTAAAGGTGAAATGCCAACTGCTTTCCATTACTACTTTGTGGAACATATGATGCTAACTGGCAAGTCACAATTCTTTCCTTAAGATAGTGTTATACTGATGAAACTATGACAAGGGTTCTAGTTAAATGCCAAAGAAAAACATATAAAGGCTGCTCTTGCCATTCCCATTGAGTCGTTCTTCACTCCCAGCGAATTAGGTGCCTGCACCTACAAGCCTAAAAGCTTTGCTTCTGAATAAAACAACTAAAGCTAAAGGAGAGCTTAAGCTCGAAGCAGTCAAAATGTAATTTAAAGTATACCCTGCAACAACATGCATGCAGTGTTTCATTTACAAAAGCAGCGTGAACTAAAGAGAAAATGTTTCAGGTAGACTTGTACTAAAGTTCCCCAAGCCTTCTTGCCTTTAGAGAGGCTTTTCATAATCTTCACTTTCCTCACACACTTTACGTTGCTGTGACCTAATTTCCCAAAAAAGACTAAAATGCATCAAAGCTACACTTAACTAAATCTGGGAAACATTCAGTTTCAATGAATGTATGTACATAGAAACTATCACTGAAATCCCTCTCTTTCTTGTTGAGTCAAAGCTGCTACTTGTGGCTCATGTTGTCCTTGGGGAGGCATCACAACAAAGGCCTTTTGCAGCATCATCCTCTAAACATGATTTTATTTTCTATTTCCCTCCATCTAAGCAGAAGGACTTTTGTGCCTTATTCTGAACGTGACCTGGGGCAAAGCATCGGTCATAGCTGATAAAATCCACAAAGATCAAATCACCCGGTTGCACTTCCCTTATAGTGGTTTTGTGGCTGTTTGGGTATTGCTCTGATTGTGGCCTACTCAATGCCTTTATTACATTAGCTGTTAATCCACACAAAACACTGTTGGTGTTTCAAATTTATACATCTTCTCCCTGGCTTTTCACTAAGGCGAGTGTCATTTAAAAGACTATCCTATGCATTTTTACGCTTTGGAGTGTCTGATAAAGCTTATTTACTTTGTGGGAGCTTTTCCCTATTGCATTTTGTTGCATTGTACTTGTACATGTGTAATGACAATAAAGTTGAATCTAATCTAATCTATTTTCCACAACCACATTGAGTTTGTCAACATTCAACTTTAGAGCAACCAATAACCCTTTTTCAATTTACACTTTTTATGCATAGGCTACTGTAGAGATATTCCCTTTCTTTTTATGGTTTCAACAGATTATCCATTTATAAATTTAATAATTTTCTCTTACTACTAATACCATACATAGCTACATACTAATACTTACTAGCACATTACTAAAAAACCATATAGCCTCTAAATACATTATCATAATCTCTGCTGCTCAAGGCTAAAATGTCTGAGCATTGTTTATTGAGTGTGTAAGTACAGTGTTACTATTTATTCTGATAAATGGAGTGTAAATGTCAGCAGCTAGTCCTGTTAAAGGGCTATTACACCCCCTAGTGGTAAACATGGGCATTTATTCAACACTAAAGTCTTCGTCTTTCAACCAACGTCACGTAGACATAGTCGTTTTATGTGTATATTTAAAAGCTTGTGGCTCTCCCCTCTCTGTTTTGAATGAACCTCAAGAATTTATTTATTCAACTTAAGTTCTTGTGAACATTACACGTTTTGTACTTCTATTTGTTATTTATGGCCTTTATGACTTACTGATCTGAGCTTATACATCTTGATTTCAAGTTCTAAAAAACATCATTTTGGGATTATTTAGACTATAAGAAATAATCAGATGAAACATAGTATACTGTTAATCACAGACTACTTTGGGTCAAAGAAATTACCGAAGACATTTGTATTGAACCATAAAGAGCTTGGTGATCCAATATGTAGCTAATCAAATGCCTCCCTCACAGTATACCGACTTGTCATGGTGCTGCCACACGATGAACTGTGAATCAGTGTTGCCAACTTAGCGACTTTGTCACTATATTTAGCGACTATTCAGTAGATTTGTTTTTACTCTTCTTAACGAGCAGTGGGTGCTGCTGTGGGCCCCTACCCTGTCCCAAAGCACTCACTGACAGCCTGCCTGCAGTCCCTCCCAGCTGCAGTCAGAGCAGGAGAGGTTCCCCTTTATGCGTCCAAAGCATGGATGTACTGTATTATGAGACTCACAGCCTCAGTCCCTTACTAGCCTTGTCCACTGACTGTGCATCTTCCAGAAGCTAAACAGCTGGCTATAGCTCATCATGGCACTACGTTCAGTCTAAACAGTGCAGAAAGATGTGGGAATCAAACCCTGAAAAGGCTGGTTGAAACCATTTATTGGAGATGATACACAGGCATACTGTCTGAATTGCAAAGCTGATTTCTATGTCAAACTTAGTGATAAAAAAATCAAACTCAAAATCATACTCAGGAGGACCCCAAAACAAGCTCCCATTTATGGTAAAAAAAAAAGAAGTTATTCCTCTCTTCTTCAGAGTCCATAACAATTACATGGCAAATTGTGCAAATTAGGCAGTGATGTCATTTAGCTACCTCTAGTAACTTTTAGGACAGCCAATAGCTACTTTCCTCACTGTCTGTGAGAACTGCCAACACAGGAGTTGTTCCCTAGGAAGAGAGACACTACAGGACAAAGGTGGTGCACGTGTGTACGTGTGTCCAGCTGACAAATCAGTATGTACCCATAGATTCTATATAAATGGATGTCACATTCCCATTGCTCCTCCAATTACCAATATTGGCCTAACCACGGGGCAATAAAATGGCAATCTGGGCTTTTCAGACTACAGCTTATGCATAAAACTATAGTTTTCAGATAGCATAAACAGCATATTAATCAAACTCCCCTCCTCCCCCAGGGATACCAGGCTGTAAACATGGTTTTTACACTTCGCCAATGAATTTCTGCTTATATTTCTGCTTTGGGAGCCTGCCCTCTGGTGGACAGATATATTATATTGCTGTATGGTTGGACCTATAGTGAGGCTTATATAAGGGATTCAATGAGAGTGGCTTGAATGTATCTGAGCTCAGTTTTTTACACTTTTGCTGTCACTTCTTTTGACCAGTCATTTTTGACAAAGAGTGCACAAAAGTTGAATAAATCCTCCAAAACTTTATGCATCTATCCATCCGACCCATTAGGGGTTGCAGGTGCCTGGAGCCTATCCCAGCAGCTTTAGGCCCTAGGTGGGGTACACTACAGTGACCAGTTAGTAGCAGAACCGTATGCAAATGAATATAATTTATTTTGTGTGTGGAAATCCACTTTGTGGACAAAGTCATGCAATCTTAGGTCAATTTTATTTAGTATTAACTACATTTTACAGTGATAAACTGTAAAATATAGTTTATCAACCTACTGATGGTGGTTCCCAGAGTCAGAACGTAGCCTTACCCACGTAGCTGCCCCCAGTGCATGGAATGATCTGCAAAAGGACCTAAATCTATCTGAACTTGTGACTTTAGGAGAATTTAAATCTATTCTAAAGAAGCGTGAACTCAATGAGCGTGGTAAATGTAACTGTTTTTAAACTTGCACAAATTGACTTTTGGTTGGAAATGTTATTTGCCTGTTTAGTAATGTCTTGTCTGAAACTGTATGTAATGCTGTCATCTTGGCCAGGTCCTCTCTTGAAAAAGAGATTTTTAATCTCAATGAGGTTATTTTTTTTTTTTTTACCTGGTTAAATAAATGATATAATAATAAAACTTTTAAATTGGTCAAACTGTACCGAAATACAACACAAGGGTTAAGAATAAAACAAAAATTGCCCTTTTAAACTGCTGTAGGCCTACATAAAACAGCTCTTTTACACTTCTCTATGTTCTTGCTAATCAGAGTCAGGTTTATTGCCAGGTAAAGTGAAAATGCTTAAAACAATACAAAGAATTTGTTGTAGCATGTTTGTGCAAAGACACAGAGTAAAGTTACAAAAGATATTTAAAAAGCAACTAAGATAAATTCTATATATAAAAGCTATAAGTAGGATCTACTAGGAATTCACAAAATATAGGGGAGAGTGGGGGCGGTTGCAACAAATTTTACATTTCCTTCAGTTTCTCAGCGACTGTCACACAAACACAAACTGTCATACAAACAGTCACTGTATTAGAAAGACAAAAAATCTATATATTAAACCCATATATGTCACGTAGCTGCCCATACTGTTACATACTGTATACATATGATAATATGAAAGTAATTTGTACATAAATAGACCCTGAAAAATGTTGCTTGCAACAGTACCGAGGGGCAGTTGCAACAGTCATTTAGATGTAAGAAAACTCATACTTCAGCATAATTTTTCAAATCTTTTTTTATTTCATTTGAAACCAGAGTTCATTGAGTTAACTTATTAAAGTAAAAAAACAAGTAAACAACCATGAAACACCTTTGCCAAACTGATGTATGTAGGCCCAACTGTAGTAAGAACTAACAATTTTATAAAACCACCAAAAGCACACAAACTGATTATTTCATAGCACCAAGTACTCATTATTAACCATCTGACTCACAGTTGTGGCAAATGTAAATGGAACCACCATCAGTGCAGGCTTCATGAGCCCATGCCTTGCACTGGCAACATTGAAGCCACACCTCTCCCGGTCTGGAGTAGCTCTCCAAACAGACAATGCAAAAGTCTTCTTCTTTCTCAGAGTCACTTTCCTTCTCTGTATGCTTGTTCTTCTCAGCTTTGCAGTCCCTCCCTTTAAGCCTACACTCTGCTTTAATATTTTTCTCATCCCTAGGCCTACCTCTTTAGTGCTGAGACCATAGAAAAGATCAGCTGCTCTTTTTAGGTATTCTGCCAGGCTATCTTCCTGTTGGACTGAGAATACCCTCCTTGGGGTCCAGTAACCTGTCTTCATCTCCTCTCCTGGACTTAGCCTCTCTCTCTTTTTAATAAAGCGGTAGAGGGTTGCGTGGCAAATTGAATACTGTTTTGCCACAGACCTCACCACCCTGCCCTCATTGCTCACTACAGCAGCAGCTAAGGACAGAATAGGTAGAGGGACACCCCTTTCTGTTGTCCTTTTCCTGTCGCGTAGCATACTGAAAAAACAGAACAAAAAATGAAGGATACACTGCAGCTTTGACTTTAAAAAAAAAAAAAAGAAATTTGCTGAAATACAAAGAGGAGACACCTGGCTATTGAAATATGTTCCTTAACAAACCACTGAATTGCCTTTTATATGAATTTTATCTAATTGTCATTATTATTGCCATGAGGGACAGTTGCAACACCAACTGTCCCACCCCCTAGCAGCCATCCTAAAACTAAAAATGCTAGCCTAACACATTAGCTTGAACACATTGTACCTAACTCTGTTAAGAGCTAAGAAACTGCACAGGTAAACTATAAAACTATAAAGATCAATACCTAAACAGTTTAGAAAGTATGACAACAAATTTTGTTGTAAAAAAAGTTACTTTTTTACCCTGAATTTCAGTTCTCATATAAGGAAGTTTAACATGTGGCTGTGAACTTCCAGAAAGAAGGAGGGGCATACTGAGCATGTGCAGAAGGAGTGTCATGACTCTAGCTCATTTCTGATTGGAGAAATCAGCATGGTTGCCAGGGTAGCGGTTTTCCCGCACAATTGGGCTATTTTAGAAAAGGAGTTGCGGGAAAAAATATGGAGTTGCGGGTTGCGGTTTTTTGGGCTACATTTAAAATGTACCGCGGCCGCAAAAAAATAAAATAAAATAAAATAAAATAATTGTGGACAAAGATAAAAGTGAGTCTTCTTGCTCTACCATTCAGCAATGCAGCAGTTGAGCGTTCATTTTCCCAAATGTCACTGATAAAGAACAAGCTACGAAACAGGCTAGAGCAGAATTCTTTGCTAAATATAATGAGGATTCGGGCTTACATGCAAAGAAGAAACATATGCTGCCATGAATTTAAACCATCACCACGGATGCTTTCTCTCTTTACTGCTGAAATCTATTCAGCACCACCGGAGAAGGGTGGGGAAGAGAGCACCAATGTCTAAAATAAAACAGCCCTGAGATTGTATATAGTTCTGTTCAAATCTGTAATCAAAATGAGGCTGCGCAGTTAGACCATTTAAGAAGAAAATGTTGTGAAAAGTTCTGATAAAAAAAAAGAAGACAAACAACAACAAAAACAAAGGGACAAGTGTTCAAGTGTTCAAGTTCACCCAGTAAGCATTATTGTAATAATATTGATAAAAGCCAGAGTATGTTAATTTAGTTTAACATTGTGTTAATTTTAATATTGATGCTTGTGTGTAAACAGAACAGCCGCAGATCTGGAGAGAAAAGCATCAGAGAGAAGTGCTGAGAAGAGAAAAAGTAAGTACTTCTGACTAGGGTCAGAAAATATCAGAGAGGATATGTTCTTATTTGACCTTTATTGTATAAGATTGTGTATTAAAAAAACACAGTGTGTGATATTAAGAATTTGGGTAAGACAAAAGGCGAATACTTTAAACGTAAACTTATATTTATTTTAAGGCCCTTTGTGGGAATCCAGCCTTTGTCTAATCTGAATCGACACTGAAAAATTGGGCTAGTTTTCATTCCATTTGGGCGGGTTTTGAGTTGTCATTGGGCTGGAAATATTTCTGGGACCTGGCAACCCTGGAAATCAGCAATGTTGCAACTGCCACACGTTAAGGTGCATGAACATGCATTTACAGAAGAGGGCAAATGCACTGTACTTTTCATGTTGTATGCTATGAAACCGAAAGTAAATCAGGACGAAAAATAAAACGCCCCTTCGTTTTCTGCGGAAGTCAAAATAGAATTGAAACAACGTTGTACACAGCATAATGGCACCCGGCAGATATAAAGCTGTCTTTTTGTTGCCCTACCTCTTTGTAACGCTGTAAGTAGATTTTCTGTTTTAACCATTTTAACACTTTTCTTGGTACGTTTTACAGTTGTGTACCAGTTCAAACCAGGACTAGAATCAGGCAATACAGTAGGACTACTAAGCTAGCAATGCTTAAGGCAGTCTGATTTCAAATTAAATTGTTTTATTTGTAGGTCTACTTCATTAACTAAAGTAAACTGTATTAATCCTAGACGTGATCGTCACATTTAAGCTTGATTTCTACCAAGCTTCAAACCAAGCTTAACGAGTTCAGTAAAGTTTACTGTTACGGTCACAGCCTTCATCACAACTTTCAATTTCTGAAACAAATAAAGATAGATAGAAGGATAGATCTATCCTTCTATCTATCTTTATTTGCAACAAACATGTTAGCTACATAGGCCAGATAGTCTTTTCTATATTTATGACACAAAATCAAGTGAGAACAGATAAGGATTCAGAAAGCAAAAGCGTGAATGTAATGTAGCCTAAAACAAAAGTTACGACCTGCCTGACATGTTCTACCGGTAGGTGACAGATACTTACAAAATAGTTTAGGAAGATTCAAGAAACATTACCACATTACATACATTACCAATGAGTGTCACTGACGTAGACTAACGTGTCATGTATTAGTGCACATTGAACTGAATGAGAAGAAAAAGTAAAAGGCAAAAGCATCTGGACTTAGTTTTTAAGGTGAAGACGTTTTGTCTCTAATTCCAAGAGACTTTATCAATTCTGAGGAATTGACTTTAAAAAATTGGCATAGTCATCAAGGTACTTTTGTGTGACGAGTTGACTAGATTCTGACATACTACCACCTCTAGACATACAAATGATCAATATGTTTATATACTGTATGTATATTAAGACTTAACAGGCCCTTGTGCTTTTACAGCAGTGCACTCTCTAATTTCAGAAATAATCCTCAAACTATTACCTGTGTACCAATGCTATGCAATTCAAGGCTATCTGTTGTTTTGCATTTGATTCTTCAGTTAATAAAACTCTATTGTATAACTTCCAGGGCTCAAACCGAGGGGAGAGTCATCCAAAGTCAACGCATCAGAAGGCAAGAGTGTGCATTTGGGGATTACCAGTATGAAGGCAGGACTTGTTGCCTGTGTGCTGCCGGTAAGTGTAAGATACAAAAACAGTCAATGTTAAAACAGTCAAGCACTGCCTTATGTTGTCATTGTCAAAAGCCTTAATGGAAAAGTCATTTATCCTTTCATTAAATATTGGTTAATTTAGTGCCGAGGCCATGATTGTATACAATGCTAACTTGTGATGTCTACATAAAAATAAAAATATACGTCTGCTATCACTTCGCCCTGCATCCTGTAGGCAAGAAGCTTACTAAGTTCTGCACTAGCCAGTCCCCAGATGATACTCAGTGTGCCTCATGTGAACCTGGGACGTTCAGAAGTCATCCTAGTAACTTCAAATCCTGTGAATCCTGCACATCTTGCTCACAGCCACTTGGTAGGTTACACAAAGATTGTAATTTTTCTTAAAGTTTTGAACAAATTGAACATACATACTTTAAATTTCAGCCAATCTTGAGGTTGAAAAGGAGTGCACCTATTTCAACGATACTGTGTGTAAATGTAAGCCAAATCACTATTGCACCAGTGGCACAACACCCTGTAAAACCTGTGCACCCTGTCAAGCGTAAGTCCACCTTTCTCGTTGTATATTTTTGTAAACCACAAGATGCGTGTGTTTATTATTTCTACCATGGAATTACAATCAGCTATTTGTTTTGTTGTGGGTTTAGATGTGAGGTTGTGGGAGTGGCCTGTTCTGCTGACAGTAACACCATATGCATTGCAAAAATTGAAGGTACTGATTTGCATACCTACCCATGTAATAATATTATTCATAATTTAATCATTTCATATTTATAATAATACTTCATTGTTTTTCTTTTAGATAACAGTGCAATTGTGACTACTGCCATAGTAGTACCTTTATTATTATTGGCAGGTAAGATATATTTGAAACCATTACTCTCTATATACTATTTATTTAAATATTTACTCTACTAAATATTGTTTTTTATGTTTTTGTTTTGAATAATTAAGGTGTTTGTGTAGGTTTTATTTGTTGGAAAAAAAACAAAGACAAGTGTTTCGGCCCATCAACGGACACAGTGTTGGAAAATATTAATAGCAATCCTGATTTTGTGGAGGTAAGCATTGGTCCAGTTTAAAACACTGCTTGTTTCTTGGGTGTCTTTTGTGTGACTCTGGCACTTATATTTGTGTGCATGTACCATAATATTTTCTCTTCTAACACTAACATAGCTATCCGTTATCTAGGAGGTTCAGGTTAGTTGGTGTGTCACAGTTGGTAATTAGTTAGTGCATGCTGAATGTTGTTAATATTGTGGTAAATCTGTCAGTGTCTCTCTGTTTTTTCGGTATTCTATTGTTGTTGTTGTTTTATTTTATTATAATGGACAGTCATTTTCTATTCTTTCTTTAGGAGACAGTGATATTGAAGCCTTTGCCAGGTAAGATTTGGGCCATTTCTTGTGACATGTCAGTAATTTAAGCAATCAGTTCGTTTCAATGGGCTGAAACTATAAATATCAAGAACTATAATTTTTTTTGTCAATTGTACATCAGCAGTGGAACTCACGCCTCACATCCCGGCCATTGCAGAAGTGATCGGATGGAAGGAAATGAGGAATTTAGCAATGAAAAGCGGGGTCCTTGATGCCACTATTGAGTCTTGCAAGTTGGATTACCCTCAAGACACTTTGGAGCAGACCATACACCTTCTGAGGATCTGGGCGGAGCGGGAGGGCAGGGATGCTTCAAAAAAACTGCGTGACTATCTACAACAGAACAAACGAAAACAAAAAGCCGAGGCAGTGGAGAAATTACTATATGAACTGAATTAGTGCGCATGCTTCTGCTTAGATTTTTATTAGTGAAGATACTGCTCAGGTAGTTCTATAAAGCAGTGTTTCCCAACCGGGGGTACGGGTGGATATTTCAGAGGTTACAATTATTTGATATCAATTATTTTGATTTAATCAATAATTCCCGCACCCTAGTGTGTGCCTTGAGAGGTTGTCAGGTGTGTCGTGGGAAATTATAAAATTTTACCTAACAGTGCTAAAAAATTATTTAGTTACTGGAAATATATTGCTATTTTTGAGTGCCCATGTAAGACCTATTTCACTAATGACTCACAGGCCAACAGATTTTTAGCCCTCGAGAGGTTTAAAGAAAACACAAGTTTCCCCCTTATCAGAGTTTTAGTCTTATCTGAGACTTCCCACTTCTTTGCACTTGAAGACATCCTTGCCATTACGGACGTTGTCTGCGTCTGATGGAGTGGAGTAACCTTTCTGTTGTCAGCGTGCCTCGGGAAATGTAAGTAGGACATTCGTCCATGTCTGTATTAAACTCTTGTGTTGTTTAAAGTTTAAAATTAAAGGCTTGTTAGAGTAAAGTCGTGTTTACAGCTCGTTGTCTGTCTCTGATGTAGATCCTTAAGCAAGCCTTTAGTGTGCATCTGTCTCTGCACAAGCACTCTCACTGCCTGTCGCCCAGTTTCTAATTAAAAGGCTGTATATTAAATTATTGCGTGTGTCTTGTTAAAATGTTAATTACTACAGTACTACAAGATGAAGACTTTAGCTGCAGTAAAACAGTTTGGCCCATAATAGTTTTCACTTTTCACTTTCCCTAGTTTTTGTGTTGAATAGTTTTGAGATGCCTTTATTGACCGGTTAGATTTTATCATCAGTAATGTGTCTGAAAGTAATTTATAAGCTGTATATTTTTTATGTTTTTGAAGGAAATGACAAGTAATAAAGTAATTCAACAATCAAAAAAGCTACATAAAATGTATTACTTGTTCTCAGACACATTATTGTTGTTATTGTTTCTGTCCAATTATTCCACTGAAGTTGACCAGCCCTGTTCTGTGTCAAGTAGTGACTGTCTTATAATAAAAATACTCCTCCGGGTCAGTAGTTTCAGTTGGTAGCAGTCAGTTATGTTACTGATTAATGTAAGTCATTTCTGTTGTTTTATAGTATCCCAGCAGACACTATGGACAACACATCAGATGTCATACATATATATGACCACTTTCTGAAAAATGATTGACATGTATGAGGGGGTATTCATGGCAAAATAGCCCAGGGGGTCCACAAGACAAAAAAGGTTGGGAACCACTGCTATGACGAAAGGTTGGCCCTGGTGTATGAATGTGTGTGAGAATGTGGGACAACGGATGGAAATTAGCCTAGCCTGTTATTTTTCAAAAGCTTAGCAGACAAACTTAATGCTGACTAGCAATCTGCAATTTAAAGTAAATAACTTATAACTAATAACTAATAGTTACTAAACTAACCAACAACTGTGAAAAAACAAACATGAGCAGTGAGCAGGCTGAGGAAACAAAAGTACTGACCTGACACATTCATCTATTCTTCGTATGTATTAAAATAATAGACCACTACACACTGCAATGAGCTACAAGTAAATTATGTTTATGTCCTGTTATTTATTTTATTTAAAGTTTATTTAACAGGGACCATACAACCAAACATAGTTACAATAGAAAGCCTGTAACTGATGTGCAGCATATAGAGATTATAGCTAGTGCTAATTTTCAACTCCTGTCCCTGGTTATAATAGTCTGATGGTGGCTCTGGACTCTGAGTAACTTATTTTTCTAAAACAAACTAGATAAAACAGTAACGCCCAACACGGACAATGTTATGCTAAATTAAAATAAAAAAACAAAACAAAAATGTCCTGGGAGCCAGCAGGGTTAAAGATGTTTAGCAGTAAATATTGAAATATCAAACATTTATATATTTTAAACAAGACAATGTCTTTTTATTTTTACCAAACAAAATATTAGTTCAAATCAAATATACTTTATTGTCCCCAAAGGGAAATTTTTCTTAGGCGCAGTGCCACATCAGCAGCAGAACATACAGTACACCGACCAACAACAAAAAGTACATATGTATATGTACAACATACAACAACATACATACAATATACATACAGCAACAGTACTGTAACCATCAAAATCTGTGCAAATACCGCATATATCAAATAGTATCAAAAGTTTTCCTATATGAAATCAAATGGATATATTTTTATATGGATGAGGGAATATACTTTTATACATGCTTTCAAAGATGCAACAGACTGGAGCAATGGTGTTGTTATGGTCTGGATGGAAAAGATGTTAGAATGTTGCAAGTTATGGTGACAGTTCACACAAGCTACTTCTATAGATGCCATTTCTATAACTAATTGTGCTTTATTTTTCTGTGAAAGATACTACTGTTTTTCAATTGGTTTATAACCACACGCCACTGAAATAAGCAAAAAGCATAGTGGTCTTCTGCAAGTCTTGATTTTGTAAGTTTTACCCTGCCTCAAATGTTCATTAAACTTATATTTTGACTGATTATCTGTTTTCTTTTATGTGTCCTGGAAATATTTTGTTACAGTGGGTAAAGAATGAATAGACAATTTATGGAAAAGGAACCAACTGTGTCAAACAGAGTAAGTGACACTAGTCAAAACAAAAACACAGGCCTGCCCCACTGCACGGGATATACAGGAATATACATTTTTTGATCAATAAATAGCAAATGCATAAATGTAGCAATAATACCATAATTAACTTGTATGTATTTTTTGTTTTTATTGTGAAAAGATGCTTCTTGAGACCATAGATAGTATAATTAGAGACCCATGCTCATGTTACTTTGCCAAATTGGTGGACATAAAGTAGACCTATATTAAGCCCAATTGGGAAAAGGTTTTGTCACATTTTAATGTGTTCGTTTAGTCAGAACGTGTTATAGTTTTATATAAGACACATTTACAGTCACTGATCATACAAAGCAATGAGTAAAACCATATTAGTATACTAAACAGAGCCAGTGATGCGTTGACAGATGAAATAGGCGGGCTTTTCTCATGGGTGGAGCGCACATACAGGAAATGTGTAAAGGAAACTCTGAAACTTTCTTTCCCCTTTTTACAAGTTGGACATACGAACAGCTACTAGATACATCATCATGAAGATCACAAAAGACGTGTATAAAGGTAGGTCAGCTCAAAAATATGCGTCGTTTCTTTACAACGTTGTAGCTACTTCGCTTGCTTCTACTTGTAACATACACTATGCTTGTAACATGTAGCTAGCTATTATGTCTCTTCCCTCGTGCTAGCGGGTATCTCGTGGCTTTTATTATCAAAATGTGTCCCATATTTTTGGACTTGCAACGCTACCCACATTTTCTACAGAACTACAGCTTAGTCTACTCACATGTATTTGTTGTTGTTTTTTCCTGTATTCTTGCGTCAGGAACAATATTTGTCTGTCGCTGTTTCCCTAAAGACTTTTGTTGCTAGGGCAACGGAGGAGCTATCCCGTAGGTTAGTAATAACATCATGTAGGCGCTGATGTTACTCTACTGTCAGAAAGCAACACATAGCTATCTAGCTTTATTTTATTTTTTATTTTTTTCTGCATTGATGGGTTTTGGTCTGACACATGAACCGTAAATATTAAAACTCCTACAAATTAAGAGTCAAAAGAATGCATTTGAACATCTTGTTGTTAGATTAGGGTATATAACACATAACGTATAACAATTCCGATTCATACAAGGTTACTCACTATAAGAAAATTGTAGCCTTCTGGAAAAAGTGAGCAGTTTTATGACAATTTAGTGACAACTATTTGGGTTTGGACAAGCCCATGTTGAACCATGACTAAAACCTCTGTCTGTGTTTTGTTTGGCTAGAAGAACAAAGCCATGTATGTTTTGGAAGTAAATAAGTTGTGGGAAACTTCCCATGGTCTGCAGAACTCCTAATGCTTTAATTTGAAGCCAAAGACCATGTGGGAACACTCATAACCTCAATTTATGTACTAAGAGATTTTGGTAATTTTTACATGCGCTTTCTATTTTTGTCCAAGAAAGTCCCATTTAACACATGCAAATGTATGTTGACTCTTTACACTGGTAACTTGGAAACAAAAGCAGCAATCTTATGTAATTTCCTCTTTGGTACAGTATATTGCATTACATGTTATCTGACGACATCCAAGAAAGAACATAGACATCTGTACTTTTTCCAGTTTATTATGTTGTTATTATATTATGTTGTTATTATTACATAATGCCACATTATTTAGATCAAATAAATAAATTGTATAAAGAATAGTTGTGTTATTTGATGCATTTTTGTAGAGCACATGTTAACAGGATGTTAACTCTAACAGGAACAAAAAGTGAGCCAAAATGGCAATGTACTCTGCAAGACTCAATCTTCCTTCCTTCCATGTCTGATACTGTTTAAGTGCGTCATTCAACCCACTACTTCTAAATTTAGAGGTTGGCTTTAAAGAGTGGAGGACAATTTAAAATGCTATAGTTTTCATACATGCTGTATTATATGAAATAAATGTTTCAGTTTGGCACTAAGCTTTGCTTTTCCAAAGCTGTGCAAATGGTTTAGTATTTAAATTAACAGAGTTTTCAAATACATGTGACTATATAAATCTAAGGTAGTCTGTATCTCACTACTGTGAGCATGTAACATCAAATAGAAAGATGAGCCAAATAATTTCTGCTGATTGATTTGCAGTATGTGCTAACATAACAGCAGTTACTGCATCAAGAACTAATATTGTTTTATAGGAAATAAAAATGCTTCTCAATACTGTGTTTCAGGTTGTGGGCTGCAGCTCTGTGGACATCTACAAGGAACCTAAATGTGCAGATCAGAAAAGCAGCTGAAGATGCAGGGAGCCATTGCCCGAGTGTGTATGGTGGTGGCTGCTGCCATATTTAACCCTATACTCTTTCCTCATGAGAAAACCACTTTGCCAGAACAGGATAAGGAACTCTTAACTCGAATGCGGGAGCATGAGGAGAGATTAGCAAAAAAGCAAGCAGAGCTGGAAAAAGAGCTTTCAAAGCCTGACAGCCCACAAGAAGAAACCGATACAGAACCGGACTATAGCTGGTACATCTGGAGTACAGTATCATTTATTATATTTCTCACTATTGAACTGTGCAGAGTTAATTTGTCTGACACAGAAATTTGTCCTATAGAAGATGAAGATGTGTCTGACAGTGGAGCTATCAGTCCCAGAACAATGGTAATAAAGAAGGATATCCTGAGAAACTTCTGTGACAAATGTTCTTGCACTTCTGCCCATGAAAACGGGAGACTGAGAGAGTTTGTGGAGGGCTTTACAGATGATCTACTCAAATCACTGAGGGGCATTTGTGCCAAGGAGACAGACATGCAAGTGGGAGATTTTGTCGGTGTTGGGAGCATGTTTGAATCCTGGAAAGTGAGCAAGCCATTGACATGTGATCTCATTGTACCTTTCTCCACTCCTGATCCATATTACTTTCAGTTTGGTCTTTGGTGTGGTCCATTCCGCAATATTCCTCCAGACATGCAGGGATGTGGTATGATCAAAGTTACAAAGTTTGGGGACGATGGAGAAGGCTGCTTTTGTGGCTCTGCTAATCTTGGAGAAGACATACTTTGTCTTTTACATACCCACAATACCTTTAAAGCAGAAAGCAGGCCAGATAACCTACTGTGCTCTAAAAACTCGAATTTCTTATCCAAAAATCAAGTCATGAAGTGGTTTCAAATTGCTCTAACCAAAGCCTGGGGCAGCATTTCTCATAAGTATGACTTTGAGCTCACTTTTCGCAACCTGGATGCTGCTGGCGCTCTCAAGATCCGATTTCGTTCAGGAAAAATCATTGTTATGAACCTTATACCTGTAGTTCAATTTGAGGACACCAATGCTTATTTTGTTTCTCACTTTCCATCAGACTGTGACAGCGTTCAGGACCCTTATTGGCCTGTTTCCTTTGCTGTCTATGAAAGAAATATGTTAAAGTATTATACTAAACTCTTACCTCAAAACTCTTGTCATCTACCCTGCCTTCAGGTTGTTACATTTCTACACAGGAAGCAGATGGGGCTCACAGGGAAAAGTGCCCTGATTGGCTACCATTTTAAAACTGCTCTTTTGCACCTGTTGCTAAAGAAAAAGCCTTATATGTGGGGCGGGGAGAATATTGATCAAAGGGTTCGGGATTTGCTTGATTTCTTGCTGAGAAGCCTGCAGGAGAAAAGACTCAATCATGTACTTATTGGGAACTGGAAGATACCCAAAGAGGTTGAGATTCCACATGTGCTTTCTAAAGCAGAACCCATTAACCTGTTTCGTTCTCTTGTTTTGGACAAAGAACTTTATGCAGGCACAATCACACATTTTCAGGAGATGTTGAGAAATGCCCCTGCTCTTCTGCAAGAATATACACCCATGATAACAAATGGAGGAATGCACCAAAGACTAAATGAAATATTGTAATTACCGTAATGAGAAGTTGTGAGATAAAGGAATTTAAAAGTAGAATATGACAATGAAATGAGTAAAATGTCCAGCAGACCTCCATGATTCAAGACACATTCAAAAGTATACATAGTATACACTGTATTATCTCTATCATGCTATATATTTTTTTTTCTACAATTGTATTGCACATAATGATGGCAGCTAGCTTTATAGTTTGTTACTTTTTCCATTATGCTTTACTTACTAAAACAAAACTGTCATTTCTACATTTCTTCAGTGATGATGTCAACTCTTGGGTGGAGCACTATAATTCTCCACCCTTCGTAGACCAGAGAGTGAGATACTTATTTTTTTGTAAAATGTCAGAGTAGAAGGACACCAAAAGTCAGTCTGTATTACATTTGTTTACATTTTTTGCTTTATTGGACAATTGGTTTAATTGATATATAATTAAATTGCACCCAACAGAATATTGTCCAAAAGACTTACAATGTAAAAAAATTATAATTGATGAACCCTTAAACCAAATAAACGATTTTAAAGTTATGTCATTGTGTTTACAGACCATAGTCATAGTCAGGTTTGCCTTCTATAAAAGTCTGGTAAAAGGCTTTGTAAGTGTCTGAGCTGTGTGCAGAAGCTTTGACAGCAGGATCCTTAGACATTAGTTCAAACCACGTTTTCAGTTCAGCTGTGCTGTCCAGCGAGCTGAAAGACAAAGAGTACAAGTTACTCAGAATCAATGACACAAAGCACTTGTTAACATAAAATTGTGGTTAAAAAGGATGCTCACTTTACATTGAATATGGCCTTCACAGATTTTCTACTGTTGCATTTTTATACTGTACACTGTGCCTTGACGTGTTTAGAACATTTCTAAATAAAATAATGACCACTTACTGTTTGAGTTCAAAGGTCTCAAGTCTTTCAAACCATGGCCACATCATGTAATCAATCATTGTGATGGAATCACCACCAAAGAATTTGGTCTTCTTTTTAGCCAGAACCTGAACAAAATGTACATTCAGCTGCTTTACATTCTCTATCCAGTTAAATCATGATACTTACAAAAACCATACTGTGTGCTTCACCTCATTCAGATTGACAAACTTCTCTTTCAATTCAGCTTTCAGCCCAGAAACATCATCACCATTCTTCTTTCCCAGTGGGATTTTATAGAAGTAAGGTGGTATCTATAGATAATTTAAGTGAGCAGTAGTTTGAACAGCAGTAAGAAAAATATAACTTAAAAGTAACAAGATTTAGATTAGCAAAAGTATTAATACCTTGGAAAAATTCTCCAGCATCATTTTCTGTTGCGCTTTTTCAAAGGGAGTGGAGGGAAGCAGCTTCCTCTCAGGATAAATCTCATCCAGATATTCACAAGTGATGGGGGAGTCGTACACCACCTCACCAGTTTCCATCTCCAAGGTTGGAACAAGCCCAGATGGATTCTTTTGAAGAAACCAGTCGGGTTTCTCATTTAGGTTTATGTTGATAATGTCATGCCTCAAGAATGAAAGAAATTCCCAAAGTTAGAAAACAGTCAACTGAAAATATATAAAAGATATACATTCAATCTAAAGCATGCTCACTTAAGCCCTTTGGCATTGAGCACAATTCGAGTCCTTTGGGCAAATGGGCAGAATCTCATGCTGTAAAGTCTAATGTGGCCTTTTGGCACTGGACCAGGTGCAGCACTTCCTGCAAAAACATAATATTAATTTCCCAGATTTAAGCAACATTTAATTGAAATAATGATAACTAAAGTATTGACTTACTTGATGTATTTATAATATAGCCTACAGATACGTCTAATAGTTACACAAACAACTATGCAAAGAGTTGAACTACACACAAAAATCCATAGGGTGTTGCTGCAGACCTTCATTCAATCACAAATAACCTCGCTATGCTGGGATCCATGTTTGGTTTTAACGAGTATACAGTGATATGCACAGACATTTTGAGGGGCTGGTGCTCAATCAAACAAAAAGGGCACTTCTGCATATTGCTAAAAGTAGAGTTATATACCGGGTGGTTAGCAAGAAGGTTGTGAGTTCTCAGCTGATGCAAACATCCTTGGGCAACTCAGGCCTTTCTGTGAGGAGTCTGCATGTCCTTCCTGTGTTACCGTGTTTCCTCCCACCGTCCAAAGACATGCATGTATAGGTTATAGGTTGGCAACTCTAAAGTGTCCCTAGTGAATGAATGTGAGAGTGAATGGTTGTCTGTCTCTAAAGGTCAGCCCTGCGACTAACTGGCCACTGTCCAGCTGCCTAAGTTCCAAAGCTGCTGGGACAGGCTCCAGTCACCTGTGACCCCTAACGGGACTAAGTAGTAGAAAATGAATGAATGAATGAGTTACAGTATATTCCTACAGTATCAGAAATCTTGTTTTAGTTCAAAGGGATTTAGTAGTAGTACTAATTTCACTGAAGTCATTTACTGGAGTAATCACAGATTTTTTTAATTTATTCTTAGGTCACACAGAACAACAGTATTTATTTAGTATTAGTCGCAAGTTATTAATATTAAACAAAATGTGCAGCTTAAAAATACATAGAAAGTAGTTAATTAATGTCTTAGCAGAGATGTAAAATTATAAATAAAAAAGTAACTTTTTTACAACAGATTTTTTTGTCATACTGTCTAAACTGTTTAGGTATTGTTATAATAATTTTTATTATTATATTGTGTATATTGTTTATAGTTACTGGGTGCTCATAGTTCTCTACAGGTCATGTCAGCTCATGCTAGTCCAAGCATGGAGTAGACATAACTAGATAGACATGGGTTGCCATGGTACTTTTGCACCTGGAGCTGGGGCCTTGAGGAGGGTGTGTGGAAGATACACCTCCCACTGACAGCCCCCACTGCAGTGATATAAAATCTCATGTTTTGTTTACTTCTTTAAGCAAACGCATTCTGTACTTTTGATACGTGTCTTTGCTTCTTCTTGCAAGAATAAAACCTGGCCTTTCGCTTTTTATAATATAATCGGTCTCTGTGTCTCTCTGGATAACATAAGGATATAGAATTCTTATAACAGGTATTGATCTTTATAGTTTTATAGTTTACCTGTGCAGTTTCTTAGCTCTTAACAGAGTTAGGTACAATGTGTTAAAGCAAATGTGTTAGGCTAGCATTTTTAGTTTTAGGATGGCTGCTAGGGGGGACAGTTGCAACGCATTGTTGCAACTGTTAAGGAACATATTTCAATAGCCAAGTGTCTCCTCTTTGTATTTCAGCAAATTTCTTTTTTTTTTTTAAGTCAAAGCTGCAGTATATCCTTGTTCTGTTTTTTCAGTATGCCACGCGACAGGAAAAGGACAACAGAAAGGGGTGTCCCTCTACCTATTCTGTCCTTAGCTGCTGCTGTAGTGAGCAATGAGGGCAGGGTGGAGAGGTCTGTGGCAAAACAGTATTCAATTTGCCACACAACCCTCTACCGCTTTATTAAAAAGAGGGAGAGGCTAAGTCCAGGAGAGGAGATGAAGACAGGTTACTGGACCCCAAGGAGGGTATTCTCAGTCCAACAGGAAGATAGCCTGGCAGAATACCTAAAAGAGCAGCTGATCTTTCTATGGTCTCAGCACTGAGGTAGGCCTAGGGATGAGAAAAATATTAAAGCAGAGTGTAGGCTTAAAGGGAGGGCTGGTAGGGATAACTATATAAGAATACTGAGACAAAATAATAAGTTTTTTTACTTTAATAAGTTAACTCAATGAACTCTGGTTTCAAATAAACTAAAAAAAGATTTGAAAAATGATGCTGAAGTATGAGTTTTCTTACATCTAAATGACTGTTGCAACTGTCCCCATATATGAGGACAGTTGCAACAGACAGTTGCAACATCTGTTGCAACTGTCCCCACATATATATATATATGGGGACAGTTGCAACAGATATAGATTTTTTATCTTTCTATTTCTAATACAAACAGTCGCTGAGAAACTGAAGGAAATGTAAAATTTGTTGCAACCGCCCCCACTCTCCCCTACTCTCCTAACGATGAAACTTTACTCTGCTCCTCTCATATGTTAAGCGCAGCACACTAATAGCTCTGATTATGTTATTAACTTTAAGAATTGCCTTTAAGGAACCCTTTTTTTCCAGGATCAGATTTATACACTAAACAGAAGTGTAAACACTCCGTGTTAAGAGTGGATGACACAGACCTTGCGGTGAAAGTGTGGAGCTAAATATAAAACGACCAACGACAAACTAACTTCACCGCGGTTATTTAACCTTACTTTACGACTGCCATCATTGGTTTGCAGCGTTAATAGAAGGCGGTCTCTCGGACTCGGAAGGCAAAGAAGTGCATTGTAACAATGTAACAAAACCTGGTATTGCGCAATAGTTTAGAATATAAGAAATAAGTATAAAAAACGATCTTACTTAATAGGTCTATTACTTACTATCTTAGTTTATGCAACTATAAAATACATATTTACAATGCATACCGATCAAATTATATTTTGTAAACAAACTTCTTGACAAAGAAAAGTAATCGCTTAAAACATTAAGGAACTAACTGTAATTGGCTAAAAGCTTCAATACAGAAATTGCATTACCTTTGGCAAAACACTTCTCCATAGCCATTGTTACAGTTTAAATTGTATGGATTACAATGTTACACAAACGCAAAAGGCGTGACTATAGTTTGGAACCGACAGAAGAAAATGAAAAGAGAGGACTAGACGCTTTGGTAATGCCTCTTACTTCCTCAATAGATACGTCATGGCTGTAGCCAATGGCGTGGGGCGTCTTTTTTTTAGTTGTCAGGGTAACGCACTGACACAATATTCATTCTGCGGTTGAAACAAAAAGTTCATACTCTACCTGTGGCCTATATTAATGGCTTAGTGGAGAAATGGACGTTATAGCATGTTTAAAAGTCCGGTAATTTGCATTTGTATCGATGTATGATAGTATAGTATAGTTATGTTTCAATTAATTATAATTTAAAGTACACCTTTAGCCCATTGTGCGTGTTATGTAAGCTAAGTTAGCTAATATGTGCTAAATGTGTGGATTTACAGGTGGATACGGGGATTTACAGACAAGAACCTTGGCTTTGTTGACAAGAACACCGTAGCGTATCCATGCGGGAATCACATTTGTTTCATTGACCTGAATACTAGAGCGCAAACTGTACTTCAGGGCCCTGGCAGAGGCATTAATGTCTTTACAACAAACGGTAACAGAGGCATTTTTGCATTCTCTGAGCAAAAGCTAAACCCATCTATATTTGTGTACAGTCACCCTAATATTGAATTAAAGAATGAACTTAAAGGTGAGCCAGTATTTTAAATTTGTCTTATAATCTAAAAAAATCAACAATATTAACAAAAAGGCATTTTAGGGTCAGCACAACTGGACTTTAATTCTCTGGGATTAAGTGATGGGGGCCCATATTTGGTGTGTTGCTCCTCTCTTCCAGACCACACCATATCATTGTGGTAAGCCACAAAAAGCACTACCTTGTGTTTAATTCCAGAAAAAAAATGTTTATCTAAGCTTTATTTTTGTGGTGTGTATCTACAGGAACTGGGAAAATGCTACACTACTTTGTCAACAGCCACATGGTGGCAAAGATACAATTTCTTTGGTGTTTAACCCTTTGAACTGGCTCCAAATTTGTGCTATTGGGGCATCATCCCTCACTGTTTGGAATATTGAGAGAAATGCTAATGTCCATGTCCTCAAACCAAGGTAAATTTGAGATTTTGTAGAATAAATCCATTTTGTAGATTTGCCTCATTATTTATATATTGTTTTAATATATTTCTAGTTTGATAGAACTTCCAGATGTTGACGGTGCCATTGTAAAGAGATTTGTGCTCAGCTCACATAGTGTCAGTGAAGAACTTAGCTACTTTGGTCCGGAAATGCCCTCATCAGCCATCGCTGGGCTCAAAGGAGACAAGACAGAAAGCATTGTGGTAGTGTTGGGGTTACCTTTTTTCTTTTTCACTTATTAAGAAACTAATATCTCATATCATATACATGCAAACTGCAGGTATACCAACTAACTAATTTTGAGAACTGCAAAGCGTGTTTCAGTTGTATAACAAATGTACATATTTTAACAGAACAAGCTTTTCAGAAAAGCCAAAGTGACTCCTATTACCATCTGCTGGACAACCACATCACAGCTGTATGTAGGATGTGAAGAAGGCTTTTTGTTGCTTGTGGATCCAGAGTATCTCTCTGTCTCAGTCCTCTACAATCCAAAATGTAAAGAATCACACCCACATACACTAGTACACTTGATTTTCCAACATCTTTGACAAATATTTGTTTTGCTCCTTTCAGCTCCTAATGCTGTTCCTGAACTCAAACTTAGCTTTCAAGCTCTTGCCCTTAACAAAGACATTTTGATTACAGTTGGAAAGGTAACTAATAATTAAACCATGATTGTTATCCACTCCTTTAACCTAACATTTACATATGTCTTTCAGAATAATATTATCCATAGCCTGCAAATCAAGGGTACTCAGCTCAAAATTATAAAGGCATGGGAATTAGAAGGCCCTGTTACAACTGCCCTATACTCTCCTAACTATGAAACTTTACTCTGCTCCTCTTATATGGTAAGCGCAGCACACTAATGGCTCTGAAGATAATTATGTTTATTAACTTTCAGAATTTCCATTAAGGAAACCTTCTATTTTTTTTCAGGGTCAGATTTATACACTAAACAGAAGCCCAGCAGAGAGTGTGACAAATGTTCTTGATGTTTCCAGTGGAAACTTTGTGGCTGCAGCTTTGTTACACACTGACAAGAATATATGTTTGGTATACATCTTTAAACACAGAAAAACAACACGCATACCTAAAGCCCGTGGGCCTGTTTGCCAGAACCAGAAAAACTCATGAATAAAAAAAACTGAAGTAGGCTCCGCACAACAAATAATGCTCCCAGATCTTTTTATTATTTTTATCACCACATGTGACGTTTTGGGCTAGTGCCCTCCATCAGACAAACATGCATATGAACACACCTGGCTTTAAATAATTTCAGATGGTTTTGTTGTTACATTACACTGGTGCCTCTACTGGTATACATCTTTTCAATTTACTGTTTTCCATGTACAGTGTTGGTTGCTTTCAAGAGATGAGATCTGTGTGCTTTTCAGTCTGTAAGGGATCGAGGACAACTGCAGGTGTGGTCAATAGATGGGATTATCCTGGGCTCCTTATCTCTGCAAACAAAAGTAAGAGTTAAAATGTAGTTAGAAGAAACAAAACATATTTCATATCATGATATAATGCAAATTACAGTATGAAAATGTATTAATGTGTTTCTGTAATTACCTACAAAGGTAACAAGTCTGGCTTGCTGTCCTATTGCAAACTATGTGGCTGTGGGAACGGCTTTGGGAAAGGTTCTCTTCATTGACCTCAACAGTCCACACCAACCTCGCTTGGTACACCAGATTCAGCTCTATCACACATCTGTGGACCATCTTGTGCAAGTATTCTTTATATTTGCATTTAACATTTTGAAAAGGCAGGCATGTAATGGTACTGATATAGCATAAATTATTGTGTATGTACTTCTGTTAACAAATAATAATATTGTTTTTGTGTGTGCACAGGTTTGATGAACATGGCCACTATCTTTTTACAGGTGCTTCAGACTCATATTTGTACATTGTGGACCCAAAACCATCAACACGATTTTCAGTCAAAGGATACACTGGTATATACTGTCATTCCAATCTTTTTCATTGGGAAATATGTTTTTTTATTTGTTTTTTATAACCATTCAGACAGACACTGTACATTTTTGCATCCTTCTACATTTACATTTACATTTATTCATTTAGCTGAATGCTTCTGTCATTTAATATCTGTTTTTGCAGTTCTCCCAGGTGCTCCTTTGACTCTTTCCACTGAGTACGATAAGGAAAGTGAGCAGGTGAAAGTTCTTGCACTGTGCGCTGAGACAGAGAAGAATTGTGGCAGACTGCTCGTACTACATTTTTTACCTGTGATAGATTTTACTGGTACTACTGTTTTATTCATATCTATTACTAAAAACTGAAGAACTAAAACATTTTTATTTTAGAATTTCCATTATGTTTTTGTTGCACAGTTGTTCTTCTTTTACTCTGCAGAAAATCCTAATTGTGTGGACCAGCACGGTTGTCTCTCTTCTAATGTCCTAAATGTGTCAAAATATCAAGTTCCTCATCCTCTTACTTCCTGTGTCTTGGGAGGCAATGAGATCTTTGCTTACTGCCAAAAAAAGAAAAGTCTACAGTGTTTTCAAATTCCCCAGGTTTGCAGCTCAAAATGTTAATTTCTTTGGTAATATTTAAATCAATGGTTCTTAAACTTTTCATGCCAAGTAAGTATATTTGGATTTTAGTTAGTATTTAAAAAAATAATAATGGTTTAATGGTTAATTTATATATTTTTTTCAAAATCTCTTTGGTACCACTAGAGATAACTAAGTGCACTTGTTTCAACAATTTTAGGAACCTTATATTAGAATTATCCATATAAAGATATTGTCCTGTTCTCTGTTCTAGGTCTCAGACACTGACAGCAGTCATCGGGTCATCCAGCTCAACCCCATACAAGAAGTAAATGGCCATGCTTTGGGACCTGCTTCACTCGCACTGTCTCCTCATAAGTTA
This sequence comes from Perccottus glenii, assembly GCA_024416835.2. Classification (NCBI taxonomy): domain Eukaryota; kingdom Metazoa; phylum Chordata; class Actinopteri; order Gobiiformes; family Odontobutidae; genus Perccottus; species Perccottus glenii. The sequence continues at coordinate 18,438,759 of CM044552.2, read as the reverse complement.
TGGCTGGCTTCTCTGGGCAGAGATGGTGTGCTGCAAGTCAGAGAAACTGCGTCAATGGTAAAATATTTAATTGTGGTTACTTTTATTTTCATTAACTGTAATGTCTGCAAAGGTTCTCAGTCTGTTATATAACTACCTTTCCTTGATTACTCCTGTAGGAGAAGTACACTGAGCTGCAGTGTCATTCGACCTGTCTTGCTGGAGTTCAGATTGTGTCTTTCTCTGCTGACAGCCAGACCATTCTGACTGCTTCTTCCAAAGATGGATCCCTTGTGTGTACTAATCTGAGGTAAAGCTTCTCCCAACATATGCATATACACTGCACAGCTGTGAACACTAGAGGGAACCGTTGGCCTCAAAAGTAATACTCTGCCAATACTGTAGCGTGAACATGAAATACAAGTTTTTCTCTCGAAGGGCTAAGTCGGAAGCACAATAGTAAATAATTACTGCTGTGATAGGTCCAGAGGAAACATGACCATTAGCTGCAAGAAAGCAAAGCTATAATAAACATCCCTGTGAGTGCCGTTTGTAAATCCTATCCCACTCACATTCCACATCTGCCTTCTTTTATGCTCTCTATGCATGTTCTCTGTTTTTTTCACTATTAAAAAAAAACAAAAAAAAACACCTTGTTTTTTTTCAATATATTTTTATTAATTTCTTACCTTTTAAAAAAAAAAAAACAACAACAACACATGAACAGAACATAAAAAACAAGTGAACAAACAAATACAGCACAACAGTTCAAGAGACCAAAAGAAACAAATATAACAATTCCCCTTCAGGTTGGTGGAGAGATCCTGCCTCAAGTGGAGGAGTTCAAGTATCTTGGGGTTATATATATATAAAGAACAAATATGTATATGAAATATATATATATATATATATATATATATATATATATATATATATATATATATTTTATATATATATATAAAGAACAAATATGTATATGAAATATATATATATATATATATATATATATATATATATTTCATATACATATTTGTTCTTTGAGAGGTACAAAACTAGCCCCGAACACCTTGCCAAACACGGGGAAAATCTGAATACCAAGATAGACAAATGTTTCCCCATTTTAATTTTTTTAAAGTTAGTATTTCATCAGCAAAATACGATTGCTTGTTAGAGCTGTTAGTCTTTTTAAAAAGAAAAAAAAAAACATAACTTTCATTAGATTAAAGATATTCCAGCTTTAATAGGTATTTACATCACATTTATATATTTTCAGGACAAACCATATCAATGGAAACTATGAGGGAAAAATAAACAGAATACATTTTTGTAATAACTTAAATATCTTTTATATAGCAAGCAACAAAAAATGAGAGTAACATACAATTTTTTAATTTCCGAAGACATGTGTATGAAGCTTTAACTGACATGTTTTGTTGTTATCTGTTTCTGGCAGAAGTATGGGTGTCTTTTATCTTTGAAATATATCTCTCTAAACAGAATAAGTGAAGTGGCAAATAGTCCGGCCACTGAATACAGCAAGTCCATGCATTTCATTTTGAAGAGTATATTCAAAAAAGAAAACTCGGTCCTGATTGACTTGCCAAACTGGAGCGAAGGGCCTCCTGTGGGAAACGCTGAAGAGAGCAAGGTGAGACACACTTTAGTGCTAAAGACGCAGTTCTAGGCGCTAAGTTTTATGTTGTGGTGTATTAAAGGATAAATATACCAAGCATTTTTAATCAAAAGTGTTTGTCTTCTCTTTTCAGGGCAGTGGAAGTGTGCAGACTATAGATGTGACGGAGCACGATGAGAGTTACAAAAGCCTCCAGTCTGCTTCCTCTTCACATAAGACCTGGCTGGAAAGCCGGCAAGAGGCGGTAAGTGTCTAATGCACTAATATAATCATAGTGGTGCTGGTATACTCTGTGGTTATAGTCGACAGTGTTACAGGTGGAAAACTGTGAAAGTGCCCTTTGCACCAATGTGTAAAATCTTGTTCAAGAAGCAGCTGTGTTGCTTTTGGCAAACGTTTTCACAAAGCCATGTCTTGACTTATCATTACATGCTACAATGTGAGAAAACAAACAATGAGAAAATTGCTCTTGTTTTATAGGGTAGATAAGTATTTGTAAAGAAACCGATAAGAATAAACAGATACTTAAGGCGTGGCACATTTGATAGTTAACTCCTTACTGACAATCACAAAGACCATACAAATGCCACTTTTAGCATAGTTTTTCTGCACATACATTGTTTCTAATAGTATTGTTAAGGTTTCTGCAATTTGTGTTTAACAGATTGTGAAAAAGGATTATGAGCAATATTCAACAAAAAAGAAAAACCTGAGGAAGAGTCTGAAAGAGTTATGTGATACTGTAAGTTTAACTCCAATCTAATGTAATGTATATTTTTATTTAAATATGATATAAACATATATTAAACACATTATAATAATTAAACATTCTTGTAATTTCTTTGTGTTTAAAAATTACATAACACCACCCATGTATGTCTGCTTTGTTTGGACATTTGTGTTTTAGCATTACATTATGTTTTGAGACTATAGTGTGAGCATTACATAAAAGGTATTTAATGACTGCTGCTTTTTATATATATTTTTTTATGTTCCTTATTTGTACATATTCAAAACTTTGTAGCTGAATGTGGCCATCTAAACCAAAATGTAGGCCCACATATGAATATATCCTTTGTGACCCACACATTTAAAATAGAAATTAAAGCAGCCCAAGTGGCCCAATTGTGGCATTTCTTTCTGTCAGCTTCTCTAAACTGGTAATATGCTGACAACTATCCACTGTAGGGAATGAATTAGCTTTCAACAAGTACCTAAGTATCTTTACAAAATACTGATCAGTTCTAGTTCAGTCTTTATTCTAATCCTTGAGGTTTCCTTGTTTTGTACAGATTCAAGACATGATGCGTGAAAATGAGAGCCTTCCTGAGACTGAGCGTCTGGAACTGAAGGACTTCAGTCTAGATGTGGACTATCAGAAAAGACTGGCTTTAGTGGAAGAGGAGGTCTTAAAGGTAATGTGCACTTGTCTCTAAAATATGAAATCTTCCATTAGCTTCACGTTTGCAAAGGTGCTTCACGGTCCCATTGTAGGTGAGGAATGAAATTGAGTGGGATATTCTTGCCAAGTGTTATCAACGTGATGTCCTAAAGGGAGAGTGCTGGGATGCTATGAAAGTCAAAGGCAGATCCATTAAGGTGATTTTATTAATACATGTTTATAGCATTGGACAGTAGAAGATGTGTCATGACCACAAACTCTTCTACAGGCCTTTCACTTGGACCATGAAGTAAAAACTACCCTCTGAAAGAACGAACTAAAAAGGAGATGGAGGTCCTTTACCAAGTTCAGCAGATGAGGAAGATTGAAAAGGCTCTCTGCACAGTAAGCAAACCTGTCCTAAAGTTTGTGGTTTATGTTTCGGTTTACGCTGCAAAGAGAGGCACATGCTATACGTTAGAAATCGCTCCATCATATGTTTGCTGTTTTCAAGCTGCAACACAAAGCAGGTTGTGTGCTTCTGTGTCACAGTGACGATGGGTGGTGACTTCCCGCAAGTCAAAACAAGTTTACTGCCTGAAAATAATTTGATGCTTTGAATCACAGCCCGAAGTATGAACATTTAGTTTTAGTTTTTTAACACTTGAAAAGACGCCAGTCCACAAATGTTTTTGGATTTACAGCTGTGTGGCATACAAAAAAGTAGTAGTAAAGTTCTCTGCACAAGAGTAATGTCAGGAGTTTGTTTATAATCTTGAAGCCACAGGAACTGTCCTCAAGCCTTGCATTTAAAGCGTTCTTTTTCCTACCCTTTCAGAACGGAGAGGAAGACGAACAGAATGCTGCTGTAAGAAGCAGCTTCTCTGATGAATTTGGATGTTCAAGTCCCTTCATCTACAATCAGTTCACAGTACAGAGCAGAGAGCAGAAAATCAACCAGATAATCCTGCTGCAGGTTGGAACATAATGCAACAGTTTGTATGTAAAATGTAAAAAATATCCTATATAAAATGGCAGACTACTCACCTTGATTACCCTTTCCTTCAGGATGTCATTTATCAAGTCAAAACAGCTTTTAACAAAGAATTTGATGCAGTGCATAGACAGAAGGTTTATGAGCTCACCAATATTAAAGAAAGGAACCAACGCATAAAGGAGATTATGACGGAGCTGGGTCTAAAGGAGAAGATCTGGGAGCCCCCCCTGACTATTGCTGAGTGGCCGGAGAAGCTGCTGACCGTGGACGACGCAGAGGTTACTTTGAGAAATATACCAATATTCAACATCCTGACTTTCTCCGAATTACATCACGTCCACTGATTTCCTCTCACAATATCCTCATACATATAAATCTATGAATATTTTTCTAGATTGAAGCCGAGAGATACCTCACCCTAGAGCAAAAAGAAGAAGAGGAGAAGAAGAAGTCGGAAGAGCAACAGCACTTGGCTGCCAAGGTATGCAGCCATTAAAAATAATCTGTTTTTGTTTTTAAGCCCTTGTTTATTGCACATTTCCATTTTTCAAATAGTTTTATCTTGAGATCTCAGATTACTTTTTGTTTCCAGGATGACAGGGGGCTGAACTATATAACAGAAGAAGTGCTTGATGTTAAAAAAGAAGACATCCTAAAATTAGTGGGTAACACTTTCTTAATAAGAAAATGATCTGTAGATCTACTAAATTAGTTTGAATGTTTAGTAGCATTATTCATTAATATTGTAAAAGTAAGCACTGTTACAAGTGTTAATTTGCATGAACAGTCTCTTAGTTGGTGTCAGTTGAATTAGACAATTCAGCATGAAGGGCACATAGTTTCTTTTGAATTGTCTCCACAGGAAATACCTCCGCCTGAGTTTGTGTTTGCCAAACCTGACTCCCAGTGGACTGAGGAGGAGAAAATGATCCACAATGAATACAAGAAGAAATCCAAAGAGCTGAATGAGGAAAAGGAGAAATACAAAAAGTATAAGTTACATACAGCTATTTTGTACATATTATTATTCCAATATTATGTAAGTATTCACATCTTTTAACATTGAATTTTCAGTTGATAGAAACTGAGATGAAAAAATTGCAGTTGGCCACCAAGGAAGCCACTGAAAAGTTTGATGAAATTCTGACAAAGCTGTTTAAGAAGAAAGTGAAATGTGAAATGGCTGTAAATCAGGTGAGGCAAAAACACATGTAATGGTTTTATATTTCAGCTATTTCTGTATCAAGCAATCTTCAGTAGGGAAAGAGATCCAATATATATACTAAAACTAGACATTGGTATAGGTTATGTCAGGGTCAGATATGACTTGTTATACAATACATTGCACCGCTTATATTGTGGAATCTCTAATGTCAAATAATGACTTTTTAGAATTTTATTAGTCCCACAAGTATATGTGACATTTTAACAAAACTAATGTGTATTTTCTATATTATTCTCTCTACAGGAAGAGTTAAAAATTACCTATCTAGTTATTTTACTGCTCATTGAAGAAGAGATGAGGAATCGAGAGGTGGAACTCAAGCTAAAACTTGAACAAGTATTGGCATACAAGGTCAGAAAATCCAACTCTTACTCAGTAATGCTCACGGAATCTATTACTGCTTAGCGAGAGTGAACTTGTGTGGCATGCTCATAATTTCCAGTTCTTGTAGTTTTATATTCTTCAATATTAACCTGCACTGATATATTTGTCTGGCAGGAGAAAATTGGAGAAGAGGTGATAAAATGTGAAGAAGAAGTTGAACAATTTCACATAACCTATGATACTATAGTAGCTGAAGACAAAGTAAGCCTCATTCGAAACAAATTCAATTTACACAACACAACTTGTTTAGATACTATGTATTATATTTTTCTCAAAGGATCTTGACAAAGAATTCAAGAAAGAGTTCAGTGATGTACCAAGCCACTTTGTTGATGAACTCTACAAGTTATTTAAGCGCAGACCCAGGTTTGTCATTTATTTATACATACACTCTCAAAGCTACTATATATATTGACTATACTAACTTGCTGTGTTATATGCCTCAGGATCCAAAAGATGAGGGCGCAGACCACCCAAAACCCCAACCCTTTTAAAGACCTGACTTTGTGTGGCTCTTTAGCTCCAGAAAGTCTTGGAAAACTGTTGAAAGCTGTGGAGGAGATGGATGCGCCACAGAATATGCCAGAGGGCTTGAATCCATTTGTCTGGGAAAGGTTTTGCATTGTCCGCAGAACCAAAATAGAGAAAGAGCACAAGGTATATCAAAAATGTTTTGATTTAGAAAATAGATTTAAATTTATAATAGCCCTGTTATGAAGAAATAAATTACAAACTTGAAAAAATGGTCTGGATTTACAGGCCTTGAGCATAAGAGATATGCAATGTGAAGCAATGCCATTGAAAGCCTAAACTGTGTGATACAGACTCCAGAGTATCCATCTCAAGTGAACCACTAAAAGTGAACGTACTTGTCATTTTTACAGCTTAAAGCTTATTTAATCAAATGTAGCAACAACGTGTCTCAAATATTTACCACTGCATGTTGTGCAATGTGCACTAAAATAACTTAAACCAATGTATATGTAAATTTGGAGAGTGGATTAGTTTTGTATTTTATTTGGAAATTTGGAATCTTTTTCAGGTAAAAGTGAATGCGTTAACTCTCGCTGAGATGCAAGCGTTCCTGGAGAAAAGGAAAGAAGAAGAAAAGGCTGCTCAAAAGGAAATTACAATGATCTCTGAAGAACTTGAAAGGTATGTGTTATATTTGAAAATGATTATAGGCATTAAAAACAGACAATTACTGTGCAGGACGTTTTATAGAGCGAGAGGTTCTTCTTTGATTGACTTATTTATCTTTCTAGACTGCATAAAGTAAAGAATCGCTTCATAGTAGACGTTATGGTCCAGGTCCTCCTAAAGCAGGGCCAAGTGGAGGTGTCAAACACAGCGCTCACTGCAGACTACTCAGACTCTGTGCTCCTCCACAGGAGTGTGGTGGAAGACCTCAACAAAACAATCAGGGTCAGACACTAGTTACACTTTTTATTAAAACTAAAATACTACCATGTCATTTTTTAAATGTTCAAATTATTAATTTGATCAGATACTTGGAGAGCAGAAGATTGCCATCATGAAAGAGTGCAAAGACTTCCGCAAAGGCATCATCCAGCAGGAGTGGGAACACAAAAAGAACAGGATGAAAATTGAGGACCTAGAAAACATGGCTAGAGACATACAAACATTTCAGATCTCTGAGGAACAACAGGAGGTAACATTATTTTTGACCATAAACTTGGCCAAATAAGGCCATATTGATATTAAGATAAAGTATCTCTAATAGAGGATGGCAGCTGAAACACCTACAGTCAGGTCCATAAATATTGGGACATCGACACAATTCTAATCTTTTTGGCTCTATACACCACCACAATGGATTTGAAATGAAATGAACAAGATGTGCTTTAACTGCAGACTTTTAGCTTTAATTTAAGGGTATTTACATCCAAATCCGTGAACTTATTTGCATTCTTCATAATTGTGGTTTCATTAGAAGACTATATCACCACTGACTGTCAAGTGTTACCTCACAAGTAAATGGTGGGTACACAGATTTAACACTGTATTAAAAATATATATAAATATTTTCTAAAACATTATAGATTACATTATAGATGGTATTTTTAAGCCTAACATTTAGTAATCGACAGTGGTAAGGTCAAACCTTAAACTTTAAAGACACAGATTTTTCCAGGCACGAATGCCTGTTTCTGGCATTAGATTCAAGTAATCCCTGAGGTGTGGCACACTTTCCTGTCTTTGTTTAGAGTATGATTCAGGAAAACATTCAAACATTCAAACAAATAAATCACCCTAAATGCATGCAACATGTGCTAACATAGGTATAAACCTACGTATGTCCTCCTTTACAGTATCTCCAGAAGACAGACAGAGACAATCGACTGTTCAAACAAGTTTCTATTCTGGAGAACACTATAGCTTTTCAAAAAAAGGTACATTGTGTTATAAATATGTATAAAATATGTTGTGCAGTGTTCTGAATTCTTGGAGATTCTACCGTTAACATTTTATTTTCAGAGTCATCTCAAGAGCGTGGAGCATCGCAAAAAGACGATTGAACAGCTTAAGCAACAGGCAGCACTGAAAGCTGACAAAACTTCAGCTTTAGAAGTGCAGCTTTCTGAAATGGAAGTAAATGTTGCAGAGGAGAGCCACATTTATGACACAATAGGTGAATAGTAGAAACTTACGAGGAAAGACTGGTTTAACATTTTTGATAACACAAGGAAAGTTATATTTTATTTTCAGTATTGCCTGACTTACAAAACAATGTGCATTTTTATTTGTATGTAGCTACAGATGATCCATCAGTGAAAACAGAAGAACGCTACCAGGAAATTGTTCTGAGGAAGAACCTCAAGGACTTGGCCCAGGCACAGGCTGAGGAGCTGGCTTTTCTTTGGGCTGAAGTTGAACATCTGAGGATGAAGAACTTTCCGTCACTTAATCAGCTCAAACACCACTAAGAAGAAATGCTAAATATTGTGTTTTATTATTTTTTCCTTTCTAAACAATGCAACTTTTACAACTTAAACTGTTTAGCAGCAAAAGATAAACAATATATAAAATGTGTAAAACAGAACATGTTTATATCACACTGCCTTGTCATTTCAGTTATGTATAAAAATGTTGAGTGTATCTATGCAAGTTTAACGTCATTAGGCAGTAAAGTCCTCCTCTGAGCGGTCAAAGTGCAGAATACGGTCATCCAGACCAAAGAGGTCAATCAGCTCAGACAGATTGGCTTTCTTTCCATCCTTAGTGACCTCTGACTGCAGCTCATACAGTGCACCTTGAGCACAGTTCCGCCACTTGTCAATCAAGGTCTGAAGTTGGGTAAGATCATTCTAGGAAGAGACATGACAATATTCAGTCAAAATAAAAGTCATGTATTACAGCTTAGCTACATATTTAAATGCAGTTTGTACCTTGCTTCTATATATTTTAACCATCTTCAGTCTTCGTAAAGTCTCTGTCTGGTCTTTAACCTCCCTCTTGAGCTGGTCTCGTCTTTGTGTCAAGTTAAGACTTTGCTCGGAAACAGTACCAGTAAACCTTTCACTCCTTGATCCGAGAACGTTTCTGTTTACGTCGACATTGTTGGTGTTAAGTGGAGGGTTCTTAACCGTCTCCTTGGTATCTGCTGCAACTTGTTGGCTATCATCCTCTTCATCCACACATAGGCGTTTGGCCACAGAGAAAGGTGAGGTGAAGGAACGCCTTGTTCTTTTCAGCCTCTCCTTCAGGGAAGCACTCAGCTTTTGATGAGACTGTGAAGATGACAGACAGTGACTCAATTACAAAGTTTGCACACCACGCTGCAATAAACACTACAAAGCATTAAAAACACCAGAGTAAGTGCCTGTTACCTTTTCTGCACTGGATTCACAGGGCCTTGTGTTCTCGGGTGTGGAATAAACAGATTTGATTTTGACTGATTTAGGAGTGATCTCCATCGCTGCAGGTTGTGCTAAGCTAACATCATTGGTGTAATAAAATAGCTGCTTCTTTCTTATGAATTGTCGCTAGCACAAACCCAAAAATAAACTTTGTTTTAACACTTGTAGGGGTTTTAAATGCTTATCCGTGAAACAAACGCCATCCTTTCTTGTTGTTTCCGTGTTTTGAAGCTTAAGAAAAACCTCCGAAGCAAGTGATTGGCCAAATTGTGATGACGTTGGACCGCAGAGAATTGTGGGAACTAACTAGGCTTACTTTGTTGTGTGATTTACAACAGGCCTATAAATTAACTTTCATATTGTACAATCTTTGTAACGTTGTGATTGATTGTATTGTCTATTTTCTTAATAATTAGCATTTATAATCAGCGTTAAAAAAATAACATTTATAGCACAAATATCACAGTCCAGACAAAGCTGTATTTTGGACAGACTTCGGTTTGACGTAAATAAAAGGTTAACATAACATTAACTTCGCCTTCCTAGGACAACCCCTAACTTTTCTCAGCTTTCACCACAAGAAAGCAGCAGCTGATTATTAGCCCTACTTGTTCCCTAAATAGGAAGCAGACAGCATACCATGTATGTAATTAGACTGGCTGGTTGCTACTGTAGTATTTATTCCTTGGTACATAGCCTACAAACTGCTAACACATCACTTTCACTTCATTATTTGTCTCTTATTGTTCTGGTTCAAATTTAAAATAACTTTAAATGTGTCCAAGTAACACAGCACTTCTTGTCTGCTTGTGTTATTGTTACTTGGTTACCACGTCTGGTGGGGTCGACTCATTCTCTGATTCACCTTGGCTCAGCCGCTGAGTCACCTCTATTAAAAGATTTATTTTAAACATCTGTGTACTGCAAACATCTTTGTATGATTTATAGTGCATTAGCCCTAATGTCATTTTCCCTTTCTTTAGCCTTAAGGAGAGGTGTGAATTAAAAGTACCTGCCTAGGCCTGACTATTGCTACCTGAGCAAAGTTACACACCTTGGGGTATGGAGATTTGTATCATTTTAAACCTATGAATGTGCAGAGATGAGGATTAACGATAATAACTTGATGAGTCAGCGCTATCGTTTACTTTTACAAAGGTGACATGACCGGTGCTTTGCTTTTCTATAAGTGTAGGAAGTGCATTGATAGTATGGGGTTACAGAATCTAGAGGCTGTATGTGAGACACAGAGGCAGCCAACACTTTCACTGCTGGCATATAATACAGCCTAGTCATAAGGAGAACTCAGTGTCATGTCTTTGCTATTAGTTCCTCTGAAGGATTTTACTTCTTAAAATGACTAACCTTAAGCTCTGACAACTTTTAGTATTAAATCCAACAGTGTTTAGCTGACTTCTCTTTGATGGAGATTTGTGCCACTGCCTCTGCTTAAAAAACTGTCTGTCATCTTTAGTGGCCTTTAAATATCAACTTGACAACCTCTCCCCTTTTACTTTGATTCATTGTTTTAAAATGGAGCTAAAATTGAGATGAAAACCAAGTCCATTATACTTTAGAGTCCATCTGGACAACAAGCTGGACAAGGCCATATCTACAGATCCACAGGAAGAGGCAGAGCTTGCTCTATTTTCTTTAGAAGACTGAGGAATTGTAAGTTAGAGGAATATTCTCAAAATAAAAAAAAGAAATAGGAGATCCGTAATGGCTCCACAGAACCCATTCATTCTTGTTCCAACAATAACAAATGAGAAGACAGAGGAGGATAAGCTTGTGTTTTTGTTTTCGGTGAACTCAATATCAAACCTACTTTAATGTATCTGCTCACAATGAATCATCACACGTTTATAACTGTTTACTATAAAACAAAATGCCGTCCGTCAAAAGCCATGCCTCCGTAACATCTAAGCATGCATCGCAAAACAATATCTATAAATCTCTCTGCGGTTTGCAATGAAAAACGAAACAACATCCAATCTTATCTTCAATAGTCACACAACATAACTTTTTTTTTTTTTGCTTTACCTGAGGGCAAGATGTTGGTTTTCTCCCAGCACCTTAGTGCCAGATTCCACTTGTGTGCATGTCTCATTATCTTGACAACCCTTATCTGATTAAGTTTAAGGTGATGTACCGCTTATGACAATGAATTGATATTAATGTGATGACAACTGTGTACAATAACTTCCCACAAAGTGATAATATAGATATATAATATAATGTTATGGATGTCCTGATACCACTTTTTCCAGAATGAGTTCTTTATGTTGCATACATGGGAAATACCAAGTACAGATATGATATTATTTATGGACCATAAACATTAACATTGACTTATGTTATACATTTCTTGTGCCTCTTGAATTTAACACAGCATCATCTGCAAATATCAGAGTAATGTAGCACAAAATGGGATCACAAATGCATCCTTTAGCTCAAAAGCAATAGTCTTTTATTAGCAATGAGCAAGTGCTTATTAGCAAGTGCTCAGTTGTCGTATGTTTGTATTTATTTTCAGAATTGGGACTTCCCACTCCTCCGTTCCCAGTCTGTTAATAAGGATCATGTTGCAGGACATGAGTGAAGACTCTTGAAGAACTACTCAGTAGACCTGCTTGTTTGGACAGCTGCTGTTTTTCAAATCTAGAATGAACTTTGGACCCAAAACACCAAGATACTCCCAAACTTTTTCACTGATGCTACATTGACTGGAAATGTGTTATCACTAACATTGGTATGTCCTGTCACAAAGTTTGACAGGCCCTCCTCTTTGTTTCACCAGCCCCTTTCGAGTTTACACATAGATGCAGCTCCTCCTCCAGATTCCCTCCTTGGGGCCATTTGTTCCCATCATTTTAGCAGATTAGAGCCACACCCACTGGGCTGTGACTCACGCTGGTTGGGTGGATAAAGGATCCTCGCGGCGCTTGCGGCTGCCATCGAAGCGCAGCATCTAATTTGTCTCAAAATGCAAAAATGCAAATGAATGGATTTGAGCAGTTATTATGATGGTATAATTAGAAGCAGTTCCTGAAGACTGCAGTGGAAGGCCTCTCAGTGGTGTCACATGAAAACTATCATTATTCCAGATTGTGAAGCTGATATTTGAACAGATAAAGACGTGTACAAACATGATATTGTACAAAGAAGAATGCACAATTACATGAATTTATGATAAAAAAAAACATGGTTCTACTGTAGAAAACTAGGTCTAAATAAGCAGAAGCAGGCTGAGACTCCCAGTTATATTTTTGTGATACAAAACAAGGACAACCAAGTTTAGCATACCATTAAAGGAGTGTGTGTGACGTTTCCGGATGCATTTTGTCACCCCCAATTTCTAGACCACATGAACAGCTATGGTAGCCCTGAAGGGATATTCTGTTGCCTATGAATGGACCCAGTTTATTAAGATAAGTTACCCTTAATTAACCATGTGTGGGAATTTGTTTTCTGCATTTAGCCCATCCTCTGGAGCAGTGGGGTTACAAACTGGACACTACAGTGTATGTTTTTTGAGGATGGCGGTGGAAACAGGAATACTTGGAGCTAACCCACCCGGCTCGGGAGTCGAGCTCAGGACCTTCTTGCTGTCACCAATATGCCAATACCAATAATATATGCATATGACATTAACATAGATGTCCAAAGATTTTGTGGACCATTGTGTGTTCACAGCAAAGAAACATGAATGCATTTCTTTTCCACAAGTTTGTTTACTTTCATAAACCTGGGACTATGGAGCTTTAATTGTCTATTTTTCCAAATACACAAAGTGTGAGAGAGGTGAAAACACAGTTTGTTCCATATTGTTCAACTATATTCTTCAAAATCTCACAAAATGCAATTATATGTTCTGTACAAATGTATATTATATGTTATCATTTATGATGCAGTGACATAAATACACAGTTCATAGTTTACTTCTGAAATTGCCTGCATATCTATCTAAACCCTGTTTAAACATGAAAGATCACAGTAACCTAGAGTGTAAAAAGAAGCTCTGTACAGATTATCACACAGATGTAAATGTATAATGATAATGCACCATAACTGTAAAGAAACATTTTACAGTATTTTAAAGACATTTTTTTTTTATGTTTACATCAAGGAAATCAGGTAAGATAACACATCATTGTGCTTTTAAATAAATATGTGGGGAAATGGCCTTTAAATAACTTTATTATGACCAAACCCATTCTGTTCCAATGTGCTTGCCAGATGTGCCGCAGCACAATAGACGAGTACAGGCTGAACCGGCTGGATTTCATGGTGGGCAGCCTTCACTCCTACGCGCCACAAAAAAGTGAGTCAAAGAGCGAAGGGGGAAGAAAAGCCTCCCTAAACGCACTTCCACTTACTCCAACTTTTGCTATTTTTCAAAAGTTGTGACTAAAGCAGCAGCAGCAACAGCGGGAGGGGTCCAGTTTAATGCATCACTTTTTTTCTTTACAGGGCTGGGTCGACGCTGTGTCTGCGCAAGAGGCAGAGATTGACAAGTAAATTAGTTCCCTACGGCTCTGTTTTTTCTCTCTCCTTCGTCTTCTTCTTCGTCTCTAGCTTTTCGTGGCGTCTGCTACACCTGCCTGCCAAGCTCCAACGCTGATGGGCGCGGCTGGGACCCATGCCCAAATCTCTGTTTTGGCTTGTATGGGAAAGTTAAGAGAAGAAAAGGGAAGAAAAAAAACGCACAAAGGAAACGAGCGAGGACTTTAAGAACATCCCACTTGTGCGCATCTCGGAACTTTATAACAACACATTAGCTCTGTTTTGGACTGGACGCTTGGTCCATCTTGAGAGGAATTGGTTTTGATTGATTTTTCTCACTGAAGGTATGGATTTAACGGTGTATTGTGAAGAGTGGAGCTTGCACATGCTTAAGGTGGATGTTTCTCTCACCTGTCTGCCTGCTATGCGCTAATAACCTCACTTGGGAACTTTTGTTGGTGATGGCTGACAGTTTTTATTTTTATTTCTTTTTTATGGCTGGATTTGCGCTAAGTTTTATTGCAGCATAATGTAACAATGTAAACTTCACAGACATGTTTCTTTAGTCAGGAGCGGATCACTTTTCTTCCGGTGCCATCTAAAAAGCTGTCTGTCACAGTGATAGCGGGGTAGTTTTACATGTAGGGCGCTTTTGGGGAGCTATTTACATCCGACTAAATATACCCCACAGGACCACCGCAGGCAGCATCAACTAACAGGATAATGGTGCTCCTTGTGGAGGCTAAAGTCATCCAGGAATTCACATGATGCCATCCTTGACCCAGATGACTTTATGTTTATTAGGGTGATTGGTCATGAGCTGAACCCTTTAAATGTTTCTAAATCTTGTAGGTTTAGCACTGGGTTTAGTCCTGGTTTATTCTTGTGTAAGTCCACAGGGTTAGGGTTTGGATAATGGTTTAATTTAGGGGCTTAATCATGTTTTATGTTCGGGTTGGTCTTCCACAAGTCCTGGTTTAGTGTTGCATTTAGATGTCCTGGTTTAGGCATGGGTAAAGGTTTTAGACAAGTTCAGCTGGTTTTTGCCCTGTTTTTGTCTGGTTTAGGTGTAGTTTTTCTTTAGACGTGTTGCAGTCCATATTTAGCTCTAGTTTGGTGCTGGGCTGAGACCTAGTTAAGTCTCGGATTAGTTGCACGTGTAGTCCAGTTTTTGTCTTGGTTTTGTTCTGTTGTAGTCTTATTGCTGGGTTTAAAAATGTTTTTAAAGTGAGTACAGTCCAGCTTTTGGTTTAATCTTGTTCAGTCCTGGGTTTCAAAACCTATCTTGACCTTTCTTCTGGTTTCTGTCTTGGTTTATTGCTGTTGTAGTCCATGCTTAGTCCAGATCTTTGTTTTAGTTAGTCTTGTTGCATTCCGTCCATTTTGTCCTGGTTTTAGTCTTCATAATCATGCCATATGACCCCTGCCCTGGTTTTAGACCAGGTTCACACATATGTTTTTATTTAGTTTCAGTATGGGTCCAGATATAAGCCAGGTTTTTGATCTTTGATTAGTCCTGAACAGTCTCTGTTTAAGCCCTGTTGTGTCTGATTAATGCCAAGTTTCCAAAAAGTTATAGTTCAGTTTTTATAGCTGGCTTTAGTCGTGGCTTTTTTGAGAATGTCATATGACAATTGTAAGTCCCCTGATAAACATTTTTATTAAGGCCTTGGATTATATCCCATGCATTGTATCAGTTTAATCACAGTTTTAAAAACAGTCCTGTAGTTTTCTCAGAGTTGGACCATATTTCTTGGACCGTGTGCAGTCTCTTAAACACGTGTGTTTAAATGTCTGTGGTTGCAAGGGTGTGGTGGGAGGATGGTCTATTCAAGAAGAAAACTGATCCAACACCCTCTTTTGTTCCTTTGTTGGTATACTTTTCAAAGAGATAAAATAAATCCCCAGTGTTTCCAAATGCATAGACTAGCTCTCGCTCTCGTGATGTATGCCTTTGTGGCGTCTAGAAAGATTACAATGTAATGTTTTGTTTCTCAAGTTTACTTCTCCTTTAGATCATGCATTAGAAATAGAAAGAAGGGAAAGTTTAGTCATGTATTAATCAGAAGAAGGCTGAGGCACAGTTAGGACATAGTTATTTGTCTGTCGTGTGTCGTTTGAAGCCCATTTTAACTCACATTTTTACTAGCATGTGACTTTTGCTCTTTGATATTCAATCCTTTTTAACACACCATCTAACCACGTTAGGGTTTGAGGTCATAACTGATTTTAAGACCAAGTTCATCGTTGTTTCAGCTGATAAGATGGGATGGAGGATTTAACGAGAGGGATGGACTTCTCCACAGGATTGTCAGACGAGAGGGGTGAGAGTTCTCATTTGTTCACAGCATTTGATTCCAAACCAAACACTGGGGCAGGTTTGTCTTTTAATGAAACTAAAAAAAAAAGAGCAATTCCTGAGGGGAACAAATTCTTTTGCCTTAATTCAGCAAATAACTGACAAGCAGCTTTTAAATGATACAATATTATATAGTCTGATTCCTAAACAAATTAAATATTCTTTATTATATGAGCTTTCGAGTTCAAGTTATGAACAATAAAGCAACTTGAATTTAGTTTAACTGACTGTATCTCCAATATATAAATCATACATTGTACCTAAATGGTCATGGACTTTATTGTAACTTCTATCAAAAACCTGCCCTAATGCTTTTAACAGTAGAACTGCTGATGGGTCATTTTACCTTTTGTATTTTGAATTTAAAGCAGCATCTTTTATATTCGATCCCAACATCTCAGGTCATCCTGTTATTTCTAAAATTTAAAACTAATACAACCCCCGCAAACTTGTACTTGATTTGAAGATACTATTTTGCCAAATCCTGAGGGGGTAAAAATGGTCTCTGTGGCAGTTCTAGGGTTATTGGACTGTCCTAATGTTAAAAACAAGACCCAAAGATGTGGTGCACTAATCATTTTGACAAATGCTTTAACATTGTAATAATATAGTGTTGACATTTACTTGGGGTACAGATTAAAACATCACGGGTGACACCCCTCCCAGGAAGGATGGTTGTACCCCTTTTTTGCCCCCCTGGGGGTTTATAAAAAGCCAACGGCACTTAGTTACAGCGCTGACTCACAGCACAAAGACTTGACTTGATATGTCTTGCCTCCCACAACACACATATTTTTACAAAAACAGTGTTAGAAATTCCCAGGTATTCATAGTTTTTATTGTGGCTACAGAAATGGTCTTTGAAAACTTGTGGCTGTGTGATTTTAGTCTTTACCCAGATACAAGCACAAAGCACAAACTCTTGCCTGTACTTGGGTGTTTCTCTTCTCTCTTTGGGAGCTTACTGTCACTTCAGCGGCTCATAGTTTCCACTCTTGCTCGCTGATGATAATGGAAGTCGCCTTAAAGACTCGTATCCAGGGTGGAATTCAGTCTAAATCAAATCTTGGCACCAATGCATGAATTTGGGGGAAGCTTTAAGAGGTCAAAGAACGCCTGATTACATGTTTGACACTGACCGACTAAAACATGTAATTAGTCACTCTTGGATTTTTATTTGTCAGTCCTGATCTCTGAGTTTGTTCATGTTGTACTTTCCAAAACAGTTTGTTGTTTTGAGTTAAGGACTCAAGGAAAGAAAAACAGACATGATGGTGCGGCTTTGTGTCAGACATAGGTCACATAAACAAATAAAGTCTTGACACTGATGGTGCAAGTGGTATAGAAATTAAAATGGAATTAATTTGATATAAATCTTTTTTTTCATCCAATTCAAACCATATTACTTCCCCCAAAAGAACATTCAAATTTGGCATGAGCTATTGCATATTGAATGTTTTCTTGATATTCAAATAATCCTGGATACGACGTTTTCCCTGGAGCAGTACGGTACGTGTCAGGCTGGTACGGCACACTTTAAGAAGCATTTCCATTATCATAGAGGGTTACAAAGCAATGAAGCATAACATAATATACGTCTTTGGCAACCCTTGTCTTGTTCTTGTGATAATCAATCAAATTCCTCAAACAAAACTATTCCAGCGTTTACAGCTTTAGATGTGGTCCGTTTAGTCAGTGTCTTACTGAAAAGCATTAAGCGTGAGATAACTTATAAACGATAGGAAACTTTGATTGTAGCAGTATACGGCTACACCTTTAGTTCTTGCTCTGCTACATTTAAGTATTATATGTATTAATTATTCTGGAAACACGACTTGTGTAACATGTATGACATCATTGTCTCCGTACCAACCCGAGCCGTACAGTTCGAGCTCAGTGTTAACGTGGCTTCAGACTCTAGTTTACAACCTGCACATACTTGTCATTGAACAGCCCTTTACATTGTGACAGTGTGGCGAGACGGCTTAAACAGGCAGTTAACGCTATCATTAAATTAGCCCTGAAATCATCACTATGCCAGTCGTCTTCACATGGACCACTCAACACCTGCCAACTCTAATAACTGAATAGCAGTGTAATCTGTTGTGTTAATATCATTCATCATAGAAAATAACTGGCTAATCATTTTCTCCCATGTGTCCAAGCAGTTTTAACAGAAACCGTCACATCAACGACTCGACTGACTTCTCTCCCACCGAGTAAGCCTCCCTTCCCTCTCTCTCTCAATATCAACAGAAAAACCCCAAACACAATATAATAATTATAGCCACGTGGTTTTTGCAGGAAGTTTCCCGATGAGTAACAAGCTCTTTTTGTTTTTCTGTGTGTCTTCTGGTTGCTAGAGGGAACTGGCGGATCAAATCACAGGAATATGTCCAGTGGTGCTGGAGGGCTGGGCTTGGAGAAGAATGTCTTAACCCAGAGCAGCAGTGGAACTTATTTCTCTTCATGTGAGGGCAACTTTCCCCACGCGCTACAGAAATGGGGAGGTTTCAGTTACTGAATCTGGTTTTTACTGAGGATTTTGAAGGGCTTAGTTGCTGGTAAAAGAAGTTGTAAAAATGCTCTCATCATTCCTTATAAACATAACCTTTAGACTCTGGACCACAAAGGAAAATGGCTGGAGCCTGATTGGAGTGTTTTACTATTTAATCTGCAAATCAAAGATTGTAGTTTTGTGTACATTTAGTATGTGCACACCTTTACCTATCTATATTTGCATTGGACAAATATAAAACATCTGCATTTAACTCACTGGCCTTGACATGTCAAAACTTTTGCTATCCCCCAGAATTATTTAGAAAAGCTCAGCAAAAACATAAAACACTTTTGCTTTAGTTGTTAATAGTTTCAGGGCCAAGTCTTCAACATCCAAAATAACACGCTCTACTGTCCATGCAGCGTCTGTAGGCGTTGGCAGCACCTACGCCTCCTCCTCAGGGGTCTACCTGAGTGGGGACTCCTCAGGGGGAGCCGATGGAGGCGGGGGTTTCCTGGACGTCGAGGGGTACGTCAACGGGGTGGTTACCTCGTGAGCTCGGTCACAAAGGTGAAGTCCAGCAGCTCGTCTGGTGGTGGCAGGAGGACACAGGCTGCCAGCTCTTCCAGCGGACTTTCACCAGCATTCAGAGAGAGGAAGGTCGTGTCAAGCCGCTCGGGAGGTTATGACGGTGAGTTGTTTGGGTCGGCGTTGTCATGGTGTGGTTTTAGAAGCAGGGTGAGTCAAGGAAGCAGACGGGCACAAGGGTGAGGTTTTTAGTTCTTCCTACTTATTGTGTTTTCATCTAGGAAGTTCCAGTGCAAATTCCTCTCCTGAATTTACACGCAAAGATTATGGAAACTATTGTGAGTGCGAATGACAACCATATGCGTTTATATAGACTGCAGTTGTTTAATCTTCGTCCAGCTTCATCTGTTTATGTGTGTGTTTTTCTCTTAGGTTCCAGCAGCTCAAGAGGAAGGAGTGAAAGCAGAGGTACTCAACAGTACTCCTCGTTATATCTGACCATCTGACTGTGAATCGTGCACTCTTTGCTTTTATTAAATCGGAATTCTTTTGTCCACTGTGTGTTTCTTCCAGAGAGTGAGATCCGAGCCAGGCTGCAGAGCGCTTCTCCCTCAGCCAGCAGATGTAAGACCGTTTGAGACAAGGATGTGCACGGCGATAGTTACGCAATTTCTCCTAAAGCAACAAAAGCATCTTTATATTGGCTCTAGTCACACAGACTCTGGGACATTAGAACAGTATGTTGTTAGAGTTATGTCCCTGTCAAAGAAAGTTCAGTAAATCACCCACAGAGCATTCTTTCTGCTCCTGTACTCACATACACACAATTAGTAACACATGTGGACACTGTAGATTCAAGCTTAATAGGTAAGAAAGAAAGCTTGAAACTAGAGTCTACTGCGATTTCTTTCATTGTTTTCATGTGAAAAGGAGGAAAAAAAAAGGGAGCGAACCGAGAGTGTGTTGGCAACAATGGCACACATGAGTCACAGTTTGTGCCACCTCCTTTAGGTCGCAATCTGGCAGACATTAGACACTCCCCCTGCTGGTTTATAAGTGCAATTACTTTAACAGTCAACCCCAATTTGCAAGCCTCACCTATTTTATTTTATTCTATGCTTTTTAGTCACAGTTACACAGTTAAGATACCTAACATAATAAGCTACTTTATCTCAGCTGTGTTGTCTCCAGAGACAGGGTAAGACACAAATATAGAAAGGTCAAGTTTAGGTTAAATGCCAACCCCTTGAACCAACCCAAGTTATACATGGAGGGCTCATATTTCTGTGCTGTTATTTATGTCTTAAAAATACTATACTATAATAACTATAATTTACACCATCCCAAAGTATATGGCTTACTTTGATGTGTGGCTTGTCCCAGAGTCCTTCAAACTAACAATCTTTATATGCTTGAACTCCTTTGGTTGTTATTGCCATTGTATACAATAAACATTATAATTTATAATATAATACCAAATAAATGTTTTAAGAGGCTTTGGCTTTTAAGCAAAACTAAAGCCACATCATTTTAACAGAGGAAGTAAAAGGTTAACATGGGATGACTTGACTGATCTGAGTAAAGTGGAATAGTTTGAAATGATTCTGGTATGAACTATTTGTTACCTCCACACACAGCTATTAGGCTATAAGGCATTACATGGCTTGGAGTCAGAGTGACTGTGTTGTTTCAGGGACAGAGCTGGATGACGTGAAGAAGCTGCTGAAGGGCCGCTCCAGCAGTGTGAGCCCAACCCGCTCTTCCAGCGCCTCCATCACGCTGCCGGTCCCCAAAAAGGAGACCAAGACTGTTTCCGTGGCCACTCAGTCAGGTATTCATTACATCATGCATCTGTATACTGTGCAACACTTTTGTTCTTTCCCCCGTCTCACACTCCAAACATGGCTTAATTTAGCACCACTTGTTTATTATCAGACTCTTTGAGTCACCGGCGAAGCATTTGTTCAAATGTCAGATAAAGACATTATTTAAAGGGTCTGCAAGTAAGCATAAAACAATGACAACTATCCCCAGATGCCTAGGCTTTGTCATTATCTGGTTTGTAGGTATTTCAAGAAGCAACAGATTTAAAATTAAACTAAATGTGTGCCTTGGAGTAAGTAGCAATATTTTAGAATAAAATGATAAATACTCTTACAAAATACTAATACAGAGTTTGGTTAAATCAATTTGTCAAACAAAATGGAGGAAACACATAAAAGTCACTTTAGATGACACTTTAGATCAGTGTTTCCCAAACTTCTTTCAGTGGACACATATTTCAAAAGACCAAATGATCCGTGACGTGACCCAATTCTCTTTGGTTTGTTTTAGAGTCATTGTGGTTGTTTTGTGTTTTAGATATTCATCTAAAACCTGTTCAAATTCAACTAAAACATGTTCAAATCCAACTAAAACATGTTCAAATTCAACTAAAACATGTTCAAATCCAACTAAAACATGTTCAAATCCAACTAAAACATGTTCAAGTCCAACTAAAACCTGTTCAAATCTGAATAAAACATGTTCAAATCCAACTTAAACCTGTTCAAATCTGAATAAAACATGTTCAAATCCAACTAAAACCTGTTCAGATCTGAATAAAACATGTTCAAATCCAACTAAAACCTGTTAAAATCTGAATAAAACATGTTCAAGTCCAACTAAAACCTGTTAAAATCTGAATAAAACATGTTCAAATCCAACTTAAACCTGTTCAAATCTGAATAAAACATGTTCAAATCCAACTAAAACCTGTTCAGATCTGAATAAAACATGTTCAAATCCAACTAAAACCTGTTCAAATCTGAATAAAACATGTTCAAGTCCAACTAAAACCTGTTAAAATCTGAATAAAACATGTTCAAATCCAACTTAAACCTGTTCAGATCTGAATAAAACATGTTCAAATCCAATTAAAACCTGTTCAAATCTGAATAAAACATGTTCAAATCCAACTAAAACCTGTTCAGATCTGAATAAAACATGTTCAAATCCAACTAAAACCTGTTCAAATCTGAATAAAACATGTTCAAGTCCAACTAAAACCTGTTAAAATCTGAATAAAACATGTTCAAATCCAACTTAAACCTGTTCAAATCTGAATAAAACATGTTCAAATCCAACTAAAACCTGTTCAGATCTGAATAAAACATGTTCAAATCCAACTAAAACCTGTTCAAATCTGAATAAAACATGTTCAAGTCCAACTAAAACCTGTTAAAATCTGAATAAAACATGTTCAAATCCAACTTAAACCTGTTCAGATCTGAATAAAACATGTTCAAATCCAATTAAAACCTGTTCAAATCTGAATAAAACATGTTCAAATCCAACTAAAACCTGTTCAAATCTGAATAAAACATGTTCAAATCCAACTAAAACCTGTTCAGATCTGAATAAAACATGTTCAAATCCAACTAAAACCTGTTCAGATCTGAATAAAACATGTTCAAATCCAACTAAAACCTGTTCAAATCTGAATAAAACATGTTCAAGTCCAACTAAAACCTGTTAAAATCTGAATAAAACATGTTCAAATCCAACTTAAACCTGTTCAAATCTGAATAAAACATGTTCAAATCCAACTAAAACCTGTTCAGATCTGAATAAAACATGTTCAAATCCAACTAAAACCTGTTCAAATCTGAATAAAACATGTTCAAGTCCAACTAAAACCTGTTAAAATCTGAATAAAACATGTTCAAATCCAACTTAAACCTGTTCAGATCTGAATAAAACATGTTCAAATCCAACTAAAACCTGTTCAAATCTGAATAAAACATGTTCAAATCCAACTAAAACCTGTTCAAATCTGAATAAAACATGTTCAAATCCAACTAAAACCTGTTCAGATCTGAATAAAACATGTTCAAATCCAACTAAAAACTGTTCAAATCTGAATAAAACATGTTCAAATCCAACTAAAACCTGTTCAGATCTGAATAAAACATGTTCAAATCCAACTAAAACCTGTTCAGATCTGAATAAAACATGTTCAAATCCAACTAAAACCTGTTCAAATCTGAATAAAACATGTTCAAGTCCAACTAAAACCTGTTAAAATCTGAATAAAACATGTTCAAATCCAACTTAAACCTGTTCAGATCTGAATAAAACATGTTCAAATCCAATTAAAACCTGTTCAAATCTGAATAAAACATGTTCAAATCCAACTAAAACCTGTTCAAATCTGAATAAAACATGTTCAAATCCAACTAAAACCTGTTCAGATCTGAATAAAACATGTTCAAATCCAACTAAAAACTGTTCAAATCTGAATAAAACATGTTCAAATCCAACTAAAACCTGTTCAGATCAGAATAAAACATGTTCAAATCCAACTAAAACCTGTTCAAATCTGAATAAAACATGTTCAAATCCAACTAAAAACCTGTTAAAATCTGAATAAAACATGTTCAAATCCAACTAAAACCTGTTCAAATCTGAATAAAACATGTTCAAATCCAACTAAAAACTGTTCAAATCTGAATAAAACATGTTCAAATCCAACTAAAAACTGTTCAAATCTGAATAAAACATGTTCAAATCCAACTAAAACCTGTTCAAATCTGAATAAAACATGTTCAAATCCAACTAAAAACTGTTCAAATCTGAATAAAACATGTTCAAATCCAACTAAAAACTGTTCAAATCTGAATAAAACATGTTCAAATCCAACTAAAACCTGTTCAAATCTGAATAAAACATGTTCAAATCCAACTAAAAACTGTTCAAATCTGAATAAAACATGTTCAAATCCAACTAAAACCTGTTCAGATCAGAATAAAACATGTTCAAATCCAACTAAAACCTGTTCAAATCTGAATAAAACATGTTCAAATCCAACTAAAAACTGTTCAGATCTGAATAAAACATGTTCAAATCCAATTAAAACCTGTTCAAATCTGAATAAAACATGTTCAAATCCAACTAAAAACTGTTCAGATCTGAATAAAACATGTTCAAATCCAACTAAAACCTGTTCAAACCTTACTAAATCCAGTTCAAATCCAACTAAAACCTGTTCAAACCTTACTAAATCCAGTTCAAATCCAACTAAAACCTGTTCAAACCTTACTAAATCCAGTTCAAATCCAACTAAAACCTGTTCAAATCTGACTAAAACCTGTTCAAATCAGACTAAATCCGGTTATAATCCAACTAAAACCTGTTCAAATCCAACTAAAACCTGTTCAAATCCAACTAAAACCTGTTCAAATCTGACTAAAACCTGTTCAAATCTGAACAGTTTCCACATTAGTGGAATGATCTACCTGTTGCTACAAGATCAACACATCTCTTCTGTCAACACCTGACTGACAAACACTGAACACTTCTACTTCCTTTCTATTGATTCCTTCTCTTTTTAAAAAATAAATAAATAAATTCTTTCCTAGCCTTAGCTTTGTATACTGTGCTGGGTTTAAACTGACTAGTTTTTTGTGCACTTATGCTTTTTTTTTACCTTGTGTTGTTAAAATTGCTTCCATTGTTTTCCTCACTTGTAAGTCGCTCTGGATAAAAGCTAAATGCTAAATGACTAAATGTAAAAATGTAATGCAAATCCGACTAAAACCTGTTCTCCATCTACATGAAATGCCCATTGACCTAAATATTTTTCTGATTTTTTTTTTTTTTATTAGTTTTTTGGGCCACCCAAATAAAATCCCCTGCAAAAACAATTAGGTGATGGTAACAGTGATTGTTTCAATAGAATGGCAGCACCCTTTTCTACTTCCTACTTCCTGTTATACAGAAGCCAGTGTCAGTTCTATTTTTTAGAGATTTGTTAAAAAATAAAAATATCAAATCTGGCCAATTGTTTAAAATGTTTTAGATGTTAGGTGGATTTTGAATCAGAATAATGTAGCCTATGTTAATGTCCAATACTGCAACCAACCACAAGATGGCTTTAATTCAAAATGATACAAAAATTGAAACATAACCGTGTGTTCTCAATCTCTCCGCAGTTTCAAGCATGTATGACAGTGGCGTGAGACCAGACCAGTTCATTGACACCACCGGCCTTTATGACAACACTATCTCTTTCGGACAGTTTAGCACAGGTGAGCGGGATGTCAGTGTAAAGTCAGGGCAGTTTGGTACAGGCTTAAAAACAAGTGCATATGATGTTGGGGTAAAATCAGGGCAGTTTGGTACAGGCTTAAAAACAAGTGCTTATGATGTTGGGGTAAAATCAGGGCAGTATGATACAGGCTTAAAAACAAGTGCTTATGATGTTGGGGTAAAATCAGGGCAGTACGATACAGGTGTTAAATCAGGTACGTACAGTGGCAGTCTGGCTTCAGGGCAGTTTGATACTGGCTATAAGTCCAGCCAGTATGATATGAGTCTGAGGTCTGGGCAGTATGATCTTGGCCTGAAGCCGGACCACTTTGACTCTGGCGTAAAGTCGGGTCAGTATGACTCCACTGTTCGATCGGCCCAATACGACACCACCACGCTGGACGCTGGACTGCCGTCATTTACCTGGTCCACCTCCACACTGCCCTCCTCTGCTGTGGCAACAGCCGGCACCACGGGCTACAGCTACCAGGCCAGCACCAACAACATGGGAGGGTCAGCCCCGCTCGGCCCTGCATCTCCCTCCTCCTTGTCAGGTAAAAGAAACATCACGGCAGAGCAGATAAAGCAGCAGCATGTTTAACATACTGGTAATCTCATATATTACATACATGTCATGGACTTATTAAAGAAAGCATGACTTTAAAAAATTAGGTATTGTTTCTCCAATGATGATTTGTGACCTAAATGTTTTTTTGATGCTGGCAACATGTGCAACAATAACTTACAGCTGCACTCTGCTTAACTTTGCTCACGAGGGTTTCTAATTGCTTGATAAATAACGCACTAACTAACAATTAATGACACTTCAAAAAGTCTTGGAATATTATTTAAAATAAAATCCATTCGGGCTATAAATTGGAGTATGCAGCAAATAATAAAATTAAGCCAAGTTTATAAATTTGCCTAGAAGCAAAGTTGTAGCTCTTCAGTTAAAAATGCTGCATGTCTTTTTCAGTTTATGGCTTTCAGAATAATCTGGCGCCCACGTCTGGCAGTGTGCTCACCACCAGCGGGGCCAACATGATTGCCAACACGGGAGGTGCGACTCATCCTAACAATTTCACTTCTAACCTGTGTGTGTGTGTTTACATGTGCGTACTGTATATGTCTTGTCCTTTAAAGGGTATGGGGTACAGAAAAATGTCTCCAACAGCGGCGGTGGAATAAGCACAGGAGTTTCCACAAGTAATGAGAGTCGTACTGGTAAATGATCTCACCATCACAGCAAAGACGTCTTTATATGCCGGAGGACAGTGTTGATACCATTCAAAATGTTGTTTCTGTTGTCAGCCGTTAGATCCCAGTCAGATGAATCATATAAGAGGTTTGGGATCGCGGATAAGGAAAACGTTTCAGCCAAGAGGGAGGGTGAAACGCTCATCTTGGCCAAAGATAGTGGAAAGCAGTTCACTAGTGGCAGCAGTGGGCACATTGGAGGAGGTAAGGGACAGCTTTAGCTTTTGGTCAGTAATGGAAATGTTGATCTAAATGTTCATCTACAACAGAATGTCCTTGCTGGGTTACTGTAGGTTTTCCCAGGTAGAAAGTGAATCTATGTGTCTGCAGTGTCACCACCAGATGTCTCCAAAGTGCAACACAGTGCCCCTTTAAACCCATGTGCTTAATATTGGTTTGTGTGCAGCAAGAAATGATTAATGAATTTGATCACAGAAGGAGCTAAATTAATAGATAGATACATACTTTTTTATCTGAAAAAAGGGAAATTCTAAAAAACAGTTCTGAAAATACACAAAATACTTAAAAAAGCTCAAATGTGTTACATTAAAAAAAGAAAACTTTGACAACATATAATGTAACAGACATTACACACATAACAGCAACATTCACATCACAGAGACCAAAAGGTGCCAAGCAAGTAAAAGCAACAGCACATGTAGGCAGAACATTGAAATTGAATTGTCTCTTAAATGTCTCTATAAATAATTTACTATCTAAGTTGATGCAAGAGCTTTCAAAACGTCTGTGCTGGAGGACTCATAGATATTATTGTTATATGTGTCATGCTACAACATTGGGATTCGTTTTAATGCTAGATTGTTTACTATAAATGTGTGTACAGGATCCCTGTCTGGAGACTCCATTAAGAAAGAGAAACTTATTTCAAGTTACAGTGACACAGCTCAACTTAAGGGAGGCATTGGCAACACCTACTGTGAGTAACCTTCCCAACAAGACTGCACCTAAAGAATAAGATGTATTATGTTATATTAACTTTGGCTGCTTTTGCCTGTTTAGATGGAAGCTCTGGAGTTTTGATGAAAGACAAAGCCACATATGCAGGTATTTATTTTATTTATGTTGCACTAGAGCTTTATTGTCATAAAATATAAATAACCATGTTGTGTGTTCAGAGATCCGCCGGGACAGTGGGATTTTTGGAGGTGGAGGATTTTGCTGCTGCTCCGACTCGTGTTGCTCTTGGTGGAAATGGTTGCTGGGTCTCCTCCTCTTGGGGTTACTCCTACTAGGACTTCTGTTTGGACTCATTGCACTGGGTAAGGCAAAAAAAAAAGTGATACAAATCCCCAGAGACAGGAATTAGGATAAAATAATTAAGTTGTCAACATTGCATCGATGTCAAAAGCTAACCTCTTCAGAGCTCACTGGGACCAAAACAATATAACGTGTTTTAGGCATTACTCCAAACTGTTGTTAAGAGCTGTAAAAAGTAAATTTCCTCCCTGGAAATATGATCCCAGCGTATTGTCCAAGTCCCATTTAGTGAGTGGAGCAGTTTGTGGAAATTTCAATAAAAAAAAAAAGGGGCTTACACTGATAAAAATGCACAAGCCTCTGTAAAGTCAGAGACTAACCCTAAAACCATTACTCATCTAACGACTTATAGCGTATATATTTACAGCAATATTAGCACTTCAGTCTTTCTGCTCATTTGTCTTTACTGGGTTTTAAACTCAATGTATAAAAATGTTAAATCTTTCAGTGCTGATTAAAAGTAACTGGAAATGAAGCAGTAGTAGTATATTACTGAGTTTTTTTGTGGTTGTCTAACATATTTGCAGTTTTTCTCTGTCAAAGGGGGCTGCTGTTTGTCTCTCAATGTTTGGCATTGGCAAATTAGATTTCAGCAAAAGGTCCTGAGAAAAGGTTTCTGAACTGAAGTATAGACTCACTTAGGACACTAGAAAGCTTCACTTGTTGTCATCTTCAGGATCCTATTTAGCAGACAACTGAATTAATAGCTGAAAGTAAATACAGTAAAAGGGGCCAAAGACTGATGAACGGAGGAAATGTACTGAGGAGTGCTTGACATTTAGCAGGACAGACTTGCCCTAGTGTGCAGATGTTAAGAATGTGGGCTTGCCTTGGATCAGTGCTGCATCTGTGTCTAATCTGCCTGCTTTGTAGTTTTTAATATGTTTCAAATGGACTATTCTGAACTCACATAGCACTTTCTTTTCACAGTGCAGTTTGGATCAGAACTCAACTTTGAAAATGTACTTACTATGTATTGTAGATAATGGCCAGAACTCTGTAGACTCTTTATGTCTGACCAACACTTGCATGTCCATATGCCTGGAACACAGAATACCACACTTCAATCATTCATTGCATTTTACTTGATGCAGTCCAGACTGGTGTCTGTGGAAGAACCCTACTGATGTAGTTGTTCATTTTCTTGTATTTCTCAGCTGAAGATGTGAGGAAGTTAAAAAACCGCGTTGCTACGCTGGAGGCCGAATCCGCTGTCACTTCGGCTCAAACCGGTCGATTTTCAGGCGGTAATGAGATCAACACCAATGTGGACGGGACAGCAGGCGGAGGAGCTGGAGGCTCAGGGACTAACACAAGAATAGGAATAGGAGTCGGAGCCGGAGCGGCAGGTGGAGCTGTTGGCGGAGCAACAGGTGGCACTGCTGGTGGTGCTGCTGGTACTGGGACAAGCGGAGCTGTGGGTGGAGCAGCAGGTGGTGCTGCTGGTGGCGCTGCTGGTACTGGGACAAGCGGAGCAACTGGTGCAAGCGGAGCTGTGGGTGGAGGCACTGGTGCTGGCAACACCATCATTTACTTTGGCTCCGACAGGAATGGTGGTGCTGGGAGAGGCACCATTACTGATTCTAGAACCAGCTACAGTGGAGGCTCAGCTGGGACAGGTATCAGTGGAGGCTCAGCTGGGACCAGCTTCAGTGGAGGCTCAGCTGGGACAGGCACCAGTGGAGGCTCAGCTGGGACAGGCATCAGTGGAGGCTCAGCTGGGACAGGCTTCAGTGGAGGCTCAGCTGGGACAGGCATCAGTGGAGGCTCAGCTGGGACCAGCTTCAGTGGAGGCTCAGCTGGGACAGGCATCAGTGGAGGCAGTGCTGGGACCGGCTTCAGTGGAGGCAGTGCTGGGACTGGCTTCAGTGGAGGCTCAGCTGGGACCGGCTTCAGTGGAGGCTCAGCTGGGACAGGTATCAGTGGAGGCTCAGCTGGGACAGGTATCAGTGGAGGCAGTGCTGGGACCGCCTTCAGTGGAGGCAGTGCTGGGACCGGCTTCAGTGGAGGCTCAGCTGGGACCGGCACCAGTGGAGGCAGTGCTGGTGGGACTGGTTTCACTGGTTTAAGTTGGAGTGGAGGACAGCTGGATGGTGCTACTCTTCAGTTGGCCATCCAGCACATGTTGAGATCTGAAATGCATTCTCAGGCCTTCAGAGGTAAAGCTCTCACACACAGTAAAAAAATGTACATAAAGTATAAAGATACTGATGATGTGCATGTGTGGGTTTTGTAGCTTATTTAGTTTCCTCTGTAGAACGAGGGCTACCTGGACCTAAAGGTAAATATCATTTTTATGTTTTTGAAAAGTAGCGCACCAATTCATTGTCTTAAACTAGTCAAAAACAATTTATTTTTCTTATTGTTTAGGAGATGCTGGAGTTAAAGGTTTGGAAACATGACACTTTGAAATAAATGTTTCTTTTCACTACTTTAACTTTATGTCTGTATTTATATGATACATAATCACGTTTGTGCTTTTCTTATAACAGGGGATACAGGTTACCCTGGAATTCCAGGTAAAAAATATTATTATTTTGTATATTTAAATGGAGTGATGTCAACTTACACTGACCTTTGAACCCAGGTCCAATGGGTCATGCTGGTCCTGAGGGTCCTAAAGGCCAGAAAGGAAATACAGGTAGAGTATACAGGGGTTTCAAATAAAACCAAATGTGATGAAGCAGACGGTGAGTGATAACCTGTTTGTCTGAACAATGTGAACCAGGATCAGAGGGGCCACCAGGTATCAGGGGCCGCGAGGGGCCATCTGGTCCAAGAGGTGAACCTGGGCCACAAGGTTTTGGAGAGAAAGGAGACAAAGGTATAAATCATTGAAAGGTTATTTTACAAATAAATTCCTCTTACTTGATCCCAGTAACAGACGTTTAAATGGACCAAACATGTTTTTGCAGGTGCTGCTGGAGAACCCGGTGTTTCTGGAATTATGGGACCGGTCGGTCCAAAAGGTAAGTTGATTTAATGGAAGATAAAGATAACAATAAGATAGACAACAATTGGCAACAATAACATCCAGCTGGGTCTGATTATTACCACATGATATTATTCATATATTGCACCAGGTGGCAGTACAGAGACCTCTTCCTCTGAGAACTAGTGATGCTTTAAAAGAAGAAAAATAATACTCCACAACACCATTTTACTTACATGCATAAGTTAGTCTAAACAACAAAATTAGATGTATTCTTTTTTAAGATTATTTAGTTCCATGTGGTTCTATTTTATGTACACTGTCATTTAGTATTTTTGTGATTATTCAGTTCCCTCCTCTCCTTCCCTTTAACAGTATAAAAATGACAAAAATGTGATTTTAAGTAAACATCTTAGAAAGCTTAGCTATGACATTATTAGTTACGACGATTACATTACATTGACTTTTCAATCCTTGTGGTTGTAGGCTTACCAGGAGCCCCAGGGCATCCTGGGCAACCAGGTAAGTCTCTCTCTCTGTTCTTCATCGGTGATGCTATTCCCAGACACATGTTGTCTTAGTGGTTGCAGCTGCTATCATGTATTCACTTTGTCTGTTTTCTTGCAGGCCAACAAGGATTTCGTGGAGAGGCAGGATTGCCAGGGCCAAAGGGTAGCCTATTTTTTGCTTACTTGTTGTGGAAGTGCTTATTTACATATAGGAAAGGTTCTTTAACTTCCTTTGTCGCCAACTACTGCTTTCCAAAAAGAATGTTTAACAAATGATTAATGTTCCTTTTAGGTGAACCAGGTGATAAAGGTTTCAGGGGTCTGCCAGGTCAGTGTAGCATCTTTCAGTTTGAACTGACTTGTTCTATAGGCTGTGAAGTCTCTAATCAAACCCTTTTTTTTAGGCGACGTTGGTTTAACTGGGCTGCCTGGGCCAGCTGGAGAGAAGGGACCTAAAGGATCAATGGGTGAGTGACACAGCAAGCATCTCAATATACTCCTCAATGTAGTGCATTACTTAAAAAAATATAAAAGACTGCATTTTTACTTCATCTTTTATCATTATATTTAAATTCTCTTGTATTCTTTTCTCTAGATAAATGATATCTCAGCTTGTAGGGGTGTATAATAAATTGTTACTAAAGCAGGTTAAATTAAGCCTGATGCATGCATTTGTATCATTATAAAATTATATCTGAAAATTCTTTGGATAACTTTTATTGCAGTAGTAACAATCATTTTCCACAAGAGGGCAGTGGGTAGTTAGTATGCCGCCCCCTACTGTTCAATACAATGACAACACAGATAACAGCCATATCTTACATGGACTGGCAGTCGATGATGTGTTGATGTTTTTTCATTAGGTCTGTCTGGACCAGATGGTGCAAAAGGATCAAGAGGTAAATTATACAGCACTAAATATCTTTATGATCATACTAATATTACATTAAATCATGTCTCTTACCTTTGGTGTTTTATTATATAAGAAATCAAACCTCTGAATTATGTTTTGATGTGTGATCTCCCAGGAGACCAGGGTCCTGCTGGACCTCCTGGACTTCGAGGTCCTGCTGGACCGCCGGGAGACGCTGGCCTCCCAGGTAAAATCAACCTGAACTGACTGTACTGACATTGTACATTGTCATCAATATAAAATATGCAGTTATT
This sequence comes from Perccottus glenii, assembly GCA_024416835.2. Taxonomy (NCBI): domain Eukaryota; kingdom Metazoa; phylum Chordata; class Actinopteri; order Gobiiformes; family Odontobutidae; genus Perccottus; species Perccottus glenii. Next base: position 18,406,174 of record CM044552.2, on the reverse strand, counting down.
AATGATTTTTTTGTTTTAGGTCAACCTGGACTTCAAGGGCCACCAGGTATGTCTTTTAGTCATCATTACATTAAAACACAGTATAAATCTGAATCTGTGGGAAGTGAACAAATCATAACAATGATTTTTTACTTTATTTTGGTTTTAGGAATTGCAGGAAATCCAGGACGTCCTGGGATCAAAGGTAGAGCACCTGTATTTTATTGGAAAAATTAAAATAAACTATAAATTGACATTTATAGTTTTGTTAAAATCTTGTCTCTGTGTGTCTAGGTGAACCAGGTGAACCAGGAAGGATCATTAATGCAGGTAACAGATGACCACAGATTTATACTTAGGCTACTGTTTACTTATTAAAATACAGATTACAAATATGTGATCATTTCTTTTGTTCTGAAGCGGGATCTACTTCTGTGGGTATCCCAGGACCACCAGGGCCCTCTGGTCCTCCTGGCCCTGCAGGCTCTCCAGGATTATCAGGTCGGATCTGGCTCTGTCACATTATGTTCTTTGACCTTTTCTTTACACAACAACAAGAGTATTTTTGTATCATTTTGATTGATGTGTTTAGGTCCCATTGGTCCTGCTGGCTTGCCTGGCCAAACTGGTAGGTCAACACACATTACAGCAAACTGACTTCCATTTACCTTCTTAAGGCCAGATCTGCAAAATCTCACAGTGCAGAAAAACTGGGGAGAAGAGAATTAAAATGAGACACGTGGCTTAATTTTCCATAGTAAAGAGAAAACGTCACTATAAACCTAATTTCTCTGCTGTGCACTTGTTGTGCGTAAAGATCCGTGATGCTGATCCTGTATTAGAGACGATGCTTGCGTGTCTTAAAGTGCTCTTTCAGTTAAAGTGTTAAGTTTGAATTAGTTGTATTAAAATGAGAGATTCCTAATGTCTTATGTAATGCTACGTTTGTCTTTCAGGTCCTAAAGGTGACAAAGGAGACAAAGGAGAACCAGGAATATCAGTGAGAACAAGTGAAACCCTAAGCTCAAGTAGAACTCAGAGTGAGTGCTTTGTTAAAACAAAGAAACTCTTTCACTGTTTAACTACCTGTTGTTAGTGAGCTCATCTTCATATCTTATGAAACATGCACTGTTTCTATTCAGACCAATACGCTTCAAGTGGATCATCTGGGGTTTCTGGCCCACCAGGTCCACCTGGTCCTCCTGGACAACCTGGACGTCCAGGTAACCAAAACAAAACTATCAAAATCATCTTACTTATGGATATGTTGTATATTTTTTCATGAAAAGTTTGACTTCTAATTAATTAAGTCTGTCACTGACAATCTAAATAATCTCAGGTGATTCAAGACAAGGTCCTCCGGGTCCTCCTGGTCCTCCAGGTCAGCCAGGCAAGTATTGTAAATATGACTTTACTTTCTGGTCTACATTTATTGAAATAATAAAAATGTAATAATAATCGTATTAGGGTATGGGAGACCAGGACCTAAAGGAGACAAAGGAGATGCAGGATTTGCATCCAGCTCAGGTTTGTTAAGTATTTTTCTGCTCTGTATAATCAGCCAAGCACTATTACTTATGAATAAATGTTATGTTGACAGGTACAACCTTCTACACTGGACCCCCTGGTAGTCCTGGAATACCAGGACAAAAAGGATCAACAGGTAATTATTATTTTTAAAAATATTAATATTATCAAATATTATTTTTTAAATGTATCGTACAGTGCGTTGTGACAATAATTTGCTGTCACTGTAGGTGCCCCTGGACCCAGAGGCCATCCAGGTATAGTGTCTCAATCATATCACTTATCACTGAACTTAACACAAACACAAAAAAATACAGGTTCACGTTGTATATGTTGTGTATTATTGACTCAAGCTGCACTTTGTATTTCAGGTGAACCAGGAAGACCAGGAAACACTGGTCAGTTAAAAGCTTCAGATGCAGTCACTTTCTCATTAACAGTGTTTTTGTAAATGACATTTGAATATGATTGTTACTATTTATAGTATCATACAGTGGAGTTCAAACTGTGCAAGGACCTCCAGGACCTCCAGGGCCCCCTGGACGTCCAGGGCCACAGGGAATTAAAGGTAAACTTGATCATACATCAAAAGGTTTCACGTTTTATTGTCCTGTTATGTTGATTGTAAAATACATTTGTATTGTTCTCATTGAAGGGGACCCTGGGGTTCCTGGCTCTTCAAGAGGTAAATTCTACTAAAATTTGATATTACAGAAGACTATGGGCACATTTTTAATGTCAAGCACAGTTGTTTGGTAGTAGAGTTGAACCTTCTTTGATCCTTATTACAGGCTCAGTGTCAGTTACCTCAGGCCCTCCTGGTCCTCCTGGACCTCCAGGACCTCCTGGACAAACGGGCTCCTTTTCTTCTTCCAGTGAGATGCGCCAGTACATCACTGACTACATAAGTATGACCTCTTTTTAACTACACTAAACCTTTAGACATTAGACAACATCCTTTCAAAATAATAAGAATGTGTGTGCATGCAGGCCGCAGCAGCCAGTTTGCAGTCCCTGGGCCTCCAGGTCCACCTGGGCCTCCTGGACACCCTGGATCCTTCTCTGGCTCTCTGGATGACCTGGCTCTTAGGCTCATTGCATACCTGCAGCGTATGTTTGTCACAATTTACATTGATTGGTTTTATTGGTATGAAGTTTATTTTTTACTGTGAGGTAAAAACAACTGAATGTACAATTTCAGGTTCAGGCTCGAATGTCAGAATTGGTGTCCCAGGTCCACCTGGACCACCTGGACCCCCTGGTCAAGGATCTCTGACAGTCAGCACTCTCATTGCACTGTTACAGAGTAAGTACAGAGACTGTTGTACTTTTACAATGAAAACTGAAATCTCAGAGTCTATTTGAACTGTGCTACTTACTACTTACTAACACTTGTTTCAAACTATTTAGGAGATGATGTGAAGAGATATGTGACAGGACCACCAGGGCCACAAGGACCACCAGGACCACCAGGGACAGCAGGCGAAGGCGCTTTTGGCAGTTACACTATAGAGCAAATTTCTACATATGTATTCAGGATAATGAACGGTAAAGACACAGAAATACAATAATCTATTGAATGAGTTGAGGCAGGACTTTAGGCTGACTATCTCTTCATCTACAGAAAGAGGAATTGCTCGAGGCCCACCAGGACCACCTGGCCCTGCTGGACCACCGGGTTCTGGAACCTCTGGTTTCACAACAGCCACCATTGATTACTCTGCCCTAATGAGAAGTATGGTCCCTTTCAAACTTTGTTTAGTGGAAAATACCAGCCATAGTCATGTTTTCCTTTTCTTGCCCACTCAGATTCGGAGTTCCGCTCCTGGATGAGCTCTGCTTTACAGCACGGTACTCCAGGTCCACCAGGTGTCCCAGGACTTCCTGGCCCTCCAGGCCCACAGGGACCACCAGGAGTGTCTACCTCCACTGTCTATGGCTCAGGAGGCCGCAGCTACAGCTTTGAAGACATTCAGCGTTACATACAGAGTGAGTTCAGTATAATATTGTTGTTCTTCAGACCAAATCAGTCCTAGACACATAACAGGGAAAAGAAGGCCCCATCACAGTTTTCAACAACTCATAATCTGACCTGTGGGCACTTTCAAAGTTGTTATTAGGTTACTAGATTAAGTAAACTACATTATTATATTATTACCTGGATGACTGGGAACCGTCACAAACATGGCTGCTCTCTTCTGAATAAAAGAGGTTCAGTGGTTGGCCAGTAGTTACAACGTAATTGCCATGACATACACAGGGTGCCCAGAACATCAGAAGAGGGGCTTGACCACTGTTAGCCCACCAGCAAGGGTGAGTGAAGAATGAATGGCTTCTCAGTAATGGTCATGCAGAATCCTGTAATTGTTGCTTTTACTCAGTGCCTTTAATGCACTGTGCTGTTGTTTTTTCTACAACGTTTAAAACAGTTGCTCAAAGTGCGTCACTGGGTTTGAGTTTTAAACAAGTTTAGCAAAATAAAAACAGAATAAAACAAATAAATAAAAGTAAGGTAATAAAAACAAAATGTCAATCTCCTTTTTAGCCAGGGCAAAGAGAGATGCACCGACAGTTTAGGGGCCGATACACCAAACACTTGGTCTCCTCTTGTTTTTAGCCTTGACATGGAATCAGCAACTGATTTAACCTCATTGTTCTGGGACCAACGAGTATAGGTACAACAAATCTGATAAGTATGGGGGAGCCAGTACATGCAGGGATTTATTAACAAATTAAAGAATCTTGAATTGGATCCTGTGGCTGACACGAAGCCAGTGAAGTGAAGCCAGCACAAGTGTAGTCTAGATCTAAAAAGACTTGACATTTTAAATCATCCTCGAGTGGACAAGTCCAAGATGTGTTTCTTGAGAAGGGGCTGCACTAAAGCACCTGGTCCAAAGCCTTAAGTAAGCAGGATATTAATAACTTTCTTAATGCAATTACATTAACATTTAACATTTTGAGCAGCTTTGGAGGAAGGCTGTGTGGAAGACTTTATAGTGCGCCTACATTGGAGTCTGAGAGGATTGAGCCATGACAGTGCACCTTTTTGTGAAGAAACAAAGATAGATTTAAAATGTTACAGAAAGATTTAAAATGGCTAGTCAACTCTTAATAAGATATCGGGAGAAACTATTCTTTGTAATTTTGACATATCCCTATAGTCTCATGGCAACGTGTTTAGCTAATGATTTGTGTTGGTGCGCAATTGATGTGCCACATTACATTTCAGGTTTCTAATTGAATCTCAAGCAAAATATTTGTGTAGCGATCAACTACAAGTAATCTTAAATTACTTAGATACCACAGCTCCCATTTTTATGCAGTGCTTTCATTGTGTGCTGCCTAATGGCAGTTTAGTCCCAGTTAAAATAATCTGTGTCTGATATCAGTAATTTATGTTAATACGCTCAGACTTCTGTATATAACGCTTATAAAGAAGAACCTTTTAAAATACTAAGATAATTATTCAGATTAGAGAGGTCACCTCAGCCTATAGCACTGCGGTCATCTAAGTTCCACAGAGGACAGTCAAAACAAGAACGTAAGAGAGCGGTGTGGGTCAGAGAAAGGGTCAATCATTTGGGGTTTTGTCAGACAGTAGACAGACTAAAACTGTTTTTGCACTTAGGCTTGTGTCACTTGTTGGAGCCCTGGTCTAACATCAGCAATAAAATAAAACACATTACATTATTATGTAGCCTGTTTACAATAAAAACAGTTCATGACACTACTGGCGTATGCAGCTCATTCAGGTCAGAGGGTCACCTCTCCGTCAGTAGCCTTTAGTGTGTGGCTCAGACCTGTTTCTTTTGGGACGACTGTAGGAACATAACAGAGCAGTGTGCTCGATCATTTGGCACTTGTTCAGGCAGTGCGCTCTTGGTTTCTCTTCAGATTGCATAAATCTTTCGCTGGTGGACGGAGGTATATCGCTGTATTTCGCTGTAAAATCACCATATGGCGGCGCCCATACACGAGGACCATTTTAGAGGTTCCATGGGAGAGGCTTGGGTTACAATACAGAACAGTTTCAAACATTTTGTCCTTGGGCAAGACACTTAACCCACCTTGCCTCCAGTGATGTTCCAGCTGTAGCACTGGTGAATGACTGTGTGTGACTGCAGAGGTGTGTTTGGTGGTGGTCGGAGAAGGCTATATAAATGCGTGGCCATTTACCATTTACTTTTGAATGTATAGCCTATTACTTTGGAAGAAACGACTAAACCCTGAAAGCTATATCCATCTGAAGCACAAATCCACATTGGTTTGTAGAAATGTAAACAAATGCACACATTTACCAATTATTTTGATCACAGTTTTTACCCAGAACCTCTTGTGTGACTGTGGCTACCGTTTTTAAATGCTGTAACCTTCTAGCATTAACACCCATGCACTAGGACAACAATATTATAACAACCTTTTTGATGCTGTGTTGTGGGGTTCCTGAGTACGTTTAATTTGAAATCCTCTTCTGACATGACAGTTTTACCTAAAGTTATAAATGAACGACATTGCTGTTGAATCATGTAACGTACGTATTGTTACGTTACATTTAAAGCAGAAATCCATGGAGTCCTATACATTTTTTTGCCCGTGTTATTTCGGGGTGACTTACGTGTCTGAGATATTGTGGTGCTGTATAGAAACAAAATTGTCCACAAAACTGTAAAATGATGCATCTTCATATATAATCACTAAATCTGCTTTTGTTTTACAAGAAACTTAAAACAAGCTGGTCAGCTTTACTCCTTTCTGGATGCTATTAAGAATTAAAATCCAGGCAAGTGCAATAATGCAAAAATGTTTATAACTTTTTCAGCTTCTGGGTTACGAGGTCTGCCGGGGCCTCCTGGTCCTCAAGGGCCACAGGGACCTCAAGGACCACCAGGCAGTTACACAGGATCCCTTTCTTACAGTGGGAACTTCCCTCGTGAGAGCATTCGTGCTGAAGTACAGGACTATATGTCCAGTAAGTGCTCACAATCTGCTCCACATGACATCAAACTGCTTCACCTGAAAGATTATAGTGTAGTTCATAGTTCAGATTATGAGTTTTATTTACGATTATGACTTGTGACAATTTGTGTTGCCAGGTGACAGTGTTCGACGGTCTATCATGGGACCTCCGGGGCCAAAAGGACAGAAAGGAGACCGTGGGGAGCCAGGTTACATCCGAAGCCACACACAGAGCAACAGCTTATCTCAGGGTGACTCTCGTCATGGGACCAAAGAGATTGACATCAGCGGGCTCACAGAGACACTGGATTACTCCAATGTTGCTATGAAAGTTACTGATTACATCAAAAGTAAGTAGATCAGGGCACTTCATCAACAGGTCACTTATGACATACAATAACAGATGAATACATTTCTTTGCTATACTCCACTAGACCAAGGCTTGCTGCAAGAGTATCTGGTAGATGGTCCCCAGAGAACACAAGTTAGAGCTATTCAAGGCCCCCCTGGTCCACCTGGCCCCCCTGGACCGCCAGGATACAGCCGCGTCCTCGCCGCCTATGGAAATATCACAGCAGACCTCATGGACTTCTTCAGGGGTAAGGACACACACTTTGGATCATTCATATCATGACCCTGAGTGCTTAAGGTCAGCTGAACTAGTCAGGCCAGACTTTGAAGCAGAGTTAGTGCAGATGAGTGCGGACAATCATGGAGTGGCACTGTACCGGACTTGAAAGATTTCTCTGAAGAAATTCTGTGGTATTTTAAAGTTTGATGGATTTTAAAAGCATAGTTGGACTTTCCTTTCTGGCAAGTACAGTTTAAACTCTAACCAAACTTATGTAACTGTGGAAAATGTTACTTCACTCCAACTAAATCTTTTCCTCTTTTACAGCACATGGCACCATCCAAGGCTCTCCGGGACATCCTGGTCTGAAGGGGGAAAGAGGCTACCCAGGACCCAAAGGCGACAAAGGTACAGAAATAGATCAATAAAACAACTTCTGCTGTATTAGTCAGAGCTATATGAAAGCTGAGATGTTTTTTTCCCTAGGTGATCCAGGGCAGCCAGGATTACCAGGAACATACACTGTACAAATTCCACACAGACTCCAAAAGAGGGACATAGGTAAAATTAAAAGTTGTTAAGTTGTACTAAAGAAAAAAAGAGCATTATGTATTTTAATTTGAATTTTTTTACAATAACCATCTGTCAATGGTTGTAGGTAAAAAGGTGGATGGTCTTCGTCACAAAGTGCAGCGCCATGCTGAAGGCGGCTGAACATTTACTACTGGCTCATGTTCATTTCAGTTTTTCTCATTCTTTTGTAGGTTTTTTACTGTAGCAACTCATTTGTTTAAACGCTCTTCCGTCTCACACATAAGTGGAGAAATAAAAGTGGCCAAAATGCTGTCTCTCCATAAAAGAGCTTTTGTAGAAGGGTGAATGGTGTTAGCCGCTGGTTGGTCTATTGTGACAGTGTATAATGTTTACGCTTGCTTTTGTATTTGTTAAAGGAATATGTATTTTAAGCTTTAGTGGCTTTTGTGCTTGTTTTGAATGCACTTTTTTAGATTTTTTTTCACTGCTTGAGTGTATTTTTTGTATTTCTAGAGGATTATACTGTATCAAGGATTATACTTGTTTTAAATACGGATGTCAATGTTACTGAAAGGCTGAAACAATTTGATCACGTTACTTATATTATCCACATAAAAATTATTAAGACTCATTCAATTATTCATTTAAACTCTTCAAAATAAATAGTTATTTCTTGTTTGTCTTTTAAAATACAAAGGACAGTGACTCATCTTCTGAATGGACAATATAAACTGAGGGTTATTTGTGCAGAAGGTGGACGGTTCACATGTTGCGTTGATGTTTTACTTGAAAGGTCTAATGCCAAAGTAAAAAGTATTTGAAGGCACAAGAGATGGAGTAAGTCACTAAGTAATGGTCGATTGGATTGTATATTTTTGTAGAATTGCGCACTGAAATTTAGAACGTTAAATGTTTTAAAGAGTATCACTATTTACATTGGAATGCTTTATATTAAACACAAACAAATAAAGGTATTTTTGGTAAAATAAGTTGTATTTCTGAGGATGTCTGATGTCCTTTCTGTGCACCAGCAACAACTATATCATCTAGTGTTTTCCAAACTTTTTTCAGGGGACCCATATTTTTAAAAGCCCAAATAATTTGTGACCTAATATCTTGTGTGTTTATAATTTTGTCAATTTTCTCCCCATTTTTATAGTTTTCATCGTGCCTCTTGATTTGTCTTACCATGTCATTCCTGCCATTACCAAAAAAAAAGCAGCTATATTTACATTAAATGCCCAATGACTTTCATAAATATTTTATGACTTTTTTGCCGACCCAAATAAAATCTCCTTTAGATCCCAACCCAATGTTTGGGAACCACGGATCTAGACCTACATAAGACAGTACATTGGTGGATTTAATTGACAATAAAATATACACATGGCAAACGGTCCATATTTTATTTACATTTATAAAGACAACTCAAATACATTTGATTGAAAATAAAATTAAAAATGCAGATACTAGTCATTGTGGTCAAATTATAAATCCATAAAATGCTGTAACTAAACAAAATATAAAACAACTGTCATAAATGAGTGACTAAAACCAATAAAAAAAATCCAGCATTCATGTCAGCATTATGAAAAAAAAAAAGTTCTGTTGATTAAGCAATGGCAAAATAAAATACTACAGTATCGATCTTTTTGAATTACATCTTATTATAGACCACGTAGCACACATAGACCTTTCATACATTTGTCTCATAAAACAGTGACTACAAGCTTGATATATCATTTTAGAAAACTAGAGTGACCATAAAATAAGGGCTTATATGAAAAAAATAAAAAGAAATTATATGTACAAAAATAAAAATAAAACAGGCAGCATGTTTCATTTAAGTATTTATCTTTAGTAAATCTGCAGTTTGAATAGGCAGCAAAAAGGTCAAAGGTGAAAGTGAGCATACTGCATATTTAAATATCTGTAACCCATGTGGCAAAACAGTGCAAAGTAACAGCATTACATTCCTTTTGCATCCATTTGTCTTCATATCTCACATAAAATATTAGCTCAAGTAGTAAAAAAAAAAAAAAAAGGAATTATTGAAATTATGAAATAAAAATTATGGGAAACAACCTCCAGTACAGTCCTCTTCACAATTTGTGACTAACCATTTATATACTGTAGGTTTACAAGTACATTTTCTCCTTTCAGAGCAAAATACATAGAGCTTGTATCTCACATTGACATTAAACAATGAGCAAGAAACCACATAGCTTTACAAAGCCTTTTTGTGATTCCCAGAACTCAAAACCCAGTGTATTTTTACATTACTGAGAACCCATCTGGCTATGGTAAAATAAAAATTAAATTCATAAGACCCATCGATGATGTTCCAACATTGGCCCTTTTGATTGTAAAACACTGGACAAGAATCACAGGACAGACAAACAGCCTAAGAGGCACTGGATTTGTTTTCTAGGAATGAGTGTTCAGTCAATGTGACAAGCATGAATGGTAACTACCCATATCAATTTGAACATGCTCAGAAAAGTGCGTACTATTTTCTTTTTCTTTGGGCCTTTACCATGAAAACAGATCACATGAAGGAGTGGTTTCTTGGTGTGTGTGAGTGTACTCGGGTTAGGCACATCATGCTCCCTAATGGTGAATTCAAAGACAGGAGGATACTTTCATGTTTTTTTAGGGAAAACCTTTCTCACCTAGAGTCTGTAAGTGCAGCTTGGTGTTCACAGGAGGCTATACACCCGAGTTGTGCAGGTTGGGAATGGGGTAAAATTTGGACACTCGGCTCTGGGCGGTGGGGTTAAGGCATTCCGAATCACCACTCATTTTGAAGAAGACCTCCTGCTCCTGGAGCTTCCTCTGGAACTCCTCCTCCAGAGCCTATAGGGGGCAGCACATACAAACAGCTCAGTTATATACCCCACATTATAGAAACACAGAGCACTATACAGACTGTAGTAAGGATTTAGAACGTGAAAAGGATGGATGCAAGACACCTTTTTCCGGGGCCTCAGCTTCTCTCTCCACTCCTTTATCTCTTGGCTATGCTCCTCATCAAGTTCCTTCAGCTTTTGTGTCTCGTGCTCAATCAGCAGGTGGCATTTCTCATTCTGAAAGACAATGTAGGTGAGCACATTCCTTCAGGGTCTATGTGAAGAATTATACATAAAAGCTCCTGTCCTGTGCAGTAAAATTCAGTAGGATTAATTCAACACAAAGGACTAGCTCTCAACGAAGAGGAGTTTATTTGCAAGCTATTCTGTTGTGGTAAATTATTCCCACTGAAGTATATATACTCAAGATTCGACCACAGTCCCTCAGCATTGACTCTTTTGAAGTTAAGTGACTCATGTAAAGACATAAAGCACATTGTATACCTGCAGCTGTTGCAGTTCTCTGATGTTAGCATCACACTGTAGCTGCAGATCTCTCATCTGGTTCTCATGTTTCTGATGCTGATGGAGCCTCTCATTCTTCTGTCTTTTGTCTTCTTGAGAAGCAAACTAAAACCAAGGACAAAACAAACACCACGTCAAATCTTTCTTAAAGTACATACCTCCTCTGTCCAAGGTAATGAAGCCTGTGTGTACCTGTTTGATGCGTTCCCTCTCTTGTTCTGGGGTGACCGCTGCAGTAGCTGTGATGCGGAGGCTTTTCTTAAACATAGCCATGCGGGTCTTCGCCTCACTGCGCTGAATTTTGGGCAAACGAACCCTTTCTTGATTCTGCTTGTTCTTCATCTTCCAATCAATCGCTGGTTGTAGCGCTGCATCTGCTCCATCTCCTACACAAGCAAGAGTTTTTCAAATGTAAACAATTAAACTCCTGTATAGCTTTATTTTAAAAAGGTATACATTTTAAAATCTTACCTTCTCATGCCTCTTGAGTAGCTGGTGTCTCTGCAAGAAGTACTGATCTTTTAGCTGCTGCTTGAACAGCTGGTGCTTCTCCTGCAGGTGGCGCTCCTCCAACTCCCACATAGCTGCTTCTCGAGCTACACACAAAACACACGTTTTTAAATGTCAGCCTAGATGCACATACATGTTAACAGGTGAGAACTGCGTGATGAAACAAAAGAGAGCAGGACGTGCTGAGGCAAGCCCCTGTCTGACCGTCACATACCATCATCACACAAGACGCAGTGACCTCACATGATGACTTTAAACCAGCTGCTGGTTTTGATTAATCTCACTGTCATCATTGATATTAACATATGGTTTTGAAACCTACCAAACATGGCTTCCGATTTGTTACGGGCAATTTGTCACTGAATGTTAATGTGCTGTGTCTATTGTGCAGCAGTGTCTCACAGCTGTGGTGTGGAAATCTGATCCAGGCCTTCTACATGTGCTTTTCTCATCATTATAATATTAATAAAAGATGACAGTCAGCTGAGATATAGATTCTAGTTTTCTGACCACATTACTGCCCAATTTCAAATAAATGCTTCATCTGACCAGATTTTAATCGATTGGAAATGGTCGATTGCTAATTTGGGATTGTATATTCGTATCCCATATACTACTGTATTGTGGTATTGATCATTGGGAAAAAAGAAAACTACATATAATGCCTCTAAGTAAAGAGAAATTAAGAAATACAATTTTTACTAGGGAGTTTTCTCATATAAAAAATGTGTTTAATTTTACAACAATGAGCTCATCACCTCGCATCAACTGCTGCTTGTGGTTGAGGCAGTCTCGCTCAATTGTGGCAATTTCCAGTTTATGCTGCTGGATAATCTTCTTTAAAGCTGCATCCAGTTCTTGTTGCTGCTTCTGTAAGAACTCTTGCTCCTGAGTGGCCAGAGAAAGAGCAGTGAAAAACAAGAAGCCTCAGGAGACAAATACAGGGAAAGACAGCTAAAAATCACACAGAGATTAAAAAAAAACTTATGAAAAACTCCAGAACTGCCTGTATGAATGTCACATCAGCATGACCATAGACTTTCGGTTCTGAACAATGCACAGAATGTCACATCATTGACTCCAATCAGACGCAGGACAAACGTTAGAGCTAAAAAAAAGAGTTTCAGCTTACTACATGTATATCCACATTCAATGCCCCCACAAACGTACTGTATATGAAAACAAAAAGGTATTACATAGAAATATTCTATTGGTTATTTTAGCCTTAATATAAAAAATTACTCTTTATACAATTTAATTTCAATTCATAATTAAAATAATTATGTACTGTGTTATCAGTTTATATATGGAAAGTGTTTTATTTGTATAGCTAATTCTTTAATAAATACAATTTAAAAGTAACTAGTGTGAGCATAAGCACTAGCAAGTGGTACTGCTACTGGTTTATTACAACATAAACATTATCAAATAGTCTTGTTGTCAGACATTTATAGTTTGGTGATGAGAAATACTGAAGACAGTAGAAGAGAACCACTGCACAAACACAGTGATGAACACTCAAAAACAACAGTGCCCATACTTACATGTGCCCAACTATTAAACAAACCTGTCACTAAGGCACACATCTAAGTATGGGCCCAATATGGAGAAACACATCGCCGTGGTGACTTACATCCTGCATCTGAGCGTTGAAGAGTGCACATGAGGACAACTGAAAAGACTGTATCATAACCTGGGCCACTGCCTGTGAAGGAGAGCACACAGCGCACTCGCCCGGATCAGAACCACAGCACACAGTGGGCTGATCACTCACAAACACTCACACACACAGGCTCTTCCTATGTTACATAAGACATGGCCATCTCACATTTTACATAATATATCAGTGAGCATGCGAGATATGCAACATTCATTTGTAATACATGTACTTCTCATGCTTAGCTGCTTATTATTTCTCTCCTTATGTTTAGTGCAGCCTCCAAAACAAAGCAGTTTTGTTAGATTGTTTTCATGCAATAGGCTTCTGGAGAGTTAACAGTTTTAAGAGAGTTTCTTTCAGACTATTATACACAATATGAACATACATATATTTTTTACCGGACAGTTGTACAACCATGTTACAAACTACGTCCTTGTTAAAATTGTGCCGTTTAAAAATAAACTGGCCACAAACTTATGAGAATATAGAATAACTTCTTCTTAATCCAAAACAGAAGAATTAAAATTCCCCCAAAAAATGTGGATAACATTTAGGTTGAACTTTTTCAGCGGTTTATAAAGACTTTAAGATTTAAGGATAACAACCTACTTTGTCAAAGAGTAAAATAAATAAATAAATGTTTACCTCTGCACTCTTAAGGAGCGATAGGTCCTCCTTAAACCGTTTCATGAGCTCTTTTCTCATGCGTTTGGGGGACTGTCCAGGGTCCTGTTTGGCCTATAGTGTGTTTACAGACACTGGTTCAAATGGTTTAATCTTTCAATCATAATCATAGACATGCATAGGACCATGGGGAGGAGAGATATTCTTCCCGCCACCAACTGATTAAACCCTAACATGCTCAATCATCACAGATTCAGTTTATCTATCCGGTAAAGTTTTATTAGTAGAGAGAATACCAGATATGTTAAGAGTCACCAGGAAGATTTGACTAAAACACACCCAGAGGTATAGAGTTTATCAAACGAGTAAGAAAGCAACACTTTAAGTAGGATTATACTAAAGCTGCAGTTATTGTTACCACAGCACAACAATCAGAATCTTTAGAAAGAGGCCTTTCCATGACCAAAGCCATCTCACACACTCATACAGGAAATTAAGTTATTACAGTCAAGTACAATATCACAGCAATTGAAAAAATATTTTTACATCTAAACAACCACAACACTGTACAGAGGCAACAGAAGGAAAATCACCACACAAGCATCATACTGAGTTCAAGACAACAAAGCTGCAGTATAACGGCTGCTACGGCAAAGCATTAAAAATTTGAGCAGCAACTAAAGCTCCTAAAGCGAAACCATCACCTTAACATCGGAACAACCGAATCTTAAACTGCTTTCTAAATATAACAAATAGTTTAAGCAGTGCAGCACTACTTGGAAGCGACCTCCAAGGGAAGATAAATAAATACCCCAACATGGAGCTTAGAGCAGTAACACAGCGGTATCTGTCTATCACTTGCACACCCATAGTACTTTGCAGAACAGCGATGCAAACCACTCCCTTAGGATTATATGGCAGAGCTAAGTATGGCACAAGATTAAGTAATTAAACATGAAGTATTAAACATTCACATGCAATCCCTTTCCTCCACCAAATACCCAACTCATGCACTAAAAGCACTTCGAAAAGCGGCCATGCAACAGCGTACCTCCTTCTTGCGGTTCTTCATCATGTTTTGGAACTTGGAGAGCTCCTTGTCTTGCTCTGCTTTGATGCGTTTGGCCTCGTCCCGGAGCCAGCTGGTGTGCTCATTCTCCAGACGCTCAATTGTCTGTTTTTGCTTTTTTTCCAGGTTTTCCACTTCTTGGTCATACTGCCGCTTTTTAGCCTGCATTCACACATAATCAAAATAATATGGCAAAGAATTAACAAATGATTATCTGAAGGTAAAAAATGGACAAGATGTAGGGAATCAGGCAAAGTTTCAAACTGGCATACAAGATGAGACACTGTCTGTACCCTTGTGACTTTTGTAAGTAAACAATAATACGTAAAACAAGGCAGTATGTTTTATATTTACAAGGGGGCCAAAAAAAGAAGAAGAAATGTCAAAGCAGCAAACAAAGTGACTCACAGCAGTTTCCTGTTCAATGCGGCGGTAGATCTGTTCTTTCTGCTGCTGGAGCTTGTCGCTGAGCTGCTGCTGGGCCCTTTGCTCTTCTTTCTGCAGGAGGCGCAGCTCTCTCAGCTCCTGCCGCCTGGTGAAACCACAACAACAGTGTTATATTTTAGCCATCTTAAAAACTCTAGTAGTGTAAAAAGCTTTAGAAACTAATAGTTTATTTAAAAGTACAGTTTGCTAGGGATTGTATTATGTACTAATTTAATTTTGTTTAATCATAAATACAATTGTAAAATGATTCCAGTATGTTTTAGTGACATTTTATAATATAATAATAATAATAATAATCTTTATTTTTATATAGCGCTTTTCCACCTACTGTAGTAGGCACTCAAAGCGCTTTACACAGATTAAGTTATTTACCAGTGTTACAGAACACTCACTGGAGGCAATGTAGGTTAAGTGTCTTGCACAAGGACACAATGACAGTATGTGGGGGAGAGCGGGATGTTATGATGTTTTGGAATGTTTCGAGCTGGTCTCGAACCACTCACCCGCCGGTCGAAGGACGACCGCTCTACCCACTGTGCTCAACCGTAAGCATGATTTCATAATTATTGTGATTATATCATTTCACAATTATTGTGGCCAGAATAATTGTGACACAAAATTCTAATATTGCCCCATGCCTAACCCTCACAAGACTGTACATCAGCATATTGTCTCGACTTTGAAATACATAACCTTCATAAAATATTCAGAATCAATAATTGGGACTTGATTATGAGTATGATTAAATTAATACTGTTTAATGATATTATGTAAAACACTGTGTGTGAATATTTGTGACATAAGGTTATCAGATTGTACAGCAAATAGTCACCCAACATCTCCATAAAAAGTGAGAGCAGCCTGTCTCATGTCTTTAAAAGGCAACATGAGAGATGACAGTAACATAATGCAGCATTCATTACAGCAGATAACCCATCTGGTATTTGTAAAAAGCTGTGGGAGTTGTGAAACGAACGGAAAACTATTTATGGCAGGCGCATTAAATGGGCCATGTCCCATATTTAGACTAAACGGAAGGTGAGAACACAAGAGACAGACCCACCTGAGGAACCTCATCTCCTCACTCTTGGTGTCATTATCCGAGACAATCTTTGACGTCGTCACACTGACCTCCACGCCATCTACCATAAACTTGCGTGTTTTCTTCATAGTCTTTTTCTCTCGCTTTGAATCCTTAAAAGGAAATGGTTAATAAATATGTTGGTTTTAATTTTTCATAGCAAGATCAATTGAATTAATTAGATATATTTGAGCTGGAACTAATGATATTACCTGAACAGATACAGACCCGCCTTCTTTGCTCTTGGACAGAAAGCTGGAGATGGACAGATTGAGGTCGAGGCTGTTGCTGTCAGCAGCTGAACTACTCCCAGAATCTGAATCTTTCTCGAATTCTGGTTTGAGTACTGCAGGACTTCCCTGCTCTGTCTTTGTCTCAGAGTCTGTTTCACTCTCAAAGACAGAAACAGCATCATGAGAACTGCTCTCATCAATACTAGGACTTTTTTCCTCCTCTTGTTTAAGAGAAACAGATGGCACCACTGGTTGGGAATCCTCACAGGTGTCTTTGCTGTCATTACTAACCACATCTGTGGACGCGGTTGGTTCTTTTTCCTCTGTTTTAACATCCTCTTTTTCCTGATTATCTTGTTCAGGTAACTGTGCCTCCTCAGCGGCCCTGTCTTCTGTTCTGTCTTCTGCCACGTCACTGGGCTGACTTTGTTTGGGCTCTTCCTCCACTAAAACTTCAGCAGGGGCATTATTCCACACCTAACTTTGTGTCTTTGTCTTGGTCTCCATTTAAATCTACTGAATTCAATTCTTGGCTTAATTCTACTATAGATTCTTTGTCATTACTTACATCTGTATCTAATGTTGTTTCATGAGTTAAATTTTCACAAGGCTGCTCCTCAACAGGTCTATAAATGTCTTCTGGTTCAGATACAGAATCTGGATGTCCAATTGCTTCTTTAGGTTCTTCCTCACTGGACTCCATAACTTTTTCTTCTGCATCTTTTTCTGCTACAACATTTTGTCCTTCATTCACATCTTCATGCTCTTTACATTTTCTATTTCTGGCTGAGACTCTTCCATTATTTCTTCCTTTTTAATGTCATTTTGTTCATCCTTCATATCTACTGTTTCCCTAGTATTCTCTGTTGGTTGTAATAAAGGTGGTTCAGCGGGAATCTCTTTACTTTCATTTTCTGATTTAGTCTCAGCAGCCACTTCAGGAATATCTTCTTTGGCTGCCTCCACTGGAGCTGGCACGAGGTCTTCATCACTGACCTCAGACACGTCATTGAATTTCTCTTCCTCAGTTTTGTCCACCTCACTAGTTCCCAGGCCTTCATCAGAGAGCTTATCACTGGTTCTGTCGTCAGGCTCAGCCTCCTTCTTCTCTACAACCAACCCTAGACTGCAAGCAGCTGGCAGGACCTTTTCATCCTCTGAACTGGCAACACTGGCATCTGAAGGTGCACGCTTGTGTCCAGAATTTGGCTAACACAAAAAGAAAATAGCTTTTATTGTTTTAAGACCTATAAGTGTTATAAATAAATGCTCTATTTTATATGCGACAACCTACCAGAGGAGTTTCCGGTTCTTCTTCCTCCTCTTCCTCTTTACCGTCTTCGATTTCTTCTGTAACTTCAGCTTTGGCTTCAGCAATTAGCTCTCGTAGAGGTTTGTTGTCTGTAACAATGCTAACAAAGGGATGCTGAAAATAGAAAGTAAAGCATTATAAACAAGAGTATTCTTTGGTTTAGAAATGAAGTATGATGTTTAAACAGAGACACCATTTGAAACAACAGTAAGAAGTAAAATAACCTGCAAAAGTTGTTCGGTATTCCACCTATTGTCAATATTCTTATCAAGTGCTTTCCGTAGAAAGTCACTGAATTCTGGAGACCTTTCAAACAAAGAATCAAACAAATAAAAAAGGTTAAATCAAAAACAGCGAGTCATGAAATACATGTTCTATTCTTTCCCCAGTGGCCTTTCAGCAGAGCATAAACATGCTTTCTCTTGTGCTTAACAATCAACACATCCGTATCTCAGCATGCAAACATTCCACTGGCACCTCTTTAGTTATCACCACTCCTCATCTCACCAGCGAGAAGGATGCATCAGTGTAGGCGGCTCGGACTTGGCTATTTTCAGCAGCACCCTCATGGGATTCATCTCATGGTTGGGAGGCTCAATCTGCGCCAGCTCGATCAGGGTTACCCCCAGGGACCAGATGTCTGCTTTGTAATCGTACGGACGGTCCTTCGAAGTTTCACACATCACCACCTCTGGGGCCATCCTAAACCCAAACATGAATGGGATCAGAATTATTATGACACTAAATCTGAACTAAATGGCAGTAGATAGAAGGATATGACTTTTCTGCAATTATAACAATCACATTCCTTTACTTTTTGATGTTGACGTCATCTGACAGTAAAGACAGACTATTCAGAATAAGGACTCAGTTGTTATCCTTCAGACAGGACAACATTTTAATATCACAAAGATAAATTATCACCCCTGGATGTGTGACACATTCAATTATCACATGGACAAGGGTCAGTGCCCTCTTCAATCCAGATTGTATGACTCACCAATATGGAGTGCCAATGAAAGAATCCCTTCTCTGTAATGTCTTGGTATTTTTAGCAGACACCCCGAAGTCAGCTGAAAGCACAAAGACATTCTTTTGACAAACACATAAATTAAATGGCATTGCAATTCTTTAAAAACAGAAACACTGAAAATAGTTTAGGCCATGGGTCTCCAACAGCCGGACTCGGGCACAGAATCCGGACCTCAAGAGGATTTGATCTGGACCGGAAGACATTTTCATAACGTTGTGGCAAATAAATTTTTGAACCGACACTTCTAGGACAGCTATATGTACACGTGGGTCCTTGGTTTACTATAGTAACAGACAACAGAAGAGATGAATTATGATTGTACATGTTTCATATTTCTTTAACAAACAAATATGTTGCATTGATTGTATTATTTAAAACATTCTCAGACATTTATTAAGAAGCCTTATAAGCATAATATGCAGGATTTTAGGCCTGATGTTAATAAATAACCAGGTCCTGAGACTTATAGTTTCTGCCAAATCCTGTTTTATTGTGGCTTTTGTTAAACCTCTTTTGATTTAGTAGCATTTTCCTTTCTTCGGTGAGCTGTGTCACTCTCATGTAAACAAAGGAAAAAATACAGAGGACAGTGGATTACCTACATTTATCTCAGTGTACAAGAGGCTGTAGGTGTGGAAGAAATGAGATTTAACTTAATAAAAGTATATTTAAACATCTTTTAATTTAAATTTTCTGGACCCCTCACGGTGAAAAAAGTTAACCGAGCGGACCTCGACCGATTTTGGTTGAGGACCCCTGGTATAGACAGTGATATCAAAAGATCCCGGATACAAAACTCTACAAAACTTGACAAGAGAGAAGTTACAAATTCCCAAATGTCACGGTACTAAACCTCAAAGCATATGATACGACAAACTCCATCAGGACTTTAAAGAGAAAGGGTTGGGTATAAAACTATTCACAGTAGACCAATCTTAGAAGTACGTTATCTCCTGCAGCTATATATGGAAGTTTTTCAGCTGATTCTCGTTAGCAGCATGTACACATTAGAGAGAAACACATCTAGCATTAGCTCCCTGTTGACTGTTGAATATTTACTGTTTGCAGGGCTTTGTCATGACCCACTCCTCCAGAACATGAGTCACCAAGAAACCAGCAGCTTAAGAGGCTACATCAGCAACATAACTATTAACACTTTTACTCCTGTGACTCATCACCAACCTCAGATTCACAAGTGGTGAACAATAACAATAAATTGTTTATCTTTGTCAACAAATACTATCACAGTGGTTTGTGGAAAGTTGTACTATGCTGCCATTGCTGTAACATACCCAAGTCACCTTGAATCACAAAGTCACAGCTCAGCTGGTTGGAATTGCAGCAATAGCAGAAAGCAATTTACTTACTTATTACTCTATTAGGGCTGGCACTGCTGGAAAATTGCCTAGGAAGAACTGAGGGCAATTCAAACCTTGAATTTTAATCCATTTTCTAACTATCCAAACACGTGGTCAGCGTGACTAATTCTAGTATTTACATGCATCCTTCTGCATGGTATTAACCCACACATCCCTCTTTAAGTGCACATTTATATGTGCTTTTGATTTCCTCTACTACCTATAGCATACTAACTAAAATGTGTATACTCAATTATACCTAATCATAGATATGAACCCACCTCTGCCACCATGCATCCTCTAATGTCATGTCTCAGGAAGCTGTCATTGCATTCAGACCACTTAATATCTGGTCACTCAATCTGCACGTTAATGTCAAGTCTGGAAAGGATTGGTGAAACACAATCCATCAATTGTGATCAATAAATTATGGGTGGCACATTTTTTTTGCCTTTATTCGATAGACAAATGACCTGAGCGAGACTTAAACCCGGTCTCCCGCGTATTTAGCATGCACTCTACCGACTGAGTTAGGGGCGCCCCTCCATGTGTAACACTTTATATTATTATAGTAGTTCTTATAGTAGCTAGAAAGGAATAAAATTATTTATTATTATTTTAGATAAAAGAAAAGTCAAATACATTTAAAAAAATGTTTTACCCAGTTTGACATCTCCTTCTAATGAGAGAAGTATGTTTCCAGCCTTCAAGTCTCTGTGGATAATCTTGTTCTCGTGTAGGTAGAGCAGGGCCTCTAGGGTCTGTTTACACACCACTCGGATCTGGGGCTCAGTCAGGGGCTTTTCCAGTTCTAAGTATACACAAATGTACATATCGTAATATAATATCAACACAATCACAAGCTTAGCATAATGGCATGTTTAAATCGTAGTAAGACAATACTTGACTATTTACTTTTAGTCATTTAGCAGAAGCTTTTTCCAAAGCGACTTACATTCAACATTGTTACATTTTACATTTTTTAGTTGACACTTTCATTTTAAAGCGACATACATTAAGGTTCCATTCACCAGTGTTATAGCTGGAACACCACTGGAGGCAAGGTGGGTTAAGTGTCTTGCCCAAGGACACAATGACAGAATGAACTGTGGGGAGAGCGTGAATCGAACCTTCCGGTTGAAGGACGACCGCTCTACCACTGAGCCACTGCCGCCCCCATATATCCCACCCAGATTGTATGACTGGACTGAAGTCTGGTGTAGAAAATTCTGCAATATGTGAGTCACCTAATAAATCAGTGTCCTGCTGCTTATTTACAAAAGCAACACTTGATTTGCACAGATTAGGCATTAGAAATTGACAAACCACTCCTTGAACTCTGAGCTACAATAATTACACACTTAGAATGGCCTTGCCAATAGAGAATAAAAGGAAAAAGGACCCACAGCCAAGGCTTGTGGATGGAATAAAAAAGAGCTGGCACTTAAAAATAAGAGTTAGAAGAAAGTTCCAGAATGTATGTTTTTTTTTCCTGGACTGAAGGACTTACCCAGCATGATGGCATCTACTGCACCACCCGCACAAAACTCGATCAAAATCTGAGTGAATGAAAGAAGTATGAGTGAGCTCCAGTAAAGCTTCAATGAGCTATCAATACTCCACACACAGTAAATATAACATTAAATAACATTAAATAACATTGTAACATTAACTGAATCCGTACGATTACATAAACAGTTTTTGTGTAAATAAAACAACAAAATGTCATGGAATTGCTATTGAGATGTGAAACAGTGTCTGGTCTCAGTTGGACTGTAATACGCTACACTACGTCATCTTTATTGGGAAACATCCTTTTGGAGCTTACAGTTTCAAATGATGGACAAAAATCAATCAAAGCTACAACCGTGCACCACCCTTTACTCAGTGAATGAAACAAAGACGCTAACGGACAGAAAGTTCCTGTTATGCATGACTCTTATGTCACAGTAATCTTCCTTGTCATTTTATTGTACATATTCATTATATTATATTATTATTATTCGGATAGGCATGACACGTTTAACTTAAGTGGTCATAAACAAACCTTCTTAAATTATATACTCTAAAGGGGGATTTATATTTAAGTATTTGCAATTAATAGGGCACTTTAGGAACACATTTGTAGAGCAAGCTGTTGTGCATTAGGCTCAATAGCTCCCACTTGAAATGCCGAGACAGAAACAAATTTATCATGCTGCTTTAAGACTGAGCAGGAGGGCCTACCTGCATGCAGCTCTGAATTATTCACAGGCACTTTCTCTCACCACCCAAACCACTCCATTATCTTCCCATAGATGTGGCCAGTTCACAAGGGATGGTCACATAACACCACCTGCCAAGACCTAATTGCATAGGGCCTCTTACAGCACACAGAATACGACTGACTGACCGCGTCTGCACTGTTACTCTAGTAGGATGAATACTAGTCAATTTACTGGAATCATAGGCCAAAAATGCTACACAAGAATTAAATTTCATAATAACCTATGACATCAGGGTGGTCAATAAAGCCATATTAGTTTCTGACAGACATATTAATGCTTCTGCTGCTGTGTAGGTTTAGAGGAAAAACGACAATATGTAGTGATGCAGTTTTCTCTTGTCCAAAGACTGTTCTCTCCCATGTCTGCCCAAATACATGCATGTATAGGTAAGTTGGTGACTGTAAATTGCCCATAGTTATTGAATATGAGTGCCAGTGTCATTGTTATCATCTGTCTGATTTTTGTGAATTGGATCAGATCTTGAGTTACTCTCTAATTTTCCACAGATTGTGAGGATCTTTTTGGTTTGTTTTCTTATTTGAATAGCTATGTCTGAGCTTTAGCCATTTGTTGTCAGAGTAAAGCACTGTAACACGCCCTGCCTCTGTATCTAAATACGTGGCTCATTTGTATCTCTCCATGCCTGACTGCCTTTCCAGACTCCCTGTCACCTTGGCTTCAAATCAAAATCAGCACACAAAGCAAAGAAAACTTTTCAGCTATGGACTTACCCAAAGTTTGTCCTCAAAGTAGAATGCATCCAGCAGTTTGACAATGTGATGGTGGTTGCAGGAGGCCAAGATGTCAATCTCGACCATGTAATCTTCCAATTCATCTTCAGTCTTTGTGTCAATAACCTTGGCGGCAGCGAGAGTCCCGTTCTGCTTGTTCTGGGCCTGAAAGCAACAAGGACAGTGGATAAAAGGAAAGTGGAAAACACAATCATGATACAAAATGGTGGATTTCAAACCGTGTAAGAAGGTGTGCCTCTTAAGACATTTATCAATATATATTTTTGGGACATCGTTGCAAAATAGGTGTGCCTGGCTTGACAACTTTGACAGTTTAAAAAGAAGCAGTTCATGTAATGTATTTTCAAACCTGTGTGCTGGCAACTGTCTTATTCTAGGTTGTACATTGAGATATGCCCATCACTTATTATTTTACAGGGTGTATTGTGCTGAAAAAGGCAGCTTAATTTTCATCTTTTAAAAAACCCAAAACCTGTGGTTAATGCAGACCAGGTCTCATGCCCCATTAAGGAAAATGAATGGGAGAGAGCCACTGTTGAAGCTTATGTCAGGCTCTAGTCTATATTTACATATTTCTGACCTGACAACTACATGCCCTGTCTTTGAGTGTTGCTTGGTTGATGACCGTGCTCATGGCCATCCCATCACCAAAATGTATGCACGTTTATTATGAACTTGACATTCTTCATATTACAAACCACCATATAAATGTTAAAGTATTTCCTGTTTTTGGTTATGTTAAAAAATTCATTTGTAAGTTAAAAAATATATAATTTGTAAGTAGTGCAAGTCAGAGGCTGTCCAAGACCAAGGGAAAAATAATACTAATAGTTAGCAACAGTTTATCAATAATGTATTGCAATTGTAAGTAAAAGATATTGTGAGAAGACATAAATTTACTGTGTGTGGACCAACTGGAAATGTGATAACAATGTTATGTAAGGAATTTACAATGGCACTATTAGACCAAACCAGTCTCTGGCAACCTACAACACGTTTGAATCTTTATCATCCCGCCCAAATGAGGAAGCCGACAAAGGCATGTGAAATAACCTTTGTTTCCTCCCATCCCCTTACAATGACATGAGCAGGAAAAAAAGAAAGTACAGTGAAAGATAATATTCCACAAACATCCAATAAGGTATTACAGGCTTTCATTGTCATCACTTAATACAATGGGCTCTAGAAATGTGATAACATCAGATCAAAATTGAGGTTCTAGAAAGAAGATCAAGTAAGTTACTTTTGGCCTCATGAGCACAGTAACAAATCTAAACAGAACAGACGTTAGTTTTTTGTATGTAACCGGATAGAGAGGCACAGAGTGAACCTAAACTGAGAACCGTTTACCATCAGTGAGGTTTGCATAGACACCTGTTATTTAGTTGGACATTAAACCACCTGTCCCTCGCTTTGTAAACACAAGTGCTTTAACCAAATGACTGCTTCATGAGAACACTTTCATTTGACTTTGTTGGATCGACTACCTCCTTTGGTCCTGGACCGCTGATGATCCAGACTATGTTTGTTCTTTGGTAGTGAACCACACCTTCAGCACTTTCAAGCCAAATACAACTCAATGACACTGCAAAGTCATACTTTTATTCAGACAGTTTACAGGGCTGTTATAAAATTTAAATTGTATCTTTGGGGTAGGCAACATTAAAGTTGGTTAATTAAGGATTTATACTCTGCCCCAGGCTACATTTTTCTGACACAAAGAGGTTTTAGAAAGTAACACTAGACAGGAAACATGGGTGCACTTCACTGTCTTTTTCTTGGGCTTGGTTTTTAACAAAACACAGGCCTGGAGGATGTAGCCCACTCAACCACAGGCTATATTAACCACAATATAGCTATAATATAATCGTACATAAATGACCGACTTCAGAAAAGGACTGGTATTTTACCTTGAAGACTTTCCCAAATGCTCCATCTCCCAGTTCACCAATAATCTCCCAGAAGTCCTCTGGATTGACGTCTCTGTGAACATGTTCGTACTGCTTCTTCTTTCTATCTGGCCCCAACTTGAATATCTTACGAAAAT
Source organism: Perccottus glenii (assembly GCA_024416835.2). NCBI lineage: Eukaryota > Metazoa > Chordata > Actinopteri > Gobiiformes > Odontobutidae > Perccottus > Perccottus glenii. The sequence goes on along the minus strand of CM044552.2, from coordinate 18,380,837 downwards.
TAAAGAAAGACATATTCTGCTGTGGACTACAGCGCTGCAGATGCCGTCTTCACTGTTATTTCCGCCCAGAAAATGTAGCGGTTCCTCCCAAGAGGCTATCGAAATAACAGCATGTAGGAATAAATTAAAACTGTAGCTATAGCCATTAAATTGTTCGGATATTAACGGCAATCACAAGTTTCCGCGCAGACAATTATTTCATGATCACATCATCACTAACACTACACAAGACGTGACGGTTGGTTAGAGAAGAGTTTGCTTTTCCGCCTTGGCTGCAGTTCAAGTATTTAACGACATAGGTGTCACAAAAAAGCATATATCGACAATAAAACCTATTTTGGGATTTCCATATTGCGTTATGGAGAAAAAGGCAGTCGAGGAGACCTCATGCTTCGGTTGCTGACCACAGAAGTTAGCGCACCAGCAGCAATCAAGCTACACATTAGGTTGTGTTGGACTTCCGTTTTAAGACAATAAAATAAAATGAGTAGCCAAAACAGCAAGAAAAAATGAATAAGTGACTTGACCTATTGATTTCTCTACAGCATCTTTTCAGTAGCCTAATTATGCAAATGTAGTTAAAGATGCTGTTTTTTGAGTTGGGTTAATAAATATCCCAGATTTTTTTTTTAAATCGCATAACCGTGCTTTTATTTTTCAGTCCTTGAAGAAACACGCCACAGACTCCGTGGCCAGGGCAGTAAGGCCCCTGGCACTTCACAAGGGCATTGGATATTTTGTCTATAGTCATTAGTCAACTATCTCTAGCCATAGAAAAGCTAAATAAAATAACATTTTAGACATGCCATTTTAGATCTTTGCCCATATCTTATACATTCATATTGATATTGGTAACCATAGCTTACAAAACAGACGTAATTAAGTCATATGTCATAACCTAGAGTAGGCTAAATAATAAATAATAACTGTTATTTAGGCTAGCACTGAGCGTTTTGGCACTATGGTTTGGTATTTGGACTGCTTTTGCACCAAAATAAACCTTGCCGTTTCCGCCTGTGAACAAGGTGCCATGCGCCAGCTTAACCAATATTCGTTAGCGTTATCTGTTTCCTGAAAGCCCGTCCTCGACAGGACGTGCCTCGGCTCTATCACGCATGCTGCTGACATCTCTGTCGTAACGACGAGGTATTAGGGGAAGAAGCTGTTTCACAATTTAACACACTTTAAGATAAAAGAAGTGGGTCAGGGACTGATCCTGAAGCCATTTATCTTTAATGCTTTAATCTACATCACAAGAAACGTGAGGTTTAAGCAAGACAGTAGCCTACTAAACTAAAGTTAAAAAAATAAATAAATTCAAGTGTCCCCTGAGCCCATAAACCGCCTAAAATCTAGGCCTACGCTGCAGACACTCGCTTAGTTCAAACCTAGTGTGTAGGCTATTGTGGCGCCCCCGTGTGGAAGGTCCTTTAGTGTCGTCTTTTTCCTTTAACCCTATGTGCTCATCCTGTCCACTAGGAGGAAGCAAAGCCATTGTAGCCTACTTCTTGCAACTTCTAGCCCATCTGGCTCACAGTTAGAAATCCATTAGGCCTATATGTAAATAAAAGTTTGAGCGAGAAAATAGTTAAGGCCAGTAGTCTATAGTGTAGACTTTTGCGCCTGCACAGATCAACTAAACAAAGTTCTTTTAAACTGCCAAGGCAACTTAAAACAGGCTATCTCTCAGGATTACCCTAAAGCCCTATCGTGTTATAGCCTACTTTTAATAGATTATTGTTAAATGAAGATAAAAGATAATGACACTATGTTGAAATCACATTTTTTCTAGTATTCGCTTCCAGTGTGTCCATCCAGCTAAAGCGGGACCGCCCCAGTATCGACGACATGCGCTCCCTAGCCTACTTTGTTGTGAGGTCCAGCCCCTCTGAAGGGAGGAGAAGGCTGAATAAACGCCACTTTTATTGCGATGTCATGTTTCACAGCATAGTCCGGAGGAGTTCAGAAGCTCGGGACCGCTTGACGCATGCGTTTCATGGAAGCTCCAAAAGTCCGTCTGCTTGTGCGAACTCTTTTCCTGTAGGCTACTGTCTTTGCGTTACCAATGCAGTTTTACGGGTGAACATCCATCTCTGTAGACTTAAACACGGGCCTGTTATTGTTGCAAACCTTCAAAATGCATCTCTTGACAGTTCTTGACGTTAACGTGGTGGACGTGAAGAAGAGAAGGAATCCATCCAAACACTATGTAAGTCAACACTTTTTTGGGATTTCTCATTTGTCTTGTGTCTACTGAGTTCACATGGTGCATTCCATCGTTGCTTTTTCTACTGCATGGTCTGGTGTCATCTTACTGACTGGAGTAATCAAATCAGATGGGCCAAGTCTACTCTCTGCGGGACTGCAAAAATCAATTAGTCCATCAGGTAAAATTGGATTAATTAACCTGAGAGTTGGGATCAATTGCACCATCCATCTTCTGCAGAGGGTGGTTCATGACACTTCATGACATAGGACATTCACTGTCCCCTGGGGCCCCAGCAGAGTGGGAAGTCCCCACAAGGGAAGGAAAGGAAGGAAAAAAAATAAAATGACATTATCTATGAGCTAAGCAACAGAAAATGCTTGTCCGGTTGGAGAGAGGAAAGAAGCATCCCTTTGTCTTGTTTCCCCGCTGTTCAAGTGTGACTTCCTTCCAGGGAGTCATGGCATGGAGCTGGAGAGTGCATGGCAAATAATCCCTGAGATCATTGCAGGATACTAGGTCTGCAGGGTTTATAACAATATTTTTAGGAAATGAATTAGTATGTAATTAAACAAAGTATAAATGTTATCTCCTTATTCTTTGCTCCATAATTTTGCCAAAGTTTGGTAATTTGAGTTGTCCTCAAACACCCTCCGTTGGAGCCATACTCTTACCTCTGTTCCAGTGTTTGCTCATGCTCTCTGTATCTAATTAGTGAGCTGCTGGAGGACTCATTTTGCTTGACTGCACTCACTTTTTCTAATGAACTGTGATCTAAATGAAGAGTGCATTTTGAGCTGATGTCCTTATAGATGTCACCATATGTGTTCAAGACGCTTTAGTAAACACTGCGTGCCATGTGCTTGAATGGAGATGCATTTGCTTTAGCCATCTGTTTCCCAACTTCTGTGTGTGCACAATACTTCGAGGGCTCTTCATTGTTGATGTGAATAGGGAGTTATTTTTGGTAAACTTCACACAGAAGTATGTTTTTCCTGAAAATGACCGATGTCTGCCAAATAGAATGAAAATGCAATTTGAGCCTCTGTAAGAAGAAACATTTCTGCCGTGCATGAAACACTTTGAAGTTCCTAATATAAAAGTGTCCTTTTTACCCATGTGGAAAATTCATAAAGACTTTGTAAAGGGAAAACAAAAGATGTTATTTTGAATCCAAGTACTAAGTAGTTAAAGTACATAACTCAATGTTCTATACTCTTCAGGCCTTCTCTTTGACCCCTGATATTGTTCCAATGTGCGACTGAAACAGACAAACTTAATGGGTTTATTTGACCTTTCACGACCTCTTGAAGTTAAGTCAGTCAGGAATGTCATTAGGCCTAAGTGAGGCTAAAGTGCTGCCGTAATGTCTTTTAACAAAGTCACTTCTTTTCCTAATGGTCCTCTTTTTGTCTGTGTTTGTCTTTCTCCCACTTAGGTGTACCTCATCAATGTGACTTACTCGGATTCCATTTCCCATGTCATCTACAGAAGATACAGCAAATTCTTTGACCTACAGGTAACGCTGTTGCAGAATGAAGTGGTTTTCTTTGTTTCGGGGATTGGCCTTCTGATAGACCTTGAGTGTAGCACAGAAAATCCAATCAGCAGATGGCTTTTTCCTCATTATTATGAAAAGACAGCAGAAAATATGAACCTGCCCTGAACACAGAGTGCAGGGTTGGGTGAAGTTATGTTCCGGACATTAAAAGGTCTGCACTAGCCTTAAGCTTGTTTTCCAAAGAGAGAACCAAGTTTGCAGTTCATCCAAACAAGGAGAAATTATTTGCACAATAATCCAAACAGAGGCAAGTAGTCTTAAGAAAGTTTTAACTGGTGTCTAAACCTAGTGATTGTCATGCATTATCATCATAAAAGTCCATCTCTGGCTTTGTACAAGCTCTTAACCAGACTGCTAATGTGTGTTGTCGGCTGCAGAGGAAACCCTTTGTTCTTTAGTCTCCTGCTAATAGCCAGGAAAATTCAGGCCCGCTCATGGAAACCGAGCTTCTTTCCTGTCTCTGTAAACATTAGTCCTACCCATAGATCCCTGCTGCCGGGGTATGTTTGTCTGGCCACGTTAATCTCTGAACAACACCAGCCCACAGCTGTCCATACAAAAAGAATGGGATTGTGGCTTTAGTCGAGAAGGTGAAGAAGGACATGTCTGAAGTTCAGTACTATTCATATTTTTTTTTGCAGTTTTCTCTCCTTAGTTGTAGTAGTGCGGTGGAATGAGTGGGACAATAGACTGGAACTATGTAAATATAGCACCAACATATCCAAACAGTGCATAAATATGAATGTGATATGTCCTAAGTTTAAGTATATACCAACACAGCTAGAAAGCAACTGCAAATACTATTGTTAACAAAAGACGTCAGGTCATATCTAGATTATAATAGCCACATTTGTCATCTTGTTGTTTATCTGCTGAGTGTTGAAAACTTTTGTGTCAATTCCAAGCAGAAACTGAGCATTTTTTGTGTCTGCCTACTGACACCTACAGCCAATTCCAAACTCTGCACTGTTCTCTGTCTACTGAGCACAATAACATGATTTCAAAAAGTAAAACACCCAACAAAGCCTCAATAAAGGAACCATGACTTCATTTGTGAACAATTCAGAATCAAAGAGCCTGAAGTATTTTACAAATAACTAGAGGTGAGCACTGTACAGCTGTTTATTTTACACCTAGGTACATCTGCTAATGTTTTAAACCTTTTCTAGTGGACAATATAGTAACTGAATAACTGCTCCTCTGGGAAGTAATTATCATACATATGCATTTTCTGCTGACCAAGGAATATGGTTTGCACCATGTTAAGTGCTGTTCTAGATCCATTTGTTTGCACACAGAATAGTGCTGAGGTTGCCTTTCTGGTGTCGGAGGGAAATGTTTTTTTTTTTTTTTTTTTTGAGTGACACATGTTTGACGTGAGCAGAAATGGTCAGTGTGTCAAACTGAGTTTACCAGAAAAAAGTGAGTGAGGTTTCCCTCTTCCACACCCTTCAACCACAGAGGATCAAACTCACAGGTCACAGCGTTCCACTGAGGAACAGAGGAGAGTGCACACTGGCCTGGTTTCCTTCTGCAAAAAGACTCCAAAAGCCCTTACTTGTCATTAGTTTTGGATTGGGGCTCAGTCCTGGCTTGTCTCATTTATGACTTTTCTGGCATAAGTACCTCATATAAAATTCTCCTTTTAATAAGATTAGTCTTGTTATCTAAAAAGGCATGGAACCAGAATAAACTGTGTCAAGTAAGCATAAAGTAAAAGGTTATTTGAGAATGTTTTAGCTGTAAAGTTGTTCTACATAATGATCATGAAATGATACTAAGCAGACTTATGTCTAGTGTTATTAATGACCAAATGCTACCCCATAATCTCTTTGCAGTGAACAATTGCGAAACAAGAAATCGGGTTGTTTTCCCACTTGAAGATTCCTCCCTACTCCCCCAGTCGGAGATTCCTCTTCGAACAGTGCCTTTGTCTGATACACAGTGCACCACACAGCCCTGTCTGTCGGTGTCACACTCTGAGCTGCAGGGCGTGCACTTATATGTGTATTAGTGTAGAAATGCTGTATGGGAAGGTTTCTTTGTCAGAGTTCACAGAGTTTACTGTTTTGAGTGTAAATTGCATATTGTAGTTTTTGTAAGTCAGATTATTTAGAGTGTAGATGGAGAGGAATATGAGATGACATCACTGCACCTGTTGCTACACTGACAAGTTCAAATTCCCCAGTGAAACTTTTGGCCCAACATTGCGGCGAGCTTCCTGTAGCTTTTGGGAAATGAATACGGTACATTGTAAATATTATGTCCCAGGGCTAAGTGTCTGAAGTTCCCAAATTAAAGGTATAGTTGAAAACAGAGAAAGCTCCAGTTAATGTTGTGTGTGTGCCATGGAAACTGCTTTCCCACCTGTGCTGGGGTGTTGAGTGTATCCAGGCAGGTCCCTGGAGGTGACGTCATTATTGCTTCTGCATTAAAAGCGTCTCGATTGGCAGTGGTTGTTTAGGAGGTGCTGAGTGAAAACTCCTTCTAGTGGGAGTATACAGCTCACTGTATCAGACAAACAAAGCAGTAAGCCAATGTATGGTTGTGAAACTTGGGGAAATGCTAGCACTTTGGGTAAAGTTACATTGTTGTTATAGTATCCCATGAAACAGAGTCTGGTTTTACTCTTTTATTGAACATAAAAAAAACATCATAGTTGGACCAGAAATCTTACTAAGCCATGTTTGTGTGCATTTTGCCTTTTTTAAGCAGGAGTGGTTAACCATCTCTGTTTTTATACTCAGCCTTTTACTTCACCCTTAAAACACAATAATAATGGCAGACTTCTTCAAAGGAAACATTCCCTCTTGGCTGTCCATATTGTAGAGGAAGGGGGAAATGCCAAGCCCTGAGAGAAAAAGAGTTTTAGCAAAGACGGCATTTGAGCACAAAAAAGGGTAAACCACAAAAAGAGAACCCAAACCACCTCTTATAGGAGACGTCTCACAAACAACTCCTACAAGGCCCAGACAGAGTGGATCCAACTCCGAGCAAAGTTTATTCTATTTGTCCACCTGGTGCTTTTTTGGCTCAGTCTTCACTAACAGTGTTGCTTAATGCTCACGGCCTGTTAAGCAGAGCACATCTGGAACAAGGCAAAGATAATGAAGGCGGAGCATCTGGATTTCAGTGAGCTTATACTCTAAAAGATGCTCTCGAGTGCAGGACACTGCAGTGATTTATTTGATGAGGAAACTGCGACATAAACAAACGGAGACACATTAGCAAACCATGTTTCATCACCGCTAATAAAAAAAAAAACACCTCATGGCTCAAGCATATTCTGACTTGTAAATTATCTATAACATGCTTTCCGTCAGAAAACCTTTATTCAAATATACACTGAATGATTAGAAATCAGTACACTGTTGTGTAAATATTGCATGCTGCCATCATAAGCACCTTCAGTTTATGACATTTCAACCTAATTTCCTTTTCAATACTCAGTATCTCACATAGACATCTCCAGCAGTGCCCCTGTGATGATGGAATCTCACATGAAGAGCATAAATGTCTTCCCTAATTGCTTCTTAGCCTTCTTGTGTGAATCATGCGTTTGATTCTTTTTTTTTTTTCTTCTTCTGATAAGTGGAGGGTGATGCAGCCTCGTCTGCTGCACTAGAGATCAAAGTGACCCTGCTGCTGCTTGAAGATGTATAATTACACCCCATATTGCATTCATGCAACAGGGGTTGTCTGCCGCTGGTGTTTACATCTCCCTGTCTCTCTTCTTATCTGCCATCACTTTGAACATTCAGTGATTAACATGTGATTGATGAAAGACATTTAAGTGGTTTAGCAATTTAACAGTAAAGTGACAATAGTCATTTATGCTTTAAATTCCAATTTGTGTCATCTTTGTAACACTGTTTATCACACTTTTTTTTCCCAGATGCGAATCTTGGACAAATTTCCAATTGAAGGAGGACAGAAGGATCCAAAAAAGAGGATAATACCTTTTTTGCCTGGTAATAAATCTTTACGTTACTTTTAGCAGGTTTTACTGACTAATGTTACTGTCATTTGTTATACTCTGTTGGTAATGTTCTTAAAATAAAGTGCGGTAACTTACAACACAACTTTCAAATACTAATTTAAAGCAAACCCATATTACTGGTTACCCTATCATTAAAATTATAAAGAGGTAGTTTATGATATAATGAACCATTTGTGTATTGACACCTTATTCTAAAGCGTTTCCCATATGTTGAGTTATTTAATGAACTTCAAATACTTAGATTGTTAAAAATTCCAACCAGCTCACATCTGTAACTGTTTTTCTTGGTACTCCTACACACTCCATAAGAAATTGCATTCTGTTATTAACTGCCATACTCATCCCAAGGCAAATCAATTTGTGGTCTGCCATAGTGGTAGGGGTATAGCAGAGAAGGATCTGTCTAATCTGATAAACTTGCTGTGGTCTAACAGCAGATGAGAGAGCAGTGAAGAGATCCTTTTGTTAGACAAGTGTTACTGCTCACGTTTGGCCACTGATGTTGTGATCATGTTTTAAACCCACCTCTAGGATGGGCTCTCTTCCTTTACACACAACAAACTAATGGTTATATAAAGTGGCCAATGAAAAACTGTTGGTGATCTCTCAAGTGAACTTTTTATCATTTGGTAATTACTATTAAGCTATGTGCCATACGTGTTTTATTGTATTGTAAGTCTTTGTACAACTGACTTTTTAAATTAATGTTTGTAGGTAAAGTTTTGTTTCGTCGAAGTCACATAAGAGACGTGGCAGTGAGAAGACTGAAGCATCTGGATAACTATTGCAAGGTAGGATATAAACCAAGACAATACTGTCACAAACATTGACTGCTTCTGAACACTATTTTTAAGTAACACATTGATTCTATAGTTACAATTGCCCTTTTATATTTGTTAAATATTTGTGGAGATAGCTTTGACTTGTTTATAGGATATCTACTTGTCTGCAGTGGTGGACAGTAACGAAGTAAATGTAATTCGTTACTGTACTTAAGTAGTTTTTTCCAGTATCTGTACTTTACTAAGTATTTCCATTAAGGGATACTTTTTACTTTACTTCACTACATTTCAACGTCAAATATCTTACTTTTTACTCAAGTACATTTTGCAAAATTAGTCGTTCCTTGTGTTTCCGTTAAATATTTTTGTAGAAGAAGACCTCAAAGACGCGTCTCAGTGGGAGTGTCAGGACCGGCTCAATAGAAGCCTCATTCTCTACACGCGAGCTGATAAACATGAAAATAACAAATAAAAAATACACCTGTGATGAAGCTTTGGTATTAGTAATGGCTGACTCTGATTCTGAGGGAGAACATCTACCTTTAGAGTCTTTTCAGCCGAGTGAAAGTGAGAATGAGCGAGTGAGTGCGTGTGTAACTTAGACAGCGGCGCAGCTGCTCGTGCCTTTTCAGCGTCTCTCATAAAGCACACGCTGTTTTTCCCACATTTTACCAAACATCAGTGAAAGAAACGGGAGGAAACTAGTCGTGAAGGATGTTGGAAAGGGAAGCCGTGGTAGCGTAGCACCTGCAGCTTTACCTTTAGCACCTGCAGCTACCTTTAGCACCTGCAGCTTTACCTTTAGCACAGGTGTTAGAAGCCGGGCGGGTGTACTGCCGTGGCCGCGATAGTGACAGGAGTTTGGGAATAATGCGGCTTCTATTGACAGCTGTTTGGGACAAATACGTGTTGGACATCCTGACACTTTACCCAGTCGAGGAGGAGAGGCGATAGTCAGCGAGAATGCGCTAATCAAAGCAGCGATCGTAATAAAAGTGATGGCTGTGTGCTGTGCTTTGAGAGGTCCACACTCTAAAAACTACTAACTATGCCACATGGATGGATAAGAAAAGATAAAGCAACTGCAACCACACACATACAGTACATGTGTATATTTCTCATAACTATTTGCATACGTTTTACTAGTTATGGTTTATTAGAAGTTGTAGTTATTCTTTATTTCAGAAAAAGAAAAAAAAAACTATTCTAATATGTTCATTAGTGTGTAAGTACTGAAAAAAACATAACCGCCAATATATAATGTCATGGTATGCAAATTATATGCAAATTAGATGCTTAAAATTTATTTACTTAAATACTTTGGGTCATACCTGACATTTTTCTAGTTCAGAGTAGGACTCTATCTCTTATCATTTTCAAACCACAGCCTTTTGAAATTTGGATCTCAAAAATCTGTATTTTTTAAATAATTCCTGGCGCCTAAAGGGGGCAAGAGACTGACAAAAATTATAAGGGCATTATAGCCTAGTACTTGGATACTTAAGTACATTTGAAGGCAAATACTTTTGTACTTTTACTCAAGTGAAAGTTAAAAGGGAGTACTTTTACTTTTACTGAAGTAATATTTTACCTAGTGTATCTGTACTTTAACTCAAGTACTTGGTTTGTGTACTTCGTCCACCACTGCTTGTCTGTAAAGCAGGCCCTCAGGATTTATCTCCCCTTGCAGCTTCAACCGGACGGTAACAGCTCTATCTGCATTGGTCATTTCCTGTCACCATGTAAATAGCCTATGAAGGAAGCAAGGAAAATGAGCCACACAGTAAAGCTAGTTGTGAATCAGAAAACTGTAAAGTGCAGGTTTGTGTAGAAAACGTATCTTTACATGACATTATTTTTTAAAAATTTAATTGTAGATAATAAAAAAAGCTGATTTCAAAACTAGTTCTTCTCCACTTGGCACATTGTATGTCTGGGGCGTGCTATACCACCATTGTGTGTTTTTCTTTTTGGCTCACTGTGAGCTCCGTACTCTGTCTTCCTTCCCATCCACACCCCTCACATCTCACATGCCCAGGTTTTGGTCTTCCCATCCGACTGACCATACAATGACTAAGTGTTACACAAACTGGTTAATCACTGCCATTCAGACTTTGTATTATACCGTGACCTTTACTTGCGACGTGTTTCCCACAGGCTTTAATGAAACTTCCCTCGCACATTTCCCAAAGTGAGGAGGTTCTTGCATTCTTTGAGACAAAGGCTGAGGACCTCAACCCTCCCGCAGAGTGAGTAAAGCTTATTATGTCATAAGGTGACACTCAAAACCGCCTCAACTGTCTTTGTTATCTGTATGGGAGTTTATATATCTTTAATATAATGCTGTATGTTTCCATCTTCAAAAGTGTCATAAAGGCTACCAATACTGTCCCACTTTTGGCACCACTTAGTTGGGGTATTAAAACCGCTTAATACAAACCCGATTCCCAAAAAGTTGGGACACTGTAAAAATTGTGACTTAAAAACAGAATGCAATGATGATGGACATTTTTTAATTGTAATCTTTTATTCAGAATTCAACATAGATAACATATCAAATGTTGAAAGTGAGACATTTTGAAATGTCATGCCAGATATCGGCTCAGTTTTGTTTTCATGAGAGCTACATTCCAAAAAAGTTGGGACAAGTAGCAATAAGAGGCTGGAAAAGTTAAATGTACATATAAGGAACAGCTGGAGGACCAATTTGCAACTTATTGGTCAATTGGCAACATGCTTGGGGATAAAAAGAGCCTCTCAGAGTGGCAGTGTCTCTCAGAAGTCAAGATGGACATTCTCCCAATGCTGCAGCGAAAGATAGTGGAGCAATATCAGAAATGAGTTTCTCAGTGAAAACCTCAAACTCTTTGCAATTTATCATCATCTACAGTTCATAATATTATCCAAAAATTCAAAGAATCTGGAACAATCTCTGTGCGTAAAGGTCCAGGCCGGAAAACCAGACTGATGCCCATGATCTTTGTGCCCTTAGACGGCACTGCATCACAAACAGGAATGCTACTGTAATAGAAATCACAACATGGGCTCAGGAATACTTCCAGAAAACATTGTCGGTGAACACAATCCACCGGGCCATTCACTGTTGCCAACTAAAACTCTATAGGTCAAAAAAGAAGCTATATCTAAACATGATCCAGAAGCGTAGGAGTTTTCTCTGGAGCCAAGGCTCATTTAAAATGGACTGTGGCAAAGTGGAAAACTGTTCTGTGGTCAGACAAATCAAAATTTGAAGTTCTTTTTGGAAAACTGGGACGCCGTGTCATCCGGACTAAAGAGGACAAGAACAACCCAAGTTTTCATCAGCGCTCAGTTCAGAAGCCTGCATCTCTGATGGTATGGGGTCGCATGAGTGCATGTTTCATGGGCAGCTTACACATCTGGAAAGGCACCATCAAAGCTGAAAGGTATATCCAAGTTCTAGAACAACATATGCTCCCATCCAGACGCCGTCTCTTTCAGGGAAGACAATGCCAGACCACATACTGCATCAATTACAACATCATGGCTGCGTAGAAGAAGGATCCGGTTCTGAAATGGCCAGATCTTTCACCCATAGAAAACATTTGTTGCATTATAAAGAGGAGGATGAGACAAAGAAGACCTAAGACAGTTGAGCAACTAGAAGCCTGTGTTAGACAAGTCACAACATTCCTATTCCTAAACTTGAGACGATTAGAGACAGTTATAAAAAGAAGAGAGGATGCCACACAGTAAACATGGCCTTGTCCCAACTTATTTGAGATGTGTTGATGCCATGAAATTCAAAATCAACTTATTTTTCCCTTAAAATGATATATTTTCTCAGTTTAAACATTTGATATGTTATCTAACTTCCACATCATTGCATTCCGTTTTTATTCACAATTTGTACACTGGAATCGAGTTCGTACACTGAAGTGTTTTTTCAAACGCAAAATGGCAACATTTTGTCAAACAATGCTGGTTTTTGTTCTTTAGTGAAAGGAGCCATGTGCCATGAAGAAAGAATGCAACATGCAGAACTGTTTTTGGATTCAAAATGGCAAACATTTCATATCAATGGCTGTTTTTAGAGTCTTGCAGCCCTCACTTTATAAAATTAAAACCATTGTAATTGTTGTTAATTTAACCGTAGCAATACTTTTGGAAAAAAAAACTCCTGCTATTCATAGTTAAAGTACAAAACAACCAGACAAATAGTACTTTTAGCCTTTTGCATGACTACACACCACAATAGACATGGAGTTTATTCTTTTCTTTTATTCATTCAATGTTTTTCATTTCAGATTTGTCATACAAAAACATGTTTAGCACTAGTATGACATCACTATTTACGTCGCTGACATTGCTATCTCCACCCAACACACATTACACGCTACTTGCTCTTCCAGACGTTGCCTTGTGGCTCGTAAACAAAGGCTCAGGCGGCAGACACACGGCTGTCACTGCTGCTGACCTGTCTTCATCCAAGTGGCTCTCTCTGAGATGATTGATTGTACTTGAGTGGCAATGTGTCATCATTAATAATGATTTCAAGGGGGCGACACCTGATCCCCGGCACTCTTGCGTAAGGCTCAGTGATGTCATAAGAATACAGATGAGTTCAAGTGGCAGGACAGATGAGGTTCAGTCTGGTCATTTGTCATACTCAGTTCAAAGTCTGGCTGGGAGTAATTACAGATGGGTCTCCTTGAAGGACGGCTGGACTACTTTATTTAAATCTTAATGCTTATCTACACTGAATGTAATAAAATAACAAGTTTACCACTCTGTCTAAATTTAAACTCAGCACTTTGTCAATACTCTCCCTTAACTCAAGAAGAAGAATGAGGTAAAGTCACCTCCTTGAGCGGTCTGATTCACTACAGTGGCCAGGCTGACCACCTCTAACCCCATCACATATACAAGTTAATCCCACTTCAAAGCCAGATCCTCCTTCCAGTCTCCCATTGGAGCTCATACTGAGACACTGAGGTCTCAAAGACATGCCACCCAAGTGCTCAGTATGTCGCCCTGAATGTGAAAAACAACAGTGACTCTCAGGGAGGTTTGGTTTTTCTGTTTTGACACAATAATACAATGAGATGAATTTAAAACACATTCATTGTATGGTCTTTAAATAGACTGGCCTAAATCTTGGTATAATACACAAACGCGTAGAGTGAGAAACGATATAAAGATAGTTATTGTCTCATAATAGCTGTAATATATGTGGCATAACACTGTCAATGTAAACAACTTAATGGCTATTTTCTACATTAGAAATGAGTCACTGTAATATTACTGGCGTTAACCCACTATGAATAATGTTGTCATCCTTTGCTGCCATCTAACGTTCAACTGACGTTAATGCACACTCTTTACAAATTGCATGTAGTTTGTCCTGTCATCACTAGAGGGGCCATGTAGGTTTTTAGAGACCTGAAAAATAAGCAGTTTTCTATTGTGGAATTAAAAACGGAGCAGCCCAGGCGAGGGGTCAAGACAAGTTCATTTGCTGTTGCACGGAAACAGTAGTGATGGTTGTTTTTGCTTTTGATACATGGACATGCTTAAAATTAAAGATGAATTGTTCTGTGTTGGTACAAAGAAGATGTAAAGAGGTAAAAGAAATCGCCTCCTCTATTCAGTAAACCACAGGAAAAAAACAATGGTAATCACAAACCTTTCTCTGCAGCCAATATGTCCACCAGCTTTTATAAATAATGAATTTACTCTTTTAAAAACAAAGTGATCGCTTGAGTGGTCATGCAGATTAAAGATGGTACAATCTGAATAATTATGTTCACCTTTTTAGATTGTTTTAGAAAGTATGTAACCATTTAAAAAAAAACAAAGACATTTTAAAATTAGAATAATAGTACTTGGGGAAAATGCATGACAGTAGTGTTTGTCTTTTACTAAATGACAGGATGCCCAGACAGATACTTCATTATTATTAACTTTGGATTTCTTCGTTGCAAATTAATTCAGGTAACTAGAACTTTCCAATATCTTTCAATTATTCTACCTCAACCTCGGAGTGTTGTGCTGCAAAGTTTCCTAAAAGATGATTCGGCTCTAAACTAATTAATTACAATATTTTCTCAAAGATAATAGTGTCATGTCCTCACTAGTGCCCCAGACTGTTTTAACCAGGACATCATTCTCCCGGGAGCCTCAAGTTGTTTTTCTCCGACTGAAAACATGCAAACCCTCACAGCAATATACTTTTGCTTTCAATTTTTTTGTATTTCAGTGGCTGATAATAAATAATTAATACTTTATTGAATGAAATAATTTGCCACGGTGTCCTGAGGCAGTGCAGCGGCCAAGGACAATGGGAGAAATTTAATGTGAAAATAACTTTCCATTATTGGGTCACTTCCTAAATTTACCTCGATGTTAATCTTACTTTATGATGTGCGAGTGGACTAAATTGCACACATACATTTCTATCTTATTATAGACGGTAATATGACCTCATATTAAACCTCATTTAAACCACATTATTGATATTGTGACATCTCCATGACAATATCATTTCTTGATTAACTAAGGCTGTTTTACCATGACTCTATTGACATATTTAAATAGATTGTGCACACTAGTCATGAGAGATTGGGTTATTGTAATGTCTTTACAATCTGAAATGTTAACCCACAACAGTGTGTCTCCTCATGAGAAGTTATTAGTGTGCCATTTGTGGTGAGATTACCATTCTTTCTACATCATCATCAAATTATGACTAGGAGTTTATTGGACTATGTAAATCTTCAAATCACTTTTTCCCTTGATTAAGTTGCCGTTGTGCATTCAAACCACACCGTCACTCTGTCAAGATGATTTTCTGTTAAATGAAGCTGACCCGCTGGCCCCTGAGCTGAAGGTTTGTCCCTCTGAGGTTAATCTGAGGTCAGCCTTTAGTCTGCGGTGTCTGGGTAATGTATGCAGCAGTGTAGATCTTTCTGGCTCGGGTGAGAAATGTGAGCAAAGGACTAATATCTCACACATTCCATTTCTAATAGGCCCACCTACAAAGAGCTCTGCAGTTATGTGCAAACAGATGGTTATTCTCAACTGAAGCTTACGGTGGACTCATGGGCTTAGGATTTTAATGATGTGTTTAGCCCTTCCACTCTATGAATGTGTCTGGCAAGGACATAGCGAGGTTAACAGAATACTAAACTGTCAATCCCCACACTGTGTTTTCTGATTAAGCAAATGTCAGCCTTTAACACAGGCCACGTCTTAAACATTTAATAGTGTTTGGACATATTCTCTCACCTTAACTTCCCCTCGTATTAGTTCTTAACGGTGATAGGAGGAGGACCGTGCACAGAGCCAACACTGTGTGCTCAGTCTTCTCCAGGGAAGAGTATTATTCCAGCTCTGACTAGAGGGTCACTGGCGAGCAGGGCAGGTCAAGCATCTACTTTATCCTCATCATTTCTCTGCAACCCTCTGTGGCCCTTACCTCAGTTCAGTATCCCCACTCAGGATGGATTTAGCTAAAGAAAATGATGCATTTATTATTGAATAAATCTGAAATGTGTCACTTGTTGGACCGTTTAGGAGCCAAACAAGACATTTTATTGATCTATTGTAGGGCCTACCATCCTAATTCTTTTCATATACAAATAATTAGTCTGGCCTCTGTGGATTTCAGTTGGATTTTCAGAAAGCAGTACCAACAGATGCAGGACAGTTTTTTGATTTCAGGAATGAATATAACCAGACACATTCACTTTCTTAGCAAACTGAAGTGGGTCTGAAACTGCTCACATTCAAACCTGTTTCCACCCGAGCTATTCTTATCCAAGAAACCCGGTGATAATGCGCCAGGAACTTGATTTTTAAAATGTAATGTAGTGCTGTAGACCCTTTAGTGTTTATGTTGTGTATGTACGTCCTTTTGTCCATGTTGTTGTTCACATTTACATTAGTATGTCTAATAAGTATTCTGAATGAAGTTTTGCAAACCAAGGAAGAATAGTTTCTGACTATTGCAATAGTTTAATAAACCAACAAACAACCAGAGAAACAGAGCATTGGATTAAGCTCCACCCACTTTAGATAAACATTTACAATTGGTCTGATGAAATTCCATACCAGAAGAAAATAAAGGAAATGTCTGACCAGGCTAATACAAAGTATGAAACTACTACAAAAGTTATGCAGTGCTGCTATAGATTAATATATTAAAGTCCCAATCCAATCAGCAGTGGATGAATCTTTCCACTGTATGAACATCACTTGAAAATCAAATTTAAACTTATTTTGTAGCACTTTCATGTTTTTAATTTTCTTTTTTTCTATTTTGAAATGAAGTTAGAAAGCATTTCCTACTTTTAATGAACTGCACTGGGATGTAAGTTATTACATCGGTGATTGGAAATGTCACTTGCTCATTCATGCATCTGGAAAGAGGAAAGCCTTTGCCAAAAATGACATTATCAAGAGTAACAAAGGGATATAGTTCTGGGTAAAAGTCTTTTGATTAAGCAGAGTCTGTTGTTAATTTTCACTGTGCTGTTGCCAGACATAGACGTATTTTATTGTTTCAAATCATAGCATTAATGATTTGACTTCATTTTACAAGACAATGTCAAGCAATGTGTGTACACTGTAACAGTTCAAATGGTAATTAATGTTATCCATAAAGCTCCATAAAAAGTTAACAAGGCAGCTTTAACCTGGCTAATGGTGCACAGGGTTTATCCAAACATGTAGTCATATCCACAGTGGAGTATGGCTCCAACCCTGGTGCAGGCCTCTCTGGAGAGCCAGGTGTCCGCTCCCATCCGTATCAAACATCAGCATCTGCAGTGTGCGCTCGCTCTTCAGCTCAGTTAGCTAAACAAGGACACGCAGCACTTCCGATCTACAAACATATGCAGTAAACAGAATACAATATTGGTAAAGTTTGAAATTGTTCTGTTTCCTTATGATACCTTCCCATAATGCATTCCTATCAAATTGGGGTTCTGTGAAGTATTATCATTTATGTGCAACAATAGACGGAGCATGAGTTTTTACAATTAACCCAACGTAATTTTAATGAATGATTTATGTTTATTGCTTTAACATATAGTTGCCAAAACTGTCAGAACATTGCATTTTCTTTGGCTGAATAGACACAATGACAATGTCAAAAATAATAAAAGTTAGAGTCATAATGAAATTTAGCCAACTTCAAAATCACAATAACAAACCCAAAATGTGTGATAATTGATAATAGTTTAGCATTATGGAGCACAAGGCTCAAAATAGTCTAGAATTAAAGCGCAGATACATGCATTGACACTGTTGTTAAGCCATGTAGTGTTTGTTCAGTCATTAGAAGAGGCAGACCTTACATGTAAACATGAATGGCACTTTAGGACACTGCTTTTCACTAAATGGACCTCTGTTAAACAGAGGCAGCTTTATCTTCACTTTCAAATGTACACATTACAGTTAATCGATACAAAGATTTGATTGCTTGCTTTGTTGCTATCCTTGACACTCTAACTTTCACATGCCTGACCCTCCCCGTCCCTCTCCCACACTCTGGCAGTGGGTCACGTTCTTCATGCATTCTCCTCGGGGGTTTGGCTGGTACTCGTCCGCCAACTGCCTAATGTTTCACAGATTTAGTTAGAACCACTCACTAATTCAACTTTGATCAAAGCGTGATACTAACCATGATTTTCTGGTGTTGCTTCCATTTTAGAGACTGTGGAGGCTCTGGCAAACGCAAATCAGGTAAGATTCATTTCTGTTGCTATCCATTATTTTAAATCAATGAAATACTTTTTTTGTTTGAGTATGAGATTCAAATGCTGTAGCTAGAAATCCATAATAAAGAGAAGAGAAAGGAGTCAGTTAGCCAACCTGTATGAAGCAGACAAATCTAAATCCTCCATGGGCTGTTATCTTTATGTTGCCAGGAAACAAGGGGAGGCTCAAATCATCATGTCCTGCCAAAAATAGTCTTTACTTGACCTTCATGACAGGCATACCTGCCATTTTCTGTGTCCGATAGCATTTTGCCGTAATCACACTCAAAATGCACTTTCTCTTTTTACAACATTGTTGCAATGATCCCTTGCTTCAAGAAGAGATTAAAATAACCACATTTTTATATTTTAGCTTGAAGTCAAAATACATTTGCAAAGTAAAAGAGAATTATTCTCTCTATTAGGTATTTTGTATGGTGTCATAGAATGAAAAATATTAATAGATTTTTGTACTCAGCACTTAGAAACAGTAACATTAAACATGAGTAAGAGTCATCTCATATGATTTGAAATTAAATGTGAGATGTGGATTGGCATCTAGTGGTGAAATTGCAGATCACATTACCACGCCTTTCCATAGATGTGAACAACACACTACTGTAGCCCTGCAGGAACATAATGTCTATGCACAAACACAGTAGAAATAGGCCAGATGATGACAAGTTCTCAATAACCAAATGTAATAATTAATTACATTTACACAGATGTACTAAGCCTTGTTGCAAAAATCATCATTAATCAACATCAATGGGGCGTGCGCCCCTAGCTCAGTCCGTAGAGCGCCTGCCAAATACAAGGGAAACTTGAGTTCAAATTTCGCTTGGGTCATTTGCCCAATGTCATTCCCCTCACTCTCTCTCTGTTTCCTGTCGACCTACTGTCTTCTATCAAGTAAAGGTAAAAAGGCTAAAAAAAGATAGACATGAATGTAAAAAATCTTATTTTCCAGCAAATATAGACTAGTGCAAACACAGTGATGTGTTCAAATTTGTTCACATGCATGCTACAACGTTCAATGCAACAAAGTCACAATTTTACCTAACTGTTTTGGCATTCCCAATATGCAGAGACATGTGTGTCCATTTCACACTGTGTAGTGTTTATAATGTTAATATCTTAAAAATGCCTTGGGTATTTTTTACACAAATAGATCTGTCCCTCTTTGAAAAACATTTGGAGAACACCGCCATTCATCAAGGCCATCACAGGAAGGAAGTAAGCACCTGTTGTCAATGCATAGGATATCTATATGATCTGAAGTATAGCTGTTCAAATGAAGGTGGAGTTAGGTCAAAATGACCTAATGACTCAGCTGAGCAAGAGTACGCGGGCGTGGGAGGAAGCAGAAAAAGCACCAGAGGGCTTTAGTGAACAGCTGTCAAATTGTTGTGTGTTGAGCGTCTGCATGTTCGTGCGTTTAGACTGAGAATACCCACATGCATTTCTAAATTACACATTAGTCCTGCAATCAGATGCAACATTGGTGTGGCTGTACCCGGCTGAAATCTTCCACAGTTATGTAGCTGGTAGCTGCTTATTTAATGGAATGACTTGTGAGATAATTCCTAGTTGGTTATCCGCTTTCTGTCCTCTGAAAGAAACTGTACCCCAGTAACTAATTTCATTATGCTTTCCATGGTATTGAGGCTTTATGTAACAGAATTCCAGATAGACAGAGAAATGGAAATATCATCTTATTTCAGCTGTCTGTGTCAAGTAGCATAAATTCAGCCTGTGCATAATATTAGACTGGTTTCCATTTGTATTGGCTGCATGGAAAATCTGTCATACACCTTTTTGCATGTAGTGAATGTCAGTTTTATTTTGAATACAATGAAACTTTGACATTGAACTCACAGTATCTCCATGCCTTGTTTAAAATTGATGGGACTAACCTTCCCAATAAAAACAATAACACCAGTTTTTATGTGAGGTGCTCATGTAAATTTACTGTCCGCACTCAATCTTGAGCACACACTGTACAAGGCTGCCATACTCAACTGCCAAACGGTCACCACTGCCCCCAAGCTGGACATTAAAGGCTAGTGCAGCTGAAAGATTGATCTCTCCCTTGTTAAGCTGGACAGCAGATAAAGTGCACTGGGTTTGTGGTGAATTTGTGCTGTAGCTGCAGCTTACGGTTTCCATAATTACAGGATTTGGGTCTCCCATAAGAGTTTACTGAGCTCCTGGCCCAAACAGGAGAATGTTGCTCCTGCCACAGAAATGCATGCGGTCAGTAGAACTCGTTTACCTGGCAGGCTTAGCAACTTGGGTCTTACACACTGAAGACAATTACGTACTGCTATAGTCCCAGTCGTCACAATCACTCCACCACTGTTATCATTCTTCCTTTGTCCTCGCATCACACTCATTTGTCTTTACAAGCGTTTTCATTTAATGCGAGGCACAAACGAGGCCATAAAAGCACTTGGACATAGTGGAGAACATGTGTAGTGCTTCGAAATACGATTATGTCATCTACTAAGGGATTTGCTCATACATTATGAGTTGGCTTCTAGAACACTTCTGTAATATAGTCATCTGACTACTGGGTGCAAATATATGGAGTAGGTTTGTATGATTTATTTGCTTGTTATTGCTGCGAGGCACCTATTTCCAAAACATAACAGCCAGAGACAAAACAGAACATGAAGTAAGAACTAGAAGAGTAAGTAAGAAAGACTCGTAAGAAATGTACTATAACAAACCCAAACAGTTCATGACCAAAATGTGATGCTGTTATGTTAGGCATTTTCTTTCTCATGAGCTATTACCCTAGACTGTAGTAGACTGTAGAGGAACCGGAGATAAACTGTGGCTTCAGAGTGTCACCCTCCTACTCAGGTGTCACCCCCAACCCCCACCCACCCGCCTTGGCAGCAATAACCTTAACCAGGCGCTTCCTGTAGCTGTGTATCAGACCTTCACTTTGTTCTTCTTGTGCAGAACAAACTCCAAGAGTTTGAGGGTATCTCAACGAGACTCCAGGTGTGCTAAAACCTAACTCCAATTAGCTTTTTTGGGGTCATTAACTCAAGGCTTCACATACTTTTTCCACAGGCACTATGAGGTTTTTTGGTTAAAAGATCAGATTTTTATTTAATTTTTAGACACATTATGTTTGTCAATACGCTTGACTTAGATGAAGATCAGATCACATTTTAAGACAGAGATTTATCTAAGATTTATTTAGACAACTAGGAAATTCTAAAATATTCACATTTTTCTTGCTACTGTATATACAGTAAGACTACATGAATAGACAGTAGCAGAGATTGACCTGTAGCAAAGAAAACCAATGGCTTAATTAAAATGTAAATTCTAGTTCTAAATTCTAAACAGTTAAAACACAAGGATTATACAGATTAGAGAACTCATTACTTGGGTACAGAAGACTTTATTTAGTGTAAAATAATGGAGTATCAGAATGAAACTAATCAATGAATCCATGGTTTTAGTATTGTGTAATTTATTAACACTCTCTGAATCTATACTCTATACAACCAATAAAAGGTTTATATGGTTCATACAACTGTCCAGAGTGGACAAATTGTGCACTGCTGGTGTGGAAGCACATTCATGTTTCTTTTTGAGCACACACTCTTTCTTGAATTCCTAGTAAATACATTTTTTGTGAACATATTATCTCATTAGTTCACAGACAACATAATGTCTCTTTGGGGCTCCTGTAGTTGTTCAACTGGCCATTTTCACTGACCACTGCATTTTCACTCACAGATGCCACCAAAGACTAGAGCCCAAAATGTATTTTTGACATTTGCTACTTGGCGTATCTTAAAAAAGAACACTGTATGGGATTGTTAGATTGAAGAAGAAATTGTAATGCATAAAGAGTTATGTGATTTATCAAACTCAAGCCTAAATTTCACCATCACTGACATTAATGACATCAGTTGTTGAAAAACTTGAAATGCAAATGAATCCTTTGAACACTTTTTGTATGAGGAGCGTCTTATCATGTTTTAAGATGAATACAAATCTGTACTTCAAGTCTAATCCAGGAAGTCCAAAGAACAGAGTTACAAAATGACGATGGAAAAGAGCAACGCGAGTGCTCGGGGGTGTAGTGCATGTGAAAAGCAGATGGGGAGACGAGGGGAAGAGGTTTACGTGGCAAGTGGAAACCATTTCAGAGTCGTGCATGAACTGAGGAAGAGTGTGTGGAGACTTGCCGTCTTTATTTGAGCTGTAGGTCTCTGGGGGCCTGTAGGCTCTGTGTGTGTGTGTGTGTGTGTGTGTGTGTGTGTTGACATACTGTATCAGGGCACAGCCAGCAGAAGGGAAAGGGTTAACCTGTGCATGGGGTTTGGGTGGGTCAGGACATCTGTGTGTTTATTTGTATGTAGAGATGGATAATCTTTTTGAATTGCTTTAGGAAACTATTAAGTCAGTGGAGCACTCCCAGATTATACCAACAAGTAAACACTGTTCATCAGTGCTTCTCAATGAGCTGCTGCCATTCACTAGCCGAGTGGGTAAATCTGGGTTTAAAGTGATTTATACTTTATGTTAAACTGTGATTAATGCAATCACTAGACTTAGCTTTCGAGGTACTCTTTCATTCACAAGTAAAAGTGGGAAAACAATCTGAGCTGTGTGGCTGTGTGCTCCTCGACTGTAGAGACGAACACAGAACTCTGTTTGTGATAGGGACTGTTTGTCATAGTCCCACCTGGAAACTATCCCACATTGGCTGCACTCCTGATAAAACCGCCATGTTCAAGAGTCCAGACACTAAAGTAATGTTCTAAAATGAATATAATCACAAATGTAAGGAAAGAAAAAGTGTTTTTCTTTAACATGAACGATAGACAATTTAAAGAGTAGTTTGTTCTGTGTTTTATTATAAAAAATACTTGCATAAGTTGTGACATGCATTTTGATTAAGCCCAATTAATCTCCAAAAGATAAGTAAGCTACATTTGTACTCAGGTGCAAATATTACTACATTCAAGAAGGTCCTGGGTTTGATCAGGGCAGGGTCTTTCTGTTTGGCATTTGCATGTTCTCTCTGTGTCTACATAAACAACATAAGCCTTTATTGTCTCTGACAATAGAGGACCCTCTAAAAATAATATACAACAGAATAAACAATTGTAAATACACAACACATGGCACACTAATGCATTACTATTACAAAGTCAAGCACATTTTCCTGGAGGCCACCAAAAAAACAGAGTCATGGTCAATTCTTCTCATTAAACTGTGCAGGAATCAGAGAATATTGATAACTGGGAACATGGTTATAGGTTTCTTCCAGGTCCTCAACAACAGTGTTGATTTTGAGAAGAAATTTTAATTCAGTTTTAGTCAGTTTCTTTTAGTCATCTTATTGGTTTTAGTTTTAGTCAACTAAAATTAATATAGATTTAGTCAACTAAAATAAAATAAATAAGATGACTAAAAGAAGACTAAAACTAAAAATTATTTCAGTCAAAAGACTAAGACTAAATTAAAATTTCTTCTCAAAATTAACACTGTTGTTGAGGTAATAATTTTGAACCTCTGTATCAGGCATAAAACTATACTTTCTTAGAATTGAGATTTAAATGTGCAAACATATTTCACACTGTTTATTTCAACACAACTACCTTTATTGAAAATTGTTTCAAACAATAAAAACAACACCAATAGTAAAAAAATGCTTTCCATTTTAATATAAACAAAAAGACTTTAATGTGTATCAAAAAGATGCAAAATACACATTCACAGCTTATTTTTAATTAAATAAATGTGCAATTATCAAAAGGCCCTTACAGCCCAAGAAAGCTAAATAATAATAAACGTACCATCCAAACCATCTTTGAACTTAAAGTGCATTGAACAGGAGGATATTCCTTGTGCTACATAAACACTGGCATCATAAACATCAAATGCAAATATTTATTTACTTCAATATATTTTCAGGAAAGCGCTTCGTGCTAATCAATGCTTTCCTCTAGTGAGGTCATCTGTGAAACAAAATACTCTTTCTCCAAAAGCTTGAGAAGCTGACATAACGGTTTGTTGCTCTGTCGTCTCTTTGCATCTCCGGTTAGCTTCTCAGCACCGCCGCGGAACAACAAGGTGCGCTCTGATTGACTTTCTCAACTCATCCCGCTCGTTACTTCATTTTCCCTTCTCCTGACTGGTTTTCGTCACAAGTTGTTTTTGTCTCGTCTTTTATTTGTTGAAAAAAATGTCAGTCTATTTAGTTATCGTTTTAGTCATTATGAAGTCTTTTTAATTTAGTTTTGTTTTGTTTTCGTCCGCAAAAAACCTTTGTTGTCATTTGGAAATATTTTCGTCATAGTTTTCGTCAACAAAATTAACACTGCTCAACCCAAAAACATGTACTAAGCATCCTTAATGCTGTTAAATTTAATACACATGCACCGTTTATGTCTCCTGCGGAAGTTAAGCAGTTCAACAAGCCTTAAGCAGCTTGCCTTTTGTCGGATTATTCAGAGAAAGTTAATAATTTGATATTGTGATAACTGTAGATTTTTGACATTTAGACATTTAGTTTTTTATATTCCCATTCACTGCTTGACTCTGTTATTGTAAAACCCTCTTTGTTTTATGTTGTCAAATTTAATACACATGTAACATTATGACTTTATGATGAAGAAGGCTTTTTAACCAGCCTTAAGCAGCCTGTCTTTATGCCGGATCATTCAGAGAAAGTATCAGTGTTGGTTGTTTGCGGTCTGCCCTGCCTCCCTTTGGGCCACATACTGATTCAATGACATGAGTGCATCTGTGCTACATTGAACAGCAGTGCAGTGTCCCATTCCAATACAACTACACATCTGCAGCTGAAGAGCCAAACAAAGGCAGTACACTTTGCCAATTTATGCTTCTCAAACATATTTAGTGCTTGTAAAATTACCTCAGGTTGACGATATCAAATTCTAGCAAAAAGGTACATCGCCAACTATATGCACTATAGTGGTTCCCACACAAATCCTGGAAGACCTTGTTGAGCTAGCCTTGCTGTATCAGCAAGGAGTCTGGAAAAGCTCAATGCCAGCTCCTTTACCTCAAGGCAGGGCTTGGCAGGGCCTGGCGGGAGAAAGCAACTCAGGGCCAACCAATGGCAATTGCAACGGACATGACGTTAGCTAGAAAAAAGTCTACAAAGTAGTAAACAAACAAACAAAACGTGCAAAAACATATTTGAAAATGAACGCTCTTAGCGCTGTTGAAGTTTTAAACACATAATGTTGGCTTGATTATTTAAAACGGATTGAAGAGCAGAGGCAAACAAACTCTCTGCGCCATCTTGACTGTTTTAAACAAGGGATTAGGGTCACCTAAGAGTGAAACAAGGCAAGACTCCAGCGGCATTCGAATGTGATTGGTCGGTACGGAACATATCTGAGGAACAGATTGGCTTGCGGCGCTTTGCCAGACTGATGTCCTGTTTATGGAATGTACCAGCTCACGTCAGGCTATCCTTGAGCAACTTTCATGTCATGGGAAAGTCATGGAAAAAATTGTAATATTGCCATTTGAAGGAGTTAAGGTCTGGCTAATAATGCTGTGTAAACACTGTTACCAGTTTCAGTACTTGCCAGTATTGCGGCCTCTTGTACTCAGATACTGCTGTGGAAGTACTTAATGTATTTTCATTATTTATCCAGCATATATATATATATGCATAAAAATATATAAAATTCTGATATAATTTAAGCCTGAAACAGTTATAAGTATCTGTTAAGTACTTTTATCTGTATTATGTGTCCTTTAAGTGTTTTTATAAATAGTCACTGATTTGAAGAAGCTACAAATACTGTATGGTAACCTTGACTAAAGTTACCGACCCATAATCCTAGTTAAGAAACATCTTTGCATATTCAAATGTAACTCCCTGGTTTCCTCCATCTGGTGATGAGTTATTGCCTGTCCCAAGTGAAGAAATCTAGTGTGGATGAAGATGACGGGTGAGTGGGTGGGTTGATGCGGGTGACTTAAGGCTTGGATGGAGTTGGGAGCAGGAAGCACATGTATAAATCTGAGTGGGAAGAGATGTAAACATAGAGAGTAGCTAATAGCGTTGTGTAATGGGAGCCCAGCAGAATACAGTCTGTTCATAGCTCATAAATACCATATAGTATAACGTAAAAAAAAAAGAAATACGCATTTAACTGAAACCAGTGTTTGTCCATACTAATTTATACAAGATTTGACTCCCTGTATAATTGTAGTTCAAACCTGTCCAGGATTGCTTCACTCCGTTTTTCTCTCACTCATCCTTCATGTTCTGGCTCTCTCTTCTAGCTGTTGCAAAACATTTCATTTCCTGAACAAGGCTGAAATATTAGCTTTTGTTTTTCAGGCTTGTTGACTTTGCTGACAAAGTCTTTCCTCACCTTGGCTTCAGATTTACTGTTCATTCTCGGGCAGCAGTTGTTTGTGAATAGCCATTTGACATAGATTAAGCCTTTAATGAGAGCATGCCCTTCCGAGTTTTATGAGTATTTGTCTTTAAATGGCTGAAGTGAATTTATAGCACATAGCAGTGTTTGTGAAAGCCTGTAATTCTGTTAGGTAACATTTTATTTGAAGTAGCCCATTTTTCACCAGGCTTGTGTTTGCTTTGGTTCCTATATAGATTATTTGTCAGGCTAATTCAGAAATGAAAAGACAATCCACCACGGGGAACCTGAAGAAGAAATACAAGCTGCTGTTGCTGGCCTCAAAAGTGGCCTAGATAAGATTGTTTATGTGAGTGTGAACTTGAGTTTGTATAGACCTGTCTGCTAGTTAGAATGACTCAGCAACTGGTGAGTGAACTAATGCATGCCCTGTTAGCACTATAGAATCTAAAGCCTTGTATCCACTTGAACTGTACAGTGTGGGTTAGTAAAGTTGTCCTTCTATTGTAAAACTACCTTAAAACAGTTTTACTCTAGAGTACAACTATACTGATGCCTCACATGAGCCTAACAACTCTTACGCCAGGGCTGTACCAAAGCACTTTATATCATGCTTCCAATCCAAGGACACAACAACAGTATGAACTGGGTAAAGTGGGAATCAAACCGCCAACCTTTGGGTTATAGGACAACCGCCCCAAATAAACCACTTAACACTATATTTCAAGAATACATTGTCAAAAGAAATATCCTTTATTCTATAACTAAAATAATCGGTGACATATTTAACTTTGGAAGACCAAGTCTACTCAGAATGTTTCTGCACCCAACTTTGTGGTTTGACAAAACATCTTGCACAAATAATGTGAAGCTTTGTGAACCACAGGCCAACCACAGTAATCCAGCGTCAGACTCTTTGTCAGTTTTAGAATCTGACATGCTAATGGTGCCGAGATCTTCTTTATAAATTATTAGCTCCTTGACATTTTGACTGTGCTTCCTGAAGGAACACAGAATAAAACATTCATCCCGATTTACAGAAAAGTTAATCTCCAGTCTGGCTAGATATTGCCAGGTCAGCTTTTTGGAGGAATGGCAGCTTAATCCATGACGTCTTATTTCTTATCGAAGATTTAAAGCTTCAATCTATTGGACAGAAAAGCCCTATTTTCCACACTTAGAATAAAATGCAATTACTCTTTCCATGAACTGTGTTTAGGGGGAAAAAGTTTTATTTGGATTTGTGACATAACTCTCAAAACATTTGCTAATTATGTAGGTCAAGACTGACTTATTTCTACATAAATGAAGCCAGTGATAGTTTTGCGGGCAGCAGGCCACACATAAACAGATACATGACCTCTGGTGTGTTTATGGCTCCTTTACCATTATGCAAACACACCCCTTCAGTAGATTGTTTTATCAGCTCGAGGAGACGTCCAGACCTCCAGTAGCCTTATTTGTATAAACACACTGAATGTAAAGTGTGCAGACATAGGAGCCCTCTGTGTTGTTTAGGTTTTACTCAGTGGTCAGTTTAATTGAGGCTTCATTAGTGCGGCATCAGACTCAATAAGAATTAAGGAAAAGCATAAACTATGTCACTGCTGGCGCCTACACAGTTAACTTGTTGAACTATACAAAGAAGGCTTTCCATTGGCTGCAGCAGAATGCTAGTGTTTCATGGAGGCAGAGGCCAGCCCCTTCATCTGGTTCTATTTAAGGCCTCAGTGCCGGCTCCTGTGATTGGCGTACGCACAACCCCCTACTCTGTCTCCTGCTCCAGCCCAACTCAGGAGAAGGAGGCTTTTTAGCAGATGGTTTATTTTCCAAGGGAAACCATTTCTTTCTCCCACTCAACTGTCCTGTCCTCAACTGGCTTTAGCTCCTTCTCTGTCACTCCTTTCTGTTCTCTGCTTGTGTCCACACTGTGTTAATGTGTCTACCTGTATCTCTTCTCTTGGGTTCAGTTTTGGTGGACAATAAGGATGCTTCAGTAACACCATGGATTCACAATGCAGTTGACCGCTTGATGCTTAACTTTGTGGAGGAAGTGTGCAGCATTGCTCATTTGTCCTTTATGTTGGGCTGGAGGGGGTTGCAGCTCTATGGCTAGACTCTCAGGAAGATGCACTGAGCCCTGTGAATATTGTGATTGGCTGATCTCTTGTGACAAACTGGCCTATGGCACAGCGGGTGCCCGGCAATCATTCTCGTGGACCTATGGCTGGCAGCTGGCTGACGGCATGTTTTTTCCCATCAACCCCAGGTCTGGATTCTTCAGATCCCATGCTCCTGGAACAATACGTGGTGGTGGCCAATTATGAAAAACAAGAGCCTTCGGAAATCAGCCTTCAAACAGGCGAGGTGGTTGACGTCATTGAGAAGAGCGAGAGTGGTGAGTAATCACAACAAATGCTTGACACATATTACAAAGAGGTCTATAACTTTGTCCTCAGACATTCTTCCTCTGCACCGCTGTACCCTCACACCTCTTTTGTCCACAGCTTGCAGTTTTGTAGCCCCATCTGGAGGCTCACTTTGGCCTGCAGTCAGCCCTGTTTTTCCCTCTGTTGGTTTAGGCTGGAGGCCAGAATGTTTCCTCTAGTAAGAAGAATGTCTTCCAGACTTGTATTAATTATTCCAGCCCGCTTTCATGGAAAGCCAGGAAGACATGCTGGATTTACACATGCCAGCTGCAGAGAGTCCTTAGTCAGCAGTTTCAACTTCAAAAGACTCACTGTCGGTCAGGAATCAGGATTATCAATTAGGGGGAGCTTATTGTGGGTAAATATTGAATGAGTTATGTAATGCTGAAGCATATTTTAATAATGGTTTGCAGAAGTTCTATCAACAGCTTACATGCTAAGAGACCTGCCTGTCTGTGTGCTGACATCAGAGGCTGGAATAGTAAGATGTAGTCAAGAATTAAATAGAGTTAAAGAAAGTTGTTTCAGCTACTGATGATCATGTTAAATGCAAAATGTATTTATTACTCAAAAGCACACCAATCACATAATCATTTTTTTCAAGATCTCGCCAAACCATTTCCAAGGACACATCTTAAGTGAGCATAATGTTTTTGAAAGATTTGTAACCTTTTTTCAAACTTTTCCTTTTTTCCTACAATACACCGTTTATTGTAATGTGGCTGATGTCTTAGTGATGTTTTTGAAAAGTAATTTTGTTTGGGTGAGCACAAAATGGCCTTGTATATGGACTGTATTGCACTTTTGCACTATTGTCTTACGATTCAGTTTTTTTGTTCTACTCTTTTCAAAGTTCATTTCAAAGGCACCTACCCTTGCTCCATGTGACAAACGATTTGTCATTTGAATGGGCACACAGAGCAGAGAGTAATAGGCTAAGTGACGGGGTCGGGCCTTTAGCTTTAATGGTGTGCAGAAACAGTAAAAAAAAGGGTAATGGGCCTCATGTGTTGAGAAGGAGACGTGGAAGGGGAAGCAGTGATCAGGAGGGCAGTGGAGCTTGTGTTTCATGACGGCTGTGAGTGAGGACCCCATGGCATACTGGCCTTAAGGAAGAGAGTCAGTGGAGCAGCACCGCTTTGAAGTCTCTTGTGTCCTGCCTTTGGCTTCACGTATTTGTTTTCACTCCTTGCTCTAGTAGGATCTCAGCCCGATGGTGAGCCACAGCCCAGCGGATATTCCAACACCTTCAATAGGAGACCTTTCCTCCAACACAGCTATGAACTAGACATGCATACTTTAATGCATCTGGGCAGAGACCTCTTCGGTATTTTGGCTGCAGTTCAGTAATGGTTGATTTTTGATTTGTGATGTTGTCATTGTTAGGGGAGTTCCCACACACCCTGAAAAACCTGGTTATTTTTCCTTCATGGAAATTCATCAAAATATTAAAATGTCCAAGAAATAATATGTTTTAGAGTAAAGGTTAATAGAATAATTCCAGGTGACATCTTGACATTACAAATATATGACTGTTAATGATAAAGTGCTGTCCTGAACTGTAAAGTCCTGGAAATGTCTTGGAAATCAGTCAGTTATCTTTAGTTTATCATGAAGCCTAAGAGCAAAGTGCAGTTACTGAACTGGCTTCCTGAAACACACCTTTGACAGTTTAATAATACACTGATGCTTGCAGCTGATGACTGCTTTTACAGAGATCTGAGGTAAACATTCATCTAAATCAAACCATGGAGACGGTTTCTAGCAGAACAGCAAGCGTTTAACTAAATCTCAACACCTCCTGCGATGGGAGCAGGCTAGTTCTGCTCCGTTTGGCTGAGTGACTTCACTCCCAGTCCTGTTGCCAAACCTAACAAGACCAGGTGTGTGCTATGAAGATTTCAGAGCTCATTACATTTTATATCCATTCCTTTGTGGAATAAATGCAGCCTTTTAATAGTTCCTGACAGATTGATCTGTGAAGCTGTAGCTATACGTTTTTTCGGGATGTGCATTGCCACAGTTCCTAGAAGGCACATTAAAAATGACAAAATGTATGAACTGTTTTGAGAGTTTTGAACCACATACAGTATATACAGTATTCCTTTTAAACAGCATGGTTCCCCTAAAGAGTTTTGGATTCATGCAAAAAAACAATTCTGTGGCTATATTGTCATTAAGATTTATCTTAAAATCTGCTTTCCATGTGCCTTACTAGTTTTGTTTTTCATTTGTTTTGTTAAAGTAGCTCACACCAGTAAAGCAACTCTGTCACTGTATTTGTTTTGCCACTCTCCATAGTTCATCAAGAGTCAAAGACCTGCTGGTAGAGGTACTATTCCATCCGGTCTTTTTTGTCATATTAATTTGATCATAAAATCTGTTTTCTGTGTTTCCAACTAGGTTTGTATTTCATTTGTTTTGCTAATGTCTAACTGTAAAAGTGAATTACAGCTCACACCAGTAAAGTTGCCCTGTAAATGTATTAGTTTTGTCATTGACCATATCAACAGTTGAAGTCCCGCTGCTAGAGCTACTGTTCCATACAGTGTAGCCCAGTGCAGTTATTGAGTTTTCCTTACCTTGGATTAGATAATGTTAGATAATCGACAGGCCACTGAATCTAGGTCAGACCTATAAGCAAGCTCAGCTTTCTCCACTTTTCCACCTCGCTGTCCCGGGCCAGCCACTGCAGGGTTTTCCACTGGGCTTCTTTTTTGACAGTTTGTATAGTGAACTATATTTGGCTCATAGAGTATGCTCTTTTAGGTTGTCTCAAAGTAATCTAGGCTCATAGTTGTAGTTGCAGCTGCTGAAAGAACCTATTGCAAATGTAGCTGATGACTGTTGAACTACAACTAAAATCCTTCATTACAGTGTGTTTTAAAATGATTAATCCTGTCCTCATTCCTGCTACTTGGTGCTCTTTTATTTGTCTTTTTTATGAGAATTTGCCAGGGGGAATGCTGGCTCAGGAGGAGAGAGTAGTGCAGGGAGAAACCCAAAGAGAAAATGGAAAAAGCCATTTCCTGCCAAAGTTGTGGTTGAGAGATGTTGGTTCATTATAATGGCTTAATGGATCCTCCAGGATGCCTCCTCAGTTTACACTGTATTGGAGAGATGTTAACCAAAGCTACAGGCCCCTGCTCCAGTCAATGCATGGTTTCAGTGAAATAGTTTACAGTTTGGTCTTTAATTGAATAGTTTGTCGAATAGGGAAAACGATTATTGCAATCATGTTGTATCACAAGTGCAGTGAGGGCCAAGCTGTGCCCTAAAATCCCCTTCACTCACCAGATGACATCTCTATTAATTCTGCGTTCGCATTTAAAGCTGCTATTTCCCAGATTAAGTCCAGGTGTCGGTGATAACTGTTCCCCAAAGACCCCTGGGCACCACCCTGTATGCATTGGAGCCGTATCCTCCACCCAGATGACCTAACCAGGGTGGAGTAGGTCAGAGAAAAGCCAAAAAATATAAATTTACAGTGATTTGAATCTGTTAAATCGCGGAAAAGGTTTCAGGCAGAAACTTACAGGGGTCTTGCATGTGATGTTTAGCCTACAGATTGAGTGGCAGAATGCTGTAGGTCTGAGCAATGTACAGGATGTGTTGTGTGCCTTCACATGGAAAAGAATGTACCCAGATTATAATGTCTCCAGTCTGTGTCTTTAGCCTCCAAGTGAGGTGATGTTACAGCTGCTCTCAGTGGGAGCTCATTCAGAGAGAGAGGAAACCCAGGAGCTGTGTCCACTCTCTGCAGAATCAGCTCGTCCTCTCTATATTGACATGTGTCTTTAGAGAGATCTCAAACACAGACAAACCTGTTTGATCGGTCTGATTACAGAATTGAAAAGAAAGATGTAGGAAATAGTTTAACTTACACTTAAAGCCTCGGTACAGTTTCATCTAGCCTGACCCTGCAGTAGTTCAGGTGGCTTTAAACCTTCAGCGTTTTCTCTTTGGCACCAAAATGCATCATAGAAGCAAAAAGTAAATGCTTTCGTGCAGTTAGATGCAGTTAGTGGCATCTTAATTGACTCTTTGTTTACAGACTGCACCTTCAAACTGTTTTCTGTGGCTATGTATGCATGTAAATGTGTGCGTCCTCATGATTTATGTGTTAAACATCTTAACTTTTATCATTTTATTTAGCTGCACTCTTACTAAGTACTTTTCAACTATTACATTCTGAAAGTACATTGTATTTTAATGCTCTGTCCTTCTCATGGTGGAGAGATTTCTCCTTTGACTGTCTTCCTACTGTGCTTTTGTAACATTAAAAACTGCTGTGTGGAAAAGTACAACTAATTTGACCAGAATTGCATTTTAAAGTTCAACTTTCAGTAATTGCAACAATATTATTCTCATGTAAAGGTCACAGATTAATGCTGAATCTTGACTTCAGTGAGCTAATCAGTGCAGCTTCAGCGAGGAACATGCTTCCTTGTATAAAGAAAAGAAATGCTATAATATGCTATATGACCCACCAAAAACACGATAGAGAAAATTGCCCAGTGTTAAATGTCTTTTTGCTGAGGTTTGCAGCAGCACATGGAAGACACATTATCCACACTGTAGTAATCCCCTCCCTCCAAATTCTTCAGCCGGCCATAGAAAGTTCTAATGACCATCTATCTCAAAGTTAGCCTTATCCTGTGTTTTTACATTTAGAACGTTTTTTTTTTTCCAAAAATGGTAATGTTATTCTTGAGGGGTCAATTTGTGGACTTGGCCATGTGATGCCGTAGAGGAGCCCCTTTCTAACTGTGTTTAAACGGGTGGGCTGTGAAGGGGCGCAGTGTCTTCAAATCTTAAGAGTACACATCGCAGTGGGCTTCGGCTTAGTGTCTATGAGGGGATCCTTTCAGAGAGGCTTGTTCCTTAGGTCAACATCAGCCTCTAAAAGTCGTTTTGTGCTCCCAGGCCGCCTCCTCCTAGAGCCACCCAGGTAATTGAAACCCAGTGTTTTATGAAAAGTGGAAGTGTGTGGATCGGGCCCACTTGTGTTTTGACACGAGATAAACGGTTAAGAAATACAGAAGTTTGAAATGAATTGCCTTTTCTCTGCTCCTGTCAACAGTGGTGTCCGATATCGGCCGGACTGCTGAGCTACTGCATTCCTTATGCTCTTGTGAAAAAAGTCAAATCTGTGTTTCTAATATTCATGCTAAATCTGAAGCATTGCAGGGCTACTTTAAAGCACCAAGGAATTTCACCCTGTTAGGAAAACCCGTAGTCTTTAACCTATTTATTTCCATGATAAATTTCTCATTGACTAAAGGGGTATGTAAGTTATTGCACAGTTATGCTACATCATGTCATTTCTTTGGTTCCATAACTGATTGATTGTATACATTTATCTCAGTTTTGTTTTATAGGTTTTTCTGTCAACGTAGAAAAAGCAAAAATGGCCAAAATCCAATTTCTTGTTGCAAAAGAGAAGCTGTTGTTGATTACTGTAACAAAAGGAATGGCTCTTAAAGATGATAGAGTTTCCAGATGTCAGGTATAAGACATAATGCATAAGACATGAATACGGTTTAGAAATTCTAGATTCATACTGTAACTTTATCTTTATACAATATGTCTGAGCTGCACAAGATGGTACAGAGACAAGGCTTTTCAAATAACTTTTGAAATTTGCTCTAATAAGCCCTAAAGTAAGCTATATAATGACAACAAAATATGTTTTGCCCCAATATTTCCATGTCTTTTGTTGTCCATGTTTATGTTTCTAGACATTTTAGGTCTTGGTTGTTAAAATAGTTTGGAGTAAGGAGATTTGGATATCCAAGACACATGCTGCACACAGAGGCAGATTCAGTTCTAGGGGTGAGAATGACATGGTACCTCGTATCCTTGATAACAATAATATCAAAATACAACAATTCTGGAGACATTGCATCACAATATCTCATGAAAATTTATGAAAAGATAATGGAAAGCCCTAATTACTTAAAATGATTTAATAAACAAACAAACCACAAAAGCCTTTTGGAAAACTGTTAAAATATCTGTATTTGTGTCACAATAATTTCTCACAAGAGGGAAACCAACCAATATCAATACCAGCAATGCATTGCATGTAAAAATATCAAATATTACTCAACTTCTTCTACAGTAACAACTGTGTTATTGTAGAATTGTGTCAATGATAAGCTTGACTAAGATAGCATTACCCCAAAGTTTAGAATAACACATTCCCAGTCTTTTTGGAGAAAAGACATACATATAGCAAAATATTTACCATTCATTTAACATTGTCAAGCTCCAATGCAGCAAATCAGCCCTTGTGTCATGGCTGTACATTGTGAAAGTACTTTTATTGGCTCATTTGAAGGTGGGTGAAGTCAGCCTTAGCACCTGCCTTATGGGAAAAAAACACAGGCCTTAGGAATATATTTACTCAGGCCTTGTAGAGTGACAGTCTTTCAGCCAAATGCTCTAGATTACAGTGCATTCCTACTCTCGACGCTTATATCTGCTTATATTTCTATAGCTGGCAGTGTGCTGAAGTAAAATGTCATTTTCTACAAGCTGTGTGATAATGGCAACAAATATTAATATA
Source organism: Perccottus glenii (assembly GCA_024416835.2). Classification (NCBI taxonomy): domain Eukaryota; kingdom Metazoa; phylum Chordata; class Actinopteri; order Gobiiformes; family Odontobutidae; genus Perccottus; species Perccottus glenii. The sequence continues at coordinate 18,345,143 of CM044552.2, read as the reverse complement.
ACCAGGAAAGATAACTATATTTTAGTTTAGTTGCTGATTTATGGACACAGGGTTCTGTTGAAGCCACAGTTTTGGTAAAGACTGGGCACATTACATGGCTTGTTAAGTCCTTAAGCCTGAGCCAGTTTGGTGTTCACTGTCAGAGTCTGAGATCTCACATTTTTAGATTAGTACAGTTCCGTTTTGTGTAGCTAAGCAAATCAATCAAAACACATCACCTGTTTAGATGAACTGTAGCCAGCCCCATTTCTGTCTGTGTTGTGCATTTAGTCTGTCAGCACAAGTTCTTAAATCCAATTAAATTTAGTGGACAGATAGGCACTCAGCCAGAGAACAATATTCAGCTATCCCACTCTTGGATCAGTAACATTTATTAGCTTTTACAGCAGTAAATATGCCAGCACCTGACACAGAGAAGTGATATTACAGCCTAGGGCCATGTTTTAGCACAAATCAATAAGTAGATGAATGGAATTATGCGTTTGGGTGTAATAGCAGGCTTGAAAAATGATTGCTCTTGGCAGATAAGTTGCTACGAGACGGCAGGTGAAGAAGTGCATACACAGTGACTGGAGCTTGAGGTAAACTGGTGTTTTTTTTTGTGCAATATGCAAACAGTATCTAATAGCACATCACTGCTCCTGTCATGTTATTATTAGGGTTAAACTTTTATAATAACCACACGCTATGAAGCAGAAATTTACCATAACTTGGAGTTAAGGAGAAACTAGGAGAATGTGCATTGTGGTATGGCCCATCTGTGAAAGTGTGCTTAAGCCATATTGTATTACTGTTACCACAACAAATAAAGTGTGTGTGGCATACCCTAGTTTCCTGCCAGCTTTGTCACTGAGATCTTCTGCGAAGCACTGCCCTCATTAGAAGTGTGTCATTTGTCTTCTGTGAGTTGCTTTAGTAGGCTTAGCACCAATTTCTGTCCACACTTACTCTTAAAAGCTTGCTTAACTAACTCCTGGGATTACTGTTACCATTGGAATATTGCTTTATGGACTGCAAAATTTTCATCTGAAGCTTTGGTCATAGTCCCCGGAGCAATGCTGGCATGCCCAGAGAAACCAATTCAAATCAGCTGTAATGTTGCATATGAATTTTTTGGGCCAATAACAATTCATGAGCTTTTTTTTTCACCCCACTAAAGTCACTATTCATTCTGATGAAATGCAGATTTACAGAAACTTCCTGCCTGTGTTTCCAATTTAGTTTTTGGCTCCAACACTGGAGCTATAGTTTCTTAGTCAGCACAATAACACTGTTTATTTGTTGCTCTTTATGGTGAAGTAAGAGATGGTGTCAAGTTACAAAGTAGAAAGAATATTTATCGGAGGATACAAGGGAAAGGTTGTGATTGTTACGTCGTAATGCCAGTTTAGATTAAGAATGTAATGAATCAAAAATACATAAAACATGTGCCATTTTGGTAAGCTGTCATCTAAAGTATGTGTTATATGTTTGTTTTCTATCTAGAGTGTAAAATAATGTAGTATACAGTTGAACAAAATGTAACGTGTAATTACAGTGTACATACTTCACCTTTAATGAAGCCATTTTGTAATTTGTATTTGTGCCTCGTGTCTGCAGGTTGGTGGTTTGTGAGTACAGCAGAAGAGCAGGGCTGGGTCCCTGCTACCTATCTGAACTCCCACAGCGGCACTCGGGATGACTTGGACCTCGGTGCCTCAAAAGCCGGGGAAGGTAAGCCCCTGACAAATCCTGCTGCCTCCTGCCCACCCACTCTCCGACAGACACATTCACACAGACACTTTTGGAGAACTACACACACAGATACAGCATTTGCCCTCAAAACGCTGCCTCTGATCTGTCACAAAATGGAACAAATTCACCTAGAGGACTACTTCTCCACTGGTGGTAGGCGGCAGACGCCTGGCAGACGCCTGGCTACTCTGAACAAGTCCCTGTGTCGAGCTGCCGTCATAAGCGGACTTCAACAGAGTGCAGATTCAGGTCTTGGTAAACAGTGAGGAGGAACAGCAGACCGCAGGCCACTGAAGACCATATTCTGTACAGTAAGATGCAAGACGAGACTATGAGATACAAGCAATGCACAGTGAGCTCACAGTGAGTCATTTGTATCGCACAGTCGGGAATAAAACATGAGGGTTTTCCATGGCTCATAATTATTTTATGGTTATTTGTAATTAAAGCAAGGTCTGACTTAAATGATGCCATTTCATGTCACTGTAGATTTTAAATTCAAGTTCAGTGGACTAAAAAAACGTTGGACTAAAGAATCCAAAAGCTTAATAGAAAACACACCTGAGTTTATTTAGCCAGAAGAACATTCACAAAATGAAATGAATGTTAAAAGGATGTCACTATCAATTGTTTCAGCACCATCAGATAATGTTGATCAACGTCTATCAGCAGCCAGCCATTTTAAAGTTTTAAACTCATTCATCTCTAAATAGTGCTCAGTTGTTTTCAGAAGTGGCTGAAGTATCTATTGCATTGTGTTGCAAAATCCAATGAACTGGAGGTATGGAAATAATTAGGATGCATAATACACTTCCAAACAAACATTTAGATTTTCCAGCACTGTGGCCAGGATGACTTATGCTGTACTGTTTGAGCGTTCTATAAAAATAGGACCCTGAATCCGTTCTGTATATCTTATACTGAACAAAAATTTAAACGCAACACTTTCGTTTTTGACCCCATTTTTCATGAGCTGAACTAAGACTTTTTCTATGAACACAAGACAATGCCACAGATGTTGCAAGTTTTGAGGGAGCGTGCAGTTCGTCCTGGTAACCCACTTTTGGGCAAATGCGCACATTCAATGGCGTCTGGCACTTTGGAGAGGAGTTCTCTTCACGGATGAATCCCGGTTTTCACTGTAGAGGGCAGAAAGCGTTTATGGTGTTGTGTGGGTGAGTCCGTCAAGTGGCCCATGGTGGTGGTGGGGTTATGGTTTGGGCAGGCATATGTTATGAACAACAAACACAGGTTCATTCATTGATTTGAATCCACAACCATCACCTCATGTTGCAGCAGGATAATGCATGGCCCCATGTTGCAAGGATCTGTACACACATCCTGGAAGCTGAAAACATCCCCGTTTTTGCATGGACATCATACTCACTGGACATGTCCCCCATTGAGCATGTTTGGGATACTGACTGTTTTTGGACTCCCTCCAGCCTAAGGCACACCTGTGCAGTAATCATGCTCTCTAATCAGCATCTTAATATGCCACACCTGTGAGGTAGATGGGTTATCTAATCAACAAAGTGCTCACCAACACAGATTTGAAAAGATTTGTGAAGAATATTTGAGCCTTTTGTGTATATACTGTAGAAAAAGTCTTAGATCTTTGAGTTTAGCTAATGAAAAATGAGGACATTTTTAAATCTTTGCATGTACAGTATAAGTCTAAACCATGTTACTGTTTCACAATATGTTGAAATACCATTTTTACACTTACTACATAAATTACAACAGAGGATGTCTAAATGACGACAACAAATGGATGGCCACGCACAGGTGATGTAAACTACATCCAAACCCTGGTTGCGATTGGCTGCCAGAGGGATTTGAGGAAAGAACAATCTGTCAGTGTAATTAATATTTATGTGTTTATGTGTCTAGCCAGTCATGTGACTGGCATGAAACTCATAAAGAATCTTGCTGTCAGTGCTGTGGTCTTCAACAGTCAATGACGAAGAAAGCCCTTCATATTTCATGACAGTTCTCCCTGAAAGCTCAGAATTGCTGAAGGCTGCAAATATAAGCCTCTTTCCATATTGCAGTGTAAGCACAGAGCCTACGCCTTGTTTTGCTCTTATTTGATAGAACAATAAATCTAATCTTTAGGTTTTAGCTACAAAATAATAGCATCCTCTCACTTAGCAGTCCTCCCAGCTGCTCTTTTAGTTGGATGGCATCCCTGCAGATGCAATGTGTGGCCCAGATGCTCTAGAATGAGAAAACCATGCTAACAACATCCTAATTAAAAGCTTAGCAGAATATGTCTTGGTTTAACACTTCCTCTGTAACTTTTACTCACCCGTCCATCCATTCATTCAACCTCTAACTGCCCACCATGTTGTGCTTCGTGGTCAAGTTTATATGTGTGCTCTATGTACCTAATCACAAGGCTGCCATGTTGGATTCATGTCCTGTGTGTGTTGTGTGGTTGTGTAACATTTGTGTCTGTCTCCCATGTTGTGTGTGTTTACTTTTGTCTGGGCGCCATGTGTGTCAGTCACTAAGAGGCATAAGGCCCATCTGAAGAGGCTGGACCGGAGATGGACTTTGGGTGGTGTCATCAGCAGGCAACAGAGCCGAGGTGAACTGAGACAGACACCAAAGCACCTCACCCTCTCCTCATGTGCTGTTTTCCTACTCACACTGTCTTATGTTCAGCTAACCATTTCCATTCCATCTGTTCAGTTTCCATGTTGCAAAAGCTTTCATCATGAGCCATAGTCCAGAGTAACTTACCACTGATTGGTATCAGAGATGGTATAGTAGCAAGAAGCTTTATTCAAGTAAAAGTATAGTTATTCAAAATAAAAGCAACTCAATTGTAAATGACTTGAAGCGATACTGTGTGTCAACTATTCAAGTAGCCAGTACCACCAGCTGCACAAGTACAGTAAGTACAGCCTGGCTAGTGTGATAATAAACTAGTCTTTATGTAACCATTTTATTATCACTCAGTTATTTGGTTATGTTCAGCTGCGTTAGAAGTTGGATTGTAAGCCAGATTTTTCTGATGCATCAGTCAAATAAGTTCTTAGTAAAATTAGTAAAACAATTGAACTAAAGTTCTTAGTATAAAATATTAAATTGCTTAGTAACTCAATTAAATAAGGTCAACTCAACTCAAAAGTAACTACCTTTCCTGGATGACAATATAAACTCAGCAGGAAAGCAGCATGATGTGCACCGATTAGATTAGATTCAGCGTTATTGTCATTACATATTTACAAGTACAATGCAACGAAATGCAGGTTAGGTCTAACCAGAAGTTCAGTAGCAGCAAGTGCAAGATATCCAGTATTTGCATAAATAAATAAGTTAGCACTGTAGATGGATATGTACATAATATACAGATGATATGATATGATAGTACTTGCGAATAAACATTTCTTATTGCAAGATAATTACAATAATTTTGTCTCAGATGTTCCTGTCAAGGCCAGGGTTTTTTCTTGTCACATACGATGCAGCTGTACAGCTGACAGTAGTGAGGATAGGCTATTGAGTTCAGCCCAAACTTTGTGTTTGGCAGCAGTTCCTAGAAAACCTCTCCGGAGTGGAGCGAGAGCTGTTTCCACCCTAGGACTCAAATGCTGCCTTGTGTTAAAAAATGACTGATGTTTTGCTGACTCTACAAAAATCATTTATAAAACTGATGCAGGCGATGCATGTTGTGGTTAGCATAACATCTGATTCAGAGTTTCCCTTCAGTGCACGGCTGGAGATTGTTTGAAAGAGGCTGGTTAGAGGAAAGCATTCAACCAGGCGGAACACAAAGAGGCCGGAAGGAAAAAAAAAAAGCCATACAAAAATATTCTTTACCCATGGAGCAGACTGGAGTTTTGCTGGTAAAGGGAAATGCCATCCCACACACAGTCGGATCCAAAGAAAATGGCCATATTCTTGACCAGAATGTTGATTTCTGTGTACTAACTGGGAGGGAGAAAGGCGCCACACTTTCTGCTCCTCTTTGCTTTGAACACACCTCTTCTCCCTGAGCTGTCTGTGTTTACCCAGAATTGGCTGTAATGACAGGAAACTGTGTCTTTGCTCTACCCCTTAGCCTTCAGGGAATGTATAAATCAGCATGCACTCAATTATTCACTGAGTTAGAGGATGCTTGCTGTCAACTCCAAGGACACTGTTAGTCTTGTCATAATGAGTACATAATAGGCAACATCAGAACTGCACATGCACATGTCACGAAATATGTTTTAGGGAATCAGCCACAAGAATGTGACACTGGTTTTACAGAAGAAGTAAGCAGTTCATCACAATCTACAACTGCAACAACAATTTGAATTACTAGATCACAACAAATGACGGCAGGTGAAACACAAGACCACATTTTCTTTTTTAGCATATGCAACAAAAGGCAACTCCCAATTAAAAAAAATCTAAGCCATGTTGAATATGCTATATCCATGACGTCCACTTTCTTCGGTTATAAACACATACACACACTCGCACGCAAGCATGCACTGCCAGGAAGAACAATAACTCAAATGTGTATAAAACAAAACATATACTGTACCTCTGTTTGTTATATGCCATAAAATAGGTTCCAATAGAACAGAAAATCCCTGCACATCAATTTGATTAGATAAATACTGTATATTAAAAGGCTATTTCAATAATGTATAGCATATGCTCATCTTTTACTGCTTTTTCATTGAGATTAAATCCAGATGTTATGCTATTCAGATATAGCATAGGCATTTAATAGGATTTTCTGTTATACTTTTGACAGAAGAGAAGTACATAACAATGCAGCCGTACTCCGGCCAGGGCAAGGATGAAATTGCTTTCGAGAAAGGGGCCATAGTGGAAGTGATTCAGAAAAATCTAGAAGGCTGGTGGTTTATAAGGTAAGGTTTGCTCAACTGATACCACACAAAATATTCTTAAAGCTATTACAATATTTAATGCACTTCACAGATACCAGGGCAAAGAGGGCTGGGCTCCGGCCTCTTATCTGAAGAAAGTGAAGGATGACTTCACCCCGCGTAAGAAGAATGTTACTGGTCCGGTGGAGATCATTGGTAACATCATGGAGATCAGCAACCTGCTCAACAAGAAGGCCTTGAGTGAGAAAGATGTCCAGACTGAAGGGGTCCCTGAGAGCCCCCAGGTGGCCAAGAAGGAGATCAGCCTCCCGATGCCCTGCTCTGACACAAGCCCAAGTAACAGCCAACAGGATGCAAATACCAAAGTGGAACCTCCTTCACCAGCCATAGCTCGCATTGCTCCTCATCGGGTGGAGATAGGTTGGTTATGGCTGGTATTACTGAATTACTGATAGAGGCACAGTCTTTAATTGATTCAGTTCATCATTCTTAGGCTCACAATGTTTTCATAGCCATGCATACAGTACAAGGTATATGAAGACATAATATCAAAGTGGTAAAACATCTACCAAATAAAATGTATACTATAACAGCAGTGCAAATGTACTTGAGTTAATGGTTAGTAAAGAATTGTTAATAAATATTAAATAATAATATCCTTATTGAAGAGCTACAAGTGCTATAATGCAATTCAATGCCTAGGATAGCCTTCAATCAAAGTTTAACCTGCAAGTGAATGGTACCAGTGCCAGCAGTGGAGGTTCAGAGACTTGCATTACCTTATGTTGAACAGTACAACTTTTACTATGCCAAACAGGGCTTTCACATACACACGTGGACAAAATTGTTGGTACCCTTCGGTCAATGAAAGAAAAACTCACAATGGTCACAGAAAAAACTTTATTCTGACAAAAGTAATAATAAATAAAAATTCTATGAATGTTAACCAATGAAAGCCAGACATTGCTTTTCAACCATGCTTCAACGAAATTATTTTAAAAAATAAACTCATGGAACAGGCCTAGACAAAATTGTTGGTACCCCTAACTTAATATTTTGTTGCACAACCTTTTGAGGCTATTACTGCAATCAGACGATTCCTGTAACTGTCAATGAGACGTCTGCACCTCTCAGCAGGTATTTTGTCCCACTCCTCATGAGCAAACTGCTCCAGTTGTTTCAGTTTGAAGGGTGTCTTTTCCAGGCGGCATGTTTCAGCTAACCATTCTTGGGTCTTATAGCTGTGTTTTGGGTCATTGTCCTGTTGCAGAAGACCCATGACCTTCGACTGAGACCAAGCTGTCTGACACTGGCCAGCACATTTCTCTCTAGAATCCCTTGATAGTCTTCAGATTTCATTGTACCCTGCACAGATTCAAGACACCCTGTGCTAGATGCAGCAAAGCAGCCCCAGAACATAACAGAGCCTCCTCCATGTTTGACAGTAGGGACAGTGTTCTTTCTGATATGCTTCATTTTTCCGCTCAGAACATAGAGCTGATGTGCCTTGGCAAAAGTTCCATTTTTGTCTCATCTGACATTCTCCCAGAAGCTTTGTGGCTTGTCAACATGTAGTTTGGCATATTCCAGTCTAGCTATGATGGTGCGATCTGACACTGATGTTCCTTGAACATGGAGTTCACCCTGGATCTCTTTAGAAGTCTTTCTGGGCTCTTTTGTGCAAATACCAAAGTGGATTATCCAGCCATAGCTTTGATTTGTCATCAATTTTCCTCCTGCCACGTCCAGGAGGTTGGCTACAGTCCCATGGATCTTAAATTTCTGTAAATATGTGCAAATGTAGTCACAGGTACATCTAGCTGCTTGGAGATGGTCTTATAGCCTTTACCTTTATCATGCTTGTCTATAATTTTCTTTCTCTTTCCTTCGCTTCCTCTGGTCCATGTTGAGTGTGGTACACACAATGTCACCAGACAACACAGTGACTACCTGAAGCCCTATAAATAGGCCCACTGACTGATTACAAGATTGTACACACCTGTAATGCTAATTAGTGCACACACCTTGAATTAACATGTCCATTTGGTCACATTATTTACAGTCTTTTCTAGGGGTACCATCAATTTTGTCTAGGCCTGTTCCATGAGTTTATTTTTAAATAATTCAAAGTTGAACCTGCATGGTTGAAAAGCAGTGTCTGACTTTCATTGGTTAACATTCATAGAATTTTTATTTATTATTACTTTTGTCAGAATAAAGTTTTTTCTGTGACCATTGTGAGTTTTTCTTTCATTGACTGAAGGGTACCAACATTTTTGTCCACGTGTGTATAACATCTCATATCATTCTTGCAATCATTGGTTAATACAGATTGCATGTTTTCCTATTGTGCAGCTCTAGAGCCACTGACAGCATAAATGAGTTAAAATGAACCCGTCAACATGTTAAACATTAGGTTTATTTGTTTATTCCAGGATCACCAGTTCTCAGGCAAAAACCTCCCCCTCGAAGAGATGCCACATTGGTATGAATTTTATTTTATTATGTTAAATTTTAACCACTTTATGGAAATACAATTGAGATACTTAAGATAATTGTGTTTTTTTGCTCTAATTTTAATCTCATTTGTATTCAGGGATTCCAGTTGCCATCCCCACCTGAGCCCCCTACAGTTGAAGCAGAATACTACACTATTGCAGAGTTTCAGTCCTGCATTTCAGATGGGATCAGTTTCAATGGAGGACAAAAAGCAGAGGTAAACCTGGTTCTTAATATGTTTTAAAAGTCTATTTTGAGAGTCAGACTGACTTTTACTGTATCTTTTAGGTGATTGAAAAGAATTCTGGAGGCTGGTGGTATGTGCAGATTGGAGAAAAAGAAGGCTGGGCACCATGTTCATACATCGACAAACGTAAAAAGCCCAACCTGAACCGCAGAACAAGTACTCTGTGTCGTCCAAAAGTCCCACCTCCAGCTCCTCCAGTCAAAAAACAAGACTCTGTGGAGACAGCACCTCCAAGCAGCCCTGGGTCAGAGGCTCCAGAGTCTCCTAGTAGACCTGTCTATGAGGAACCAGAGTATGATGTTCCTGCCATTGGTGATTTAGACCTTGAGTCTGAGTTTGAGTTTCTGAGAGGAGAAGGATCCTTAGTGGACACAAAGAATGAGGATACGTCTTCAGAGAAAGGATCCCATGTCTCTTCTAAGCCCTCACCAGCGTCATCCCTCCACAGCGCCTCCTTCAAGATGGAAGAGTCATTTGAGGATAGCCATGAGGTGGAAGCAGAGAAAGAGTGCATCTATGAGAATGATGGCTTCTGGCCTTTCAGAGAGACCCCAGAACGGCAGTGCAGCAGGGACTCAAATTCCTCCAAAACAAGTGTTTTGTCTGATTCTGGCAAGGCCTCTATCCAAACTCCTTCCCCAGGATGGAGACCTGCTGTGAGCAAACTCAAGATTGATTTGAATGGGAGTTCCTTTTTGACAAAATCTGAAGATGCATCCAGTCCAAAGTCTTCCTCTGTTGAGTCCACTCCAAAAAAAGATCAAGAGGAAAACAAAATGTCCCCTTCCACTAAGGCTTCTGCAAAACTGAAACCTGTAGTGAGGCCTAAACCACAGCTAGCCAAGTCCCCCAGTGCGGAAAAGATGGATATCAGTACTTTGAGAAGACAGCTGCGTCCAACAGGGCAGCTCAAAAACAGTAACAAAACATCCAAAGGTGAAGACTCAGAGACCGCTTCTGTAGTCTCCTCTGAGGACTCCTTCTCTTCCCAAAGTACGTCTGATCTCTCATCCAACTACTCCAAAGGAAGCCGGGGGGACTCTGACCTAGAAAGCTGTAGTCTGTATCGCACAACAGACCCCTACGAGAAAGTCCAAGAGTCTGAGCTCAGCTTTCCTGCTGGAGTAGAGGTGGAAGTGCTGGAGAAGCAAGAAAGTGGTTGGTGGTATATCCGCTGGGGCGATGTAGAGGGTTGGGCCCCTACTTACTATTTGGAACCAATCAGGAATCAAGATGACATTGTGGGGTCAGAATCAGATGATACTCCAACAAAACCTGTGAGTCTCAGTAAATCTAACAGTCTTGAGAAAAACGAACAAAGAGTGCAGGCTTTGAACAACATCAATCAAAACCTGAAGAAGGTTACTCCACCGATTCCGTCTAAACCTCCTGGCGGTCTCTCCAAACCATTAGGATTGTTTCGTACATCCAAAAAGCAGAACAGCACCAAGCAACAGCAGGTTGTTAGACCTCAGTCTGTCTTTATATCAGCCCCTATTATGGATGGTCCAAGCCCTGTCAGCTCATTGAGAAGAAACGAGTCCCTAAACTCGACAGACCACCCCCGTGTAAGCCCAACAGTGCGCCGCAATGCCTCATTTGGCACCGTGCCCCGCAACCTGACTCCAAACAACATCACACTTCCTATTAGGTACAGATCTGGCACTGGTAGCTCTGAGTCTCTGGGCCACAGCTCTCAGAAGAACGTAGTCCCTGTTTCTACAGTTAAACCAAAGCCCCACATCATTCATAATAATCTCCGAGATCTGTACGTGTCCATTGCAGATTACCATGGTGATGAGGAGACCATGGGGTTCCCAGAGGGCACAACTCTGGAGGTTCTTGAAAGGAACCCTAATGGTTGGTGGTACTGCAAGATTCTGGACAATGGCCGACCAAGGAAAGGATGGGTTCCCTCAAATTACCTCGAGAAAAAGCACTAGCACTCATGTACAGAGCTGGGAGAACTCTTAACATGTGTGTAAAGACTACTTTAACAGATTCATTGATTTTATGAAGACCATTAAATGTGTTAAATACAGATTTTGTTCCCGGTACCTGTGCCAAAAGGATCTGCCAGAGCCTGATTATGACTTTTATGTGGGACATCTGGTACAGTGAGTGGTGGTGATGGAGGGCCACAGAAGTTGCATGTTGGGACAGCCAAAGAGGGAACGAGAAAGTTGAGAAGGACGCTTTCATCAGACAAACTTTAACTTGAAATAAAATGTCTAAAAATGATCTTTTGTCCAACTTTTTATGTCTGTTTTTTATAAAGTCGTTAAAGCATCTAAAGCTTTCTGCATGTTTGAAAGAATCCATTATACTGACTATGCTTTGGGCTGTTAAAACTAAGCAATTTTTTACTTCTTTTCCCAAAGACATCTAAAATGTTGCCAAAGCTTTTCATGGTGATGTCTGTTTGCATGTTTTTTTTAATATCCCTGTCATCTCTCCCTTTTTATATTTTACATATTTTGGTCTCTGATATTGTTTTACCTATAATGAAACTTGTGAGCATCTCAAAGTGTGGCAATGTTTCTTTTCTGAAATGTTAAATCACCAAACATCACCGACTTTAAAATGACTTAACTTCAACAATTCTATTTATTCACGGTGCTAAAATGAAAAACTGAAAAAAAAGAAAAAGAAAGAAAAATTTACAATAACCAAAAGTTTATATAATATTATGACGGTTTGAAATTTCTGCTGGGCAGTAAATTTGACATACAGTAACTCTTCAGCTGCTGCAGTACTGCGATGCTTGCTTTTGTTTCCTGTTAACTGTGTGACCAATGATGTTAACAGAAGTGCCTAAAGAACAAAGTTAATAAATGCACTTTTGAACAATAATCAGTCTTCATTTGTTTATTTTAAACTGTAACATCTACTTATAATAATAGATTACACTGTAAGTAATCCATGTACTGTATACTGTTGCTTGGAGATGCATTGTGTGTTTTATGTATCCCATAACTGCCTCACAAAGCTTTTTCTACACCAGTGAAGTGCAAAAGTAAATAGTGTTGGCTTGACAAACTACAAGCAACAGACTCCAACAAAAACCTCAACCACAAGCACATAGTAAGCAATCACAATTGTCTCAATGGCCCATTGTTTGCGAACATTTTTTTACCAGCTATGATGATATTGAAACCGAAGACTAGTCCGAGTGTAAATACAGCTTTTTAAGTCTCTGAGAGTCTCCTGTGTAACATCACTTTCTTTATACCTTTATTTTAATATCCCTAAAAGCTGCTAGTGTGGGTCCCAAACAGTATATACAATAACCCACTGGGGATGCCTAGATGTGTGTGTGGCAGCAGGCAATGTTCGCAAAAGGGAAAGGGACGTTTAAAATGGAATCATTATCTGGGGAATTAACTACAGATGGATGTGGCGTATAATAAACATTTTAATGAAAGCTAATTACATCCCATAATCTCGGGTAATATTAGGGCTCTCACTTGTGTTGCACTAATGGATTTCTTGCCACAGCAAAGGCAGCAGCTCTCCATATTGAATCTGTTTATATCCAATATAAACTCATATCTCCGCCTATGCAGTACAGCTCAAGTGTTTGAGCAGCTGGATGCAGTTACCCAAATAAATTAGCTCACACTTGGTTGTCTGACATCCCTTTCATTTCAACCAAAGTGCTGAGCCCATAAGTGCTGCAGTTCCCTTCGATTGGCCTTTGCTGGCAGCTAAATGCTCCCTGCTAACCCTCGTGTTTGCCTTCGGTTCACTTGCCTTTTATTCTGTGGTAACTGGCTGCCTAATTTAGCATCAACTGACAAAGCAGAAGTTTAAGTTACTAGGGCAGACTCCATAATTTTGTCGCCTTCAGCTATAATTATAAAAACACCAAATCAAAACAGCAATGTAGTTCCCACTATCACTGTACATTACTGAAATATTGAATCTGGAGCTTGAAACTTAATAACACTACCACTCACAAGAATTTAAAGTGAAACACGGCCATACTTCATTGATCTTACCACACACTCTGACTAATTAATAAGCATCTTTGTGGTTAGCCCTGTGGTTGTGGGATGTACCCCCTTTGGAGGATTTACGAGACTGTGTTAACCAAATGAAGCAAATGAAGTTGGTTTAAAGAAAGCCATTTGTTTACATTTACATAATAAATTGCTATATTATGTACATAGGATGGGGGTGTCTTTTTTGCCCAAGCCATCCCACAATGTTCCTGCGTAATACAAATAATACAAATTTGGAATTTGCACTCCACAAAAAGGTGTTAAATTGACACTTTTTGTACACTTCCAAGAAGAAAGGTGTTTTAGAACAGAGCAGTCACATGTACAACTGCCCGGATGTCCTCTTATCATGCCCATAAGACTATGATGTGCCATTTACAAAGTGTGTACATGTGTAATTACTGATGGTAAGAAGGCTAAGTTTTAGAATAACTAAATAATTATATGCTTGTGGCCTTTCAGCCAATCAATATAATGTTCTACCTTGTTAAATGCTCCATATCTTCCTCAAAATAATCATAATCTCACTCAATCAGTTGCCAATTAAAATGCACTAGAGCCTGGAGCCTGACCTTTTCCACATACAGTTATTTTTTCAGGTTGCATAAGATGCTGTTCATCTTATTCCCCACTTGAGGGCAGCAGCACTCAGCATCTCACTGGACTAGCAGAAGCCATTGCAGACAGCAATCAGCACTAAGAGCGTGTGAGGGTAAAATCAGTCAGATGATATTTAGAACAATGAACAGAGTCGTACTTTTTCAAGCAAATGTTTTTATTTTATTTTGCATTTCTACTCACAGTTTTCCCATGAACGCTGCAAATCTGACACGCACAAAAGATTTTTTACATCTAACTGAAACCCCAAAAGTTTAAAGGCCTTACATAGAACAGAGAAACAAATTAAAATTCTTGTTGGAATACAGATCTCTAGATAGATAGAAATGATATCTGTCCTGAAGAGTTACAATGATGACAGTCATATAGTCATATAGCCTTTAGAAACATGGCAGCCAAGTTCACTGAGAGGTCTGAGTGGAAAGTGTGTACAAAGTCACTGAGATATAGTGTATTCATGTTACTTCCACTGAGCCCGGCTGTGTGCTTGCTTCTCACCTCTAAGAACACTTGGCCATGTACAACCGGCTGTAGGGCTGTTTCATGTCGGGACGTTGCTCGCTGTATTTGTGCTTATTGGAGTGCAGCATAAAACAGTGCTGCATTAGAACCAGACCCTCAGGGTAGTAAATAACCAATGATGTTTACTCTGGCCAGGTCTGCATACCATGGCTCTAAACACTTTCCCTGTGAGTTATAGTTGTTTACTAAAAGCCCCTGCCTTTGTTATTCATATGCTATATGGCTGGATGTTACACAAATCTACTCCTATGAAGCGCAAGGATCTGAGAGATGGCTGCCTTTTGTTCCTCTGTTACACACTCCCTGCATAAGAGATGAATCTATCATCAAACATTGCTATAATGTTCATTTTGGGACAAGATAATGGCACTAATGTTCTCATTTCCCTATCTTCTTTTCCAAATCAACCTGAGTCCCCTGCTGTGTGGAGAATATTATGTGGCTGTGAAATGGAAAGGGACACTTTTAACTGTTTATAGCACATAGTGAAATGCCGGCACTGAAATAGGCTTTGCAGAATATAGGCAGTAAAGTCTTAACCTGTCAAAGAGTTTTTTTGCACATCCAACACTTTTTCATTTCAAAAGCCTCAGCAAAAACAAAGCTTAATATAAACAGTAATACACCAAGGTCAGTGTTTTTTTCCCACTTTATTTAACAAATATAATGCAGAAACCAGCTTATGAATGTTGAGCACCTCCCAAGATTTCCCCACAATTCTTTTTTCACTTGCATTATTTTGACTAGAAATATTTGGTCACATTGGAAAAGCATGTCACAATAATTATGACCATATGGCTTCACTACAACACAAATTAGCTTCTGACAAAAATAAACCAAACCCTTTGTTTTAATATCTGGCATCAGTGAAACTCAACCACAGATTTTTCCACAATCTTTGCAACAATATAAGCAATTCTCCTATTCTTATAGACACAATAGGCATACATATAAAATAAACAGTGATCATTCAATCACATTGACAAAATAAATAATATCCATTATGTACAGTCAGTATTTTACTTTTCATCATCATAATCCTTTTAAAAGTGAAATTGTTTGTTTGGTCTTGTAGAAGAAATCAACTGTAAAAATGTTTTTCAATAGATGAAGTTTCCAGTCTAATGCAAAAAGGACATGCTGTCACTAAAATACAAGTTTCTCAGCAGTGACAATGTTTAGCACAGACATTAGCACATTTTAACCCCAAGGTCACATGATTACTACATTACATGTTTTCTGTAACTTAAATAATTCCCTCAGAACAACCTTAATTCAACTGAGTATGCAATATGTATTTCTGTGAGTGATGTCACAGCAAGGGCAGTAAACACCAGAAAATAACTTATTTTCCTTAACAAGTAAAAGCAGTCCATAATGTATGAGATTAGTCGAGCAAATATGTTCATTGAGTTTGCTTTTAGAAGCACTCAGTCACTGAAATGCTAATGAAATTCTCACGGAAATGTCTCCCAAAAAAAGCCAATGTCTTGTCACAGGTGGGATGTGTTTGTTGTGTAGTGTATGAAAATGAGCGGACAGTATTTTTGTTTGAATTTATACATAAACAAGTTTGTAATCTGAATGAGTGAAATGACTTGTCATTCTTGTTTTTCCTGACATTTTGTTCAATTAGACATGTCAAATACACAATTTCTAAGGATATTATACATTTTTTATTAGTTCCCAATAAAGAAAATCCTTGTTTCAATGTCATTCAGAGTTCCCTTCATGTGATCAGTTAAAAAATCTACATACTATTTGTTAATGCCTGGCTCATGGATTACATAAATATTCATTGACTTTTAGACAGTTGTCTGATATGCATAATGTACATTTACATATGGTGAAATTTTAAATATATTGCGCAACCCACCTTCTTGCAAACAATTTTTATTAATAATTAAAGCATCTTATCAACACTTTGCTGACAGTTAAAGGCCTCACTTCCTTGTTTTACCTCAGACATACAGCAACCTCTTTCCACTTCCTGGTTCTTTCTTTGCACTGATTTACCATACATCCAATTCAATCTGCGTGACCTTATATAGTGCAGAGGTTTTCACACTTTGCATTGTGTTCCAGCTCTAACTGCAGTTCACCAAAGCACAGTAGGAAATGGAAAAAAATACGCAGCAAAATACTGACAGAAAGCATTGTCTCTATGAAAACTATTTACGCTGAAACACTATAAACAGCTGCTGCTACAAGATCAGCAGGTTCTGTAGCCATCTTTAAAAAACACCTGAAAACACTTCCGTCAACACCTGACTGACAAACACTGAGTTCTACTTCCTTTCTATCGATTCCTTTCTTCAAAAAAACAAAAAATTCTCTTATCCTTAGCTTTGTATGCTGTGCTTGGTTTAAACTGACTAGTTTTTGGTGCACTTATGCTTTTTGTATCTTGTGTTGTTAAAATTGCTTCCATTGTTTTCCTCACTTGTAAGTCGCTTTGGATAAAAGCGTCTGCTAAATGACTAAATGTAAATGTAAACATCTAAGAAGTCAAAAGTGCTTCATTTCATAACCAACATGTGGAGACATTAAACGTTTACAGCTTACATACTATTTCTTTGAGACCAATGGGCATTAAACCTCTTCTGTTTAGGTTTTAGACAGTCTCATCCTTCAATAGTGAGCTTTCCACAGTGCTATCAGCAGCAAAATGGAGGCCTATCCAGCAGTAAGTAGGACAGACGCCTCTTTAGATTACCATTTATTTTCCCACACATTTACAGTTCACCAGACAAAAATAGGCCAAGGTGTGGGCAAGCCATTAGTAATACAACCTTTCTGAACCAACTATAAGCTGCTGCTAACATGAAGGAGTAGTTTCATTTTCCTGAGCAAGACTGCACACGTACAAAGCTATCAGTGGCTTTCCAGGTAAAGTCGTACTACACAACCTCCACAAAAGAACTTGGATGGCTTTGACATTGTTCCTGTAGGTGTGTCACACGTCACGCGCTGCGGTAGGTCTTGATGATGTCTTTAATTTTTCTCCTGCAGATGGGGCAGCAGGCGTTGGCCATGTTTTTGAGTTTGAGGCCGCAGGTGTAGCAGAGACACATATGTCCGCAGGCGTACAGCACTGTGTCCACAACATTCTCGTAGCAAATAGTGCACTCGTCGCCCCATGAGTTGGATGGGAAGCTGGGAGACTCCGGGTGGCTGGAGAACGTGGAATTTTGAGTTGTGCCTGTATAAAGAACAGGTTAAATGTTAAAATTGATAATATTGGTAAACACTAGAATCCTATAGGGTTAAGTTTAATTGAACTGTTTATTAAGAAGTGGGGTGAGGCTTTATTAATAAAAAGGTAACAGATAAATTAAAAGTGGAGTGTGTAGTTTTGACAGAAATAGAATGGTTAAAATGGCTCCACCAGGTTCTATGGAGCTACACATTTTTTCAATATAGACAAATGCAAAGAGTGTTATTTTGTTATTTTGATGCACACATACGTTTAAAAGCATGATTTTAACTAGTGTTTTTCCATTTTGGGTCCAGACACTGCTATTCCTGCCTTAACTCTTACAATGGGTTTCACATAAAACTTCACATACAACACCAGCAGTTGTCACCTCCAGAAGCGGTAAGGCATTCAGCAAAAAACTACACCTTTACCAATAAGACAGCTGTACATGCCTCCAGCCACTTGGCAATGATGAAATCAGACAGGAAATACATTTAATTAAAAAAGTAAAAAAAAAAAAATTATAAATAGGAAATTAGCTATTGGCTATTAAGGAAGGGTTCATTTATATTAATGGTGGCATAAATGACTGCAGCGTTTATAAAAAGAATTAGGTTTATCGTGTCTGACACTTTCGGATCTAACTTTATAAAATTATGAGGGTGATCTTGAGGACACCTGAACTCTGAAAGAGACCTAGAACAAACCTGTCGAGGAGGAGAAGGCCGTGTGATAGTTGGAGTTGAGGTTGAAGTTAAGTGGCGAGTTCAGGTTGGACTCTGAGTTGTAAAGACTTGTAGGAGTGTTGGGCGTACAGGACGGGGAGCTGGGGACTGAGATCCCTCTAAGGTCTGGCTGCACAGATGAACCTGCAGAGGAGCAAACAACAAGTTTAGACGTTACATCATTTCAGTGTTGCAAAATATGAGAATCCTTTTTTTGTCAGCATCTTGTCTTGTCTGTCACACTCTGCCTTCACACAGACAGACGGTGCTAGCTTCGGGCAGATGACTTGTGAATGCGGAGTGAGTCAGAAGCCGGTGTAGTCTTGTCTGTGATGCCAAAGCCCCTCCTCCCTTCATGTACCCATGTTCCCTCTGGGTAAGGTACAAACCCTCACACTGAGAATCTTTTGTCCCCATTTGCACTTTCTAATTTCTGGCACTGGCTTCTCTTCTCATATTGATGCTCAGTCCAGTTCAGCATCTTGAGAGAAAATCTGATCTACTCTCGATGACAGACTTTAAGCATGGATGTTTACATCCCGTCCTTCAACTGACCGTGGCAGAAATGATTTGGCACAGCCATCTGTCCAGGTGTCAAATAATCTGAAATTGTTAATTAACATCCAAGTCATTTTCTAGTCCAACTATTCATATAAAAGCAATTTGGAGAAAAGCTTAACAAGAACCACAGATGGTGCAATATGAAAACAACATCACGTCCAATGACCTTAGAATGAAAATGAAGGATTGCGTGGTTTATCCTGTGCACTCAAATGTATACAATAAGTTGCATAACCCTCACTGTGTGATCTGGTCCACAGTTCTGAAGCTTTTTACTTGGACTGAATCAACCGCTGGAGGCTCAGTTTCAGCCTACATAAACAAAGCATATGAGTTTTTTAGTCATGAAGCAAGCAGTTTACTGTTCAGGAACCCAACAAGCAGAAAGCACCATTTAAAGACAAGACTTCTGGTCTGTGAATTAAAACACTATGCAATATTTGTAGACAGATTTACCAATGTATATTTCACTACTACAGCAATAACAGTATGCTAAACAATCTAGTTATGTCTCAAACCAGAAACTATAGCTTCTACTATTCTAAGAGCTGCTTAAACAACAAAGGGACAGACTCCAACAAACTTCATAATGTTTTCTTAAAGTTTCACGATACAATTCAGCTGTTAGCTCAACCATCAAAATGTTTGGACCATTTTGCTGAGGCATGCTCTTTTTAAGCTATATTGTGTAGCAGATAATGGCCTTTTTGTCATTTACTCACAACAGTGAGTCCCTTCCATTACCTACTTTACATGCCCTATGTGGCAGTGCAGCTGTTAGCAAATGTCTTGGTCAACTCTAATGAGGCAGAATAGATAACCAGCCTTTCATCAGGGTTGCCTTTTATCTTGTTTTGTATTATGAATTTATTGCTGCCAGTGCCACTGTGAGTGTCTTTAGCTATGCAGGCTGTAAGGAAGCCCACTGTATATGTGTACAGTATGTGGAAGACTATTTAATATAGCTTTCAACACTTGATTAACTGATATAGGCACCTCTGCTATTCACTGGAGGGCTATATTTTCTTCAGTCAGATTTGGAAGTTTCAGATTTAGTTTGAAAACATACCACAGAGGGATATCTAGAAAAGTAAACCTTTTAATTATCTTAATATGAGAATACTATTGATTACAAAGATTGACTTTTGTGATATCTGACAGAATGGCTATGCGAGAGAGCAACAGACTCCCATCTGTTCCACTTCACGGGATTGACAACACCCAGCCATGACAAACTGTCACTTGCTTCAGTGGCTAGATGTTGCCCAGGCAACACATGTTGTGCAGCTTGCAGCATGCAGTGAGTGGGTGAGCAGAGACGTCACTAAAGCACTCCATGCAGCTGGAGCGGGTAATGACTCAAGGAACGTTGGAAACCCTAAGACCTGGCAGTGGGGGGTTTTCAAGTGAGAGGAGGTGTGTGGTGCTGGTGAAGGACTGACATTAAGATAAAGGAACTGCGGGCTCTGAGTGGAAATCAAGTATATGAAAAACTCTGTTGCAATTACATTTTAATAATGCATATGGAGGGCATCAGTAGGAGCAGAAGGCCTCCTCTATATACAGTACATAATGTTGCTCTGCAGAAAGCCCACACATGACAGAAATACCCTCCTCAGCCCTAGCCTGGACTTTCTATACCAAACACAATAAAAACAGCCTTTACTTCCTCCGCACATCCTGACAACAATCACTTATTCCTTTGTAGGTCAATACATTTTAATTTACTTATAGATTTAGTGCACTGAAGTTTGCACCATCATTAACAACTTGGGCAAACTTGGAAACAAAGCCACTGTGATAGAAAATTACAAAACCGTCACACAAAATAGGACACAGTATCTTCTAACACTGTTTTGCTTTTATTTATTACAAGCAATGCTTCATTTGATTTTATGAGAGACACAATCCTTTAAGTAACCTCTGTGCAGTTGTATTTTTTATTATCATTATGAAATAAGATGAGGCTATTATATTTCAGTATTTGTGGGTTTTTGTGTGTGAGCTTTTCATCTCCATTGCTACCAAGTGGTTGCTCAAGGACAGATTTACTGATTGTTCTTGAGATAACTTTTGTCATAAATTGGCAGATTTGCATTATACAATACATTCCAGCAACCTAGGAGTCCTGAATCCAAACATAGGCATGAATAACCTCACTTCAGTTTCAGCTGATCTGGTGCTATCGTTCTGTAAAATCTGCTGGAGTCAAACCCAGTCGATAGAAATCACGGGGATACAAAGCTGACATTCATATGCGCACTGTGGGAGCAGAATGTGAAAACAAAAAAGCTAAATTTGATTTGATAAAAACTCAAAGGGCTGCCCAGAAAGTCAGATGGAGGGTGAACTATTTTATGACTTGGCAGAGAAAGCCCCACCTTCAAGGTCGTGTAAAGATCAAACACTTTTTAACCACACTTTTTGAATGTAAGCTACAAATCTACTAAAGCTCCACAAAAATTGTCATTATTTGTTGATCCATGACAATAATGATGAAAAGGAACAGTAGACACTTATCGGTATACTCCCATTTTTATAAAAATAGTAGAGCTTTAAATCTCACATTAGTACCACTACCCAATATATCTTTGTAAAACACAAACTGGACTGTGGAGTTTGTCAATTTGTTATGTTAGAGAAATATATCAAAAGAAAAGGCAGAAACTGGTATACCACTATTTTGTGGAATTAATTAGATTTTTAGTTGTCGTTGTAATAATAGTATTAGCAGTGTCCATGTTAGTTTCGTGCTAGATTTATTAGGCATTATTTGTCATTCGAATATGTCAACATAGAACTTACCTATGATCCTGAGTTGTGTAATGGTCCCGTGCAGACCATAGAACATCCAGAGTGGCCTGGAGTTGTCCACACACAGCTGCATCCCTGCGCTGACCCCGTTATGGCTCATGATGACCTCCCCCTCTGCGTTAACTGCAAACCCTAAGATGTCGCCCCCCTGCAGCGACACCCCCACTCGACACACAGCCCAGAATTCCTTGCGGTCGACCAGCGACTCGGGGTTAGAGGGCAGGTCGCTGGGCCTCAAGGCTGCAGGATCACATGAGGTCACTCCATATGAGAGAGCACCGGGCCGTGTCACACCTGCCTTTGTCACCTTCACAAAAACTGTCTCTGAACAGCGTAGTGGGCGACTGGTGAAGACGAGGGTCCGCTCATCGCCACGGTGATCCAGCCGCGCCACCGTGTGCTTGTCCAGGATTGTGGCATGGATGCCATGCACTGAGTGTAAGTGTAAGTCAGTGTCCAAGTGAGCAGGCAGCAAGGAGCACTGCTGTGAGTTCTGAGAGTTTTGGGGAACATGGCATGAACTGGAGCTGAGGGGCTGCTCTTCCTCATCGTCTTCTTCATCCTGTTGCTGCAAGCGCAGGTCGCACAGGCTGATGGAGAGGCGAGGGTCATCAGCATTGCGCAGGATGGAGGCCCGGTGGGCAGCATATGAACGAGGACGCAGACAGTCCACAGGGACCATCTCACTGTCTGTGGAGCACACACAGTCAACAGAGTTATGTAACCACTCAGTTTATGCAGTATTTAAATATCTCACTATTTGATTTTGCTTTTTTATTTATACAGTCACAGGGGTTTCCATTTTGACTTATTGCATGTGAAAAAAAGCCAATAAAGAACCAAAAAATGTATGCAACGCTTTTGTATTCTGTGTTTTTTCACAAGAATCACTGCTTTATTTTACATTCACTGTCCGTTGGCTGCTCATTCATTATACCTGCCACTGCAAACAAATGGTCTCCCCCAGCATTCACTCTAACACATACCATTGCTTCTAAGGCCTGTTGTTCAGTAATAGATGTGTCAATGTTTAATGAACACATCATGGCTTTAAGTTGGGGACAAACTGGAGCTGGGTGGCAGTGACTACACAGAAAAAGAAACTTAACAGCTTTGTAACATTAAAACGGGAAGTGAGCACATGATAAAGCTCCT
Organism: Perccottus glenii; assembly: GCA_024416835.2. Lineage (NCBI taxonomy): Eukaryota > Metazoa > Chordata > Actinopteri > Gobiiformes > Odontobutidae > Perccottus > Perccottus glenii. Next base: position 18,322,209 of record CM044552.2, on the reverse strand, counting down.
CTTCCTCTCTTTCCTCTCCCACACTGGCTACTTTAAATCCAATTGACTTCACAGTTCTTTTTCTTATTTTTTATCTTGATTGAGGTTTACACATATATAGTTTGCAAACATAGACACTTAAAAAGGCCACATTTTAAACTACTAGCGCCATCAGTCATTGTCTATGATCTGTATATCTGTACATGTCTGTATGTTCGCATAGTAAAGGCGTTACAAGTGTATGTGTTCACATGTATCACACTTTATCCCAATCATGTGCACTGTCAATAGATTCAGCTATGTGTCTGGCTGCCATAAGAGGTCCCTTTTTCCTACCATCAATATAAAAGGCCTTCTGACAAAGTGCAGCACATGTTAGCTTATGTCATGTGACACCTTCATAAATAGCCATTCTTTATGCTTATTTTGCTGTGAGTGTAAAACAGAAGTCACATGGGAACTGAATCCTAAATGAGAACAGATTGAAAAGCAAATGGAGCATGTCTTTCCATGAACAAAGTTAGGGACATGTTGCCAAATTTAACACAACCCTCCGACACAGACTAAAATTAGCCTGATTGGACATTTGAGGAGAACAGAGGGAGAGGTTTGACTGACGTGATGGTTGTGGTGGGCTTCCCCCAGGGAAGTGGCTACAGGGACACACAGGAGAAGGGTTTTTAAAAAATAGAACGATGTGGACACTTGAGTGGAGCGACGGAGAAAGGGCATACCTCACTAGTGCCAGTTTATCACACAAAGACAGAATATCTCCGGCCTGCTGCTGATAAACCGCTTGAACTTAATTACTTCCTCAAGTCATGAGTGCCCACTGCAAAGCACAGGGGCTCTTATTATTAGCCACCTTATCATCTTCAAGGCAAACCTATCAGACTTATCAGATCATTTCTCTTTGCTGTTCTCGCTTCTCTCGGTTCCATCCTTTTTGCATTTCTGAGACAAAACAATACATGAATGGAATTAGAGACAAAAACACTCTCCACAATCATCCTCTGCAAAAGACAAATAAATGAACACTTCTATGGTTCTTGATTTATCAGATACAGTAACTAGTGAATGGAGGGCCAAATGGCATTTTTGCAGTGCTACACTTCCTCTTTCTGGCTTTGGATGATCTGGAAAATCAGTACAGTAAATGTATGGCTGCTACATTCTTTGCAACATTCTCAGCATGACATACATTGAAATGGGAGACAAATTAGAGACGCTAAAATATGTTTCAGAACATAATTTCACACAAGATCTTTGTCTTCTCTTTGCTTTGGTGTTATAAGAGCCAACTCTCGGAGCTGTGGATTCAGAGGTGTTACCTCTCAGGCTACACATGCATTAAAATGTCACTCTTACAGACAGGTGTGGGCCTGTATGCAGATGACACTCAGATTTACATTTCACTCACAGCAGGTGAAAATGGACCAATCCATTCACTGTGTCACTGCATCGAACAGATTGACACTGACTCATTAGATTCCATAAATAGAATTAATATAATATCACGAGTGGGCGTGGCCGGCCGGGGCGCCGTGAGCGTGCTGAGCGAGCAGGTAACGTTATGTGTTAGTTGTCACAGTATGCACACAGTTGTCTTTAAAAGATGGATAAAACAAAAAAAATAAAGAAAGAGGGAAAAGGAGATGGCAGGAGATGGTGTCAATCTTTGGGACAGCTGATAAACAAGTGGATAGTGAAAAGCAACAGGTAGGACTTAAAGTGAGACATCTGTGCTTGGAGGCTTGCAATATTCATGTTAACAGACTTAGCGTTAGCGTTTGCTAACACTGGGAATGCAGCAGCCAAATGGGGTTTAAATTAAGGCTAGCCTTATATGCAAAACTGAGGTTACTGAGCTGAAAACTGGAAAATTACTTAGTTGCTAGTTACTTATGAACCTCCTCGGACTCTGAGAACATCTGGGACAGGCCTTCTGCTCGTGCCCAGAGTTAGAACTAAACAGGGTGAAGCAGCGTTTAAGTTTCATGCAGCAAAAATCTGGAACAGCCTCAACTTTAACAATGTTCAAGGGGAGAAGAGGAGGTTAAAAACCTTCCTCTTTAGCTCCGCCTACACTACAACCTAAAGTGTTAGTTTTTTTCTTTTATCTGCACTCTTCTTTTTAAAATGTTTTTAATTTTTTCTTATGTTTCTGAATATAAATCTTTTAAATTGTCTTTTATTCCTGTAAAGCACTTTGAGTTACCCAGTGTATGAATTGTGCTATATAAATAAAATTGCCTTGCCTTGCCTTGCCTTGTCTTTTTGTTTTCCAATCACTGGCTGTTGAAAATGTGCTTCTGATGGACACAGTTCCCATAGAGAAATTCTCATCAAACATTAACATGACAAACATTTTGGATTTCTGCTTTTACAGCTGGCAATCCTCCAGTCACAAAATGGTGATTATATGCTACAATATGTAAATCCTTAAAGCTCGTTTGAAGTGAACCTTTTCATTTGTGATTAAGTGCAAGGCTTTGTGTCTTTTCAACAGCTCCAACTGCTCAATCTCAAGAGAAAAGCCCTATTTTCACATACCAGACTGACACTGTTTCAAGGGGTCAACCGCTGACCTCTTGGCTTTAGTGTTTTATTAACTATGTATAATGGCTGTTAGAAAAAACTGATTTTTATTTATTTTTTTTACAATAAGGGAGGAATTTCTTGGCTACGGACAAAGCCCACACCTAATGCCAAACCCACACAGAGAAAAAAAAGAAGGGGTAAACATAGGTTGTATTGGTTAACCTAATTCAAAAACAAGAAACAACAGCAACAATGCTTAAGGCGATCTGGTAGTGAGTGTGAAAAGGGGTTGACCAAATAATGTTAGATTTCCTTTTTCAGTTGCACACATCCTGATTGACAACTAACGTATCTTTCGCTGCCAAACAAACTCCACCTGGTCTTAACTGTCATACTGCGCACATGTTTTTATTCTGATACACTTTGCTAAATTCTGATTTCATCTCAGTCTTTTTTAGTCTAGACAATGGCATGGAAATGACACCGGTCGGGTTCAGTTTATTCCTTGGCCCAAAGGAGCAGGATTAAGAGGCTTTGGGGAGGTTTAGCAAAGCGGCAACCTTTACACAAGGTCAGCTGCACAGCCTGTGTGAGTGTACGAGTGTGACTGTGTGTTTGGGGATAGTGTGCATGCCTCGGCTGCCTACGCAGGGCTCTGTCTACATGAGTGAGTGAAGTCATCTATCAGCAGAAGGGAAAGTTAGGTCCCAAAACAAACAGGGAGGGGCTTTAACTCAAAGACAAAAGGGGCTCTGGGGGGATATCAACATTGATGAGCTTTTAAGGAGAGGTATCCCGGTCAAGATAATATGTCAAACAGGAGGGGCATTAAGCCTGGGCCCTGGGGTTAGAGTAACAGCATTAGGTATTCAGATACAATTAGTCATATTGTAAAAAATGACTCACGTATCTGAGTTATATTAAAATAACCTGCAAGATGTGAAAGCTATGTGGAATATCACAATAACCCATTATGACTAACTGTAGAATGGGTAATTGTTTTGTTGTGCAAAGTGTTAATGTCAATTGTTTGATATTATTACAACAATATCTTTTCAATATATTATTATTAGGAAAGATAATGTGCTAAGACCTTTTGATTTATTGTATCAAAATGTACAAAATAACCTGAGTGTGTGGCTGGTGCCTTTGCAACAGCAATTAAATGGAAAGTGACGAGTAAAGAGTGAGTGGTTATTAAACACTCACTCTTTACTGGTTAAACAGTGGCTCAGTGGTAGAGTTGTGTCGTTGGACAAAACACTTAACCCTTCTTGCCTCCAGTGTTTGTGGCTCTGGTGTATGAAAGTGTGAGAATGTTTGGTGATGGTCAGAGAGTCCGGAGGCTCAAAATGGCTGCCACGTCTCTGTCAGTCTGCCCCAGGGCAGCTGTAACTACAGATGTAGCTTACCACCACCAGTGTGTGACTGTGGAGTGAATAAATAATGGATATGTAACGTGTCTTTGGGTATCTTGAAAAGCGCTATAAAAGTACTATGCATTATTATTAACTTTAAATTATGTTGAGAATAGAATGTATGTTCCGTTTACTTATAAACTGACAAAGACAACTATAAAAGTAATATTCAAAATTTATTTTATTTTTATTTTGAGTAAAAAATATGCAATATGAGAATATAAGAGGTGCAACTTCTCAAACATCAACTCAGATTTTTTGGTTTGCTGCCAGAACTTTTAGACTGTGATGCTGGAGAGAAAATAGTCATCTGACAAATGGCCGCAGTGGAAACCACGCTCAGCACTTCAGGGCTGTCATAATGGCCGACTGCCTTCGAGGACACTTAAAAGCCACTCCTGAGACTGAATTAACTAAAGGGTCTACATGCATAAAACAGCATGCACTTTCACACACCAGTGCACTCATTTCTGACCAAATCACACTTTTTTAAGTGCTGTAAGATGTTGTGTCCTAAATGTCCCACCTGTAAAAGTAATGGGCCATTTTAAATATGTCATTCAAGAATGTGTAGTGATTTTAATTTAAAGCATTCATTATTCATTCATCATTTAACAGTATGACGCAAAAACAGATATATCCTCACTGATTTTCTTGCAAAACGTAACTGCTTCATATTCTGCCTAAGCAACAGCATTCATGGTAAATCTTTCAAAACACAGTGCATGAAACATTTGCAGTAAAACAGATTTGTTGTTGGTCAGTTTCTTTAATTTAAAATTCATCTTATTGTTATGGTTAGTTATCTAGACGGAGCCTCAAAGAAACGTGCACACAAATCTCAGAATACATACAATCACGCCTTCTCTGGGATTCAACTGGTCATCTGAAAGTGATTAGCCTCCTCTCCAATGGCTTCCCCAAGTACAGATTCAAACCTGACAGGCTCCATTACAACCTCTATTTTGATTTCTCTGCAAATGTGTTCGAGTCCATCTGGGCTGACTAAGTCCCAGCAGAGGCACAATGGCTTATCCAGCACCATTTATTTTTGCTTCACAAATCAAATAAATTCCAAGGACTGAGATCACTTAAAACACAGCTCTCATAAATCCAAGGACTGTGATCCCTATGTGTCCTCATTCCAGATGTTAGGTTAAAGACTATTTTCAACAGATCCCTGTTGTGAATACTATGCAAAAATCAAACTGCTCTTTTAAATTTGCCCATTTCTTTGGCCTTCATTAATCCCTCATAAAATCCACCATCCTTCAAACCTAGTACATCATTTTGCATTTTAAAGACACTAAACCTTTTCTCTTTGTCTGTCTCGTCTCCAAGGTCAAAGACAGCCATTTAGACTAGAAGCACTAACCAAAAGACATTACAACCTCCTTAGCCCTTTTTTAAGAGCCTTTGAATTTATTTTCTGCAGATCCCTTTTTGTGTTTTCTCTCTTTGGCACAGACTATTCTTTCAAGCACTGTTACCAAGGTTACCGGTACATCCAGCCTTTTACATCTTGTTGATTAGAGCAACTCTGTAGATTACAAGGAGTTATTATCTTACGCACTGCTGTAATCAGTAAATGTAACAATCTTTCTTCTGCAACAATGACAAATCCCCTGAAATTCATACACTGAGCCCAAATTGAAAGAAGTCAATTGGTTGACTCTGTAAAACCTTCATCTATCTATTTTACAAGGGTCGTGCTAAACTCAGCTAATTTGAGCTTTGACTGATGCTTGTGACACTTTGGGCAGTTAAGCAATTTATCTTGAGATGCACCGATCTGATAACCGCTAATTGTACATTTGATTAAAAACGAGTCTTAATTTATCTCCGGTCTTGACCAGCCTTGTGTCCCATTTATGCTCACAGACAGGGGCTCATCTGGGAATAACATTTGGTTGGGAAGTAATGCAGTTTCTTTTGGACATTAAAAAGTGTATTTAGTAACTTGGTTTGACTTCCATCTCCAAATTTCCGAATTTAAAATAATGCTGTAAAAATAACCGCACAATGTTTTATAAAAATTCAGAAGCTCTTTCAAATACTTTGTTTTGACTGGGATAACCCATGGATTGTTACAGAATTATATTCATGTGTAAAGTTAAATATCCATTCTGTGCTAAACCCAGTAACAAACACTCAGGGTAGTGTGTAAGGATCTTCCTGTTATTGTTAAAGAATCAATGTTCATCATGGTTTTCTCATTAAAATAGAATGTGAATTGTGAAAGTATGAACTTCAAATTGGCAAAAATGTTAAATGCATTCAATGTTAAAATAACTTCAGAGGTTTCCTAAGTTCACAGACAGCAGCCTTGAAAAAGTGGGAACACAACGAAGCATGAACCTCACTAGACAATGCACCTATTTGGACACAGCCTGCAAGATCTGGACTTTGACATAATTATCTCTAGCCTTCAATATTTTTTACCCAAAAAGGTATTAACTGTGGTTCAAATGGCTTTGACTGGACCATGTGAGAAGCTTCACTTGTTTCCAAAATAGGAGAAGTGGACACAGGGTCCTCATTTTATTCCTATTTTATCTTAATGTGACCTTAATACGGATTACATGATCTTTTTAAAGTAAAAACACTTTAATCATGATTTATGATTTTGATCACCAACATGCAGAGAGCCAACAGAAAAGAAAGCAGAACAAGAAATACATGCTATTGTATGATTCATGGTTTGACTCTAATTCTTCCAAATTGATTTAGCTCGAGAAAAAGACAAAATGTTTTGAAAATGGGAGATGTTTAGCATCTTTCGTTGCCTTTCTCCCTCACTGACTGCTGTTTGGCTGAAGACAGACTTTTGACAGATGACTTTGCATATTGTTATTACCATACTGAACTTCCAGCTTATTGTTTTTGGAGAATTTGGCTGTAAGCAGCAGACCCGAAATTGACTGCATTATTACAACATCCATTTACAGTACTTGAGGGTAATCAGGCTCTTCTCGTCTTCATCCATCAAACTTAGGAAGAGGAGTTCTGATCGGATATCCAGGACAAGACCCGGTGGACACAGCAATGGACTTAATTTACAAAGTGTTGCAATAAACTTTCAGAACATTTTCTTTTAAAACAGTCTGATAATCATTTTTTGTTTATTGTACTCAAGAACAGTACAAGACATGCTGTTCTTTATGAACAAACCTTCTGGAATTGAGTCAGATGATAAGTTTACTATAAACATTTAGAAACAAAATCAATTCAGTTTATTAATGATTGTGTGCTTTATTTATTTGGGCTCAGTTTTGCTTTGGGTCGTTGTAGGAATAGAAACAGAAAGGAATGCAACTCATGGATTCTCCTACAGAGTTTATAGAGCCTCAAAGTGGCACAACCAGATTTTCTTTTTGCCATCCCAGTCCGAGACTGCCACTCACCCCAGTCCTGCTTTTTTTTTTTATCTTTTTTTTTTTTTTAAACAGTTTTTCATCTGCAAAATACATTAAACCAAACTGAAGTTTAGAGCTTTCTGTAAACCTTAAGCCCCGACTTCACCGTCAGAACTCTCTGTTTAAATGCCAATTTTCCCAAGCCAGCAAAATGCAGGGAGATTTTTTCTGTAGCAATTAAGCAATTAATAACTAAGGAATTTTCACAAGCACAGAGGAATCAGATATTATTTTTTAATCAAAACAACCCAACATTTTCTGTTATTTCTACATTAAAGCTACATCGAGGCTGGGATTTAACGAGGATATTGATTTCTACCCTTTTTTGTAAAGATGTATTGTTTGTGGTGATCTGTTTTAGGAATTAGTGGGTCTGATATGTGCGCCTACTTGCTGTTTGACTGTATTACACTCCAATATCTCTGTTATTATTTGACTGATAAAGTCCTAAATATTTTTTCCCTATATCTATTTTCTCCCTTTTAAAGCTTGATTATATTAAAAAAAAAATTTGGGGGGGCAATACTGATCCTTATATAATTGGGCACCTGGGCTGAGTGTGCACTCTGAAGAAGCCTCATCTGGATGGTGCATTTTTAAATTTAACTAGCCATGCAAAAATAAAGACTTTTTAACTTTGCAGCTTTCAGAGTGCCTTGGAGTTTTTGGCTCAAATTTTCTGACATTTCAGAAATTTTGTTCACAGCAAATTATCGGGTCGGAGCCTACAGTGTGAGCACATAAATTGTGAGCTTCAGGTTTCCTCGTATGTAAATTATTCGTACAATGTGAGTTGGGGTTCTATTAGAAACACTGTTTCTTAAATCCTTGATAAACTTCTATCCTGATTTTCGAGTGGTTTTAACATTTGTCTTGTGGCTTGTTATTGAAAGTAAAACTGGATATTGTGGTTAGTGCTGTATCTGTGGCTTGGTATGTTTTTGTGCAGGCCCTGACTTGGTCTTGATCTTGATTTTGTCCCCGACTCTTGTTTGGGCATGACATGATCGCTGTCATTGTGGTCTTAGCTACAACACTACTTTTTAAAATGTTCAAAATAGGCTTTTAAAGAAGCAGTGTCTTGTGACAGCATTTAATGGCAAAGTTACAGTGCATCTTTAAATAGACAATAATCCATTCACTGTTCTGACGCTACACGTGCTTATCTCCTCTCAGGAGATATGCATCGGCACCTATGTAACCTCTCTGAACTGAAAGCAGTTTTATCCACAAATCAAAACCACAGTAACTGCACATAATCCACGCTGACAAGTGAAACAATAGGTGCGATCTGTAGCAAGCCAGCGTTAGCGCCAGGACTCAGTGAGTGAGAGAACACAGACTAAAATAGACACAAAGAAAGGAAAGGTAGCTACAACACACTCAACAACATATTTGTGCAGTTTAGATCGTTTCAGTATTTCAATGCACTCATTTTCTCTTTTGATAAAGTAGACATGACTCATAGGTGAGAAATGTTATTTGGGAACAGGACAGCTTCAGGTTTAATTTAGCTAAATGAGCTTATAATGAACTGAGGCAGAATTAAGTTCCAAATGTGCAGTGTGAATTTATAGATGACACTAATGGAGACTGCAGCATGAAACATCTTTCAAGGGTCTAACCTCAAAGGAGAAAAGGGATAGCTTGTGCAATTTTAGTCGGCGTAAAAGCCGTACATGACCAGGTTTACCCCTCGATGATGCTTTACAAGCCTAATGTATCGCAATGCCATGTACGCCGATGATGGATGTCAACACTCTCCTCTTAATCACCTGAGTGCTCCGCGGCCCCATGACAGCCCGGCAGCCATCTTGGATTCTTCTCTAATGACTGGAGAGACAGGTTGCAGATGATGTTAGCCGGAGCCGGTCTCACGGATCACTAGCGCTCTGTCAGTGATTAAGTGACTCATCTACCTCTAGTAAACAAACCCCCAATAGAGCATCTTGCATCCATCAAAAGATGTCTTTGATTCGCCCGGCTTATCTAACTTGGAAGGAATCCATCATACCTGTTCAAATGCGGAGAGACTGGTGGTCTCCGGAGGATTTGTCCCATAAACAAACACATTCAGTTATGAGTACATGTGTAAAGGGAGCGCTGCCATTTCCCAATATCTCTTTTAGACTGTGAAAAGATAGGATTCCCATATATGTGCTTCTGGGAAATGAAACTAAAAATACTTTACTATTTGTGACCTGATTCTTGATGCCTTTAGCACTGAACACTTCCAGAAAGCAGTGTTTTTCAACACATTTAACTAGTGATACCAACAAATTCACTTAAGTCCAATATGAGAAACATCAAGTTGTTATATATATTGCAATGTGATATGTAAAAAATATACTTTATGGCAGATCCAGATGGAGTTTAATCTACACCTGAACCTACAAAAGATGAATTCATGAGCCCAGTTACATTTCTTTAATGTGTGCTTCTATTGTCCTTGGCACACTATTACAAACTATACAAGACATATACAAAAGGAGACTAAAATACTATACAAAAAGATTACAATAAAAAAAACATGACGCAAAAAGCCAGTTTAAAAGGCCCTTTTTTTCTTTTTTAAACGACAAAAGTAACTGTAATGCATTTATATAGCACTTTTTTGTACCTGGCTCTACCATCTTGCTTCCATTCATCTCATTCACACACACATTGACACCTGGGCGTATACACAAGCCTTCTCCGACCACCATCAAACTCACCTCCACAGTCACACACCTTCATACACCAGTGCTGTTGCCCCTTTCCCCCACAAATGGGATTGTACACAGACGCAAAAAAAAACAAACAAAAAAAAAAAACAGGTATAATACTAATACATTCTAATGTTCCAGAGGTTCGAATTTGGGGTTTTATTGACATAAAACACATGAATGCTTGCAGTTCTTCACACTGTCTTTTGGGTTAGATGTTAACATGAGCATATTAATATTGAACATAGATGTTGATCACATTCGGGTTCCCTTGATGGCTCAACTAGTAGCAAGACCACAAAACTGCAGAGACCTTGGTTCAACCCTTTTCTTCCCTTTTGAGCGTCTTCTTCTCTGTCAAATAAAGGCAAAGGGCATTTTTTTCTCCTGAACATACTGAAGTAGAGTAAACCCTTTGTATGTTTCTTAGTATTGCACATGCATAATCAGCCTAGTGCATTCTTCACAAAACCCAAGCTGACCACTTCAGTCTTTATTGATAGCTGCATGAGTAGGACAAATGCGGTGATGTAACGGATCTTTCTTGAATTGCATGGGCTGCATTGTTGGTCAGGACAAACCCCAGAGGCTCAGTTTGATTCCAGCTAGATTAATTTAGCTTCTTCTGTAAGGCCATCTCAGCTTTCAAGCACTTTCTTACTGATCTCGAGCTCACCTTTGACTCCTTGCATGGGTGGCTAGCTACTGAACTGCGCTCCCTTGATAGCGGCTTAGCGAGGAAACAACACGGCTCTTGAAGAGATCCTCAGACAGCCGGAGCAAGACGTGATTGTGAGTAATATGACAGGTATATGAGTAGGCAGCAACGTAAGTGGGAAAAGAAGCTTGGATTGCAGTTTTGTAGTCCTTAATGCAGCATTAATATTTCAAACAAACACTATATCAGCATCTCATGAGGAATGTGCAGATTTGTCAAGAAAAATAGCTCAAATTGGAAATTGTATTAAGGATATCAAATGAAAAAGAAAAGCTTAGCTATAACAAATCCTACTGTTCTCACTTGAGGTTGATGGCCAGAGAAACTGACAGTTACACTAATCTAGTCTGATGTCAGATCAAGTGATGTTTCAATAATGAATGCGGGAAAATAGAAAGGGCAACGAAGATATTCACAGAACAGATAAGATCAAATACAGCTATTTTGTGCACAACATGACTAAAAACGGCCAAAGGCTTCTCACACAGAGTAATCTACAGTGTCAGCTGAAGAGTGACGTTAGGTCACAAGAAGCTTAAAGAAAAGAGAGAAGTTTAGTTCTCTTACGGTAAAAATATATCTCACAGTATCTTTTCTGATTTTATCACTTATTCTCCCTTATTTCAATTCTCTCAAATGGCAAATCAAGGTCAACTAGGCACACTGCCAGAGAGTTTATGCACAACAATTGCCCATGCTTCATTTCTTCCCTAAAAAAAGACTGCCGCCACAGACCTGTAATTCCCACCTGGACTGATTGTGTGATAAACCTCCTTTCCCCACAACAGGTGAAATTTGACTGAATTTATCAACTTGAGCAGCATTCATTCAAGACCCTTTGTAAACATCATTAGGAAGAAGAATGTCTAAGGAATAAAAAGAAAAGCACAGTTTGCAACAGCAGACTCTGATGTGCCCGCCCATATTTGAGTGAGTAAGTGTTTGCTGAACTGCTGCCAAGTGCCCGAGACAATACTGTGGCCTTTGAGATATACCGTGTTCTCGACCAGTGACGCTCGCAGTCTATGAGGAAAGCTGATAGCCAAGTGATCCTTCAGCTGACGGAGGGCCCAGGCTCTTGTGTTTAAGCCTTCAATAAGGGGATAAAGGTGATCGATGTGAGAAAACCAGCTGAGGAACAGGAGGATTTAGGGCTGCCAGTCTAATTGAGTGCAATTATAAAATCTGCTGCAATGGCGCTAATGTTGATTTTTCTTCTGAAGTCCAGTAATCTCTTGCTGTCACATAGAAATGCTGAAGTGCCTGATAACAGTTGAACATGTGCTGTGTTTGACAAAGAGAGAGGGCTTTGTCTAAAAAGAGATTTGCATGCTAATAAGCCACAACGGCATCAGTGCTGTTCTGTTATAAAGGGGTAGACACAACAAAGCACTTGTTTTATGAGACATTTGCAAGCTAACATGCCAAAAGGGGATTATTCCTTTATCTAATTGTTTGGCTCAATACAAAGAAAATAAAAAATCTAAGTAAGGCCCACTTTATCATTTTGGCAACAATGAAAAAGGTTTTGAGGAAGCTAAATCGGATATTCTTACAAAAATCAAGAAAATAAGGTGGATTTAGGAGTACTTCAAAATGATGGAAATAAGTTTGATTTTCAGTAATTAAGCATTCACATTCAATAAACGCCTTACACAGCTAACTAGGAAGCATACATGATACTGATGTACTGTGATTGATATCTATTTTTATGTCTTTTAGGTTTTAAAGTGTCAGAACAAGGCACTTGTTTTTGTAAGTTGGAAAACCCAATTAGATTGTTATTATGTCAGGTTGCAAGCTACTATGTAGGAGATATATTCTATTCCTTTGAAAGCTAAACACTGTGTTAGAAATACACTTGATCTGACAAAGCGATCCTTAACAGGACTATTGTGTGTCTGCCTGATACAAATGCAAATACAGTACATCAAGTAGACTTCAGGACTTGGCTCAACAGAGTGACACATTCCTTTGGTTTGATTGCCTAAGGGGGAAAACAGCCAAGACGTGTCTATCCTGACATCATCCCTCTTGTTGTCTATCCTCTTGTGGTGACCAACACACTCCCTCTTGTTCTTCAACATGAGCTACTCACCACTACAAGGCCACTGAACTCCAGATAGTTGCACTCTAGCACTGGATTGCGACCAGCCCATCACCAGATAACACAATTCTCGGTGTCAACCACACCTTAAGAAATGAGGTTAAATGGCACTATCTACACATTACAGGAGCCTCTTCTATTTTTATTAACAGAGCTGACAAGCTGTGTTCTTCGCCCAGAGCCAGGGCAATTCTTGGAAATTGTTATAAATAAGCAGTGAGGAATCCACAAGGATGCCTATTTATCCACTTTACATAGTTTTCTTTAGTTTTGAAAAATGAGATACAGCTGTTTAACAGGAAGATATGTTTTATTAATGCATTTGAAACTATTATCTAAACATACTTGATAAAAAGCAGTGCAGTTAAATACACTGGTAATAAGCATAGAGAACCTGTTTACTTGTAATTTTTTTGATTTAATGACTTTAATGGAATGGTGAACTTGTTGGAATTAATTTCCGCCATGTTGAAATTCCCTGTAGTGGGAGATTACTTTGATAGTAATGACCGTAGTAACTGTACAATCAACCTTATCTCCCACCATCTTTTTCCATTGCACCATTTCGGTGATTTAGGAAAATTAGAGCAGCTGTATGTTGAGGTACCACCATATAACCACTTAGGCTTTAAAGGGAATCAGATGCTGTGTGGTTGTTACTTGAGGAAAAGGAAAAAGTATAGTGTGGTGAAAGGGGGGACTCACCCAGCAGTTGGACCCCTCTGGTGAGGCCGTACACGTCTATGAGAGCCCACAGAGGTTCAGTGACGTGAACCCCACTAAAAACAGCATGGGGCTTGAGTCGTTGATACGGTAAAACACACGGCCCTTCTTGTCAACCCAGAAGGAGATGATGCTTCCTTCATTGGAGAGCTCCTCTGGCAGAGCTTTGGCCCAGAAGCCGCTCTGTGAGACCAAGTCAGGACAGGCGTACTTGGGCAGACTGTCTGGGTTGATTCGCGACGGGTCCTTTGATGTGAAACCAAGACGCAGAGCTCCACTCCAGCAGCATTGCCTCTTAGTGATCTGAGGAGTTTATATTAAAAAATTAATGAGATTTTCCCTTTTTTAAACTTTAATCTAAAAATAACATTTCAGTTCCAAAGTAGATCAGTGTCTTGGTATGTTTATCACCTGCAAGGGATTTTTGTTTTATTTCAAACCTCTATTTACTTTGCATTTGCTATGCAAGATAACAGTATTCCTCACATGGCAATGCTTGCCCTGCGTTCTCACATTCGAGACATAGATGGGCTGATAGGTGAAGTGGAAACTTGTTCTAAGCTGCTGGTTTGGCCCACACAGGAGCAGAGTGGAAAAGACAAATCAAAACAGAAGAAACGCAAAGGGAAGAGACTGGGCAAGGGACAAAGAGAATAGTACTTTTTTTTCATCAAATATATGTACAGTTGTAGTGTTGTCACGATACTGGAATTTCTAACTTCGATACGATACCTTCAAAAATATCAATATTCGATACCATTTTCGATACCAAAGGGAAAACAACTGTCACAATATTATTATTTTTAAATTTTTTATTTAAAGATAAATATAAAATCAGCCAAGGTCCGCTTGGACCTTAGTTAACTTTCCTCATCGTGAGGGGTCCGGAAATTTTTAATAAAATGATATGTGTTTGAATATAATTCTTTAAAGTAAAGTCTCATTTATTCCACATCTACAGCCTTTTAAACAATATTTCCCCGTGTGGGGTAACATTTTAATTAAAATGCTTATGATTAGTTCTGTAACAGTATTTAGGATTCACACAGAAACTGACACAACTTAAGGAAGACTTAACCTGTGTCACTTATCTCCAAACCCACCTTTTACACCTTTTCTCTTTTTAATCACCCAAATGAACATATGTTGGGTTCAAATGAACGCAAATTACGTGAGCTATGGTGGGCGATATGACAATCTTGTGATTAAAAATGTGATCTTAGAAGAAGAAAATCGTGATATGAATTTTTACCTTACCATCACCCCTACCGTCTACCATTTACATTTACATTTATTCATTTAGCTGACGCTTTTTATCCAAAGCGACTTACATTGATTGTTCTAATGTAATTACCAGTGTTACAGTTACTGGAGGCAAGGTGGGTTAAGTGTCTTGCCCAAGGACACAACGACAGTATGAACTGTGGGGAGAGCGGGAATCGAACCGCCTACCTTCCGGTTGAAAGACGACCGCTCTACCCACTGAGCTACTGCCGCCCCAAGTTTGAAATTTTTTTGTAGTCAAGGATTTCATACATTTTCAAAATAAAATCATCATTTTCAATGTCTAAGAAATCTAAATAATGATTATTTTTATTACTATCACATTTGCACACATGCTACTGGTTATATGGACATTGATTACGATCCAATCCAAGATGGCCATGGAGGAAATTGATCTGAAATCTGTAGATTGCACATAAAATGGCTCTCTACTTTTATGTACCGTTAACTTATAATCTACTGAAGCATTACATTAAGGGCCTCAATGTTAGCCTGAGCATGAAGTCTGCATCTGTGGAGTATTTTTTTTTTTACCTTGAGTCGGACCTGTTCGTACACAGCGATGGGCCTGTTGCTGAAGGTGATGGCGTTGCAGAAGCTGGCCTGCCTTTTGAC
The DNA here is from genome assembly GCA_024416835.2 of Perccottus glenii. Taxonomy (NCBI): domain Eukaryota; kingdom Metazoa; phylum Chordata; class Actinopteri; order Gobiiformes; family Odontobutidae; genus Perccottus; species Perccottus glenii. The sequence goes on along the minus strand of CM044552.2, from coordinate 18,306,703 downwards.
GGTCCTCTGTGACATGTCCATGATGATCTGCGAGCCCTTGGTGCTGGGGTGAAAGAGTAAGGGGAACGACGACAGGCCGCACGGCTGAATGGGCAGGCAGCGTTTGGGCTTGTGGTGGCATCGGTGCGTTGTCGAGGGAAACGGACCATTCATAGAATCTATGTCAAAATAAATATGATTAGTGAGTACAAAAAGAATGTAAAATAAGAATGAAAATAACTTTTCATGCTGCAAGTTTCATTTAAAAGTACAAAGTTTATGCACCTGTTGGTAAAAGACTATGTCCAAGCAAAATAAATGATTTCATAGATATATGCGCAGTAGGGCCACACAGGCATCAGTCATAGTAACGTAGATGAAAGGAAAAATGCAGCTGTGAAAAGTTAGTAAAATTGCCCTCATTTTAGTAATGGTAATTCTTGCTAAAAACCTTATTTGAATTGGCTTGTGATATAACAGTTGACTTTTGCCATTACGGGAACACATTTGTAAATAGGAACAATGCAAAGGAAGAAGCAGACTCCTGTATATGAAATAAGCTTGACCTGCATTTATAAATATCTTGTGAAACAGGACTTATATAAGGCTGTGTTGCTGCATGTAGGTGGTAGAAGTGACTGTCTGTACAGAGACTGCTGCAAAAAGAGACTCAGAGTGAGGGAAGTGGCAAAATAACCCACAGGAAAAACATGTGACTCATCCTAATCACCACATTTATTTATATATTTCTCCCATGAGAAAATGTGAATTATAACTCATCCTACTTATAAGAACACACAGTACAGATAAACATCTTCACATCACATCACTCAGCTTTGGTTTCAGATTGATGAAGGATTTACTTCAGTAATCATGGGAAAAGATTCCACAGTAACTCCCGTTTCAGGCCAAACGCTCCCCGTATCCTGCTGCTGGTGGTTTTGGGACACTTTACACATGATGTTTTTATTAATTTTAGGCCAGACACTTGATGATTTATAGATGCACAAGGTAGGTATATCATGTCTCTTCTTCGGCAAAGTAAAAAAGCACAATAGTCTATGCCTACAAATGGGATGTTCTTTACACCTACATTTGGAAGAGTGTTATGGTGTCTGTGTGTGGGAAAAAATAACTGCCCAAGGCACCGCTGAAAGACAGATATCCTCTGCTTTCTTGGAAGAAGTGACCTTGAAGGTTCGAGAGGTTTACAACATCCCCTGAACACAAATCAATTAGAGCTGTCAGGGCCAGTAACATTGATCATTTAGCTTCTGAGACCCAAGCTACTCTCAGGCGGTCACCTTTCCATTTTAGGGTGCAAGCAAAGGTTCAGGGATGACCTAGAAGAAACACTAAACAATCCAACATTTTCAAGCATTATTTTCCAGTGCAGTTTCCCAAAAATCTAATCATATCCAGCCTCAGCCAAGAGTTTCTGGACTCAATGCAGCGCATTTGTTAAGCTCTTCTCTTGGTTTTGTCGGTGGAGAACAATGTGCTATTGTACTCTTCGGACAACAGCGGTCTTTAATGAAGTCATGACAAATCCTCTAACTATATTGCGTCCATGATGTCATATCATATGTGCTGTGTTCAGGAAAACACAACAGCACTGTATTGTCCTCTGGAGTGACTAGACCAAGACTGAGTTTCCTGCTTGTCTGAAATTTGCACCTCTAAGGCCTTTTGCAGAGAGTGATGTCATTTTTGCTTATGTTCTGTAAAATCATTTCAATACTGTATTATAACTCAACACAAACAGTGGTATGAACTAACAGAGGGAACAAATGTGCAAAGACATTGGATTGTTTGCTCCAATGATGTTAGTTCACCAGATTTAAGGATATCATGAAGCCACTTAATAGAATTAGCCATTTTAAGTTAGAGTGACTGAGCAAAGGAATAAGAAAAAATCTTTACAGCAGAACTTTTGCTAGTTTAAGGACATTTACACTGGATTGTGAACTAAGTAACTTACTCCATAATGCTGACACTGTTTAATTTACTTTTGTGTTTTAAATGCATGTGCATAAAACGTTGACAATCAACTTTCTAAAGTGAAATCCTACTAAGATGTGACTTTATGTGTATATGAATGCCTACATTGAATTGCATTTTTCCTCCGTCCAAACATTTAGTTAACGCTAAACTTCACACTTCAGTCCGGTTGTTGATGTTTTCTTGGTTGCAGAGTTACTGTTTATGCCAACATCAAAAAAATCCCTGTCATTGTAGTGGTACCTGTTTCACAAGAAACTGAACGAGTAGTAACCCGCTTTTACACCGTTGGACTGTTTTGTCAAACTTGGTACAAGAGACTAGGTTACAATGAACAGTAAACAAATACATAAATTATGCTCTTTTTTGTAGTCTTTAGTTTTCAATATGATATAATATTTTGTGCAGTATTATGCCCCTTTAAGTATCAAGTAGCACATGAATGGTCAGCCTTTTTCCGCCCCAAATATGATCCAACAGGCACCATTGTAGCTGACACATTGGCTGTCAAAGTATGTTTACAAAGTCACACAATCTGCGAGTGAGGTCCAGGTTAACACATTCCAGGTACCAGAAGGAGCGTCACAGGAGCAACTCAAGAAAGGATGTGTTACTAAAATGCTCCCCGGCAGACAACGTGACTGTCTTGGCTTCTATTAATTGCGAATGACAAACAGTGAGTAAATAAAGAGCTGCTCTGGCCAGTGTCACCTGCCTCCCACACTGCTCCGTGCTCCTCTCCAAGGCTTGTGCGCACTAAGAAGCCTCACGATATCCTATAATAGGCATTGACATCACATGTAGCGTAATAATAATTTGTGTTTTTATACAATAAGCCTTTAAACATTTAAAATGCACTGTAACTGTAATAATGGCAATAAGATAAAGATCAAATATTGACTATTGTCTTCTCCAGTGTGAAGATACTGAGCCAGTCTGAAACCACCTGTTGCAAAGTAGACGCATCTGAGTCCATTCAAATACAACAACGGTAAAAGTGGTGGCATATGTTTTCAATTTTGCAAAGATGTCATTCATTTGTGATTACTTGATATGCTGTTCTACAACTACAAACCTTCTCACAGTGTCTTAAGCCCCAACGTCACACTACAACCTCTGAAGTGTTCATGTAAGAATGCCAATACGGCAGACAATAATAAATAGTACGCCAGAGGTCTGGACATAAGAGTGTGTGACATTACAGCCATAAGAGAGATTTACAGTTTCAGGGACCCAGCTAAGCTCTTGTCAGGGGGCCAAGAATTCCCAACAGTGAAGTCAGGGAACGCACTAAACACTTCGGAGCTGGCATGTCAATATATGTCCATCTGGAGTCAAGGTTAATGATGCCTACAATATACATAATACTAAAATTTTTCAATATAAGCTCAAGCATATTTCTATGAGGAGTCATCAAACAACTGAATGTGCTTTAGAACAATGTCATTTAAAGCAAGACAAAGTGAGCCTCACACTCCCAACACTCAGTACACAACTTTGTATGACACGTAAACAACTTTGAGAAATGGTAAACTACTTATTGTACTGCCTCTATGCAGCTTGTTAACCTGACACAGGATAATAATTTATATAATCAGGACAACATTAGAATTATAATGAATAAAAATGATATGAATTGAATTATTATTCATACAATATTTATGTAAAGTCTCGTAAAACTACAAATACACCAAGGAAACTTTTTAAAAAGGAAAGGGTTGCCAACATGCTCAGTTATTGTGCTGTCATTTGCAGCAGCAATTTGAAAAAGTTAAAGAGTTCTGACTTGGACGTACTCCTTGATTTACCTATGATTAATTTGGATGCATAAATAAATAAATACTCTGCATATTTTACATCTATATAGTATTCTTATAAATGTGTTGTAGAGAGCTGCTACCCCTTTATTTAAATCAGTCGTGACTTAGAAAACATAGTCAGACTTGGCAAAAGCAGCTACTTGCCATGTATAACTCTCTGCAGGACACCCACAGCTTTAACGCAGGCTGTGCACGCTGCATTTATAACATGCATTATCACAAGCCCCCATTATAACATCGTGAGATACATTTATGTGCTGTCTTACCGTAGAAGGTATTCCTGGTGATCTGACCTCCCATGGCTCAGTGTAAGGTGCGTTTACCTTCCGTCTAAGTACCGGCAGACCCACTGCTTTCACGTCGAGCTGCGCGTCATGAGCGGACACATTATTCTGCCGCGACGCTTCTCGTAAACGCACGTCTCGGTGGGATTCACAAACAGGATGAGCCAGTGCAAAGACTTATCAAATATTGGACAGAAGGCAACAGCAAACAGAGTGAGCCGTGCGCTCCCTCCACTCCGCTCACACGCCTCCATTAGCATAATAGGTGGTAGTGGAGGTGGGGCTAATGTAACTATTAACGCTGTAGTCACCGTACAGTGGCTCAACTACCTCCAACAACTTGCAAGTACGGTAACTTTCCCGAAATTGAAAATAAACGGCTCTGCAACTGCTAGTCTTTAGTGTAGATTACTTTTCATTTGCGTTGTGACACTATACTGTGTGTTCGTTTGTTCCCACCTGTACATCTGTCTGTTTTTTCAGTGTTGTCATCGGACACAGCGGTGTTTCAACATTTTCTTGGTGGCAGCTCGTCCTGTTGTGTATGCTGATGCACTGTGACAGTCGGTCTTGAATGTGAAGAGAAGCAGTCGTGATGACCAGGTGGAGGCAAGTCTGGCTTTAGGCATGTCCTCTTCATGGTGTATGGTAAAAAAATGCGTAGTAAACACATGTCCTCATCAAAGCTATCCAACTGAATTGTACTTAGACACAGAGTGAACGCAAGTTTTTAATGATATAGCCTACTACAGTTTTGGTTCTCTGGCAGATCAACAAGCTTACCACTATAAAACCCAAAATAATGCACATTAGCTCATGAGCATACATATTTTAGCAAATCAACATTTACATACAAGGTTTATACTAAATATGGCACATAGGCCTTATAGTCCCGTGGACGTTTGTATCTGTGCACTTGCAGACCTTAGTGGGATTATTCTAATCCTGAAAAGTCATGTAGTGTGCCCTTAAACAATATCAATATAACCAATATAACCAATATGCATTTTTAAACTCAGTGAAATTGAGGTCAAATTATGCCGAGCCCAAACAGATCTGACTCCTTCAGCACAAAATGTTACAGAAATATAAAAACAAATGATGCAAGACAGGTAGTAGGATTGTATCCCAATGAATGTGTGGTTCAGTACACAGTAAGACGCACCAAAAGATAAGGTCTAGTCAGCATCAAACATGGCAAACATAGTCACCACATGAACACTTTCACTTGTAAAGGAATTATGTTGTGCTGGTTCTGCTTAACAATTGTGACTGCATAAAATCAGTTCCTCTGGTAAAAGGTTTGGACACTTCTACTTCTAAGTCATATGTACACTAACATGACTTTTCAGTGATTATTTTGTTACCATGTCTCATTATAAATCACAGAACTTCTGCATGTTTTTTAATCCTTAAAACAACTCTACACGTAAAAGTAAAACTTGTGTATGTGCATGTATTTAAAATAAATAAATAAATAAAAAGAGGTTAGGTAACATCCATCAAAACTATTGTCATAAGTCCTTCACTTTTTCTTGTGTCAAGTTCTCGTATCCAGTCGGCGGTTGTGTGGTCCCCGGCGGGCACCTCTCTGGATCTACCCTGTCGCTTTAACGTTTACATAACTTGTGTCGGCAGCCAGCCCTGTGAGACACTCCATTGTCTTTGGTAGCCAGACCTATACACTCATGTTGTTTATACAAACTGATTGCGGTTAACTCCAGTGTCTGTTAGCAATTTGAAATGAGGGTCAGACCATATAACCATGTTATTATTTTTTTCATGTAGTCATTGTGTCATTGTGAGTGGCCCGATTGAATTTATTTGTCAACCTGGAAGTGTGAAGAGAACACTTGGGAATTTATGACATGTACCCTGAAGCCATCACAGTCACACTTAATGGAGTTTGACATGCCACCTGATCATGGGTCTGTCAAAATGTGATTGGTTCCGCTGTAATCCAAGGAGAAATGATAAAAGATGATGCTTTGTGTTCTAGGGTCACCCGAAAACAAGCGCATGCCACCAATGTAGTTTGCCAAAGATTTGTAAATTGTGAAATATCAGTTTCAAAACAACAGAAATCCCAAATTTGACTTGGATCCTCTCTGTTCCAGAGCAGGCAGCTATGGTAAGCATTTACCCCGTAAGTGCTTGCAACTGTATTCTCTGCATATGCATTTCAATGTCATTTTCATTATACAGAGGAATCACTGTTTAAGATCTGCATAGTTTTCATTTGGCAGTTCATACATAAATTGATCATCACTGGTATTTATTGTTATTAGTCAGGCATAAAGGGCTTTGAACCTGTACAGTGGATGGCTGACAGCAGTCACGTTGTCTCACAGTCGATTATTTGTAGATGGGCGCCTGGCAGCTGCTGAGGTGCGATGGCTGGCGAGGGGCCTCTGTGCTCCTCATGACAGGTTTGTTGGAGGCAGCTGTATGCACACTTTCTCACTTTGGGATGATCCATGTGGAACAGAAACACCATTGAGCTTGGATTTTGGACACTTGCCTCGCAGCCATATGCAAAACATTAGGAAGAAACACAAGCATGATCCTCGACAGGGGGCCTCAACGAGACCTCACCGACAGGCAGGCTGGCACGTACAGAGATGCTGCAATGATACTGAAGTTTACTGATCATGGGAATGTCCTCATAAAGTTTCTTTAGGATTGCTTCCTGCTGCTTGCATAATGGACTCAACAATTTTATTTACAAGGTTCAAACAGGAAAGGATCAGGAAATGTTATTTGTTATGGATTGTCTTTTTCACTGCCCTTATATCCAAGAGCATGTTGTCCTGGCACAGTATTATGAGGTTGGGTTTTCTTTAGCTTGGTGTTCGCTGGTGTGCACCGGACTAAAGAATCCTCCCTTGTATTTTGATGTGTTTGGAAACTTCGAGACATTTGATTACTCCAATGAGAAACAAAAATCATTCCCAGTTTAATTCTTACAAACCTAGGATAAAGCTTTCTATGTACACAAAACAGCTCTAACAGACTCCATATTGACTGTAGACTATATTCGCCACAACGCTGAGGGTAATTGCAGTTGGCATGTGACCATGATGGGTAATCGTGCCTAACAGCGCAACATGACTCTCAATTCCAGGTCAGAAAAGCCGTCTTCCATGTAGGGTAAGTGAGGAGCACAGCGAATGGGTGGATGTGGGTAGAGAAGTCCAAATATTTACACAGAATAGATTTAATTGGCAACACTCTCTTTATGCCTTCGCTTCTAACACAGTGTTTATCGTTTTGAGAAATCAGTGCAGTCATTTAACGCTTATGTGGCAGCATGGTCCTTTATGTGAAGCTATGTTTGTGCTTGGTGAAGACATATTTTCTACATTGAGATTACAGATGATGAATGTAGTGAGCATGAATGTACACAGGCTTAGTGCTGACAGGGCTAATGATGAGAGGAAAAAATATGTTTTGGTCTTTTTTGAGGAAGGAACTTCAGAAAGGTGTGTGCTGTGTGTGACAAAGTGGGTTTTGGTCTTTTTCTTCCCGTTAGTTAATTTAGCAGTTTATTCATGTTCTTCAGTTATTTGTTTGTTCATTTACAATATAATCAACAGTCATACACATCTATTAAGTATTTGTTTAGTATAGTTTGCAGTTTCATCTAAAAAGCCACACATTTTGTTTAAATAGGCTTTTTTATGTTAAATTCTTTGAATGTTTGCTTTTCCAATTTCCAACAAACTTACCTGTGCCACCTCATGGTTCAAACAAAGAGGAGGTGTGTCCTTTCTGCTGCCATTGGAAGCCTTGGGGATGTCATGGGCTATACCGTGGAGGAAGACTAAGAGACTAGGAGACCAGGAGACACCAGTGTAGCTGTGAACAAATGGGGTCGGCCAAGTTGTGTCAATTTCTTTTTAATTTATTCTGTTAAGACGTGTTAACAGTTTACGTATTGGTACAGAAGACTTGTTAATGTAAATGTTTTATGCTCTTCCTCTTAGCCACTGCACCCAGCCTATGTACAACAGTGGGATTTCTGCAAAGGATTGTGTGCAGTAATGATATATTCTTTGACATGATATACACTTTTTTTTTACATCTTTTTATTCCAGATAAAGTTGATTACATAAGGAGTGACAGAAGATCTAAACACACACCTACTCTAACTACATTGCATACTGCTTATCACCTTTGTACACAACAGATGACATGACTAATAAATCTGAATGTAACAGAGGTGGTGTGCTCGAGTCCTGGACTCAGACTCAAGTCGAGTCATCAGGCTCATTTTAGTGACTTGTGACTCGACTCAAGGGTAAGCCTCAACGACTTGACTCGGATTTAGACTTGCCTTTTTATGGCTCGGACTCGAAAGATTTGTGACTCGACTCGACTCGCACAACCTCTGCCTGTTGCATGTGGTCACAGCAGAGCGAGCGGCTCTCATTTAACTCCCAGCTCCTAAATGTAACCCAGAAGTTGAGCATGAATAAATAAAATGTAAAAATATAGGCCTACATATTCTACATCCTTAACTGATACACTATAATCAAAACTCTATCAAATGTGTTAGGCATATACAAACTAAAATCTCAATCAATATGTCAGTTTGGCTCTCACAGTTTTCAGATTTGTAAACTAGCTTTGGTGACCTGGACTTGATTTGGACTTGACTTGGACCTTTCTTTAGTGAGTCGGACTTGCAGTTTAACTAAAGATGACTTAACTCGGACTTAACTTGAATGTTTTTGTCTCGACTTGGCCTGGACTTGAACTAGTCTTTGGTGACTTGAGCTTGGACTCGAACACTGGGGAACACTGTTTTTCTAAAATGTTTCTGTTTTTACAAAATAGTCCCAGGGATTGTTACACAGGTTGCTTTAGCGTCATACCTATAAATGGTTTTGATTTTTCAATCCTAGCATTATACGTTTTTGCAATCTAGGCTTTGAAATTTGTTCACAGATTAAAGTCTAACCTTTGTGGCTTTTATGTGTCATGAAATATATAATGTGGTTTGTTTCTGAATAACACTTCAATTATTACTTGATTGCGACAGTCTTGGCTGAACCGAGTCTGATTCAGACTTAACACATTATGTGCAATGCCGATTCTCATATCTTTGTTTCTGTTTTTTTGAAACCAGACTTAATTTGAAAGACCCACGTCTTAAAAGAACCACTTTGCCATATCTAACATCTGACTCATTTGATTCCAGCATTAGGTAATGCACAGTAAAAGCCATATTGTTTTTAATGCTATTGTGGTGAATAAGCCCAGCGTGTGATCAAAATTCCAGATGCACTGAGCACACAGCAGACTTAGACAATATTTCCATATGAGCTTCTCCTTTAACACAGCAAATAAAGGAGCTGTCATTTCTAAGCACTGAGTATATTATGTACACCTCTTTCCTCAAAAGCTCTTGCACTGTAATAAAGTCTTAATAGCCAAACAATTGCCCTTATCTCTTCTATTTTTCCACAGTCTATATACTTCAAGGCACCAACAGTAACACCGGTCCATGTGGCCAGAGCATTGCTTGTGAGGAAATTAATGAGGCATTTCGGTAAATCTGAGGGACGCTTTCATGTTTCACTGGTGGTTGACTGGACTATATATTGTGCAAGTTATGACTGGCTTTATTCCATTAACCTAGAAAGATGGACAGGTGATGGAGCAGTTTACTTATTTGCTGCTTGTCTTGAGCACATGCTTTCAAAGGTTTATTTTAAAGCTGCATTGACCTGAAATATACAGTTAAACAAAATGGAACGCACAAGTCAATGTGTGAAACTTCTTGAACTTGGTATAAACTTGACTTGTCATGAAAAAACTATTGGTATTGAAGTTCTGTTAACACCGGGTCACTTTTCCTTTCAGCTGTTATATAATCATTGCCATATCATACAGATGATCAATAAACATGGAAAAGCCCTGGAAAATGATGATCATATAAAGGGCAGGTTGTGAGCAGGCTTAATGCCCTTTCTGTAAATAACACTAACTCCATAAACCAATGTCTGAAGCTTTACAGACCCTTTGCAAGTTATTAGTCAATTAAATTCTACTGTCTATGAAGTCGCTTACTAAATATGAATAAAGAAGATAAAGTCGCAGTGAGTAAGTTGACAGTAAAAGAACATTTTGATGGATGTAGTAATTGTAATAAGACTGACATTATGACTAGACTTGGCGCGCTAACATTTGCACTGACATGTCCGGGAGCGATATAGATCAACTCTTCACTCTGCCTGAACATTTCGTCTGTATTTCATGTAAAGATATGTCTGATATAAGCTTGATGAAACCCTGTGGTTACTGTACAAACAGAAAACAAACAGACATATTGCCTTGTGGATTTGCGTCAGCCCCATTCCCAGCTGACGTGACAGCTTTTGTCCCAGCCGCTGTGTGATCTCTTTATCAATATCCAGATATGATCGTAATGTAGCTTTTATTGTGGCTTGTGAAAACAGCTTCCATCACGTTCACGACTGTGGTGATTACAACTGATCTTCCTCTGGAGAGAACAAAATCCAAGGCAAGACCGAAATATGTATAAAAAAACATCTTAATTATTGAAGCACTATTACTGGAAGCAGAAGCCACTGTCATTTGTTTCTACAATACAGTCAAGTACAATATAGAATTATTAATATAGGCTGACCTAGAAACCCATGCATATTAACAAGAAAAGTATTACTGCATTAGGAGATAATACAAGGGCTCAGCTGACAGTGTTGAAGTGAATGAACTAATTAGGACTTTGAAACAGTCTTCATGAGTTGTGAGTGCACCGATTGGAAGCAAACGGAGCCGTGTTGGTGCTCCCTGTGTGCTCAGTGGTTCGATTGTTACAAAACGCCAATGCAAATGAGTTTTATGCAGCTTCCTCCTTTCTATTCCAGGAAGCAACTCAATAGAGACTAACAGGAAGGACAGGTCAGATCACCAGAGCCATTATTAAGATTACTCCCTGCTGCTGTGCTTATCACAACCAATACAGGAAGAAATCCCTCAGTATTGAACTATCTGGATGTATGGACATTGCTTTACTGTGAAGAAAATGCAGAACTGCAGTTTACAGTTGCTTTACTATTGTTAGTGTTGCATTGTAAACTGTTTAAACCCCCGCCGAAACAAAGCCTGTGGCATTGCTTGACGCAATGTGACTTCAAACAAATTGAGATTCAACACCGAAGGTAAACCAACCATGAATAAAGCAGTTTTATAATGAAAACTGATGTTTAGAATCGATAAATATTTAAGTTCAGCCCACGGGCATGGTGTAATTAAAGGACTGTGCATAAATGTGTAATGATGTATTGGCCATAAACAACATAAAACAAACAGTGACGGTCTCACCCGACTATGAGGTGCCACATATTGATCCTATAAAGCTCCACTGGGTTATATCTATCATCAAAGGCAAAATGTATTAAAGCATTGGTGAACAAAATGCAGAAAATGGAACTGAACATTAAATGTAAAGTTGAGTGTTGTCTTATTGGTCTGTTTGGACTGTTTGTGGCAACATTTCTGTCTGTGTTGGATTAGGGGATGTCTTATATATACATGCTCCTGCCCAGACACTACACTTGCTGGACTCTATCTACTATGTCTCTCTTTGCTTCATAACAAACTGTAAATCACTATTTTGCCATTGTAAACTCTATGCTTGAACTGAAATACACACTCACACTGGTATTTGCTCATTTACAAAGCTATTCTTGGACTACTTCCACCATATCTACACTATTCTTTATGTTCCCAGGACCTTTGTTAGCCATCGATCTTAATATTCTGCCCCATTGAGCTGGATCAGTTTAAAACAAGTCTTAGAACTCAAAAAACGAATATTGTTCAGAAATTTCAAACCCATCCTAAAATATTTGGTGTTGGACAGTTTAACTTCCCGTTGTTATTGGGTGCATGGTTTAATCCTGGAAATTGTCTTGTATGCTGTGTTCTGTGTGTTGTTGTAAATAGAGATTTGTAACCTCAATGGGGGCTTCCTGGTTAAATATATTAAAAAGAAAAAAAACATTTGTAACTGTATGCAGATATTTGTCATGTAATAAAGTGTTACTGATTATTGACAGTAAGTTGTGTATTGCAAAAAAAAAAAATATGGCTGCATGGTGAGAGACAAAACGGTAGCGATAGGATAGTAAGGATTACACTTTGACCAGTGCCTTTGTGAAGTGACATACTATAAAGTCACAACAACTAAATGACATTTTTGCTCCAGAAGGCATTAACTGGTAGTGATATTCATAATGAATGTTTATGTTGGGAGATCTGTGTTGAGTTCGGTGTAGTTTTGTTAAAAGTTAACTTATTTCCGACTTGTCATTGTGACTGGTCATTTAGTGCCGACTCTAACATTACTCTCATATTACGTATCTGGGGTTAGCTGACTTTGTAGCACACTTTTAAACAAACTCTTTTAAAAAGTCTATATCTTCTTTTCTTCTGTGAGCAGTTAAGGGTTACACACCAAAAAACATATCTCTATTGTGACCAGAACAAAATGAATGGAATACAGACACAGGGCAATAGCTTTTCACACAGATCTCCACACTTGTTTCAGGGGGAAATAGGTGTGCAATAAAAGGGATTACCATTGCGTGAGGATAGATTTAAAAGGGCTCTACGTAGATACTTGCAATACAATTCTACAGTTCACAGGTAATTTTTATTAGTGCGGCAGAATGGCGGATTTTATCAATTATTTTGTAGCATTTTGGTGTTTGTTGAAAAGGATGCAGTACAAATACCTGAAAAAACAAAACAATAAAAAACAACTGTGTAGACTTACACTGGAATAGAGACATTGGAAACTGGAAATATTTTCGGCTCTTATGCTGAACCTTATCTCACATGAATTTTATGCCTGGGGTAACTCTTACATTTGAGACAGAAAGGGGATGTGAATGGCAGTTACAATGTGTGGGTTAAACCTGAAAGGCCTGTTCCATTTTGTCCCCAGGTCTGAAGACATTTCCTTGGATTTGATACAGTTCATACCCCAAAGGCTCAGACAAGCCTCTGCAATGTAGAATCCTGTTTAAAGGACATATTCAGTCACAGAAGGATGCATTAATCTTGGTCTTAAATCTCAAATTTAGGTCAATGCATGAACAGAGTATCTTTCTGCAAACAAAATCTATCATAAACAGTCTGTGTTTACATAATCCAGCTGCATAATGTGAGTTTTACAAGTGTGGTTTGAAAACTTAATACAATGACCTGTGAATCTGTAATTAGTTTATACATGGAGGAAGATTTAAAACTTTTGCAACTGCTATTTTAATCATAATACATCTTTGTGTGGTTGACTAAGTGAGAACGTAATTGGCAGGCAGCCATCTGCAAGTGTTACCCATTATTTCACACATTAAAAGCACACAGGTTGTTATTACAGAACCACTTTTCTTAGGTCAAGTCATCTCAGATTTATAGCATCCTTGTATTTAACCAAGAACAAAGAAAGCAATACTTGGTTTGTTGTCAAAGTAAAATCTTTTGAAGATTGTGTGTCATTCTTTGTCTCAAAATTATCTGTGCAACAAAGTTTTTCTTAACAGTTGCAAAAATTGCTATGCAGGCTGCATCTGAATACATCTCATACTGGTTGGCCCTGAACAGTTCCATTCAACTATGTCAGGGTGGGTCCATCAGTTTAATGGTGTTATTCTGGTCTGACGAGGAGCAGATGATGGGCCGTGCTACAGGCTAGTCCTCACTAAAGTACTAACTGGGACGGGTTTTACCTTACTTACTTACTTTACGGGTTCCCTCCGAGTACTCCAGCTTCCTCCTGTCGCCCAAAGACGTGTGTAGGTGAACTGGTGAATCCAAACCGACACTAGTGAATGGATGTGAGAGTGAATCTGTTAGTCTGTCGTGTCAACCAACCCAACCTGATGGGACTAAGCAGAAGCAAGAGATGAAGATTTGAAGAAAAAAAAATTACGGATTTGTGTAATATCTAACATTTAATTTAACATTTTACAACACTTATCTAATCTAAGTGTTGTAACTACAGCAAGAACCATGGTTCCTGTGTACTGTCTGAAAGTGCTTTCTAGCCACAGAAATGCACTATAACCTAAAATGCTGTGTAATGTGATCAAATCTGTCATCATTTACAGTTGTGCTTATAAGTTTACATACTCTGGCAGAATTTGGGATTTTTTAGAGAATATGAATAATAACGCAAAAAACTTTTTTGCACTCATAGTTAGTGGTTGTACATTTACATTTACATTTATTCATTTAGCTGACGCTTTTATCCAAAGCGACTTACATTGTTCTAATGTTATTACCAGTGTTACAGCCACTGGAGGCAAGGTGGGTTAAGTGTCTTGCCCAAGGACACAATGACAGTATGAACTGTGGGGAGAGCGGGAATCGAACCACCTACCTTCCGGTTGAAGGACGACCACTCTACCCACTGAGCTACTGCCGCCCCTTTATGCTGTTGTACAACAGCATAAAGAAGCATAAAAGGTTCTGAACTGGCCATCTCAGTCTCCTGACCTCAATATCATCGAGTCACTCTGAGGAGAACTCAAACATGCAGTTCATGCAAGACAACCCAAGAATTTACAGGAACTGGAGGCTTTTTGCCAAGAAAAATGGGCAGCTTTACCATCTGAGAAAATAAAGAGCCTCATCCACAACTACCACAAAAGACTTCAAGCTGTCATTGATGTTAAAGGTGGCATCACACAGTATTAAGAACTGGGCTGTGTAGACTTTTGATCAGGGTCATTTGGGTAGTTTCTGTTGTCATTATGATTTTATAAGAATAAACACAGTTGTTTTACAATGGATGCTTTCATCCAACCACAAACTATGAGTGAAAAAAAGTTTTTTGTGTTTTATTCATATTCTCTGAAAAATCACAAATTCTGCCTGAGTATGTAAACTTATGAGCACAACTTTAAATGTAACAGGAAAAACATCAAATATTTCTAGACAATGTTGAGAGATTTCTGTGTGACATTAATACTGTACATGTTTTTCTATGTTAAATGTATAATGCAGAATATTGCAACAATCATTATGGTTGTAATTCCATAACAATGTTTATGGTAAATAATCATCAAGCAGCACTAAACACAGCTGTTTCAAAGTATGCTCATTATTACTTAACTGGCAGCTTAAGCAGATCAGTGTTTGGATGACTTATGCACACCACACAAATTGCGACAGTGCAATCTTTCCACTCAGAGATAAATCACAGGCGAGCAGAAACACAGAGTGGGGAGAGGCTAATGGAGAAACACTATGACGTCTCACAGACAGTTTTTACAAAGAATTTCATATACAAACTTTGCTTTTGTCCATGCACCTTCTGGAAAGTACTGGCAACAAACCTGGACAATGAAGTGGAAAGTACCTTTATGAGTTTTTTGTTGTCATCAAGAATATAAAATGAGCAGAGATATGCCATTGCCGTTCTGGTCTAGAAAATACATCCTTATTTCATTATTGTGTCCTTGTGTATCAATATACTGTATGTGAACAGGACAATTTAAATGGCAATATCACCGCTTAGTTTGCTTTTGCATCCTATACGGTACATTGCAAATTCACAAAAAAAGACACTGTTTTGATTGGTCATTATTCCTGATTCAAAACTCCAACAAGATAAACACTCTTCTATAATCTGTCGTTAAGATATCTCCACAATTGCTTTGATGTGTAACTCAGAATAATTACCCACATCCCCCCAAATTTGTGCTTTTCTTTTGGGAGACCGGGTCGTAACAAGATAAACGAGGCTTCACTCAGGAGTATTGATTCCTGCGTGTCACAAACAGACGCTCTGTCATTGGCTGTGACTCCCAATCATATTAGGCTGACGACAAGGTGAAGGCCGTGTTAGCACAGGATGACAGCCCGACTCTCCCAGTTACAAATTAGTTTTCATTTCCTCACCACAGCCTTGCCTTGTGCACTGCTTTTAGAGTCTCTCCTTGGAGCTATAGTGCTATTTGATTTTAATCCTACTCATCTTCTGTTTGGCTCCACATTATTTTCCATTGTTGCGGCTGTTATTGCGTATCATTTGAATGTGACAATGAGCAGACGTCTGGCCACATTTTCACTCTTGTTCCGCCTGTTGTTTCTGTATTCTCTAAACAGATGCTCCATCAAATCTCTTTATACTTGGCTGAGCCGCGAAAGTCATCCACTGTCACTTAATGGCCCCTATTCAAAGACACCCAATGTATAAGCTGTCACTCACCAGCATGGGTGTGGGACTGGTTGATTTTGAGCATATGCAACTGTGATTGTGTTATGTATCCTGCAGTAACTTTTTATTTACTAATGGAGATTTCTGAGCAGTTTGGCCTGACAGTAAACCCAAGCTTTTTCCTCACATCTGGTATTTGTCCAAAAGTGACAGTACTGCAAAACATTACCGTCATAAAAAATAGTCCTGCAAAACTCAAGTACCCTTTTCCTAATTTCTTTCTTATCTACTTATCGTTACACTGTTGTATTTCAGATGCTCATTATGTTTAGGGTGACCTTTGAAGATGAATGCATGTCTGTGAGCAGGACAGAGCCAAATCTCGGAAGAATGGGGATGCTGTGTGACTTGTTTGGCTTTGGATTTTGAGTGCAATTTAACTTGTATTGACAAGATGTTTTGAACTGGATATAAAAAAAAACAGAAGAAGCAATGGTCATGGGAATGTCATGACCTGACAAGCACTTTCAGTTTGCACAACAAACTTCACTGAGCAGAGAAAAGTCTGTAATTTTTTAATATGAAGTATATACATTATATACTGTCATTTATTTCTTTTCTACTGCTTATCTATTTAGGGGTTCACAGGGGGCGACCTTAAATAGACTCAAACAACTTGAACTGATCAGAATCAGGCGGCTGTTATTTGTAATGACCAACCACATTCCGACAACAGCAGCAGCAGCCTCCTTCACCAGGAGGAACAAAGGAGCTAGTATAAACAGCATGTTTGGCCTGCAACTTCATATCACTGTGGAGGTTCTCGTTCATCCAGGTCTTAGTATAGTACAGTATTTTAGAAGATGCCATCAGGACATTCTAGTTTTACAGCTTGTTTTGCCTTTCAGTAGAAACCATTTATTGATATATATAGATGGTGATGGATGCGCTAATTTTGAAAGTACTGTATAACCCATTACCTCACACTGAACTGATCAAACATGTCTCAGAACTTCCATTCTCAGAACTGCCATTGTTTACTAGTGAGAAGTTCCTCTCTCCTATGTCAATATTCAAGCTGTCCTCAACACATCTGTCTTTACTCACAGTGTTCAGTTGACATCATCCCCCCCCCCCAGCACACGCCCTGCGGACACTTCCAGAGACCACTGCAGGAAGACAGCTAAATAAATCCAAATCAACAACAGGCATCTGTTTGGGACTACTGACAGGATTCAGGAGTGGGCTCCGGCAAGCAGACACACAGGCCAATGAAGGTCATTCAAAAGAGGAAACTTAATATTGTTCCTGTTTATTGTCCTAGCTGGTTTTTGGCTGGGAGCGAGAGAGGGGCTCATTTAATCTGTGTTTTTATCTTGTTCCTCATAAATCACACTAATAAGAGTATGGCTTAATCACCAAGCATACAGATAAGAAAATGGCTGAGGTATCCTACTCTGTTGTCAAGGAAACTGCTGAGAATTGGCCTGGTGGCCTTAGAAACTCTCTTTAAACTGCTGACCAAACCCATCACATTCATATACTCACTGTATGTGCAGTACAACCTTCAGACAAGGCTACTTTAGTCCCTAGTATTGCATTTGCAACCATTTTAACTCAAATTCTTAATAATACTGACTTTAAGGATTTAGTCCCATGTCAATAATAGGACATGCCACAATTTGTCTGACGAATAATTTGTATATAGTTCTTCAAAATATTTATTTAAAGCTTTAGTGTAAAAAATCCAAATGACCTCAGCACAGTTTTAGTAGTTGAAGTGAAATCCAGGGACTGCGATGTGTAAACAGGTGAAATGGCCAAACAGTAGGCTACTGTTATGCTGTCAGACCAATGGACTTATACTGTATATAGTTATTACATATCCAGTAGACATAGGACATAATGCATAGATAAGAAAAGGGCTTTTAACATTACATAACAAAAACACGACAGAGCAAAATTTCCCCCTTTTTAATTTTATTTACAACATTGTGGCAAACATTTAAAGCCACCCCTTAATCAAATAAACATCCAATAAAGAATTAGACATGTTAATGATTACAATTATGCCAATATTTCTATTTGCACAATCAGACAACCCATACTTTTTTGTAAAACACCATGCTACGCTGTGATAATGTGCAACATGGCAGCTTTTATAATATTGAATTTGTGCCTTTATTTTTCAATAGTGGCCCTGCACAGTGTCAAATCAATGCCATAGTTAATATTTCAAATGAGATTGATTGAGCTTTCCTGTGACATTGTTGCACAGTTAGAACATAACGGCACATCAGTGTAATTACACATCATTAACGGCATGATAAATATTTCTATAGAAAAAAATGTAAGTACATGACACTGGCCACATTAAACAACCACCATGGGGATGAGCTATTGCACAGTGGATATGGGTGAGTTCTATGTGTGGGTGTGTGTACACATTTACATTCATTCATTCATTTAGCAGACGCTTTTATCCAAAGCGACTTACATTACATTACATTACCAGTGTTACAGTCACTGGAGGCAAGGTGGGTTAAGTGTCTTGCCCAAGGACACAACGACAGTATGAACTGTGGGGCGAGCGGGAATTGATCCTGCTACCTTCCGGTTGGAGGACGGCCGCTCTACCCACTGAGCTACTGCTGTACTCAGTGTACACATAGGACTCACATTGATGAAAGCTGATGAAAGCTTTTCTAACACACTGATTTTGAATTGAAACATCACAGTGGTCAGTACCGCGTTGAAAATGTTACTTCAGAAAAAATATAGATTCAACATTAAAATCCAGTGGAAGGGCTTTTTGGTTGGATTTCAATACAAATCTGTCTCTGTCACTTAATGAATCTTGGCTCCCTGTGGAAGACAATTAATACAATAGCCCCTGTGTCCCGGACCTTGCCAATATTCTGACAGTTCTGCTCTATCAACACACAACTATCTAATACCAATTAGTTTCTGTCTTTTCAAATGCATGCAAATTAAAGTTGCTGCAAATTAACTGGCTTTGCAGCTTATCCCAGGCACTGGAGTGTGGACCCACTGCGCTATATCTTTTAGTTTGTCATTATTTCAACACTCACACTAAAAGGCAGCACATCTCTGGGGGAATATGATGAGGAAGGATTAACCTGACCCAACTCTTAATATCTGATGTGAGTCCACTGATGTCGCTGTTTCTCTGTTCACTGAGAGGAGTTATCAGCACTCAGAGGGAGGAAGAGTCTCTTTCTATAAAGCTCATGTGAAATGCTCTGAAGTTGGAGGGCAGCTTCTCTAATAGCATGCTGGCAGTGTTTCACTTGCTCCCAATGATCTAGCCCCCTCTAGTGTGTAAAGAAATGATCCTGCCTCAAAGGTCCTTTTAAGACGTGGGCCTCATGCATCATACATGGAACACACTGCTGCACTGTGTTATTCAAATCAAGCGGCATGTGTTAAGCCTGAGATTCACTCCTAAAAGGAAATGTTGATGTCAGGTTGTGTTTCCCTCCCACTCCCACTCCTCTTTGGAGTAGTTTTTTTTTTTTTTGTTTTGTTTTTTGAGCTCTCAGCTCCAACCTGTAGTCTGCTTTTTGTTGCATACATATGTGTCACAGCATCACATCTCGTTTAAACCACTAGGGGGCACTATGAAACAACCCAGCCATTAGCAAATTAGCAGGGGACTCATAAAGGATGCTCATTCCTCCTGCGATAGCTGTTTGTTGCTGTGTTACTGAAAATAATATTCAAAACAAACAGGTCTGGCGCAGTTGCCCCTCCTTTTTCCTCTCCCGCCATTCCGCCATCCCCCTCTTTCCCCTTCTTTTTCAACCTGTGGTTATGTTGTCTGGAATATGCTAATCTTCAATGCACCGGCAACTCCCTGGGTGAAGATCACTTATTAAAAGCATAGTTGGGAGGGTTTATGCAAATAGCCTCAAATCAAAGCAAGCTTTCCTTTGGTTGGTTACCCCTTTTGCATACATTGTAAAATTGAGACCAGAATTTGAGTCCTGATATAATGTTATGTTGTTGAGCGTGTGCCAATTTCCACACCATATTCTCCTCAAACTCATATTTGTGTATTTAATCCAAGTTGCAGTCCTAATTTTAAAGACAAACAGTTTCCAAAAGGGAGAAGTTTCGTTTCCCGGTGAGTGGATTGACAGATTTGTTAGAAGGAAAAGATGGATAATATCCGCTGTGGCCGAAGTCTGCTGTGAAGTAGTCCGACACAGACACTGATTAAGCCTCTCGAGATCTAAAGGGATTGTGGGTCTTAGTTGAGAGAGAAACACCAAAAGAGAGTGAAGAACAAAACTGCAAATTGGATCGAATGAGATGCAAGTGTCCTGTGGGTGCACAAGTTTTTGTGTGCGGTGGTGTTCAGGTTAGACCAACAGTCAGACGTGCTTTTTTAACTTTACACCATTAGCAGTACAGAAGAGATATTCAGAAGTAGGCAGAGCTAGTTACTGTAGTAATAACATGAGTAAAAGTGTATTCAGTGAAAACACTACTCACCTTTTTTCAGAGCCAAATATGCAGCAGCTTGCCTATTTTGTTTATGCTCAGCCAAGTAGAATTTTAATTAAAGCTTACATTTTAGATGTTGGTGACAGTAATGAGCATCTGTGTTCAAAAGTGCTTTGTAAAAAACTGGACAAAGGTAATCGATTAAGTGCAGTCAAATGCAGCAGTAACTCATAACATGAAAACAAACCTTCTTTACTTTACTTTACATTTCAAATTTTTTTAATGAGTATGAGTAACTTTCTTTAAAGGTGGGAGATTCTTGACTTTATTCTCAGTTTAGGTGCATACCAAAATTATATTTGAGTAAAGACTCCTGCTTTGCAGAAAAAACGTTGTGGGTTTGATTGTTGGCTCAGCCACCAACGGACTTTGTGTGAAGTCTGCAGCACTCCCACTCTCCAAAGACATGCATGCATATGTGAACTTATGACTCTAAATTGCCCCTAGTGAATGAATGTGAGAGTGAATGGCTGCCTGTCAGTGTGCATCTCTTAGTGTTAACCCTGCAAATGACTGGCGGGCGAAGTGCACCCCTCCTCACACCCAAAAGCAGTTAGGATAGAATATATAATATTTTTATAAGACAAAGACAATTTATTCTAAAAGTCACAGGCGTGACTAAGTAACCATAACTAGTTCCTTCCTATTTCAGGGTATAAACTTATTTCATTTTACTCTGTAATAACACAATTGGGGATAATTGTTTGCCTGCTTCATTTCTCTGGCTTTATTTCAGAAAAAAATAGCAAAATGTTCAGCTGTGTGGCCATTTGACAAACAGCTGCGGACTGTAATGAAGCACCTAATTAGACCTCTTGACATGCTCATGGCTTTATGTTTATGCCCCTGTAATGCAAACACCTGACATCTGAAGCCACCTCTAACCTTTAGTCACCTGTTGCCGAGCTCATTTTCTGTAAAGGTTAGACATCTATGCTCCATATTTATATGTGGACGGTAAATTAGGTGAAAGGAGCAAAGGTCAAATCTTCAGGCAAATGTGCAGAATCTGCAGTATTGTCTTGGGTATTAAATATACCACCAAGTATGTGCCCCTTTTTCGAAATCTTACCTAAGGAGATAAAAACAACAGGTTATTAAGGACAAACAATATCTGCGATTATCCAAGCGTTCACTAAAGCCGAGCAGCGAGACCGATGAAATAGATGAAACTGTTCAAGCTGTAAAGAGCCAGAAAAGAAAAGGCACACCTATAGCCGTGCTTATTAAACAGCTTACCGAACAGTTCGGCGTGGAAACGTTCACCTTATTCGTCCTGACACAGTGTAATCTTTAATTAGAGCAATTTATAAAAGCGCACATGAATAACAAGTGCATAAAAGCCATGAATCCCTTGGGAGTTTTGCTGTCCTGCATGAGATGAAACAAAGTCTCTAGAGCACAGGGATGTATGAAAATCTGAAGTGGAAGTCGCACTGCGGTGGAAAGTAGAATTCACAACTGTTGCAATATACTGTGTATAAATTAATCAACAGTATTAGTAGCAAAGAAGTTTTGCTACTCTCTTGTGTTTACAGGAATCCCCAGAATAAGCGTAGTTGATGTTTTCTGCTCTAGATTACAAACAGTATAATGTGTAGGTCATCAAAAGACAGAATGGAGGTTAAGGTGGTTAATGGGTACACATAGCACAGTTTTGAATGGTAAATATTTATTGTTTTGCTTCTTTTTCTTTTAGCATGATCTAGTTACACTTGAATGACCTTAGGAATATACCTTTCCGAACGCAATGTCATCAAAAATATACACAATTATACAAATGATAAAATTGTTTATATTGAAGCACACCATTAGAACTCTACATTAGAAACCACAAAGGCTGTTTTACATAGCTAAGAAGCTATATGTGGTACTTCTACTTTACCTAATATGTACTGTACTTGTATAGTGCCTAAGGCTAAGCCACTAATGGTGACGTGCATTTATATTAATAGGTATTACAGCTTTGGCAATAACTATGCTAATCTTGTCAGGCAATACTCACTTTTATTACTTCCTTAATCAGTCTTTTACTCTTGGTTCTCTATAGGTTAGGCATTCTGTACAAATACACTAAATATCCACTAACTTATAATCCAAAGCTTTAGCTGGTGTAGCCTGAATTGTTCATATACAGAGCACCTGAATATTGAGCCATCTATAGGATCGATGCGTTCATAACAGATAGGAAATGTATTTACTTTTCTTCAGAGAGGCAGCTTCAAAAAGAGCAAACAGACTGTTGCCCAGACAACAATATGCATTGTATGTATGTATGTATGTATGTATGTATGTATGTATGTATGTATGTATGTACTGTATGTTTGTGTGTGTGTGTGTATGTATGTATGTATGTGTGTGTGTGTGTGTGTGTGTGTGTGTGTGTGTGTGTGTGTGTGTGTGTGTGTGTGTGTGTGTGTGTGTGTGTGTGTGTGTGTGTGTGTGTGTGTGTGTGTGTGTGTGTGTGTGTGTGTGTGTGTGTGTGTTAGTGTGTGTGTGTGTGTGTGTGTGTGTGTGTGTGTGTGTGTGTGTGTGTGTATATATATATATATATATATATATATATATATATATATATTTTATATATATATAGAGTATATATATATATATATATATATATATATATTATTTCTGTATATTTTGAAGATACTGTGGACAGTGCCAAAATACAAAGAATTTGTTTTCTGTGTGATGTCTAAAAGCTTTTTCCACATCACTTCTTTCAACCTCTCCTTGTGTCTTCTGTGGGTCAGTTCAGCGACGTGGGGGCTAGAAGGGAATCACTTGAGCACATTTGAGCATTTAACCCTGAGCAGAAACCCCATCAGCTCAGCAGAGACAGCCCGCCGATGATTCCTTAATTTGTGCAGACACTGGGAGTGGGATTCATAAAAACAAAAAGGCTTCCAGCGGCATCCTTCCCACTCCACAGCAGCAGGGATACAATTCCCTAATGCGAGTGCAGGGGGCTTTTCCGATTGCAAAGTCTAATTGCTATATTAATCAATTACAAAGAATCAAAAGCTCATTTTGTGCATAGCATGTGTGTCGGCGTGCTGGTTTCCTAGACTTCATTCAGTGGTTCAGATTAGGTTTGCTGTAAATGAAATTACCCAACTTCACTTTGCTATTTGTATGTTTGCTCAAAGACAATAAACTGTAATAAAGTAGCTACATCATACTTGTATAGAATATTGAACGTTGTCTGGACTCTTGTTGATATAGTTACACAGAATCAGGCCTGCATTAATGGCCAACGCAGTTCAATAATGTCTCAGTCTGGATGAAAGCAGCCCCCCATAAAAACCATCAGAGGCCAATCGATGTGCTTTCATCCCCAGGACGGAAATTGCACTCATATGGCTCAGACTCTATGAAGGTCCCCCATCCAAAGCCAAATCATTAACATCAAACTTGCAGGAAAGAAATCAAAATGTCAGTCGGCACTGCAATCTGGGAGTAGATGAGTATTGCATCTATTTTTTATTCAAGTCCACTTAGCGTATAGCAGCCTACTGTAGGACTGTTTCCTCCAACTTCATTTGACTGCAGTCCAAATAGATTAGAAAAATAGAGGAAAAAAGAAAGTTTTTAAAACACACTTTGCTATTATCCTCATCCTCAAAAATGGATGTATTTGTTTTGAAAAGGCATTCTGAAAAAAACGCTGATTGAGACACGTTACTGAACACAGCCACATGAATGCAAACAGGCCTTAGGCTAATTTCCATCTTTTCTCACACATCAGTGCCACAGACATCGGAGGCAAAGTCTCACGGACACAATGACAGTATAAACTGATGAGAGCGGGAATCAAACTGCCAACCTTTCGATTGTAAGACAACCGCTCTACCACATGAGCCATAGACTTATTCACTGTTTGTAACCAACATAACCTGAGTGCACCTTTGGTTACAGAGGCTATGCAGACGGTGATATATTTTTAATGAATGAAAGAGTATTAGGATATAAACAAGATGATCATAAACAAGATGATTTTGGCATAAGGAACCTGACTGACTACATGTGTGCTGTCAGTGAGTGAGTAAAGGACATAAGTTAGAGGCTCTATGTGAAGCCACTCTCTATATAGATATAGGTATAGACTATTTAGGCTACACCAGCTACAGGTAACTGGATGTTTATTTTGTTTATTTAAGGATCCCTTTATTACAGTAAAGACTATTCTTCCTGGGGTCCAAATTTACACAACAAATATCACATAAACATATGATGTATGACAGTTGACAACTGGATACAATCCCTTACAATCCCTTATTTCAGCCAAAAAGGAATATTTGTCAAAAAGCAGCAAGATAAAATAACACATAAATACATGCCAAATATTTTTTTAAATTTAATGTTATATACTGTAGCGCAGATGAGTACAAGATAACCATGGTTATACACTCAAAATGATGAGCGCACAGGAACATTTTAACATTGCAGAAACATCAGATCTCTAACTTAAAGAAAATACAACTTCAACATGCATTTGTACACAGCAAAATTACCAGAGTAAAATGCACTCTGTGGGTGTTAAAAATTATAACTATGAAAGTGTTAAACAAACATGTGTGAGACCATGAGTGACAGTCACAGAGACCAGACAGAGCTGTAGTTAGTTAGTTTTTCTCCTCAGTTAACATCCACAGAGACTCAAAATGAACCTTACAACTCCTACAGGTCATGGCTGTTTCTAAAGAGTAGACTCTGAATATCAAGTAAAAATGACTCTGTCTGGTCTCAGTGACTGTCACTGGTCTCACTCATTGATGTTCAAGGCTGTTGTTTAACCCTTTCATAGTGTTGAAATTTAACTCTGGAACAGTATATGAGTCTAATCTTTGGTTTTGTTGTGTAGCCATGTTAATTTTCTATATAAATATTTTCTATAAATTTTCCCCACAAAACAAGACATTTTTTCCTAAATATATTTTTTCCCTCTGCGACTCCACAAATAAATTCCATTTTTAGGATGAAAATCACACCAAACACCTCAGAAACTTGCCAAATATAACCATCTGCCGGTTTAGATGGACCCACTTTGGTCAGAAAAGGGAAAAACAAATGATGGACATGGAGCAAACACGTCCGTCAAAACCTAACTCAAATATAGCCATGTTTTATTGTGTGGTGTCCATGAATGGTGATAAATGAAACTTGTCTCACTCAGTCGGTTCCAAAGCCATCTAGAAAATTACTGTTATTACTGATGCTGGGTGGAACCAAGACTGTGTTTTTGCATTGAGTTGATCTTGTTTTCTAGAACAAAATGCCTAAAAAAGCAATATGGGTTTATTTTTATCGTATTTTGTCTGTGTGTATTATTAACAATTTATCCTATTGTAGGACCTTAAAAGACTACCTCAATTCAACTAAATTTAGATTTTAGTCTGACATAATAGATTTTCCAGTGAGTTGATTCTATAGCCTATAATTTTAATTTTAGGAGTAGCATGAATTAAAATGTCTACATTTGTGAAGGTAAAGTGTAGTGCACATTACCAAAACAAAAGTGCATAAATCCAATAAAGATGGGTCATGCTGAACCAAAATAAACCTGTCAATATAAAACCACTACTGGGCACACCTACTTTCATGACCTGACCCACAAGCACCTTTGTGACAAAACGAGCCCATAGTACGTGTCAGAAGGTCATAACACGTTTCATTCAACCCACAGGACGACCACAGAGGCCGGTTATTATAGCTACACTGTGAATGTTCAAACAATGTATTCAATCGCGCTATCATCACTTAGCTTTCATCCTTTTGATCATGGTGCCTCCATGTTAAGTTCAATGTAAGCCAAGGCCTCCTGCAACGCATCGCACAAAAATAAACACCCCACAAACACTCGCTCTGTTCTCCTTATTTTTCCATGTTGCTGCTGAAACGTTTGATGTTCTTTTTGTTAAGTCCTTGTAGTGCTCCTTATATGAGTGAAAGACACAAACAGTAGTCCAGTAAAAGAACACCATAAAACACCGTAGTCTGAAAAACTGTCTCACTGTGGGTTCAAACTAAGCAAAGCAGATGTATGTAATTGTCATAATTACACTTAAGTATGAGTGTTGTAACCATTTTCTCTAAATTAGTTTTCTCCTTTCCGTCTTCTTTTCTGTCTAATAAGGGACCTTTCTTGTCTGTGATGTACATCCAATTGTTTCTCATTTCATTGTGGAATCATCCACATTGTTTACTTGAATCTTTGAAAACTGTCATTCATATTGATTCAAACACATGACGGTGAAATCTTATTATCCTCTCTCAAATGTAGCTTTGTCACATTTTCAATTTTCTTGCCATCTCACTTTTGAAACGTGTGACTCTCAGAAATTCAATTTCCTTAGTTTTTAAATTTAGCTTTCTCAGACATCGCCCTGATGTAATCTGGTCGTGGAAAACACATGCACACATGCACTGTGTTGTGTTCAAGCACACAGAACTGTAGATGTGTAAAAAAGGAGGACATGTGACAATGAGTGAACGTGTGTAGCACTATCTCCCTCGTGAGCAGAGCAGATTTGAAACAGAGGTAATATTAATGACATTTCTATATTGAAGAATTCTTCACAGTGTGTTGATAATTAATTAACAACAGCAGTATGATTTTCTTTACTTAAAAAAACTTGCTCTAAACCTCCAGGCTCCTGAACATAACATTTTTATATCTGTTTTGAAACATGTGTACTTTTGAGACTTGACCTGCTGTGGCTTTATTGTGTGTATGGTTAAGTGTAATGACCTGAAATTTCCAGCTGAAGTAAACCAATTATGAAAAGACATAATGGTCTAAAAGTACTGTATTACACACAAAGTCTAGACCACAATCACTTTTTGACATAAATCAATTCTGACATGCTCTTATTTACCGAGCTGGAAGGTTTGTATTTTTTTAGTCTAAACCCTAAGTTGAACTGAGCGGTCATTGGGCCATGGAGAGACTCAGCGCACCGGTCAATAGTCCAAGAGTCTGAAGACCTCACCACGCTATAACGCTCTAGGGGAGGGTCCACACAGCACAGTGACCACCGAATCAAACCATTTGATCTGTGAAGGCCCTGGCTCAGGACGCCAATTGCATGTGTGTGTGTGTTTCTGTAAACTTTCACAGTTCATAGACAAAGGTGAGATAGGTTTTTGGGAAGTGTGCCAGAATCATTAAATCCAGTCTATTTTTATATTCCCCACTCAGGAGCTGTCACTGTGCTTCTGATAACACGACTCCTCCCTCGTGACTCCAGCCACCCGTGTTGGCGATGGGAGACGTTATGCCATTAGATGCAAATGATCTGAATGGTGTTCTACAACATTTGCAACTATCCTAAAAAAAAAAGCTTTTTTGTCTTATATATATTAGACATTATACTTTGACTACAATGTAGTACAATTACATGACTACATTAAAGCAGGAAATAAAATTTGACCTAAACACAAAAACAAAACAGCAAACTTATGATGCCAACAAAAAGTAAACTCCAACATATGTAAATTAACTTGACTCAAGCAACAGCAGGGCAGGATCTTGCAACTTTGGCTTAATAAATAAAATAAAAAAACTCACACATTTTTTGCCCAACTTGCTTTAGGGGTTGTTTACAGGAAAAACGCAACAGTCATGCCATTTAGACGACAACGTTATCATCACAATCTGCGTATAGACAGAGCCACCTAAAAACCCCAAAATTATGTAGTACATATGCCAGACCAGTAGGATGTGGGTTTTCTTTTTGCTAGTGCTGCCACTTACTCTTCTGTAGAGACACCACACGAGAACGGCGCAGCAGCTGCAACAAAACAAAAACACCTCATGGAGGGGGCACCTGGCTCAGTTGGTATAGCACTAGCAAAAACTCAAAAACACACGAGAACACAGGAGACTCGGTTTAAATCTCGGATGGGTCATTTTCCTAATGTCACCCCCTCTCTCTCGCCCATCACTCTACTGTCTACTATTAATAAAGACAAAAAGGCTTAAATATGTATCACTTCCTTGGTCCGAGTTTGCATTTGTTGAGCGAAATCGGCAGCCTCAAGTAAACAAGAGGCCAGACTCACACATTGCAAGATATATACTTCTTTAATTCAGTTAAATGCACAGAAATTTTAAGTACACTTCAGACTTGCTTTATACAACGCAGACAGGCAATTTGAGTGTTGAACTCACATGACTATTTATGTAGCTGATGCTGCTACCACCCAGCTACAAATCTTGTGACATTGCAAATGCAAGCTACACAGGTTGCTTTTTCTTATTGAACTGCACAGCTTTGTGAAAACAAGGCCTTTCAACCTTTTACAAACTGTCACTGTTCTTCTGATAACACGGGGGCAGCATCACCTTTGTCACCTCACCCCCAGGACGCCCACCACCCGCGTTGGAGTAAGCAAATGTTATGCCATTAGACCCCACAGGAAACAAGCTAAATGGTGCGCCACTCCAATACACAAGGCACATTTACTGAAAGAGTGGTCCACTGCCACAGGCTCTTCTTGTAGCGCCTGATTATTTGCTCCCACCAAGATGGATGTACTTTACATGACATTAAACAGAAGCAAAATGGGACGTGCCTGCTTGTATCCCTGTCCTTGCTCTTCCTCCCATGTTGAATAACGTGGGAGAGCTCCCTGCAACACCTCGTCTTATCATCTGTAGCTTTTATTTTAGGAGGATATGATGTGGAATTAATGGTCACAAACACTTAAAAGCAAGTTGTTTACAAGCTGAAATAGCCAATGGTATAATTTGAAATGAAAATTGGAGCTACTAACAACACTGAATCTAAGACATAGAGCTGGGTGGCTAAGTGTTCGTAATGCCTAGAGAGAGTAAATAAAAGCTAAAGTGTTCTCCTGCACACATCCAAATGACGGTTGTGAAAGAACGTAATCTTGGCTTCCCGTGATGCCTTGGTCTACAGTGAAGCTGTACACCGCTTGCTTTGTGTTTAAGGGGACACTTTGAAAAGGAAATGATAGTGATATTTTGTCATCAAACATAATGACGTTCCATTTGGAAATCTAAAAGGTGCACATCCAAGAGGCCCTGTGGATCCTGATAAGCTTCCAGGAGATTTTATTTTTTTACTGTTTATCACTTGAAAATGTCAAAGCTTTGTGTGTAACTAAGCCATTATTGAAAACACAATTTTAGAAGAAAACTGTTCTTTTTGTTTCCATCAAAACCTACTGCCATTTGGGGAGTGTGTGATGTTTAATTTCTGCATGATCAAAGCAGAATCAGAAAATTTATCACAACTGTGGCAAGTATACAGACTAAAATAGGTTAATTGCTCATATTTGCGTGTCAATTGCATTTTTTGTGAGGTTTGCTCATTTATTATTACCATACGACACTGTGGCGTTGAGAGTATGTGACCACTAACATTTATTGTAATGCAGGTCAAGCGTCTGAAGTGCTTACAGGATATTGCAATTATAGTTCATCTTGTCAGAATAATATTTTTGGAACTGCACAATCTCATAAGCCTCACACACTAAATGCCAATAAATGCAATGTCAGCGGCAAAACAGCCAAGTACAACAGTAAGGCTGTTAAATGAACACGGTAATAATAATAAAAGCACAGTCTATAAAGTCCAAGTTACCACAATATCTTTCTTGAGGTTGCAGTTTTATGTCAACACACATCAACACACACCAAGTTAAGTGTTAGGTGCATGACACTTATAGAGTAGGTATTGATGAAGTGTTGTGTATGAGTGTTTTGCCAAATGGAACAGGACATTAAATGTTATTACATTCACAGTCTCCAAAAACTTTTACAATAACAGCAACCATTATGTACAGTAATAATGTTTGCGTCACGCCTAGGAGATTTACAAATAGTTGAAGTAGGTAAGCCGCCTTGTCAATGACACTCCAGAGATCCATGTTTGAGGCAAGTGTTGGCAAGAGTTTTTCTTAAGTAAACGTAACCATAACTTTCAAGCTTTTTCCCCCCAATGTTAAATATGCACCTGTCCTGAATGTAAATGTAATACATATTTTAGATGTGAGTGTCGGTATTGTTCATATGGCATTGGTAAACATTGGATAGATTTAATTTAGAGGATTGAATTGTCATTTATAGTAAACAAATAAAATCAATTGCTAACTACATCTTATACATTCATAAAATATGGAAAACAAACAATGGATCCTCTTGATAATTTACTGGCGCCTGCTCTGGTTGTAAGTTGACTGAGGAGGAGTAATAAAACCGAAGCCAAAGCTCTCTGTGAGGCTGTAAAACAGAGGGGTATAAATTATAGTAAACACTGCCTTTTAAAAGGTTTGTGTTGAAAAATGTGATCACAGTTCTCCGGTTCCTGTCCACACAATTAAAAGTCACTGACAGTGGCCAGCAGCAGGGCAATATATTATTTATTAAAATAAGACTTGCAGCTATAGTTCATTAAACTGTTCAGAGGTCTTGTTCAGTCTCAAAGTTGTCTTGGCATGTGACTGAGCCCAGGTTTAGAGAAGCTATTTGGACCAAAGAAAAGAATTCATTAAATTAATTGGTAAAGCAATTATGAAATATGTATGTGGAACACAGTGTGATGAAAGTCTGTCATTGTCCTGACTGCTGGTTGTAGCATTGACATTTTAATTGGTGATTTTCAGCACTCATTCTGCGCTGAAAATACACTGACGGCACCGAGAAAGTTTCTAGGACATTTCAGAAAGACTGTTCGCTTCTAAGCTGGTCACACACATTCACAAACACACACCCAGCGCAGTCATTGAAATGGAGTAGTCTGACTGAGCCTTGTGTGGGCTCAGTGACAGCGTTGATTAAACATTAAGGAAGAGATATAATGCCATTTTACCATTGTGAGTTATCCAAGCTCTTTGTACTATCATTTCATCTTTGCCCTTGAACTCAAACACATTGCCGAGTGACAGGATAGAAAGAATAATGATAATGAATTATGCATATATAAGAACTTGAATTCATCTTTATACAACTTTGGAAAGTTGGTGCGTTTGAGGACCCCTGAGTGTTATTTGTCATGTGGCTGACAGGAAACACTGCAGTTGTAAGAGTTGGGCTGTGGTGCAAACTAGAACACTATCACTATGCATTGTGTACCGCCATACACATAGACGCACAAGTCTAGTCTAGTCTAGTTTGCCTCAATTATCCTTTTTTTAAGTTCACTTGAGATTATTTCGTAAGCGAGCACCACTGTGCATTTATAAAATAAACACAGCCTTTGTGTTACAAAGAAAGAAGACTCTCTACTTTCTTTTATTCCTTTAAAGAATAATAAAATATGTGTAATAAGTGTAGAGAAATAGCACAAAATAGTGTTTGTAAGAGACAATAAATTAGTGAACCATAGTCTAGATTAGTTGAGTGAGGAAGAAAAGTGCAAAAGTGAGGGCTGGCTCCATGATGTCAGGCCATTTTCAAAACGTAACAAAAACTACCAAGTTAGGTTTTGATGTATTATATTCTGAGCAGTTTTGAGATTAAGGTTTGAAGTTTTGAATCATTAACAAGTCTAGTATTGTCTAGTATTGCATAAAACTTTAAAATCCTTTATAATCTAAACCTTAGATAATGTTAATAGGTTGTTTGACTTGCTGGTCAAATTGAAGACTTTCAAATCTTCTTACTGTAAATGTAGTTACACTTCAAATCCCCGTACGGCAATTTGTTCTCTGCATTTAACCCCTCCAAGTGCTCTATGTGGACATCCCATTAGGAGAAATAGGCAGGCACTGAGCAGCGGCTGGAGACCATCTCTAGTTTGGAGCCTGTACCCAGCTGGTTATGGCCAATAACTGGATAATTACTCTATTGTACATGCTTTTTACTAGGAACTGGAGCATGCAGATACAAGAAGAGAACATGGCAATTTCACTCAGGCTGGGGAATGAACCCAGAATCTAAATGCTGTGACTGCTAACTCTGTGCATGTCGTGCTTCTTGCTTTTAGACTGAGATAGCAACTGCATTGCACATTAATACATACATTTCAGACGACTGGTCCACTGTACTTCTACTTTCTATGCTCCTGTCAAGAGCCCGTACTTCAACAGAGAGAACAGAATTTCCTTCACCCACAGGGACATTTTAGATACGCTTTTGTCAAAAAGTTATCAAAACTGTCACTTAAAGCTGCACTACCTGATTTTCTGTTACCGTCCCCCTCTCAGATCTCACTCACACCCAAAAGCAGCCTGGGGACCTCTCCTGCTTTTTTATTTAAAAAAAATAAAACCAGTCCAGTTTTTCCTTCACAAAATACCAATGCATTACACCTTGTTAAACGTGCTGAAAATACACTTTATCTGCAGCTATTAGATTTCTTGGAACGTCACCACACAAGCTGGTGCCGACCAATGGGAGCGCTCCTTTTTTGAGCATGTGGTTTGCTCCCATGTGATTGGCCAAATTATTCCGTTCCTAAGTATCTTTAAAAATCCCTTATTAAACAGTACATTAGATCATAAAGAGTTTTTCAATAATGATTGCTTTCAATCATTTCAACCCTTTTCCCCAAAAATCAGGTACAGTATGTTTAACCCACAGAGTCAAAGTCACATGACTAAATGTTGAAAGCATAGGCTGTGGATCAACCTGGACAATCAGAAGAATACCACCCTCAACACTGACATATTCATAGCTCCATTTTCACACAGGTTACACACTTATCACTTTCATTTTGGCCCAGATATTGCAGTTGGGATGTGTGTAATTTTCTCTGCAGGGCTTCAAATTTCCTGGATGTCTTATCATCAGCCGGTGCCCTTTGATATTATGAACTTTTGAGGATGATATGAAAAGGCGCTTTTGTGTCCTTCCACTAGAGCAATGCAGGGTAATTCCGGGACTTTTCCGTGTAATTTCAAGTGATATGTCACTACAAATTGTTTTGAGGAAGTATTTGAATAGCTTTTTTTGTATTGGAGCAGCACAGGTAGAAAAGCATAAATGAACTGTTTAGAATGTTTGAAGCAAGATTACCTCAGGCAGCAGTGGCCTGATCTGCCAAACTCTACAACTGAGCAGAGGTCTTTACAATTCTACTGTGAATGTTTTGTTTTGAAGCAATATGGAGCAATGTTTTTAACCAAGCTATTAATGCAACTATACTGGATGTACTCATGATAAAACAATGACCGTCTTTGTTTCTAAGACTTCTGTGTCTAGTTCATACAAGGCCTTTGGAAAATGTCAGAAAAGTCACATCTGGACTTTCTCCTGATATCTGTGTTCATACAGGCAGCACATATCAGAGTGTCCACAAAATATGTGTTGCCAGAGATGTTTTAGTTGGTTGACTGATAGGCAGTGATGCTGATATTTGTGCTAGTTGTGCTAGTGCTAGTTGTATAATAACAATAATAATAATAATAATAATAATAGTAGTAACAATAATAATAATAATGCAAGGGATTTAAATGGTGCTTTTTTCAAGGGATTCCAAAGCACTTTACAAAGTCCATTATTCATTTACAGTAACACACTGGTGGTGGTAAGCTACTTTTGTAGCCACAGCTGCCCTGGGGTAGACTGACGTTGTGCCTCTCTGACCAAACACACTCACACATTCATACACCAGTGCCACAGACACTGGAGGCAAGGTGGGTTTAGTGTCTTGCCCAAACTTCCAGTCCACCTAAGCCACTGAGAAATAGTATTATGTCAGTCAAGTGGAGTTAAAAGAAGGCGGAATAATAGGTTAAGATGTACCAACATGTACAACAACCCATCTATTATGTGTGCTACTCTGGTGGATCTGCAGATAGTGTTTGTCCATGGCACTTTCCACACTTTCCACTAGGAATGTATGAAAGGCACTTTAGAGCAGCAACAAATTCTATTCTGTTAAGTCCCAGGTTCAGCTGTTATTGGTTGTCTTCCTCTCCTTTTTTATATTGTTTAGTAATAAAATGGTTTTATTGCATACAAATGAACAGATATGAGTGCAGTACCCACTGTGAGAGCCACTAGTGTTGGCAGAGGCTTTCCACAGAACAAAAAAAGTCATGGCTAATATTTAAAACGTTTGATTTTGAAACTATTTGATATTCAGTGTATGGAGAGAAGACTGCCGACTTTACTAGCCTTACAATTATTCCTCTTAATGCCAGTTTTCGCTCTGACCTCCATAAAGTGCACTTTTCAGATAATTCTTGATTACCTCCTATTTGCCACATTACTGCCAGTTGACCTTGAATGGAGTTTAAGATTTGAGGATGGGAATTCTCCCCAGCCATTAACGCAAATGTCTTGTTGATTTTTTGGAGTATACAGCACACCACATGATTCATAAAGTTTGGGAGCATTTAATAAAAGTCCCCCCCCCCCCTTTCCTAACCTTGGGAGTGATTATTCTCACAGGCATAAAGCTGCGGTGCATGACAACTTTGCATACGCAGGTTTTTTAATTTATTTGTTTGAAGGGAGGTCCGTTGGATCCAGGGAGCGTTTGATGAAGGTGCTATCACCCTCAATGAAAGGAATAATTATCAAAACAACACATACATAAGCCCTCTATTAGATTAAGGCCCACTTTAATAGACTCCTAGCAAGAGTGGGAGTGGTGGCTTAATGTAATTGGTTACAAGACGACACGCAGTGGGAAGCTTCACAAAAATGAAGCAGAATTATAAGACCTGCCTTATCACTGTGGGGTTTTCCTGTTGGCCCCTCCCCTGGTGAAGCTTTACTTGACCATTCTAATCGCTCCTGTCCTGTGATCTCACAAGTGTGTCATATAAATGGCTGGTGCATTGTGTTTATTTTTCCCATCCATAATACATAGGGTATCTAAATCCTGCTGGCATTAGCAGGAAACACACACACACAGAGGGAGACAGAGGAGCACAGAGAGGTGGCTTGCTAATGGTGTGAGGCATAAAGGCTTGGAACAAAGTGGCAGAAATACATACACATAAGCCGTGAGGAGCTGGGGAGGCCGCATGCTCTGTTCCACTGCTCGATCAGGGCTGATTTGAGAGTTTGAGGCTTAGAAAGGCTTTAGGCTGAGTTTGATCTAGCACTGCTTGACACAATTTAGAATCTGTATTGCCTCGTACTCACCTGTCTGCAAGGTCACCCAAATCACATTTTAATTCAGCTCTCTAAAAAGTAACAAATGCTCCATGGTGCATTTTTTCATCCAGTGTTATATGTTTCACATTCACATTCTGGAAACATAGACAGTAGAAACACTGAAGCACAGTGCACCTGTGAGGCTAAAGTGGAAATCAGCAGAGTTTACTGAGCAAGAAGTGTACTTATAGAGTTTGTGAAAAGTGAAGCAGGGTAATCACAAAGACAGCTGTAGTAAATCCAGTGTAGCTAGTGATACCAACAGGTAATAAGAAACCATTTGTAGAAAACACAGGAAAGGGTAATGCATCAGTGACTAACAATATGGAAGTTAAAGGTTTATTGATTGTGTTTTGGCGGCATTAGAATGCAGACTGCATTTCCACACTTCACCCCTCCTTTCTCAAAAATGTGAACACCTATGGTAGCCCTGGAGGGACATACTCTTCTAACCCAGTGGAAACATGGCAGATGATGAGTTCAAAATGTAGAAACTAAATTATTTTAGTCTATTAATGTCCTGAGATTGTCAAACCTGAAAGCCAAAAAAGTGTTTGCAAAAAGCAGATACTTTAACTGTTCCCTTAGTTTCTTTCTCAGCAACAGTGTACTACTTCTATGGCCAGGATTAAGTCATCACTTTAGATAAGAGCATACAATAACTGGAACATGGGCCCTCTGGTTAATCCACACTAAACACCTCTGTTATCTGTATTAACAGTGCTGTCAGATCCTAATTAAATACTGTCGATAACATATTCTTTCAGACTAATAATTTTGTTGTTTGGTTTGTCATATTCTTGGCATTTTGTAGCTTGATTATTCATTTTAACCTATCAACACTTTTGTAACAGGCGAGCTGCAAGCCTTCCCAAACTAGCCCTACTCTTTAGCTTTTCACTCGTCTAAGCTCTTATATATGCATCACCCTTTGAATATTTCAGCCCGTTGTACCCTCAGATATCAGTGGAACATGAATGTCATCTGTTTCAGAGAGATTATTGAAAGACAGAGAGGGAAACTTTGCCTAGTGTCTCCAAACAGACAAATCCCATTCTTCTGTGTTTTGGGGGTAATGTTGACTTATAAATATTGTGTCTAGCAGCGGAGCTTTATGCATAAGCTGCAGCTCTAAAAACCTTCCTCCTGGTCTGCTCCTGGTGTTGCACAAAGCCAGGATAAACAGGTGCCTGTTTTAAGATATTTCACTGTGAGAGGAGCTTCTAGAAACAAAGCACACACACTTTTGCAGTTCATAGAAACTATGAAATATGTGTGCATTTCATGAGCATATCAAATTAAATGAAAGCAAGTGGCATAAAAGAAAACAAAATGCAGTTCTGTTTCGCGTTATGTTTTTACATCTCATTTGTCCTTTTTGATGAAGCTGTCAAAAACCCTGTGTTTGGAGATGCCAGATCAAAGCAGTCTTTCTAATATCTGTCAGCAAATGCAAAAATGTAGGATACAGTAGAAAAAATGTGTAATTGTATTTCAGTTGGGGAGAGCCATGCACAGGAACTCTCTTACATTAACATGATAACATGAGACACCATGTCATTCTTGCAGCTGGAGGGGATCAGATGCTTGTTCAGGGGCTTGACAGACTAGTTTTGTGAGCCCTGGAACATCCTAATTCTGTTTGGTAAATCATGATGTCCTTGCCTGCTCATTCATGGCCTGCTCAAAGGGCGCAGTGGCTCAGTGGTAGTGCGGTTGTCTCTCAACCGGAAGGGTGGTGGTTTGAATCCCGCTCCCCACAGGTCATTGTGTCCTTGGGCAAGACACTTAACCCACCTTGCCTCCAGTGGTGTTCCAGCTGTAACACTAGTGAATAGAAGCTTAATGTAATGTTGGATAAAGCGTCAACTAAATGAATAAATGTAAATGTATATCCATTCACTTATATTGATATTCCATACCCATCAGTGTGAATATCTCCACAACTATTTCAACTCAGTAGAAATCTATTTGGACCATTCAAAACCATTTATCTAAAATGGGGTGGGGTTTGTTTCTTGAATTAGTTGTATGTCTATCCAAATGCAAGGCAGTTTATTCTTTTGATTTCAGTTTTATATTTTTATATTTGTTAAATTTGCTACAATAAAGCCGAACATTTAGCCCAAAAATATGTATTCTCAAAATCATTTTGATGGTTCTTAGACATGAGATTGGTAGAATGATGCCTATCTTACTGACAGTACCCTCAGCTGGACAGAAACCTCCAACGTAACTTTCCTGTCACCGGGACGATGACTTATGGATCTCAAATAAAGGGTGCAGCTCAGTGTCCCTGGTAACCTTGCTATGGCAGCACAGGCAAAGAGAATCAAGATGCTTCTGCCGGAGGAAGCCCAGAAGAAAAAGAGAAAAGCTGATTATCAAAGGGACCGGAGTAAACTTGGGACACTAAAAGAAAAATAGACTCTCTTTGCCCAATTTAATAACTTTAGGACTTTAACCTGGGCCATTTGCTCACTGGTGACAAGTTAAAGGCGAGTTCAGTTTCCATCATACTACGCGTATAACAGAAATAGGCTAATACACTGGACCCTAGCTGAGTATTTAAACAAAATACACTAATATGAGACATGTTCTTTCTTCCAAAAGGGGCAAGTGACTCGGATTTGCTGTTCAAGTTAAGATGACTCAGGCTGGACTTGAAGTTTTTTTGGTGACTCGGACTCTGACTTGGACTTTAAGTGATGCTGACTCGACTCATCCTAGTCTTTGGTGACTTGGACTCACACTCATCAGTGAGGACTTCAAAGTGACTTGGACTTAAAAACTGGTGACTCGACTACAACACAGGCTTTTGGGAAGGCTGAATAGTTTGATTCTCAGCATTGTTTCTTAAATCAATGCAAGATGTCTACTTGCAAAATTAAAATAACTGCAAATATTTAAAACATCTTTACAGTTACATTATACAGTAAGTGTCGCCCATTCTTTCTTTTTGTTAAGTAATGATTTTCTCCACTCTAAGCCCCCCAGGCCCAATCTAGGCTACTTGAATGACAGCACCGCAAAAACTCTGGAAAAGGGAAAATGAGAGTGACTGAACTGGAATAGAAGTGTCGCAGAAAGAAGATGGATGCCTGTGCTCTCAGTGGAAAGCTGTCATAACAGTCCTCAGCAGCTGTTCTGGGAGCGGCTAGGAGTCGCTGGAAATATGTCACACATACCTCCAACACTCAGTACAGGCCCAGGCAGGAGGCCCACCTAACTGTGTCACATTTCCATCTCATTGTGGTGAAAGCTATCCAGTTGAGAAGAAAGAGGAGTTTCAGAGTGGGAGAAGCCGGGGGACAGGAGGAAGAAGCTTTAATTTAGTCTCACAGGAAAGTGTTAAGGCTGGAGCGGAGCGTCACAGCCTCGCGTTGCCCTTTCTGAACACTCAGCGTCTCAGTCAAGTCTGCTGTTATCAGACACTCTTCTGATCTTGTAGAATTTCTGGATGGTATCTGAGCCCTTTAGAATTGGAGTTATGACACTAGACTTGAACATGAACCCAGGACTGGGTCCCGCATCCAAACTAAGCACCATTTATTTTAGGCATACTGAAGCATAGTCTGGTTGAGAAAAGTGTGTTTTTATCTACAACCTGTTGTGGATTGTAGTTGATAGTGGGATTTTATACATCTTTTATACAGAGTATAAATAGGAGCTGTTAGTATTTAACAGGAATCATAGACTAGGAATCTATCTTGCCTGTCTTAAATTAAATTGGCAAAATTAGAAAGGATCTATTTCTCTGAGTAGCAGCATGAGCATAACTTTCAATAGTGGTACTTTTAATGTGGTTAGCACTGGCCTCCACAGCAAGAAGATTCTGAGTTCAGTCCCTGACTCCCACTGTGTTGAGTCTATGTTGAGTCCGTAAGTCCCTCTAGACTTGACAGGGCCTAGAGGTCTAGAGGTACTCTGGCTTCTTCCCATTATAGCTGGGACAGCTCCCCCTGCAAACTAAGAAGAAGAGAATTAATGAATGAATTCAAGTACAGGAATAGATTTAATTCCCAATTTTTAAATATTACATTCAAAATATTTATAAAAACAGTAAATAACAATATATTTTCTCTGTTTTGTAAAGATGAGATTTTTGAAAACAAATAAGACTTTTTCAATTTGAAATCAATCATTCATTCAGCTCCTACTGCTGCTTATCCCATTAGAAGTTACATTAGAATGTGGTTAGAGCTTTTACCCAGCAGCTTTGGGCCTGAGGTGCACCCTTATCTATTCTTTCACAGGTTTCTGCAAAATCCATTAAAAACTTCAGTCAAGGTTTATTCACGTTCACGGTAGTTTTGATCTTCTTATGTCATTTCAGTATTTGGCTTTACATTTACTAGATATTTTTATAGAAACAGGGCAAATTTTGTATTGTACTGTGGTTTTAGTTTGGTCTTGAAATAAAACACAGGACTCTGGATTTGGAATCAAGACTTGTGGCAAACTTACTAAGTTATTAAATCCTTATTGTGTTTGGTTAGCAAATGTCTACCTACAAAAATATCAGTTATTTGCAACAAATGAGCTCATTACAGCAGCAAACCAGACCGTGTGTTGTGGAGTGTCCAACCTGCTCACAGAGCCTCTTTATGTAATGGTTTTTAGTCTTGGTTAATGCAATCTTGATTACAACAATAGTGTTAGCATTAGTGGCAGGAAATGTCTGTGTTAAATGCTACAGTCAACAAGTTGAAGGGTCACAACTCTTTCATAATGACTCCTAATGCATGAGTGTATTTAGCCCTGCACTTTTCATAATGCTTTTGACAACTGAATCTCATTTTTAATGCTTTCCTCCGTGACACACTAAAATCCAATTAAACAGATGACATTGTTTTTGGGGGAATTCCAAAGGGCCACATGAACCGCATGACCATTAGACAGAGAGAGTCTTGTTAACTTCATATTAAATGGTGGTAAGTATTGTGCATTTTACTGGTGTGTAGTTCTTTGCACTCAGTATTAGAGCGAACAACAGTAAGTCGTCGGGGGAGCTGTGGAGTAAAAGTCTTGTCAACCTCGATAAGAGTCAGCCTCTGGAGCTCCAGGAGGCAGTTTAAACTTTGGAAATTATAAATGCCCACCAGACTCTTTCACCATGTTTGCATCCTCAGCCTGAAAATCTTCACTAAGGATTCTTTTTGCTCCAGTAGCTATAGCACAGACAGTGTTGGTACTTCAGTAAAACACCAAATAAGATCTGATCCTTAAATTATTCATGTTTCCTCCACTCTATCTCTCAGCATTTATTTGAAATCCCACCTAAGAATGTAAAAGGTGTGCATCCGAGTGGATTTAATTAAATTGTCTAAGGTACTTCAGGCAAATAAACGGCTTGGCAAAGAGTGTGGGAGATATGATTGTCTCTGATATGTACTGTGTGTAAACGTGAATTATTTAAAGGTGGTGGCGAGTGGTGGAAACTCACAGATACAGCTTTATCTTGTCTGTAACAATGCTTTGAGATCAACAGTGAGCACTTTACATCTGTTTCAGGAAGATTCAATTCGAGACATATTACCACAGACCAGTGTTTGTCAGGTCAATTAATTATGTTTTAATTATGAAGACTAGGTACATAAACACTGCCGAAAAAATAGTCTGCATGTACAGAACACCGATGGCTCTTTGTATTCAATTTTATCAGCCTTGAGGTCCAACTTTCATTTCACATTGAGTCATAATTTATTATGAGGACAGCCTTAAATTGAAACATTCAGGCAATGAAAAACAAAAAATGCTAACTGACGGTTATTTCTTTAATAATGGGAGCGCACACATTAATCAACACAGCTGTTAGTACATCATGTAAATGTGCCAGGTTGAGCCACTCGCTAATTTCCATCTGAAGACCAATGTCAGATCGATAGAAACAGACATGGGACACTCACTCAAAGTAGATTTCTGAAGCACACACATTTGTGGGATATTGTTGGGTTTCTCTGTAAATAAAACTTAATAGTGTGGTTTAAACCTGCTTTAAAAGTGAAATGAGACAACACTGTGGTGATTTGGTGTTAAATAAATCAATTTAAGTAAAATGAATTAAAAGAATTAGTTTAACTTCAGTCAACTTTAACTTTGACCAAGATTCGAAATTCACTATCTCAGGCTACTTAGAAGTTCATGGGCGGATGTTAAAAAACAAAATTGCTTTATATACAATATATGTATACTATAAAATAATTTCTGAGTCGTCAGATTCTTTACATCTGAGTGATTGTGGAAAAAATACCATTACTTTATGACTGTATATCCATTAGGGATGCATTAGTGAGGGAAAAACAAAACTAATCTCCTCTTCTGGGCAAGAACACTAGTGTGCCATTTCAAAAAGAGGTGCACAGTCTAATTGCTGAGGTTTTACTCGTCTATACCAAGTTACAGAAAGATTGCTGGGTTTATCTATAACTTATGCTGGTCACACAAACAGACACAAGTTGAGCCATAGGCCTGCAGAGTATTGGAAGCATTCATCTTTTCATCCATATCCTAACCCTTCAAGAAGTGCCTCTGTTTATCTATTCATCCTTTCACTTTCTACTTATTCACTCATACAATGACGAGCCATCAGTCTCTGGGCCTAATCATA
Source organism: Perccottus glenii (assembly GCA_024416835.2). Classification (NCBI taxonomy): domain Eukaryota; kingdom Metazoa; phylum Chordata; class Actinopteri; order Gobiiformes; family Odontobutidae; genus Perccottus; species Perccottus glenii. Next base: position 18,264,198 of record CM044552.2, on the reverse strand, counting down.
GACTTTATTTAATGGTTTGTGTAGTAATAATGACAAAAGCCAGCCAACTGAGCCAAACAGGTTTAATTCAATGCACTGTTAGCATACAGACCTTCAACAATTAAGTGACACAAAGACAACACCACCAAAAAAATAAAATAATAAAAATATAGACAATATGGATTACAGTGGAAGAAATGAAACGACTGATCTTTCTCCTTGAAGACTATGTCGAGAGGGAAAAAGAAGTACACTGCAATATTTATGCAATGGAGTCTGGACATCACAAAGAAGAAAAAAAGAAGAGACTGGAGGACCAGCACAGGTACATGCTGCACAGTTACATAAAACTATGTGAAGGAAACCCAGTTTTAAGGGTAGGCTAAGTCAACCCCAGACCAACTTTTTTTTAGCTGATGATCTGTATAAATGGGCTTTATTGATACGGTTTATAGTTTATAGTCCTAATTTTGACACAATCCTAAAAATGTCAGGTTGAAAACTGCTGAATGTACTTCCTGGTCAGCGTGACCTCATCATGTTCCTAAACCACTCCCCACCACACCTTTTGTATTAGGTAAGCCGAGCTCTACAGCAGTCCGCCACACTTTAGTCAGAACAGAACTACGTCAATGCAACGACACACAGGCTACAGATGAAAAAACATCGAGAGCAGTGTTTACAGCAAAGACTCATTCTGCTGGCTCCTGTTTGTCTGTTATTCTGCCCTGTTCGTGAAGAATAGGTTAAAGAAAAGGCATCTAGACTTAGTTTTCAAGGTGAAGACGTTCCGTCTCTTAATTCCAAGAAACTTGTCACTTTTGAGTTCAACTGGTAAGAGACCTGCGCTTTGTCTCTAGATCGAGGGGTTTGACCTGAAACTAACTCTGACGGGACCAGGCTGTCCTGGTCTCATAGTCGTTAGCTATGAAAGGGCAGAGTGACTCCTAAAGTGAGAGTCGTTAAGGCTCAGGTGAGTCGTTAGTGTCACTGTTCCATTCAGGTGTTGTTGTACTAGAGTGAAACTGTTTTGATTTTTTTCAGAACACTGTTGTAAATAGTGGGCAACAATAATCTGAGGCCACCTCCTCTGTTCAGAGATGGCTTTTCCATTTGAACAAAAATGGCTTCCTTCACACGTCTCCCGAACCATCTGGCCTCTCTGGCCAAGATTCAGACATTGCTTCAGACAGTCCTCAAAGGAATACCCTTTCTCTTTGAGGTGGAGGTGGACTGCACACTCAGGTCCTCCAGGATTGGTTCTTCTGTGCTGATACATCTTCTTGTGAAGCTGTTGTTTCGTTTCTCCAACATAACTGTCACTACACTCTTCACTGAACAGCATAGAACACATTACTCTTTTTGTACGAGGGGATCTTGTGTTTAGGGTGGACCAGTTTGTGACGCAGAGTGTTCCCAGGTTGAATGTTGTGTTTGTAGAAAATCCTTTTCAGTTTTTTAGATAAACCAGACACAAAAGGGACAACTAAACTTTTGTGTCTGGTTTCTGTCTATTTGGTTTCTGTGTCCTCTTGGTTTTGTCGAATGTCCATCTGGGGTATCCACAGTCTCTCAGAGTTAGTTTCAGGTCAAACCCCTCCCTCTAGAGATAAAGCTTAGCTCTCTTACCAGTTAAACTCAGAATTGAAAAAAGTATCTTGGACAAGGTCTTTAACTTGTAAACTAAGTCCAGATGCCTTTGCTTTAACCTTTTCTTCAAGATGACCTGGATGACTGAGAACCTTCACAGACCTGCTCTGTTAATGTTGCAAAAGGTTTAGAACAACAACAACAACGTAGCTTATGATGTGTTTACGTGCTTTTAAACAGTGCAGTTGTGTTCCTGTGTGTTTAACTCCTAAAGTTGGTGTGTTACCGTTAATTTTCATTAATAACTACATTTACTGCTTTAAACGAGTCTGTATTAATGTTAGCTTCTTTTCTCTTTATAACAAAGTCTTAATGCTGTTAAACACAAGGGGATCAGCCCTGCATCGTCAGCCCTGGCTTCAGGGTGAGACTGGATGAAGAATTGAAAATGTTTAGTCCCAGCTCCCTCCAGCTCAGGTGAAAATGGGGAGAAAGAGGTACCGCTCAGTCGCAAAGATGTCTGTCAGTTTGACAGTTGTTAATCAATCTGTCCCTGTGGGTCTCAGGTCCCGCCCCTGCTCAGCCTATCCCTCAGCTCCCCTGTCTCCGCTGGGCTCTGCCCACTTATCTAGAACTTTTCACATTTTGTTTGTGGGTGGTGTTAAGTTATGACCAAGGGTTGAGTTACCTTTTAAAAATAACTATTTATTAATTATAGGAACTGGTAACACATATGCAACAAGGCAATAATCCTATTTGCATCTTCACCTAAAAGGGTACCTGTCACGAAATGGGTCAAGGTTTGGACAAAAGGGAGACCACACAAGTTTTAAAAAGTTAAAACAAGCAGTATTTATTAAACTGAACTAAACACTTAAGATTATAATGTGTAAATCAGAGGTGTGTGTGAATGTCAAGACAAACAAACAGACAAAACAAAAGCTGTGGCTGCCAGGTGAGAGGGGAAGAGTGGGTCTGAGCAGGCTAGATTTTAAACTGATGGGCCGCTCACAGCCAGGCTCCTCCAATTTATGATCTTGATTTATTTATTTTTAATTTTTTATTTAACCTTTATTTAACCAGGATAGTCCCACTGAGATTACAAATCTCTGTGCCACCACAAATGATTGGCTTAGTCCTGGAAGAGTGGAGAGATTCAAAGATTCAAGATTCAAAGTGTTTATTGTCATGTGTACAGACAGAAAGCTGTTTCCCTGTACAATGAAATTCTTACTTTGCCGTCCACAGTAAAAAGTCACACAAGTAAGTCACACAAGCGCCAACAGCAACAGAATAGAGCCAAAATAGGTAGATCCTACACATTGGGGTCGTGACAGTCTCATTTAGGCATGAAGGGTGTTACAAAGATCAACAAAATAATATGTGTGAAAAGCAGGGACAAAAACAAAAATAATACGTGTAAAAGAATACTCACTGCATTTGATGATTTTTGCCAATTAAATTGTTATAGTTCAGTGTTGTTTCCTGCTTTTGCTCCACTGTTCCAATAACCTTGTGTTGCATGTGTATGTTATACATCACACACTAAACGCCACCCAACCTTTTTATGGAATTCTGATATGCTCTTTATTTTGCTCATTTATTCCCCACAGGTGCTGGAAAGAAACTGAAAGCAAAAATGATGGCAGCTGATCTTATCACAGCCTAATAATATTAGCTAACAACCTTAGCTTTAAACAGACAATAATAAAAACTGCAAAGAAGCCAAATTAGCCTTAAAACATTGTGATAATAAATTGTAAAAACGTGTGTTTTTTTCTTCTGAAGGCTTTAGATGCACTGAAGCAGGGAAGAAACTGCCTCCAACTGGCTGGCGTCTTCTAAAGGACGCGGCCCACTAAGCATTGTCCTTCTGAAGACCTGAAGGCCAGACTGAACCAGCAGCACGTTCCCCAAATTAGACAGTGTTTTCTCACAGACCGAGACAGAAAACGAATAGTGCATTAGGATGGTTCTCGTCAACTCATCAAATCGAAGGTTTATTAAAGTGAAGCTGCCCTTGAACGAATGACAAATTTAACACTGTTGGTAAACCGGCGTAATATCTGTGTTTCCAGTTCTATTGGTGACCTTTAACGTCCAGAAATGATGGACAACTGGCAAATAACTCACAAATATAACTTGCATTTATCAGTAATGTGCAGGCGGCCAGTGGCTATTTCATTAAGATAAGTGAGCACAATCACAAAGTATTTTACAGCGGCAGGAAGACAAATATTACCTGAATGCACCATTAAATAACAAACTGTTGTTTTCCTCTGTTGCAGGATGCTAAAGGTGGTTTTCCTGTTTCCTTTGTTGAATATATGCTACAGAGGATATCTTCAGAGAGTGAATTTTTACATTTATGAAAAGAAAATAGATAGAAATCCTTATTCAGCATTTTCCAAATTGTAAATGATTTCAGGAAAATTACATTTGACTTTTCAAACGTTATGAGTTAGTCTGGCCTTTCAGGATGAAACAGGAAACTGAGGCACTCAGAAAGGTTATAAGACAAAAAGAACATGACAATCCATTGTGGCCCTCAGGCCTTTATCAGGGCAAGAAAAAAAGGAAAGGCTCAGGGCATGTTCCTATTCAATTTCTGTGATTCAGATTATTGTGCATCCATAGATATTTGATGCTTTGTATTATAGAGGGACTATCATAAAGGGGGGAAATCTAGTGCTGTCTAGACTGGTCTGTAGATTCAAGTTGGATTTCCAGTGGGAAGTACCAACAGAATGAATGATACAATTTGATAGAAAACCAATCAAATGAACAATGCAGTGACAAATCAACTAGTAATAATGAGCTCTATAATAACTCATTCTAAAGCCCATCCCATTCGGTAAGCAGTTTTTGTTTTTGTAGGTTTTGTATTTCAGTGATCTAGTTGGACCACTGTATCATTGCTATTTTTCAAGTTGTTTAAAATTTTAGTTTGTTCTTAAATCAAAGATATAATATAACCATGTTAGTGTTAGTCGAGCAGATTTTGATAAAGCAGACCCTTGCTGTCAGTACATCTCCTCACATGCTTATCCATCTGTGGTATGACTCATGCACCTCCATATCCACTGCTAACTTCCCTGCTCTCACATCCTCCTCTCATTTATCTCCATTGAAGCCTAAATTGACCCAAACTTCATAATTAGCTGTCTGGTCCAGTCTGGTCTGCCATGTGTCTGAATGCACACCACCATCTTACTTTTCCTGTAAATATTTGCTTTTCCAAATTTCAATCAATTATTATTCACAATTTTACTTTGACAGATTTAGGAGTTAAACTAGTAAATACAGCTTAACTACTACAGGGATTCCATTTTCAGACTAATGTAATAAATCAAATCAATATATTAATGATGATACGTTTTTATTATTTATGAAAGTCTTGTATCATTATAGGACTTTGTAAGCTTGAATGGCTTTATGGCAATATAATCTGAATACATAATGCATATGAAAGTAATGCTCTAGGAAATGTTCAATTTATTATAGCTTTTACATATAATACATTCTTCCAATTCATCTGAAATCTGAGTTAAATATAAAGATCTTTTCCAAGAATTATTCACCTGTCATTGCCATCCAAGCCCGTTCTGCAAATGTAGTACCGGGTAGATGCATTTAATTTCAATTGAAGAAAACACAAACAATCACAATATATCGTAATGAGTTTGCAAAAATGTCTCTAGATTTTATTTGGAGGGCTGTGTTGGTGGTGTCATATGGCCCCACCAAATGTGCAGTAGACCTGAGAAAGCATGTCGGTCTGACACTCTCAGCTGTCAATCACACATTTATAAAATACATACTTTACTGTTTACATTACTTCCAATAGGACAACATGAGGCATTGCAATGGAATCTAAACAAAATACATAAACCATTTCATTTTAAAGGTGCAGTTAAAAGTACCTAAAACTAGCAGCGGCATTGCAATTCCACGCCTCACCCCCTCCTTTCTTTAGCCTATGGGCACCTACGGAAGCCCTGCAGGGACATGCTGTTGTCTTGAACAAGCCCAGAGGAAATAGGCTCCCATGTTTTTATATACTAAATCCAGCAGTGCTCAGTTGTCTGTTCTGGGCAGTTGTAAGAACAGGATGTGATGAAACTGGGTTTTATTGCACTTTAAATGTATATTTTCTAAATGCAACAATACTCCTTTCACACAAACCCATATCTATGCTGTTTCTGGTTGTACCTCATTCTGTTTGAGAGGCTCTGAGCCTTGGTGCTTGTTGTCTAACCACCACCGTTTTGAGCAGAACGTTCAAAAGCTGTACGTTCTAAATGGAAGCTGATCAGTGCACGGCAATGAGGAACCACCCATAAAGACACATCTAAACAAAAATTATGGTGTCAAACAACTGCCGAATATTGTGATTATGAAGCAATGAAAACAAAACATTTCAAAGTGCAGAAAGATAGCATAAAAATTCTGGACAAGTTGAAAGCTAAACCCTTTTCTCTTGAGCATAATCCAGGTTTGCTGAAACATATTTTATCAGTGAAGCAAGTGAGTTGCACTGAGCCATGTGAGGATACACTTGCTTGAGCACGGGTATTTACGTTCTTCGTTTTCATTTGTCGTTTCGCATATTTTCACACACATATTTTGTACAGTCCCACTGACTTCCCATTCCTCTAATTCTTCCCGCCACATTGACAATATATCTTCATATCTGCCTGTGCACGTAAGCATACACTGGCTTTGACAGATTGAAACTAAAATCATTTCTCACATCACGCCATCCTGGGCAGTGTAGATTTTTGATTAACAGCTGTAATCGAACTTGAGCCCCCTCTTTCTGAGCCATTTCCCCTCGGCTGTCCAAAAATGAGGAAAAAAACTAAAATAAAACACACAGGCTGGATTTCGAGTTGTCTCAGACTTCAAAAGGGGCGAAGCAGTGAGAAAGTGCAAGTGGAGACACATAGACAGTGTGAAGGTGGGGCGAGGGGTGGGAATGTACTTGAAAGGAAGACAGACAACCAGAAAAAGTGGAAAAACAAAAAGTACGTGTGTTCGGCTGTGGGAGGAGAAAATGGCTGTTGGTTGTAAGCAATTGCCTGCCAATACACCCTGCCAGTGAAGGAGCACAGAGAATACATCACCTCTGGCCGACTCCTAAAGTGCTCATTTAGAATTCGCCCCAAAAGTTTCACAAGGTTTTAAGCGGTATTGACGTTCCTTTCAGTCGGACTGAAAGGAAACCCGCTCAAAGTCCGAGTTTGCTTGTGGGCTATGTGTAAATGTGCGACAAAATCCATAATGGTGAAGACATTTCTCTCCTCCGGCTTCGCTCCTGTCAGCATAAAATATAACGCGACACTAAACTGATACAACCATTACTTGTTTATGATGTTGAGGCTTGAAGATAGAAGACTTAGGCCTTTTTTAATCAGTTTGCATTCCGGACACGTACTGGTTCTTTTTAATTTGCTGTGTTATACCGCTATAAATCTGGGTTGCCATCATACTAAATTCTAACAACGAGAGAAAGGATTTGGATGAACTCTGTGCCACTCTGATTCATCACTTCCCTGATCTCGATCTATTACTGTTGTTGTTTGCCACCTAGCCTTTCTAAACTTACCACTCAGTTTTACTCCAACAATTTGGCCTGACATTTTGAGCTGTATATTCATATCATAAAAACAACAATAAAAAGAGAGACAGTGGAGTCTTTCTACCATTGTTTAGTCACATCCCTTTAGCCAGAAACACAGAAAGTTTTTGTAGCTTCTAAATCTTAATAGTAACCATAATAGGGTGCAGTGGCTCAGTGGTAGAGCGGTTGTCCTTCAACCGGTTCGATTCCCGCTCTCTCTTCACAGTTCATACTGTCGTTGTGTCCTTGGGCAAGACACTTAACCCACCTTGCCTCCAGTGGTGTTATAGCTGTAACACTGGTAATTACAGGATTAATGTAAGTCACTTTGGATAAAAGCGTTAGCTAAATGTAAATATGTACAGTATATAAAAAAATACATTCTTACAGAGGACAGGCGTGACTTAATGATTTGTTGTGAAAGTGTCACAAATGCTGCAAATAGTTTATTTTGGTCATCTTCAAAAGAAAGAAAAAATTTACAAGCAAACAGAAACAAAACTTTTATTATGGTGTAAAAAAATATATATATATATATTTGCTTGACCGAAAAAGTGTCGACTGAAGCTTATGCTTATTGCTCCGATCCTTTTTACATTTATTTATTTTACACAATGCCAAAATACCAAACACCACACCAAAGTCATTTTGCCTACATAAAGAAATAAAATGCTGACAAAAAACACAACTTTCAGAACTTGCCAACATTTATAAAGCTCCAGTAAAATGAAATACAGCAAACCGTCTGTATACGTTTGTATTTAGAGTTTTTGTTTTTTTTGATAGGATGAAAAAAAGGTTGAAGTAAAAGCATCTGGACTCAATTTTCCAGATGCTTTTACTTCAACCTATTTTTCAAGATGTCCTGGATGACTGAGAACCTTCACAGACATATTTGATAGGATATTAGAAAGACCGGAAACAGGCAGAGAGAGGGTAACGCAAATGACATAAGCCGGAGTTGAATATACTGTGGGTCACCCGAATATATAGTATGCATTCTTCTAGCCACTGTGGTGCCCCCAACCTACTGCAAGTTTGACACAGTTCACTGTTTACATTTAGTCATTTAGCAGAAGCTTATATCCAAAGTGACTTACATTAAAGTTCTATTCACCAGTGTTACAGCTGGAACACCACTGTAGGCAAGGTGGGTTTAGTGTCTTGACACAACAACAGTATGAACTGTGGGGAGAGCGGGAATCGAACCACCTACCTTCCGGTCGAAGGATGACCGCTCTACCACTGAGCTACTGCGCAGTGTAGCTGTGTAAGACTCAGAGAAAATGTGAGCTGGGACAACCACACCAACATAGAATTCTCAAAAATGATGTCTGTTGAATAAAACAACGGATCAACAAAAATATCAACAAATATAAATCACTCCTTTAAAGACCAAAAATATATATTCTCAAGATCATTTTGATTGTTTTTTTTTTTTTACATGAGATTGGTAGAATCATGCCTCTTGTCACCAACACAGTACCCTCAGCTGGACACTAACCTCCAATGTAATTTTCCTGTCGAAGATGCGATCTCATCCCAAGACATTACGTGAGTGACATGCTTTGCAGCACTCAAATAGAGGGTGCAGAAGTGCAGAAATAACCCGATACATTGGAATCTAGCAGAGTTGTATTTGTACAAAATATAAATTCAGAAAAAAGTTTTTTTTTTTTTTCCAGATTTTCTGGCTTTGAATGTCCAAAAAGTTGTACCTACATTATAGACTTTAAATAAATGGAAACAAACAGCTTGTGTGGTTTGTACTGTTAGTTTATCTTCTCATGTATGTTTACAAAAATGTGTGTTGGACAGCTGTATTAATTGTCAATTTGGAACCAGTCACACAACCAGAAAGTCCGAGTGTATACAGTATATTAGTCAGAGAGCACCCAGTCTTATTTTGAAGGTACCTTAATTTGGCCAATGAGCCTTGTCGCAGGATGCACAACAGGCCATAAACCAATTTATTGAAAATAATTTTTTAAAAGAAATAAAATGTTGAATGGGATAAAATGTCCAATATACACATGGTTACACTGCAGACAGTTTTAGCCATTAGTTGATTAGTGTATGTTTGGCAACACTATTATCTAATATACAGTATATGTATTTATAGTTTTCAGAAACAGAAACACAACATTTCTCTCATCATCAGGGGATCTACACTTTTTCCATACAAAAGACCTAAAAATATCTGGTGGTTGTTCCTGAATCAAGCCTGTAAGATGCACATGTTTACATAATATTTTTTCTACATAATATCTATTTATTTATACATAGAACTTTACATATTTGGAATGAGGCTTGTCAATCTTTGTCTTAGTAACAATGGAGCTGTGTGAAAGCATGTTGAGTAATAAATGCTTTCAAAGTTTGCCCCTTTAAGACTATACATGCATTATATGTAAAGACAGTTAATTATTATCATCAAGATATTCATCTGCACCAGTGAATCAAATCTATCTTCTCGGGAATGAGATCAGGTGCGTTGTAACTTGCAAGTGGGTCATATACTATTAATAACAGATGGTGTTCACTTTTTGTTGGCGGTCACACACATCCATTGGAACTGAACTGTTTTGTAATTGGCATTTTTTCCTTTTAGAAGTGGTTACTAGTGTGCAGTACACAAAAGATTCAAAACAGGATTTGATGCCACATATGTCCAGGCACTACGCCGTTCAAAAGTGGAAAAAGCTCATTTGGTGGTTTTCTCCTTATTAACCTTACTCTAGGACTTTGAGAACTGTTCCCTTATTTGGTGCATAGCAAAAAAGTTACCAGTCCTTCACATGGCTGGCAGTCACTCACTGCCAATTTTGAGTCTGCAATTCACTAGCACTGCAAGAACATGCGAACTCAGTGTATAAGGACCTGCCATCATACAGTAAGGGGCAGAAGCGCCGTAATGACTGAGGGACATATGCGGGGAAATGTATTGGAGTTAGTATCCAAGTTTCTAGGTTGTGGTCCTATTGTTGATTTTGTTTTGTTTTTGCTATTTTTATATGTCACTAAAAGTAATGCCAAGTTTGCTGCTTGCTGGACACCATTACATCAGTGTCCTGGTCCCTCTTGTCCTCACAACAACAACAACAAATGTGTCCACGACGTGAAACAAACAACATTTCTATTTTCAAAAATCACAATCCATTATGCATAACAAAATAATCTGACTGTAGACAGAGATTAAACATAATGAAGAAAGACAGCGTGGGCAATGAGGAATTATCTATACCAGGAACTGAACACAGGTTTTCCACTAAAATAAACCTTTACAACCAGAGTTCTTTTAGAGTTAAATGAACTCTGGTTCTGGTGTAAGTTACTTGGTTAGGTGTTAAGACTGCCAATCACACAACCCTTGTACAGAGCAAACATATGCCAAGATCAGTGTTAGGCATGTTACTAAAAAGTAATTTAGTTATAGTTGCTAGTTACTTCTCTCAAATAGTAGTAACTGAGTTAGTAACTGTAACATCATTATAAAAGTAATTAACTACCAGGGAAAGTAACTATTGTGTTCATATTATGCAATATTATATCCCCAATATTATGCAATATGAATGGAAATTAACACTAAATAGAATAAATTATTATAAACATTATACACTAATACACTACACTATTTTAATGTTGTTGTGGAACAATAAAAACACCTACCATTTATAATTTTTATAATTCAGCCAAATATAGAGCCTTTTTTGACTTAATTTGTATATGTACACAGTTCTGAGTTCAACTGGTAAGAGAGCTGAGCTTATATCTCTAGAGGGAGGGGTTTGACCTGAAACTAAACCTGATGGACCAGGCTATTCTGGTCTCACAGTCGTTAGCTAACAACAACCCAATGTTCACCTAAAAGAGTAAACCTCTTTAAACATGCTTGTTCGTGAACTGCTCAGTCTATTTACAACTGAAGTCTTTGGATTTAACAAAATGTTAACGCCACATAAACCACACGTTTTACCCGACCAAAAATAGGATAAATGAGACAAACTGCAACTATAAAACTGTCCATAAAATAATTTGTGATAGCGGTGTAAAGAGCACAAGCAGTACCTCATTATTTTTATTTAGCCAGGAACATGTAATTTTACAATAAATCCAATAAAGTGCATTTAGTGAGGCTATCATTGTTTTGATTCTGTCAAGTTCATGTCATGCCCTTAACCTTAAACCCTTGCACTGTCTTGAGAAAGGCCCGGTATTTTGTCCACAAGACTAAATAGTATGGACACAGCCTTACTGTATTTATTCTTTTGGTCTGGAATATAATTCTGTTACATTTGTAGTGTTGTGTGTACACAAAATGCTAGTGCTAAAACTTTACATGTTAATTACATCAATTTAATGTTGAGATCTTAAACTTGATTCCAAATGCTTCAATGCAAAAAAAAAAAACAAGAAACAGATGCTAGTATAGTGTTCAGTTTATCTATTTTTTCATACCCATTTAAGGGAAATTGACCTGGGATCCCTTCCCTTCAGAGCAATTTTGACTCAGTAGAAATCCTGTTGGACCATTTGGTATGGAGTAAGCTGTTTAGTTTCTCTGAAAGTTACAAACTTTAATTGCAACAAAATTAGAAACATTATCCAAGAATGATTATGCACCTGTTGAGAAGAGACACATTACATCTGTGTAAAATAAGTATTTTGTCAAAGGAACTTCTTTCCATTGGACAGAAGAATGGCTGCAGAACAAAGACATTGCCGGGATAATTGTAATTTAGTGACTCACCAATGAAGAGTACTATCTTCTTGTGACAGGCCCGGTTTATTGCAGCGGCTAACCGTCCTAAAGTACTCCTCCCACTGTGATTTGAAAATGCCTTCTCTTTCATCTATGAAGAAGGTACAAAATAAGTGTTTTGCCATCTGCAATAAAAAAGAAAGTTACCCGTTTTAATGGCGTGCGTATGGGTGTGTGGGGAGTGCACCTTGCTGTTCATCTCCCACGTGCTGGTGTGAGCTGTCTGGGTGATGGCCATTATGGTTCCCGCTACTGCCTGTGTGTCTGCTCCACTGGGATCACTGAAGTGTTGGAACTAACAAGCTTGGGATGCAGACAGTGGATGCACAAATGGGATTTTGTCCTGGAAACTTTCGAGCTGGATCTCTCCCCGTGTTCTTTGAGTGGAGAGACTGTACAGCGGTTTTGTTTGCCGAGACTGTGTGAGTTATGTGCCACAAGAATGAGGTGATTACATCTGATAATCTTGCTAATGATCTACACCGGGGAGGAGAGCACATAAAATTGAATGAGGTACACCAATGTTACACACAGTTTTCAAGTCTCCCGTTTTCTCTTGTTCTATTTCAGTGGGATTTATGCAGAATCTCAGATGTACTCCAACCAGAAAGCTATAGTATGTAACATTCCTTGTCATCACTGAAGCTAATGAAAACATACCAGACACAGACACAATCAGGACCCTGACTCAAAAACAACAGCTTGTGATATTTTTTATCTATTCCATTTCAATATTTAAATCCAACTGTCACAAAATATATGGAACATTTATGGTTGAGAAAAAAAAACACTGCATATTGACAATAGGTAGATATATATTTCATGATCTGTGTTTTCTCAGTTGATGACAATCCTCAAAGTCATGTAATAATTTACATTTTGACAATATGTACTCATTTTCACTGGCCAATTTAGGCAAAACAACTTCTGGTATCAGCATTTAGGCCGGGCCAATTCAATTACAAATTCAATTAGGCCAAATATTGAAAGCATAAAATATATCTGGGCCAACCATAGTGATTGGCCAGCAAGTTGTACATTAATAAAATATACTGTATATAGTGTTGACAAACATTTAAAATCTATACAATTGAGTGTAAGAAAGAAATAAGCAATACTTATTTATTTTTAATTTCAGTGCATGAACACAAAACCTCTTGGACGTTCACCTCTTGTAAGAAAATAAATTGAAATAAAAAAGGTGAAATAAAAAAGCACATCTGTATGTGTTTAAAAAAAAACATACTATGTTTTTATATATATGTAAAAGTTCATATAAAGAACTAAAAATGTAAAAAAAAAGCAGAGAATGAACATAACTACTTTTCAGTGGCGAACCAAGACCACCCAACCCAGGTCTTAAAACACTCGCACACAGACACACTCGCACACAGACACACTCGCTTACAGACACACTTGCACACAGACACACAGACACGTTCGCACACTGACACACAGGCACACAAACACACTCGCACACAGACACACTCGCACACAGACACACCCGCTTACAAACACACTCCCACACAGACACACTCGACACACTCGTACACAGACACACTCGCACACAGACACACTCGCACACAGACACACTTGCACACAGACACACTCGCTGACAGACAAACTTGCACACAGACACACTCGCACACAGACACAATCGCTTACAGACACACGCACACAGACACACTCGCTTACAGACACACGCACACAGACACACTCGCTTACAGACACACTCGCACACAGACACACTCGCACACAGACACACTCGCTTACAAACACACTCCCACACAGACACACTCGACACACTCGTACACAGACACACTCGCACACAGACACACTCGCACACAGACACACTTGCACACAGACACACTCGCTGACAGACAAACTTGCACACAGACACACTCGCACACAGACACAATCGCTTACAGACACACGCACACAGACACACTCGCTTACAGACACACTCGTACACAGACACACTCGCTTACAGACACACTCGCACACAGACACACTCGCACACAGACACAATCGCTTACAGACACACTCGCACACAGACACACTCGCTTACAGACACACTCGCACACAGACACACTCGCTTACAGACACACTCGCACACAGACACACTCGTTTACAGACACACTCGCACACACAGTCGCTTACAGACACACTTGCACACACACTTGCTTACAGACTTACTCGCTTACAGACACACTTGCTTACAGACACACCCGCACACAGACACACTCGCTTACAGACACACTGGCACACACACTCGCTTACAGACACACCCGCACACAGTCACACTCGCTTACAGACACACCCAAACACAGACACACCCGAACACAGACACACTCACTTACAGAAACACTCGCTCACAGACACACTCGCACACAGACACACTCGCTTACAGACACACTTGCTTACAGACATACATGCACACAGACACACCCGCACACAGACACACTCACTTACAGACACACTCGCTTACAGACACACTCGCAGACAGACTCACTCGCTTTCAGACACACCCGCACACAGACACACCCGCACACATGCACACTCGCACACAGACACACTCGCACACAGACACACTCCGCACACAGACACACTCGCACACATGCACACTCGCTTACAGACACACTCGCACACAGACACACTCGCTTACAGACACACTCGCACACAGACACACTTGCATACACAGATACACGCACACAGGCACACTCACACACAGACACACTTGCATACAGACACACCCGCACACAGACTCACTCGCTTACAGACACACCCGCACACAGGCACACTCGCTTACAGACACACGCGCACACAGACACACTTGCTTACAGACACACTCGCTTACAGACATCCTTGCACACAGACACACCCTCACACAGACACACCCGCACACAGACTCACTCGCTTACAGGCACACTCGCACACAGGCAAACTCGCACAGACACACTCGCTTACAGACACACTCGCACACAGGCACACTCGACACAGACGCACTCGCACAGACACACTCGCACACAAACACACTCGCTTACAGACACACTCGCTTACAGACACACTCGCACACAGACAGACTCGCTTACAGACACACTCGCACACAGACACACTCGCACACAGACACACTTGCACACAGACACACTCGCTGACAGACAAACTTGCACACAGACACACTCGCACACAGACACACTCGCACACAGGCAAACTCGCACACAGACACACTCGCTTACAGACACACTCGCACACAGGCACACTCGATTACAGACGCACTCGCTTACAGACACACTCGCACACAAACACACTCGCTTACAGACACACTCGCTTACAGACACACTCGCACACAGACAGACTCGCTTACAGACACACTCGCACACAGACACACTCGCACACAGACACACTTGCACACAGACACACTCGCTGACAGACAAACTTGCACACAGACACACTCGCACACAGACACAATCGCTTACAGACACACTCGCACACAGACACACTCGCACACAGACACACTCGCACACAGACACACTCGCACACAGGCACACTCGATTACAGACGCACTCGCTTAAAGACACACTCACACACAGACACACTCGCTTACAGACACACTCGCTTACAGACACACTCGCACACAGACAGACACGCTTACAGACACACTCGCACAGAGACACACTCGACACACTCGTACACAGACACACTCGCACACAGACACACTTGCACACAGACACACTCGCTTACAGACACACTTACAGGCCTGCACAGACACACTCACACACTCGCTTACAGACACACTCGCACACAGACAGACTCGCTTACAGACACACTCGCACAGAGACACACTCGACACACTCGTACACAGACACACTCGCACACAGACACACTCGCACACAGACACACTTGCACACAGACACACTCGCTGACAGACAAACTTGCACACAGACACACTCGCACACAGACACAATCGCTTACAGACACACTCGCACACAGACACACTCGCACACAGGCAAACTCGCACACAGACACACTCGCTTACAGACACACTCGCACACAGGCACACTCGATTACAGACGCACTCGCTTAAAGACACACTCGCTTACATAAACACCCAAACACAGACACACTCGAACACAGACACACCCGCACACAGACACACTTGCACACAGACACACTCGCACACACACTCGCTTACAGACACACGTGCACACAGACTCACTCGCTTACAGAAACACTCGCTTACAGTCACACTCGCACACAGACACACTCACACACAGACACTCTCACACACACACTCGCTTACAGACACACTCGCACACACACTCGCTTACAGACACACTTGCACACAGACAGACTCGCTTACAGACACACTCGCACACAGACACACTCGATATACTTGCACACAGACACACTCGCACACAGACACACTCGACACAGTCGCACACAGACACACTCACACACGCACTCGCTTACAGACACACTCGCTTACAGTCACGCTCGCACACAGACACACACACAGACACACTGCACACACGCTTACAGACACACTCGCACACACACTCGCTACAGACACACTCGCTTACAGACTTGCTACAGACACACTCGCACACACACTCGCACAGACACACTCGCTACAGGCACACTCGCACACAGACAGACTACACAGACACACTCGAACACAGACACACTCGATACACTTGCACACAGAAACACTCGGACACAGACACACTCGACACACTCGCACACAGACACACTTGCACACAGACACACTCGCACAGACACACTCGCGCTATAGACACACTTGCTTACAAACACACTCGCACAGACACACTCGCTACAGGCACACAGACACACTGGCACACACATTCGCACAGACACTTTGCACACAGACACACCCGCACACAGACACACTCGCTTACAGACACACCCAAACACAGACACACAGACACACTCGCTTACAAACACACTCCCACACAGACACACTCACACACAGACACACTCGCTTACAGACACACTCGCACACAGACACACTTGACACACTCGCACACAGACACACTCGCACACAGACACACTTGCACACAGACACACTCGCTGACAGACACACTTGCACACAGACACACTCGCACACAGACACCCTCGCTTACAGACACTCGCACACAGACACACTCTCACACAGACACACTCGCTTACAGACACACTCGCTTACAGACACACTCGCACACAGACATACTCGCTTACAGACACACTCGCTCACAGAGACACTCGACACACTCGCACACAGACAAACTCACACACAGACACACCCGCACACAGACACACTCGCTTACAGACTTACTCGCTTACAGACACACTCGCACACACACTCGCTTACAGACACACTCGCTTACAGGCACACTCGCACACAGACAGACTCGCTTACAGACACACTTGCACACAGACACACTCGATACACTTGCACACAGAAACACTCGCACACAGACACACTCGACACACTCGCACACAGACACACTCGCACACAGACACACTCGCTTACAGACACACTCGCTTATAGACACACTTGCTTACAAACACACTCGCTTACAGACACACTCGCTTACAGGCACACAGACACACTGGCACACACATTCGCTTACAGACACTTTGCACACAGACACACCCGCACACAGACACACTCGCACAGACACACCCAAACACACAGACACACTCGCACACAAACACACTCCCACACAGACACACTCGCACACAGACACACTCGCTTACAGACACACTCGCACACAGACACACTCGACACACTCGCACACAGACACACTTGCACACAGACACACTCGCTGACAGACACACTCGCACACAGACACCCTCGCTTACAGACACTCGCACACAGACACACTCGCACACAGACACACTCGCACACAGACACACTCGCACACAGACACACTCGCACACAGACACACTCGCTTACAGACACACTCGCACACAGAGACACTCGACACACTCGCACACAGACAAACTCACACACAGACACACCCGCACACAGACACACTTGCTTACATAAACACCCAAACACAGACACACTCGCACACAGACACACTTGCACACAGACACACTCGCACACACACTCGCTTACAGACACACGTGCACACAGACTCACTCGCTTACAGAAACACTCGCTTACAGTCACACTCGCACACAGACACACTCACACACAGACACTCTCACACACACACTCGCTTACAGACACACTTGCACACACACTCGCTTACAGACACACTTGCACACAGACAGACTCGCTTACAGACACACTCGCACACAGACACACTCGATATACTTGCACACAGACACAGACACACTCGCTACAGTCACGCTCGCACACAGACACACTCACACACACACTCGCTTACAGACACACTCGCACACACACTCGCTTACAGACACACTCGCTTACAGACTTACCCGCTTACAGACACACTCGCACACACACTCGCTTACAGACACACTCGCTTACTGGCACACTCGCACACAGACAGACTCGCTTACAGACACACTCGCACACAGACACACTCGATACACTTGCACACAGAAACAGTCGCACACAGACACACTCGACACACTCGCACACAGACACACTCGCACACAGACACACTCGCTTACAGACACACTCGCTTATAGACACACTTGCTTACAAACACACTCGCTTACAGACACACTCGCTTACAGGCACACAGACACACTGGCACACACATTCGCTTACAGACACTTTGCACACAGACACACCCGCACACAGACACACTCGCTTACAGACACACCCAAACACAGACACACCCGCACACAGACACACTTGCTTACAAACACACTCCCACACAGACACACTCGCACACAGACACACTCGCTTACAGACACACTCGCACACAGACACACTCGACACACTCGCACACAGACACACTCGCACACAGACACACTTGCACACAGACACACTCGCTGACAGACACACTTGCACACAGACACATTCGCACACAGACACCCTCGCTTACAGACACTCGCACACAGACACACTACAGACACAGACACACACTCGCACACAGACATACTCGCACAGACACACTCACACACAGAGACACTCGACACACTCGCACACAGACAAACTCACACACAGACACACCCGCACACAGACACACTTGCTTACATAAACACCCAAACACAGACACACCCGCACACAGACACACTTGCACACAGACACACTCGCTTACAGACACACGTGCACACAGACTCACTCGCTTACAGACACACTCGCACACAGACACACTCGCACACAGACACAATCGCTTACAGACACACTCGCACACACACACTCGCTTACAGACACACTCGCACACACACTCGCTTACAGACACACTTGCACACAGACAGACTCGCTTACAGACACACTCGCACACAGACACACTCGATATACTTGCACACAGACACACTCGCACACAGACACACTCGACACAGTCGCACACAGACACACTCACACACGCACTCGCTTACAGACACACTCGCTTACAGTCACGCTCGCACACAGACACACTCACACACAGACACACTCGCGCACACACTAGCACACACACTCGCTTACAGACACACTCGCACACACACTCGCTTACAGACACACTCGCTTACAGACTTACTCGCTTACAGACACACTCGCTTACAGGCACACTCGCACACAGACAGACTCGCTTACAGACACACTCGCACACAGACACACTCGCACACAGACACACTTGCAAACAGACACACTCGCTGACAGACACACTTGCACACAGACACACTCACACACAGACACTCGCACACAGACACACTCGCACACAGACACACTCGCTCACAGACACACCCACACACAGACACTCGCACACAGACACACCCGCACACAGACACACTCGCTTACAGACACACCTGAACACAGACACACTCGCTTACAGACACACTCGCACACAGACACACTGCACACACAGACACTCTCGCCACAGACACACTCGCTTACAGACACACTCGCACAAACACTCGCTTACAGACACACTTGCTTTCAGTCACACTCGCTTACAGACACACTCGCACACAGACACTCTCGCTTACAGACACACTCGCTTACCTACACACTCGCACAAACACTCGCTTACAGACACACTTGCGTTCATTCACACTCGCTTACAGACACACCTGAACACAGACACACTCGCTTACAGACACACTCGCACACAGTCACACTTGCACACAGACACACTCGCACAAAAACACATTCGCACACAGACACACTCGCACACAAACACACTCGCACACAAACACACATACACACTTGCACACAGACACACTCGCTTACAGACACACCCACACACAGACACACTCGCTTAGCGAGACACCCACACACAGACACACTTGCTTAGCGAGACACCCACACACAGACACACTCGCTTACCGACACACCTGAACACAAACACACTCGCACACAGACACACTCACACAAACACACTCGCACACAAACACACTCGCACACAGACACACTTGCTAACAGACACACTCGCACACAGACACACCCACACACAGTCACACTCAATACACTCGCACCTAGACACACTCAACACACAGACACACTCGCTTACAGACACACTTGCTTACAGACACACTCGCACACAGACACTCTTGTTACAGACCCACTTGCTTACAGACACACTCGCACACAGACACACTTGCTTACAGACACATTTCGCAAACAGACACACTCGCACACAGACACACTAACACACAGACCAAGAAGTCTCAGTGGGAGACGCTTTGTGTGTCAAAGTAGTTTGAAAGGCATCACTTAAAACACACACACATATTGCACCACACAACAGTGCACAACAGCTGATCAGCAACAACAAGAACGCTCACTCACATTGCACACACTTACCACCAACACTGTTTTATACACCAAAATAATCTGTGCTAAACACCCATTATCACTACCAACCTCATATCATTAATATTGTATAATTACATACTATACTATACTATATAATTTGAGCCTGTGCTGATGTATCCCAGACATTTGTATGACGTTCCAAAAACTTCTTGGAGATTGGTTGGTACAGTATATCCAGCAAACAACCCTCTCATTCCTAACTTTCTTCTATCATACATTTCCATGGCAGTGCTTGGACACACTGGAATGTGCACACGCTGCTCCTCCAGCCCAAGGTGAGACCAGATTAAAGAGATGTCATTGATGAATCAGGCTCCTCCCCTGCACTCGGGATGTCAGGCCGCGTTTGGGAACTACCCACTTCATTTTGGCGGCGTAATGGGTAAACAGAGTGTGATCAGTCCAATTACCCTCTCATTGCAGAGGTGTTCTGCTGGGAACGGCCCTGTAGATACAAAGACACTGAGCTGTCTGGCGTTCCGCCGGATGGCAACAGTAGCACCTGCTTCCCTGAGCCCTCACTTGCACCCAGCTCAATTTGTTTGTACAGCCGTGCCAAAAAACGAACCGTCATAGTACTTTCTAGTCATCATTGTTGTTTACACGGTCTTTGAAAGCATCAGATGCAATGAAATGTCATTCCTCTATTAAAAAATAGATTGTGTATAACTTTCAAGGGCACTTTGTATTCTCACAGTAAGCATGTTTCACACCCCAGTAGGTGTGTGGTAGGTTTGCCTCTCTACAGTAATATATCCAAAGAATGCTCACATCATTTTGTTTCATAAAAACAGCTCGGAATTGGCTGAAGAGTAAGATAGCAAGGCTGGCAGAAAAGTAATTTCCCTCCCCTCACTTTTACTATTCGACTCATAAGTAAATGCCAGAGCAGTTTGATATTTTCACGCTGGAGTGGAAAGTAGCGCAGAGTATCTACTGCCCCCAGATTGGTTTGATGTGTTTTTAATCTGTGGATATAGTATGTTAAACATTCCATCATAATGCAAGGACATGTTTTATTCTTTGTCTTGAAGATCTCGTCCTTGAAGGAGATGGGAATACTCGTGTTTGTGGACAGGCCTCAGGCAGCTGTTTATGCAAATGAGGCTGTTATGTGTTTAGTCAGGCTTCATAACAAACTAAGGTGCTTAAAATAGTGTCTTTCTGAGTTGGAACAACATGGATAACACTGGGCATAGACATAAAGTGCTGGTTAGCCTTTTTATTTTACAGAATGAACAGGGCTATGTTGAAAAAAGACTGTGGTTAGTTTCTTTCTTGAATTAGACCCTCAAGGCGGCCCATTAGCTACACTCTCTGTTTGTTTCACAGAAAGTGTAGTTAACACTTCTGGGCAAATATGAGCACTTCTGGCTCCGCAAACATAATCTTCCAATTTTTGTACTGAGACCTAGTAAAGACCAAGACCAATGCATGATACATGTGAAGAACAGTTCTAACATTCAAACCTCTTGTTAAGAATAAAAAAAAAGTGAAAAACGTTTAGCACTATTGGTCCTACCCAGTCAGAATAATAAAAAATAAATAACACTCACCATATCATAAACATAATGACTTACAATTGACCTTCTGAATTTGTATCCAGTGATAAGTACAGTACACAGACATGCATTAGGAAATGCACACAGTGGTATCAACCTTATTACTTTAATGCCTTAAAAACTTTACATTAACTAATTCCATAAAGGTTAGACCACAGTGTCTTTGGTTTGTTTCAGTCTAAAATAAGAAATGTCAAAAATTGTGATGACCAGTGATTAACCAGGGATGGTTAGATTGGTGAATACTTGCAATACAATCCAAATGGGTCAAATGCCATATAATACATAGACACCTTAAAAAAAGCTCAAAGTATTTCAGGATTTGTTGTAGAAAAGGAGACTTATGTCATGTGCAATGATGAGGGATTACAATAAAATTATATGTATGGGGGGTAAACAGCCAGAATTCTACTCAGATGTTTTGCAATGGGGTAGGAAAACATTTTACTGTACATATCTCTTGGATAAATTAATAAAACTAAATTAATTTAACATAAGGCCACTCTGCAACATAACTTTTAGCACAAAATATTATAATATATCTACCACACTTTTTATTTAATCATCCGTTTATTATGTGGAAATTCACAGCAGCCACACCAGGTGCTAGGGCACCTAGCATGTTTTTTGTGTTGATGGTTAAAACTGGAGTACCTGGAGGAAACTGCGCCATACCGGGCATGTCATGGTCCTTGATATTGTCCTATTCTTAAGGGGGTTTTAACCGCTCTTTGTCTGGCCCGTCACCTAGGACCTGTTTGCCTTGGGAGACCCTACCAGGGACATAAAGCCCCCGACAACATAGCTCCTAGGATCATTCGGGCACTCAAACCCCTCCACCACGATAAGTTTGCGGTTCAAGGAGGGGCGAGTTTTTACATGTGTACCAATTATGGTTGTGTTTTTTTCAAAAAGACATGGTATATTGTGTTGTGGCTCCAAATCCAACATCTATTTTCATGATTGCAGTGTTTGAGTCACAGTAACACTCAGCTGCCCACCCATGTTGATGCATGGAGCTGTGTTAAATCCCTAGGCTCCATGATCGGTTCTCTAAGCCCAAAAGGAATAAGACTGACACAGTGAGACTAAGAATTTCTGCAGACAGACAGAGAGCCCTGTCAGCAGGAAATAGCAATTACCTTTTCGGGATTCATTTGGCTCCACTAATTGAAACTAATACCTTTCAAATGGCATATTGATTTGAAGAAAGCACAATTTTTCAAAAGAGGTAAAAAAAAAGAACAGAAATGTGAAAGATTAAAATGGAGCTGCTGAACAGTTGTTGGCAAAAGAAGTCATTAAGATAAGTGATTTCAGAAGCTCCTTTGTTTCCTGTACTGTTCTTTCTGAGCTGAGGGCCCTGGGCTGAATGTGACATGACATAATTAAAGGAAAAGTCACAAGTGTCACCTAGCGGGACCACCCTCTCTCCTCTGCTCTAGTCTGACACCTACACTTGATAAGCATCAGTAAGTCCAGCTAAAACATTCCAGGTCCCGACAGGCGATTGATGCATGCAAAATGTTCCTTTTTGTGGAAAAAATGCAGAAACAGCATGAACAGAAATTAATTTGCTAAAAAGAGAAAAGTTGTTTTTTAATAAAAATGATAATAATATGATAATAATTCGATTCTATTCAAGATGGATTTGTGCAGTGTAGAGCGTTAGCTGTCCAAAAAGACGCGTGAAGAGCGCTCTAACCTGCAGTCACTCTACTCCGTGCGTTTGGCTGATGCGCAGCGCCTCCCAACAGCTCCTCACTTTGACTCAATCCTAGACGAGAGCGGGAGCTCCTTCTGCTCGTAAACATGGAGCAGATGACACCTTGAATACTTCACTCTGAAGCAGCAACACCGTTGTTCAGATTCCGTTTAACTATCAGCCTTGGAAGAGAGCGCACACAATGCCAGGACTTTGGTCGCTTTGGACTTTGGCTCTTTTGGCTCTGCTCAATGCTTTTCACTCCAAGTTAATGGTAAAAGCGGAAATAAGTTCGGCAGCATCTAACAGATTTTTCCTTCACGATGTGAAACAGCAACCAACATGGGTCCAAGTATCTTTTCAGGGTGAGACGAAAGTTTTTAGCGCATTCGGAACGGGATCTGTTAAAGCTGGAAACAGTGAAGAGTGGATGGGGAACGGAGAGCAAAGGGGCTCGATAGAAACGGCACCAAAGAATGTTAAAATAAGTGGGGGAAAGTACGATGACACGTCTATTGAAGTTAAATTACATTCTCCAGAGGGGCAAATGAAGCAGAGGAAATCGCGCAGCGTGGGGTCATCGCATGGAGACACTTTGGAGAGGAGTATAAGTGCAGAAGCGCAGTCCAGTGAGAGCTTTGTGGAAGCGGTTCAGAGCGGCTTTAACTCCAGAGCGGAGCATCGGCGCCCGGGGGACGAAGCTCGAGCCTCAAACGCGCGGCAAAGTGAGCCCCACTTGGACACGTCCACCTTCGCTCTGGCTGGAGACTTCGCGCACAACCAGGCGATGGTGCACTGGTCCGGACACAACAGCAGCGTGAGTTTGAGCCCTGCGCCAACCTTCTCCATGTGCCCATACATAGTAGTAGCCCAACACAATCACTTATTTTTAACTTTGTGGTATTTCGTTTTTTCTTTTTCAACGTTAAGTGAGTTGCTTTGTATCTTACATTTTACGCACGAATGTTGCACAGCGCACAACGGCATTCCTCTCCTCCAATAGCACTATTTCAATACTTTAGTTCTTGCATTGTATTGCACAAGATGTATCCTCTTTGTCATGTGTTCTCATTGCTCGTGGAGAATGTGGCTCCATGCGCAGTGCGCGGCTGTGAGCTGGATCACACTCCGGAATTGTTTCTCGCATCAAACCCGTAGAATAATTCATTCTAGCTAACTGTACCACTCCAACTTTACAAGTTCCATATAATTGATGTGGCACAGTGCATAGGGAGACGTGTGCATATAGCAGCATGGGCATGAATAATTAATAGTAAATGAAATGATCAACGGAGGTGTTTGAAGCAGTTGTCCAATCTGTGACGCTGATGAGACACTGTGTACTCACACTCGCACTTGTGTGCTTAAAACTAGTACTGTGTGTGTCCAAGCATTTTCAAAGGCTCTTGGTACTTCACAGCATTCATTATCCTGAGTTGTGTACAATTTATATAGAAGATAAGAGTATGCATCCACTTCTACGAATCCACCAAGTCTTTTGCGCACCCACAATGAGATTACACACAATTATATCATCAAAAAGACAAAGCGTGGAGATGATATCGCTTACTTTGTATATGCAGCATGCAAACCACATTTATCAGAAACAGAGATCTTTAAAGGAGCCTCCAAACAGAGGAAAGAAGCTCTTTTTTTCCCTCTCCAGGTGATTTAGATCACCACTGCTTGCTGAGAAAGGAGGGGGGCTCTCAAACTGGACATAAAAGCTAACAAGAAAAAAAAAGGGATTACCAGTGAGTCCCCTTAATCCAAGGCCATGGACCACCTGTGTCCAAACAAAGGCCCAGGGGCCAAACCCTCTTAGCAATTTTTTTACGTCCTAAAAAACATTATTTTTGTTGTCCAGTTTGAAATGAAATATAAGTTAACAAACAAAACACACAAATCACAAAAAGGCTATAAAGAAAATAGTGACAAAAACTTTGATTACAAATTTGAACAAAGTAATTCCAATAAGAGCCATGACACAAAAGAAAAACAACTTGATTTTTTGAATTTTGACAAACGCAAAAATTAAACAAAACAACAATGGAATGACAAAATATCCCTACAGTAAGTTAGGGCTGATAATATGTATAAAATATTATTTTATAAATGCATTCAAATATCTTTGTTTATTGAAAATAGGGTTACTTTTGTGGCCCATCAGCTATTTGTTTGACCCCCTCTGCTTAAATGTTAATTTATTTCATATTACTGTGTCCATTTCTTCTTATTATTCTTACAGTCTTCAGGTTGAGATGGTTTTATTTTGTAAAGAGTGGCTGGTATTTTGAAATGATGGAATATTCACCAGGACTTTGACTGTATAAAAATCACATATTAAGAATGTCATGAAATATGTTGGAGAGATCTTTTCTAACATGGTCCTTTGTAGAGCAGGACACTGCTCACTGCATCATGGCTGATGGGCTTGTCACTGTGGTCTGCCCCTCAACACACTGAAGATTTATACAGTCTGAACCAGGTCTGCGTCCCCAAATGCACGAGTGAAACTGCAGAGTTGAAATTGATGGCATTTTATGGCTGGATGTTAGGGCCCTAGCTACATTAGATGTAAATGACTGATAATAAATCCAATCTTAAAGGGACATTTGAAGGAAAATGACTTCATTCCTATGGTCTAACATAGTTTTATCAAATATTCACTATTAGACTTTGCCTTTGATCTGACCAAGATGTAAAATCTCATGGGGAGTGAAATAAGAAAGATGTAGAAGGTGATGGTAAAAGAGCGCTCACAGTTCAAAAATGATAAAAGAATTGTATCATATAAAAGCTGAAATCGCTCCACAAATCGGTCTCCTGCTATTATTTGATTTAAGCGATTGTCTGAGACATCAAAGCCTCATCGTCATAATGTTCTGGTCTCTGAATTTATGAGAGATAACAATGATTGAACCCAACCATGGGAATAAAACATGCATGAAAGCCCTTTAAGTTCCTGCTTCTTAACTACATGTTCTATTGATTGGGAGCATGTTTCTCTCTGCTGACATCTGTCTAGAATCTGAATGGAGCTGTAGAGTAGATTTGTGATGATAGCTGCCATTTTAGATGTAAAATAAAAATTAAAACAATAAAACACCTTTGGTTCAGGAAGCCCTGTTTTCTAGTCAATATTTGTGTCTTCCGACTCACATGGGAGTGCAAGCTGTGATGTGAATTTGTGATTTATCCCCTTTAAAGCATAAATGCTGCACATCTTTCAGTCGAGGGATCCACCCGTCTCCCCCTGAAGGCAAAATACTTAATGCGCTAGCCAGCTGACTGTTTGGAAGCAGTCCCATATTGGCACCAAATGATTTTTTAGGTTCTGATTGACCAATTTCTCAAGTCCCTCACTGACAGTTGACCAAACTAGGACACCGTGTTGATGCTGAGCACAGTTAATGGGAGCCTTTGCTGATAGTGCCTCCCATGAGTTCAGGCTGCAGACTTGCCAACATGTCCTCATAACATACCACAACTTATTAACTAATTTTAAATTAGACCCTAACAGCATATAACATTTAATAAGGCAAATATCAGATGGGTTTGAACAAACAGGATTAGGTTTTAATTATTAGATAAAAAAATGAAAAATGAATGGTTGGGTCAGTTAGGGTTCACTTTATAAACAGTCACAACTTAGTTTTGGTGGTGATCGTTGCAGCAAATGATCATCATTATGGCAATGGAAACTCAAGTTTTAAATGTTCGCTGAAGTTAAGAAGAGTGCAGAGAAATGTAATGTTTGACTAATAACTTGTATTGACGAAAGCTGTCACTTATGGTTCCAAATTGTTAAGGACCAGTACCAATTTGGTTGGGGTCATTGGTAAGACCTACATAATTGATTCTGGATAAATTGTCTGAATAAAATAGTTACAGTAACCAACATGTGGGATAAATAGCCGATTTACTCAGTAGGGTAGTAGATAGTTCTCTACACTTTTCTAGTTTAGAGAAACAGACAAGAGCAACACAGTATGGTGTTGCTCCTGTGATTAAATTGTAAATGTGATTATTGGTTCAAGTGCTCGTACAAATGAATACTACTATACTAATAATAAGTGTGTTCAGGAGTTGTACACTGTTTTTAGGAAGCCTTATTATTTGTTGTAAAAGTTTCTTTTCACTGGTGCAATTTAGAGACACACTGCACATAACACAATGTCTGTATCAGTGTCTGTTTCTTTAAATTGTCTGCTGTGCTAACAGTTCCTCTGCCTAAATATTTAGACTCCCATTTCCAAAATACACATCTACTGTATGCCTTTAATTTCAGGTCTGTGGCATGCTCATAAAACTGGCCAATAAAAAAAGATTTCAGATTGAATTTGAAAACCTTTACTTTATCCCACTTTGTGTCCCTTACTTTGAATGGTATGCAGAGTTGATATGCTGTACATTAGTATCTGAAATTCACTAGTTTAATAATAGCAACAATAAAAATACATCACAATCACTTGCAAAAGGTTGATTATGTAATGCAATTTTCATACTTTAACACACAGTGGGGATATTGTTTGTTACTGATCTGATCAGGTAACATATAAAATACTTATAAGGCTTGTCTGGTTGTGGCTGCCTTCTTTGTGACAAAATTCTGCCTTGAGTTTACACTGTGACTCTTTGAGGTTGGTGAGAGATAAACCAAAGCTCTGCAAAGTTAGCCCTTTCTGCCGGGACTGAAGAAATCCAAGAGGCCTCCTGGGCTGCATTGTGCCTATACCTAATCAGAATGAGGTCGTTATTGTTGCACATAATCTCATTTATATAAATAGACAATAACAATTGAAACTGACACAGCCCTGGGGGACACCTGTGTTTAAAAACGGTTCATTAGATAGACGTCTATTCGATTTAACGTGCCAGAGCTGGTTCCATAGAAACACCTTGATCCATAAAATCAAATGGAATGGGTTCCCAATTCACAGAAGCATTTGACCAATTTACAGGTTTATGGGAAAATGAAAGAGTTTTAAAAAGCCATGGGCATTAGAGACAAGAGTTTGAATGTGTGTGTTTGTTTACGCAATGCCCTTTTACACAAATGTACCCAGTTTTCCAGTATTATTCAAAGAAAAATGTCCTTGATTAAAAGACACAGTCAGATAGACATATCTTGAGTGATATGTGACCTTGTAAAACCTTTTATTGATGCACTTTTCATTAAGGATTGCCACTTGTTTTGTTTTTTTATGTGTTTTTGAGCTGTGGTGCGCATGATCAAACCTGGTACAAATGGTTTATGTTAGTCTAAATTGTGATTTTTTTTTTTTTTACACACACTAACATTTTAAAAAGCCAGTGGAGATCCTGTTATCTGTCCAGTTTTGCCCTTTGCCTGCCTGTCCTTCAACATGCCAGCACCACACTTCTGCTCATCAGTCGAGGCTGTCTCAAGTCTTTAAAGCTGCACTGTCCACCATGTGATGTGAGTCGCTGATGCAGCCCTGCGTGGTGTAAAAGGGGTGGACTGATGGATTGATTTCTCACAAGCAATTCTTAAACATTCCCACTAAAATTGCAGTCTTCCCATTGTTTTCACTCTCGCCCTGTCTTTCTGTTGTAATAACTCAGCGGAATCCCACTTTCTACTCTTGAAATGACATTCATGTGCGCCCCTGTTTTATAAATCACTTGTGCTTGTGGATGATAATGCACCGCCATCAACCCAGGCTTTCAGCACTTTCTCGGCACTTAGGTTGAAGCTTTGTATTTTGAGCACAAAATAAAGGCCTGCCATCAGTTGCACTCAAGCACGTTCCCAGTTTTTGATTTCTTTTTGGGTCTACATACTTGTATCTGCGTCCTTAGTCCCTAACGTCCAGATGAACGCACTTTCTATTTTAATCAAAGTGACAAAGTGGGTGCAGAATCATATTTGACAGGTTTGCATGTGATTAATTAGTTTAATAACTGTCCCCGAGTGGCAGACACATATTATAACCGTGATTAGGTTATGAAAACAAATTTATGCATTTTCTGATTGAGAAAATCACAAAATTTAAATTCAAATTGGTAGACTTTATTAATTATCTCAGTGGCAGCATTTAAATAAACAGTGGCACTTCTGTTTTAGAAGTTTCTGCTAGTTAAACTCAAATGTCACTGCTGATTTTGTTGTCTTTCATTTGAATACAGTGTATATGGGGCGAGGCAAGTGACCCAGTATGGTAGCATTATACAGTGGGACTGCTGGGCCTTGAAGCAGCATATTGCCTCGAGCGACACAGCATACTATCATGTTTAAAGATGACTGGGGCTGCTCAGGTGGCAGTCAGCCTAAATAATGGTTTAACTTGGCACTTTACAGTGACAGGAATGTATTAGTGGCTGAAGAAATGGATTTTCCCATCTAGTGCAGACCTAAAGCACCACACACTGCGCAATCAATGGAGATGATGAAAACCTTCCAAACACAAAATGGCACATTTAGGAAATGGAAAAATTTCTCAATGGCTGACCAGGAAAAAATGCTTTAAAAGTGACTGGCTGCAGCTTTGTCTAAAAACAGGGTTCCGTAAGGCTGAACATCATTACATGTTACTGGAACAAAACAACTGGAAAATGTCAACAACCAGATGCTCATAATGCTCTACATGCTTTGAAATTGATCCTGCCTTTAAAAGAATAACACCAGACACAGATAATCAATCACTGATGTATACTGAACAAAATTTTTAACGCATCGCTTTTGTTTTTGCTCCTATTTTTTTAGGAGCTGTCTCAAAGGTCCCCGACTTTTTCTATGTACACAAAAGGCCTATATCGCTCAAATATTGTCACAAATCTGTAAAAATCTGTGTTAGCCAGCACTTTGCCGAGATAATCCACCCACCTCACAGGTGTGGCATTTCAAAAAGCTGATTAGAGAGCATGGTTATTGCACAGGTGTGCCCTAGGCTGGCCACAATAAAAGGCCACTCTAAAATGTGCAGTTCCACTGTATTGGGGGCTCCAAAAACCAGTCAGTATCTGGTGTGACCACCATTTGCACCAAGTGCAACACATCTCCTTCACATGGAGTTGATCAGGCTGTTGATTGTAGCCAGTGGTGCCGTTGGTCCACTCCGGCGACAAACTGCAGTCAGGTTAAGACCTTGATGAGGACAACGAGCATGCAGCTTCCCTGAGATGGTTTCTGACCTGCAGAAATTCTTTGGTTATGCAAACCGATTGTTGCAGCAGCTATCCGAGCGGCTGGTCATAGAGGATCTTGGAGGTGAAGATGCTGGATGAGGAGGTCCTGGGCTGGTGTGGTTACACGTGGTCTGCGGTTAGAGTGGCCTTTTATTGTGGCCAGCCTAAAGTACACCTGTGCAATAATCATGCTCTCTAATCAACATCTCTATATGCCACACCTTTGAGGTGGATGGATTATCTCGGCAAAGGAGAAGTGCTCACTAACACAGATTTAGACAGATTTGTGAACAATATTTGAGAGAAATATGCCTTTTGTGTACATAGAAAAAGTTGTAGATATTTGGGTTCAGCTCATAAGAAATGGGGCAAAAACAAACATGTTCCATTCAAATTTTGTTCAAAATAAAATGCTTGGTGTGAGTTCAGCAGAAATTTAAATTGGTTCATTATATTTAAATCAGTAACAATAAAACAAAATGTATTACAGTGCAGTGTTCTGCTTTCTGTAATATGTATAGGGCATGTTCATGTGGTTGACCTACAATGTTGTGACATCTTAGTGTAAAGATGAGTTGGGATGGAGTGTTTATACAGAGCAAAGTAGTGAGTGTGAGACATATGTATAGTCTACAAAACCCGCAGAGGTTTTCCATTAGAAAACTGCAGTGTAAAGGGCCATACACACCGGGACGAATATCGGCCAGCGTTTTTCAACGCGTTTTTTGTGTTCACACCCATCGGCTCATCGTCAGCAAAAATCGCTGACGATGAGCCGATGGGTGAACTAACATTAGATGGCGCTTAATGTAAAACAGAAATACCCCGGTACACAAGGTGGTTTTGTAATTGCTGTCGCGTTTGTCATATAGTTTGCGTTTGTGTTCCAACACCAACGAGACCAGCAGCTCTACATTCATCTTGCCTTGCATCTCCTCGTCTTATTTCTTCCCGGCAGTGTAGACGCTACTTGGCGTATATCTTCTTTGCCGTTACGTATGTGTGCTCTGCAAGACCGTTTTGTGTTTGAGCGCCCCCAAGTTGTGTTTTACTGTAACTTCAGAAGCTCCAGACACGTGAGCAAAAGCGCCAATCTCATTGGTCGTATAGTTTTTGACGCGGTGCGTCAAACCAAAAAAACGAACCCGAAGTTTTTAAAAAAATTACGCTTTTACGCATGCCGTTTTTTCGCGTCGGTGTGCACACTCACATTGGCGCCCTTTGTTTAGTCACGAAGCATTAAGCGTCAGCGAATATCGCGCGCGAAATTCGTCCCGGTGTGAACAGGCCTTAACAATACATTTAAGGCTACATCTACACTGAGGCTTTCTCATCTTAAAACAGCATTGTAGAACTGAAATCTTCATAGTGTTGTTGAAATTATTTAATCAAAGACCACGCTAATTGTTGTCAAGGATACAGTGTCAAGCAGAAAGTGAAAAACATGTATACAAGTCAAATTTTCTTGTATTGTCTACTTATAAAATAGTAACTTTAAAATCATATTATGGATCTTTTATACTCCCAAAATTACCTACCCAAACTTTAATTTCCATTGTAAAAGTAGTGTGGACTATATAACAAAATCCAACAAAAGTAATGTATTTTAAAATAGAAATACATTAGTGTAGACATGCCTAATTATCCAGAGAATTTAAAGTCTTTGCACAATCTTTCCACATTGAATTTTGAAATGAATGTGTCCTAAGTGGTATTCAAACCATGCAATTAGCTGTCTAATCAATCACCATTGACAGTTGCTCCTTGGTCAATAGATCACAATAACCAAAATTAGCACATTTAACATTGTTTCTCAAAGAGTTCATTAAAACTTAAGTTTAACTTATTCCCTATTTCAGCAGTGGGTATTATAACCCAGAGTAGTGTGGGCAGTATTGGAAATGCAACAAAGGTTATGCATGTCCAGTTGACAGAATGTGGGCATAGCCTAATCATTTAAAGTAATTCCAAGTACAGATATTTTCACATTGTATTGGGACTGTGGGTCTAATTGGGTCCTAAGTGGTATAGAAAACACGTCATTAGCTGCCTAATCAATTATAACTGACAAGTTGCTGGTTGGGCAATAGATTGTAGTCAAAATCTACAGATAAATACAACTGTAAAAGTGTAACAATTTTTGCAAAACACATTAACATTTTATTTTTATTCCTTTGCTTATCTAAAGAACATTTTGCACTGTTTCTCTGATGTTATCACGCCATTCCTTAATGTTTTATTTGTCCAGAGTTTGAGATATCCATCACTTAAGATGTGCGCTGCCAGCCCAGCACAATGATGACAAATGGAATTTTGCCTGTGGTGCTCACACCACTGAAAAATGACTTTTAAAAAATCAGCAGCAATGTGTCTTTCCCCGCAAACTGTGTCCCCTTTACCCCTCAATGATCTACACTGAGTCTCAGACAGCTCGTCCCATTTAGAGACTTTGTTCAATCGAAAATATCAAAACGGTGCATAGTTGCATCATCCCAAAAAAGATACTTCCACCACATTGAGATGGTAACTGTTATAAATTGCACTGAAGTAGGCATGTATTGTATGTATACATCAGTTAAAGTTAAATTTTAGCAGCAATGACATGAAAAATATAAACAGTATACAGGCATAGAAACCTAAAAAGAACCTTGTAATAGCCAAGGTAAACCCTAATTGCAAGTGAAGCTAGTAAGCTTCTCCATGTAATCAACATAAAGTATCAAAGACTAGTTTATGTCTCAAGTTGCATTCAAGTGCAAGTAAATAAGAATAACCCACTCACACAAACTAAACTTAAATGTTTTGTAAAAATGTTGTATTGCAAATCAAACATATTATTTACTTTTGTATCCTCTCCATAGTCAAGATGGCAACCACTGAGTATGCAAGTGTAGGCTACTAAAATTTACCATTTAGTACAACACTTTAAGGGTTAGCGGCTATGATACAGATGCTTCACTGGCAATAGCATTAAATTGACACATACGTGACAGTCCATCTTTCTAATCTAATAGGACCATGTGAAGACCTACGGTAGCCTTGCATGGACAAGCTGTTGTCTATAAAGTAACATTGCAGAAAAAAAGTCAAATAGAAAAGTTCACTTAACCACTTAAGTTTACTTTAGAAACCAAATTAAGTTTTTAAAAATACTTTAAGGTGTATTCAAAAAGAAACATGAATGTGCTTCTCCTCCAGTAGTGTTCAGTTTGTCCTTTCTGCCCAGTTTCCAAAACAAGAAGTAATCTCTCCTTAGACTAGATTAAGATAAAAAATACCTCAGACAGGCAAATGCAAAGAGTTTTGGTTTATAATGACCAATTCAACTGTATACTACATTTTACACAAAGCACCTCTAACTACCCCAAACCAAAATCAACCAATTGGAGTTAAACTTATAAAGAAGAAAACAAACTGAATGCAGTGAATGAAAGTGCTGTGAATATTTTTTAGAGGTAGAAAGAAAATGACATCTGCTTTTTTACAATAAAAAAAATCAGACAAGCCAAGTCCAATCTTTGCTGTAATGTAATGGAAAGCATTGTTGTTGGCCAAGGGGAGACGTAACTTGCTCACTGAATCTTTCCACAATGGAGCTGTATTTGAAGTGAATCCCTTGAACGTCGAGTCCATTTCATTAATTTCCCTCTGTAATGGACTGAATTGATTGCTGGGCCCTCTCAAGCTTAAAGCATCAGAGCTATATGACCATGGCCAAGAGTCGGGACGAAAAGCAAACACACTGAAAGCGCACTAATGCACAAGGGACGTTTGACAGGGGTTTACTTGATAAATGCACTATCCCTGGAGTATGTTTTCACCCACAAAAGTACAAACAATCAATTTGGTCCACAGATAAGATGAGGACAGAGTAAGGCCATTTTTTAGCGCTCCATTTCTCCTAAAGGACAATTGTCTTTTCGACTAAACCATGTCCTCACACATTCGCAATCAACACGTTGTGTGTTTTCATCCCTCCGCCCACTTGCGCTGCATTTTAATTTTGCCTTCACTTTTGTCAAGCCTTAAAGAAATTTATGCAAATTTTCAAGCGATACTGTTTTCTCTGCAGGTGTTTGTATCAGATCAAGTGTAATAGATGCATGAATATATTAATCTTACAACAGAAAAAAAGTAAAGTCTTTTTGTGTCACAATAAATCCGCCGCTTTTATCAAATCTTTTTTTTTATCCATTGCTCTTAGATTTATTCTCATTTCCATTTAGCTAAAAAAATAGAATAAATAAAAACAACAATCATATCCCGTGCTTTGCTGTTGATCTCCTACAAATGAGAATTCAAGGGAAGCTTTTCAACACACCTGAAACGTCCCCAGCGCAGATAGAAGATCATTAATTAGCCAGTTGACTTAAAGAAACAGTGTTCGTCAAATTAATCAGGTGCAGCTCTCTTGCCCTGGGCTTTTTGTCTTGCTTCCACTAATGAAGTTGGGAACATAATGAGCTTAAAAACAAACGTTCTTATTTTAAATTTGCTGTGCCGAGGGAAGAGACCAGTGTAGCTTTTGCTATACCAGGCTCTGTTAACGTATACGTGACACTGGTTCACCTCCAGATCTTTTTTTTTAATTCTGCTTCTTAATATGTAAAAGGAAATTTTGCATACAATATGACACGCGCAAAAAAGGTTTGTCTCAATAATTGCCTTTGATGTAAAGTGACAAAACAATTACTTGGTGCTAAGACAATTAGCCTTAAAGAAGATTCATTTATCAACAGGGAAATGTGGCTACGAGCATCAGGTCATATGGCTACATTAATACAATTACATTTTAGTTTTGCAGACAAGTGGCTAAAGAAGTATATTTTCAGGGCATTTTTTTTGTGTAAGCATTAGTGTAAACTGATCTTTGTTTTGAAGTTGGGGAAAAGAACAACAATGCAGGCATTTGTGGTATAAAGTAACAATGTCAACACTAAATAGAGTTTGGAAATACCAATACATCAACAGAATAGTACATTTGCAATTTATGATTTTATATACTTTTTTGCCACCATTTTCAAAAGACAAAAGGACAGTCACTAATAATAAAAAATAAAATATGCATAAACAAAGGATTTTGGCAAATGGCAACCGACTGACTATGTGTTTGTGCTGTCAGTGAGTGGGTAGAAGGTATTTACATGTGCTATAGATACAGCACAAGCTAAAGATATGAGACACTGGATGTTTTTAGGTGTTATGCTGGACATGCACAAACACCAAACAACAACATGGAGGATCCAGAGTTTGGACTGCTTTTAGACCAGTGCTTCCTGATCAAAGATCGTTCAACTGGTATCTGCCTGGTGAGATTAGCAGTTGCAAAATCTACATTCAAATAAAATACTTGTTACTATTATATAGATGTAGATATTACCCAAATATGTATTTACTCAAGTAATGCACACACTAATGGCATTGAGGGCTTTGCAAAAATACATAAAGACAACAGTAGCATTCTAGTTCTATCTGCTTATGGTAAACAACACAGCAGCCAACATACTTTAGCATCTTTAACTTAAGTGCTCATATAAATAAATACATACTTTTGTTCACAGTCACTTGTGGAAGGGTAATTTGAAAAGCGCTGGTGTTTTACTGCCAATGTCATATCAAGTTGATTTGTAGGCCATAGAAAAAATATTTAAAGAAGCAGGCTGTGTCTTTATTAAACAAAATGTGATTGATTTGACATTTCTGAGAGGAGTGTAAGTTTAACCTTGCTTAGTTGAAATATGTTCATAGCGGTGTTCTCCTTTTATACACACAGTATGTAGCACACAAATGCTCACTTACCTGTCCTTGTATACATCAGGGCCAGAGTAAATGTAAAAGCATGACTTACTGTATGAACACTTTGGCTTTGAATGATGTCCACGTAATCCCTCGATAGATTCAGATCACAGAGATTTAAAGCTTAAGGAAAGTGTCCAAATATAAAAGTAAGTTGTCTGTTTATAATGTACAAAAGTTATTGCGTATTCATGAGACTGTAAATGAGCATCATTCTTGAGGTAAAGTTTTCAGGAAAAAAAAAAATCAAGCCTAATGCAAGTGTTGACTGTGATATTACAAAGACCCTGACATCACTCACTGTTATCAACTTGGGGGTCCCTTGGAAATTAATTTAGATCCACATCCCCTCTGGTTAAGTTCAAAAACAGTGGCACATCTACATGAAAGTGGCGGCATTTCTTATATTGCATAGAATAGTGTGCAGTAATAAAAGGCAACACATCTGGAGGTGTGTGGTTAGAGGAATGAGCCCCCGTTATTTTGCCCAATTAGACAGAAATAATATTTGAGAGACGCCAACTTAATGATGCTTTACTTGGGGCTGAATTGGCAACAGGTCTCATTTGAAGCACAGCGTCAGAGTGCATAATCAAACTGCTCTGATGCGCCGCTACAGCCATTTATTTTTATTAATAGTCACAACATGAAATGGTTCACAAAGAAAATGGTGTGCTCACAATAAGTGTTTTGATGCCTCTCACGTCCCACTGAAGAGATTTCAAATGTAAGCATATGCTTTAAAAAAATGGATTGATATTGAATCTCGAGCTCTGTCCAGCTGTATGTATAGCGGTAAACAAACACCACACGCATGACTGCCTGCACAAGTTGAATTCGTTGACTTGAGCTATTAGCTATGAGCTATGAGCCGAGCTGATATCACAATGACATTATGAAGCACCGTTGTTGCCGTGGAAGCTGTCGAGGCAGTCAACCGAAAGAGTCCAAATCTTTGCGTAGCCAAACAGGAGAGGACTCTTAATGGTATTTTATCTGGTGTGAGAACCAGAAAAAGGAGGAAATAAGGAAAAGAAAAGAAATGAGGACCAGCGAAAAGAATAGCATGTCAGGATATAAGGATGACTAAATCCAACTCCTCTGAGGGAGTGAGCCAATCTGAAAAAATGATTGGTTGACTTTCCCGAGGCAAAGCTCTCTTTGCTCACATCAATAAAACATAAACATGAATAAATGCACTGCTTTTGGCCTTCCAGGGTCCTTACTTAATTTCATGTATTCAAGTGAGCAATGATATGCATGGAAAATTGTATTTACCTTGAAGGCTGAAAATACTTCTTAAACCCATTTTTGTTTGTTTCCAGTATTTACATAAATGCAAGGATGCACAATAAAACCCTAGGATTTTTTTGGTATCTCCCTTGATTCCAGCAGTGTGCGCCATGTTTGTATGCTGTGCCTTATCAGTCTCGGCCATTTGCATGTGTTGCAGTTGCTCCCTATTGACTGGAGCCACAGATGCACAACCCATCAATAACGCTGAAGACGTGGGAACACATATTCTGCTTTGATGTACTCTTGATGTATCCACTTAGGGACAAATCATCTAAACAGTTATCTGCTTCAATAGTCTGTTGGTCCCTCAGGTAGCTCGCCGTTGATCTAACTCAACGGGTCAGCTTTTGCTAATGAGCCCATGGCACAAACACAGTGACAACAGTTACACCACGACTAATAATGACGATCACAACTTGGCTGCTGAGAGGCTACAGCTTATCACATGTCATCATCTAGGCCTGTTTTTAAAGCTTTGTTTAACGTCCTTAACTAAATCCACACGCGCTTGATTAAACTGGGAACCAGGACTAATTGCACAAGTAATTCAACCCCATAAAACTGTGAGCATTTGCAAGTTGTTCAATTAATTCAGGTGTAACCAAATAGTTTAGAAGTTCTGATAAAATCAATTGTAGACTTAATTTACCTTCTAGCATTTGTAAAGTCCCATGAGTCATTGTTGTGAGCGAAAGAAGAATTCACAATCAACAGTTTGCCAAGAGTTTTTCTATCCTATTATTTTCAAATAAGGCAATTAGGCCAAACATCACAGCCATTTAACTAAGTCTGTAGTCCAAATTGATTCCGACTCCAGCGCTGGACCTTGCAGACATGGTGCATTTAGTTATGCAAATGCTTATCTGTCTTTGTGATTGGTTAATTAACCTGTAATGCAGATAGTCCCAGCCGTGCACACTGGCCGTTTGATGGCTAAATTGTGGGTCAATTGGGTTTTTAACATTTTCAAAGCAGACTTAGAGACACGTCTTTGTTCCTCCGAGTCTTGTGTGGCTTTTTTTTTAGTTTAATGACTCGTTCCGCGGGTCCCCTAAGGTTAATGTGTTTAAACTCACTGTAATTGAGCTTTCGACCTATCTTTCAGACTTTCAGAAATTTGTCATATTAAGCCATGTTTCTGCACCCTGATTGTTATTATCTACTGTTCCTTCTTCCTCCATTCATGCCCACCCCCAACCCCCTTCTTCTTCTCTCCTGAGTTATGGGCGTCCCCATGGGAAGTCATTTATAATGCCATTGGAGTGACAATAATGTGTTTGCACACCATTTCACTCTGCCCTCTGTGGCTCGCCAGCCTTTTATGGGCCACAATTTTGTTCATCCCAGAAAGACATTGTCCGACCATCCTCTGATAACACGCAAAAGCATTTAGTCAGAGCCAGAGCTGGACGCCTTCCAGTGAGCAGAATAACTGACACAATAGAGCATACTTCACAAGGATAGCATCCGTTTTTGTTTGGTTTTTGGAGTTTTATTTTGATGGTGAAAGTAATATAGATGTGGGCTGACAGAGAGGGATGTGCCGAGGAGCCAGACTACATTTTCTTTCATTGTTCACTGAACAATTATGTTGAGATTTTGCTGTCAAGGTATCCTTCCACATGAGATACAGACACAACTCTTGACAGCTCACATGAGTTTTTCTCCGATCACACTACAGACTGACATCTCTTGACAATAAGAGGATCACTTGTCATTTGGATACTTGATAGTCTCATATTTATCAGTGAAAAGCTGTAGTGAGCAAGTTGTATTTATTCCACCCCACTAGATGTAGTGGACATGTAATATATGCGAGTAGCAGAGGTTAATTAAAGGTGTCTGCTCTTGTTATGTTGCAGGTGATCCTCATCTTGACTAAGCTGTATGACTTCAACCTTGGTGCTGTCACTGAGAGCTCTTTGTGGAGGTAAGCGCTTATTGTCTCGTAGATAGCTCTTCTTCTGTCGAAGTTATCTCTTCGCCAAAATTTTATAAAAATGCAAAAGCCCAGGCCTAAAAACATTAAGATAATATATGCAGTGAGAATGCACTGTACTGAAAGTATGATTTATAGTGCTGTCCTCCATCGAGAATCGTATGAACAATCAACTTAAACTGGAAGCCAATATGAAATATGTTTTAATAAAGTGTTGTGAAGTAGTTCCCAATGAAGCATCTTTTGGCTTGCTTCCTGCAGCATCATGAAAATAACAGCTAAGACTGAAAGAATTTAACTTATTTTCTGTCAATCATTGTATAAACAAAAGAATTCTAAAAGATAAAGACTGTATTTTCTATTCCTCTTGACTTAGAAAGTTCCCAATGGGACTGATCCTCACCCATAACCTTTTGTTTCAGGGGCAATTGACATGCAATTTCTACTGTATAGGCAGAGTAATGCCAGTCAGTATGTATTGAGGGCTGAGTTACAGTGCCCTGTCAGGTCATAAATAAGAATTGAATTCATTAAGGATTATACCACAGAGCCCAATTCACACTTCAATATGGCTTTTCCCCTCACCTCCTCCGTAGCCCGCAGAGAACTCATTTCAATTTGAAATACACGTTGGAAAAGAGACCATCAGTTCACCAAGCATAGACTTTGAAATTAATATCTGTTTCACCAGAGGCGCCACCAAGATTTACACCCGAACTGACACGTTTTGAAATCCCATATTGTGTACAGGAGGTCTTCCATCATCAAGGTGTCTGCTTAACAATGGCACCATGACTAAATTAGAGAGTACCTCAGGGGTGCACCACGCTCCTTAGCAGGCCTTTCATAAAGCACACATTTGAATGTTATGAAAAGATTCTGGAGAAAATGATTTCCGTGATGGCACAATAAATGATTTACGAGTACAGCTTCAGGCCACTGTTGGTGGCAACATGTGAAGACAGATCAATAGCGAAGTTACCAAAGCTATCTAAACACACATCAAGCCTCTTTTGTGTTTTGAAATGACTGGCTTTTGTGCCAAAGAAACTTCAGAATGTAATAACATCATTGTCGATGCTTTCTTCCACAGCCGTAATCAAAGACAGATACGGCAACTGAAAAGAGAACTTAAGACGCAAATGTGTTTAGGGCCAAGTCTTTGAAAACAATGTCAACAAGCAAATGGAACGATTCAGATTAATGCACAGACAATGGTAGCAGACACTGGGTATCTATCCAATTATGTGTTGGAATTACATTTGGAGGCAGTCAGGTAGAACTGAGAGAGCCGATTGGCTGGTGCTGGCAGAGGAAAATATGAAGATTGGGATGACAAACACATCTACCCTTGTCATCGGATGTATGGTCGTGAAGGAGACATAAAATATCATCAAAATGTCAGTTTATGCTCGTTCAGATTTGTTATTTCCCTGGCAGAACTAAATATCCCACTTTGTTTACACAAACCACAGTTAATCAGTGCTTTGTCTGCCGTTATACATTTTCTAAAGACTACCACACTGCTCTGAGCAAGTACTTCACTGGACATTCTGTAATAATACTCTATATTATGACTACATGAGTGAGAAATATTCCATATTTACAATAACACATGTCTGCAAGCAGTAAACTGATGATGGAAACACTCATTCTCTTCTTACTTTGCTTCTATTGTAATTGAGAAACCTCCATCCTTTAGCTTTACTATAAAGTCACTTCTAAGTCATCTGTCAGTGTTGAAATCTGTGCATGCGTGAAAATATTTGTGGTATTACAAATATGTTACTGTCATTCCTGATCTGTATATTAAAGTTATCAGCATTGTGAGGATTTCCTCGAATTACCAGGTAACTTTGGAGGAAACCCAGTCTCTGACAATAACAGTAAGATTACAGGCAGGTAAGAGAACATACAACTCACTACTACTACTAGACTACTGACGTTCTTAAACTCTGGTACTGGGTAGGGTACTTTGACCTTTATTCGATAAGAGAGTCGACAGACAGGAATGAGGGTGATATTGGGCAAATGACCCGATTGGGAAACAAACCCAGGTCTCCCAAGTACATTGTATGTGCTCTGCCAGGTGAGCCACACTCCTGGTTGTTTCTTAACTGGTCTCATCTTGTGACCCAAGTTTACCCTGATTACGTACCTGCCAAGCAAAGTTGCAAAACCATTTTTTTCATGACCACCAGTGTGGTGTGTATTTTTAAATCTATTTCTGTACTCTTTCTTTTTTTAAAAAAAAAACATTGAACATTCAACCTTTATTTTTACCAGAATATATTTTCATAAACAACTCCAGTCTGCATCCCATTGAGAACATGTCCCTGACCCACTTCTGCATCAAAGCCCAACAGTTGAAATGCTGGCTATGTACAATAATCTTTTATACTTTAAAGTTCAGAAAATATTAGAAGATTAGAAAATATAGTCCAATTCATAATGTCTACTGGGTTGTTATTTGCTGTCCATTACTGGCTATGTCAAAACATTACTTCTGTAACAAAGACATTTTCTAAAGTAGTTTTCTAGTGTGGTAATTTGTTTCTTCTTCACACCAGAGAAAAACCTCAAATGTAATTAAACTTTTTGGGGTATGAGCAGCTTTAAATTCTCATCTTTTTCTTGACCCTGATAGATACTGTACATGTAAGCTGCCAGTTCTGAACTGAATACATTCTCCATCTCAGCCCCGTTCTTCTTCTTTATTTTTACACGACCTCGTCTGGCAGCTGGCACTTGTGTGTTTTAGTAGAGCGCGCTGTCTCAGTTATGCACACAAAGCGGGGCACAAAGCAGGGAGCAAGTAGCCCAAACCCTAAGGACTAACATCTTAAATCAATCTCTAACTGTATTTGAATGTTAACACACAAACATAATGGTTGCCTGAGTGGAGAAAAATCGATTACAAAGCCGTATGGTGTGCCTTGAAAACACAGTCAGGTGGCATTGATTTTTAGTTAATGGGTTAAAATTGGCCAAAGTGTAGCCACTGAAATCTTTCTCAGGTCTTTGGAATTGATCAGCTTTACTTAATGTATTTCCCTGCTTGTGTGTAGATCCAGCGATTATGGAAGCACCTACGTAAAAATGAACAACAAAGTGGGGTCGAGGACCGTTTTGAGCTACCTGTACGTGTGCCCCACCAACAAACAGAAGGTCTGCGTTGTCCAATTTCCTTCTATTACTCTCTGATCTCCTACAAGCATCAAATTACAGTATAATATCTCTTCGAAACAGCTCCAGAATGACAATGTCTTTGTCTCTCCTGCTTTTTAAACCGTACCCCTGTGTACTTTAGATAATGATGCTTAGCGACCCAGAGGTAGAGAGCGCTGTTCTCATCAGCTCAGATGAAGGGGCAAGCTTTGAGAAACATCCCATTAACTTCAACATCCTCAGCTTGCTCTTCCACCCGGCGCAGGAGAACTGGATTCTGGCTTACAGTCATGACAGTAAGGTAAAAGGAAGAAATCAATCAGTTAGAAAATGTGGCTTTTCTAATCTGCCAATGTCTTCATGAAATGTTGTGATTTCCTCTTTTTTTCATCTTGCAGCTCTACAGTTCAATGGATTTCGGAAGAAAATGGCAGTTTGTTCACGAAAATGTCATGCCAGGAAGATTCTACTGGTAAGATTTAACACCAATTTTTGAAAAGTCTGCCCAGCTTAAAGGGATAATATTATTCTTTTTCTACTCTATGCAATCAGAATTCAAGCTTTCTGTTGAAGCCCACCCAGGTGTTTCTGTGTAACAATCTGACTAGTCAGTATATTGCGTTTTAGCTACACCAAAAATACATTAAACTTCAAAAGGAAAGGCAAACATTTTTATTTATTATTTTCTGTTTATTTATCATTATGGTCATCAGAGCAGTAATTGAGCGCACTA
The DNA here is from genome assembly GCA_024416835.2 of Perccottus glenii. Taxonomy (NCBI): domain Eukaryota; kingdom Metazoa; phylum Chordata; class Actinopteri; order Gobiiformes; family Odontobutidae; genus Perccottus; species Perccottus glenii. The sequence continues at coordinate 18,219,955 of CM044552.2, read as the reverse complement.
GCCTATAATCATATAGCATTCATATATCTACTGTAATGTATAGAAAACTTACACTGCAATTTTTTCTTCTACTGGTCTGTGGTTTTGTTAATGGACAAATAACCATAGTTTGCTTAGTTCCTTTTCTGGAAAAATGATTGAATAGGAGAAATTGATTTCTCAGTTTATTGCAAAACGGCGGTGCTTGAACAGCCACTTTACTGACAGAACAATATAATAGTCTGAGCTTTTGAAATGTTCCCGTTTATATCTACATTTCTTACTTCTTTTGAAAGAAAGTGTTTAAGTATGCAAAGTATTGTCCAAGTCCTTCCAGACACATTCATGATACTCTTCTTCTGCCAGATTGTTGTTGTTACTGTATCTATATCTAATCTGACACATTAGATTATCCTACAGGTGTCCTGCTTCCATTTCATTCACAAATAAATTGAAGAAAATGTTTAACTTCACTTACATAATTAATGCTAATGCCACTGTTACATCAACACAGACCTCTAGAGGATGAGATGGTCCATTGGCCAAACATTGCTATATTACTCATTGGGAATGAGACAGGGCTGTTCTGAACAGTGATTGATGCTATTTGCATAATCGCAGCACTCTTGACCTTACGCGGTCAAAAGTATCCAGTGACCTTTCTGTCACAAACAAAATGGCTTTGCGGCAGTGAACCATAAAGCAACCCAAGCTTATTATACCCCTGTCACGTAAGCTGGGCTGCATGAGTACTGTTCCTTTTCCCATACCACAAACATGACATGCTGTTTTTGTTGTCACTGTCATTTAGTAATCTCCACTGCTCAGTGAATATTGATGCAAGCCACTTTATCTGTGTTTGTCACGATGTGTGTCAAAGTGAGTGTTGTCTCAGATGTCATAAGGGAAGGACAATGTGCGGACGACATACGCTCCACATGTGTGGAACAGAAAGACATTTATGAATAACAATAGCACTGCACGTATAACAGCCCTCAGAACAATGCATTACACTCGCTCTTGGAAACACATCCTTCACTTAGAAACTGTATTTCCTCAATGCGTATATCAGACACATAGAGGATCATAGCAGGTACAGTAAGTGTTTATGGGATTGCTGATGTGTTGTGAGCCCTGCCTTTTTCTTTTTTCTTGGTGGATTGAGACTAATTGCCGCAGGTGGAGCTGAGCCTTCACTCAGATCAAAACACATTGTTAGGCCTTCAGCCGAATAGAGCTGTCCATCTGCAGCTCCAATACTCAACCTGGCTGTTCGTTTCTTTCCTCATTTCCCCTCCTCTTCCACTGTCTTCACCCTCTCCTCTGTTTGCAGGGCTGTAATGGGGCTGGACAGAGAATCAGACGTAGTCCACATTGAGACGCGCATCGCCAAAAACCGTGAGTCAAGCAGAGCACTCCTCTAGCGGGACCCTCAGGACCCCTTTGGCTCTCATTTAGAGCGAGGTCACAGGGAAGATGAGACCTGCTCCTGCTGCTCAGATTGGTCCCACAAGTCTGGTAAAACAGAATAGGTGCCTCCTGACAAAAGCGCAGGGTTTTAGCGGGGTGATGGATGTTCCCTCCTCTTAATCTATCCCCTGTGTCTCGTAGACAATCCTCAACTCCCACTTCTAAACAGCATAGTATATTCTGTCAAAGCAATTACAGGTCTTTCCTGCTCTGAAAAAAACAAAACAAATTTTGCTCCTGCCATGAGAAAAGCAGCGTCTGAATTAGCATACAATCTCTTTTAGTCTCACGAATCTGAACTAGTTTCTCACTGCAAAAGTTTCACTTCAAACGCCTATGCATTACTGGGCTAAATCTTCTTTCATTATTAATCCACTTAGCCGCTCTTTCATTTTGTTTCTCAGACTGAACTTTTACACTATGAGCTCTACATGAGTTCTCTAAATTAATCAAAAATAGTAATCAAGTGTTGGTAGATAGATAAGATAGATCATCTTTTTGTGGATGTGAAGTGTTGTAAAGACAAAGTGGAAATGTAAACTGTATAATATGTTAGATGCTGTCACATGACACACAATGCATAGATATATGTAATGGCTTTTACTGCAGAAAAAGAGCTGTTGTAAGTCACTTGTTATGAGGTAAAGTACAGAGACTCAACAACAGGAGGAGTGCTTGTGTAAATACTTTTAACAAAAAAAATGTAGTCCTGGTAAATGGCGGAAAAAATAACATTCCTTTCAAAATAATTGCTTTGTCATAAACAACTGAGCTTCTCTAAAAGCAACACATTGTTACTTTTCATGCTGTATGCCCCCTAAAAGACTGAAGACGATATGTTGTATTATTGAATAATATATTTGTGTTGATGTGAAGTATTTTGCTAAATATATGTTCTCACAAGATGGTAGCGGCCTAGAAAATCAAATAAAGGCTAAACAAAATAAATCTTTAGTCTCCAGTTCAAGTTGCCAGAACTGCCCAGAGTGGACAAACTTGGTTTGTTCACAAACAATAGCATGTCATTACAGGCGCCATAGCTGTTCACATGCAAGTAGAAGTATGAGGTGTAAAATTCCAATCTGCACTTTAGCCTTCAATTTAACTTGTTTAAAACTGGGCCCATTGAATTACTGCTTTGTGGAAACATCTACATAGTTTAAGCTATTTCAGTTATTCTTTCTGCAAAAATATTGGATCAGACCTTTTTGGCGTGAAATCCTTTTCTTATGTAGGTGCCCAGTATGTAAAGTGCAGAGCCCAGAGGTGCACTGAAGCAAACCGACAGTATCTGTTTCCTGGACATGTCGATACCAACTCCCTGGTTGTGCAGGATGAATACGTCTTCACTCAGGTTTGCATAGTAATCCATAATGCTCTTTTTGAGTTCATTATTGCCCCCGTCTCCTCACACACCAAAGCCCTGCCATCTCTGTGAACTTTTGTTTTCCCTTTCGCAGTTTTTTTTTTAGCTCATCCAATCCTTTTTCATCAAAAGCCACATAATGATTTCCCCCAACACACCTGTTCCCCACCGGCCTAATGTGTTTTTTGATTATGTCCCGACGTCTTTGTGTCAAGGCACAGTCACAGTTTGCCAGCGTAGACAGATATACTTTGCTCACGTCAAAGAGAGTGTGAACAGACAGGTTGGCGTCCTTAGAACCATTCACACTGACTTTGACTCCCATTAGACAGAGCCACTCAGGGTCATTATTAGAAATTAAATTTTCCGACGCCCTCCACTGTCATTGATTCTCATCCCACGGTTCAGTCATTCTTTTATTCCTGATCAACCTTGAAGCATTCAGTCCTTTCTTTTTAATGTAATAATAGCACTTTTGGTAAATAAGAGCATGCACTTTTAAATTGCCCTCAAATGTTTATATGTTAGCTTGATTTAGTGGTTGGATATGATGCTGCAGCTTTAGCACTGACCCAGTTTTTAAATTAATCCCCAGACTTGATTTAAACGGATGTATAAAAAATCACATCACGGCACAAGTCGAATTTAGTGATTGGATAAAATACCCACAATGGCTCAGAAGTTATTGACCAGATTTGAGGAAGACTGCACCGAAAATAACTGGACACTGGTTGTCTGCGCGGCTCTGGTGGCACCGATGACTTTCTTGTGACTTTCATTGCTCGGGGCAGTTGGATTTAACTTGACAAAGAGTAATGAGGTTATCGATCGGGTTACAACGAAATAAGCAGTCCTCAACACCTCCAAAAGGCTCTGGGGAGCAAAGGAACAGCCAAGTGCAACATCCTCAAAAATGCAGCCTGGGAAAATGCAGCCCATTGATTTTCGATAGATTATTCCATTAGAGCCCTAATGTAGTGTGTTGGGGGACAAACACTATCCTTCTAGTTGATTAGAAAATAAGCAATCAAGTAGTGTTGGCTTGGCTGTAAGTGGATAGCAGTGTAAGTGCATTGAGATCCTCAAGACGCACTCAACATAAAGCTGGCGCAATTTTGAACAATTCTTAACTTGGGACTAATTCAAATAATGGTTATCATTTCTGTTGCTTTAACCGCTGTGGAAAAAAAGTTTTTAGTTCTATAGATGCATAGATCATTTTAGTTCACATTTCTTTGCCGTGTTCATAGATTCCTGTCTTACACCATGAGATGTACTGTTTATGCTTGTTTTGGACAGCCAAGATGGTTCCATACTCCAAATAAAGGGAAGTGGTTTGTGCAAACATTTTTTCATGCAAATGTGACTCTCGTTTTTATGTTTGTACTCAAAGGTAACCAAGTCTGGCCGCACAAGCTACTTTGTGGCCTACATGAGAGAGCCCTTCAAGCAAATGAAATTACCCAAATACTGCCTCCCAAAGGTAGGCATCAAAGAAAGAAAATAACCAAGCAATAAGGACAGATGCATTATCATAAAGCTACACGGGTCTTTGCTTCCATTTCGTCACAAGTGCACTGCTACAACAATGTTCTTTGTGTTTTCGGAAATGTCCCTGTATATTGTATAGGCTTTCAGACGTTAATGGCCACTATTTTGAGTCCCTGTATCTGCTTTGTGTCACTTGTATGCACTTGTCATTGTCCGTCTCTCACCTACCTTCTCCAACAGGACATGCATATTATCAGCACCGATGAGAAGCAGGTATTTGCGGCGGTGCAGGAGTGGAATCAGAACAACACTTACAGCCTGTATATCTCCGACTCCCCGGGGGTCTACTTCACCCTTTCATTAGAGAACCTGAGAACCAGCAGAGGACTTGCCGGCAACCTCCTGGTCGACTTTTATAAGGTGCACATTTAGTGTTTTTACTGCTTTGGGCTGTCATTGCACCATTAACACTTCTCGCAGTTAACCTGAAACTCTCAGCTGCTTGTCACACAATGTCCTTTCAGAAGATTTGGGATATATTTAATGAAAGGCATCTTCAAAGGAAAACACAGATGAATTATTCAGTCGTGATTCATTAATAATTAGTACTCATTAAATCTGACTGGACAACTGTATAGCCCAATATAAATTCATTGACACAGCATCCGATAAAAAATTATGTAATGATTAGTTTTTAAACATGTGTGCGTACTACATACTGAACACTTCATAAAGAAGTCATTTATGATTAACTTTCAATAAGCAGCCGGCCGCCACACAAACCGTCTAATTTATTAGTAATTATGGATAAATTAGTGACAAATTAGTATTGTGGCTTCCGAGTTCAAACGGTGCAAATAACAAAGTTCTACACATGATTACGCCAATTAGGTTCAGTATGTAAAAGGAAAAATAACTTATTGGTCTAATGACTGCAAATAAACCCACACCATATTAGGCTGAGCTTCTTCATCCGTTTTCTTGATCCAGACTGCACAGTACGCTACACAAATACTGCTGTAGCCTCAACAACCAGTCTGAGATAAAAAAATATCCCAAACCAGGAGTGTCAAATTGAAATTGGATCACACTAGTGAATAAAAATATCATACTGAGACATGGATAAAACCAGATTACATGTAACAGGAGTAAATAATAGGATACAAAACTGCAGAACAGAAAAAAATGACAGATTCAGGTTACATTTTATGATAGAAGAGATTGAATACATCACATAGTTTAGTTTTGGGTGAAACAGTCATAATTTAAAAAAATTACTGTATATGTCCAGTTGGGTTGTCTAGACAAATATTGTACTTTCATAAAAGTACATCCAAGTTCAAAGTAGTTCAAACAACTGAAACTTTTCTTTACATTTCTGGGTATTTTATTTTAATTTTTTTTACAACAGATAAGAATAAGATTCATAAATTACTTTTTTATTATTACCCCTTTATTATCCCTGTCCCGGTCATGTCACTAACCGGAGACTATAGCATGTTTTGATGTGGTTGGGGGAAACTGGATGACCTGGAGAAAACCCACCCAAGCATGCAACTCCACACAGAAAGACCCTTCTTGCCGTGGGTCGACAGTGCTGACCACCATGCCACCATGCTGCCTGCAATGTTATTGTAATGTTATTGTTTATGGAAATTAATGCAGTTTTGATTTGAGCAACCAAATGTAGATTATAACAATGTCTCAATCTAACTAGGCTCTCCTTTAGTCGGTCAGTCAGTCAGAAATTAGATATGATCACTAATAATACTTGGCAATAGCTATATTTAGGTATTTATAGGACCATCAATCAGTCTGTGGTGTGATGGTTGTTATGGTTCAGTGTCTCAGCTGGGTTTGAGCAGTGGCAGAGGATCACTGATGGTTTAGATGCTAATTTAATGATCTTGTTACTTGCATCCGTATGTGTCCAGACTGTCATACTAGTATGTACAGTGAGGACACTTTCGGTAATGGCAGAAATGGACACACAGCAGGGGGTGCAGCTTAAAAACGGTCAACCCTTGATTTGTCTTTAGCTACCTGAAAAGAAGATTGATTGCCCTTTGAAATAATTTGTCCTCGGTTTGTCAGAAATGTCAAGGAGTTTGTATTTATTAGTGACTGTGATTGGTTCATTACATTTAATGTGAAATGTGAGTGATTCTGGTGCTGCTTTTCCTCGCAGGTTGAGGGCATTAATGGCATGTATCTGGCCAACAAACTGGTGGATAATCAAGTCAAGACGTTCATTACATTCAACAAGGGACAGACATGGGCCCTGCTGCCTGCACCTGCCACAGATGTAGCTGGCAATAACCTTCACTGCATCCTGGTGAGTCTGACCTCAGGGCACACATAGATCTTGATGAAAGTGATGGCATGTTTCATTCATCCATTGTTTTAAACTCATCAGACATGTTTTGGATTTAGAGCCATGTATTTGCACAGGGCCGAGTGCCAGCCTTAGCATCGCTTTGGCTTCTCAGCTTTACTAAATGGCTGAGGTAATGCTTGGATGGACTTTTGTTATTATCTGTGGGCAGCAGGCAGTTTCTTTAGTTTCCGGGGTCGGGCTTCCCATTAACCTCAGTGATTTCAATTTACTACTTGTAGTCACACCGGACTAATGAACACAAGATTACACTGAAGTACAAAGTGTAACCAGTGTTGTTATTCATAAGGTATTATTTTTACCTAATCCAAGCAGTATGTTCTTGAGAGTCTATGTAATAAATGATGTTGTGCACACAGGCTACAAACTGCTGTGTGTACAAATGACCGTTCTGCTCCTCTCTGTTTCCTGACCCCGCTCCACGCGTAGCCATTTGAAAAGTTTTATTGATGTTTTTCTCTGTGCTTTAGTCTGAAAGATGAGTCGAAATGATTTGAATCAATTTTGCCAGATTTATCAGTGCATCTTGGGGAATTTTAATTACATGCCTTGTTTGCTTTAGAATGAAACAATTCAAATGCCCTTTGTGTCCTCCCAGCCATTTACGTTTTGCCGCAGAGGAGATGAGAGGAACAAAGTATCTTTGTTTTACAAATGGTCTCTGAAAGTGTTCACACTTTTCTCTCAAAAGAAAAGAATAGACAGAATGGAAAGTCAATTATAATTATGTCTGTTAAGATTGGGCTGACACATATTTTCTTAACACGTGCTTTCCCTGGATTCCATTTTGTTGACAGCCATTTTGTTCCCTTCATCTTCACCTGGAGATGTCGGAGAACCCCTACACGTCTGGACCAATCACCAGTAAAAAGTCAGTGCCGGGGATCATCGTGGCTACAGGTACAATTACCTGCATGTGAATGATAAATTAAGTCGCTCAGATTGTACCTGACAGAGGTGGTTTGCATCACTTTATGACTCCACTAAAGCCATATCTGGTCTGTCAGCTAAATGCACTACAGCACAAAAAGTTAATCACACAGTGGCCTCCTTCTGTCACTGAAATGAGACATGTAGCTCTGACTTAAAATTCAGCATCTTATATTTTGATTAGAATATTACAGTGAACTTGTCCTCTAGTGGAAAATTTGAGCACATTCAGAATGAAGTGGGGCCATATATCAGTCATTATATCAGTCAGGGTCACAGTGGCTTAGTGGCTCAGTGGTTATTCTATAACTGGAAGTTTGGTGGTTTGAATCCCACTTTCCCCAGTTCACACTGTCGTTGTGTCCTTGGGCAAGACACGTAACCCACCTTGTCTAATCTAATCAATCAGTGCCACTGCACTGGTGTATGAATGTATAAGAATGTTTGGTGGCGGTCAAAGAGGCCGTAGGCGCAAAATGGCTGCCACGTCTCTGTCAGTCTGCCCCAGAGCAGCTGTGGCCAAAGATGTAGCTCACCACCACCAGTGTGTGACTGTGGAGCGAATGAATATGACATAAGTGCTTTGAGCCCCTTGGTCCTTTGGGAGAAAAGTGCAAAAGTGTATAAATCCATTATTATTTTCATGGCTCTTGCTGTTTAAACTGCAAGGGTTTTTGACTGAAAAGTCATGCGTTTTGGCCATGACATTATATGACGATAGTGTTCTCACAAAACCACAAACCCTTGGGGGGCTGTTCACACAAGACCAAAAACCTGTGGCATATTTGAAATTAAGAATTCATTTGATGTAAACACTTGCCTCTAAAATAGACAATAAATAAATAGACAAGAAATATATATACTGTATCTATGTACAGTATATTGAACATAATAAACATTGTTGTTTGACTCATTGCGCATTGCCAGCAGACAATAGCTGGCTGATTTGCATTTTGGTGTTGTGTAAATACATTGTATGTTCCACCAATCGGAACAAAGATTTTCCACATGGCCTACACCTATTCTATAAACTACTTTTACTTGTCAATTTTTAGGCGTTTTTACTTGAGTACTTATTTGGTGCTTTTTCATGAAAATTTATAATAAATACATTTATTTGTGTTTCGCTCAGGGAACATTGGAACAGAGCTGTCCTCAACCAACCTTGGGATGTTTATAACTTCAGATGCAGGAAATAGCTGGAGACAGGTGACACCTCTGGACGACATGTTTGATCTTTTGCAACTTGCTGTATGCCATAATTAATACCACTAATGTGTGCAGATATTTGACGAGGAGCACAACATTTGGTTTCTGGACAATGGAGGAGCTCTGCTGGCGGTCCTACACGCTGCCCAACCTATCCGACACTTGTGGTGGGTGGCAGCTACGCTTTCTAACTTCATAATCACAGCAGATGCTTAGCGTTGGAGTTGTAGTGGGAAATCACCTGGGTGCAATTCCAATTTCGATGCATGATTACATTTAATGTTTTGAAGCGCTGATAGGCTGAAGTTCTGCATGCACCGCGCTGGAAGCTGTCATTTGGAAAAAACAGAAAAAGGGTCTGTTACTGCTTTGTACTCTTGGTTGGATATGATGGGTTGAGTGCTTTTATGTAAATGAGACGCAAAGCAGGGCAGAAATATGAGACTGAGAATGGCCTCATAAGTCGCTCATATTGTGGGAGTTGTAACGCTATCTACTTTGATGTCCCCCACGCATTCGAGCCCTGTCAAAAGTGATTAAGTCTGGAGAAAGGTGATTTGAAACCCCCTCCCAAAAAAAATCTATTTCGACTATTGCCACCTGCGTTATATCTTTAGATTATACTGCTGTGAGATATTTGTTATGTATAGATCATCTTGCACTCTCCATTTTTCAATTCTCTCCAGGCTTGACCTGTCATTCTGTTGTTATTGAAAGTAGATATGTCGATGGACAGATGTTCATGTGTGTTTCCACCCTTCTATTCTATATAGGATCAGTCTGGACGAAGGAAAGAAATGGGATCGCCACACTTTCTCTTTGGCGCCTTTGTACGTGGATGGAGTTTTAATGGCCCCCGAATCTGAAAATCACATTATCACGTAAGGAACAGATACTCTATGAGGAGCGAAACAATATCAGCCTTGGGAAATGATCTCAATTGCTGGCATAAACAGACTATTTCTTTGTGTTTATGATTGACAGCTCCTTATATTCACTCCCTTTAGGTTCTTTGGACACTTCAGCTACAGGTCGGAATGGCAGCTGATCAAGATTGACTACAAGGGCATCTTCAGTAGGAGATGTATGGACGGGGATTATCAAACGTGGCAGCTGCACAACAAGGTAAGGGCAATATTGAGCATTATAGATTTAGCGTCCAGTTAACGAGATGCACTGTTGATTATTAATGCAGGTTGCTCATATCATGGACGGACAGTAATGGACAGCCTTTTTTATATGTGTATGTGTCAAAGGGAGAGCTGTGTGTCATGGGGGAGAAGCAGATCTATATGAAGCGCAGGCCGGGAAACCGCTGCATGCTGGCCCAGGACTATTCCAGGATCTATTCCTCGGAGCCGTGCATCTGCAACTCCTATGACTTTGAATGGTAATGTCTTCTTTACTGGGAAACCTAGGAAAAGAAACCAGCTGGTCTTGTGTTACATGTTTACCAAACCTCCATTCTTCTTATAAAACTCATAACAGCATGTAGCTATCTTAAACTCTCATATCACTTTGCAGGATGCATTAGCCTTAATATCAATGCCAAATTGCAATGTAACCGGATAAGCACTGAATCGTTTTGGGAATTAGAGTTAGGAACTTTTCATCACAGCAACTGTAATTTGCATAATGCGAGGACAAGTGGCTTTTTAGAATTCAATTAATAATGAATGGCTAAATTAATTTTAAATATCTTTTATCCATCTGTCTGATATTCTGTTTGATCCTACTTGTCTGACAATCATGTCTCTAGTTCTGTTCTTAAATTATGCCAAAGAGCTCCAACTGTGAAGTATTTGCCCTCGTACAGAAGTGAGATATCTCAGTATGGGTGTTTAGAATTTTATGAAGTACTCTGTTTTCTTTTTTTTTTGTTTTCTTTTTTTTTGGCAGTGATTATGGTTGGGAACGCCAGACAAATGGAAAGTGCTCCCCTGCCTTTTGGTTTAATCCAAATGGTGTGGCTAAAAGCTGCAGCACCAGCCAAAGCTTCCTTAACAGCACAGGGTGAGTGCTCCATTCATCACAAAAGTGTATTATTCCATTCCAATGCATTTGTCTAGGACAAGAGAGTCAAAATTCACGCTGTCCCATTTTCCCTGTGTCTAAACAAAAGATAGTGCAGGAATGTTCTCAAAAACAATTGTTAAAAAAGTTTCTAATTGAGGCTCATATGAAATTCACCCACAAAGGACTTCCCAAATAAATGTTGAAACTAGTTACTGAATAATGCAATGTAGTTAAAGCACTTCTACAATAAGACAATAACTAATCTGTATTGAAAGTTAGTCTACTTTTCAGAATTAAGAAAATCTATATCCTCTCATTTATTTTAACATAATAGAAGGTGTTATTGCAAAAGTGCTATAATAAAATCTATTTTGAGACCTGTTGAAATAGAATGAGGTACCACTTTAGTAATTGGACAGCAATCACATAGAACAACTGCATCTGGTGCATTTTTCTTTATTTTGTAGCTCCTTTACGCTTAATGTTGGCATAGATGTCAAATCCTAATTGATTTATTAATGATTTAGAACAACTGGAGTCCGATTTTGCTCTTGAGGTGTCATACCAAGCCACCGTTAAGACGAAAGAAAAGTCACGATTAGTCATTACCACTGTCAATCATCTTTATATATAAATAAAAAAAACGGTACTGACCAGGCATTGTTGCACAATAGAATGACTCAAGCCAAATAATAAAATAAACTGAGGTATAGACAGTACAGTTCTCTCTGGGTACTCCAGCTTAATCCCACATGTGTATTGGAGCTGCTTTGAAGGACACAACTGAGAGACAATGGTATTTTCATTTATAGTGTTAACAAACCAGGCAATTCCCAATGTCCCACAATTAAAATCTGTGGCTGGAACTGTTTGCAAAGAAACTCCTCATATATTTTTGAATTGATAGACGTTGTGTATGTATCTTTAATTCTGTCTTTAAATTATTATTATTGTAGAAGAAAACACTTCCACTTTGTGTATATTTATGGCTAATATTTTTTTATGCGCCCCAAGTTTAGAGTGGTTTGCACGCAAATGTGTCTTAGAAAAATGATGTGTTGCCACTTTTACATCGGATCTATGAAGCACTTTACAAATGATCTCTTGATTACTTGAAACAGTCCTATTACTTAGTTTAATTGAAGAGTTGGTTATATAAATGTATGTGCCTATATGTGAATGTTAGATTCTGTCATTACTGTCGTTGTGTCCTTGGGCAAGACACTTAACCCACCTTGCCTCCAGTGGCTGTAACACTGGAGAACAATGTAAGTCGCTTTGGATAAAAGCGTCAGCTAAATAAATAAATGTAAATGTAAAATAAATGTAGATTGCAGTTTATCTTGATCCCTTCACTTCTTGTTATAAAGTATAAATAATTACATCTGAATTTGCTTTGAATGCACTTAAAGGTATCGTAAGGTTCTGTCCAACAACTGTAAGGAGGTTGGAAGGAACACGTTCTCGCCCAGGAGGCAAGCGTGTCGGCCCAGACCGCCTCGTGGCCTGCGCTTGACCACCAGCCAAGGAGAGCTCAGCGCTAATGTGGGAGCCAATGTTACCTTTATGGTCTTCCTGGAGGATGTGAGTCACCTTACCTCCATTATATAGAGTCAGTCATTGAAACATACATAGTGTGTTGGTGCTTGGTTTGTTTTGGATGATGGTGCCAGTTAAAATGACCTCAGGACATGTTTTCCTTCAAAGCTTGTGTCTCGGTAGAATACCTGTCTTTTTCCACTCATATCCAGCTGCAAAGTATTTGTGACATATTTTAGGAGGACACCTAAGTGTGAGCACTTTAGTGAACTGTGCAGTGTTAGAGAAGCATTCAGACCTAAGCCCTCATGACAGATGCCACATCTCTCCGTCCTCAGGGAGACTCTCAGAAGACCACCATGCAGCTCGACTTCGGAGATGGAATCAAGATCACATACTCCAACCTGAGCAGGACTAACGACGGCATCAAGCACATCTACAGAGCGACCGGGATTTACCGATTGACAGCGCACGCCGAAAACAGCCAGGGATCTGACAGCAGTACACTGTTCCTACACATCACCAGTACGTGAATGAAAAGTGCATTAGTGATTCTTCGACAGAGCAGAGAGAGCAGAGAGCATGAAGACTGTTTCATGGATAGTCACGGCCCCACTAGGCTGCATCAGTCATGCTTGTATTACCTTTCTGCATGTTAGCCCCTACAAATACTGGTGCTACATCGAGTCCCACCAGTGCAATACAAGTTTACTCACTGATAAGAGGGTTTTAATTTGTTCATTTTATTTTAGGAATTTGGGGTTTACAGTAAAAAACAAATGCAGGATCACGTTGTCTTTTACAATCAATGATCATGACTTATGATAACATTGCCGTGATACATTTTTGCCCTTAATGCATCTCTTTACAATTTACTTACTTTTTTTGGTTAATTTACACTTTACATGTAATATAATATTTAGTTCTTAACCTAATAATTACATTTTCTCTGATGCCTCTGAAAGAGTGTAGGTAAATTCTTCACAACTCCTAAAAACAGCGTGATGGGAGTGAGTGCATTGTTGCACAGTTCAATAGAAACACTATAAATACTATTCTCAAATGTTTGGAGTTTTTAAATGTATTACAACTTTTTTTTGTACAGAATGTTATCCTTCACAATAAAAGTCCTTTTTTACACTTTCAAGACCTATATTGATAAAACAGAATTCAAATCTTGTGTACTGGATTCACAAAATAAATTTGAGTAACGCAAGCAATGATACTTTGATAAATTACAGTACAATGCAGTGTTATTGTAACATGGTGTCTGTGGAGAGGTTTTGCTGTTTGCGCTCATGTATGGATGTGTGTTTGTGTGTGTGTGTGTGCTGCTGCCTCAGGTCCAGTCGAGCGCATCTATCTCTCCGCTCCCATCGTGACGGTCAGAGGAAAGGAGGCTAATCTGACTGTGATGGTTTGGCCCAGCCACACCAGAACACTGAACTTCTTCTGGTGGTTTGACAACAGCTTGGAGGTTAGCTGCTTCTTCCTTCTTTCTCCTACTCACACATTATTTTCACTTTACCTCCCATTCTGCTCTCACAAAGTTGTTTACATTCTTTCACACAAATGATACAAAACACAACTGCACATGACAGCCAGCCGTATTTCTTTTTCACTGTGATTGCATTTAGTCCGTCCTCATTATGCGTTTGTGTCAAGGGCTTTTTTTATTTCGTCTTTCCTTGACTAAGAGGAGTGCTAGCATTTTTTTCTGTGATTTTTTTTGATTCTAGCCCATCATAACCTTGGAAGGAAGCATCTCATACACATTTCAGAGATTGGGGAAAAACAAGGTCACGGTCCAGGTCGCCTCTGGGAGCAATATAATGCAGGACTCCAAAGTTATAACAGTGAAAGGTAAGTCTTCAAAGCACTTTAATTGGTCGAATGCAGCTATAAGAAATAAATGTACAATATACATGTGAAGAATCTACAATATGGGGAAAGTACGCTTCTTCTTGGACACACAGCGTTGTCAATGCAGGTTTATGTTTTATGCATAAAATGTCACGGTAAGTGAACATGAACTCCTGAGCAGCAATTAACTTCAAGGGGCATGTTGGCAAATCAAAAAAGACAAAAAACACACATTGGATGAATCCAAATTTGGAGGTGGCATTCCGAGTCTAACAGATTTTTTTTTTTCTCAGAGTTCTTCAGGTCGTTGCTGTTGTCGTTCTCGCCTGCACTTGACGAGCACAATCCTGACATCCCCGAGTGGAGGGAGGACATAGGGCGCGTGGTGCGGACAGCTCTCTCACAGGTACAGCACGTCTCCATCGCTCGGAGCCATTCCCAGAGCCAACACGAGCCACCAGTGGCTTTCAGAGACATTACTTTTTCATAGCATGGTCTGGTGTGCGCTGTCGATACAAAATTCATGACATTTTATGGTTCACATGACAAACCTTTAGCCGTTTTTTACATTACCTATGTTGACAGGCTGTATTATGCATTAGACCTCTGAGATTTTCTGATTCAAAAGCCTGCTGTATGGATTTGCACATGATGATGGTATGCTTTTTAAAGGTGTCTGGGGTTCCCGAGGACCAGCTGCTAGTGTCACTGTACCCTGGGGTTCCAACCACAGCGGAGCTCTTCATCCTACCTGATGCGCACATATCAGGCGAGCACAAGAGGAGGGGAGGAGGCGCTGGACACGGTAGGAGCCATGTAGTCAGCTGTTTACACCTACATCTGTGCCTTCAATCTTCAATCTTGCACCCTTTCTTCTAATAGTCATGTTTTCCCTGTTTCAGATAGCAGATATTTGTCTCACTGCTCTAAACCAAGGCTTAGTCCAGTTCGAACTGAAAGCTAATATCTGTGTCGTTGTGTACGTCACTCAGCAAACTCTGGGTAAGTTTTCCTTCTATGTCTTAGAACTACAGTATCTCTCAATCCGTAGTCATATAGGCCTACATTTTATTCTGATGTAACTGATACACATAAAAAGATCCATTTGACTCAAGTCCCACATGCACTTGGTTTGAGATAAGTGAAGTCCCTTTCAGCATGATGTGAAATTGAGTTACACACCGAGACAAAAACAAGACAGATTGACAATTGCTGCATATTCTAAGTATCTATATGTTTCATGCAGCCTGTAACCTGAGGCTGTAGCACTGTACCTCTCTTTCAAAATAGCCGATCAATGGCATGATTGACAAAGAATGTGCTTGGTATGCTGTAAGGAAATGTGCAGGGTCACTGCGTTATTAGCATATCGCAAAAGGTGTCGATCAAGCCAGCGTGTCTTTACCCTTTTCATCCACCAACTGATCTGTCTTCATTTGTGTCTGCATACAAAGGTCTGGCTTGCCTTTAAAATGATCCCGAAAGGTCACAGACTTCACAGGCTGCTGTCTGAAGAAGAGGGCTGAGCAGTGAAGGGAAGGGAAGGGGGTACTTTGAATATTGCATCTCAGCATTTAAAAAGCCATGACTATGCATAAGACACCTGCGTGAAGATCCCCACTGAGAGTCATTGGACCTCCTGAAGGTTCCTTTTAATATCTTTAGGGGAAAACAGACGGAGGGCGGCCCTACAAATAAAACGTGCCATTATTAGCTGACTTGCATAGGGTAATGAGTCGTCTGCTAGTTCGGTTCGAATCAGACGTGACTTAGGAAAAGATCAACTGTTTAACATATTTGTCCCGCTGTGTATAAAGCTACGTGTATCTTGTCTGACAGCGCCTCTGGTTGACTCCAACACCATCCACAGTGGGCCAGCCATGCTGATGCTGCTCAGCGTGGTAATAGTTGGTGTTGCAGCATTCTTCATTTACAAGTTCAAAAGGTTTGTTCATTGACTCAACTATGCTAATATATGTAAAATAATGTCGTGTGTATAGTGTCACACTGTGGGAATCCTTACAATTGTATAAGATTATTACATGTCACACTGTGCACCTTGGCAGGAATTATTATACACCGTGCAGAGGATATGACTAGTCAATCGTTTTGTCAGAGGACTGCAACTAATGATAAGTTTAGCGATTAGCTAACCTGCTGTGCTGTGTGTACTTTTTTTATTAGTAAATTGTTGCAAAATAAAAAAAAGTATATGATGCATTGACTATAATTTTTTTTATAATCTACGTTGCAGCCCTGGTTCAATGACAACGCCAAAAAATACACAGGGTTCAGGACTAAAAGTTCTCAAGTTCTTAATGTTTTTTCACAGATGATTCCCATTACAATATGCTATTTCACAGTCATAACAAAAATTGTGGATTCCCCGTTTAAATCAAGTAGATTTCATCTTTACGCCTGACTCCCTCTAGAGGTGTAAAGTAATATTGCAGGCTTCCCTAAAAAGGTCCTGTGTCCTCAGTTAATTTTTCTGCAACTAAACACACTAATGTCTTTATCAAACTGTCAAGAATTATATTTAAAAACATATTTTTATTACACAGTATTCAGTTTACATTTGCAATCAAAATGTTTCAAGGAAAATCCCATGGATCCATGTGCAAACTGAAGACACCCAAGAGAAAGAGCCAGAGGTGATCAGTACGGTCAGTCCCACCGACATGTCCAAGGTGAAGCTGAGTGAGTTCCCCTGTCAGAAGGAGCTGATGGAGAAAGAGATGGAGGCCAGAAACAGAGGTATGTTGGCACCTCTGCAACTTCAATATTTACTACCTTTCAAAAAATACGATGACATTTAGTGCGCACACAGAGATTTATTTCGGGAGCTGTTAATTTAAGGTCAAGAAATTATGCAGAAGTGACTCCATTTTGTTTGACAAGAGTAGACTGGCTACAGATTATTCATAACTGTGTACTACACTGAGACATTAATAAGGATTTAAAGCCTGACAGTCACCACAGAAACTGATCCTGATTAACATTTTATTGCCCTAAAACACATCACCAAGCATCTGTTTTGAATAACTTTAAAGTAGCTCCAGAGAATGCTAGAGTACCACACGACTGCGGCACTGCTATACTATACATTATACCACTGCAGTGTGTCAGATTTTTGCAAATTGCACAGCACAAGTGCAGCATCTGCACCTCAGCCAGATCAGATCATGACAAGTGAACTTTTTGATTGCTATGGCTGACATCCACTCTGATGTGTTTTAGATGAATACCATTCAGTGCTGTTCTGAAAGTCGAGCAGTTGACAAAAGTAGCAATGCAGGGCTCCTGACACAGACATGTGGGCTGCGGGCCGCTTTTGTGGTCACTCAGCACTTTGGCCATTCTTCATTTCGCAGCTCTTTGCACCTTTTCTGAGTCCTTGCTGATGTGAAACAAATGAGGAGCTTTCAGTTGCTATCAGAGGTGTTTATTTACAAAGAGCACAGCAGCATGGAGCCTTTGATTTGAGGCACTCTAGATTAAATTAATTGACAGCCTGCTGTTTAAAGATTGCATTAATACTCTGTGCTTGGCATGAGAGTGTGTTTACACTCCAATCTATTTTACAAGCACAAGATCTTCTGTTATCATATTCATTGAATGAAATGTGCTCAGTAGTCACAGTCACTGAAAGCTTATTGTATTCAGCAACAAAATGCCATAGTCTATTTCTTTGCAACACACAACATTTTGTACTCAGTAAATCCAGCTCTTACTCAATACTATACTAATATTGTATTATAGCAATGGTTACTTAATTGAGCTGTCTAATGTCTTCTATAAATTTACTGGCTATGTATTTAAACTGAATTTTACTCTATTATTTTCAAATGTAATTAACAGATTTATATATATATATACATATATATATATATATATATATATATATATATATATATATATATATATATATATATATATATATATATATATATATATATATATAAACAACAACACTTTAACCCTGGCCAGCCATCCTAATTATATTTCTATTATATACAAAGATTGAGGAGAAAAATGCAAACACTGGCCAAAAGCGCAATCAAAACGATCTGCGTTCCCACAGTTACACTCAGCTGTTAAGAACGCTATAACTGCAAACAATCATTACACGCAAGAACAACTAATGGTGGCGCTCCATTCCAAAATATATCAACTTTATAAACCTGACGTTTTAGAACATTGCTGATAAACTCAGAGTGGTTACATCATTGTTTTACCTAGGACACTTCACTGCTTTGATGACAACCGTGTGGGCACTGGAACAAAACCAAAACATCTCCATGGCCAGATTATAAAAGCTTTCTTTTATGAGTGAGAACATTTCTTGTGTCCACTGCAACATAGCATTCTGGGCAAACTGCATCGCTTTGTTAATGGCCTCTTAGTCTAATCTCTTTTTGAGTTGGATTTCCAGGGGGCGGGAATAAATTCAACAGCCTCTGAATGTAATTGGATGGACAAACAGCCAATAAGGAAACAGGGGGCTGTACCAACATAAGCAAAAAAGGTTCCTCAATTTGAAAAACACACAACCAATCAGAGAAAGCATCACATAAAACCTGCCCCATTAAAAAAAAAAAAAAAAAATGGTTACAATTATTGAGCCGACAGGATTTCGAAGGGAAATTGTTACAATAACTCCATTTAATGTTATTGTACCACCCAGCTACTAAAAAATCTTTATAATAATAAACAAGAAGTAATGTTTTGAGCAACTTTATCGGTGTAACGTTAATTAATTAAAATGTAATGAAATTGCCGTCAAACTTTATTTCTCCTTTGGGTCTATTGGTTTTGCTGAAATAAAGAATGTCCACGCTGGTAGATAAATTAAAACCATATTCAGATTCCATGAACTTTTAAAACAGGACTCAGCAGACTATTAAAATAAAAGATTTGAATGTGTGATAAATGAAAACAGTTTGGCGAGCGTGTTGAAATGATAGATGTTTTTACAAACTGGTTCTAAATGATTAACACCACGACACTCTTGGGCTTGTGTTTCAAGACAGAGAGAATTTACAGTTGAGTAGAAATTGGAATTAATTAAACTTTAAAACTAAAATCTTTAAGACACTACAAATCAGGCTTTGCTGTGGTCTTTAAAATTCATCGGCCTAGCAATCAGCTTGAGTTCTGCACAAAATGATTGCCAGAGTTCTGTGATTAGCATGAGGAGAGTCTCGCGCATAAAGGAAGAGGTGAATTAGAATAAAACGAAGTGTTATGGCAGGATACTCGAGTGGGGGGATGGATTCTACTCTAACGGTCACACTTCTCCACGAACCCAGTCACTTCTGATTGGTGTGAGAGTGGCTGCAGATGAGGCGCTTCACTGTGTCACCTCTGACCTTTGGGAAATGCTTTTTTGGGGGGGGCATGTTCACACAGCTGGGAATAGTGGCACAGTAACTTTTTGTGTTCACATTACTTTTGCTAAATCTGATCCCATTTGAGCAGATCTTGGTTAAAACACGTGTTGATGTTTAGCCAATGCAAGTGATGAATAAATAATTATGATTATTACGACAGTACGGTGTGGTAAAATCAGTATGGCAGGCTTTAGAGCAGGGGTGTCAAACACACGGTCCGTGGGCCAAAACTGGCCTGTAGAGGGTAAAATCGGGCCCGTTGGATGATTTTGGAAAGTATCAAAAATACATAATTTGTCCACTGGAGGTTGCACAGTTTTAGTAATAGCAGCAGACATGACACACTGGGACCCAGAACGGAACAGCAATCTAGTTTTAATGTTTTGATATTGAAAATACTCTCTGTGGCACACCCATATTACCAAAAATGTCTGGAGTACTTCCTGTTTATTCATTTATTCATTCAAGTGAATGGAGAAGCCTGTGTGCTTGGTGTGTATGCAGCACGTTACAGTGCTAAATTAATTTAATATTCGGCACCACTATGGAACTCATCATGGAGAAAAATCCAACAGCTTGCAAGGGCAACTGAGAAGAGAGAAGATAAATTAATTCTTGAATTAAGGACACAACAGTTTTTACCCATGAGGTCTGTGATGCAGCAGTAAAAGCAAAATAGCATTAGCATCAAAGGATTATTGTGGGGGGTGAGATTGTAAAAGTGTGCATGCTCAAGGCTTTTGCCAACATTAGCCTTTTTTGGTTGCGATTGACAATAGCGCTGATATATTAATGTAATTGTACTTCTGTGCTCTAAAACAAAGGGAAAATATAAAGTTATTTTAAGGTCATTATACTATTAATTTACTGGTCCAGCCCACTTGAGATCAAATTGGGCTGTATGTGGTCACTGAACTAAAATTGACTAAAGAAGTGTAAAGCATCACAAATAAAGGGCACGGTACCACTTAGGTTGAGTTCTTAAAAGAAGTAATGCTAAATGTCCTACTTTTTTGAATCAGTATATTTTTTCTCTGATTGATTGCATTCACACAACCATAACTTGGGACATTAAACAGTGAGGCCCTGAAATGTAGCAAACTGACTGCAGCTCCATAAATTTAACAATCAGATAGCTGGGAATAAAGACCGAACAAGCTTCAACAATCTTTGCTTCAGCTGTTTATTGCTTCTGTATGCTGATACCTCCATCTTACCAAACTGCTGATTAGGAGGATTTACTTGTTTATTCTGTCTGTGGTAACAGGTCAATGCAAAGGGTTAATGCATCCAAACTGTGCCATACTGATCTGTCCTGTACCGTTTCAGTCAGTAAAAGCGTGGATATTCTGCTACAAATCAAACCTGAATCTGATTCGGACCAAATGTGAAATAAAATCACAACATGGAGAAATATAATCTGACCAAATGACATGTCAACCAGACCACATCTGGGGCTAGTGTGTCCAAATGTGCAGTGTCCAAATGTGTCCTTAGAAAGATTAAATTTAACAATATAATCAACAACATTTTATCCAATTTAAGCTGCTTTTTCTACACAGGAAGTAAACGTCAGCATAATAGTTTGATATATTGTAGTTTTTTAAATCCTTACTGCTGGTACTGACTTCCTTCCACGCTGACTACTCGTGTTTAACATGTAATATGCTTGCCATTTATAAAAGTGACTTCCCACAGAGACTATTTCATATTTGTTTTGCACATTTGCAGGAACACTGGGACGGAATATGGAGAGAATTGTAACCAGGGAATTCCCGAACTGTACCAATGTCTAAGACTTTACACTGTACACACTTCAAGTACAAACTGTTGTGTTTGAATTGTGATGAAACTTGTTTGCTTTGTCGACAGTGTTCTTTAATTTGTTTATTTTTCATGCTGCTATACTGTATATTGTTCATGTTTTATATCACATAGATAGTATCTACTTTGTAATATTTTACAGAATCATGTTAATTGGCCACTATTTTGAGGACAATGAATGTTGGATAATACATTTTCACACATGTCCCATTGCCTTCACAAATGCGGTATACTAACATCAATGTTATTGTTTAGGAATTATCTTCTTCATGCATATTTTATTATCATCCCAACTGCTCGTCATATATGAACAAAGACTGTGAAATGACAATAGGCAAAGTCCTAATGCACAAACCCCATTGAAACATGAGTCTTTTCAATATAACTAAAAAAGGGAGTCTTTGGGAGAAATGTAATTAATAAGTCATTTCTGGGTGTAATTCTTGTTCTGTATGCTGAAGGAAATGGGATTTGTTAAATAGGCCATTCTAACTTTTGAACCAAGAGTTGCGCCTGAGGATAAACGTTGACATTCACTGCCCTACGACTAGAGGCCACGTGGTGCAAATGAAACAAACACACCGTATTATTATCTCATCATCTGACTGTTTATAAGAAAGATGGTTTTATTAAGATATGCTTTGAAAGACTGTTTCTCAGATGAAGAATGTGACTTTATGGATAAGATTTGTACATAGATTATCACCGAATGTAAATCTATACTGTAGCCTTGTGCTCATTGTAAAGTAAAGCCACTAAACAGAAAAGTGTATTTCCATTTCCAAATCTCTGTCCTCTTTTTTCACAAATGGAACATTTTCTACAGTAGCATGCCCTAATTATGTGTGAAGACAGATTGTAGAATATTAGAAAGGGCACATACTGTATATATTATGGTGGTTTTGAAGACGCATTTAACGAATAATTAAATTAACATTTCATCTAATTAGTCTAGTCGGGCAATTGCCTAGATCTGTGCATGCTCTGTGATATTGTTCATCTGAACCACATTTCTTACTGTGAAGAAATTGCCATTTTGACAATGTTTAAAATAAATGTATTTTTATATAAAGATATGTTTTCCCTTTTCCTGCATAAATGAATAATACTAGCAGTGACTTAGCGGAGAACTGGCTGTCATTGGATTTTGTCAAAAACAAATTGGTCCATGTAGCTTTGTTTTTTTAAACTATTGACATTGGTCTTATCTGAACAGTGGTATCTTTAAGCAGCCAGCGTCCACCTCTCAGCAGACCACATTTAATGACCCCGCAGTGGCTCTGAAGTCCAATTTAATAGGTGCAAGAGTGATAACGCCTATGTTAAGATTCACACCTGACACTTACACTGGGCTTCACGTCACTGTTCACTCAGTTACAGGTGGGTCTGGTTTAACAGGGACGATCAGTGGCCACTGAGGAGTGAAGACGTTTTTTGTTCTTTGTTCTGATAAAAACAATAATTAAATAAGTCATGAATATTGCCATTACTTATATTGTGATTTCAAAACTCTAAACTGATATTCTATTTAAAAAAAAAGGTTGCACAGTTTGTCCTACAGCAATCCTTGAAGCAAACTGGACCACATCAGCCAGAACATAGTATATACTCACAATGAAAAAAAGAAAAACGGATATTGGATTTTTGTTTCTGTCTTCGAAAAATAGATGTTCCATTACTTCATGTTGCTGTTTTAGCACAAAGACAAACTGAGCGCTGTAGAAAGGAAGCACATTGTTGTGTCTTTTTGAGCATTCATTCTTGGAGGAAGGTTAATTGGTACCAGAACCTCTTTTGATTATTGTGTCAGTGTCTACTACAGTCCTTTTAACTATCTCAGCAGCCAGTGTCTTACCTCTGCCTATCACTCCTCTTCTTGCAATGTGGCAATGACGGCTCACACCAGTCAAAGGTTAAGACTTGTTTAATAGTCTTTTTGTCCTTCTCTTCTTTGCTGTTGCTCTGAATGTGGTGAATAATCCATGCCTGTAATGTAAATGTAAATTTGCCTCTTAACCCTATTAAGCTCACTGCAGTTTGTGTAAGATTCAGTTGTACAAATCTAGGATACAATCATTTGTCAATCAAACACACTGTACAGGAAAATGTTTAATTAGGTTTCTCTGTGTGCATGTGCATCTGTATATCGATGGAACCAGAATACTAAATAGCAAATTCTCTACTGAAAAAAAGCCAACTCCTGTAACTAAACCAAAACACAAACTGTCCCCCCCACACAGAATTTATAGGTTTGACAATCAAAACAAGACAATTTTATTTAAAACTAAATAAAAAAGGGGCCTATTTTTTTTTTTTTTTTTTGTATACACTGTATGTAATTTCAGCTGGAACCTTTCTTCATCTTTGGAAAATAATAGTAAAAATTGAGACAGGTTTGCAAATGAGGGAGCAGCCTCTGAGAGAAATCCCAGTCCACAGGGAAACAGTTCTGTTGTCGTTTTGTTTTTCCTGCTGTTGTATCGCCACTGCTTCACATCACAGACCAATCATCATCACTGAAACATCAGTCGACGCCCCGAGAGTCTTAATGTGCCTGGCGCTCTCAGGCTGTATTAACACCAAGGCCCTTTCCCTAACTGCCCTGGGATGTTCGGCGGCACAATCAAATTGAACGCTGACAATCACTAATGGATGATTCGCTGCAGCCAGACACCATAATGTAGCACTCAATGAAAGGAAACATGCTCATCAATTTCACAGTGTGGCTAACACAATATAGCTGTGGGTTATTGTTGTGGGATATTTTTCATTCAAGGTGCTATAGCCACTCGGGGAAAATCTTCCTTGATTGTGAGATGGTGTGTGTGTGTCGATTTCCTAGAGAGGGGATAATTAATTTGTTGCTCAGTGGGAGAGCCAAGAAACTAGCCTATTAGAATCACCCCAGGCTACTTCATTGTCCCTCCAATCGGTCCCTTTGTAACATGCAAATAGATGCAGTGGAACTTGAGGCATGCTAATGCTGCATTCATTTTAACTTTCAAAGTTAAAAATGCACACAAACACCTGATTAAGTCAGAACAATGACGTTTTCATGTATTGCACATTAATATTTTGCACAAAGGAAAATGTGCTGTCCAATGGATGTTGAATGTTGCAATGACAATATTTTAATTTCCACTTTGTTTGATATGTGGTAAAAAAAAAGTTTTACTAATTTCTATTCATTCATTCATTTTCTACCACTTAGTCCTGTTAGGGGTCGCGGGTGACTGGAGCCTATCCCAGCAGCTTTGGGCCTTAGGTGGGGTACACCCTGGACAATGGCCAGTTAGTCGCAGGGCTAACATTTAGAGACAAACACTGACTCTCATTTTCATTCACTAGGGACACTTTAGAGTTGCCAATTAACCTGTACATGCATGTCTTTGGACAGTGGGAGGAAGCCGGAGTACCAGGAGAGAACCCACAGTAACACGTGGAGGACATGCACACTCCTCACAGAAAGGCCCGTGTTGGCTGAGGATGTTTGTATTGGTTGGGCTTTGAACTCATGACCTTCTTGCTGTGAGGCAGGAGCGCTAACCACTCTATTATTTAATTTTTTTTTTATTTTTACATTATTGTAGTTTACTGTAAGTAGAACATAAAGGAACACATTTACTGTATAGTCACCTTTTCCATCTTGGAAATATAGAATTTAAAGCTCCATATCTCTATAGACTGCTTTAAATATTCTGTTGTTATGTTTTGCATTATTGGTTCTGACCTATGGCTCAAAGGTGGGACAGAGCAGTCATGTCATGGCCGTTTAAAGGATTTCTGTAATAAACTGTACAATATCTGATCCATTTTGTAGGTTCCCTGTAAACCCGGTATTTTTTGTACTGTTGTCTGTAATGGACTGGACTTTTTTGCGGCAATACAGTTACCTCCAGTTGTAACAGCTGCCCAATGTGCACATATTAATTAATGTAATTATTAATGTTTCTTTTTCCATTGTTGAAAAATTTCCACTAGATTTGCTCATTGACAACAGAATGTCCCGACAAGGCTACATTGAGGTTGTGGAACTGTAATTCCCCACCAAATGCCATCGGAAACTAGAAACCTCACCTTTAAAACAAACTGTTTTAAAGGTGAGATGAGTACTGATATGAACATTTGTTCATATCAGTACTCATCTTACCCTTATTAACAAGTCTGCAGTTCTGTAAAGTCAGTAAACCTGACTTGATAATAGTGAGTGCTGATAAAAAAAAATCATTGAGCCAGTTTGTGACCAGAAACTAAAAGCACAATAAAACACTAGAGTCAGATAATCTACAAACTTCCAAAGAGAAGATGAATGCAGCATGAGCACAGGAGGTCAAAGTCAAAAACAAACTTGGAAGTGGTCTTCACATTGGACTTTTTTTTGTCTTTGACAGCTATCGTCTGAGGTGAAGCCCCTTTAATGAAGTGTTCTGATTGACAACATCAAAGGTCAAACACAACTAAAAGCCCCAATCAACGCTATCGATTTCCCCCCCGATCAAAGACTTTTCCAAATGTGTGTGCTATCAACCATTCATCAACCATTCATGCATTTAAATTTCTGCTTTATTCTGCAACCATGGCGACTCCTGCAGAGATAAAAACAACCAAAAAACAGACCACTTAATAATCACATCACTTGTAATTATCGAGCTGTCGAGCCTCTTGAGCAACAGAAAATACAGCAGTTCACATTTCTACACGTTCCATTTCCTAATTATTTTGAGATTCTTAAAAAAGGACCCAAAAAATTCATGCAGATATGTTCACAGGTCTTATTCACAGGTCGATTACTGGGATTTACCAAAAATGTGTTGGAAATAACAAGCGTCCTGGTGTGGAAATAGTCTGATGAACAATACCAGCTTATTTATGCTTCAGGCTCAATCGGAGGAGAGGAAGAAAGAAGCACGGAGAAGCCTCAAGTCAATTTGTCTTTCTGACGTATGATGCTGACAACACTTAAAAAGAAAAGTTTGATGAAGAAGAACTCTGGTACTTATCCCAAAGAGACAGCGGCTGACCAAAGCTGTGCGCGTAGGCAGCAGAGAGCCTTGTTGACAGCAGATACGTCTTCTCTATCTCTGTCCCTCGCAGCACAGGAGATGAACAAATCCACAGCCTTTTTGTCCACACAGTCCTCAGGGGCCAAAGTAGAGCAGACTGTGGAACGGGCTCTTCTTCATTACTGTAAATCTGAGCATGTGCCATGTTTAGATGCTGGTACCGTTATGTCAAGTCAAGTCAACACACCAGAGTGATTCTAAGAAAATAAGTGTTACAATGAATACAGACAGTGTCCAGTGTTTCACAGGCTTTCACAGTAAACCAATTTAACAAAAGAGTATGTCCATATTAACGCTGCATTCATGCGGTCATCGGAATATACACCTGCTCAAGTTGGAAAAAGACAATTGGGGTTAAAAGTTGTTGCTTGATTCGACGTCATTGGCAAATAGTAATGCCTATTGACTTTTGGCATTAATACAGCCTATAATGTAGGATTACCATTAGTTGTTGCTTACATAAATGTAGCCTGGACTACTGCATTTAAAAGCCAATAATTGCTGCCAATACGTTAATCGGTATGGGAACAACAACATTAATATTGTCTTTCTGAGCTGAAAGCACATAAAAATAATCCAAGGACCACATGAATGCATCATTAAGCCCATGTGTATTTGAAGACAAGGCTATAATCACATGCCATATTACACTGAACTCTATTCAGAATGTCTACTCAATATTCCAACTGCAAGTCCCAAGTCAGAATCAAAACCTAGACTAATCCCAGGACTAAATTAAAGAGAAAGCAAGACTATACCAAGAACCTAACCTAAACAAGGCCTCCAGATTAAACCAAGGACCCGAGATGAAATATGTGACTAAATGACACTGGATCTGGAATCTCTTCTCTTTACATCCATTTCCACTGAATAGAAATCTTGTTGATTTGAATATTTTATGTAAAATCCCTACAAACCCAGGATTAAACCAAAGAGTCACTCAACAGTACTAAATCTGACCTTGACTCAATAATTCTCAGGATGTACAAACATTTAAAGTGCAACTCCACAGTACTTTGTGTCCTCTCAGTGTCTGCAAATTACGTCTACCTAAAATAACATAGCACGAATACTTCCCAGCACGCTGTGGCAAAACAGCGAACATTTGTAGCTTCCTGGTTGCACTGAAACTAATTAAATTCAGAACATTTACATTTGGAGAGTGTACAATGAAAGCTCCTGGCAATAGAGTTTAAAAGTCAGACTGATTCCTAAAGCCTCACTAGACTTGTGCAGAGATAATAACTCAGACACAATGTATGCATGTGTATTCGGCTGTTATGAAGTGAGGATTCACTGCAGACTGACTTATTTGGGTCCCCTAAACAAGAGGGATTGCTTGGCGCTTCTTCTTCTACCTATTGAGTCTATCTGCTTCAATCATCAGCCTGGCTTTTTTGTTATGACATACATAACATTGGGAGCTGTGAGGAGACAGACTTGATGGAATACACAGATTTGGGACTAGGAGTCCTTCTTCATCTCCTGGATATTGCGAGCTTTCATTTGATGAGAATCTGGTGATAAGATTTAGTGATTGTACAAGGCTTAATGAATCTGCTTCTCTCACTGTCTTCTATACTCTGATAAGCTATTTCCACATAGTTAAACAAAGTAAACTTCACAAACACAAGCCCCAAAGAACAAAAAAAAACCAGAAGCATATTTTCCAGATATTATTCAACATCTGCGCTGTTGGATATTTTCACATTAGAGAGACACAGCATAAGTAGCTGAGACAAATAACTTTCACCTCGTCCATTATGGATGTACATTATTTACATAAAAAGATCAATGTCCTTGCAAAAATACAAGTATTTTCAGTCAAAAAGTGTCCCCTGTTTCAAGAAGCGAGTATAAATCTGTACAGTCTCCTCGGAGGGATTAGGCAGCACAGTGTGAACTGGTCCATCCATGCATGGGTAGCAAAACACCCGAGACCATTCATTGTGACCGTGGTTTCATAGCTTGCTGGAAGTAACTGCCAAAGAAGATGTATTGCTTTCGAGTCGGTCATAGACTCTCAACATTAAAACACATGGGGCGCTTCATCGGAGAGCTTGATGTCTGCGATGGCAGGTAGCCTGGCAAGGGAGAAGAAGGCACACAGACAGAGAGAGAGAGCAGGAATTTTATGTAGCTATTTGCATAAGAGTGTATTTTTTGCAAGCAAACACATTTATCTTGGATGGGTCGATTGTTTAGCTGCCGCTGGTGGTAAATCAGCTGGAACTGTGGAGATATTTCTTGATGAAAATGCTTTCACCACGCTGCCTTCTTCCTGATGCACTAATTACTTTATTGGGTCAAATAATTCACATAGACATTCCCCTTACTTTGCACTTGACTGTGTTTTACTTACACATGAATACTAATACAATGCTGTCAAGAACATAGCCTTACTTAACTCTGCATTGTACAAAACATTCAAAAAGATCCACTTGGAGAGCATGAAAGGTACCTCTCTCCCAGTAGTGAGTCTTCATTTTCAAGCTGCCTGTCATGAGTTCTGCAGTAACTTTCTGTGCTGTATTAAATGGCTACTTCATCCCAATTAAAAGAAGGACTTCTCTACCTCTAGTCAGGCCTAATTGTTCAGTTTTGGTTTTATATGTGGAGGAGGTTTTGAGACATTGGTCTAACATTTCTGCCTGACTTTGAGCAGATTTAATTGGAACTACTTTTAGAAGATGAAATAGTCCCTGTAAAACCACACTGACAGTGTGTCAGCACATGCGGCGTGGAGAAAAACAAGAACACTAGTTGTGGAAAGAAGCGCCGCTGTTGAACATTTTGAAAAGTGTCATAAATACCAAACAAAAAGTAAGGATTCACCTAAACTGTAAAACTAAACAGTGCTTGGAAAAATAAAAGTAAAAAATCTGTAGACTTACAAGGCTAATAGGGCAGTTGTGTCAGCAAGACAGTTACAATCAAATATGACAGCTATCCAAGCTAGTGGTAATTAAACTAACAAATTTAAAAATGAAGCCTATCAAAGCTGAAGAAAGTAGGAAACAAACAAAATAATTTACAAGGTTAGGATTACTTCAAAAGACTAATTACTTGTGCTATTATACTCTAGTCTAGAAAATGTACCTACTCTAGTATCCTAAAAGTAATGTATTTAGAGTTACTTTTGGATTTCACTCGCTCAAAATCCTGGTGTAAATATACATTTTCCATTTGTAGCAGTAGCCATAACAATAGTATAGGTACATTTAGATGTTAATACTAAGAAAACATATATCCAGCTTTTGTGGAGATGTGGAATTCAGCTCATCTAAGATGTATAGTGATGCTGGTTCTGCTATGAGTCTAGTAGTATACTGTTATGTCCTAAATGTACCCTTGCAGTAAATCAGTTAATGTAATCTGTATCATTTACGTAATTCTGTTACATATAACCCATTATTATTTGAATCTGATTATTTACATTCTATATTTTTATTTTTGATTGCCTTCCTTTAGGATAAAAAGATGAATAAATAAGACATATACTGTATCTGTAAGTGTAAATCACAGTCGCATGTGAGTTTGCAGCAGCATGTGTCTCCTGCAGTCCTAAGCAGGAATATATCCTAAAAAGTTACATAGCATTGTTTTAAACATACTTTTTGATTGGTGCCGTAAGAGATCTTATAGTCAGCATCTGACCAACCAAGTTTGGGAAAGCAGACAGGAGTAGTAAATAAGGCAATAAACTATAGTAGCGTATATAGAAGGTGTCAACAGATAACAACAAATTTTAAACAGCCATAAAGTTTTACCTGAAAATCAATATGCATTCTTGCCAGTCTTAATCTAACATCAGTGGAGTTATTTTGTTCTGAAACGATGCATTTGTAGAACATGACAAATTAGAGTTGTAAAAATGAAGACCCTAAAAAGACTAAAAGTATATATATATGCAAAATACAACTGTAATTACCTCATAAAATCCTACCTGCGCAAGACATTTTTGGCTTTTTGACGACCTTTTTGTTGTTTATTACCTCACTCACATCCTCTATTGTCAATTTGAGACATTATGCAGTGAATGCTCCTGACAATATAATGTTCATGTCAGTAATAGAAGACTACAGAGTTAAATTATAACAGAATATATTTACGCTTGTGCATGAAAACATTTGAAACCCTCAGTGGGATTGCGGAAAATATATGGCGCCTTAGGGGAGAGCAGACATGATAGTACCTCTGCTTTTGGAGTCTAACTGTACATCCACACAGTCCAGCGAGGTCAGGTTGTCCCCCTCCGGGTTTGGGTCTGCTATAGAGGTCACTGTTGGGATGACCTCTTGTTCTTTGTCAGGCTGCTCCACTGAGTATGTGTTGATGCCTGGGATCTTCCTGTAGGGTATGGAGGGAAAAAACAGTAGAAGAAAAAGCAGAAAACAGAAAAAGCCAAGCAAATGGAGACCTGCCATCAGGTCTGTTTCTCTAATGCTCTCACTAAGCATAATGTGCAGCTCACTATTTTTAACTGTTAAGGATGGCAGAGGATGGCTTTAAAGCGAGAAACTGGGGCATTTTTGCATTCCACTGGGCATTGCACTCTCACTTTCATATTGTTCACCTCAGTTTTCAATCAATTTTTCATCCCCTCAGATGCAATCCCTCAATTCTGCTTAAAACTAACATCTTGCATTTCTAATTTCAGATTCCCCCCATGTGGCTTGCTTCTGCATCTGGTGCTGTGCCATTTTAGGCACATTATCCAAAGTTAATGTCTTAAAACAAAAAAAGTGGCAAAGTAGAAGTTTTGTTTTATAATGAAAGACTCAAAAAATGAATGCAAAGGAAAGCAAGGCTATTCCCAGTGATTGGCACGGGATTAAGCGCAGCTGAGGATGCTATTTACTGTATGTCCCTCACTGTATAATATATGTTGTCTCAGGACTTATCTCCTCAACCTTTCCTGCCATTCTGCAGTGTATGCCTCACCTTGAATGGCTGTGTTTAGCATTTCCGAAAGGTCAACCCTCACATTGTCAGATAGATGAATATTGATAACTGCAGGACTGTGACACCCATTCAACTCTCTTGGAGAATTGATTAGACTGTCATTCCCTGTAATATTCTGCAGATTGAGACAGAGGGGAATTGTCTTATTCCTCAAGCTATTATTGCGCCTGTGCTGTCCATAACTCAGATATATAGGGAGTCTTAATACTTGGGGAAAGTTTTAGAAGCTCAGGAGTGAGATGCTTACTAGTAGGTAATGGGGCCACTTCTAAATAAGGCCATTATGCAAACACATTTACAAAAACACACAAAGGGAACCCAAGAAATATCTATCATTGGTAATGGCACAGGTTAGGAAATGGGGATTGATTTTCCGTAGAGTCAGTCTTACCTACAGTTACTGGGCCACCTACTGTATGTGTATGTGTACAAAAACAAGGTCCAAAGAACTTTACCTTTTGAATTTATATATTACAAAGATGGCCAAGACCATCAGTATGACAGACACCAGCATGATGATGGCAGTACTGCTGTGGACACTCTCACTGCTGTCCACAAGAGGAGCTGCAAAAGCAAAAGGTAGGTCAGAGTGATCAGGGCAACTTTGTCAAAATTAACTTTGCACATGCATTTGAAGAATACCTCAGGTCATGTCAGGGAGAGCAAATACTACAGAACAGAGCAAGAAAAACTACATTTTGTTGAGTGTTTTGGGAGTTATTAGCCAATGAGAGCTCAGATAAATCAGATGTCAGAGGTGTGTAGGCTGGCTTTTTGTTATGTGGGCAGCCTAATGCACATCTCAGTTCTATGGAATATTAATCCAAAATGTGGAGCATTTTTGTCCAGTGAGAGAAAATATCTCAGGTAATGATAATGGGAAATGTCCAGTCCAGTCTTGATCTTCATCCCCACGCTTCTATTAAAAGTGAAAAGTTTACATAACGCCCTTAACTGTGTCTCGTTTCCTAAAATGGCCATGACAAGAGTGTGCTCGGGTAGCTGTACGGCGGACTGACCTGGAGAGAGCCGCGTGGCGTAGACGTTCACCTGCACCCCCGGCTTGAGTGTAAACTGGATGAGATCCTGATTCAGAGCACTTAGCAAAACCTGAGAAAGCTATGAGGGAGAGTGACAGAGCAAAGAAGACTCAGTTAGCGCGCTGCTGCACTGCAATCTTCCACCGCCATCAATATTTTAGCCCCAGTCATTTCATCCGACAGCTTAAATTATGAATCAGAATTTAGATTCCTTCTAAAGAGGACCAAATGTTGATGTTGACACAGAAACCCAAACCTGAAGCCCAGGCTGTATTTTTTTATAAGTCGATGGGGAACCCTATCAGGTAAAAGGGCGAGTGGCTGGTGATGTATCAGTAGCAGTGACATTTCACAAAATTAATTCCTTCGCTATTTCTGTCTCACTGGAGACTTTTTAACCTATAATACTTCAGGGCCTCAAACGCTCACTCTGCAAAAATACTGGCTTGAAAGTTCAGTGAGGCAAAGTAATTGTAAATCAAAGTGTGTTTTAATATAATAAAATAGCTGTTTTAATTTTTCTCCTTCAAATGCTTCATGTTCTCCTGCTTTTCACACCTAGATGAAGCATTTAACACGAGACCAAAATGCCTTCCCAGAGCCCATTTGAGTCCTTAGCCATGCCTCACTAATTCCATCTCGCTCTTTTAAAATCTTTCCACTGGTTAAAATTAGACTGCTCTACACAGTATGAATAATTACTTTTTGTTCTAGTGGCATATCAGGGTCAGTAAATCTATTACACATTTTAATAAGCCGCACCACACATGCACATGTCCGTGTGTGGCCGTACACTCTCAGTCACTCCGTCAGCGTGATACTTCCACGTTGCACGCCGACTCATTCACTGGCGATGAGAGGAGTGAACTGAAGATTTATTGCCCTGTTATCTGTGTGATTCTGCCAGGTAATCAGACAGGCTTTAGATAAATACATCTCTTTAATTCCCAATCCAGGTTGCCTGCCCCAGTTTGTCTCCTTCCACACTGGTGCCAATTATATGATGCATCAATGTAATTAAATATCTATTAAGTCAGTTCAGGAATGACTGTGAGGCAGCAAAATGATATTTACGCAGGAAAAAATGTCCCTTCGATGTTGGTGAACACATGAAGCACTGTTTAGCATATTGTTTACATATAAAATTTAATTAAAGGATTGTACTGAACTACAAATCAATAAAACTTGCAGAGTCTGTCCTAGCTGCTTAGAGTGTAGGTTAATCCTTGGGCTGATACTAATTCATTCACTGTGGGCACTTTAGAGTCACCACGTATGATTTACATTTCCAAAATGCCAAATAAACCACGACCCAACTCGACCCAGCACATTTTAGTGTAGATATTCTAATATTGGGGGTTACACACAAATGCTTCAACTCTTATGTTTTTCAGTCTATAACTGGCAAAATATTGTATATCTATGAAGTGCACATAAGCAATAATAAACTTTTGTGTTGATGAGCAAATGGTCTATGCTTCTCCATAAAGCACTTTTTAGCATATTGTGTAGACTACATACTGCATTAAGCTATACTAAACAATTGAAAGCCGGGAAGATGTTTTTGAAGGTTCTCAGAATGAATGTAGAAGAATGTATTTGCAAACTTCTCACAGGGGCTTTACATTTTCTAAATGCCAAAAATAATGATTTAGTGACTATATTTCACATATTCCGTCCTTTGTGTTTATACATCAATGTCTCAACCATTTTGTTATCACCTGTAACTGGTAAAACTTCTGTTTTTCAACAAATGCACATTGGCTACCACATACATGGAAATGTGTGAAAAAAAAAAGATTATATTCTTAAGGAATCTACTACTTAAAAATTGTGTCCTGGATTTTTT
Source organism: Perccottus glenii (assembly GCA_024416835.2). Lineage (NCBI taxonomy): Eukaryota > Metazoa > Chordata > Actinopteri > Gobiiformes > Odontobutidae > Perccottus > Perccottus glenii. Next base: position 18,185,563 of record CM044552.2, on the reverse strand, counting down.
TAATCATAAATATATTTTTGCATTATTTATTTAATTTTTTATCATTAGAATTTAGGATTTGCAACAGAAAGTGGGACATCAGTTCAGTCAAATACACGGGGAAGCATTGCCCTCTAGTGGTGATATCTTTGTATTGCATATAAAGGACTGACAATAAAGGGGTGCTTGGGAACATTAAATCTTAACAATAAAATCTCAAATATCTTGGTCTAATGAGAACAGTTGGATGGAGTTATCAATGTAAAAATGTGGAAAACAAAGCTAAATGAACAATTTAAAGTTGTTTGAAATGAGCAGCGTGTGCCTCCATAAATGTCCTAAGTGCCCAAGTGCATCAATGTGACAAGTAAATGAGAGGGAATTATGAAGGCGTAAATGTGTTCCAACTTTGGGACAAGCGTAAACACATTCTTCTTGCTCTGACTGTGATAATGCCACTGTTTTCCATATTTTAGCCCAATTACTGGCCAACCGGTGTACTCTTCATCACTGCTGACCTTTTCAAATCATAACAGTTTCCCCACCTACATACCAAGCAGACAGAGTTTCCATTCATTTCACCGCACAGTGAAAATACTTTTTGGACTTCAAACTTCCCTGGGTTTCGGTAATCCATCACAATAAGCATGATGTCTACTTTTATTCTTGTCAAAGTTGAAGCTATTGTTGGGGAGCAGATGCAGTACAGAGTCTCTGAACCGAGATGCACTTAAAATTGTTTTTATATGTGACAATAACTGAACTTTGACAAAGATAGATGCGGGCGTGCGATGCTCATTGTGATGCATTGCAATTGGTGGAAAAGTTAGTTTTGTGCTGAAATGAATAGAAAGAAATAACTGTATGACAGACCACACAATTCTTTTTGCATTGACTAACAATGGTTCTTGTGTTGTATCAGCGACAGGAAACTAACATTTGTTGATTAGATGAACCATGGATTTAAAAATAACAATGGATGAATGAACAATGATGTTAAGCGTCTTTGAGTATTTTGTATTTTATTATAATGTTACCTTTATAAATTCAGAAAGCTTTTGAAAAGTTTGAATGAATGGAAGTGAAATGTTTTCCACATAATTGAAAAAGCAAAGGATGATGTTCTCAAAGTCACCTGCGACTATGTACTCTATGTCCTGATGGTAACAGCAAAGTACCTCTGAACAAAAGCAGGGATTAGCTGTGATTGACCACAGGACTTAAGAGACCACACACATAACCAACAATTATTGACAAAAATGATTGTGCAATTTTAGAGTCAGGGACTTCTTGTCTTATCTGCTACAAATGTCCTTATCCCATCTTTCCCTACTGTCTATTAGATAAACATACTGTATACTGTGCATACGTTTTAGGATATCATAAACCTTGACTTGTCACTGTCTCACTGGAGTGTCAAGTGTGTTCCAAAATACAAGAAATGTGTGTATGTCAAATTTAAAAACAAGTGGTAAATACATAACCTGACTCTGCCATACATCAGCATGGTCACTCTCAAAGGAAATTGTGAAATAGTCTGGTTACTCTATAAGTCAAATTCATGAATGTGAAGAGGTCAACCAAAACAAGAACTGAAGGTTGAGAAAACGGAAAAGGTCTGGTGGTGTTCTGTCAGTGGTGTTGATGTCATTGTCTAAAGACTTTTGCACAATACTGTATATGTCATTGTGTCTTTCTGCTTAGCCTGTTTTTTATTTTTATTTAACCTTTATTTATCTAGGTAAACATGGGAAACAAACACTTAGGGTGAGGCAGTGTACATCATAGACAATAGCCAGTTAATGACATGACTAACATTTACTGTGAGTAAATTAAAAGTTACCAGGTCCCCTTTAAATGCATGTGGATGGGGAGAGAAAGCCACTGAATTGTAAGTATGGATTGTAATCACAGTAAAAATCCCTAGCTAGGATCAATTACATAACCTTCTCCTGATATAATATCCACTTATATTATGGTATAAGCAGTAATGTCATGTGACGTGAAAAGCAGCTATGTCAGGGCCATGTTTGGTAATGTAATGACTATAAAGGAATACATTGTGGCACTCTACTAAATTAAACTTTACGTAAAAGATACCTAGGGCTACACTTTATTCTAATACAAGAATATACTGTACTTCACACTTGCAGATTAACTTTGTTGGATGAAATATAAACATGATGTAGAGACAGTTCTCAAGGGATGTATCCCCTGGAGATTTTCTGTCTTTGGATACAATGTTGTTCTTACATTTAATTATTACAGAGCACCACACTGAGTATCTGTCTGGCTATATTAAAGGGATTTGACAATATAGTACCTGGTCAAGGTTGGCCCACTTTTCATCCACAACTCCACCTCTTGACCCCTTCTCGGGCACAATAAAGAGTTCTGCTGTGGTTGGTAAACCCGGTAGCACTGTCACCAGAAGCTGATCTTCACTGATTCCTGTGACCTTTAATTAAAAGCACAAAAATAACATAAACATTGTAATGGCACTGTTTGGAGTGACATTCACTGGCTTTTTGCCCCAGATTGTAATTTTTCTGAAGGTGAATAGATTAAAGACTAAACAGGGTTGGCGTTCTGCTTCATATATCATTTGCCTAAGTACCAGTCACTGTCGACATATAATGCACAAATCAGCTGAAACATACAAGTTCAATATGACAGACTCTGGTAAAGACTGAGGCTTTTAGTGCATTCCCTACATAACCAGAGGTCTCCTGTCAGTTTCCTGGTGTAAACCATGGTAATATCTGACAAGACAGAAGGTCAGAGTGAATGTTTCATACCGAGGGCTACTCTAGGATATATATAGAACTGAGTATCCAGGTCTTTTACATAACCCACTGTGTTTTTGGCGTCCCCACAGCTGCAGAGAGGGGAAACCAGACACTTAACCACAGTTCAACTCCCTTTACTTGAGGTTTTGGTGTTCTCCGGAGGCGTTCAGACTTCAAAAAGCAGCTGTCATCGCAGCGCCTTTGCTGCCCTTTCGTATTTTGACAAGATTCCTAAGAGGATGTGTTTTTACTGTGTTTTATGTCATGTGCGATGTCACTGTGCAGAGGTTAAGAAGTAATTACACTGTGAGGTTAAAAATGTGGTTAAAGTGGAGTTCTTTGCTCCACACAAAACCACATAACTAATGCAGCGCAACTGAGTCTGGAAATATTAGCTCAGTGGAGCCTTGAATATTTCACTCCAGGCAAGTGAAGAGCTGTTAATTGCCAAGTTTGAAAGAGGGCTTCTGAACTTGACTGCAGTCCAGTTCATTTAAATAGAGTTCTTTTATGGAATATTAGCAGGCAGCATCCGAACTGACCTGGACTATGGAGTTCTTCACCACTCTGCCGATATCCTCTCTCCACTCAGAAACCCCCGGGTTCATCTCATCCAAATTAGAGGAGAAGGCTAAAACATGAGACCGAAAGTAATCTGGAACACAGGAAAAAATATGAAGCCTGTAAATGTGTGTTACATTGAGGCATGAAAATATACACACTTAAAAGATAGCACTAAAAAGCGGAAAACAAAAATGTAATTTCCTCTTTACTTTGAGCATCAAAACTACTCACATTACACTATGACTCGATTATGTGAAAAGTAATACCTTCACATTTGAGTGTGGTATTTGCATTTGTGGAAGTAAATGTGTCTGTAACACACTGCCCTCTGGCTGTATATCACCATTTTACACCTGTGTTTACATGAAAGCTCATTCGCAGTGTGTAGAAAAGAAAATACAACAAAACTTACTCAGTGATGAACACTAAAAGACAGCATGGGACAAAATAGTTGTCTGTTTACACACATTTGCCCAGAAATTATGCCTTTAAACTCCATAAAAAAGGAAATAAGTTTGAGGGTAGATTAAACATACAAAACAAATGATATTAAAAGGAAAGAAACACCTAAGTGATTTGTAAGCTGCATCGAGATGTTGCAGATCAAATAATATAAAAACAGAGACAGAACAAGTATGTAAAAGCACATTTCTTCCACTTCTTCATTTATTTATTGAAGGATCTTTGCACATAGTGAAGGACTCTGTGTGCAACCTCACAGCTGCAAAGTCTCATGGGACTTAGATGATTCAATATGCATCTTAGATGAGTGGAAAGTTGGGTTGCTGTTGAGATATGTTTTTCTCATCAGACGGTAACATGCCCTGTCACTCAGAGCACATAGTGAAGTATTTGGTGAGCTGCATTAAATGCCTATAAACGAGGGCCATTCATTCTTTCTTCCAGGAAATATCTAACCAATTTGAAAGCTACATCTTTTAAATAGTTTGAGAATATGTATTTTCTGGTAAATGTGTAAATGTGAAGAATGCTGTTTACCATAAACTGCAATAGTCATCTGATCCTGATGGACTGTGTTGCCAAGTGAAGCCTGAACTGTGACGGTGTGACTTCCGACTTTAGAGAAGGTAAAAGACAGTGCTCCATCTAAGGTCACCATCGGCTGAGAGACAGAAAAAGAGAAAATATGAAGCCTGTAAAAGTGTGTTTCAGTATGTAGGACAAGTTGGAAAAATGAATACACAACATATTTACCTCTGTTTTGTTGTCAAACCACCAGTAGTAAGTGACTGTTCCCACATTGCTTGGACGTAACACTGTTGTGAGGTTTACTGGTTTGTGTTTGACCACAACCGAAGAGGCTGAGAGTTGCACCTGTTCAAGTTGAGCTTTTGAAGAAAAGAATAAATACAAGTCACGTAACAACTCCTAAATGCCTTTCTGTTTACTATTACACAACCATCATTACATTCTCAAATAAGTGTGTTCTGACATAATACATTTATGAAACAGTGTTTATGAATCGACAACAAATATATTATATCTGCAATGTGAATTTAAAAACCCTTTTTATGGCAGACACATTTAATACTGAAGTACTGAAGGCTAAATGAGGGCATACTTTCAGAGACAGACAAAAATGTGCAAATTACAGACATTACAAAGAATTACAAAGAACTGATATTAGTCTCATTCTGTGTCATGAGTTTATGTTTTAAAGCAATAATATACAGCCCGTCTTAATGTCAGTATGCAACATTTCAGTAGCATTTCATATTTTGTACACAGTAAAATATGGTAACAGTAGAATTATTGTGCAAGCTGTAGTAAGTTGTGGAACTCACAGGTAACATGGAGGTACAGTGTGGCTTTGTCAAAGCCCAAAGAGTTGCCAGCTGTAGCCGAAACTTGATAGATGCCAACTCTGCTGTAGATATGTTTGACACCGTCTTCTATAGAGCTTATGTTTACATATGATATTGCAGTCCCATCCCCAAAGTCCACTGTGATACTTGTGGTAGAGCTGAGACCCTTCAGAAGAGTGAGAAAACACAATCCTGTCAGTCACACTCTCAACCCTCCTTCCATGACACCGCACAAATAATATTAAGTACAACCAGGTCATGTCACTGCATATTTACTTTATATTCTAGAGCCGCAGCTGCTGTGCTACTTTCTGACAGCATCTCAATATAGATAACGCTATAATCACAAATGAAAAAGAAGGCAAGCATACTACATTGTTAAAGTAAAACTTTGCACCTCTTCCAGAAAGACCAAGAAGGTGACATTCTTCTCCAAGGTTGCCACTAGTGTTGCTTCACTGGTGAAGAGTTGGAGGCCCCTAGGGGCCTGGCTGGGACACTTCTGTCGCCTGGGGCTATACTTCAATGCACTTCCCTCAGTGCAGTTGTTAGACAAAGCTTTACGATACCTGGAGTATATATAAAAAAATATTTAAAAAAATAATTTCTCCATAAAAGACATAATTGAGCTCTGCAGGAGTGTAAAAAAAACAACGCATATTTATTCAGAAGAAATCTATTTTTTATTTGTTGCTATATTTATCTGACTGAGCATAATGAGTTGCTGAAGAGTTTGATTGTTTAACTGACAGTGAATGTAAAATCACAGCCCTTTTCCACATGGATACACATCTCCCGCACCCTGTTGTGTTGAGGAAAGAATCTGCAGTAATGCAGTCTCTAGACGTGGCTGAAGGAATGAACCAGAACAATGGAGTGCAGCTGCCATCGGTGTGTCGCTCAAAACCGTAGTCACTGTTTCAGATCAAACACACAAAAAACAAGTATAAAAATTAAAATGCCTCAGAGATCATTTACAATGTAATCAGAAAATGTTGCAACAACTAATAAAGCAATTTAAGTGATCATGATTGACCTAATTTAATCCATTCAGAGCCAAATTGATAAAAGCAGGAAGATAAAAGATATACTGTCTTTTTATATATTAACTGATCAACTGAGATTAATTTAATCACAGAGTTGTATTGATCCAATAAAAAGCACCAAAATGAGTTACTAAAGATATACAAATTTTATATGATATATATACTTTCTGAGGTTTACAGACATTTATAATAGAATATCATAGTTTGTGAGCCATCTTTCTAAAATGTTCTCTACAACTTTAGACAGTGACAACAGTGAACATTGCTGAGTTGCAGAAAAAAGGCACTATTTAAAAAAAAAACTTTGTTGCTGGTCTTTGCTAAATGCCATGTGGACGGCTGATAGACGAATGTTCTGTGGGTGGAAGAGTCTAAAGTAACTTTTTGGCTTTCTGTTTGGCATTGACCAAACAGCTTATTCCTACATAATAGTCTTATCCCATCTGTGAAACATGGCAGTGGCAGTGTGAAGCTTCGCTGCCTCTGGACCATAACGGACTGCCATCGCTGAAGGAAGTGTGAGTTCTGAATTATTAAAATCCTACAGGAAAATGTCAAGGTGTCCATCACCTTCTCCATAGAACGTGGCTCCTGCAGCAAGACCATAAATACTTCTGCCCTGGGATGGTTATAGAAGAAGACTGTAATGTTTTGTATGGACAAGTGCTGACCTTAGTTTCATAGAAAAGTTACTATATGGGTCCGAATGACCAGAATAAGATGGCAAACACAGTCAATGTGCAGAGTTATGTCACTATCAAATGTGACCTAGAGTTTTCATTAATTATCGATCCAGTTTAAGATTTACCTTTAAGTAAAATCTATCTTTAGAATGTATATAATTCCAGTGTTTAAGTCAGTAACAAAATATTAGTCTAAGAGGACAAACAGGGCAGTCAAAGGAGTTGATTTAGGACATGTCCTCTTGCTGTGCCCTGGGTTTGCTTCACAGCTTGCCTCTGGAGATTGTGCTAAAGTGTTGTGCATTGGGCTTAATGAAGGGAAAAGTCTCGCCGCAAGAGCAGGGAACTCACCACTCAAAGTCGGCCTCAGTGCACGGGCAGGAGTCTGACTTCTGAGGAATGTACTGATCTCTGGCCTTGACACATCGAGCGTTTGCTCTCAGTTTTTGGAAAACCCTCTTCATTCCCATGATGCATACTTCGCCCTGTAATAAATAATCCATCATAACCATTTCAAAGCCTCTCTTTCTCTTTTCACAGCTTGTTTTGTGTGACAGAATTTGAAAGTTTCACTTGAGCCTTATCCCACACTGAAGAGTTCATGTTTCAAAAAGTCATAGGACAGGAAGTGTCCCTTACTTCATTGTGTAACTGCCACATAGTATAATCCTCAGATGTGCAGCAGTGCTGAAAGACGGGCCGGAAGTCCACTTTGACAAGTTGCCACTCGGATCGATGACTAAAATGGCCGAAGATTCTGGAGTAGAAAGAGTAGAAAAGGTAAATAAACAGATCTGTGAACAGTTAACCAGAAATCTCTCCAAAAATGTATAACATTTTCCTGATTTACTAAAATTATTCTAATATAAAAAAAGGCTATTTGTTGATTTATGTGCACTTCCAGATCCTCATTAGAGTGATATACCATAAATAATGTATCTACAGACCAAAAAACACACACATCTGTGGTTTCTCGGTTTCTTACGTCATTATAAGGGTGTCCTCTCCAGGCTCCCCTAACACCCCATCAACATAGAGTAGAGACGAGGTGAAGCTATATTTGTCCCAGTTTCTGCCCTCATCAAAACTCAGCCTGCGGGATAGAACAATGGTTGGATTGTACAGAAAAAAACAGTCATGAGTCTCAGCAGAAAAGCAAGTCTCATTTTTTTTTTTGTTTGAAGATTGAGTATGTTGTAGAAACCCTTGGAGAGCCTTACCAAATGTGTCTAATTGGCAGAGGTGTGTGCCGGATGGCCACCAGAGATCCTCCTTGATTCAAGAAAAACACACTGTACTCTTCTTGAAAAACCTGCACATTGAATACATGTGGTTATTTGGCACACTTAGATTCACATTAAATATTAAGGGGTAATACATAACAGATAGTCTCTGGGAGTATAACCTTTACACTTTACATTGGAATATAAATACACAGATATCTGGTAAACAACACAAGTGTCAACGGATCAATCTTCCCCTTTGTTGCTTTTTGGAGTCAGAAGCCGATGGCAATAAGATTGTAAGCTCTCTTTGCAGATCACATTGCACATATCTCGCACATAGCGGGGTGTGAAGCCTCAGCGTCTTTTTTTAGTGTCAACCGCAATGTGTCGGCAGCAGCAACACTTTCAAACTGAGAAATGCAAATTGTTACTGAATGCGTGGTGATATTTGAACTGTTGTTGACTGAGTAAGTGCACTGTGTAAAATGCTGTATTATGGAGTTGAACAAAATGAAACACATCAGTCAAAAACTATGTCAGCAGAATAATCACAACATAATAGCACAAAATAGACATGTAAAGATCCATAGAACTCATAGAACTTAGTTTAATTACTTGATGTTCCCGTTTATGTTCCTGCCTAGAGGGGACAAACTGAGCACTTTTGTCAAGTAAAATCACATTCAGATGTACTCAGTGCTTCATTTGTGGGGGAACACAGGGGAATATATTCCCCCACCTTCTAAATCAGGACTGGGACCTATTTGACTGGATCTGGCAACTCTTTTTTTCAGGAGAAGTTTCTTAAAGTAAATGTTAATGCGGTCTGTTTTAACTCAGCCTGTCACAACTGCCTATTAGTTTGTTAAAATTGCATTATTTAGAAACAAAAGGCTATCTATCTACAATCTGCACTTTTGTTACCCCATTTCACCAGAAAGGCAAAGGCAAAAAACTACAGGACCACCTGTGACATGCTTTAATGCTTTTGGTAAATATAAGTGTGATGTCATTAACGATATTGAAGTATCTGCCCTTTTGACCTCATGGACATAAAAATGTTGTTTTATGTGTGAATACATTGTACGTATTACCTGGTACAGGAATGAATGTTTAATATTGCTTTAATATCATTTATATATCACTTTTTCTTTGCTCCAAGCTGAAGATCACCATAAATTAGACACACCTCAGGAAGTGCACTAAAGCAGTGTCAGTGCAGTTAATGGACCCTTCTAAACTCTGTTATTCTTCTTTGTCTTTCTTTCTCTTATTCTCCATTTTTCCAGGGCAATGACCTGTGTGTTAATTTTCCGTTAATCCATTATTTTTCTTAGTGAGAGAATTTAAGAGTTTTAAGTTTTTCCTGTCAAAGGATATGTTCTAATAAACTTTGTGCGACTACAGTAGTTATAATTTCTTCTCACAAAAGCCTACAAAAACATTTTCTACCATATCTACCAATTGGCATTTTTCTCTGAGATGTAACTTTTCTTTCTTAACTTAAACTCAGTCTGTTTTTCTAAACTCACAAACAGCTTCATTTGTCAAATTATTCCCGTCAAAAACATATTCCGCTTTCAATAATGCTTTTATTTACAAACTTGCCGGCTTTGTCCCCTCTTAAAAACCAACAAGGTCAGTAGGTTTTATTTTCTATACAATTACAATTATATAGAAAATATAATTGTAATAGTATATGCATCCCAAATTAGATTAGAGAGCATGTGAACAGCCATGGTGCCCGCTGTTGTTTATAAACAAACCCAGTGGAATATGATGATTTGATTTCAAATCAGATGAAGATGCAACCCTTTTTCTTCTTATGAACAGGAAATGGTAATGGAATTAAAATGGCAATTTCTACTGGACTCAGTAGAGTTTAATTTAATGAATTGTCTATTTTTCCAAGATAGACAAATGCAATGAGTATTTTTTACCTTAAAATACATGTTAAGCATAATAAAATAGATCTCTGACAAACAATTATGGTTGTTAAATTCTTCAGTCAGTACTGTACCTCTCTCCAGGTGTTTCCAGCATCTGATGTAATGAATATACTGACATTTGTACTGGTCAGCTCAGGTCCTATTACACCTAAGAAACACAAAAAACATACACCCCTAGATTCATTCAATGTACAGGCTATTAATAGTAGTAGTAAACTTAGACTATGATTTTTTTGCTGCGAACAAAGCAGAGTTTAAAACTGAAAAATCAAATCCCTGATAACTGGCATTATCGGGTAAACAACATTATTGATGTGCAAGTCCACTCATCTTTTCACCTGATGCTATGATGATTCCAGGAGCCGAATCTTTGCTGACAATGTTTCCCGAGGTGTAAGGATTCTCTGAGACGTGAAGGTGCAGATGTAGAGAGCAGTAGGGCTAAGGAGCAATGGCACAAAGGAGATAAGAAACTGAGATCAAAGAGCGGCAACTCCACGGAAATACAATAGGAAGAATATTCTTAGCAAAAATAGATAGTTTCCTCTTATTCAGTGTCACTTAGGCTACATTCAGATGCTGAGGAAGATTTTTATGCAAATCAGTTTTGTTTAAGACTGATCAGCAAGTCACAAGCAATGCCACCTTTTTCTTAATCAGATGCATTCTTGAAGGTGATATTGTTGTACAGTAATTCTTTGCAATGTGACTAAATTGTTAATTGAATGTATGTGACTTTGATATTACTCTGAAGTAACAACTTATCCCAATAAACCTTTTAAACATACTTTACATAGAAGACAGCTATGGCTACAACATACCTATGTACAGTACCCAGTGAGTTTGTGCAATAAATGGTGCATCGCCAATTCAATTTTGAGGAAGAGCCCTAGATATTTCCATCAGGGTGGATCTGACTTCTCCAAACTCAGGGTAATACATAAATGGGCACAAGAGCAGTAAAGCCATTAGTGATGAGAAATAGTACTGTCACAGAGATAAAAGGATACTGACCAATATCAGAGAAGTAGCTGATCTGACATAAAAAAAAAATCTAAGTCTAGAATAAACTGCATTTATTTATTTTCATTCATTTTCATCTTCTCTGGACAACCACCAGTTAATTGCAAGGCATGCCACCGACAGACCACAATTGACACTAAGTTTCATTCACTATAGTTAATTTTGCCTATACATGCATGACGTGGGACAAAAGCCAAGGTGCCCAGAAAAAGTCTACTGTAGCACTGAGAGGTCAGGCATTTTCGTCATTATTTTTAAAACAGAATAGTTAAAAGCTTTATATTAAATTGTCATCTCTGTTATATAGTCAATAACATGGGTGGGCCAACGTTATATCTTTCTGTCCCAGCAAGCTGAGTCCTGAGAGAGAGAGTGTTTTTTTTCCAATGTCTTAATTTTTTGTTAAATATTACAATACATTTTAAACCATGTAATTGTTGAGGCATTATTAAACTGGGAGGTTTTTTAATACCATTAAATTCCTGGAGTTATTATTGTGCTATTTACACCCCATTACCACTTGTTTAAAATAGCTGAAAGTAATACAAATACATTAAACACACTGAACCTGATATTATTTTTTTCTAGTTTTTTCTAGGGAAATGGTTAAAACCCCAAATAGTATATTGTTAAAGTAATCATTAGTAAAAATAAAACATGCTTTATGATGCCAGCTACTGTTTATTTTAGGGGATTGAATAAGTTACTCAGTGACAGAAAGATTTGACCAATCACATGCAAGCAAACCATATGCTCGAAAAAGGAGCACTCCTATTGGTCGACACCGGCTTGTGACCTGACGTTCCAGAAAGTGTAACAGCTCCAATAAAGTGTATTTTCAGCACTGAAAATGTCTTTAAACACAGAGAAACACCTCAAAAAAGAAAAATATCAACAGAGAAAAGGGAGGCAACATAAAACGCAGATGAATACTGTTGATTCAATCACAATGTTTAACTAGACAGAGGTAATTGCCGTCCCGACGCTAAAGTCACAAGCTAAGCTAATGGAAAGTGCTAAACTTCAGTTTGGTATACTGTATAAGTATTTTGTGGAAGAAAAATTGGTCCAGTTTTATTTTTTTAATAAAAAAGAAGCAAGAGAAGTCCCCAGGCAGCTTTTGGGGAAAGTGGCATCTGAAACGGGGATGACAACAGAAAATCAGGTAGTGCAGCAAAAATATTATTTTTATTGTAAAGTTATCTTTAGGTTCTACAGACCTCTACTTAACCAAGCATAACCAAGCACCAAGAGATTTTATTACCCTTAGTAGAGTCATATCATCAAGGTGATTATGAAAAACATACCTTTTTTCCACTTCATGTTGTAACCAATACTTTTCTTTGGCAGTGGCCTACTTACCTGTTCACAATAGACCTTGTTTCCCTGGAGATCAGTGGTAGGCGCTTGCAGAAGACGCCAGTCTCTCCCCTTGTTGTATGTAATATACGTTTTCACTTGGTTCTCCACAATTTTATTTGACAGGAACACCCCTTTGATCCCAGCTACCTGCAGATATCATAAACGCAGAGAAATGCAGAGAAAACATAACTAAAAGGAATGGTAAGAAGAAAAAAAATAAGCTAAATTATTCAAACTTAAGCAAAGCTGAAGAGAGAGGGAGAGATGTCTAAAAGTGATATTTGACAGTGAGCACTATTTCGGACCATCTGTATAGGACTCAGCAGTATCAAAACAGCATATGGTGCAGCCCTGAGACATTTTTACTTCTTTGTGCACCCAAAGCGGACTCACGTGTAGCTACCACCTTAGCTCACATCATTTTTATCCAGCTTGTTTAAGGCAGGATGATGATTTCATTTTTAACCGGTCAGCTGTCAAGACAGATTATAGTGAGTGTAAAATGAGTGTAGAAGAAACGCCGCTGATGGCTATATTCAGGGGAACAACATGAGGCTTTTACTACCACATGATTTAAAGCGATCTGAACTGCTCCCCATAACACATTATTTAACATGTCCCAGGCACTAGTTGACGCTGCTATTTTGTCAGCAAAGTGACCAGGTGCTGAATGTTACACAATAGTGTCACCTCTTGTAAAATATATCAGCACTGTCCTTATTCAATGTCACATCTAAAAGGCAGAATAAGGCCAGGCTACAAAGTGATACAAGAAACACTTAGTTAAGGCTGAATAAAAGGCAATGTTCTGACAGATGCTCCCTCACTGTGAACACATTTGAACATTGTGTCGTTTGAGTGGAAAGTTTTTATGCTTGTTTTTGAAAGTCACAGTTTGTTTGTCAGATATATTTCTCTGGCTGAAAACTCTGTGAAAACAGTTAAGTGAAAATGGCTAAGACATTGTTTTTCTTGTTATACTTTTGTTTAGATGATTTGTTAGTTTTCCCAAAAACACTGTGACAGAAGTGACCTAGTTCACATACTATACGAAGCTGCTGTAATTTCACATTGGAATATGGATTTTTCTCAAAATATGTGCTCTCATTAATAATTTCTCGTAAGTTGCATACTAAAGTGTTTACACCAAAAACAACAGTGCAGACTGCATTTCCACACCTCAAACACAGGCTTCCAGCAGGGCTTTAAATGTCTTTTTTTTCCAAAATAGACATGAGGTTATTATAAACTATTGAAAATATAGTTTACACATTGCTGATATGCTATGGCCTTTAAAGTAGAAATTATTAAGTGTAAGAAAATAATCAAGAAATATGTTTTTGTTTAACTTCTTCTGCTATACAACTACAACTATTCTGGGTGAAAGCTAGTCTGGTGCCATAAGAAACCCTTTTAAAGTGGCACCTCAGTACTTGTTTGTATTATTTTGGTGAAAGTAGAAATGTAGAGCACCATTTATTTAACACAAGAAAATGAGGTGGAAATATTAAGAACAATCTTTTGTTCTTTGATGTTGACATAAATCAAGCTACTGCATGTCGACTCTGACTACTAAGAGGCTTAAAGCTCAAGTGCCACCACATTTCAAATGAACTGTTTAAATTTAACCCTTACCTGGTAGTAAGTGGTTAAATGGTCCATTTAGAACCACTTGAGATAATATTTTGTCATAGGCACAGAATTTCTCCGCAGCATCAAATTATTCTTGTTCCTACAACTTATATCACAGTAATAGAACAATTTTAGTAGTTGAAGGCATATGTGGGATTTCCATTAAAATAAAAGAATAGTCTCCACTCCACACACGCACAGTGCACTCTGCCTGTTTATTAATGTTTTTCTCCCTTGTTGATATGTATGGGGACACTTCTGCCCAACACTGTGCCAAACAAATAAACAAAGCAAATCAAAATCTAAGGAAGGAAATGCTGATTTAAAAGCCAAACCTGGTGGACAAACTCTAAAGGACAGTAGAAGACCTTTATCAAGACCAGTCCTGACCAGTTCAGAGATGAGTCCACAGTCTCGAGCATGACTAGAGAGTAAACATGTAAATACAGTCTGACAGCACAGACCCAGCAGCACTGTGTGTGCTCACCTCATACAGGTCTATCATGATGTTGCCCTCTGGTCCTCCGCTGCTCACCACGTTCTCCAGCATCAGTGTGAAGAACAGCCCCCTGGATTCAGACATGTACAGGTTGTACGAGTCGTTCTGGTGCCAGTCCTGGATCGCAGCTACCACCTGGTTATCATCCGTGCTGATTATCTGCAGGTCCTAAACATACGGTCACAAATTTATGAATATACACAGAGTCATTTCACAGCAACAGAGGTAAGTGCTAATAATTATGTCAGTGTGTATAGCAGCATGGACAAGAATTCAAAACCAGGAATGGCTGTAGTCACTTCTTGTCATTATTCAGACAGATCAGCCACAATTAGACCTGAAGCATTTCATACCACTCACTAAAAATAACGACAGGCTCAGTTTAGTTTCTCCAAATCTCTTATCCAAAGTGACAGGAAGTAGAGGAAGTGTGTCCTTCACAAGGCAGCGTTGACACTACACATGGATGGATGGCTGAACAGACTGATGTGGGAAATTGATCGACTCGATGCGTCAGGCTTTAAATCTCCTGTTGTTAGGACATGGAGTGTGAGGACACCCAGGCCCGCTGTGCTTTTAGCACATACAGTAGATCTTAGTGCCTGTGTGAATGCAAATGGACTCCAGGTTCAAATATGTCACAGAGATGAGGAGGTCAAGTGGTTACAATTTTAACAAACACTGCTGTCAATTTGCTAGATTTACCTAAAGCCATACTACTTAAATTGCATCAGCACCTACTACACTATGTCACTGCTTCAAAACCAACATAGGACTCTTAATATTAATAATATTTATCTTGGATAATTAAAATGCATGGAAAATTGTGTTGATGTGACTGGTTAAGATAAGATAAATGGCATTTTAAGATGTTTCCAGTCATTCAGAGTTACATAAAGGAGGACCTTGTGATATTATAGTGACCTTATAGTAAAATGTTGCATAGCATTGCTTTACTATACTGTAATAGTAGAATATTTAATATGAAGAAAACAACTTTATGTGTTTGCCAGCAAACATTATGACTAATAAATGACTAAGGAACTTCGTTTGGATACAATCATGCTTAAAACCTTTTGTAAAATCATCCACTGTAAGTCATCCTGACACCACAGAATAGCCTGCAGGAATAAATTATAAAAGAGATTTGCGTTGGAAAGTTAATGCAGCTCTTACTTCTCCAACTCTGCATCCTTCCAGTAATCTTACCTTTGGCAGCGTGTACTTGGGAAGTTTCAGTGGGTAGAAAGCATTCCTTTTATAGGACACATAATGGACAGATTGGATCCCTATCGGCACCTAGAAAAACAATTAGGTGCAAATTTGTAGTTCATCACATTTCAGATAAATATTTAGTGACTCTGTACACAGTTTGTTGGCAGAGTGTTGCAAGCCACTATCAAAACTGTGCTAATTAGGATTTAGGTGCATTGTAGGGAAGTGGAGTAGTTGCAATACACAATGCTGAGACTTCCAATCGGATGCTATCCTTTCCCCGGATCGGATAATGAAGCCCTTTTAGTTAATGAAAAACATGACTACATTAAAATGCGATGGAATGCGGTACTTTTACAGCTTTTAATTGTCTTTTAATGAAGCCAGACCTTGCAATAAAACCCACCTGGATGAAAACGTATTCATCCTGAACCACCAGAGAATTAGGGATGATAAATCCAGGGAAAGGTTTGCCCTTGTTTCCATCGGAGCAGTTCTGAAGTTTACAAGTTATGTACTGCGACCCTGTGGGTAAGCAAGAAATGAGCTCTATTAATACAACAAAAAAGACAGACAAACAACCTTCTGTGGTTTACAATCAAGGTTTGGCACTGCTTATGCAGATGGCATTAAGTAAGCCATAGAAGCAACATTTTTGGAGGCCAATCTTGATTCTCACTAATAGAAAAAGTAGAAGGAGCTGTCCCAGTATGTTAGCATCAGCCAAATGAGAGCATCCCCCAGGGAGAGGGCATTAACACAGGGTCTCACTGCTGCTGCTGTGGCCAAGAAAAGAGCTAAGTTGCAAGTCAGGCCCTTGAAAAATGAATTAGCTTAATCATATGAAGAATCTCCATGTGGCCAATTCAGACAGGGATTAAAGACTCTGTATGTACAGCAAAAAAATGCAACCTTTCACTCACTTTTAAGATTAAAACTGAGGAATTACACAAAGTTTTTGGCAAAAGAAAGGACACACTCCACCATATACACACACCACTCTATGGTTTGGTCAACATGAAATAACTCATATCTACCTTTATTATTAGGTTACCATGGTAACTATATTATTACTCACGTCCTTCTGAGACGTTGATCTCCAGGTGAATCATCCCTTGGTCTTTGTCTAAACCCAGCTTGGACCTGGAATCACAAACAGCACGATTCTACTCATAACCACTGGCGACCTGCATTATTGATTATGTCAAAAACCCACATTAGGATTATAAAGCATTCAGTGTTACAGGCGTGAAAAGGAGAGCATCTTATTCTTGTCATATTCTTCATAATTTAAATGTTAACAGTGCCTTAATGTGACATTAACTTGCCGTTGCACATTTAAAATCTGACAGGTGCTAACAAGACCAGAAAAGCGAAAAACAGACTGTCAGCAGCAGAGCTATTCAGGGTTAGCCCCACTGTTGCACAGCCTAAGAAACTTATTTAACCTGTCAAAACAAAACAACTGTTATGATGTCAATGTGCTAACCCTGGAGATTAGTTTTAGAGGCTAACTGCACCCATTCTGCATGTCTTCTCCTTTATTTTGTTGTAATGTGACATATATAGTCTATTCCATTACTTCTCAAGTGATGTTGAAAATATTCAACAATTAACTTAATAAAAAAATGTGTCATTTAGATTCAACATTACATTGAATCTATCTAAGCCTTTAAAGAAAATAGCGGTAAATGATACAATATAACTAGGGTTCAAATGTCTTATATGATTGAAGGCATTATGGGAAATGTTGTCATGGCCTTTTAAGAGTCCTCTCAGGGGCAATAATATAACAACCTTTCTCATCAACAGTGGCCAATAGAGATCCTTCATGCACGTGGTAAAGTGCAGAGTGACCACTTGTTGTATTAATATCTGCTGTTGTGACAGAAGATGGGTTTCTTCTAATTTTCTGTCCGCCGCGTCTGAAGTATAATATAAAACGCACCCCCCCTACCCCCGATCCTGCTTTCCTCAGCACTCTGTAATTGCCTCACAGCTCCATCTCTTTTAATGGACTTTCTGTCAAATACTTCATCCAATTCTATCAGCGAACACCAGCCCTTGCTCTTAAATAAACCCCTGCAATGTTCCACAGTGTTCTCCAATAAGTAACACATATCACAGGAGCTGCGCTCAATAGACCTTTGTAAATCATGTTTTGGAACAGACAAGTTAAGTCTTAGGCATGAAAATATCTTGATGATGTACAGTTTGTATTATACAAAAGGAAATAAGAAGATTAAAGTAAACTATAGGCCCCCCTAATGACATGGCATTCAAATATGAACAGTGGACACAAAGGTGTGAATGGGCAAAATGAAATCTGATGGATTATATCAAGAAAAGTCTTAATGAAGACTTTTACATTAAAGAAAATCATCAAGGAGTAAACAGAGAGAGGCTGCACTGTGGACTTTTATGGTTTGAAGCTGCAGTAACTGCACCCTTGCACCGACAACAACATTTCAACCTGCCTGCTTTTATTTAAAATATATATTTATTTTTTTATTAAGCAAAACGAACTCAATTAGCCACCACCATATACTAAACATTTCTTTTTGGCCATTTTGCAGAGAATATGAATGATAACACAATATTTTCATTCCCTTATAGTTAGTAGTAAGTATCTAGTAGTAGATAAAAAGTTTACATAGCCCAGTTCTTAATACAGTGTATTGCCACTCAGAATACAGAAACGTCACTGGATGAAAGATACAAGGGTCTGTTAGGAGCCCAGAAACTCACTGACCTTTTATCCACACACACTGATTACAAGCAAACAGATCACAGGTGAGGATGTAGCCATTCAAACCTGTTTGTGTCAACTTGTGTGCATGTTATCAGGCCAAAATCACCAGGGCATGTCATTTTTTGATCAGGGTCATTTGGGTAGTTTCTGTTGTCATTATAATTTAAAAACAGTAAACACAGTTGTTTTACAATAAATGGTTTCACTCAAACACTAACGATGAGTGAGAAAAAGGTTTCTATGTTATCATTCATTTATTATTCTTTGAAAAATGGCCAAACAATCACAAATTCTGCCAGGGTACAACTTATGGGCACAACTGTATATGGTGCCATTCCATAATTATTTTCATCTAGTAAATCATTGTGTGAGTCCATTGCAAATATTTATGCATATTTCACTTAGCTTCCCTTTTGTGTTTTCCTTTTTTGTTATGTTTTCCCTGTCTAAGTAGACTTAGCCAGTGCTGTAATATAGACACTTTTCCAGTTGATTTACCACTGACACTGATTCAATGATGACAAGCCGTGTAGGCCAACAGCCATTTGGAGCCTCACAATCTAATCGGAGCAATCCGCCTTTTATGAGAGCCTGTGATTGGCCAAAGCTCGCCGTCACTGCCTAAAAAATTCACATGTTGAAAAAAATGTTGATAATAAAGCCTATAGACAAAATCTTTAGGTCCAGGTTTTTTTTTCACAGATCACTGTTTTTAAAATACTATTTGGTGATTTTAAAAGTTAAAACCTTTCTTTGGATTTTAATGGTAAATCACACAATTCAATATAATAATAAATACTAGTACTGCTTGCCTATATACAGTGAAATTAACTCCCTTTGGCAACTTCATAAAAGTAGTAAAAGTAAATGGTCATACAAGTGTAACTAATCAAAAGCTTGTGTAGTTTTCAATAAGAAGTGAGAGTCAGACTTATGTGGACCCAAGAGACACATTTAAATGTCTGGTGTAATAAAAAAAAGATTTAAGCCAGGCACAGATGTGCAGATAGCTAGAAGATGGATTCAAATGCAAGGTCTGGAGGAGGCCACAGATTCCCAAATTTAAAACAAATTACAAGCTGAGTACTTAACCCTCACAGCTGAATAAGTGTTACTTCTGCGGCCAACCTAAAAATATCAGCCTCATTAACCAGAGTTCAACACAGATCCACTTAGTCATCTTTTTTTTATTCTATTCTATTCTCTACCGCCTTTTATTTACCGCAGTCACATTCTACTGCGAGAAACGTATCAGAATTGTACATATATCATTACGGCTCACTCTGAGATTCTTGATTAAAACTTTGGAGGGTTTTGTAGATTCTGAAGCCAACTGCTATAAAAACCATGATAAATTAAACATTAATCTCTGCAGTATTCCCTTTAGCCTCTCTAGACATTTAATAAAGCTAAAACGTCCTACTCCGCGCTGATCATAAGCCATGATTTGTTTAATTCTACAGGTATCACATCATATAAACTGACAGATTGCATTTGGCTATGATTGGATGTGTATTCAACCAATCAATTATTAACCATAATGTGTAAACTGGAGTGCAAGAAACGATAAATGATTTAGAAGCTGTGTTATGTAAACTAATAAATATGATTTTCTACAGAAGATTGAATCGCCCCTGTATCGTGTCGCTGTTGAAATGCACTATGTATCAAAAGGTGAGTATATTATTCCATTAAAAAGTTGTAGGCAACAGAATTCACTCCTGACTTTGAAGGCCAAATAACAATGTCTCATTACGCTTTTTGAACCACGGCAACAATAACCCTTTGTCTATTCTCTTTGCTTTCTTCTGCACCTGAACACACTCAGGCCGTCTTAGCTTCGAGTGTACATCGGAGACATTAGAGAAGCTGCGGAGCATGAGGCGAAGGCAACATCACTGCAGGATTACAGAATGTTCAATGTGAAGCCTCTAAAACAGGGCTAATCGACTTCATGTCATTCCCTACAGAAGCGTTGAACGGCAAGTGTAAAAAAAAATTATGCACTTCATTTCTTAAGTGCAAAATATTATTTCTCCTGTTAATGACCCCTGAACGACAGGAAAAAATTTATAAATCGGAGTATTAATTTCTACATTTGTTTTTATTTATTTATTCTCATTATTGCCCTTGAAAGGCAAAGAAAAAATAACATGATCTTTTCAAAGTGTAATTTGTTTTTTCGTGTTCATTGTGTCTGATTAGCTCACTGGGTTGAGTGATGGAATAAGATGTGAGACACAATGGTTCGAGACCCACAGAGGTCATTCTATTTACTTTTTGTCCAAAATTTTTTGGGATGGATTTAGCTAAACAGCCACAAAGATATTGTTGCTTTATAAATCCATAGTAGATTGTACTATGGATTTATAGTACAATCTATAAATCCATAGTACCCATAAAGCTTATGGGTCAGGCACAAGCTGCTGTGGATTATCATTATCATCACCACAGAAAGAATGTAGGGCCTACCTGTAATAGTAAAACACCGCTCTCATGTGAGTGAAAGTCAAGAAGGTCGTGAGTTCAAAACCCGGCCGACTCAAACATTCTCGGCCGACTCGGTCTTTCTGTGAGGAGTCTGCATGTCCTCCACGTTACCGTGGATTACCGGTATCTCCGGTACCCCGGCTTCCTCCCATTGTCCAAAGACTTGCATGTATATGTTAATTGGCAAATCTGAAGTGTTCCTATAGTGAATGAATGTGAGAGAGAATGGTTTTCTGTCTAAATGTTAGCCCTGCGACTAACTGATCATTGTCCAGTGTGTACCCCGCCTAAAGCCTAAAGCTGCTGGGATAGGCTCCAGTCACCCATGACCCTAACAGGACTAAGCAAAAATAAAAAATAAATTAATGAATGTCTTATAAGCTATTTATAAATGATAAAGAAGTGTTTTATAGTTCTGTAGTTTGAATTTTGAAATACATTCTAAGTTTAGCGCCCCCGACAGAAAAAAAACAAATGAATGATCTTACCAATAGAATCTGTTGGGGACCACGTTATCATGCACAAGCTGCCATCTTCTCCCAAATTCAACTGAGACATATAGCTGCAACAAAAAAAGATGTTAGATTAAAGTGCATTGGGAGCAAGTACATAAGTTCCACTGATAAGAGAGTGCATCACTTGAATACTATAGAATTAATAATCCATTGTGAGGCCTAAGAAGGACCAAATATAGGATTTCATCATACAAATTAGACCTTGTGTAATAAAATCAAAGCTTCTCCTACTGAGCGTGATCCCAGTTTAATCACTTACTTAACTGCCATTGTGTTGCCTTTTCCCCCCACAAAGCTTTTAGTGTCCCTTTCAGACTCATGTCCAAACATTCAGAGAGCCTGTCATCCCGCTGTAATGATCATCTCAAGCACCGAGCTTTATAGGGATTAGCGTCATCATTTAGACTTATCTTAAGAGCCTACGACTTTGTAAAAACAGCCGTGACAGACAATCAATATGTGGAAAATGAAAGCCGGCTCTGATTAATTTCAATCAAGCTATGATAAAAGGAAAAAAGGCAAAGCATATGAGAGTTGAAGCTTTGCAAGAAATGACCCAGAGGCAAACTACTTCTCTCAAGCATCTTTATTTTGACCTGTCCAAGGCTATCTGGAGCCGGCTTTCATCTTCCTCCCTCGAACATTTATCTCACTACTGAGACCATGACTGCTTTTCTCTCTCAAAATCAAGTCTTCCAGTAGCATGCTGTTAGGGAGGCCAGGTCTGATGTCTTTGGTGTTGAGTAAAGCAGACAGCAGGGTTACCACTGAGAGTAATGAAGGTGGTGAGCTATTCCTTGGAGTCTATACGGATTGGTAACTTTCTCCTGTGCGGTCTAGGGCATATCTATTCCAATGTGTCCAGTCAAACCTTATGACTTGTTTAGGAGGACATTCCTGGCAATTTCACCCTCAACTTAAATGACATATCTTTGTATCCTGAAAGTAGGACGCAGTAATCAACCTGCTTATGTGCATTTTCTAACACAGCTCCTAGAAAATACAAAGTAAAATCGTGGGACAATGTGACTTGTATAAATTTACAATGGGTCAGTAAAGGAGACGTAGTCAGCAGACTGGGTTTATTGGACCAGAAGTTATTTCAATGCTTGGAAAATGGACAGAGTTTGCGATCCGTTCAATAACCTGGGAGGTGCACAAGAAGTTGCAGTTACAGTGTGTTTAGATTGTGGTAACAATGGTCCATAAAGTACGGCTAAAATTCATAAAGCATAAGTGAAATACATAATAGAGCATCTGGCCAAAGAGAAACCTAACCCACAGTCAGAGTAGAGGATTCAGTTTTCAATTTTGCCTGGCTCGCACGTACAGTTTCTCTGTCTGGGTGTGAATGAGTATTTGTCCAAAGTACATCAGAGAAGGTCAGAGAGACAGAAAGAAAATATGTGATCATTAATGAAGTGTACATCAGAGAGAGTCATCAGAGAGAAAAACATTACAGAGAAAGTTGAGTTGAGAAAGACTTTTATGTTTTAGCTGTTGATTTATAATGGTAAATCACAAAACAGGAAGGGGAGCACTCACTGAGAATCTTAATTGGACCAATGGCTCACACAGCAAAATTCATTCTCTTTTTCAAAATAATAAATGTAGTTAACCAGTGGTACTTTTGTATGAAGCAGGAAAGGATAAAGGCTTAAGAGCTGGCCACATTGAAATGCAAGGTCTAAAGAGGCCATATGTCCAGATGTCTATCAATAGCCAAATGAAATCTACCAAATCTACCCAAATGGAATCAAAAGTGAGGGGGCTTCTTGTAGCATAAGGGTCATTAGCTCCTGTTCCTTGATGCATGTAATGTTGCAGACAAAACAACAATCTGCTAATAACAGACTGCCAGGTAGCATGTAAACACTTTGTGCTCCATTCCAGCAGACAGCCACATGTTACCTTTTGGTCGTGACTGTAAGCCAGGATCCAGTCCTCCTGCTCGGGGTGGAAAAGCAAGCTGAGGATATCAAAGGCCAAGCTGTGTTTCTGATAGGACGCCCCCTCGTCGAGACTAATGAGCAAGCTGCTCTCCACCTCTGGGTCGGTCAGTAACATGATCTAAGAGGAAAGAGCAGACAAGAAGGGCAGAATCAGTGGCCCACCTTGACAGCATTCATTCCGTGGGGCTTAAGTGTGCTTGTGCAATACACTGAGGAATAGACATCGCGGAATTGGCTCCTGCAGAGATGCTGTGTGGAAACAAGTGGCTACTATACAGTTTTATACAAGATACTGAGACAGTCACCCAAACACTTGAATTGCTACATCTTTCTGGTAGATAATTATGGTCATCCTCACTGGAGTATGATACCTACCTTCCTCTTGTTGTTGGGGCTCACATACAAGTAGCTGAGAACAGTCTTCAGCCCAACTCTTTCATTTAGTTTCTCATACGTGGTCCCGTAATCAGTTGACCTACAATTCAATTAAAGGACAATGAACAGCTTGAGAACAACACATAAAGAGAGCGGTACCTACTAGTTAAGATTCTGATGGTATCATTAAGTTTTTCACACAAGCAGAAAATTGCAACAGCATAAGTCAGGAGGCAATTTACTAGATGAATGGGTATTTTTTTAATTATCAAAATAAACAAAAAATATCACATGTGGGAGGCTTGGAGAGAAAATAGCATGTTTTTAGAGCTGCTATTATTTTTAGTCATGCTCTGGGGTGACAATATCTGCCAATTACAATAACTGTGTAAGAAAAGGCTGATTTGAGTTGAGAAAACAAAAAGATTACCATTTTCTATTATAGAGAATTAGAAAATGCATTGAATAGTTAATCTGCCGGAAAAAAAAACAACAAACACAGAAACCATATAAAGTCTGAAATGGTTTTAATGGTATAACACTATAAGGTTTTTAAATGCTCTTAATCATTTAATATTTTTTTTTTACTTACTCTTACTCTAACTAAACACCAACATATCAAGTGACCTCCTCTATCCAATAACTAGTCACATTTGTACTAGATTTCACATATTTTTCTGACTATGGCCACTTCAGCTTTTTTAGGCTAAGGGTCCAAACAGTTCGGCTAGTATGGAAAAAAAACAACAACAACAAAAAAAGCAATAGGCTTACATCTTATAATGATATTATTATAGGTTATTTCATCTAAAAGAGTCCTGCGCACCACTAATAACAGACAGCGTGGTCCCCGCAATACAGTTTGAAAGCATATCATTTAAACCTATTCTTAAAACACATATTAAATGATCATTTACACCAGTCATCAACATTCAGTTATTTGTTATATACATACACATAGATTATTCAACACATTGTAGAATAAGCCTCTTTGATGTTGTGGAACAATGGGCTATGATAGATACCAGGCATTAAAAGATTCCTATTCTGAATCCTTACTGTGGATTCTTTTCTCACTTCTTAATGGCATTTGGGAAATACACAGCCACTCAACATTATCATTACATTATACTGCATCTGATTGTTGTGCCGCTATTCACATACAGTAATGACTTCTATACTCTAGCATAGCGGGTGGGGAAAGTCTTACCTCCATAAAGAACTCTCCGTCACTCGGCCCGAGTTGAAGTCGTAGTATTTGGTCAACATGAGGATCACCTATGGAAAAGATCAAACAGGTTAGGCTGTCGCAGGTGTAAAATACTGCAGCAATAAAGTGTTGCACAGGAAAACAAACAACCATGTTGGTGTCCTTTAAACTCCCAGACAGGCGCTGATTTGATAAAGGGCCAACAAAACTCTGACAACATGTCAAAACATGTTTTGTAGTAAACTTTACGCCTTGTGCATATTTTTCTGGTTTAAAGCTGAGTACATATGTATAACAGTATAATTTTCAAGACTGAAGCTGTCTTCATAAAAATAAAGTACATCTGTTTGAATTTTATAAATGCTTTATTCATTTCATTCAGGCCTGTGTGTATGTCTGTTAAATTATTCGACATATAACCGGACTGTGGACGCTGACAAGTCTATTTACTGCTGTAAAACTGAAGTGAAACTAAGGCTACATCTAACCATACATTCATGTGTGCACACAGATACACAGATAGTCATTAATTTATCAAAGCATGTTTGCACATATTAAACTTGTAAATGAGGAAAATCAAGAATGAAACCCATAAGAAAATTGTCTCAAAGCATTTGTTGAGGCCAGTATGAGTCACAGTTAGAAGCTGTTCCCATTGTGCCTTTCACCCTTAACACAAATTAATTGTTGAAGCAATACCCAGCCTGCACTCTGCGATCATAAAACTTGCAGATCATATAAGTCTCCTGGGAGGCCTCTCAGAAGCATTGTGTGCAGCTCCTCTCATGCCCATCTTCTCATTACTGTGCCTTATGAGTGTTCGGGGTAACATAGCCAGTAACGAGTCAGAACTCAATCATGTAAACAGGGAGTTCAAACTTTTTTCTATTGTCGCTAGAAATTTCTAACCATTCCATTCCGAGCTTTTGATCATATTGAACTATCTTTCTTGCCGCTGCATAAAAAAGCTTGGCCTTTTTTTCTTGGATGTAATTGCTTCAGTAGAGCAGAACTGCCATATACGTATATAAAAAGTATGAGCACAAGTAAATTTGGGTCAACTAAGAGCAAAAGTATTATATACACTGTCAAATCAAATGTGGCTGTGAAAAACAAAGTGGCACATGCCAGCTGTCGACAAATTAAGACACTGGAGGTCATCACAGGAAAATGCAATAAGGGTGATTTATGTAGAATAGCGTTTAAAAACACCCACAAAACACCATTTTGGAGTCATTTGCACTAAGTGACAAACCACTAAAGCAGACAGTTGATGCAGTGCTTTAGCTTGAGACGGGAATAAAGCCATAATGTTAGCACTTTATGTCTTGGAATCTATTGCAACAAGAGAGACAATGAACTTTGCTGAACCCTGCAATGCTATCAGCAATGAGCTAAATTATAACTTATTGTGCATTATCATTCTTCTTAAGGCAAATGAGACCTACAAGCTGATTTATTATAGTGAGAATAACTTTCGGCGCTACCTCTCAGTTGTACGCTCAGGCAAAACAGCCAAAATGGATAAACCAGTTGTCACAGTATGTCAGAACTACCATAAAGTTCAGGCATTTAAATACATTGGCAAAAAATAAACAGGACTAGGTCAGTTAACCCTAAATATGCACAGTAGGCTAATAAGGCTGTAACCTTATTGTACAGTGAATTCAGACATTGCATCATTGTTTTGAATCAGTTCAACCAACGGATAAACTGACTGTTACAATATGATAAATTAAATAGTTCGCAAATATGTAAATATATCCTAATGAAATGAAAGGCCAGTGTTTTGTTTCTCCTTTTTACCTATGCAAAGCCTTAACTGTCAATTATTTTGTAACACAGACTAACATAATGTGTCAATAAAGTGCAATTCAAACAATCTGAGTCCTGTTGATTATTTTAGTTTTTTCAAGGTGCACAAACTGACAAAATGCAAATTGACGGCCATATGTATAAACAATGACACATTTTGTTTTCATTCTGATAGCTAATTCATTTTCACTGACAGTAAAATGTACTTTTGAGAGAACAACAAAGGATTTTGAGTCAATAATTCACTTTTACAATTACTAAATAATGTTTTCCTGTTTGTATGAGCTGTTTTGAGAAATGTACTAAAAGTTTTGAAAATGTAGGTTCTGATCTGAGAAATGTGCCAAAGCGTTTGAGAAAAAATGAAGAGAGAGGAGATTGCATTGTGGGTAAAATGTACATTTTCACATGACTGACATGCCCCAGTGTAGAAAGACTTGTCGAAAGACCTGAACATGTGAGTCTCCAGACATTTACAATCCCAAGGGAAGCCAGGATAAAAAAAATATTTTTGGTCTTTTCTGAGATTGTCTAGACTGTCCCGTTTTTTGGGAATGTCTACTCTCAATTACATTCACTCATTTGTCCAATGTCCACAGTCTTTTATATATATATATATATATATATATATATATATATATATATATATATATATATATATATAACCAACGGTTGCTACATTCTGCTGTCTCATATAGAAAAAGACTATATATATATATAATAAGTGTCAATGGGCATTGACTCAATCTGTCAAATAATTATTTTGCAGCTCGGTGCAGCGCGGTTTGGGCTGGTTTTCTTCTGAGGAGACCTGGTTTCGACCGTGCTGTGTACCATTAAAATGTAGATGTGTTGCCATTAGCTAAACTAAACAAGCAGGTGAGTCATTTTATTAACTTTATAAAATTTAATAAACAACTGAGGGGTTAACAGTGGAGTGAAGTGGAACAGTACAGTTATTTTGGGAAAGCCTGCTGTACTGACCCAATACATACTGTACCTCAGCAGTAGAAACGTGCTATTAGATAACATCCGTCCAAAATGTTGTTTGTATAAGTCACAGTAATCTTTCACCCACAAACAAAGAAATCTTTTAAGTTGTTGTTTCTTTGTGCCAAATCCACTCAAGGCTGTTTCTTAGATACTATCGTCTGAAAAGAGAACATTCTTGGAAAAAATAAAATAAAAATAAAAGTTTCCTCCTGTTTGTGGCTGTCAGTGGGCAGCTTCTAAATCAATGATGCCCATTAGGCGCTTTTACATGTCTTGGTTTCCGAAGACGATATGGACAGATGAGACAGCAGAAATGTAGCAAATCATTGTCCAAAATGGTCGACGTAGACGATGCATTTGTGATGATGTCCCTCTGTTTTCACTGGCTTGGCAGGCCACCACAGAAACAACCACTACTTTTATAATTACAATCACTGTGTCGATAATTCTACTAACTTTGATAAACCCCTGATGTACTTCAGCAGCAGGAGTCTCATCACACAAACCCCTATAATTAAAGATGGCAGTTGTTTATTTTAAGGGAAATTTACTAATTGATGTTTTTAACCACTGTCCTTTTCAGTACTTTTGCAGACTGACAAAGATTATGAAGAAATAATGACAATTATGGAAGTTGCAGACGCCCATTGCTGCCCCTGTAAGTCATACTTATGTTAAAAAGTCAAATTTATGATTTAATGGGCATATTGCTGGCTCACGTGGTACAGTGCATGTATCAGGCCATTTGCTCAGTCATTACCTTCTCTCTCACCCGGTTTCCTGTATAATTACACATAATAAAGTCTAAAAACCCAAAAAGTATGACTTAACTATTATAATTATGCCTTAAAGTAGCACCACATAACTTTTAGCACCAAAATACATATCATTTTTTCATGACAGAAACGGTCTTCCATACTTTTATTCTTTTTTCTCCTAAATCCTTTCCAGGGCCTGTTTACTCCACTGTGAAGGTTCAAGTATATATTAAATATATTACGTTTGTTGTTAAGCCTCCTCTATGAACTTCGACATCTCTATCTCCCTAAACAACCAATATCTGCAACATCTTTGCTAAATAGGCTCTCATTATTTACAATTTTATGTCATGCGTTGGACTTTTAATTCAATATTACAACTTTTTAAGATGTAGTCATGAGTTTTAAAAAAAAATTACATATTTGATTTTTTTTTGGGGGGGGTCACAAGTTTGACATTTTAAATCATAATTATGAAATTCTGTGGCGGAAACGGGCTGCTATACTTTTACTTTGACACTATTTACACTCCAAGTATTATTTTTTTGTCTTGTGATCTCTGGGGAAAATTGTGCCTGGTACAATCTGCTACATGATGAGGTGGTACATTATCTGGTCCTCATACCCCTTTTCTAATAAAGCTGCCAACTCTGAATTCTATCGTCCTAATATTGAGCTACTTCTGCACATTAACTTTTTAGCATGTTCTCTCAAAAGAAGGTCAATTTTTCCCAGAAGCAAAAAGGTCTCATTTTGTTCTCCCTCAGTGTATTAGCATCAATGCATTTTTAAAGCGTTTTAAAAGTTCATGTTGTTCCCCCATCTTCAGATTTAGGATTAGCAGCGCAGAGAATCAAACTTCTTTATTCTGCTTCTGTCTTATTCTCATATTGTATTGTTCTTCTTATTCACTTTATGTATAAAAGGTGTTAGAACAATTCTGTTTTTGTTCCTATGGTGGTTGTCTCCTCCACTTCAATATCAGCATTGTCGTATGCCTCATAAAGTTCCCTAAAGTCGGCACTTGAAGGTGAGTCATGCTCAAATGGTTGGTCGATTTTTAAAGATGAATGTTTTAAGTCATTCTTTTATGTTCTATATAAGGCAGTAATGGGTGGGGTCAAAATGAAAGTAGTTGCATGCAAGTTGGGCTAAAAACGTATTGTTAGACCCACCAAAAGACTTTCGCTATACTCCTGCCGTCATCTTGGGACCCATTTCTTCATAATGCATCTTTGCTCCACACCTACCAGACCAGCACACACCAGTTTTGTGAGCACTCATTAAAACTGAAGTATACTGCTGTACTTACTGTAAGCACGGCCTTAAACAGCTGGCCTTGCTTTGTATGGTTTGCTGTGATGTCTCTTACGGTTCACCTTATGTCCCAAAAAATGTAACTGTAATGAATGGGCATATTAAACATAATCTATTTAATTTTAGTTTCCCATAAAGCAACCTTGCAATAAATACATTTAACACTCACTGTTTATTTACTAATTATTTGGCGCTTCAGTAAATAGGCTGACTTGTGCTGAATATATGGAATCCTTGGTATAAGATCTAAATATATCCCCCACACCTTTTATAGCAGAACCAAGCATCTAGACTTCCAGAGATTTATGGTTTTCCAATAAAAAGGCCCTAATACCTTCCAAATGCCATACCCTTACGGACACCGACATTGACAATAAAACAACTTGCAGCAGTTGGAAAATTAGAACAAATTATATCCCTTCTTCTGTATGGCAATTAACTTTATGCATTGACTTGGTAAGCATCCAGGATTACAGTCAGATATCGTTTGCATCCACCAAATTGCTGGCTAGGAAAGTTTTCTATGTTCAGAGAGATTCTAAGAGTGTAAGGTGAAGCACCATAGCTGCAATTAACACATCAATATGCTAATACAGTATTCACTTTGAAGACTTTTTTCTCTTTCAAATTGCAGTTTGAAGTTCAACGTGTCACAAAAGTCATTACATTGTTAATAAAACCATTGGACAAAAGATTTTTTAATAATTAGCCGTGGCATATGATATGAGGTGTGACTCCCCTTATGAATTCTAATTAAAATGCTATATATATTAGCATATTATTCCCTTTGAGTCACAACAACAGGCCACACTCAATGTCAGCGACTATGTAATGTTTAATGCACTAGACAGAAGTAGCAACAGCGTATCTCCAAAGTGGATTACTTGACATCCAAGAGCAAGCAAATTGATTTTTTAACCTCTAATCCTGTGTAAATCTTAAACCTTGGAGGTAAATGGACTGGGATGAATCTGATTGTTATGTAAGAAAGGATGAGGGCCTAATGGCGACTTAAAGAGCTTAGGTTGGAGAGATTACTGCCGTGAAATGAAAGTGTTGTATGAATAAAGAAAGAGAAAAGTAAGGGGGAGGGGGTCTCTGTTAGTAGCGAACACCTGAGATAAACGAAAGTAAAAGATGCCACGCTCTTGCTTCCCGCTCTCAACGAGTTGTTGATCCGGGCTCATCAGCTGTTGGAATGAAGTTGCCTCATCAATAAAGCTGTCGCCACATTTAGCTAGAGCAATTAAACAGATGGATGGCTCTATGAAAGCAATTGTTACATGAGGTCCACAGAGGAATATTAAAAGTAATAATGATGGATTGACATATGGAAACACTGGTAAATTGTTCAGCCTTTTTCCACAACAATTCCAGCATGCTCCATCCAGACCTACAAAAGTAATTGTTTGTTTTGCGACACCTTTGGGTCATTTTGAGGAATTGCAATAAGCCTGACCAGTCCAACCCATTAACTTTCTCAGCCACGTGAAGTATTTCTGCTTAAATCAGTCCTACCTGACTAAACATACTGTATATATTTATAGAATCTATGGGAATGTATATTCAGTGGGACGACTTTTATCCACTTCTTTGTGTCTCTGACTGGTTCCATGTTTTTCTGCGTCAGTCCACAGGCAGTTTATTCTGTGTATTCTGATACTGCCCCCTGAATATTGAATAGTTGTATGTTTATCCAATTGCATACAGAGGTAGTTTAACCTTGTTCAGATTCCTGTAAATTACCTTTTTATGGTCCTTTCTTTCTTTTTTCTTTTTTAACCCTTGTAGGGTTAAACCCTTCAATTTTGGGACCCACTGGTATCCCTCGAGTCAAATTGACCCAGGATATTTGGCATTTTAAAAACAATTTTGAAATAAAATTGTACTTTCTAAACCATTTACATATATGATCTCGATTTGAATTTAAAATAATAGAGATTACATATATGTTTAATAATTGCAATCAGTCACTACAAGAACACAATTAACAATGGAAGTGTGATTCGCTTTATTGTCATAAAGATTATTGTTGTTAACATCAATAACCTTATGAAAAGAAAATCACTATACTATATAAAGTCAAGGCCATCTTCAAATTCACTTTCAGAATCAGAATACTATGAATTGATTTAAAAATTATCCTCATATTTGGAGACATTTTCCTCTTCCACATCGCTGTGTGCTGACTCTAAAGACCTCTGATGGCTAAATGTTTTGGTCATACTGAGAGTGGAAGATTCTGTACTGCAATGTAGAGGTACTTATCCCTTTGTCCCACCCCCGTAATGTGCAGCTGCAAGGCATATAGTGCGAGAAAATGTTTATGTTTAAAAAAAGTGGTTTGCAGTTGGACATGTGACAGAGGGTAAAGAGTGCGGGAAAGTGAGAGCAAACAGCTTGTCTGTGCTTAGTTTATAATAATGTAACGTTATCTGGGTGTGTATGTGTGTGCGTTTGCGTGTGCCAGTGTATGAACATGTTTTTGTGTGTTTCTCAAACTGACCCGAAGACTAAATGTCTATAAAAATGTGTGCAGTATAGTAGTGAGTGTACTCAATTATTATTTTTAGTTTGTATGTGTTTATCACAAAAAAAAAAAAGCTTTAGTTAGAAAAATTATACTTTTGTAGTATAATTTATTTTATTAATTATACTACATTGTTTCTTCTTGTTAAAAATTATTCATTCATTTTCTACCGCTTATTCCCGCTTATCCCCAGATTTGAACTGTTCTACTTTTTGTTATAGTTAGTGATTATTATAACAATGACTAATTCATAAAGTTTTATCTCATAACACAAAGCTGTCCCATTTATGCTCGAGCTGTCGACTCGTCTCAGCTCTGTGATGTTTCAGTCACTACGACTCGCTGCAGGATGTTGACGAGAAACACCGTTTCATTAAGTGAAAAGTAAGAATATCTCAAAGTAATAAGTGAACGTTAAAGTTTGTCAGTTGTGATCTTTTTAACTAGATAAATATTTAAATTTTGGGAAGAGTGGGACATGTTTAATCAGTTTCTAACCATGACTGAGGTCTATTGTTGAGGCTACTCTCAATTAATGTTCATTGCCTGAGAGTAATCTCCCTGTTGTATTCTTTTTTTTTTTCATGTGTTTGTAATTAATAGTCTGGCACATGAAATAGCCAGACTAGCTGTGGTCTATTTGTGCCAAATACTGCAGTAATACCATACACAACACAGTTTTCTGCCTAAACTAACCCTGTTTAGTCTGGCACTACTGTAACGTAATTGTAAATATTTTCAATGCACAAATAAGGATGTCATGTTAAATAAGAAACTAATAGTTTGGCATTAAATACTTTAACTTCAACAAAATCATTAAATCTAGCCTGTGAGCTTTGTGAATATGCACCCTCACATCATCACATTAAAGAGCATTGTTTAACACCTTTAATATAGACCCTGTGTCTATTTCAATCAAAGTGTTTATAGGGCAGTAACAAGTGCCTCCAGGAATGGCACACACTGGTATACTTCAGTACCACTGCAGCCAAACGCGTAATGTACGGGGGCTTTTGTCTGCCACATCAATTCCAATCTGTTTATTAACAAAGGCAAGATTTCCTCAAAGGACAGATGTTGTGCTGAGGCTGTGATGTTTGAAGTCAGATCTATTGGCTCCCCTATGGATAACAGGTCACTGCAATCATAAATAATACAGCAACTTTATAATACCAGGTAGAGTTGAACCTGTCCTTGTGTAACCTGTTATTTATGTACAGAGAGATATAAAGAAAGAGAAATGGCTCTAGTCCCAGCAAATTGTATTATTATTTGTGTCTTTAGCACTTTGGTGTATTAAATGATTCAGCCAGACTTATAATGTACAGCAAAGGGACTGGGATATGGTGTCACTGATAGCAACATCTGTTACTTCAGCAGAGTCTAACACCATTGATCTGTGAACATCAAATAGCGAGGATTTTAAATGGATAGTAAGCACACACTTCATAATACGGCTGTAGCGTTCAAGCAGAACAGCGAGTGTCTGACTTATTGGGATACTCATGTCGGACACATCGGCCCAGAGTGGAAAAAATAGCTTGGTTGAGAAGTCATCTGAAACAGCTCCCATTCCTTTTGGGCTTATGCTCTTGTATCATTTACTTTTTCACTATAAATGAAAGCTGGGCCTCTCTGGTGTCTAGCCTGCTGAGCGGCAAAGCTTCAGTGTGCACGAGGCGGGGGTTTGATCAATGCAGGCCAGATTAGACAGCTAGTTTTTTTGGTTGTTGTTGTTTTTTTTGGGCCAGAAACTTATGCACTTTTTGGAAGGAAACTTATGTGGAATAATGTAATTTGTAATAAAATATTTTTTTAGTATATGTGGAAAAAATTATAATAATATAAGTGTGACGATTTTCATATTCAAATGTGTATAAACATCTATGTATAATGTGTTAAAATTATGAGATCCTGGACCAGGGTATTTTGTTTGTTGTTTGTTGTTGTTTGTTTGTAGTCTGGGGAGGCTAAAAATGCTTTTAAGTATACTCGCTGAAGTTTGTCACGGGCCAATATGGGTCTTGAGTTGGTTTCCTAACAGCAGGGCTGAATAGATTTAAATAATAGATACACATGCATTGTGTAGAATGTTATATAGCTGAATAAAATTGAAAAACACCAGTCAAAACCCTCGTTTAAAAAATGT
This sequence comes from Perccottus glenii, assembly GCA_024416835.2. Classification (NCBI taxonomy): domain Eukaryota; kingdom Metazoa; phylum Chordata; class Actinopteri; order Gobiiformes; family Odontobutidae; genus Perccottus; species Perccottus glenii. The sequence continues at coordinate 18,150,914 of CM044552.2, read as the reverse complement.
ATAATCACATAACATCTGTCTGTCTGTCTTTAAAGCTCCATAAAACCCACTGAAGGTTCTATCAACACAAACCTGCCACTGCTTGAAGAGAAGCGTCCTTGTGTTTCTTTTTGAGCACACATTCTTGTATAAAAGGTTTGGCGTTAGGGCATTTACAAACTAGAATGATCAGATTCCATATATTTTTAACTTGAAATCACCATCAGACGCAGTGTAATTGGGTATGTTCAGAGAAGACAGACTGTCCTCGCAGGTCGCCATTACTGTTCAATATCTTTTCTCACCACATGCGATAGAACCTCACCAAAAAGGCAAAAACTTTAAAAGCTTTTAAGGCAATTTGTTGAATTTGGAGGATGGGGGTGATTACATTTATTGGCTGATTATTTGGAGATTTTTAATATTTTTTTATTTCTACTCCACATGTCCCCAATGTGGATATTGGACGTTGACTCAGATACAGAATCTTCCCTTTTTTCCATTGGAGAAATTAACGTATGAACTAACAGGAAGGGTGACTATTAAGGAAATTGATAGCCGTTCTATGTTGTACCACATACTCATGAATCTTTTTATTTTAATTTTTTTTATTCATTTTTTGCAGTGCCTGGATGTTTTTGTTTTGCTTTAGTATAATAATTATTACTATTATTTATTTTTCTCTTTATTTTAATGTATTTTTCTATTTATTATTTGGTATCATATCAACTTTGATATTTGTATTTAACTTGCACAACATTTTAGATATGTCAAGAAAAGAAAAAAAACAAAACAATAAAATGTAATTTTCAAAAAAAGAATCAAGGCACTATAAGGCACACAAAAGCACACCAATATACTATGCGTTGTAAATAAGAGCGTGTTGGGCTCTCTCCTAAGCCAATATTGTGCAATAATGCAAGTGGCCATTGTTAAACTGCAACTGCAAAGTGGGAAAAGTGTGGGCCTGAGTCAGATTCATAGATAATTCACTGGAGGCAGTAGTTTATAGTACAAGCATATTCTTTATGGAAAGATATCATTTTAAATTTCCTTTTTTTACTTTACTGCATTTTTTTCTCAAGAATGTCAGAAAGAATAATTACAGACAGACAGAGACACAAATAATCAAAATGGGGGCTATGTAACAAAACTTTGGTTTGAACACTTAATTGAAGGAACGCAAAGACATGTCTGTAGCAGATAAAAGTGAGCCCTCATTATGCATTGTTCTATCCAAATTACTTTATCCTGGCCTGAAATAACATCCCTGCCTGATTTTTCTTTTTTTTATGGCATCTCAGAACACAGTGGAAGAAGAAAAGAAACCCAGGAGGGACTGGCAGCTCGCTGATAAAACACAGCTGCTGCAGGATCTTGAGGCGTTATAGAACCTCACCACAGGAAGGCTTGGTGGCTTGGCAGAGCTGATCTCACACTGCCAGGAGTTTGTGAATAGTGCTGAGCTTTCAGAGCCACCCTCCTGTTTATCCTTCTAAGCAATTCCATATTCACACATTTGTCGGAAAAACACAATCTTTGACTTAGCTCCGGTCGCGGTGTTACAATTCCTATTGCTATGTATTTCATGAATTTATTTATATTTCTTTTGTGTAATGCCTAATGTTCGCTCTACAGGAAGCAATCCTCCAGCAACCACTCTTCTCCAAAGCATCATAGACACCCAAAGGCGAGGGCGCTCTGGCAGCTCCAACTACAGAGGGCACAAACCATGCGCAACAGACTATCAAACTTATAACCAGGGGGACGCCACATGAGCAAAATGTTAGAGCAAGTTCAACTGCTACTGCTGATCCTATGATGAAAAAAAATCTACTTTGTCAAGGAGTTTATCAATAAAACTAAGCATATTTTATCTTCTTGACCATGGAATAATTTGCATTGACTCCTGAGTCTGCATTGAGGACCTCATCACAGTATTATGGTCAGTTTTTGCAACTCCAGAAGTCAAGAGTCATATTGGCAGGAAATAAAACGAGCATGACATGAACATGACAGTGCCAATCTTGACTTTTATCCTCCAGCAGGCAATAGTTCATTAAACAAGCCAAGATGATAAACCTACAGCACACAGGCACCCACTATAACCTCTGTTCAGCACTAAAGACACTAAAAATTATCATGATGGCTTATATTGTACATTACAACCTACTTATTTATTAACATAAAACCTTTTGCATACTTGTGGTCTGACCTTAACATTGTTTAGAGATTGAAATTCTTGTCATCTTAGCTTTTTACTATGTACACAAGCATATATTACATTTCTTATTATTACTTTTTTCCATATGCCAGCTAAAGTATATACTAAAATGCATAACTTGGCAGAGTATTCCCACTGCTGCTTAAAAGTCCTGTTGGCATATGTAGCATCCCAGTGGCTATAATGTGGCCTTTTAGTTCAATGCAATCTCTTAAAAGAAAAAAAAAATGCACTAGGTTAAGATTTGACACACAATTTTGTTGAATCCTCCAAATTAAATATTGTTTTAACATTCACACATTGTAACTCCACATGCTTAAAAAAATCCAATTCTTAATACCCCTTTAAAACAGGCAATCTCCATATGCACTGAATTAACTGCCTATTTATTCCTCAAAGAACCAGTTATAGTTTTTCTTATTAGTTATTTGGAGACACGGGAGACACACCAAACGCAAGCGGGTGTCACTTTGCTCCTTATAAATTGTGTTATAGTCCTAACTCGATCTACAGAAGGAACACAAAAATCTTTGCTGCTCAATATAAAATGTGACAGGTTCTTTGCGAACACTCTGATGTGTTTGATTCCCTGAGGAAACAGAAGAAGCACAACGCAAATGCCTAGAAGCAGTCGGTGAGTCATACAGGCAACTTTGCATGGGATGGATCCTCTGACTGCGTCTATGGCTTGGCTCCAGCTAGATGAGAACAGCTACCAGAAGGGCCTAACCTGCTCATGAGGAGTACATTCAAACCAGAGTCTGGCACCTAGGGCTGAGAAAACAAGTGGTTGGAAGAAGTAAATATCTTTTGAGTAGCAAGTGTTGGCTCTGCACATATACGTCTTTATGAGAAAAAAGACTGTACAATGGCTTAACTGCTCTGAATGGTATTCAGGCAATTTAAGAAATGACATGCTTTACAATCCAGTGGTACAGAGGAAGTACTACAAACCAAGCTCTTCTTTAGATCTGAAATCATTACTTTTTCATGATCCAATTGTCAGAACAATAGTCATTTGGTTAACAGGTTTCCTCTATGTCGTGCACAACTCTATTCCCTTGTTGTTGACATATCTTTGATGCATGAGTGGTACTTTCACTGACACAACATCACATTCTTGTCACACATCGCACACAGTGATTCAATCATCAGCCAAGACTACTTTATTATGATGACACATTCAGGTTTGATGGTCAGATGGAGTATAGCGAGAAGAAGTGAACATATGTCTCATTGATTAAAGCTGCCAGAAAATTGATAATGCAAAACAGCTCTTACAATAAATTATATGAAAAAAGCAGAGAATTACATTAATTTGCACGGGTAGACAATTTGGTTTAATGTTATTAGCCTTGTCCTACAACATAAAGGGATAAAAACTAAGAACCCTTAAACTCAGTACTGGGGCTGTCATTAAAAGCCCTAAATTTTCAGAAAATACCCACCTATGCGTTATATGTGAAAATACACAATGGCATTTTTATTACACTGACCTAAATGAAAAATGAGTGCACTTAATAATTCAAACCATTATTGCAGGGCTTCATCCAACTGGCCACTATATCTTTTGGCATAATTCTTTCACTGTATCGTAAACCACAGTCGTGTGCAGTGGACAGTGTGAAGTCTCAGCCCTGTATGCAATGCATTTAAATCTGCTAGATAGGGCAGAAACAATATAACAGATGTGTTCAAGGTCACCGGGGGCTGATGTCTATCCCGGATGCATTTTGGTGACAAGTACAGGAAGAGTTCAACACTCTCGCCAGTGCATATAGCGACAATGGCATTTGCACCTACAGGCAATTCTGAGCGTGTCTGAGGAAAGACTCAGAAAAAGACATAGTGCAGCCGACTGAAACTTCCACAGGAGACAGAAAGTCAGGCTGCAACTTACCAGTTGTAAATTTTTTTACAGGGATTGACTTTTGAATAAGGTATAAAGTAGATGGTGTAATCTTCTTGAGTGTAAATAGACAACACTACAAAACCAAAATCTTTAAATTACTATTGATGTTTAGCTAAAAAGCAGGACCTGCAGCTATAACAATTAGTGTGTGTATAAATTAGGTTGTTATTCTTTGCAACACTCCAATATATATTTCAAAAAGTTGCATTTAACCAAGACACCTAATCAATCGGCTTTATGAAAAGTAAGAAAAGAAAAAAGTCAGAGAATATACACACTAACCAATATTCAAGAGAGAGATATCTCCTTTTGTATGATTTTTTTTATTCATAGGTAATTTTTTTTGAAGGTTGCAGTGCAAGGTAATTACTGAGTTTCAAAGCAGCCAAAATGTCGTAGGAGGGGACGTAATGTTTAACTGTTGTAGAGTATAGCCAATGTAAATAAATCAGCCTAGAAGCAACAGATTGATGGAGCCATCTTGTGCATTCTCCTTGATGTTATTCATGATTCAATGCAGGAATGACAGTGCAGCTTTGTTTGGGGCCAAGATAATTAAGCAGAGGATAGAATGGAAAAGTAACATCCACCGACAAATGACTTGGGAGAATAAATGTCAATAGTGCTCAATAACAAGCAGAAACTTTCTGGACAAATTGGGTGAAGGACTGTACATCATTGCTGGATAACATTAACTCCTAAAGTTTACAAAACAAATTAGCGCTAAATGTTAAAAGGTTTCGGCCACTTCTATTAATTTTCCTGCCTGACATAGACAACATAACCCCGCGAATGCTATGAGTCACATTAACAAGTTAGAAGAGATGTTTGTGGAGCAGTAGGGGCATGACGCATTCGCTTTTTATTTCACAAACAATCCATCTTCTACAGATTAAACAAATTGTCTCCTTCTCATCATTCTGTCTGGTCTCAATGTAAGATAATGTTGCCTAATGATGTGTGACTGTCTGGCGCCTCCTGCAAATCTCCTCAAAACAAGCTCAAGGCATTCGCCACAATCAGTTTGGTGGCAATGGAAAAGGAACTCGACAAACTCACCCATTTTTAAAACATATTCCTATTTACAGAAAATAGACCAGCTGGAAAAACGACAAGCTTCCATAATGGCCACCTGGCACACACCTACACAGGCAGATGAGACGTGCCATGTGGAGGAAGTGAGAACACAAACACATATCTGTTTTGTTAAGATGAAACTGTGTGGCATCAGGCAGGATATTAAGAACTGGGATTACACATTTTGACATGTTAGTAGAAAATATGATGACAAATCACAGTGACAACATGAATCTGTAAGGTAGCAAAATTAATAATTTAATGGGAATGTGGGTTATTGACAATCTTAATGTTTTCATAAATCAACTGTAGATAAGAAAGCACTATTACTTGTGAAAAAGTAATAGTGTAATAGTAAAGTAATAGTAATGTGAAAACTGCCTGTTTGGTTCTACCAGGCACAGGCCTAGCTTTACACTGTGAAGGTCAAACATCTCAAAGAGAACACAAGGCACACAACTTAAATGTTCGACTTACATTTTATGCATTTCTGGTAAAAAAAAAAAAAAACACAGTTGCTTTTGTTCCTAGGCTCAAAAGAGGTATCATGAAAACATCTTGGGTCAATGATAAATTGGACATTGGAATTGTATGTGTTACACCATGGCTTTTACTTTTGACACGTTGCACATCCACTGTTGCCTTTTTCACTCCACAAATACTCTCAAAGTGTGACCGCACTCAAAGTCAAGACAACAAGAAATGCTGCTTTTATCTGAAGCTCACAGCAATGCACCTTTTCACTGGTCTTACAGACAGGTCCATTGTGTCTCCACTGATAAGAGCAAATTCTGCTCTCATCCTCACTCAAACATCACTCTCTAAATAGCTTCAGTCAATCTTTAATCTCAAACTCCTGGGTATCCTGACTTACATTTCCTAACGCACTCAAAACCATTATGATTAGGTGGTTATGAAAATGTCTATGTCTGGCTGAATATCATTTGCTAGCAGTAGCCCTGAAGGGACATGTTGCCTATGAACAAACCCACAGGAAATAGGTCAGGTGAAAAGTTCACTTGAGTGGTTCATAGATATGCTACATTTTAGAAAAGATTGTGTTACAAGAATAAACATGAAAGCACTTCTCCTCTAGCAGTGTTCAGTTTGTCTGCTCTGGGCAGCTGTAGTGACAAGAACTAAGTGATTCCCCTGGGTTCTATATGAAGCTTTAGATGTCTATTTATCCATGACAAATAAATGCAAAGAATGTTAATTTAACATGATCATAGACTACTGAAAATATTGTTTTGACAAATGTGTTCCATTTATAATACAGAATTTGACCCAGTTCATCTTTGAAACATACCAAATGACCTTGTTAGTCCTCATTACTCTCACCATATTTCAAGTTTTAAACACACTAGGTTCAGATTATTTCAAGTTAAAATTATGGTCATTTCAATCATAAAAGTCTAGTCATAGTTGAGTTCTATCTTTACAGAGAGCAGAGGAGTAAGAGAGCAGACAGTGTACTAACCTGTTCAGCATAGCTGTGCTGTTTCTAAGCAAAGCCCACAAACCAAAGCCTCTGGTGTGAATACCAATAGATATTGTAGATGGATTGATCGACAGTGCACTTTGTGTGTGTGTGTGTGCTGTGTATTTGATACATAATGGGGACCGAAAGAGCAACGGCCAAGAAGTGAGGATAAGCCGGTTCAGAAAAAAGGAATTATATTAATATTAAGGTTTAGGGTTTGGGTTGAAGATGCTCAGTTAAGATTTGAGGAAATTAATTGTTGTGGTCATGTATTTTTTATGTTATGGAAACTTCAACCATGAGAATGATTTCTAGAGACATGCAGGACATCATTATAAAAAAGAACGTAAGGTTGTGTTAGGAGGTAAAGTTAGGTCAAGGGTAAGGCCAAGGATGCATGGTTAAACTGCTACTGCTGTTAAAATCCTAAAGTTACCTATAATGCAATCAACACATTTGCACATTGAGATGCTTTAGTTTGTGGCACAGTGTTGAGAATGCATTTATTGTGTTATGGGAACAAATAGGTATAAGAAATATTAGATAAATTATTAATAGAAAATGCTGAGATGTTTTAGGGTTAGAGACAGGTTAGGGTTCAGGTTGGGTTAGGGGTGCAGGCGTTATAAACTTGAGGAAATGTATTTAATACATTATGAAAAAAAACATCTGGACTTTCAAGATGAAGACATTTTGTCCCTAAAATTAAAGAGACTTTTTCAATTCTGAGATCAACTGGTAAGAGAGCTGAGCTTATATGTCTAGAGGGAGGGGTTTGACATTAATATATTATGTATACAGGATTTTGCAATGGTGCAAGCTTCACAGAAAATCTTTGATTTTCTCTTATTTGTGGTCTGTGTGAGTATATTCTGTGAACTTTGGTCTTACAAAATCTTGGGGTGGACTGATCGTGAAGGAGAACAGCTTCACTATAATTACTGTAATTAATAAAAGGGTTTGAGTATATCATATTTAAGATTCTCATCAAATGCAGATAAAATATAATGTGAGTGTCTTGATCACATCAAAGGACAAATGGGTGAACTATTATATTAATGTCTCAATGTGGATTGTGTTTACATTTGGGTGGGGTTCAGGATGCTAGGTTTCAAGTAGACAAAACGTGTGTATTTATCACACTATGGATATGTAAAAGTTCATGGGGATTCAGAGAGGTGTTAAGTCGTGTTATAGTGTTAGTGTGTATCAGTGGGTCCCCATCATGTCAGTGATTTATTGTGTGAGTTTGTGCGTGCTCGTGTGTGTGTGTGTGTGTGTGTGTGGGGTAGTGAGAGAGACAGACAGGAGGAGCAAAGGAGGGGGTAAAAGAGGGCAAGAAACCAGAGACCCACCACAACAGCAGCCCTTTAACTCAGCCACCTTTGAGCCGCTTCACATTTAATCTCCATTACATCTCATTACGTCAAGACATCCTTAAGGGCTACTGATGACTAAAACCCCAGGGGAAGCCTTTAATTTACCACAAGCCATTCCAGTGACCACACTGCGTCAAAAGGGGGTCTGTCAGTAAATTAGGATTCAAGATATAATGTAGGAAAAGCTTATGAACAACTTACGCTGCTGTTTTGTCCAGACCAGTGCACCATTGCCTGGTTGTGAGCCGTGTCTCCAGTCAGCGCGAATGTCGAGTGCGTGAGATGAAACTCCTCCGGCTCCTCAAACGCAGCAGCATCTTCCCCCGTTTCTTCAGCTTCAAATTCGGACCAAGTCTCTGCGCTCCTGGCGCTACGTGCACGGCTCTGGCTCAAACTGGTCACAGCCTTGTCCTCGTTTTTAGTCCCATCGCTCCAATTCCCATCTTCAACGTTAGTTTTCCCATCATCGCTGCTGCTATTTTTGGATAAGTTTCCGATGTCTGCCGCGCTTGAATGACTCGGTGTAACCACTTTTAGAAGTTTTTCTTGTTCCTTTAATGCACCGTTCTGTACGCAGTTAGCCTCCTCTTTTTGTCCCTGTACTTTGGATGAACTTTCTTTGTTTAAATCCGCATTGATTTCGTCTACTTCACCTCCGTTTGCGCACCTGCTGCCATGTAACCCTTCCATAGATCCATCAATTTCATCACTTTGTGTCTCGTCAAAACTAACCAAATCCAATGCTGACAGTTCCCGTGGGAGTGCAGTGATTAGCGGTGGTTGACAGGAGGGAAGGCACCTCACCTCTGCCTTTGAAACGCCCAGGACTGAAGTTAGGGTGAAGAGCCAAATCCACTCAGAGAAAACGAGGAAAAGCCAGTGACTTGGGCGCGTCTCCATTCTCCGATATCTTCCCACTTCAGATGCGATAAAAACGCATCCTGTCACGGGGAAAGTGAATACGCTGTGGAGAGGTTCGGCAGTGACAGTGGAGGGAAAGGGAGTAGTGCGCGGACAAGTGTTCCCAAGAACTGATGCAAACAAGAGGAGGAGCTGGAGGCTGAATCCTGCACGAGAGGGGAGAGAGGGGCCCGAGTACAGCCCCGCATCCTCAGCTCAACGCGGATCAAAAGGCGACTGGCCGTGCACTTAATTAAGTCCCGCTTATATTTCTGTGCCGACACGTGGTCCCCTATGGCTCCTTAGTTCGTTTTGATCAGCCATTTGTGATGCGTAACTATGACAGATTTGAATCCATCATCATCTTGAGGGTAATTATGCATCGAATAGAGAAGTCTCCTCATCAGGGTGGCCCCCAGAGAAAACTCTAGAAACATTAAAGGTGCAGCCTGTGGTTGTCTTTGTGTGGAAATGTTCCTGACAGGGCCTTTATGGGAGGCACAATGAGCCTTTGCATTTTCCATTAGCAGAGGCCCTGGTAATCAATTAACAGGATTGCCTGTGTTCACTGTCAATTATGCAACACAGGTAATGACTTTGTTGTGGCCTGCCTGAGGAATGGTTGGGAGTGGGCTTCACTACAGACAGATAGCCACCCAGTCACCTCCAGTCATGGAGATATTTCATCTCCCAGGAAGCCCACGTATTGAGGATTTGTGTTATCAGAACAAATCTGGCCCTTTTAGTGTTTTAATCCTGTTTTTTTTGGTTTGTTTTTCTTTTTACAGTTTTAAAGTAACTCTGTGTAACTTTTAGCCAGTAGCATTGCGTAAATTTTCATTCTCAAAATATATATTCTCTTATTGATTTAATGGTTCTTAGACACACGAATGGTAGACTCATGCTTATTTCACTGACACAGTACCCTGAGCTGGAAAGAAAACTCTAATATAGATGATATATAATATATTTATTATTCCATGCCACCAGGACGCGCAGACCTCTCCTGAGCCTGCATGCTTAGCAGCTCAAACTTAGGTAGCCGAAATAGCCGATACACTGGATCCTAGCAAAATTTTGTTTGTACAAAATGCATTAAAATGACCCCCACTGTTTCAGAATGTGTTTTTTCTTCCAAACTTGACAGTTTTGGATCATTTTCTCTCAAAATCAATCAACACAGTCAGTCTGTAGAGGGATCTGTGGCCAGTGGCTAAAAATCACATATTGACGCTTTAAACAAAACCCTAGAACCTAGTTCCAAAACTTCAACCCTCTTCATTGATGCATTTTAGGACTGGACTAAATGCTGGTAACATGTAATATGCTTTGGGGTTTTTCATAATTTCCAACTATGACAAATGTGAGACTGTGTACAATCCTGAGGAAAGTGATGCATAGGTCTACCATTGCCTTTCCCCTCAGCTCAGTTTACAAATCACCAGTTACCTCCACAAAAGTCTGTATCAGACTGTATTACGATGTAGTTCCTAAAGATGGGATTAGCCCAACAGAGGTGTAGCATCAGGCAGTGCATCCAGGGCAGATTCACTGGGTGTTGGGGGCCCTCTGAGAGTTTGTTTGTGCAATTATAGTGTTCAGAAAGGTCTTAATAATAACAATGAATGAAAATTTAACTCATTTTGAATTTGAATGAAATATGTATGTATATGTAATTTGTTTTATACCATTCCATAACTTAAGGGCCCTTTATATTACATTTACATTTAGTCATTTAGCAGATGCTTTTATCCAAAGCGACTTACAAGTGAGGATAACAATGGAAGCAATTTTAACAACACAAGATACAAAAAGCATAAGTGCACAAAAAACTAGTCAGTTTAAACCCAGCGCAGTATACAATGCTAAGGATAAGAGAATTTTTTTTTCTTTTTTAAAGAAAGGAATCGATAGAAAGGAAGTAGAACTCAGTGTTTGTCAGTCAGGTGTTGACGGAAGAGATGTGTTTTCAGGCGTTTTTTAAAGATGGCTACAGAATCTGCTGATCTTGTAGCAGCAGGTAGATCATTCCACCAATGTGGAACAGAGCCAGAGAAGGTACGTGAGAGTGATTTTTTACCTTTTTGGGACGGTACCACCAGACGTTGTTCATTTGCAGAGCGCAGGGATCTGGTAGGAACGTAGGTCTGCATTAGTGAGTGAAGATATGAGGGTGCAGAACCAGTTGTGGTCTTGTAGGCCAAGAGCATTGCTTTGAACTTGATGCGGGCGTCAACCGGGAGCCAGTGTAACCTAATGAATAGAGGAGATACGTGCGCTCTCTTTGGTTCATTAAAGACCACTCTTGCCGCTGCATTCTGGATCAGCTGCAGAGGTTTGGTTGTGCAGGCAGAGAGTCCAGACAGTAGAGCACTGCAATAATCCAGTTTGGACAAGACAAGAGCCTGGACTAGGATTTGTGTAGAGTGCTTTGATAGGAAAGGTCTAATTTTTCTAATGTTGTAGAGGATGAATCTACAGGACCGGGTGGTGCTGGCGACATGACTTGTTAAGTTTAGCTGATCATCAATTACCACTCCCAGATTTCTGGCAGTGCTGGACGGTGTAATGGTTGATGGGCCTAGTTGAATGGAGAGGTTGTGGTGGGTCTTTGGGTTGGCCGGAATCACAAGCAGTTCTGTTTTTGCAAGGTTCAGCTGCAGGTGATGGTCCTTCATCCAAAGTGAGATGTCACTCAGACAAGCCGAGACACGAGCAGAGACCGTCGGATCATAAAATTAAAACTGCACTGGGGCCCAGGGCCGGCCCTGGGCATAGGCGGAATAGGCAAATGCTAAGGGCTCCGCCCACCCCTGGGGGCGCCCGAGCGCCCAAATTCCCGAATCCCGATCCACCCGTCCGACTGAGTGACGCATCAATCTCTCCCGCCCCCGCCCTGCTGAAAAAAAAAAACATCCGTTACCTGTGTGTGATTGTCACTGACAGATGGCCGAATTCACTGACACTGATAAGTTGTCATTATGTCAAAAAGACCGAAGCCATCTGGTGCCCAGGGAAGAAAAAAAGAAGAGAAGAGGAAGAAAACGCGAAAAGACAGAGGTAGGTAATGATGATCAGTTTATCTATGTTGCATTAAGTTAGTTCAACGATGCCTGTAATGTTCGCTAATTTGAATTAGCTTATGACATAGGTTCATGAACTGCACGGTAGAGACAGACAGTGGTGATCCAAACACAGGCTTTAATGAAGGAGGATCCAGAAAACACAACGAGTACACAGGCAGAGGGACATATAAATCTATATTTAAAATGAGTTCTGCATAAAATGTTGCTATATAAACGTAAATCTTTACTTAAAATGACTGAGTCCTACATAAAATGTTTATATATATATGTATTATATATATGGATTTAGCAACTTTAAAATTCAATTTAAATAAAGATTTACGTTTCTCCTCTGTTTCATGGTTATAACATCATAAAGTGTAGTTAGTAGGACATTGCTGCCATGCCAGATATACTGGAAAACAAACACTTTCAAAATTAATTTTGAAACTACTGTAATGTAACTACTGTATGCTAGAGAAGTGCTCAATGAATAGAGTTTTGTGCATGAATACCAGATGTAATTATTCTTGCTGTTTGTGTGTTTAAGCTATAATGTGGTTTAGGTGCTGCCATATTTTTATAGTTTCACTATCATCAGCTTTTTAATAATAAAATGTAACACCCAACGGTCACATATAATCCTCCTCTTCTCTCTTCAGATGCACTTTTGAAATATCTGAACCCCGTCCCTGCAAATCCTGGGCCACCTGTTGCAGACATCTCCATCTCAGCACCGCCCAGCGATTCCGCATCAAGCACACCTCTTCCCTCCACTTCAGCACCGCCCAGCGCTTCAGCATCAGTTTACAAATTCCAGGGGCACCGGGTGAAATCTTGCCTAGGGCAGCAAATTGGCCCCTGCTGGGGCCCCTCATCACATCCTTACACCACTGGCTCCCAATCCTGTTTAAATTTAAGCTTTCAAGAACATTCTTTGAAGCATCAGATATATATACCAAGTTTGACCTAAAACTAGACCTAATAACTCGTGTTATCATAATTTGATGTGTTAAATACAACAAAATGACTACAAATAAAGATACAATCAAATTTCAAGACTTGTGTAAACCAGTTTTGGCACTTTGTTGATAACAATTACGTTGCACATGACACACTTCATTTTGTCTATTAAAAAGTTTGTTTTCTAAGTCTCAGTGTTTTTTGAAAGCACACAATAAACCCTTTGTTCATGACTGTGTGGTCTGTTTGATCAATTCAACACAGCTGAGTGAAGAAAATTCATATTTTAAAAGTTTGAGCTTGTTTCAGGGTCCTCGCCACTGGACAGTAATGAGGTTGTTGGACGCTTAAAGGATGCGTTGCATTTAAAGGTAACGTAGGTCCTCTATCTCTGAAATGATTCATACACCAGCAGTCCGCAGGTGTCCGCATCGCCATGGCAATAATCGAGAAGCCATTATTGCCATGCACTCTGGAATACATTGTTATATTTCACTACACTTTGGGCTTCATTCCAGTCAGTTAATGGTAAACCATTAGGGGAACTAGAGCCCGTCCAAACCCTGTGATTAGATTCTATTTCTGGGCAACATTTAGTCAATAGGATGACGATGCTGTTGACTGGTGACTGATGCCGAAGAGACTCCCTGTATTGAGCTGAGTTCTCCCCATCGCTCTGAGCTGACGTGCTCCTGTTGCACATACGGGTCAACGGCACAGAGACGTCTTTCATTGGCAGCCATTAGTGATGCAGTGAGCAAGAGCTGTCTCAATCTGTTTCAGTTAGCCCCCACCAGACAGAGGGGAAACCAGTCTATAATGCAGATTGATGGCTGACTGAGAATTTCAATCATGGGGAACATTGGCTAAAAAGCTCAAGTCTTGACTGTAATGCAAAGCTCAAGAGCAGCAGCTTCATTAGGAGGCAAAGTGCTCCTTAAACAAAGTGTTGTGTGTGTTTGACACCTGCAAAACTTTTACAAGCATTGTTGACCCAGTGTCAGAAATGTTATGTTTTAGCATTCTCAACATCACTTATATTTCTAGCTGAAAAAATATTTTGGATATTTATACCTCTAATGCATTCCACAGAACTGGAAAGACCTGATGGGTTCAACTGTCGGCTCAGGACTGTTTGCACCATGCCACCCTCTTGTTTTCTTTATACTAGGACAATTTTTTAATTTATTCCTTTATGGTTTTTTTTTTCAACAATAGATAAAGCGAGGTCCCAAACATGTGGTGGCTATGGGCACTATGTTCAGAAAAAGCTTATACAGAAGCAACATTAAAAACTGACAAGGTCAATTACACAACAATGCCTTTTGCTGAAAGCTTCTGTTGCGGTTTTGCTATTAGGTTATACGAGCACAACTATAAAAGCAAAAACTTTTGAATCTAGAGGAATTTTCATTTTGTTGTGGCATTTGCACTGTTGTGGTATAAACAGTTAAGATGATGTCCTCAGTGAAAACAATGATGTAATAGCCACACACAGCTATTGGCTGTTGGCTACACACAAAAAAAAAAAAAAGAGAAAAAATAATAATAATAATAATACATACGTTTTATATAGCACTTTTCAAAAGAACTCAAAGACACTTAACAATAACAAAGAGACAACACAGGATAGAACAAGAACACGTTAGTGGTGGTGGTAAGCACAGCAAAAAAAAGTGAGTTTTTAGTAGATTTTTGAATATTTGTATTGAGTCTGAGTTTCTGATATGGAGGGTGGGGGCAGCGATGGCAAAGGCTTGGTCCCCCAAGGTATGGTGCTTAGCTTTGTAGAACAACATGTTTTTGTGCCCCAAAAACAAATAATGCTGTATATTGTTTGTATTAGATGTATAAATCCATTCAGACCACCCCAGGATTAAAACAGTTGTACCGGGCAGTGTTTGTGTGTTAGTGTTGTGTAACTGGCCTCGTTAAATAGAAGTTTTGATTGGTTTTCATAGTTTTAAGGTCTTGTTTAGTATCTGTTAGACACTAGCATAACTTTTACTAGCATTGTTGAAGTTGCAGAAATGAGCATTTATGCATTCCTAAAATTGGATGCTGCAAATAGGACAAAACTCTTTCTGCTTGAGTCAGTTTGCTCAATGTCATTTAACTTTTACTAAAAACATATCCTAAAAGAAATATGTTAAATATTTGTTTCTGAATCAGATGGACACTTGCAGTGTTTTTGTGATTGATACAGCATGTAGCAGGTATTATATTTTGTCTTTGGAATATTGATTTTGATAGTGTGTAGTTAACTTGGAGAATGAGACAGTTCACAGTTCACCCAAAGTCATAAACTTTATTAAATAAGAATTTCCATACTCGTCAATATATGCATATACAGTATTTCATATTCATACATGGTTCTTTATACTCCAAAACAAAACTTACACATGTTGATTCCTATTCTGTTTAATTTGCTTAGCAGTATATTTCAAATGAAAACAAAAACTCTCAAAGGTAGATAAAAGGCATTCCCTCTGTTTTTACTGAACAGTAGATTTATGCATATTTAAAGCAATAGACAAGGGAAGGAAGTGGTTTCTTATCTTAAAACTAATGTCAAAAGAATAATAGATTTATTTTTCTAGTTTGAAAATCACATGTAAAACTAAATATGGCAAAACACACATGGCCGGAACAGAACAAAGAGACTTGAAGATTTCTTAGAAGTTCGAAATGTTCATGGAGCAGCTTTTTCACACCTTTTAAAAATATCCCGTTTCCAGGTGACAGACTTCAGGACTGATGTGGAATAGCACATTTGTGTGCACAACATGGCAGCCGAGTGGAATTATTGTCTTTTGGGCAGACAAGATTGCTGCTTTGCTGGCTGTCATGCACACTGAATACAAACTGCGTAACGCTCCCTGAGCTCATACTTTTATGATGGAAACTTGTGAGCAGACAGTGGGAAAGGCACACAACGCCATGGAACCACTTCAGCCCATGGAGCTGGATCCTTCAATGCTGTTTTTAATTAAATACAAAGAGAAGAAAGCGGGGCTGAAGCCTTTAACTGAAATTAGACCTTCGTCAGTCCTAGTTCACTTTCACAACTGCCCTGATTATTAAGATGCTCATAACTGGTGAGAAAGACCCTTTAGACATTAGTTTTATCCTTCTGCTCCAACTCAAAAGCTAACATCTGCCTTTAAAGCTGGGGCTTAGCATTGAATATAAGCACACAGATATCACCAAAAAATCGGTTTCTTTTCAGCCTCCATTGAATACAAATCCATTCATTTCCTCCAAAAAGGAAATAAATGGGGGCTTGTTACTTGTACTTTATGCAGATGTGTCTCTGAATCACTGATGCTTCGGTAACAGAAGGTTTTGCAAGGTTGTAGTAGTGTAGCTCAATGATGGACACCTAAATCATCCACTTCAATTAGTCCAAAACACACCTTCAGGGCGCCTTGAGGGAAAATCGGCTTTTCAAATAATGATTTCAATTACATTATTGAGAGATGCGCTGAAACGCTATACAGGCTGTGGGGTTAAGTGCTGTGACCCCTGTGAAATGCTGCGGGCTGTATCCATTTGGTCCCAGAAATCCTGTACGCACTCCTCCGCATACTAAATGTAAGTATGGCACTGGCTTCATTACTGAACTTAATATGTAGGCAAAATTAGAGCTAAGATTCACCTCTATCTTTTTAGGAAAAAAAGCTACAGCTTAAAGTGCTACAGCTGCCACTTTAATTAAACAACCTTCATCTCTTACACGTGATGTGACATTTAATAAAATATCAACTTCTCAAATACAATAAATGGGCTTTAGCACAAGTTGGGTTTTGTCTAATCTTTTTTCTCCAGTTGCTATTAATCTTCATTTGAAATAAATTCTAACTAAATCTTAAAACTTAATAGTAACACTTCAATTTGAAATGCAATTTTTTACTGAAGGTCTACAGTACTTTTCTTGTGTACATCTTAGGACATCCTCAAGCACAGAGAAAAGAGACTTGGCCTCAGACTACACTGCATCAGGCTCAGACAACAGGTTTGATTTTGTCTAACCCTCAACCTTCAACTTCTGTGTGATCCACTCTGACCAATCAACTTGCAGACTAAACAGTGCATTGTTTGTGTTAACTGAATTTAATATCAAGCCGCCAAAACAGACATTTAAGTTTTACAAATGGCCATGGTGGAATTGGTGACACAGAAGAAAATATAGTACTAGATTCAGATTTTACTCTTTACTATAAATACCTGATTTCAAGTATATCTATTTTCATTCACTACTGTTTTTTTGGTGTAAATCATGCACTGAGTCGAATGTATTCATTGCATCAATCCATGTTTTCTGTCTTTACTGTGGACTCGAGCTGTTGTAAAGGGTGCCACTACCATCCTTTTTTTATTGCACAGATTTATTTGATAGATGCAAATATTTGTATAAAACATTGGAGTGCATTAAAAAAAACATATAATAACTTTGATTAAAAAATAAAATTGTATAGATTAAAATAAAACGTACAGGGTAGCAATCAAACCAAACCACTCACTAAAACCTTGAGCTATTTCTGAAAGTGTTTTTCAAACCTTTGAGCCACTTGAGTTTCCTCTTGTTGAAGCACTTCATTAGGATGAACACATTTATCTGTTTAAAAACTGAACAAATAAATCAATAACACTGAACTAAATAGTGCAATAGTTACATGTTTTCCACACATTCTTTTGGTGACAAATTGATTATTCTTTTGCAAATGTTGAAAAGATAAAATGATGTTTTTATATTCCATATGTATTTAATATTTGCATATGTTTGTAACACAACAACAAATCCTAATTACACTTTCATAAAAGAGTAAAAAAAAACTAAAACAAGCCAGTAGTTGCAGGTAATGCAGTCCCTAATAAGCACTTAGCCTAGACAACAACAGCCGCCAAATGGTTCCATATTGCAGGCATTCATTATTCACAGCAACAATGCTTGTTGCACTACAAATGTTCATGTCTCCACCATTATCTACCAACTGACTCACATCCAATTAGACTATAGAGACTACACAACAATTAGTGCATTTGTTGGACATTTCTGTACACAGATAAGCATGTGTTTATAATGATATGGAACAAAAATTCAACACTCCATGTTCCAGCACCTGCTGAGCGCTGTACGGTTTTGGACAAAGAAAACAACATATTCAACCCCACAAGCAACTTTATTGGCAATATTCCTCTGGATTGATCTGTTCTCAATATTTCACCTCACACTTTCAACCACAATACTGTAAGCATCAGCTTTGCAAATCAATGTTTAGAGAACAACTCTCCTATGTTGGGTTTTTCTATTTAAACTGTAACTTTAAAATAGGACTTGACAAACAAATGTGCAAGTTGTGTTTATGGCTTTGTGGTATTTTCCAGGTAATAACTAAATTTCATGAGAATGAGCTTTGAATGTAGAGAAGCATGCACTCAGCCACACCCTGGAAGTAAACATCAATATCTCCGAAGCTTAGTAAATGCAAATCTCCAGAAATACAAATCAAACTTTATAAGGCTACACCAACGTTATCCAGCTAACCTAGAAAATCACACATTCACTTCTTACCAATTACTTTAAATATCACCACTCTAATCTATAAAAGGACAATACTGTTGTTTTAATCCAGTTTGCCTTTTGCTTTAATGAGTTTGAAATGAGTTGGAATTTTGTTATATATATGATGGTTAAAAGTTTTTATAAAAATACTCCAGATAGATCCAGCAATGGCTTCCATTGTCCTTTAAAGTAAATTCTGTGTTTGAATGACATGTACGTACAGTATATCAAAACATTATGTAATATGTAATAAAGGAGGTACTCAGGGAAGCCAGATGCCTATTTTTGTGTTTGACTTCTGGCAGCAACATGTTTTCATGTCTCACCTTCCTAACAGTTGTATTACAGTCCCTCTTTCCCTGTCTTAATTAGCTATGAGTAGACAGATGTGAGAAATATCGAAGGTCACTTCTGTTGTTTAGCATCCGGACAGGATCTTGAAGACACAGATCACCAGCTACAAGTGCTAGCTAGCAGCCACTAATGAGGTCAGTCCAGCCTCTCTGTACGACTCGAAAGGCCACGGCAAACTTAAAAACACTGAACTTTGCAAAATAACAAGCGAGGCGGGAGGGGGCGGGATCTCCCACACAGTGCATCAGTAATTCACAAGTGAAATATTTCATCCTGCACTAGACCCCTCTTATTTTCAGGAATGTCATTTTTGAGTCCTGTGAAGGAGTTGGGTAGAGACATCCTTCCAGACATCAATTATTAACCAAAGCTTACATCACAACCTCGTAGATCAAAACAGTAAGCTTGTAAGATACTAGAGGGCATCTCTTATATTTAGCGCTGGCAGAGAAACACAAACCTAAGACAGAAAGGTTAGGCGTTTGAAATGTGATAGGAACTCATGAGTCTTTGTAATTTCCCTGACAGGTACACGATATGGCAGAGGAACACTGTAGGCTATGTGAGTCTAGCTTTGTACTTCTCTATCAGAGGCAGAGGATTTGCACTACCACAGAATAAGGTTCCTGTGAAAATGAATATTTTATGAAATTGCTACCAGGCTATGATTGGTAGTATAAAACCACATTTGCATTCCAAACTGCCCGATGTGCAGAAATCTCATCATTATCATTACTTTGGATAATTCTGAAAGTAGCCACAAGTCTTAAAACCTGTGGTGTATTCTGTTGTCTCCCTTGAGGTTTGTAATCACAAGCAGGTAAAAATATTTACCCTAGGTTAACAGCACTGTTCCCTGACTCATTAGAACCCTATTTAGAAAACGGAAGAATACATTTGCTTTCATGTCCTTTTTTTATACTACTAGTGACGATGAAAAGGTTTTCCCTCGCTTCTGAGTGCTTCTAATAATGATGAAAGACTGTTAGCATCTTCACAGTATATTTCCACAGGAAATACAGCTATTTTTGGGTGCTTCATTCAGTCCAATGCTCTAAGAGAGAACTTTATCTCATGTTTTTAAAGCATTTTCCTATTGCATCTTAGCATTGAGACTGAAGGTCATTGCTCTGTTCTGCTTTAAGCACTTTTGCAAAACAAAGACATTAGAGGTGAAATGAATAATGTTGAGTGATTTCTCTGTAAAAAGTCTGGACACTTGCCTCAAGGATGACTGCGTCACTCTCCAAGCGTTGTAACCTATATTTGTTTGAGTCAGTTTTAAATGCCCACAGGCTTGCAAATAAATAAATAAATATGACATGTTAATACACACATATTTCTGGAATTGTTTAAAAAGGACTAGTGTTTATATTGTTATTGTCACTGACACTCGCAGTGGAACTGAAATAAAAACATACAACAATGTGAGTCTCCCAAAGCATACAAATGTTTCAAGCAAAAATAGGCCTGCTGCCTCTGCATTCCTGATCCAAAGAACCTGTCACTCTCCACCTTGTGACACAAACAAACTGGAGCCACCTCAGGTACTCGATGCTGATTTGCATTTTGTATCAAGTTCTTTGGTCCAGCGCCAGCACAAGCATAAAAAGCTCCCTCCCCAGTTATGGAGACCCTGATTGAAACTGTAAGCAGAGCGGAGGCTCTCTCGGTGTGCTCTCTCTATATAGAGAGCTCATTAGTTGGAGAGACCTGTGTGCATTGTTCCAAGTCTGCAGAGTCAGCGAGGGAGCCACTCATCACTCCACACAATCCAGACTCCTGCACATCTGGTCTGGCAGCTTCAGGGTGACCTGTGCACACACACAGAACACACTCCCACATGCAAATATTGGCACAGATGCAAACATCAACTTCCACCAGCGCACAAAGAGGACCAGACGCCCGTAGGCGCACCAGCCCTGCTTGATCATGCATGCATTGTGCTGTCATGAGATCCCAAAAAAATATTTTACCCTCATTTCTGCTCACACACAAGCGCTGCCCCATATCATGGCTGATTTACAGGCCATTTTATATCCAGCTGATGTGGCCACCTCCAGCGCTGACCCTGCACTGGCGCTCTGGGACAAGGGTACAGTGGTTGGCAGCATTCTCTAAGAATCCCTAAGCACTGGAGGCAAGTGTCCTGTCAATCTTTACTTACGAGTGTTTGAATTGACAAACTCTAAATGCACACTTTTCCATATAGGTCAGCTCCTATTTCCACTTCTATAAACGATACTGGCAGCTTGTCTGCAGTGCAGCGTGTTTCACACGCCCAAGCAACGGCCGCTCTCATCATGTTTACAATATTTTGTCAACTAACTAAAATCTGTAGGCTACTACTCTCAGAAGTCTCTGGATGCAGGTAACTGACATAATGGCACTTGGAGAAAAACAAAATGAAATGGATCTATTCCACAGCATGGCAGAGGGCGTACCTCTATTGAAAAATGTCAGCGTGTATTCTATTGACAGGCGCGCTGTATCTTCCTATGTCAATGTCAAGACACACTGCAGAAAAAGTTAAGGCATGAAGTGAAAACAACAGAACAGAAAGCCACATATTGACCCAGTTTAAGGGCTGCCATTTCAAAAAGACAAATTTAATCAATGGAGTTATTTGATCAGCTTTCACATAATGACATTTACTGCAATTAGATATCAATACTTCTAAATCTTTTCACTTGTGTTCCTGGTGACTGGACATGATGTTTACTGTGTCACATTATGCTGCATGAAGCCATAGATTAATCTCATATTTAATAATGGAGCACTCAGTGAAAACCTTTTTGTTGTTGTTGATCAGCAAGACTGACTTCATAACTTAACTGCTTGAAGGGAAATTTCTATTACAAATATTACATAGACATTTGAGCAAAGAGTCAGTTTCAGTATGTGAGTTAGTGAAATCCCTATACTCAGTTTTTTTATCTTTGCATTGCTTATTGTGTTCTGTGACATAAACATAAATGGAATCAGTCTCTTTCAAAGAAATATGCAGAAAAAAATGTCACATTCTAAGCTCCTGTTCAGGTCTTCTTGCAGCTTACAATAAGCAGGTATGATTAGAGACTGCTAAGGCAACAGATGTTTGGGGAAAGGTATTTAAGCAGCTTGGACAGATTGGACAGGATTAGAGCACCTTCAATCCCAAAATGTTCAATCAATAAAGATTCTACTCATGCATTGTTTCAGGATTATTATCAAGCTTAATATTGCAGTTGTTCATCCCTGACAGTGATTTCAGATGAGCTTTAACAACTGTAAATTGTATTCCCTGGCTGCCACAACACCTCTACTGAAATCTGTTAATTGGGACAGCGGTGCATATTCTCTATAGCCGAGAAATGGAAAAAAGATAGATAAAGAAAAGAAGAGTGTGAGACTTGAGCGTCCCAGGCTCGACTGTCATAGCACAACATACTGCGTCTCCTCTGAGATTTACCTCTGTGAAAAGCGCACAGAAAGGCACCGAGACTTCTCAGCTTAGTTTGTATCAGAGGTGTGAGAAAAGAGGGACTTGTCAAGGCCATCAGAAATGTATTCACAAACCAATGCAGGTTCAAATTAGTCGAGGTGAGGACTCACAGTGTGACGTCAATACACTCTCTATTTATGGAAGCCTTGGTGTGCGGTTTTGGTGAGATAACCCTAACATTTTATTTGAATGCATGACCTCATCGACTGCAGCCGTAGCAGTACTTTGTTGTGAAAGACTGAAATAAGAAACATGACACAAATGAGCAGCAAGCACCACACTTGGGAGACAATCAGAGTGCAGTGGGTTCTCAGAACATTAGTCTCGTGACAGCATAGGAAAGATTGCTGGGATCAAAGCTGTGCATTTTGGAGCAAACTTCGAAATAATGAATTTAAAGGAGGATTATACTTTCTATACATCCGTAGTCAACAAAACTGCCCATCAGCAAGTGTATCCTAGACTTTTTTGCAAAATTCTCAAACAAATTTGACATCAACATTCAGAAACTGTAAAACCTCATCATCAATTGAAAAATCTACATTTCTGATGCGCCTAGAACTTCCCCCACAGAAAGGTCAATACACAATACAACTCAAAATGTATTTGTTGGAAAAACAAAAAAACAGCAAAGAATCAGGTGGATCACAAGCATTTCAAAGTTAAACTGGTGAACAATTCATAAGCTGCCTAACATTTGTTAGAGTGCATCTGGTTCAGGAGCTCAGTTGGGTCAAAGTCACCAAACTTTCAAGTTTTCTTATTGTCCCACTTGGGGAAATTGGTTTTGCGGCAAATGCTCTTCGAAACATACAACATAAAAGAACACATCAACAACAACCCAAAAGCAGGATCAGAAATGGAAATCACTAAAAACTCAATAATAAAAACAGGTAGAAATTACATTAAAAACATGAACATACAGTGTGCAAACAAGCAGTTATTTTTGTGAAAATGATTATAAAGTGCTAGGTGCCATTTAAGTGCTTCACAGTTGTTGGTAAAAAAGGACATGTCCGAGGCCCCCTGGTGGGTCGCAAAGGTACTGTGGTGGGGCTAACACTAATTGTCCACATAAGTACATTAAAAGAAAATTTGTTTGAAAATACCAAAAAAAAATATTTGCATATCAGTTCTTCTCTGTGGTGTTGAAAAAATATTATTATTAAGCAATTTATAGCCAGCAGCCTCTTGTTTGTTGTGTTTTTGAAACAATTTCAGAGAAATACTTACTCTTATACTCTTATATTAGAGTTAAAGTTTAAGATTGGGGGCCCTCACAGGATTTTCTGATTCTTAGGGGGGCCGTGGCTATCTCTCTTTGGGAATGGCATGGTCCAGACCTCACTTCACTGAAAAGTAATCAAATGGCTGTTTTTAAACAACTATGTTACGTCTGTATTTAAGTGTGCAATAAAGAAATACAACCTACAAAGAGCTTAGGCATAGAAATGTGATGTGGACAATAGTAGACAGCAGATCCTGTTCTAAATACAGGAGCCCTCACAGTTAGTGAGCGTGCAACTCATCAGTGGGGTTGTTTTACTTTTGTGCTTAATCCCTTATGGCTTGGATTACATGGTTCAGAGATGAATTTTCTAATTTCTATTCTATTTTCTATTGTTTTCCCATATATATATATATATATTTTTATTATCTTATTGTGGGAGTTATTAGAGGGTAAACTGACTTTGGTGCTACATTATTTAATACTATTCTACATAACTTACTATACCATACTATATCATACTATACTTAACCATATTATACCATACTATTTTGTGCTATACTTAACTATACCACACCATACAAGTCCTGGTGTTATGAGAAATCTGAAAGTGATTGCAGTGATTGTTTTGCCGATTGTTCTCGTATGTGTTTTGAATAAAGATCTAATGTCCGGTAGGGGGTTGTCATGGGAATGCATGAAAGTAGTCCAATTTTAAGATATAAACCGAGTATTTTGAAACTTTTAATGTGAAATGAAATAATTAAAAGGCAACACATCTAAAGTCTCTATTCTGAAAGGAACTGAAACTTTTATGAGGCCCATCCAGTTTTTTGATGCTTGACGTAGGAAGCCGAGCCTTCTCTGTGGCATACTTTCTGACTTTATAAATAAAAGATGACGTTCACATGGGTGTGTTTAAGCAACAAAAAAGAAGCACTGTCAGGCTTGTTCTACAATGATTTCAAACATCTCTTGAGTGAAAACAAAACAAAAAACACAAAACAGAACTATTGTAACTTTCAAAAATATGTGGCTCATTTTAGTAATCAAAGCATGCCCTGACATCAACAGATTCATCAAAAGTGAAGTTTCTTAAGGTTCTGATCTCATTATTCTTGCAAATTAGAGCCCTAATGACGGTTTAATTGCACTGTGGCACAGAGAAAATGTATTCATTTGTTTGTGAGATTCAACGCCTGTGGTGGTTTTCATTAAGTCGTTTAAAGGTGGCTAAGCCATTAGTTCTTCTTATAAAATTATCTGTCACAGCAGCTGTCACATACTGTAAGTCAGAAAGGACAATAACCAGGCCATCAAAAGTGAAGTTTCTTAAGGTTCTGATCTCATTATTCTTGCAAATTAGAGCCCTAATGACGGTTTAATTGCACTGTGGCACAGAGAAAATTTATTCATTTGTTTGTGAGATTCAACGCCTGTGGTGGTTTTCATTAAGTCGTTTAAAGGTGGCTAAGCCATTAGTTCTTCTTATAAAATTATCTGTCACAGCAGCTGTCACATACTGTAAGTCAGAAAGGACAATAACCAGGCCAACAGAATTCAAATATGGAGCTTTGTAAATACCAGAAGAATGAAAGTTTGTTTCTGTTGTGAGTCTATTGTAAATGTTAATTATATATTATACAGTGAACTCTTCTTGTTTCATATTCTCTTTATAATGAAATGCATTCTACTCATGTGTGATTAAGATGCTCTGTTTAATTAAAACAGCATATGGATTTCTCATTTTGCATCATCAGGACCATACTGTATGTGGGTCCCCATAGTTCATACTGTCGTTGTGTCCTTGGGCAAGACACTTAACCCACCTTGCCTCCATTGGTGTTCCAGCTGTAACACTGGTGCATTTACATTTATTGCATTTACATTTATTCATTTAGCTGACGCTTTTATCCAAAGCGACTTACATTGTTCTAATATAATTACCAGTGTTATAGCCACTGGAGGCAAGGTGGGTTAAGTGTCTTGCCCAAGGACACAACGACAGTATGAACTGTGGGGAGAGCGGGAATCGAACCGCCTATCTTCCGGTTGAAGGACGACCGCTCTACCCAATGGAGGCTTAATGTAAGTCGCTTTGGATAAAAGCGTCTGCTAAATGACTAAATGTAAATTACTAAATGTAATGCTGAACAATTCAATGAACCATTCAATGAAACCATTTCAACTTTAGAAAGAAAACATCTGAGAGTGACAGTGACACTGAGAAAACGTGTTTAAGGTAGTAACCCTAAATCGGTTACAGTTACACTGGTGGGAATGTATTAAATATTTGAATTTAAAGATTATTTTTGCTT
Source organism: Perccottus glenii (assembly GCA_024416835.2). Taxonomy (NCBI): domain Eukaryota; kingdom Metazoa; phylum Chordata; class Actinopteri; order Gobiiformes; family Odontobutidae; genus Perccottus; species Perccottus glenii. The sequence continues at coordinate 18,124,982 of CM044552.2, read as the reverse complement.
ATTTTAAGTTATAAACTTATGTGATAGGAAGCAACAATCTTTATTCTTGATTTAAGAATCACATTTAAGTGTTTTGGCCACATTTACACCTTCTTAACTCACTTAAAGAATGACTCTGGAGGGACTCGAACCCAAAACCTTTGAATTACTGTGCCATTGCATACTCAAGGGGCTGACAAAGTTGGCTTTGTGTGGGGTAGAAGGCATTTAGCATTGACTACTTGACTAAGACTCTTTTAGTCCAGCATGGCTTGACTCTTTATTCAAGTTACGCCTTAAAGGAAGACTCTGGTGGGATTTGAACCCACAGCCTTCGATAGCCTAGAAGTACAACGCGCATTCCATTGCGCCACAGAGCCCCATTCTCATATATCATGTGTGGCTAACTCACAACCTTTAGCATACCCAAGGTGCTGACAAAGTTAGCTTTGTGTGGGGTAGAAGGCATTTAGCCTTTAAAATATTTGATTTAAAAGTCTTTTGTTTGTTTGTTTAAGTTATACACTTATGGGATTGGAAACAACAACCTTCATACTTGATTAAAGAATCAAATTTAATGGCTAACCATTAAATTAAATTAAATCTAACCCTTTAATTCGAACCCACAACCTTTGGGGAAAAAGAAGGTGCAGAAGAAGGTGTAACCTTTAAATTACAGTGCCCTTGATAGCCTAGAAGTCTGAGGCACTATCCGTTGCGCCACAGACCCAAACCTTTAGCCCAGGTGCTAACAAAGTTAGTTGGGTATTGACAACAACTAACGATCACAGCCTATTCTCTGTCTATCCATACTACAATCTTATTTAGACTTTTGGCATGTTGGCGCAAAGACAAAGCATGTACAGACCAGTACATTTTCTGACCTTGAATCAACTCTAAAATTTAAGCGATTGCAAATGCAAAGATTGGTCCTAGGATGTCCTCCCCATTTTACCTTTGCTGCACAATGTGGGGTTTTAGGATTTCACTTGGGATCCCACTGTGTACATGTCATTTTGAGTCACTGTCGAGCAGGGAGCCAACTTGACTCATTAAAAATAAATGTATCGAAGGATCAAAAAAATCAATGCTTACAACAATGGAATATATTTAGTGGGGACTCAGCAGTGACCTAGGGGACTTCTCAGTCAGCAGCCATAGCATGAACTCATTAAAATTATTGAAGTTGGTCTTCAAAGAGCTACGGTTCAAACCCCATGACAGCAGACTAATATGAATCAGAGCCTTGATACCAAAGCCTGGACCTTAATTCTTTCATTTAACCATACTCTTCTGTGATAATGACAATGGCAACTAAAAGCACCAGGTACTGCACCCAACCCTGGCAATAATTCAAAACCCAAAAGGGCTTTTACATTTCATATCTCTTAGATTGATTACAAAGAATTATAAGTTGAGATCAGCTCATGTTAGACTCACTATAACAAGACGTCTTTCTTATTAGAGAGAAATAAAGGAGATTGCTGCAGAAGGTACAGTACAAACAAAATGCCTGGTTTATACCTATAGTACCTATAGGTATAAACCAGTACCTCTTCAGGGCCAGCTTTATTAAATGCTTTTTGAGAAAGAGGCACAAGGCACAGTCCAATCTAAATGAAACATACAAAAAACTGTTTTCTATGATTGTGTTCTCAGCTCACCTAGTCGAAGTAATTCAGTAATCAATGATTATTTGTTTGGTAGAAACCTGTGACAAACAAATGATTGGTTAGTTTATGTGAACTAATACGTAAATTGGAGGATTATTACATCTTTATTGTGATGAATTCTGTAGGGGTACTGTGGCTCATTGGTAGAGCTGTCCTCCTATTACCAGAAGGTTGATGGTTCAATTCCTGCTCTACCTAGTTAATACTGTTAATCGGAGAAGGCTGTGAGTGCCTTGTGTATGGCTGCCCCAGTTGTCAATGACAGCATCATGTAAAGCTTTGGGTGCCCAGGAAGGGTACTGAAAAGTGCTATATAAAAAATTAATCATTTCTGTAAAGGAAAACATGTATCTCTTATATTCTCTGCCCTGCTAAAGTCAAAATGTAATCTGTGTGATCAGTTTAAAGTAGCTATTAAATACCAGGTGTGAATGTACTAGAGATTCTGAGACCATTGTTCCAGACATATAGAAATGTGGCACTAAATCAGATCCAACAGAAATATAAGGGGGATGGATGTCAGTAGAACCGCTCCTTACTGATGAAACACTGAAATCATCCACAAAATAAAATCACTTTTGATCACAACATAAAGTAAGGCAGCAAGTCAACAATCTTTAGGAGAAAGGTGTTCCATGTGACTGTGGCTTTGGAAAGATGCCAAACAACACAGAGACAATCTGAGTTAGTATTAGTATTCTCATAACCTCCCTAACCTAATCTTTAGTTTGAATGTGGCCTGTGTAGTCAACAAACTCAATACATTTCTAAATTAAAACTAGAATAAAAACCAATAAATATTTGTATATTTATTCAAATCTTGATAGAATGGGTGAATATAGCTTTGACAGAATTGTATTTTAAGTTCAGAAAATGGTTTTCCTTGCAGCCTGCTGTTGTTCTCTTACACATTGATGAATACAAATAACCTGTTAATGTCCCAGAAGGCAGACAGATTGTCTGTATAGGATGACTGAGCATTGTCTCATAATGCAACATCTTCTTTTGCTGAAATTTCGCATATCCATTATCAGACTACTTTTTCTGTTTGACGAAACACACCTCATGCTATTGCTGTTATATAACCTCATGTCTGGCCATTTATCCTGCATTTAACAGCTGTTTTTCTCCATTATGGACAATTTAACTTCATTAACATCCCCTTCACATAATGAAAAGCCTCCAGATATTGATATAGAATGGTTTCACACTTGGTTTAGCAATGCTTTCAACATAAAGTAAAATCATTAAGGCTTTTTCTCTCATTTCCTCTTGAGTGGGTGCAACACTGCTGCCAGAGATGAACTGTAAGTGAGAATTGGAATTGTCAGCTGTGGCCGGGTAAGTAAAGTAAAGTTTGAACTCGGGAGACTGTGTTTGCTACATTGTCATCTTGACAAATACATGTGACTGCTTCTGTGCTTTCATCTTTAAAGATGCAAAGGGAGTACATAAGTAAATACTATTATTCTCTTAACTTAGCTAGCTGTGGAACCATAATGCTTAACCAAAGTTTATTTTACAGATGGGCAAGTTTGATATTAATTTTATTTTCAGTGACAAGTTTCCTATCTTGAGTTGTGTATATGTGACCTGGCTAACAGAAGTTTTCACAGGTATGTTTCCATTTCCATTCCATTCAAAAGGGGTACGAAATGTCCCAAAAAACCGTATCATATTACTTTGCAATGTTGTCTCAAATGGAACAGGCAAAAAAGTAAAAGTTTACTAAATGTATTTTTGCCTGAAAATAACCATCACTGCCTACATTGCATTCAAAATACTTAAATACTCCTGAATAGTTTCAAAACCAAAATCAGAAACAATCTTCTACTGTTCTTTGTTGCAGCACAATATGGCTATCCCTCCAGCCTCTTACACCGCAACAAAGGAGGATTTACTCTGTTAGCATCCAACTTGTGAAAGTTCACTTTTAAAACATTTTATTATTCATATAGAAGCACAACTTATGTGGCATGTGCATGACAATGTTTATGTAGCAGGTTTAGAGCAAAGTGGAAACAAGCCAGGGACTACATGTAGCAAACCGTGCTGTACCCAACTGACAGGTACCACACCACAATGTATATAAATGCAAATAATGAGCATGTAGAATGATGTGCTGTCTGTGCAGTAATTGCTTTTGCAAATTTTCAGTATGAATAGTATAAAATCTGACTTTGTGCCATGATGGGCCCTTAAAAAACAGATATTGGGCAAGCCTATTCTTTAACCCTCCTGTATCCTTGTCATCTTCATTGAGACTTTGTATATTCACATTCATTTGCCCTTGCATGACACTCCACTGAGCACAATGTGGCCATAATACACGAGTACGTATCTCTCTGATAAAGAAAAGACAAAATGATGCATTAAATGATGTCTTGAGAAGCCATCTGTGCCCCCTTCACTTAACACAGAGTCAGAGCCGAGTGCTTGTGGTACAATGACATGATGTCTTCCTCGACCCTGTAAAGTCTCAAGTATTCAATGGTAATCAAATCAAGCACAGGCCAGGGATCAGGACATGTGCATCCGAAGACACACGTGTACCTTAGTGGATTAGGTACCCCTTGAAAAGCTCAGGGGGAAGTTCGCCATTCAACAACGAACTGATATTTTACATTGCATTTCCACTTGAGGGAAAAGTACAGAGTGGAAAATTTGTTGATTACAATGTCTAAATTTAAGAGGCCACAAACAAGTCAAAAATATATTTGCAATTAATTTGGAGATAATTGAAAAAAAAAAAGAATTTTTCTAATTCAAACGGGGCGGCAGTAGCTCAGTGGTAGAGCGGCTGTCCTTCAACCGGAAGGTAGTAGGATCGATTCCTGCTCGCCCCACAGTTCATACTGTTGTTGTGTCCTTGGGCAAGACACTTAACCCACCTTGCCTTGGAGCACTGTCCGGCAGCTGCACCGGTGTGGTCTGCAACCTCAGTGTGTCTTCTATGTATAAACATGTAATAGGTTGCACCACCCTCTCACATTTCACTGCTGGTTATATATGCTGTATGTAATTTGGTATGTGACGAATAAAGTAATCTTAATCTTAGATGGTACGTTTAGGTGGCCAGAAATGTTGCACAAATAACACAGCATTGTAGTTTAGAGCACTTAATAGTTTTTGTTCCTCTAAAAGATAAAAAGGGTCAAACAACGATTGCACTAAAGGAACAATGAAAAGGTGCATTTTGCATCTTATTATTCCATTCCTTTATTACGGCAGAAAGTTTTGGCAATTACTTACTTACATTGTAATTTAAAGTATCACAGATCTCAGCGGAGCAATCATCCGGATCGTCTCAGTCATTAAAAGTCAGCGAATAAAACTTTTAATGATACATATGCTTGTTATTCTGAGAGAAAATGGAAACATAATTATTTCTTAGAACTTAACGATAGAAACCATTTACTGACCCAGAAAAGTATCCCAGCTTGTGTTACATATTCATACTCAGATCACCTACATTAGCAAGGTTAGGTCGGAACATTTCTTTTTACTATTTTAGTTTATTTCTCTTTAAAACATGCAGAGGGATTTACATGATATCAGCTGGAAAGGCAGACCAATGGCCAAAGAACAATTGATTACTTTTTGGTAGTGATCCAGATCTGGGACTTTCGCCATTAGCCAGTTATTGTTTCTAATCTATAACTATAAGAAGGAAGGTAAAGGCTGAATTCCAAAGCCTCAGGGTCTGTTTGTAGGGTTGTGGAATTAATTTAACACCAAAATGATAGGAGTGATGTCTGGGTGTATTTTTGTTGGCAGGCAGTTTTTGGCACACTCCTCAAGTCCTTCTCAGTTTGATACTTCAAAGTCTGCTACCTCTACCTCTAGTCTGGGCTTTAGCCAGGTTTAAGAAACAGCGGGACAAGAAAATGATGATCACAGGAGGGGATACGCTTTTAATGCCTTTCATTTTAATAAGGTTTGCTTTACTCTTCCCCTTAGCCGTGCTTCGTGATTCTTTGCAGAAGTCGTAATTGCCTTACCGGGATTGCGAAACAGCTCAGCACTCGGTAAGGCGCTGTCTTATAGATATATCTGTGCTTCTCTTCCTAGGGTAATTAAAGTTTAGAGACACCTCAGGAGATATTGTGGCTCATCAACCTAGTCAGCTTTGGCGCAGTGTAGTTGGTGATCTGTGGGAGGTCTGTTTTGTCTGTTTGTGAGCGCATTGTGGGGTCTACTTTGAAATGGAAGAAGTCTGAGGGCCGAGGAGTGGGTGATCAAACTGAAGAGCCTTTTAGGGAGTTCAAAGGTAGGCAGGCTTGAGTTAAAGTGCCACATGTCCTCATGATTTAATCTATCCTTGTGTATTAGTACTCCTTCAAGTGACAGTGGCATAATTATTTAAAGAATTTCTGGCTATTTTTGTCTTCATTATAATGCCACAAAAGGACATTACAGTGCTGCCATGGGATCATTTTAAGAGTGTCCTCTTCTTCAAACGTTAATATCACATAGCCATCTGTTGTCAAGCAAATTAAACAAAATAGACTCCTAATGAATCCTATTACAAAGCCAATCTGAGAGAGACATTGTGCAACAGCGACTGAAAGTGATATATGAAGCAAAAAGATGACAAAATGAAGGGCGAGTATTATGCTATCACTTATGATAATATCAATAAAGAACAAGATCTATGTATAATTAAGAAAGCCATGCATCCCGGTTGGTTTCACAAAGACCCCAACAACAGTTAATTGCTCTGCGCCTGAGACAGTCTCTTTGAGTGCTTGGAAATATGCTTTGACAGTATGTGTCCTTTATCCAGCATAGAGTGAAACCCCATTTGGGCTTTTTTATTTTTTATTTTTCACAGCCATTCTTTTTTTCTCTCAGCAGTAAAAAGGGTACATGCTATGTTTCTGTGAGAAGCTGCAAGGAACCAAGATTAGTTCAGCCAGTAACTATTTCATCCTATCAGTCCGAAGAGACAAGGGTCTAAATGACCAAAGCAAATTTTCTGGCAAGTCTTTGAATGACAAGAGCACAACACAACAAGCTGCAAAGACTCCTGAATACAAAGACGGTAGCCTTGTAGCCCTCTGGGAAAGGCTTTGATTTATTTACAAACTGTTGGGCTTTGTGCTAAGTAACAAGAACAGAGTCAAACACTAGTGAGGCATGCTTGTGTTGGTGCCTCTTGTAAAAGCAGCTAAAAGAAAGAAGAAGCCAGAGTTTCCCTGACAAGTGGCAGCTCATTTGTCTCAGCATAGCTACAATACTACTATCAAAAATCAAATGATCTTGCTGCTGCTTGTTGATAAAAGGTGACGCGGTACACATTCCATCATTTCAAAAGTGTGAGTGATAGGTTACATGTTTTGAAGTGCTCCTCAAATTTGATTAAAACTGATCCGACAAGTCGCCAAATTTCAGAATAAATATCTCTTGACTTGCGTGCTGTCTTTGAAATTCCATTACAATCCGTTCTACTCCATCACATCTTCACAGGTGAAGGTCTCTTGAAATTTTACACACAGCACAGTACTTTATTCTGTCTTTTTGCAGAAAACCCACTTAAAGCTGGTACAATCTTGGAGACGCTTCCAAACTACACTGGACTGACTGACACCTCTTTAATGCATTTGGAAAACATTCCAACGGCTTATGCAAGACTTCATGTTAGATTTTTTTTTTTCACTGTTACACCAACACACCTGGCGTCTGAAGACTTTTTTTTGTTGAGGCCAATTTTTGTGATCATGGCAAAAGATATAGATTGAACTTGATTGTGATGAATGTTTCTACAGTTACATATGAATAGGAAAACTTTTTGAACATTTACATTACAATATAAAATATAGGCTATGTTTTTTTCCCCCTCAGAATATATTAACAAAATTGTCTTTCTATTGTCCTCTGTACTGTTACTCACTGACAGTCGGCAGTGAAACATGTTGTTGTGGCCTGGTCTGAATCACCAGATCCCCAGCCCACTGCCACCAGCCACATTGTGACATGTCGTGCCTCATCTGCCCCGAGTTCCTTATTTTCCTCATTTCTTGATGGCTAGCTGAGCCCTGTCAAAAAACAGAATATAGAAAACAGAACACAGGGTCTAGTGATGGGAGGTGAGGCGACATCCTTTACTGTCATCCTATATGCTTATGCGTAGTCCTCACTAGATGGCAGTGTAACGCTGGGTTTTTGTTTGATTGGTTTGAACATCCTTTTCAAAAGTTTCTCATTCCTTGTTCTGAATCTCTCTTTCTCTGGATTATCCATCTCTGTATGTGACAAAAAAAAAAATCTATAAGTGAGCGTTATAGTGGTTTGGAGAATACTTCCAGACACTTAGCAGTTGAATGTTTACTCTACTAACTGCTCCTCACTGGACGGTGACCTCTGACCTCACTGCGTGTGCTCTTTGACCAGGATGGTCCGCTGGGGTGTGGTTCAATGATTGCAGAAAGCTCAGGAAATTAATGTTTTATCAGCCTATGCAAGGACAACAAAATCTGAGAGGGTGGGAAACCTAGAAAATGTCTAAATTTAACTCACTGGCCAAAGCCAAATAAAATAAAATGATCACGGGTGAATTTCCTGTTGTTTTTTTCTATCCAAACAGCTTTCCCACTAAACGGATATGGTGATGATGACGGTGAAGATATTAGATTACAGCAATTAAAGAATGGCCGTGAAGACTTAATAAGACTCGGCCCATGAATAGTAAAGCTTGTTGTCTGTGTATTTATCTTTCATCATCTAAGAAAATCCCATGTGCTTACTTTCCATAAGACTGCAATTCAGTTTACCTTGAGATCACCATTCGCCCTCATTCCGAATGTGTCCCTTTTGCAATGAGACCTTTGTAGTCACTAAAGCATGTAATTATCTTTATGTTCCTGCCTTCTACGCTGGAATAGTGAGCAGACATTTCAGCTGCCTTGTGTATTGAGTCTTTGCAGTGAAAGAGAGCAGAATATCCCACTCATGCAATCTGAGAAAATACGTGGGAGGAGGTGATAACGGGCAAACATTCACTGTGCGCTATGTCCTCTTCTACAGGAAAATTTAGTACTTGAACAACATGCAAAAGGGAAGATATGCCTCTCAAAAGTACAGACTTGGTTGGTTGAGATTGGTTGATTCTTCCCTCCGTGCTTAGATACAAACTGATTTACGCAAGTAAAACAAACGCATTGGGCCTTTTTATATCTAGACGATGGGGGTGGATGTTTCTCCCTCCCATTTTACTTTTTTCAGTCCAGTCCCATCTGCTGTAGAGCGTGGTCTCCTCAGCACCTCCTCTGACAAGTTCCCTTGCTTTCCTGTGAGACTAGGCAGTCGCTGTCACTGAAAAGCTCAGGGAGTTTTAGAAGATCAGAGGAAAAAAGCAGCAAGTTGCCTCTCTTCTGGGGAAAAGAAAAAACAGATGACCCTCTTCAAAGTGATAATGTAAACGGCTATCTGGAGGAATTGCTGGATCTGTGGGAGTTAAAAGCAAAACTGAAGAATTCTTCTGCTACAGGAAAAAGGCAAATACCCCGGCAACACTGTAAGTTTAATAATTTGACCTTTTTATCAATTGGAGAATACCGGAGCAAACAAAGGAATCAGATTTTTTTTATGTTGCCTTTGAAATTTTTGTGGAATAACATGCTATTTTTGTTGATGAGTCAGATGAAGGCCTGACACAAACAGAGTTTTTGAACTGTTGGGTGATCATGTTTTGAGTTTGCTACTTCTGTTATTTACAACGCTTTGTAGAGATCAGAGCATAAAGTTTACTCACATCATGTTAGATCTTTATTGCCTAACTGGCCTGTCTGCAGCTGCGTCAAGCCCAGCTGCAAAGCCCTAAACAGCTGCTTCCACTTAATGTCGAAACATTACTCTGAACAACCATTTGTTGATTTAAAATGTGGGCTGGATTTCATAATAGTAAGTGGCTGGTGATGTGAAGTATAGACATCCATAAAACTAAAAAAGGCAGGTCATGACTAACTTGCTTGCCCCTGTTGAAATTGTACGTTAGCAGTTAGTTTGCAATTAGCACTGTTTATATTTTACGACTGTTATGTTTGGTTAGGTTTTACTGTCACTGTTGTATTACTGTCACACAGAAAAATTTGGATTTATATATATATATATATATATATATATATATATATATATATATATATATATATTTATTTTATTATTTTTTTTTTTTTTTCTTGGTTAGAGTGTAATCTTTTCTACATCAAAATCCAGACCATTACCACAGTAATAAGCTTGATGGAGCCACAAACAACAGCTCAGTCTTGAGCATGGAGGCCATCCAAAGTCAACCACAGCAAAAACCACAGCCAACTCCTCCACTTAGACAAACCAAGTCTGTCTCTTTCCACACCATTGCGATGTGTTGCGTGCATGATTATGTGCAGGAGCGCACTGACGCAGTTGTACAACAAATGCTGTGACTGCACCGATCCAACTGTAACAATGTAGATTGTTTCAGGTTCAAAGTGGCCCAGTTTGTTGCCACCCATCCAGCTGTGGGAGTGGAGCAGGAACTTTTTAGAGTCACTGATTTGGATTCAGAAATTGTTCAAAAACAATAGGACTCATGTGTAACAAAAATAAAACGTGGAAGTAGTTTTCCTGTCTAGCGAGAGCGTGTATGCAAATGCTCCTTTAATTGTACAACATTCCAGGATCTTTTGTCAAGAATTATGAAAGTGCTTGTTAAATATCTGACTTCATTTTTAGGGTTTTTGTGCCTTAAGGTCAGGGAAAGAACAAAAAATGTGTCCCAAGTATCTGGAAAAGGGCTTTAACATTCTAAAATCTGTCTACTAATATTTCATTATTTGTCACAGTCAAACCAGATCTAGTTGTGATTTCAATCTCAGGGGAAATCCTCAATTGATTGTTTTGGCTTATAAAGAATCAACTGTTGCTTTGTAGTCTAATTACAGGATAAAGCAATCTTTTAACTGGTGGCGTAACCTGAAGGTATTTGCTTATGTTATCCCCACTCAATCGGCATGCAGTGTTGGGCTCTGCAGTCCAACACTGTGCTGATAAGACCAAAGTAGACGTGCCAAATACAGCACAGATACATGGTTTCCATAGTTACCAGGCTGGTAAAGATCAGAATGACAGCATCAATGTTTTGATTCTAGGTTCACAGAATATAATGCACTTGTTACATATTACTCAGGTTGAGTGCAAGTGAAAAACAAAGTTGTTCTAACACACAAATGTAACATGCAAACAAAAATGTGGATTTTTTTTTTTCTCATTTTGATTAAATTAACACGATGTAAATATGCAATGTTAAAATTCAGTCTGTACTTTTCTACTTTTGGCAGCACTGCAGCATTGCCTTAAATGTCTCTGATGCTGGTTGTTTTGCAGTCTGGGCTGTCTACTGTGTCCTCAGTTCTCACTGAAAAGATTGGGGTTATCAACCAACTTTCATGGCTATTTGAATCTAATCAGAATCTACTGTGTCAACAATGTTTTGAAAACAAGAAATGTATCTGGATAGTGGGTTCACCACAGGGGGGAGTTTGCAGAAGAAGTGAAGATTTTGACTGGAGGTGTCATGTTCAATATAAGGCCAGATATTTCCTACTCCAAGAAAAGGGATTTTAGGGTTTAGGTGATTTCACTTTCTGAATCAATATATATATTGTTTTAATGGTGGTTTCTTGTCGTTTTTGTATAATATGTTCTTTTCTTAGCAGTTTATTTCACATTATTCTTTAATTGATTTGTGTGAAAACTATTTGCATTAAAGTTGTTTCTAGTGGAATTGCAGGTTTGTGACAAGACAAAAGTTTGCTTTTATCTGTGGACGTCAATATCCTCTGCAGTAATCGGTATGAATGAACCATTTGACATTTGGTCAATGGTTTCAAGATAGGCTGCCCTTGCTGAAAAGTTCAAATAGTCAGCAAGAATGCGGGGGCTACCAGGAGGGAGCCTGTGCTGCATCTGTGTGTGTGTGCGCGTGTGTGTGTGGAGACATTTAAGCTTGTAGTTTCAGTGGGAACTCTGCCAGAAAACAGGGAGGCAGGGTTTCAGAGGTCACACTGCTCCAGAGTGAAAAACTTCTGCTTTTCATTACATCAACCCATATGTCCTCACATGTGCTCCGCCTCCCCAACTCCACTCTGCTTCCTGGAATTGTTAAGTCAGTCATGGATAGAGTCAGGCCCTTTTACTGTCCAAAATTTTCTCCACTAAATCAAGATTTCTGTCTGTGATTGTGTGTGATTAAACGTTTCATAACTCGCACTTGAATATTAACTGTGGAGGCTGACAGCAATACTAGCTTTGCTGGAGCTGAGAAAATGTCAAGATAAGATTCATTAATCTCCACAACTTTTTCTGTGTACAACAAAGCGAATTATTTTAGTCTTGTGGCTTGTGTGCTACAGTTTTATTATTAGTAGGGCTGCACAACATTGTGTGGTATACAAAAACTATTTTAAATATTGCAATAATGATATTCCCTGTGATGTCTGAATGCTCTTTTACGTAGGAAAAAGAACTATAACACTCCGGACTAACACTCGTCAAAGCAGGAGCTAAATCAGTTTTAAAGTTTATAAAGCTTAAGACTAAAGCAGTATAAAACAGGTCTAAACCATTGATTGTATAATAATTATGGATGATATCCGCCCATTGGTCCCCTATTCACCACTATTGTCATTACGAATGGGCAATAAAATGGCCGTTACATCCGGGCTTTTCGGCTTTTACTCCATAGTAAAACAATAGTTTTTAGATAGCATAAACCAACGTAATTTTCAAAAATTCACCCCCCCCAGAGTTGTCACGTAGTAAAAACTTAGCTCTAGAGACCGAAGCCATCTTTTGTACCAGGCTGTAAACATGAGTTTTACTCTTGTAAAGTCGCCATTGGGTTTCTCCTTATATTTCCGCTTTTGGAGCCTGCCCTCTGGTGGACGGAGGTATATCGCTGTATTTTGCTGTAAAATCACCGTATGGCGGCGCCCTTACACGACGACCATTTAAGAGGTACCATGGGAGAGGCTTGGTCTAAACTAGGATTAAATGTAGGCCTGAACCGGGCCTAAATAATTTTTTTTCCCATTTGGATGCACCAAATTTTGATTTAAAGCTTTGTTTTGACCATTTTGGATGATTTTGACAGAAACAAAAGTAAAAGTCCGTAAAAATTAAAGAGTATAGCATCATTGCAATACAAGTCATTCTTTGTGATACAAATATTGTGAACAATATTGAGCGAACAATAAATTTGAGATATATTGTGCAGCACTATTTATTAGTACCATTAACTGAACCAATTTGAACAGGGATATTTACACATCTGAAAGACAGTGTTTTACCTGCAGTGGATAGTCTGTGTGATCCCATTTTGAAGTTCAGATGTGGACTGAACATTGTTTAGTAAAATTGGTCGCACTCTAACCTGAAAAAATTATACAAATTGAATGGTGGGTTCATGGAAGGTAACACTGCTTTATCTTGACTTCTAGGTGCTATTGTTCAATACATTTACACAATCCCAAATCTCACAAGCCCCTTTTAGCGCTATTGTACTAAAGTATGGTCCATCTTATCTTAAGTAACGGTCATAGAGATATAACTGTTGCAATTCTCAATTTTCTGTATTTGGGTTTTATTTATTACATTTTTCTCCTCTCCCATGCTTTTTCAAATGTGTTACTTACTGTAGTTAATCATCAACAACTTGTTTTCAATCATCCATTGGTTTCCCATAAACCCCCCACTGAAATAGTTTTAAGAAAGTACGGTCAACAGCAATAACCCGTGACCTTCATCAAAGAAGAAATCAGATTAGTGTCCTTTCAGAAATACCTGCATGTATCTGGATGACAAGCTGGGCTGGGCCATTAATGTAGATGAGCTCCACAGGAAGGGACAGAGCCAGATCAATTTCCTCAGAAGACTTAGGTCCTTAAATGTATGCAGTACACTCATGCAGTTACTGTCAATATAGTTTATTTGCAGCAGTTAGCTGGTAGGGTAGTCTGAAAAAAGAAATAAAAGACACCTTGAAAAACTGACTGAAATGGCTGCTTAACAAGAAAATGTGGAGGAATAAAAAAGAATCCCCCCTCTGGCATTTAAGTATTTGAATGTTTTTAATTAAAAAAATAAGTAAACTTTAATGTGAAGAGTGATAGCATGCTTGACAGTTTAGCTTGTTTTGCACTTAACATGGGTCATGTGGCACATAGCCCAGTGGCATTATGGTCTGCAACTGTTGATCTAAGGGTGGAATCTGAAACAGCAGAGTCTTTTAAAGGGGCATCTGTAATACATTTATTTCTTTGAGCAAACATCCGCTGTTTTAGAAAACTTTGAGCTCAGGCATTGACTTCTTGAGGGAAGCACATGAACAGACTTTGAAGTGTTCTGTTTTGGTATAGCTGGGCCATATAGCTTTGATGAAATGCTCTACTCCGGGGGCTGTGGGAACAAGGAAAGCTGGTTATTTATGAAATAAGGTGGCAGGAGTTAATGAATCACACACAGACAGAAAGAAAAAGAGTGAGGGGGGGACCGAGGGAATAGACTTAAAATCACAGAACCACTGTTTCAAAACTTAAGGAGAACATCACCAATCCCACAAGGAATGTAAGTTACAAAGCATGACATATCTGCACAGCAAAACAACGGTGTAGGCTAAACTAGCTTAGGTAAGTCTACGTGACGCTAGAAAAAAGAGCGCCTGAAGCAGAGAGCATGAGTGGTCATTCCCTTTGTCCCGCTGAATACATAAGGCCTGGTGGTGGGTGGATAAGTGAAGTCACATGGCCACTTTTCCTTTTTCCCACACAAACACACCCACATCCTCCTCCATGCAGCCACACTCTTCTTCAACTCAGTGCTTAGCCACAGCGGGTAGTCTGGTCTGCTCCGTCTGGATCATACTGTAGCGACTGTACACGCCATGCGAACTCTTACAGCAATGTGATTCAATCGAGGATAGCACTCCGTCTGACTTACATTTACCTACATTTCAGGATTTGGTGTCCGGGAAAGTCGACTTTACAACAGTTTGGAAGAAGTTCAGTGCAGGGCTAAGTGCCTTTTCGAGGTAAATTATAACTTGCAGTCATACTCTTACCGAACCCTAATGAGTGTAATTTGGCGGCTTTTACAGAAAACTGAAATCTCGCGAAGTTTAGCCAAACACGCAGGAGGTATCTTGTTTTTATTATTGAACGTGTACACTTGACGATCACAGTGTTGCTGTTCTTGTAATTGTATCATTGTAATTGATTATATTTTAATGTTTTTTCTTGTGTTAAAAGCCTCTTGGTTTTAAATGTAGTCTAGATGTAGCTACCCCTCCTCCACCACATCCAGGTAGCCTACAGACGTGCAAAAGGTGCTAACTGCTATTCAAATAGATTCATTTGCATCAGGCCTGCCTCTGTTTACTTATGAGAATGCTTGCAGTTTCTTGGCTGCTGAGTGAAAGAGGGACTGTTTTCACACTGTGTGATGTAAATTGTTCTGCACAAGGGAACAAAATGTTAAAATGTGCTTGATTTCTACAAAGGGGGAAAAAACTTTGAAGGAGGGGAGTTGTAAGTAGTATATTTGAAGAGCATGTTCCTGTTGCTAAGTATATACACTTCTATAAACATGCTGTGAAAATGCATTTTGCACACAGCATCTGTGACTAACTTATCCATCCATCTGCAGATAAACAGCTCTGCACTAAGAAGCATCAATCATAACATTGTTCAGTTTTCTTTTGTCTCCATTGCTGTAATTACATGAGTCACCCCAGCTTTTCTGTTACAATAACATGCATTCCCATAACAGACTGAATACAAAATAAGCTCTAATGTTTCCCTTTTTATTTTTTTTACAGATTTCACAAGACCACTTGTAGGCTTCGTGACGATTATTTGGCAGCATGAGCCTGGTGGATGTAAGGCAGACGGCAGCGTCTCTGACCCTGCCACTGTCCAGCAATGACTTTGACCGAATGGACGACAATGACCCCGAGCACCTCCGCAGCAGGACCATGTCCCCAGACCTGAGGCAGGACTTCAACATGATGGAGCAAAAGAAGCGGGTTACCCAGATCCTCCAGAGTCCAGTATGTAGCCTGCAGCTCTTCATGTCAAGCTTCCTACACACACACACTTTCACCAACAATGAGTAATAGCATTGCTTTTAAAGCCAAGACTCCTCAAATGCCTTAAGATAGCTTTTGCTTTCTACTTTGTGCTGCACTACACTTTGCAGAAAATGTCTCTTGCTTCCAGTGTAGAGTAAATGTTCAGGGCAGTGCTTTGTTATATTTAGATTTAAACATTTAGCTATAATATTTATGAACCAGTTAAATGTATTGCACTGACTCTTGCAATTTATAAAAGATACAAGGTAGTTGTAGTGGCTGTGGAATAGTTTATAGACACGTTTATCTATAAGTTTAGTTATGATGATGATGATGATGATGATGACATTCTTAAAGAATATCTGAAGGATTTATTGTTAAAAAAATTCTCATAGCATTTTAAAATATGATCATTGAGTGAAGTATGATTAGATGATGGTAAATGGTATATAGTGTGTTTTTGTATCGGGGTATCCAAAGCACTTTTACATTCTATTTCCATTCTATTCACCCCATTCATACTGGGGCAGACTGATGGAGAGACAGGCTGCCTCTCTGACCACCAAACTCACCATCACCTCACACACTGGAGATAGGTTGGGTAAAGTGTCTTGCCCAAGGACACAACAACAGTATGAACTGGGGGGAGCAAGAATTGAATGGCCAACCTGCCGGTTATTGTTTATTGCTCTACCACTGAGCCACTGCGCTCTATGATGTTCAAATCAGTTAACCCCACACCAATGAAGTGTATGAAAATAAGACGAGCCCACACTCATCTGTGATTGCATAACAGGCCCAACGAGTGGAACTTCATCACCATGGGAACCGTGGTGGGATGAAGCAGAATGTTGGAGCTTAGCTGCAGCACACAGAAAGAATAGCCCTGTTTCATTGTAAAACGTAGACACAATTTACTGGTTAATGTTAAAGGCATAAATTGATGTTCCGGTTGTATCCAACCCCCTGCTCCCTGTTTATAGTGAACCCCTTTCACACATTGCAAAAGAGGTTTCAGACATCTTTAGTGATTTGTGTACACTTGTTAATAAGCTCCTTGATCGTTTTAGAGGAGAGAGGTTACCGTTGTGTACTCAAGTTGCTAGGATATAATGTCTTTGTCACAGTTTGTGTGTCTCCACTTCTTTGTTGCACATCTTAAATCTAGATGCTCTATTCTTGTATTTTTATAGGTGTTTAAAGATGAACTAGAAGGCCTGATCCAGGATCAGTTCACAAAGGGCAACACCCCAACAGGTCTCTTGGCTTTGAGACAGATTGCTGACCTGGTCATGGCCAGCACTGTGGGAGGAGCAGGCCCCTTGACTTCACCCATCAGTGAGTATTTGTGAATGTGATTGTCTTTATCTTGCTCACTTAAGCCCTGATTGTTATTCAGCGCTTGGACTCTGCCTGTCTTTATTATCCACACTGAATATTGTCATTGTCAGTGGCTAAATTCTCAGACTCTTGTGACTGTGAATAACACCAAATGGCAGAGAAGTCACAAACTTGTCAACAGTATTCTTCATTGTCAATATTTTCATTAAGCAGCCCGCATGACCAGCCATGGTAAATAATTACAGCTGTCTGTCGTGACAATTATGCTGCTCTGTGCCTTATGTTTCTGTAGAGGTCACAAGCTGCCTCAAAACTAAACACATCCATTTTAATAAAAAAGTAAGTCAGACAGTAAAAACTGTTTAGAACTGAGATGGTTATAAATTCTGCAATGCACTGGGTCCTGTATCGTTTGAAGGACTTATATGGGATGGTGGAACAAAAATACATGCCTTTATCTTGGAAATTCTCAGAAAAGCCATTTTTAAACCCCAGCTGCAGTGACTCAAGCTTCCTGCAGTGTTTTCAGCCTCATAGTGCATTTCTTGTTAGTGTAAACATTATTTTAGTTTTTTATTTATTTTTTTTTAAATAGGATTGTCTATGTTTGGTACGTAACCTCTGATGTTCTATGTGGTTTCAGGTTTAGGCATGGTGACTCCGGTCAATGACTTGTATGGCATTGAGTCGCCATCCTTTGCTAAAGGGGAGAAACAAAATCGCTGCAGGCTAGCCAGTCTTTACAGGCTTGTTGACCTCTTCAGCTGGGCTCGTTTTACAAGTTCCTACATTACTGTGAGTACAAAACTCACCATGCTTCAGTGCATTTGTTAGTGTATGCTAAAGATTTGTGTTTATGAGAACTTTTTTTCACCTCCTGAAAGGGAAAAGTGGGGTGCCTCTTATAAAAACTATATATTATTTATAGTGCAGAGCTGTCAGGTTTTGAATATGAACACTTTTCCCATAGCAACAATTCACAGCAGTGAAATATGTGATGAACACCTGAGATGTCAAGATGTAACGTAAAGATTTTCCCTAAAGACAAAGCCTAGAAAGCCATTTTTTTCAGCCTACATGCTGATTTTCAGGATGTTCAGAGTGAAGGCTTTTCCTCTGTGGTTCAGATTTCCCTCTCCTTGAATAGGTAAAGTGGTTTTCCCTGCTTTTGGAACTTGGATAACTTTTTAGAGTGAGCAATTTTTGGTCTCACTGTCTTTTTGACCTCCAAAGTAGCAGTTTATGAGGACAAAAACACGGCTGCATAGACTTAAGAACTCCAAAAATGTAATAATGTATTTGTCAATATTTGAATGTTGTCTTTAGTTGTATCTCTGTGTTTGCTGACTGTAAATAACTAAATTGTTTGTGTATTTTATTTTTTTAGTTGCGTGTCAGTAAGGAACAGGACCATGTTCTCATCTGTCCTCGTGGTTTGTCTTTTGCTGAGGTCACCACTTCAAATTTGGTAAGCACAATGACTTGGTTATTGGCAATGTTAGTTAACAATGTGTTTTCATACATTGATTTTTTTTTTTTTTACTATCAATCCCTCTGGTTAAAAAAAAATTATAAACAGAAAACACAAATTAATTTGCAATAATGCCAATAACATTTAAAGCTACAACATGCCGGATTTTCATGTAAAATCATTTACACACAACAATACAATAACATAGTTATTCTAAACCATTTTCATTTTTTTCACTTTTCACAGTAAAAATTTTAAAAGTTTTAAATTAGAAAAATACACCAAAACTTTGATAGGTGGCATTCAGGTTTAAGTTCAAAAGACAGAGCAAACCTGGGTTTGGCTTGTACTCAAAATGAGTACAATAATGCCTGTTTGAAGATTTACAGAAGGCATGATTAACCCTACTCCGGAATTTTCCATAGTACTAATAATGTCACTATATTGTACATGTGTATTTAATCCATTGAAAGATTAGATTATGTTGATTTTAAAACTGAAAGACTATATAATCTATATAATAGGGCTGGGAATCGATTAAAAAAAATTAACTAATTAATTGCACATTTTCTGTAATTAATTGCAATTAATTGTGTTTTCCCCCAAGCTTGTTATCATCAATATTTAAATTAGGGCTGGGCAACGATTAAAATGTTTAATCGCGAATAATCGCACAATGTTCTGTGATTAATTTCGCATTATACACAAAATGTAATAATGAATTAAAAATTAGTGTACTGCATACATTTTTAAAGAACTGCTATATGAACAAAAGTGCAATAACATTTGGTTTGCACTTTAAACAACACTTTAAACAAATAATGTGCTTTTTACAGCAGTTAAAACATTTCTTGTAAATCTGAACTTAAACATTAATGTAATCAAATTAAATATTAAAACCAAAAATATTTGCCACTGACAGGGCATTAATATTTTGTTTAGTTTGTTATAGAAAAACAAGTTCTGTCCAGAGCTTCAATCATAACATTATAACAATATAAACAATATAAATGTCTCTCTTGTGTTTTCATTACAGTCAGAGCATGTGAATGCAGTTCCGTGCGTTTCACACACCTCTCCCTTTCACTTGCCAAACTCAAGGGTGTATGGGTAATGTAGTCTCTGCTCTTAGTGGGACGAATTAGGAAGCATGCATTGTGAAGGGCGCTCTGGAAAGCGGCAGAGCAGGCAAAGGATTAAAACCTCTATTAAAACAGATGTCGAAATGAGCGTACCAGTACGCTAAAAGCACGTTCTGGGCGCACGGAGAAGTGGCGGTACTGAGTACAGGTGCGTACCGGCCCACTTAAAGCACTGTATGAGGCGGCTCATACGCAGTCATTCGCCTTTCCCCATACTAATCGGCCGACGTTAACGCGCGATAAAATAATTGTCGGCGTTAATTCATTAATGCGTTAACGCGATAAAAACGCGTTAACTTGCCCAGCCCTACTATATAAATGTTCTGTTCCCACAGTAGCCCTATAGTATCTAGACATGACTAGTTTCATACTGTGAAATCTTTTGTTTTCTCCTTAAGCCCTTGCATTATACCTACAACATACTGTATCTACTGCATTACAGCTAATGTGTGTCTGCTCCGTTTGTAGGTGAAAGTGAACATTATTGGTGAGGTGGTCGATCAAGGTTCTACTGATCTCTCCATCGACCATTTTGGCTTTGGTCCTCATGCTGCAATTTACTCCATGCGGCCTGATGTGAGGTGCATTGTCCACTTGTACACCCCTGCTACAGCTGCTGTAAGTTTGCCCCAAGCCATCAGTAAAGGAACTTCAATTTAATCAAAGCTGCTAAATATTAATGTTTCACCAAAGGCAAACTCTAAATCAAAAGGTGTCTTCTGCAAAACTATTTCCAGTAAAGAAATAAAAACACAAGGATATGAGAAATGTCACAATATAGTTTTATGTCTGATAGTTTAAAATGTGTCTCAATTTAATGCTGGTGCATTTCAGTCTGAGTTGTTTTTATCTCATGCTAACAGGTGTCCTCGATGAAATGTGGAATCCTGCCCATTTCCCAAGAGGCCTTGCTTCTGGGAGATGTGAGCTGTTTTGGTTACTATGGTAGCCTGGATAATAAAGAGGAGAAGGT
This sequence comes from Perccottus glenii, assembly GCA_024416835.2. Classification (NCBI taxonomy): domain Eukaryota; kingdom Metazoa; phylum Chordata; class Actinopteri; order Gobiiformes; family Odontobutidae; genus Perccottus; species Perccottus glenii. The sequence continues at coordinate 18,104,299 of CM044552.2, read as the reverse complement.
GGAGTTTCAGAAAGCCCTGGGCCCGACTGCCAAGGTACTGTCACAGCAAAAGACTCCTTTAGTGCAGCTGTCACATGGGTAATAAGTGAAGATGTATCATCTGTTGCCCAGTAAAAAGATTAAGAAGAGAATAATGACACACTGTGCCATTTCATACATGCTATGAATAGCACTGTCAGAAGATAATGGTCATCTTTTTGTAAACACACATTTGTTGTCCTTGATAATCCTTATACAAATGTCACATTATTTCTGCAGGATTAGAAAATGTTTTTATATACCTTTTATTACACTACAAATTGATACAGTGCTTTCATACATAAAGAGCAAAAGATGCGATATAGATAAAATTACACACTTAAAAAAACTCATGGAAGGTGGTGGTTCTTTTATATCAATACTTAAGATGTTAAATGTTAGCCATGCACTGAATGTTGCAAAATAATAACCACAAGTACATTTATTGTTTATCCATTGTTATTCCACTGACAAAGTTTGTTTCTTAGGTGATGATCTTGAGGAATCATGGGTTGCTTGCTTTGGGAGAAACCGTGGAAGAAGCCTTTCACTACATGTACCACTCACAACAAGCCTGTGAAGTCCAGGTAATATGCCAAAATTTCAGGGTAGTTAAATGTTATGTTAATGTAATTGATATCATTAGTGACAGATTAAATGTTTGTAACTATTAACTCAGATTTGGTTATTGGAAATGGCATACTAAAGCTCCAGTTGTAGAGTAAAGTGTGGTTACCATTAGAGTATATTTATGCACAGAGCCAGGTGGAACCCTGCTGTGCTGTTTAGACACTCTTGTTTCTTGATTTATGCCTTGCTTATGGTTTATACTATCAAGGTTTGTCTGGGCTGTATTTGATCCCTCTATTTTTGGCATAAAACTAAAAAAAACTAAAGTGGATTGCTTGAAAAAGACTACTCTTTCCAGTATAATGAATTAAAATAGTATGCTTAAAAGTGTAATGCATTTAATCGTAAAGAGAATTTAGAAAGTGTCTTTTGTTTATATGTAATTGTGTTTTTTTTCCCCCTTGATTAGGTCAGAGCTTTGGCGTGTTCTGGTGGTGTAGACAACCTTGTGCTTCTGGACAGAATGAAGTTCAAACCCCTCACCCAGGGCGTGGCGGCTGCCGGTGTGGTAATGGACAATGAGATCAAGTGGAAAGTGGGTGAGGCCGAGTTTGAGTCCCTCATGAGGATGCTGGACAACCTGGTGAGTGAACCATAACCTTTGCTCTGCATGATCAAGTTTCCTGTCTTAGTCATTTCCTCAGGAAGTGGCCGGTTATAAATATCAGACTGTTAGACTTATATTGGAAAATTATCTGTATAATGAAAATGACGTTGATTTAATGTCACTACACTATCAGACATAATAATTCCCAGTCTGTGTTAGCCGAAGCGACATGTGTAGTTGTTAGTGGTAGTGTAGTAATTTCAGGATTTCTGAGCTTGACTGCCTTTCTGTCATTTAAGCCTCGCTGTCCTAACCACACTACTAATGACCAGCATCTGACATCTTGTGTGGATACACAAGATGTCAGAACAAGTCTGTTTGAGTGTGCTACTATCTAACAACTGTGGCTTGAGTGGGCTGCAGCTGTGTTAGCTCTATGTGATCATAGCCCACCCACCCAGCCCCCAATCATAGCTTCCAGATGGTAACGCCCGCTGTGGGCAGCAGAGACCACACAATCACTCAGTGTGAGAGTTCTAGTACACTAAATTCTGAAATTGGCTTTGGCATGTTTGTAATGGAAGTTGAGCACTGCAGATCCACGCTTGACCAGTGCTCGGACCATTCTTACCAGAGTGTGGAGTATGTGGTCAAAGACACATAATTATTAATACAACAACAATAGAAAACACATGTTGCAGTCAGTTTAATTATTATAATTTTTTTTTGTTCAGTCTAGAGTTTTATTGTTATTTCTAACATAATTGAATGATTCTAAAGCAAAAATGCAAGGAATGAAAACACTACCAGCTAAAAGATATTATTATATTAATAGAAGAAAATCTCCCCTTCAAGTCTACAGTTATTAACTTAACATGTGAAGTGCATACAGTAATATTTACTGCTATGTTATGTCTATTCAGCCTAATGTCTATATGATGTACATTATAAAAACAAGGCTGGACTAGAATAATATATATTATTAGATTATATACAGTATATAATATTCATTCATTCATTTTTTTTCTACCGCTTAGTCCCGCTAGGGGTCGCGGGTTACTGGAGCCTATCCCAGCAGATTTGGGCCTGAGGCGGGGTACACCCTGGACAGTGGCCAGTTAGTTGCAGGGCTGACATTTAGACATAGACAGTGACAAACAACCATTCACTCTCACATTTATTCACTAGGGACACTTTAGAGTTGCCAATTAACCTGTACATGCATGTCTTTGGGCGGTGGGAGGAAGCCGGAGTACCCGGAGAGAACCCACAGTAACACGTGGAGGACATGCAGACTCCTCACAGAAAGCCCGGACCATTCTCGGCCGGGTTTTGAACTCACGACCTTCTTATTGTGAGGCAGGAGTGCTATCAGAACACAGTAGGCTCACTTTTGATCACGCTTTTCCCACTGCTGACCTGAGACTGCACTCTACACATGGAGCTCCAGTTGTCAAGTTGCTTTGCTTTCTTTGATGTATTGTTAACAGTACTCTACTTTAAAAAATCGAAGTTTTAACTTTCCCCTCTAAAACTGAGATCGTCTGCAAAAAAAAAAAAATCTGCTTGTGTATATATACAGCGCTGTTTAAATATTTAGAAGTATTGTGTAAGTGTATTCTGGGTGGCCCGTGCATCCCTAAAATTAAGTACCATTTACTGGATTTATTAGTTTTACCTAAACTGGATTGTTTGGGAACATTACAAAAATGGTCACTATCCAGAAGAACCTTTACATTTTGTCTAAAATTTTTTTACTTTGCGTGTGTTTTTTTTTTTTTTTTTAGGGATACAGGACTGGCTACTCTTACAGGCACCCTATTGTGCGTGAAAAACCTCGGTCGAAGAATGATGTGGAGATTCCCGCCACGGTCTCTGCTATGCCACCTGAGGACAGTGACCTAGGTTTGCACAGTCCATTTAAGTTTATGGTGCAGAAACAACAGAGAGAAAGGACCCGCTGGCTTACTTCGCCCAACAGCTACTTGAGGGTCAATGTCCCTGAACAGTCACCCTATGGGGATGTCAGCCCTAGAACCAAGACTTTGGTGAGTTAATTTCCTATAAAATTTGATTTTTTATATCATATTGTAGAGTGTTGGATGGAAAACATTTCAAGTTCAGAACAGTACTGTTCCTTTATATTTGTCTGCCCTCTTGTGGAAGGTTTAAGGCATGCACCTGAACATAATCAGATTTCTTTTGACTTTTATTACTTTCAGTGGATGAAATCAGCAGAGCCAGGCAACAGTAGTGGCACCCCAATCAAGATTGAGGACCCAAACCAGTTTGTCCCACTCAACACTGATCCTACAGAGGTTATGAACAAGAGGAACAGGGTCGGTTGAAATAATGACACCTTCAAGACAACACTAACAAATTTGTATTATAACTTTAGTGATGCATTTTAATAGTATTTCACTGTTTATGACCAATATGAATGCCACTAGAAGTTTTCTTTATTGGGTCATTTTATGTAGATACGAGAACAGAACAGAGCTGACCATATGACTTCAGGTCCTAAGTCTCAGTTACTGGCAGACATTGTGGTGGACACAATACCAGGACCAGTGAGTAGACTATTACATAAGTATTACAAGTACTGTCGGAACTACTGTTAAACAATTAGTATACAGCTTTTATTCTGTTCTTAAATATCTGCATTGTTGTTCTTGTTCCTCTTAGGCTTTTATTTATGAGGATGAGGAACAGGTTCGCTCTCTTCCCCCCAACCCCTTCAATGAGGTCACAGAAAGAGTGTTGGAGGAGTACAAGAGTCTGGTGGAGCGAAAGAAGCTAGGCCAAGAAGGTACTCACCTTTATCTTAATTTCTGTCTCACTTGTAAATAATCAAATGCTCTGACAATCTTTATAGTGGAAGTAGTTTATGCTTTGTGTATATGTATAAAAAAAACTGTTTTATTGTTTTACAGAAGAGGATGATGCTACAGATGCAGATGAAATGACCACATTTGATGGCTCCACTATCTCCCTCTCACTATCTCCTATAATGACTCCAGCTAAAGGTGATTCACAGATTATTTATTTTTTTAACTGAGAATAAGAATAACACTAGAATAAAATTAGTTTTCTTTCTGGGCTGTCTCAAAGTAACAGAAATGTTTTTGAGGTTTTGATCTATACTCTGTGACATGGTTTTATTTGTTGCAGACATTATTCCTAATGGGAAAGACCACTTGACAGATGTAGATGAAGATCTGAGCATCGATGTATCCAAACTGAGCATGAGCACTTCAGAAAGTTTGGAAATCTCCATAACAACAAAAGAGAAAACTGGTGAGGCACAAACCCCTGAGAGCCAAACGAAATCCCCAAAGAAGAAGAAAAAGAAGTTCCGCACACCTTCCTTTCTGAAAAAGAGCAAGAAAAAGGAGAATGAGAAGGTTGAGGCTTGAGCACATACTGCTAACAGAATTTTGTTTTTATTTGTGAAAGGAGGTCAAACAGAAAAAGTGACTGCAAGTGGCTTTAGTTAGGCAGCTTTCCTCATTCATATCTTTATTTCACATAAAGGTTTAATCAATTAATGCCAACAGAGCGCGCTATATCAATGGTTTTATATGTGGAAACATTTATTTAATTTCTGTTGAAGGTCACATAAAGTGAAGCTGTTATCCTAAATGGTGGTAGTCACAACTGGTTTATTGATATTTTAAATTGAGTTTTTAAATGGATGGCTCAAAAATGTTAAAAGTTTCTAACATAATTGATCTGGACCTGTTAGGTTGCACAAGTTCATTTTGAATGTAAACTGAAGGCTAAAGAAAATTGTTCAACAATTTTAAGAATATTATGCCAGTAGTGTGGGCTGTTCTTCTTAATAATTAACGCCTTTATACAAAGTACGATTTTGTATCTGATAGTTACACACTTATACGTAATAATGTTGGTTTTTAATATAGGTCTGAAAATATAGTGTTTGATTACATACTTTGCATACTAACTTGTCTGTGATTTAGTAATGATACCTTTATCATTCATGTCGGCGGTATTGTTTCTGTGGTTGCTGCTTACGTGTACTTGTAACCTTGAGTTGACTGTGAGTAAAGAAAGAGTTAAGCTATGCTGAATGATCTATATCTGTGGCTGAAGATGTAAAGGTTTGAAATCCCATCTTGCATGGATTTGACCTAACACTGAAAGTGCCTACCTTGAATTACAGAAAGTTGTGATAATTGTGTATTCAGATGTAGGTTTTAACTGTTGCCGCTGTGTGACATGAAGCATTTTAGAGGACCATAAACTTCTATCCCACTCAATAATGTGAAAGAATTTTATTTTGACCCAAAGGGAGCTATCTTTCTGTAAATAGTTTATTGTGAAGTGTTTTTTTTTTTTTTTTTTTTGTTACACTAAACCAAAATTTAGATGTTGACAGTTCAAATGTGACAGTACAATCTGATAGAATTACTTATAATTCTTGTCTGACACTTTTTGTATTCAGCGAGTTAAAGCTTATTTACTTAACATATATACAGCACAATGTGTTTGCATAATGTATGCCCTAGGTAAGTTTAGTGCCTACTGCTTGTATATTCTCTATTGTGTACATTGATCTAGCTTGAGGTTCTTTTCTCATTGCAGATGCCTTCAAACTGCCCTTCCTGTTGTAATAAACATGTTTTTCTTTATCTGCTCTCTTGTGCTAACGTTTTCTTACTGTCTATTTTTATGTGCTATATTTAATGTATGTTGTCCTACACCCATCATGTCATGCTTACTCTTACAACTGCACACAAAATAAAGCTTCCTCCTGGATTGTTTACACAGCTTTAGTTTGGAAGAACAGGCAGCGTCCACTAAAACAATATACTCCGTTCAGCAATAATTGACCATGTGAATCTGAATAATAAGGCCTCTGCCATGATATGAATGGCTGTTGTCATGGTAATACACTGAGTTGGACTGGCAAGACAAAGAGGAGATTTGGTGTCTCCAACAGGTGTTCGGGTTGGGGGAGTGGCAGGACATAGGCCTACACCTACACCACCCCCATCGAGCAAACACTCTTTTGAGGACCTATGTAAAAGATTAGTTCACAATCTTATTCAGATTCATGCCTAGATGCAATGGGAAAAACATATTGACATAAAGCTAGTCCTATGAGTAGTGCTCATTATCAATCAGCTACAGGAAATTTGTAATTTGTTTTGTCAATTTTTCAGAGAATATGGCCAATGATAACACAAAAAAAAAAGTTCCACTCTTAGTTATTGGTTGGATGAAGCCATTTACTCTTTTTAAATCATAATGACAACAGAAACTATCCAAATGACCCTGATCAAAAAAATACCCTGGTGTTTTTAACTGATAACATGAACACACGTTGACACAAACAGTTTTGAATGGCTACTAAAGGTAACCATCCTCACCTGTGACCTGTATACTTGTAATCAGTGTGTGTGTATAAAAGGTCAGTGAGTTTCTGGGCTCCTGACAGACCTTTGCATCTTTCATACAGTGCTGCACTGACATTTCTGTATTCTGAGTCATGGGAAAAGTAAAACAATTGTCAAAGGATTTGAGGGAAAAGTAATTGAACTGTATAAAACAGGAAAGGGATATAAAAACATATCTAAGGAATTGAGAATGCCAATCAGCAGTGTTCAAGCTTTAATAAAGAAGTGAAAAATGAAAAGATCAGGTAGCCAACTAAAATTTCAGCCACAACTGCCAGGAACAATGTTTGGGATGTAAAAAAAAAACACACATAACTTCAGATAAAATACAGAACTCTCTGAAAAAAAGTGACGTGGCTGTTTCAAAGTGCACAATAGAGAAAGCCTTTACTACGCAAATGCTACAAAGCACTTACAATACGCCAAACAGCACAGAGACAAGCCTCAAAGCTTCTGAAACAAAGTCATTTGGAGTGAGACCAAAATGTAACTTTTTGGCCACACCATAAACATTACATTTGGAGAGGAGTCAACAAAGGCCTATGATGAAATCCTACTGGAGGTGGATCGCTGATGTTTTGGGAATGTGTGAGCTACAGAGGCACAGGAAACTTAGTCAAAATTGATGCAAGATGAACAGCATTATCAGAACATACTGGAGGAAAATTTGCACTCATCAGCCCAGAAACTGTGCATGGGATGTACTTGGACATTTCAACTTGACAACGATCCAAAGCACAAGGCCAAGTCGACCTGTCATTGACTACAGCAGCATAAAGTGAAGGTTCTGGACTGACCATCTCAGTCTCCTGACCTCAATCATTGAGCCACTCTGGGGAGATCTCAAACGTGCAGTTCATGCAAGAATTTACAGAAACTGGAGGCTGTTTGCAAAGAAAAATGGGCAGCTTTACCATCTGAGAAAATAAAGAGCTCATCCACAACTACCACAAAAGACTTCAAGCTGTCATTGATGGTAAAGGTGGCATTACATGGTATTAAGAACTGGGGTATGTAAACTTTTGATCAGGGTCATTTGGATAGTTTCTGTTGTCATTATGATTTTAAAAAGAGTAAACACAATTGTTTGACAATAAAATTGAAAGAAAGGTTTTTGTGTTATCATTCATATTGTCAGGAAAAATGGCCAAAACAAATCTTTGCCAGGGTTTAATTTATGAGCACAACTGTATGTTAGGACTGTATATTTTACTGGTGTCAGTGCCATGCTTTAGATGTGAACTTAAAAATTGATGAGTTCACAAAGCTTGGCTCTTCCTACGTCTTGACGGTGCTAAGGAGATGACAAAGCAGGTGACACACTCAGGCCTTTTGGAGTGTCTTTCTGTCCTTCTGACCTTAAAAGGCACTTATTCTTAAAAAAGAAAAACACATGGCCAGCCCACTATCTTTCCTCAGAGGCCACCAGCAGATCTGACTAAAACCCATACAGACACACAGCAGGGACAAATGACTTTGCCTCTGTGACAGCCAAGCCACTGGTGTAATCCTCAGGCTTTTCAGATTACTCCACTTGGGTCACATTCTACACACCAACCCACAGCGGGTCAACTTACCCACACTGTTGACATCAGAGTGTAGCCAGTCTCCACACAAACTTACTGTGCTAGGCCTCCAAATGTCGGGGCCATTTCAAGGCATACAGTTTAAATAATTACATAAAAATGGGCTTCGAAACACACACACCAACACCAATTTCCAGCTTAGCGGCTGTTGTGTAGGGGTCAAGATGGGACCATGGATTAAAAATAAATGAATAACCAAAAAGAACTGTCACTCATCCTTCTGAGAAACAATTTTAGCTCAAGATGTCTTCGACAAGCAATAATGTAACTACTGTTGCAAACAGACAAACTGGTCTTCCTGACATAATGGGCTGTGTGGTGTCCTAGTTAACATGACGTTTGTCTGAGTGTCATTTCATATCAACACGTGTCTATTAATGCAGTATTTAATAAATTGTCAGTGGTCGTGCAGTAGGGCTGTCTGTGGCCGGCTGCTGAAATAGACTCCATGGAGTGGTGTTGTGTCTCACAGGCGTCCATTACTGGTTTGGCCACATCTGCAGCAGGCCAGCCATCTGCACCCATTGTCTCAGAGGCACAGCACAGGCCTGCACGCATGGCTGCACCCCTAAAGACAGACCCTTTCCCTTCTACCCCCTCCACACCTCACAGTTTGGGCCAAAACTGACTTCTTCATTGTCAAAGGTGCCAGCACAAGATTAAGCCAAAGTCAGCCTATATGAATGTGAACGATTATTATATTAGTGTTTAGTATTGTGCTTAAACTGTCAAAACAGATCTATAGTATACATTTATCACATATAGCCTATCTCTGTTTATTATTTGCACTTGCCTTATTGCCTCAATGTAGGCAATTTAAGTATTTGCTTGCTCAGTTCAGTTATCTGGAAGCTATGTTGCAGAAGGCCTTCCATTTCTATGCATGTCTTTAAAAAACAGCCACTGATTAAAATTTTTGAACATGTCATCTATTCTAGTGGCTCTATTGTAGCTAGACAGCTGTGTTCACTTAAAATGTCGCGTTGCTTTTGTTTATTCCCACATGCTAATGACCACAATGCGACCAAATGTAAGCTAGAGTCAACGCAGGAACCTAAAATTAGGTTACATAAAAAGCTACTCTTCCAGTTTTTGCACCTAGCCCTGTTATTAGAGGCTTTCCTGTGGTATTGATAATGAGGATTTATTATGGCACAGATGACAATAAAGGTAATGTGCATGCGTTAGTGGGAGGGATTATCTACCAAGTAGGGCAAGTGGCTGAGGCTAAGGACTGCACTTCCATCCAGCCCAGTTCATTTCAGTCATCCGCTCACAGGCGCACGGGACAAGGAGAACAATTACAGCGCTTGTTTGTTAAAGTCCCCCAAATCCTGCAGACAAAATGGTCAAGTATATGAGACAGCACAGCGAGCTAAAACGCGAAGAGGTCCTCTCGGATACGGATGCATCAATGGACCAGCAGGATTTCGGAGAGATACAATCCGACTATTCCTTCAGCGACGTTTTGTACTCCAAATGTTCCGCAATGGACCAAATCGACACCTTTATGAAGAATGTGCAAGTGCTACTTGATGCGGCAAATTACATAGAAAATGTCGAGAGGAACAACGGAAGTAAGTAAAGATGAGCCGCTGGGGATATTAACACGTAATGCGCCGAGCAGACAACAATAGAGGCGAAGGCGACAAAAGACGCGCAGCGGACATGAACTGGCCCTACAGCAGCCACTCAGACTTCACCTGCCACCAAGAGCAGGCTAAAACAACGTACATTTACGCGTATAATCATCACAGTGGCAATTTAAGCCAATGGCAAAATTTGAAAAATAAAATAAAGACAGTTTGGAAGAATGGTCTTCAAAATCGGATTGTAGCCCTACATATATAAAATAATCATTTAGCCTACTGTACAGTTAAAGACTGTAAATGCATTACAACAAGGTTACATATAATTATAATTTAAAGTTATGCAATGCCAAATCTGTTATTTTAAGACCCAACATTCAAGCCGATTTCTTTCATTCTCCAATGCGGTTCATTTCAAGGTTGAACAAATGTGGCGTAGTAAAAGTCCTTTAAAATTGCACAGCGACAATGGCACTTAATGCCAAGAAAAATGTCAAGAACTCTAATATATTTGTGGAATCAACCAGCGCTTCCTTGTAGGTCTATGTGTTGCTCACATGGTTTCCACATGGAACAAATTGAAAAGTTTTTATTGGTCCGGACTTATGTTTCCAACAAGAGTCACAGTTGACAACCAATCATGGGCACGCTCATATACGCTCGTATTTGACGTCGCATACTAAGACGCATGGTTCATGGGATTTGTAGGCCTCGCAGATATGGTTGTGAAAAATGTAGTCCAAGCAGACATGTCGACTCACGGTGTTGAAGCGATAGTAGCCTACTTTTTTTTACAATGGATTAGTTAGTAATGATATGTGGTCACAAATCACAAAAAATCTATAAAGGTAGGAAAATGGTAAAAATGTTATGCATTTAATCTCCCTGTCTGTTCTTATCCAGAATGCGAGCATGGATATGCTTCTACGTACCCTGCCAGCCCTAGTGCACATCAGCTGAAACAGCGAAAATTCAAAAGCAAGAAAATAGATAGTATTCACAGGTATGTTCATGAAATAAAATGTTTATAAAATATAATCTTTACTTTACCATATATTCTAACCTATAAGTACTCATGAACAGGTGCACATCTGATAATATCATGAAAATATATTATTGTGTAATATATGAAATGATTTGTCATACTGCCTCTATATATATATATTTTTAACATGGTGTAAAAATGTCCTTTCATTCTGCATAAACTGTTGGCATCTTAAATTATGCATAACTGTATTATATGTTTGGGATTTCAACAGGTCAGCACACAATGAACTGGAAAAGAATAGGTAAGTGAGAGAAAACTGAAAGGTCATTATGTCTGGAACATACAGTATTTTGCCGAAACAGATTACTGCTTTTTACAGGAGTCAATATGAAGATGACATGTAAAAAACATAAATCATTTAAAGATTTAAATTGCTGCTGCAATTTGGACTTGAGCTCACACTGACTTGCAGCTGAGCAGTTTATAAAGCCACAGTATTCATGAGACAAACAAATTTCAGTTTCATGCTAAACTTGACGATCAGACAATATTACAAATGGAGAGAGTTTGACATTCAGTGGGGACAGAAGTGTGATTTGTAGCACAAAAGGCAGGTGTGATATGTCATTTGTACCTGAAGTATTCCTGGAGGACATGTGCACATTTCCCCTGTCAGCAAACTGGAACAGTCTGTTTCCAGACAACAAGGACTCTCCCTGAGAGATCCTCAGCTGCAAAAATAACTAGTTCGGTGAAGTCAGAAAATGTCAGGTCGTATAGTAATAATGTGCAGTTTTAGATGAATGATTCCTATAAGATGTCCAAATACAAAATGGCTGCCGGTGCAAAGATGACATCATAATCTGATCATTATTTGAAATGATAGTGGTTTTTGTCTTTGAGCATCTATTTAGAGTATAAAACCAAGCTTTGCTGGGTCAGAAACAGATTTTCTAGCTAACCTCAACATCTTTTAAATCTGGAGCCAGGCAATCCATCCTAACTACTAAATATTACTGGGTATATGACGTATATGCCTAGCTGCAATCCTTATGATAGGCAGTAGTTGTATTGTAGTGCAATTATGATTTATCTAAATGTACAAGAATATCATGAAGACTATTGCTAAGGGTACACAAATACTATAAAGCCATCAATAAAGCTATGCCAAACCACATACAGTAACCTCATGTCTGTTGTCTCCTACAGACGAGCACACCTCCGCCTGTGTTTAGAGCGGTTGAAGTCCCTCATTCCTCTGGGTCCAGACTGCAATCGACACACCACACTGGGACTGCTCAACAAGGCCAAATCACATATCAAGGTGACATATCAATATTTTAGAACAATTACATCTGCAAAACTGAATGGGAAACATGGTACGACCAAAGGTTTAAAATTATATGTTTAATCCTCAAAATATTAATATAAATCAAAACACAATAGCCTACTAATAACGAAGACACTTTTATGTCAAGTCATTGTAGTACTTTAAAGTCTGTGTATCTGTCTTTTGTATAATTTGATACTGAATTACTGATATAGTGGTTTTCAAAAATAAACCTAAAAACAAATCAATAGCTAATTAATTGTGGAACAAATACCTTATCTTCTTTAACTCTCAGACCATACTTTTCCAGGATTTACGAGCTGGGAAATATTTTTGGAGAGTATATGACACTATATTTTCTGTTTATTCATAAATTTGATATAAGCTTAGGTTTTGCATCAAGATAGGGATATAAATCATGGCCATTGTATAAGCTATTGTGATAAAATTTTACCTCACCTTAAGTCTAATATAAATAAGCTTTACATATTCACCAGAAGAACATGCAATTGGAGTTACAAAAATGTCTTAGTGTCACAACACAAGTGATTCTGGCAAAGGTCAGTGTGAGATACTAGGCTGCTTTTTGTTGTCGGATGTGGTTTTTACCAGTGGGAATCAGTTTTTGGATCAGTAAGGCTGGAGTGGTCTAGTGATCCTAGATACAGCCAGTGGGAGTTCATCTCTGTGGGGGATAACCTATGGAAATCACATAACTTTAATGTCATGGATTGACTCTAGACTGACTACTACTGCAATATGGTAATAGTAGTTTTATGGTACAATAAAAGTAGGGCTAAAGAAGAAAAAATAACAACTTTCTATAGCACTGCAACAATAGCTTTGTCAAATTTTTTTTTTTAAAGAGAACAATAAACCAACAAGATATTACCACACCACATTATAATACCTTTACTTGGGCAACTCATTTTGAGGTCCTTTCATGCATATACAGTAACACTTAGATATGTTATAATAAATGGTACATTTATAATTCTGTACTAACATAGAAACATTCACCTACTGTATTCATTATTTTCAGAAACTTGAAGAGACTGACCGAAGGAGTCAGCATCAGCTGGAAATCCTAGAGAGGGAGAAGAGGCATCTGCAGAGGCAGCTAGCCCAGCTGCAGACTGTGGGTGAAAGGGTTCGTATGGATAGCCTGGGCTCCCGTATAGACTCTGATCGCTCAGAGTCTGACAGAGGTTAGTTATGTCAATCAGAATTTTGAATATGTTGTGTTTTCAATAGTGTTTGTAATCTATTCCTTTGAGCTTCAGTAAATTTTGTTCTTTGCATTTGTGCAGAGGACATTGAAGTAGACGTGGAAAGCACTGAGTTCTCCCATGGAGAAATGGACAGTGTAAGCACAAGTGGTGCAAGTGACCTGGACGACCACAGCAGCCAACAGAGTTTAGTCAGTGATGAGGGCTACTCCACATGCAGTCTAAAACTGGCCTTCTCGGTTTAAAGCACCAGCCTATACTTTTACTTCAGCTGCAGTCTTTAAAGACTTGTCACCTTTCAAAGTACCGGCCTAAAGCTCATCCTGTCTTGCAGTTTAGAAAAACTGTCCTCAGAAGTACAACCAGCCTACGCCATTTCCTCCAACCCCAAACCTGCCTTATCTTGAGACCCATTTAAAAAGGCTTCTTCTGGAGAGTAAACAAAAACTTTTGGCAATATACAGCATATTCATTTTAGAAGCTGCAACTCTCATTTTACCAAACGCCTAAATGCACTTATTCTTTTTTATCTTATTCAACATTTATATCCTTGTCTAAAGATCTAGTGAAGCTTCACCAGCAAAAACATCCCAAATTTTTTTATTTCACTTCCATTGGATAAGCACTATATCTAAACAGCACAATATGTCAAGTCCATGACTAGTGCTATGATGTCTACATTCCAAAATGTTTATTACACAACCTACTCTGCTTTAGGACCCACTCAGGACCTGCGCTGTGGTGTCCCGTTTGACTCAAATCTAGTCTTGTCCAAACAGGTTGTATAATCCACCCCTTAATCTAATTTATTTTGCATATTATAGTATTTATTTTGGTATATTTAATTGTACTATAGCTAGACATTGGTTATGCTTGAAAAATAGACTTTTTAAATTATTAGCGTTTGATTTGTCTGACATTGCATTATCTGCAAATAATTAATTTCCTGTTCAAATCAGATACACAATTAAAGCTAACAAATAACAGTCTGTTTTGGACGGTGATAAGCTAACTGTACAAGACTTAAGCAATAGTGTCCTTTTATTTTATTTTTTGTCACACTTTTCCTTTTGTCCAACACCAAATATTCTCACCAACCTAAATATGATTGTAATTTTTAAACCTACAGTGCATGTAAACTGAATGTAGCCTTTCTAATCATAATTTAATGTGCTTTAGATGGACAAATTGTAGCATGAGAAACACACTACAATGTACCAATATTGATTTATATTTAACTTTGATCAATATTGATATTTTTGTCTAATACTGTATGTTTGTACTGTATTCAAATTTTTGGAGATTTCCAATTCTTAGGCATATTATATTGAAATAAAACTGCAAAGTTCTTCCAATCTATGAAACCAAATGATCCTTTCAGAACAGACCATTTTAACTGATCATTTGTCATACAACCAGCTCTCTACCAAACTGTGTCTTACCTGGGTGAAATACTCTTGCACACAATTCCTTTTGACTGTCCCAATCCCATGGAAATGTTTAGTAAACTGAAAATGCACTAGTAAAAATGTAAAGTTGGGTAAATATGTCCAAGCAAGGTGACTTTTACAAATCATGTGCTGCTGGTCTCCTGCTGATAATTGTAACAAATCCTCATTACTGTCCCACAAGAAATAAACTCTTAATTACCCAAGTTGTCTTGCATTGTCCATAATTTAACTCAGAGATAGGTACATATGTGTTTTAGAGAGTGTGGCACACAACAAAAGATATTCAATCTATACTGCCACTTAATCTAACAAAATACATTAAAGTCAGGACAAATTTTGCCAGAGAAACACTGACACAGTACTTATAAAACACAACAATGTTTATTTCAGTGGTATATGTACAGAAGTTTAATTGAGGTCTCGCCTTTAACTGCCATTATTACTGCACTGGATTTCCAAAATATGCACCATTTAAAATCAGCTCTTGAAGTTATACAATAAATGTATACCTGCAAATATTTGGCCAATGTGGAACCAGGAGTCTACTTACTATTTACTGCTACACACAATCTCCTGTAAATGCAGAATAGGTGGCCTAGCTATGTTGTAGGAAAAAAATCACTGTGTTGTTTCTGTTCTTAACCTACACCCATTTGTAAACAAATGGTGAGCAAGTGAAGCCAGTAAAATCAAATCCTTTCTTACACAATAAACTTAAAACATATGTAACACAATAAAAATGACTGGTATAGCTGGTATACAGTGAAATTTTATATACACAAGATGTCAGGTCATTGTGGCATTAGATGTCTGACGTTGTATTTCGATGTGTCGTTATACTGGGTCATAGGTTTGTCTGCAATACCACAGGTGCCCACTCCCACTTTGCCATTGACACTTTCTGGAGATGCAAATATACTCCTTTTGACCTGCAAGAAACCCAATATTTAAATTTACCACCGCTGTTACAGAAATCAACAGCCTGTGGTCTATTATGTATTTTTCAGGAATATTGAGTGAATGTTGGGATATACCTGTCCTTTTTTGTTCTTTGAATAAGCTTTGTTGTTAAACTGTTGCCACTTGGACTTTTGCTCTTCCCTTTCTTGCTCTAACTCCTTCATCCTCTGAACTTTCTTTTGGGCTTTCTTCTTTTTGTATTCTCTCTGTTCAGCAATCATCTCTTTCCTAAAAACAAAAAGAGACATAAACAATAGTCTAAAAATCTAACAAAACAATTATTTGAACTGACATGTAATTTACATTTGTGCATCAGTTTGTACACTTCTTTTATACTCAAAAGGTTCTACAAGTCTAGAATAAAAAGGAGGTAGCCACGTACTTTGATTTGGATTTTCCATCGTCCATATGTCTGCCATCTTCAGCAACTTTGAGGTTCTGCAGAGGGATCACTTCAGCATTGCCATAGCCACTGAAGGTAACCGCTGCAGTGCCATTCTCCCGGTCTATTTCTTCAATCTCTGCCTCATACATCCTGTCAAAGAATCACGTCTGTAAGCAGGTGAGTATGAATCATAGACCCAAGCTCTTTCCTATAAAGTGCACCCTACAAATACGCCAATCGATACTAAATCCTTTACAAAATGACAGTTTAAACCGACTTTCTAGAGTGTAGTACTACAACAAAATAGACCAGTGGACACTTACTGTCCATCGTTGTTCCACAAGGCCATACATCTGTCCCCAGTTTTCCAGTTGCGTTTCACTGGAACAGATTCTGAACTAGCAGTTGAAGTCCCTTCAGATGGCTGTGAGCTCAGGAGGTCTTTTGTTAAATCAATGACTTCCTGTGGATATAATGGCATATTTACAGGGGATTAATGTATGGAAATGTATTGAATATGTTAAATTCACACTAATGTCAGCTATTGAAAGAGGTAAGTAACTAGTAACTAATACTGACTCACCTGCAAGTCTTTCTGAAGTTTAAGGAGGTCTTCATTTTCTTGATCGGTTGATAACGCAACCTCCACTTGCTGCAGCTGAGCCTTATAGCTGCTCAGCTGTTTCACCAGTTCCTCCGACATCTGAGCACAAGCCGCTAGCGCTGTTAGCAATAGTGTTAGCATGCAGCTGCTAACTTTCAAAGGCTCTGATGTAAAGTAGGCTACTTGACTAGGATTAACAATGACCTATTTGAAGCATATCACTTTGTTTAGTTAATTAATAAAAAAGGACCAAACATAAGAAAGTTAAACAAAAGCATAAGCAATTTAAACGGCGTTTTTCCTGCTAGTCTAGATCCGCTTGGTATATCAAAGACGTTACGAGATGATGCTAGCAGTGTGTGGCTTTAAATAGAAAACGGGGAACTTCGTGTGGTGTGTAAAGAGTCTGATGTGTTCTTACCTCGATATGAATGCTCTTGATCGAAAACTCTAATGTACTCTTGACTGCTGGGTATATGAAACAACGGTTAGCTAATCTTGTTACCGTATGCACACAACCGGAAGTCTGTTTGGAATATCTCGCAATAATATTTTAGACACAGTCAAGTCAATTGCCCCTAGTGGCGTGATGGCGTGTAACACTATGGTGACCGTAAATTTTATTAACAATTAAAAACATGTTTAACATTTAAGATACATATATTTTCCAATTTCCAATAAAATGGTGAATGGATTGCATTTCCATTTACCCAGCACTCACACATTCACACTGTGGAGGTGGTGGTACGCTACTTCTGTAGCCACAGCTGCCCTGGGGTAGAATTGTATCAAACAAAAATGTAGTTGTGGATTAGAAAGTGCAATGAGCCAAATTTACATGACTTACACAGTCAGCCAAAACAATATAGGCCAATTCTGTCCACAGTCTTAAGGTTGAGGTTGATGTGTAAAATTTATTCCATTGTTTTAATCAGAAGCTCATATTATGTTATTATTCTATCATGCGTACTTTTGCTATATTTATTTAAAAAAATCAATACAATGAGATTTATTTCCAACTGAGCAACCTAAAGTGAGAATAAGTGGTTACATCCAAGGCCCCATGACTTTAAATAGTGTGCTTAAATCAGAAGGTGTTTTATAAAGTGATTTCCTTTTATTTTGTGTTGTGTGTACCTTTCTGTTACAAAGAACAGTAGGCTACAAGGTGTAAGTGGAGTTCTAGGAAAGTGTTGAGGGAGTGTTGTGACCCTAAGGGGGGTTAAGTGTCTTGCCCAAGGACACAACGACAGTATGAACTGTGGGGAGAGCGGAATAATTTTATTCTGTTAATCATCTGTAACTCATCTTGGTCAGATTAAAATCTTTGTTCATTTTCAAGTATTTCTTTATAAACTTTTATTTTGAGTTTATGGAGTTTATCCAGCTTCATGAAGCAGAAGAACTTTTATTTGTCAGCTGGCTCATTAAAAAATAATGTAATATAATGTATAATAGAATGTATAATCATCTATGCAGATTTAACAATTAATGATTTTTGGACAGGGCAAATAAGACACATCGACAAAGATAGATAACATAGATAAAGATGCATACTGATGATAATTATGCATGGTTATTAATGTGTAACAATTTGCTTATAATCAGACATTGTTTTCCAGTATGGGAATACCAGACTGTTTCTCATAATTCAGCAGCAGATGAACTCCGCCCCTTGCTATTCTCACTGAAGTGCCGCCAGCACTAATCCTAAACGACAGAGGAAGTCCATATAAAAGACTTGCTCTCTGCCTTAGCACACAACATATCCATCTGAACCAGCAATTTTGGAAGCACTCATGTAAGAAGCCAAACAGGATAAATGATCAAAGGACATACCTGCAACTGTTTGCATTTGAAAAAGGCTTTTGACTTCAGACTTTTGCTGCATATTTATTTTTACCCTTTTCCTATTACAATATTTCTAACAACAAGCCTGAACAAAAACACCCGACAACTTCCAAGACTCCACAAGGAACAGTATTCAGACTAAACTGTCTACACCATACCTCATTCTGATGGATTGTTTGAACTTCACCAGCGGCTATCACAGTCATTATGCTGTTCCTCTAACAATCCTGGTGGGTATCCTCGTTCTGGTAATCGTGTTTGGCAATGTCCTAGTTGTAATTGTTGTGATCACAAGTCGTGCCTTGAAAGCTCCGCAGAACTTGTTTTTGGTCTCCTTGGCGTGTGCAGACATCTTGGTTGCCACTCTAGTCGTGCCGTTCTCCTTGGCAAACGAACTCATGGGTTACTGGTACTTTGGTAAGATTTGGTGTGAGATCTACTTGGCGTTGGACGTGCTCTTCTGCACCTCTTCAATTGTCCACCTTTGTGCAATAAGCCTGGACAGATACTGGTCAGTTACTCGAGCGATTAAGTACAACCTAAGAAGGACTCCGTGCAGGATTAAATGCACCATTGTTATTGTTTGGGTTCTGGCAGCCATTATTTCCTTCCCCCCGCTTATCACAATGAAAAAGGAAGAGGGTAAAGTGGACTGCCCCATCTGCGACATTAATGAAGAGAAATGGTATATAATATTTTCATGTACTGCCTCTTTCTTTGCCCCCTGTGTCATTATGATTACTGTATATTTGAGAATCTACCAGATTGCCAAAAAGAGAACACAAGCCCAACCTGGTGAACGGCAAAAGGCAAATGGCAACTTGGAAGATCTCAAATGCAACCTGGAAAAAACAAACAGAGATAAAAAAGATGGAGAAAAGGCTGAAGAGTTAGATGTAGTGGGCGTGGATGATGAACCCTCCTCTTCTGATACGACCGACACAACCCTTTGCTCGCTGAAGAAGGGGTTGAGAATCACCAGAGTGGTACAGAAGCCTGGAGTAACGTCACCAAAGCTGGAAGTGCAAAGCAGTGCCAAAGTGAGCAGGTGGAGGGGAAGACAGCACAGAGAGAGGCGCTTCACGTTTGTTCTGGCCGTGGTCATGGGCGCGTTTGTTCTCTGCTGGTTCCCCTTCTTCTTCACATACACACTCATCGCTTTGTGCGACGCCTGCGCTGTTCCAAAGACATTGTTCAAAATCTTTTTCTGGTTTGGTTACTGCAACAGCTCACTAAACCCTATAATATACACTGTATTCAATAATG
The DNA here is from genome assembly GCA_024416835.2 of Perccottus glenii. NCBI lineage: Eukaryota > Metazoa > Chordata > Actinopteri > Gobiiformes > Odontobutidae > Perccottus > Perccottus glenii. Next base: position 18,084,445 of record CM044552.2, on the reverse strand, counting down.
ACTTCAGGCGCTCTTTGAGAAAGATTCTTTGTAGACAGAAACAAAGAAGCTTATAAAATGTACTTTATTGTTATCATGGAGGAATACTTCCAAATGTGTATTCTGTTACAGATACTGTTACTCAACCTTGATATGTTACATAAAGCTGATATGTTATACGTAGACAATAGAAAAAAGTAGATAACTACTATTTCGAAAGAATCTTTAAATACACTATGGCCCCCTTCAGACATTCCATTTTAAAATGTCCTTTCTCTAGCTGGAGATGTCTTAAGTCAACCCATTGTATTCACACCTAGTATTTCCATACTTCAAGGTTAGTATAAGATCAGTTGCCACTTTCCCAATTCAATTCCCAATGCTAAACTACACTGGTTATAACAGTGTAGTTTAGCACATTTTGCATTTTCACACTGTGCATTAAAGCTGGTTGGGGTAGACCCTAATCACTCCAGTTTATTGTCCAGATTTTAATACCAGGTCTGAAAGGGGCTTGGACAGTCTTAGACTTTAATATTGTGCATCTGTGAAAACACGCATGGGATATTCCTATTTAAAGTTATCATTCTACTTGGCATTTCCTGTCGGCCCATGGTTTAGTCATGCTTGTTAATTATTTCACAGTAGATATGTATAACTAACAGAACATGGGAAAGGAAAATTTCACAAATTTGTGACAGATTAGTTTAATTGTAACCTTAGACACGACTATAAAATGAACAGCCTGCACCTAAATCAAGAAGTAAGAAAAGTAATGTTATTATATTCAAATTATTTTAGCCTATAGAAAAGGCTGCACAGGCTGGCTTTTACACTACTATCATTTACTATCATATTACTGTAAGATGATCTTACATACGTATATTCTAAAGCATGCCTTTTATATACTGCCTATACTATTTTCATTGCCTGTAATAACAGCATGTGAACAAAACAATTACGAAAAGTAGATTACACCCAGGGGGTACGGATGGCACAACAATATTGAAAGCGGTTCATCATGAATTATAGCCTCTCATGCCAGGATATCATTAAAGCCTTCCCTGGAGTCAAACGGAAATCATGCAGCGATTGAAATATGACTGCAAATGACTCTCTGAAGATAATACCCACACAGGCCTATTAATATGTTACACTTGTCCTCTTAAACAATGTATTAATATTGACTAAATCCTGAGTTGGAAAGCTAGAAAAATGAGACACAGTAGTCCGAGCTTCCCACCGACTTGCAATTTTTTAACCGATCATTTCTCACAATTCCATTAAATTTAGTTTCTCATGACTTTTATTGTTTGACCTCTGGTGTTTTAAAATTCCTGTGGTACACATGTTTGGGTTCAACCATGTCACCGGCTCTTAAAACACTCCATGAATTACTTACCACAAATGGAAACTAAAGCTAAAAAAATAAACAGTACCCACATAACAACAAGGGAAACACATAGACACAAGACAATTGAATTACTTTTTATTGAGTTATAAGTGAGGTTCAGCAGAATTTTAGAAAATATAGATTATAAGATTACTTTGAGTCAACCAAGATTGAGTATATGTCATATTCAAATACATATATGCAAAAACATATAGGTTAGATAAACATTCTACAACTGTCTGAAATACAAGAAATATTGTATTTGATCAACTGTCTAAAGAAATGCAATGAATTGCTTGTAACCAGATGTTAAAATATTCAGTTAAGGGGATTTAGTTTAGAATCTCTTGTCATTTGTACTCAATGTCATAAATTATAGGGCAATTTAGCAATTATTAATGAGTACACATGACAATTTCTGCTGTTTGCTTAGATGATGATGATTTATTTCCCCCGCTCTAAAGGCCATTTCTGTGCATCACATTTCATCGCTGTGACACCACCGCTTATAAAACAATGCTTCATACTATTTCTGGCAAGAGTTCCCACACCTTTCACAAAGCTCTCCTGTCAATCTTTTTTCCATTCAGCTCTCATTACTCCCTTCCACAACTCACTGATGCTCACCAAGTACTTTGGAATCATAGGTGTGGGCTTGTGAACCAGATTGCGAGAAGAATGTACTAGGATTGGGCTGGACTCAGACTGAGGGTCAGACATAGTAATCAAAATACTTTTAACCATTTTAAATCAATCCAAGTGATGAATAGAGGTATTGAGTTCAATGTTGGGTCATTTATAACAGATTGACAATGCATCATGAGTTGAGACCTAAAACCCCTCCTGTTCGGAATTGATGAGGATGCAAGACAATCAGATTATATTATGAACGATGACAACAGAAGATAAATCTGTTTATGCAATTTGACTCCTAATCAACTGCTGCTCAATATTCTGTTTTTTATTTTACTTAACTTTTTTTTAAGGCTTGAGAATTCACAAATATTATCCCCTGTCCTTGGGAAACTAGCTAATATAATTAGGATATAAGTTTTAGTCAAACTAAAAGACTCATGGGGAATGATGAATTAATGGAGGAACCATAATATGTGAGGGTGTGGGGAGTATTTTCATTTGGTTTTCGTAGTGTAGTCTACAGGCCTAGTATTAAGGAAACATTGTTAATGAGTTTAAATGTTGACTAGATGACAACTTGCTAAATAGCAGAACCAGACATTATCATTGCTAATAGCCTTATGTCTTGATGCATTGATCTGCAGGCTTACTCATGATTCTCTTCTACTTCCTGCCCTGGACTGGTTCCTCTTCCTCAGTGAGCATCTGTGCCTATTTTACTTATCAGCTACACACACACCCATGCAAACAAAAATGTATGGCATGACCAAACTCCTTGTTTATATAGCTTTTTATCTGTAGCCAGTATACCAACCAGCTGCTCCAAACAGTAATTTATCCTTCACTGTGCAGTCAATGTACACGCACCTACGCAAGTATACATAGCCTACCTACATAAAGCAAGCTGTAGCCTTGCCCTCTGTGACCATTTTATAATCCTTTAGTTCCCCTGAGAATTACTGCTTCTAATGTTCCACAATTGTTACAAGTAGGACATTAGTATGAAATTACACCTTTTTGGATACCTGTCTAAACTGCTAGACATATTGTACCATTCTGTAATCCTTAAGATGTTTTCTGACTATATCAAAAACAATTTAGTAGATATCACATACAAGCAAAAAATTATATATATGTTTTGTCTATCTATCTATCTATCTATCTATATATATATATATATATATATTTTTTTTTAAGAGACATAATGTCCTTAATTCAGGTTCAGCATCAATGCAGGTAGTGTCAGTTTTTACCTGCATTCCTTCTGTAGTTTCAGTTGCAAAAAGCACATTAATGTGCCCCAGGTTCATTGGATAGACCCCGCAGCCACAAAACCTTACATAAGACAAATTTATGCAACTTAAACTAAATAAAATAATAATAATAAATAATAATAATAATAATAATACATTTTATTTGTTGGCGTCTTTCTAGACACCCAAGGACACCTAACAGCAGCAGCAATAAGCATACCCAACATTTAGTTCAAGTTTAGGACTAAATTTTGTTTCCCTTCAAAGCTTAGGTGTCCCAGAATACCCAATGTCCAACATTACCCAAACTCACTCTATAGCCTAGGGCTATTTATTAATCAAGTAAAATTTTTATTGCTATTAGGCAGAGATAAACTTGTCAATTAAGTTTCATGTGGATAAGCTAGTTGAAGAGGTTCACATAAAGTGCACTGTTGCTTTGATTCAAATGTATTATCTTTTTTGGTATATAGTAGATAATAAACAATAAACAGTTGTCCACAATGCTATTAGGGGTCGTCTTCAATGGACTGAATGCATTCAGGGGGGCGGGTCATGTAGCTTAACATGTAGCTTAGCGCCACACTTTGATCCAGGAGTTATTTTTGCTTCTCTTAATCATCTTACAAAGATCATATTTAGTTAAGTTAAAATACACACACTCTATTTACAGTTATTATAAAAATGGCAAGCAGTGCTATTTATGCTATTAATGCTATTTACCTATTACTTTGTAATATAGACCCCATAGGCGTGAGGTAGCTAGCATTAGCTATAGCCTTATTTATTTTAAAAATTTTACAAGCTTAAACTGTAGAAATGTGGTTAATTATACTGCTATTAAAATATCTAAAACTCTGTGAGGCAAATGTTGGGCTATACAAAAATAAATGTGTTAACAGTGTGCATAATACATTCTTATATTTTTCTATTTTTTTATTACTCACGTAGACCATAGAGGTAGCCTACAGTTGTGCTCATACCCTGGCAGAATTTATGATTGTTAGTGGTTGCGTGAAACCATTTATTGTCAAACAACTGTGTTTACTCTTTTTAAATCATAATGACAACAGAAACTTCAAATGATCCTGATGAAAATTTTACATACCCTGGTGGTTTTGGCCTGATAACATGCACACAAGTTGACACAAACAGGTTTGAATGGCTACTAAAGGTAACCATCCTCACCTGTGATCTGTATACTTGTAATCAGTGTGTGTGTATAAAAGGTCAGTGAGTTTCTGGGCTCCTGACAGACCCTTGCATCTTTCATCCAGTGCTGCACTGACGTTTCTGTATTCTGAGTCATAGGAAAAGCAAAGCAATTGTCAAAGGATCTGCAGGAAAGGGTAATTGAACTGTATAAAACAGGAAAGGGATATAAAAAGACATCTAAGAAATTGAGAATACCAATCAGCAGTGTTCAAGCTTTAATTAAGAAGTGAAAAATGAAAAGGTCAGGTAGACCAACTAAAATTTCAGCCACAACTGCCAGGAATGTTTGGGATGTAAAGAAAAAAACTTCAGCTCAAATACTCTTTGAAAAAAGGTGGTGTGGCTGTTTTAAGATGCCCAATAAGAAGAAAAATGGGCTGCATGGGCGAGAAAACCATTACTACACAAATGCCACAAAGCATCCTGCTTACAATACACCAAACAGCACAGAGACAAGCCTCAAAACTTCTGGAACAAAGTCATTTGGAGTGAAAGACCAAAATTTACCTTTTTAGCCATAACCATAAACTTTACATTTGGAGAGGAATCAACAAGGCCTGTGATGAAAGGTACAACATTCCTACTGTGAAAATGGGCAGCTTTACCATCTGAGAAAATAAAGAGGCTCATCCATAATTACCACAAAAGACTTCAAGCTGTCATTGATGTTAAAGCTGGCAGTGCACAGTATTAAGAACTGGGGTATGTAAACTTTTGATCAGGGTCATTTGGGTAGTCTCTGTTGTCATTATAAAAGAGTAAACACAATTGTTTGACAATAAATGGCTTCATCCAACCACTAACTATCAGTGAAAAAAACTTTTTTGTGTTATCATTCATATTCTCTGAAAAACAGAACAATCACAAATCACAAAAATCTAAACTTATGAGCACTACTCTCTCCATATACATGCAATAATTTGTGTCTTTTTCACTTTCTCTAGTGATTACAAGTATTTTACATTAGAGGATATTTAGTAAGTTGCTGGTTTTTGTGGGTAGCTTATGCAACAAGGTAGGTTAACTAAGTTTACTTTGTTCCTAAATTCAAAGCCTGAATCCACTATAAAGATAGATTTAAAGATAGATTTGAGAAGAAAATCATAAATCCTGAACCAGCATTTTATTTATAGGCTATAACTTTACTTAGGAGAAGCACATCCAACATTAGTGATTCATATGGCTATTATGTTTGGGTGTACAAAAGGTAGGATGCATAAGAAGCCTACTGATGTTTGTTAAAACCAACATAATATTGAGACACCAAGGTAGAAAACATATAAGCTACAGGATTTTGTTTTTCTTTAATTTTCAGTTTGATTTTACAGAATGTTCTGACTCCAATTTGATCTCAGATGATAGACTAGTGATCTCTGATAGTGTCATAGACATTAATTTCTAGACTAATGACTTGGAAGAGAAGACTTCCTCCCTGTGATGTAATTTATTTAATTTTAGCTTTATTTGGCCTACAGATCCGATAGCCATCAACAACCCACACAATGAAAAGCTTTTACTACATATTAGATGCTTTGCTGCTATGCTGAGGATTTCTTTAATCATACTTTGTGGACAGAAATTCTTAGCTTAAGTCATTTGATGTGGGTTGTGACTGCACTAAAGTTGACGTCATTTTGTAATTCAGATATTCAGTGTGTCGCACCACTTTTACATGTAATAGTAATTGGTAATGATGTAATTGGATACAACAGTCCGTAGGATGGGGTTGTGGGGGGCAGTACAGACCACGCTCGCGGTACGTGCCCTCCTTTAGGAGCCAATCACGTTTCAGATAAACACAACGTTGCGTCATTGTTATTGTGTTAGTTTGACAGAGATTTCGCCACGACTATTTTTCTTCTTAACCGAGGAACCAAGGTCCTCTTCACAGTACATGACCACGATGTCACTTGTAAAGGACATTTCGTCTGACGAGAGTTTGCAAGGTAACGCATTTTTAATGTATTTTTTATCTTCAAAGTGTTTGCTAGCGCTAGCTTTTCGTGGACCATGGTCTGACTATTAACCACTAACCATAGTAAATAGAGGAGTACAGCCTGAAGTTCAGTGAAATTGAGAAATTGAAATACGTAGTTCATCGTAAAATGTAACCGCGGAGAAAAAACTCGTTACTAGACCAAATATGATGACTAATGTAATTCCAGGAAAGTAACGTGACCAAGATTGCACAATCCCTGCAACGGTATGGACGGTGTTTGTTTATTCCGTCTACACTGCCCACTGTTGTACATTATTTGTTTTAAAAGAGTGTGCATGTCATTTTAGGTTCCTGGGTTGAGCTGCATTTCAGTGGAACCAGTTCTCAAGCTAGCAGTCGTCATGAGAGCCAAGAACAGATCCCACCATACAGCCAGGAAGGGGACTTTGAGAAAATGCTGCTAGAGGCACAGCATGAATCAGGAAGAAGCAGTTCTAGAGGAAGTTCACAATGTAACAGGTTTGTGCTATACATGGTGGGACTGCCAAATTTTCTGTTACTCTGTGCTAAACATAGTTATTATTATATGTAGAAATTACTTATGTTGTAATAAAAGTAACAATCAGGTCTATTTAAAGAACACTTCAGAGCTTTGCAGAGCTAATGCATCTTTAATGAATACTCAGAATGGTACTATAGATAAACCAAGTTAAAAAAGTTGCATTATTTATTCAACAGCCCACTTAGAGCCCAGACCCCACTACTTGTGTGGAGAGAATCCGAAGGAAACAGCTCACAGGTACATCTCCCACTCATCTCTATGAAAAGCAATACAGAGATTAAAAATTTTTCTGTGTGTTTTGTAAGACAATGACAATAAAATGTAACATTTGCTTTAGTCAGATGAAGACTTCCAAGAGAGAAGAGAAGTAGAGAATCTAATGAAGAAAAACACTGACTGGATTTGGGATTGGTCCAGTCGACCGGAAAATAATCCACCCAAGTATGGTCATTACTGTTTTGATCATGAATAGATAAACAGTTAAAACATCATCACTTTATTACCATATTTTTCAAAGTTACATACTAATGTAAAAATTCTGTCTTAAAGTTGTATTTGCAATTTATATAAAATGTTAGACATGTCTATGAGCAAAGAGGGCAATGTGACATTAATCAGCCTGCCTTTTATTATAATTTATTCACACCAATGAAAAATTAATGTGCTACTCTGTAGGGAGTTTCTGCTGAAGCACCCCAAGCGCCTGACCTCTCTCAGCATTAGAAACACCAGTGTCATGAAGAAGGGAGGCATTCTCTCAGCTGACTTTCTGAAGCTGTTTCTGCCATCATTAATTATCTCCCACATACTCGTTTTTGGATTAGGGTAAGCAGTTAAATGTACATAAATATGGCCAAAAATAACAATGTTGATATTCTAATCCATGTTGAGTTTTTGTAATAGGCCTGTCTTATTAAAAATGTCATTATATTACTGTAGATTCCTAATAATATATTTTAAAATATGCATCTGTCTTTGAGTCTTGTAATGAACACTTTTTCTTTTCTTTTAAGGATATATATTGGAAAGCGCCTAACTTCCCATAACCTGTCCACCTACTGAGTTACTAGGCAACATTTGTGTGCCTTAAAACAAGACGATCTAAAGATCCAGTGGAACAAGAGTGAGCATCGTAGTTTCCAAAGATAATGTCATTACTGTCTCTTCAGCAGTAGATAACAGTAACCAATCTCTTCAAAAATCCCAAGCTGGCCTGGTTATGACTGTTGTTGCTTGCCGCTTTTCTTATCTGTACATTACAGAACTGATCCCTACGTACAAGCTGTTCATTTAATGGAAAATCAGTTCTTATTTTTTTGCTGAAGAAATGTGTTTTTTAAAGGGATCATTAGTTGTGGGTTAAGTGATTTATTCCATTTACAGATTACTCAGCTTTTTGACTGTACAAATTATTAGGAATTAGTAAAGCTTTTTAAACACAATTATGGTCCATTTTGTTTTCATAAGCTAAATAAAAATCTACAAAACATGTATTTTCTATGGTGGTTTAATAATCCGTTTTATCCAGTACAAAAGAACATGCAGCTGAACACAATTAAAATTTTATTGAACTTTGGTCAAAATAATAAACAAGTGAATACATTGCCACCATGTTAGGAATCAATGGACAAAGACAATGCATTATGTGTTTTAATGTCAGTATATGTGTAGTCAACCTTCATTTCTGTATTCACATCTAGAGATCCACATTGGCATTGTGGGCCAGAATTAGGTGAAATACTAAATAAATGAATAAGGGCACATATCTGAGGACTGTCTGAATATCCTACATGATCTGGAGGCACATGAACTGTACGGTGTGTAATTTTCCTCCTCAGTGATTTTATAGACAGCCACATGTAGCAGCAGTATATGAGGACATAACTCTATAAAATAGGATTTACAAATAATGCACATGAGGTTTGTAAAACGTTTGGGGACATAACTCGTAGCTGTCAAAGATAGAAGTAGGTATTAAGGCTGCAGATTCCCTTTGTCCTGGGCCCAACTTGTGCCATGGAGTTTTCAGCCTGCATCTTAAACCATGGTCAAAAACTAAACTAAAACTGACAAACTCCTGCAGTGGTTCGGAAATAGTTAACATTTCCCCTAAGTTTTTGAGATCTGCTCAAAAGATAGTGGTGTGACTGAACATTTCCCACCTCTACAACATAAAAAACATGCAAAGCAATAAACATGTTTTAATACATACGTCTAAATTTAAAAACACATCTGTAGTTTTTAGTTTCTTTTATTATGTGGATGACAAGGTGTACTTGAGTAGATACAGTCAGTGAAATAATGTCACCGTATCAACGAGTAAAGTAAGAGGGAGGGCAAGAAAAAAATAAAATAAAAAAAGTCCACGTTCCAAATTTATGGCCTCTTCCACCAGAAGTTTGGCCTGGATACATGGCCATTGGGGAATGTTACAGTTAGGCTTATTGGCCAATAATCCATGCTTCAGTGGGCCCAAAATCTTTGAAATGGTGTTACAACTTTGACAAGACGTCATCATTAGGGCTTCCAAGAGTTCTGTCATTAAATCATGAAATGAAGGCTTAAAATGTCAACACAAACACCAACGTTCAAGAGTTTGACCTCCAGGGAGTGCCATTCCATCAATTAGACCCGAATTGGGCTTTCTGGGTCAGGGGGGCATGTTGATTGCCCTGATGCCAAAGGCATAAACAACCTAAGCTCAGACTCAAAATAAAACAGGCCTATGGATCAACCTCCTGTGGCAAAAAAAGTAGACGCGTGCTTTCATATTCTTCACCAGGAGGACAACGAGGCTGTTTCTTCTTATACAGATAGACAAGTAGTAGGCTTAACTACACAGGTATGGTAAAAGCCCTATCCAATGCAGCCCCAAATCCTTTAATTGATTTTGTCCTGGAAAATGTACAAGTTGTTGGTGGCTGCCACAGCTATCACATTATCTTTGGGGTGCCACGCAGTATGGAGGATCTTCTTGTTGAAGTCCAGGCTGTCCACACTGATTTCATCCTTCTTTCTCTTTCCACCTGTGGAAACCTTCCGTGGTTTGAGTAGCTCGTGGTTTGCTGCTCTCCCGGGAAGCCTCCAGTGTGATATCCCTCCTGGTGTTACGGTCAAACATTCGAAAGAAGTTGTTGTAGGACCCAGTCATTATGGCGCTAAAAAGAGAAACAAAAACAAAACTTTAAACCCCTATAAAACAGTATAAACAGTAAAGGGTTGCTTAATAATGATGCATGTAGAGCAATTAGACCTACCTGTCACTACCATTCCAGCAGCACTCAAACTTGTCAAAGATACAGTCATTTTCATACAACGAGCAGAGTTTACTGCGAAGGTATTCATGGACCTAAAACAAACAAATTGAAAAAGTAATTTTATATTGCAACTTTATATTAAACGTGACATTTTAAAGTTTCAAAGTAACTTCTGAAATAATCTTGGATTTAGTACATCACCACAATAACTGCATGTCAGTGATCTATATTACTTATCTCGGGAGTTAATATCCTGATTATAAAGATTTAATCAAAATTCTATCGTTTATTGTTCAATCACTTTACAAGCATGAAAAGACCTCTTTGCAGCTAAAGGGTGATTTCTTTATCTATTATTAGATCACATATTTACAGACCTGATATGTCTCCACTGGCCTATTTTCCATATTTAGGTCCCATACTTTGACCGAGAGGTAGTCACGTGTCATCATATAGCGCCCGCTGTGACTAAACTTCACGTCAGAAATGGAGGAAATAATCTCAGAGAAAAAAGATCTGCTGCTTGGATCTTCTGGCTCTTCAAAGACTAAAAAAGAAAATATTTCATCATTTGAAAATTGAAATATTTAATATTGCAGTTAAAAACATAAACCCAGCAAATTGGATTACAACTTTGGTTAAATATGAAAACAATGATTAAGATGTATTATTACTATTTTATGCGTCTTATGTCAAACCATAGTCTAGTGTATATTGATACAATGCCCATTTATTCTCATTTATCATTCTCAAACAAATTGAAACAATAAAGCCACATTACTATGTAGTTATTAAGCTATGTTATCGATGTTATTAGCATGACTCAGAAATTGAAGCTTTATGACATGTACTGCAGCCGTGCAGTTAGGGACAACTGAGAGAAGAAAAAAAAAAAACTAACAATAAAAGACATAACAGTTTCTATTAATATGCATTCAATGGTCAAAACAATGGCTAAATCTACAGGACATACCACTCTGAGCTGAGTATAATTAGACTACAACACAGTATTGAATGACTATTTTAACACTACATTGCTAAGAGAGGTACTTACATTTTGCGTGCCTATCACAGAGTGCCCCTGCCCGCATGTCACAGAGGCGGATGGTGCCTTTGCTACTGCTGTACACAAAAACATTGCATTGGTTTGGATGGCACTCTGCTGCTGTGATTACTTCTGTCAGTTCCTCCATGTTGGCAGGCTTGATGTCTACAATATCTTAAAGAAAGTGTTAAGGAATTAACGTTTTTCGTCTTTTTAAGGATATGATGATTAAAGATTTAGGGGTTGTGATTCGCATGGTTAGATAACAGAAACTGCTACTCATTTACATGAAAAAGGATACTAAAACTTCTGTCTGTGATTTCCAAGTGCCATAGATTTATTCTTAGGTCATCTGCAGAAAGGTATGTTTCATGATCACTATTTACAGAAATGGAATTAATGTGATAGGTGTGCGCATTTGCAAAGATCCTCCGTGGGCTTGCTTCTACCATGAGATCCATTGGCATCAGTACTGGTACCTGAAATGTACAGCAATAATAATTTTAACTACAACACACATACAGTAAGCAAACATATTTACATTAAAAACTGAGCATACCCGTAAAGATGTGATTCTAAAGGGGTCTCTAAGACGTCCATCTTCGTCTTTTAGGTTGTAACCTTCCGCTCTTTTATCCCTTTCACTTATTTTCCACAATTTGATAGTTTTATCTATTAAAACACACACACAAAAAAACATTTCAGTTGGCGTAACAACTTAAAATAGGGGTGATCAAATTATGTTACCATTTGTCTTACCATTTGTTGAAAGTAGAAAGTGAGCAGCATTTTGTTGCGCTAGCCATCGTATTTTATTTATTTTTTCCTCAATTTCTAAACTTTTCAAATAGTCAAATTCAGGCTCATGACTTTGAAAAGTGCTATAGACGTTGTATTCCCCCCGCAGGTGTGGACGATTCTTAGACTGAAAATACAAAATTGTAAAATAAAAACTTTATGGGCATAATATGCAAAATATCACTTTCTTCTGACTTTTATCACCATTTTTGTTTTTATGAGAGGGGTTTTTTAGAATGTGTAGCTCTCAGGCAATCACACCTTACAGAAAAAGTAACATACAGCAAAAAACAAGTGTCTAAAGTGCACTGAAATCACTTTAGGATGGGTATTACAAAAAGAGAAAATAATATATGATGCAAGATTTCTTTACAACCCTTCCCTTGCAAACCGTGCATATCATGTCCTTGAAAAGAATACATGATATGTTTTGCATAGTAAACCTACTGAATATCTTTTTTGCCAAGGTGACAGTGTTTTAATGGTTTAATGGTAAATATATAAATAGCTTGGTAATGTGTTTAAAAATACAAATACATTTATTCAAAAGGAACTTAAGGTTTTCAAAGACACCAATATCAACTATATAAAAAGGAACAGGGTTGCCTTGGCAGAGGGTTGCGGTCAGGTTTAGTCATGTGGGTCTTACCTCCTGTTCATGTTGAAATATCACTACTCTGCCTCCTTTATCTCCAGTTGCAAGTAATTCTCCAGAATAGTTAAATTCAACTGTTGAGATTATGTCAGCTGAAAGTAGGCACAAATCAGAGTGAGTCACCAACAATGGCTGAGGTTTGACACATTTTTGAGGGCTATAGCAATACATCCTAACCTAGTGCACAGAGCACGCTAACAGACAGGACAATCGGCACATATAATATAAATATGAATAAATGAAAACTCACATGATGTCATTGGACAATTTATGGACGCAGCACATTGACGTCAGGCCCACCGTCGCCCCCCTTTAATAGCTTAGCCATAAGCTAGCAAAAAGCTAACCAGCGGCACACTTGAATTTATGGAGCTCGCCGTGTTGTGTGTAAATACTACTCAGTCGGCGATTAACCACCATCAGCTGCCCTACCATAACTTTCTAGCAACAATTCTCTGGCTACCGCGTATCACAAGAAGAGACTATGGAGCATCATCACACCAGCTAACTCGCTACCGCTTGTAGCCTAGCCCCCTAGCTAACGTTAGCAACATACCTTCCGCAACATCTTCATCTATTGCTCCTTTCACTTGCGAGAAACACCACTGGAAATCATTTCCACTTGCAGCTCCTGCAGAAAACAACACATTATTAGATAGTCTGTAACAATCACTCCGCACGAGGCTAAAATGATCTGACGATGACATAGTTTGACAACTAGCAACTTAGCTTTCCAGTGCTAAAGCTGTGTGGCTAACTTGCAGATTCAGGCCATCACACACAGCAAGTGAGGTGGACCCTTTTCCTTCTTTCTAAAGTAGTTTACCTGCCATTGCTTCATTTAGCAGCTCTTGTTGTACACAGCGTCCAATACCTTACGAACCAAGGCGGCTTGTTTGGGAAAATAGAGAGCATCCAAAATCAGTGTTAAGACTCAGGTCCAGATCTGTCAAGACCACGGAAATTATCCGTGATTTTTTTCCTCCAAAATGGCGCACAGTACATGGAGAAATGACGTCATGCACACATGCCACATCCTGGCTCCATCCTCACCATCATTATTTTTAACTTGCACGTATTGTGTGAATTATAGACAGTTTATTATCAGTAATTACAAGTATAACTTGAAAGTACAGCTTTTTAAGGTAGAGTATACCGTTAAAAATAAGACCAAGTAGTTCGAGGAGTGAAGTCAAATATAAAGCCCAGGTAACCAAATTAAATGAATCATCAAAGAAAGAAAAAAGTTTTGCAAGGCAAGGATTTTATTTACAGAGAAGCGAAATGTGGCCGTTACAATGCATAAGAATTGAAAAAACAAGCAAAAACAAGAATTAACATTAAGCATGGTAGATTAGATGGTTCACAACAATGCAGATTTTCCAAATAATGTACAGAGTAGTTACAGCTTTATTGATATTGATATAATATGACCTTCGCTCTGGAGGTAAGACACCTGTATGTTGGCGTTCAATGTATGGTCAATGGGTGACATCTAGTGGAGAAAAACGGAAGCTTCACTGACATTATTTATCAGCGACCGCTTGTTTCTCAAGATACTCAACCCATTATAAAACGCATTAAAATATGCTGTGTGTATTTTATTATTTTATAACAAGCTAACGTGTAAATCAGCAGAATCTGAAGGGCTGATTGATGTTAGGTTAGTGATTTACTAAAACTTTCTTTTTCATTTATCCTCATTTATTTTATTATTATTTTTTGCAAAATATATTTAAAAATATATGAAATGTGTGAGATAGAATAAGACTTTTTTCAGTTTTAGTTTTATCTTTTTTATTACAAAGCCACCAAAGAGGACTGACAGGTATGAAGAAGGGAAACAACTGCAGCTCGTTTTATCACAGCTAAACTAATTCTTTAGATTTATATCCTAAATAACTTGCATTTGGCTATGTAATTATGCATTACAAAGTCTGGGAAACTACTCATTTTCATTAACACCAACTGTGATTATATGGCACAAGCCCTGGATTATTTTGTGCATATGGTGCCTTAGAGCTTTGTTTGTTTTCTACATCTGCAGATTGTCCTGGAGGTGGCAAGTGAATAAATAGGGATGCACCCCGAAAGACCTGGACCAAGTCTCACCTAAACCTTCTCCCCAGTATCTCCCAAGCTCCACATCCCTCTCATCACTCACATTGCATCCCTCGGGAGCCAGCAGAGCAGAGGCCTGGAGGTTAGCAACACAGTATCTATATATAAAGGTGGACAAAGTTGTTGCTGCTGTATTGGTTGCAGTAGAAGTTAGTTAGTCACAGAAACAGAAATAGAACTGCTTTGACGAATGACACCAGAATACCTTATTATATAGACAAGTCCAAACATGTGCATTGTTGACAAATTATGGGCAACCCCATTCTTAAAACTTGAACTGAACACAACACAGTTATTTATTACACTATAGTAATAAATAGTTGTAATACTGTGTGGCGGATACTACAGTTTCAGGAATCATTTACAAGTGTCACAGCAAAGAAAACAAAGAGATAACAAGACAAGTACTACAAAAGAATGTGGGGTATTGTTTTGTTGTCTTTGTGTATATGTTTGGTGTTTATACAAACTTATTTATTGAACTACCATATATAAATGGGTTCCCAAAAACATGAATATACAGTAAATTAATGCATTTAAATATAGTCTGTGTATTAAACCAAAATCTAGACTGGTGTATATATTGCTTCTGGACTTCTATGCACTATATGAAGCCAAAGAAAGAATAATTGTCTCAATTTG
The DNA here is from genome assembly GCA_024416835.2 of Perccottus glenii. Classification (NCBI taxonomy): domain Eukaryota; kingdom Metazoa; phylum Chordata; class Actinopteri; order Gobiiformes; family Odontobutidae; genus Perccottus; species Perccottus glenii. Next base: position 18,068,950 of record CM044552.2, on the reverse strand, counting down.
AATTAGGCCTAATTTGTGCTTTAATAAACTGCACATCTTAATTGCTGTGTACATTAGGTTTACCACATTTTCACTTGTGCTTCACTACAGTGCTGCCTGTGTATGTGTGTGTGGTGTGCCGTAGCTTCATCAGGTATAAGGAGAGGTGTTGACTTTATTCCGAGCCTCCAGTAACACCACTGACTCTGATAGTTCCCCATCCCAGTGGGAATTCATTATAAGACAGCTAGAGGCTGCTTGTGGATGGTTACTGTGCTGCCCGTATGTTAACTTGTCGCTATCGCGCAAGGCAAACATGTGGTGCAGCTGCTTTCTCTGGCTGTGGGCAACTTGGAGAGATTGATTGGTGAGCCTTCTGTTTTATCCAGGATCAGGGCCACATTCAGTAGACATGGTGCCTCCGGAGAAGCAGCCATTTTCCCCTGAAAATATGGCTCATTACCAGCACAGACAAAATGAAGGTATATTGACTTTCTAACATCTTCCAACATACCTATTCCTGAGCCATTTACCAACCAGTGTTTTAGTCTGAAAATCTTTACTTCATTTTAACTGCGAGCAAGTCCAAAAACACTTTGTTGTGCCAGTAAACTCATCATCATATTCATGTTTTCTAAACTCTCCAGTGCTTTTTGTGTGAATTTACAGTGGACATAAATACCTATACACATGTGTGTGTGTGTAAACCCTTCCCCCACATCTGGCCCATCAGACATTTTTAACACAAACCATTGGCCAGTGAATGTGTCTGCTCTGCTCAGGGGCATGAGCTGTGTCCAGACCCTCAGTCTTAACTCTCTCTCTCACACACACACACACACACACACACACACACACACACACACACACACACACACACACACACACACACACACACACACACACACACACACACACACACACACACACACACACACACACACACACACAAAAACAGCAAAGACAAACACAATCAATTATTCAGGAGTCTTGTTTTGGCTCATGTGTTTTTTTCTTATTATTTCTGTTCTGTTGTTTCTATAGCATCCACTGGCAAGCTAACAGCCAGGAGGCCCGATGGGTGAGATATGAGGCCTGATGACTTCAGGTCTGTCTAACTCTTTGTAATTTGGATGGCAGGAGTGTAATTTGCATGCACAGCCTTCAACATAGTCTCATTGTCTGAAGAAGATTATCCTTGCGGCTCCCTGCAACTGAAGGTTGTCAAAGACTTGGCTTCGAAGATGAACCTTTGTCTCCTTGTTTATTTCCCCCGAGTGGAAATTTTCAGTGTGGTCATTCGGTGTAGTTAAAGCTCACACTCAAGCGCACACATAGATGCTCTCTTTAAATGGTGCTCTGTCCTTTAGCTTTTATTATTTAGCAGCTGTGCCAATTTGACCGGGCTTTAAAAGTGCACATATAGCTGTAGAGTCCTGCATATTTTACTTAAGCGTGGACCTCGTCAGTGTGGCCCTTTGTGCACTAGATGGCACTATGGCACTTATTATTCACAGTCGACAGTCCATTTACATTTTGGAAGATAAAGTATGTGCAGCTGATAAGTGATTACGAAGTGCTTGTTTTCCCCAAGCTAAAACAAAAGTTGATAAGTATTTCAGGAAATAGCTTGCTTACACAGTATTAATAATGAAGTATTTGATCTCATGTGTTTTTAGTTTTGAAATGCTATTATTGTAAAAGTTCTCTGACGCTCATAATGAATAGAAATATCATGGGTGCATAATATTTGAGATGTTCGACTGATTTTTTTTTAAAGGCTCAATTGAAATTCAAGCACATACATTTGAATCAACGAGGACAAAAATGAATCATGTGGAGGGAGGGTCGACTGTATATTAGGTGTGAATCCTTGCAGCGATGATGTCCTTGTAACAGATCATATTGTAAATAAGATGGGTTAAATTGCACTTGTAGCTTCCCTTCAAACAGTCAGGCCGGTCTCTGGGGACGACGAGAGTGCTGCCGACTCTTCCTCTAATAACGCCAGACAATGAGATCCTAGCTCATAACATAGGCCTCCACTATATAGAACAAGTATTGGGGGCTTAGCAGCTAATAAAGTGGCAAGTCTTCAAATCCATGTCAGAAGAGAAGAGTGCCACAGGGACCTTTCATAACACTTGTATGTGCAGGTTCAACTGCGGTGTAAAGGTTACACATCCGCATTGTACTGATCTAACCTGATGAGGTGCCCCAAGCCCCACAAATTTCAAGGCTGTGTTACTTATTTAAAGAAGGAGAGCTGTGCAAAGACAACTCACATGTAAAATGAATGTTTGAGATTCAGCGTCTATTGTGTCTAGCAACAACAAAATCTCTTTATTAATTGAGGTTTATAGGTGACGTGCTTGTTTTGACACACTTCTGTTCGGGTTGTTATTTTTGAGAATGAAAAGAAAAGCACACATCAGTTTTTCTTAAATGAATCCCATTGCCCTGTGAGTTCAATAAACACAGTGGCAGTAATTAGCTGTGATTGCTCGGTCTGCGTTCCATAAGAACGGTGTCTCCCGCTGTCTCTCTAGTGAACCTGTCCTTCACTTCAGCACAGACACTCCTGCAGCATTTCCACCCACTTTGTTTGTGACTCTTTGATCCACAGTATTCCAGTTAAAGTTACACCCATGCGCTGCAAGTTGAAACTTTGTGCATTGTTGCTCTGGGGAACCTTATACCCGTGGCGCCTTCTGCTTTTGTCCTTCCCTTTAGCAACAGAACTCTCTTATGGTCCCGGACAAAAGACTACTCACGACACCATTTTATGATCTCTGTGATGATACCGTTTTTTTTTTCCCTGCTTGTATGTTACCTAGGTCTGCACTGCTAATCTAAAATGTTAATGTAAAAAAAAAAAAACATCAGTGTGCCTCCTCTCTTGAGACAATTGTTGATTTGGAGCAAAGGACAATGAAGTAAAAATGAAATATCTTTTGTCCTTTAACTGCAAACAGAAAAGCTCATTTAAATCTGTGCAGCCTTTTGACTTTTTCTTTGATAGATATAAAAATAAAATGGTAAAAACAGATGGTAGTAAGTTGATAATTGAATCATAAAACCCAAACTATAATTTCTTTTTTTTCCAATTATATTGATGTGCATTATCAGCTGGACTACAATCATAGCGCTTATTGTGCACTGGGTGATTGTGCACAAAAGAAATATGATGTGTGCACGCCAATTTGCCAATGTGTGTGAGTGACTGTGTACTAGAATTAGACATGCATGTTAAGTCTAATTGAAACGGCATTAAAAAACATTTTCGACAACAACGGGCACAATCTAGTATATGAAACACTTAAAGGCGAGAACAACAAACACGGTATATTAAAGTGGGGTGTAAAGTGCTGCAGTGTCTTGCCTCTCAGTCTGTCTAATCACTATGTGAGTGAAACATTCATGGTACACTAGATCAGTTCAATATTTAATTTCTCAACAAAGACTACATGATGGAACAGATGCTCAAACTTTGTATGTTTCTCAAGAGAGGCAAACTCACTTTATGGATGCTATTGAACACAAGGCATCCTGATCGCGTACAAGCCATGCTTTTTTAGGCTCCTCACCTTTGCACAATTTGTACAGTAATGGATCAGAAGGTGTTTCATGTGTGCATAGTGAGTCAGACCGTGGACTGAATACATCAATTGTTTACATCCAGGGGCACTGATGACTCAAGTAATGGAAGCACATTAGACATGCACCAAGGTTGCCCTTTGCCTTCACGTCACATTTCAAGTGAAAATTTGACTTGGCATGTTTACATAGGATTTCTTCATCTCCCTTTTAAACCCCTATGGGCAAGCTGAAGGTGAGGGGAACTAAGATTATTATCCCCCCGTTTCTCTGAGGAGCTTTTCTTTATGCACACCCTCACAGATGTCGACATTTGGTTAGGCGGTGTTCGGAGAAGCCTCAGATTATCTGGCGCTCCAGGAAGTCTGTTTAGCTAAAGTTAGGACTGGTTACTTCTCCTGCACCTTCACTCTGCGTGTTTGCTCAAGAGTTTCGCGAACCGGAGACCTCAGTGCTTAGTCACACGTCTGAGCAGAAAATATTTCAAATTGACTAGTGCTGCCCATTCAAAATTTGTGTCTGCAGTGATGTTCACATCATTGGGCTCCACTTGTGAAAACCTCGTAACAGGAAGCGTAACAGATGGTGTACTATATGTCATAATGCTATTAAATCCAACAGGAATTGACAATTGAAATCCCACCCTGGAGTTTGCTTCTTTTAGCTCTGGAATAATCTTCCCTGGATTTCAATTGCAAAGTCAAAGAGAATAGTCGAGCACATGGGGACTAGTTATCTGGGGCAAACGCGGTCTAAGGTTGACAATGCAAAGGCTATGTTTATGTGCATCACACTTGCTATACTGAATGTTTCCCAGAGTGGAGGAACATCCTCCCCTGAATTCTATTCCTCTTCCCACGTCCCAGTGCTGCTGTGGAAAGTAGGCCAAGTGGAGCACCAGGGCGTTGCTTTTTTAAGATGATCAGTTTGTCAGTGTGTTTTTTTTTTTTGTTTTGTTTTGTGTGTGTGTGAGCACTCAGGACAGCTATTCATGTGGCTTGACTCTGTAGAACAAAGAGCAGCATTATACAATTTGCAGCACTTCCAATAGCAAGGAAGAGGGAGAGGTTCGGGAAAGATAAAAAAAATAAAATAGGGACAGGACAAGCATGGATGAAACAAAGACAAAATCTGGCTTGTAGTCTAATTCATTTACTTCCTCTTTTTCCACCTCTTTGTTGCAGCAAAAAGGTCCCTTGAAAGTAACACTCCTCTGCAGGATCACACTGTACTGGGGCTGGCATGGCTTATTTTTAGCTTTTGCTGTGCTGCTTTCACCTTGACTCTGCCTCTGTCTTGACATCATAATTAACATTTCTGTTAATAGTAGCGCAGCTCAATATGGATTCAGATTCCTGTCTTGTATGTTGCTGATACAAGAGACAGACACCATCCCTGTCCTTATGTCTGCCTGCAAAAAAAATAAATAAAATACATATAGCGTTTGATGTGGACTCTAGCAGGTGAGTGTGTGGTTGGCAGCGGCTCAATCAGCCAGGTCAGCGGTGGAATGAGTTCTCCTGAGTGCAGTGGCAAAGCCTGGCGCACACATGGCAAGAGAAAAAGCCAAGGTTAAAGCTAATGCATCCCGTTTTTTCGAGGCCACGTTTTTTTTTTTACCCCGACGCAACACGTGCCCATATCATACTTACTGATGAGATTTTTAATAGACCACTAAGTCTGATTCGACACCTGACACTTATATTAAAGAGTAAATATGGTCCAGTCAGGGTTGCATTCAAATTTCCATCAGCAAAATGAGTGACGGCGTAATAACTTTTCAAAAAAAAAAATCTTTTCAGATAGGCCCACAAAACATTGATGGACACAATTGAAGACGTGGCTGCCAGAGCGCGGGTGCCCAGGGTATTTGGTCATGTGTATTTTGGTCTAAATTTCCAGGGGATATTTTAGATGTTAATAGCCCTGAAGTGGTCTCGGTTTCTTATTTAATTTCTCTCGCCTTCTTTAAATGTAATTCGCCCACAGACTTGCGCCGCGAGGCTCTAAACCGCGCCGAAACTCTTCTCATCATTTCCACACCAGAATGGAAATGCAAATTTTGCGCGCGCGGGCAATGCCCTTGACAGCAACTCACCACTGCACACAATTAACACAAGCGCTCCTGCAGAAGTTAGTGACGAAATGTGAGGTCACGCCGCGGTGTCAGGGGCTGCTTCTGTTTATTAGACGCACGCTGCGGAGATAGACACACTTTGATTAGGGCCACGACATCACAGTCAATATTATTATTATTATTATTATTATTATTATTATTATTATTATTATTATTATTATTATTATACTTTGTCTAAGTCCAATTTTCTATTTTCCAATTCCCGTATATTTGAATAAAGGGATATAAACTGAGCAGGTCCCCAGTTTTAGGTTCGCCGCCGTGCACGTGGCGTCACCCAACGTGTGTGTGTGTGTGTGTGTGTGTGTGTGTGTGTGTGTGTGTGTGTGTGTGTGTGTGTGTGTGTGTGTGTGTGTGTGTGTGTGGAGACGTGCTGGGAACGCGCACCGCAGCTGCCTCACATCGACACAATGATCTCAAGTGTAACCAACGAGGGGCGCTGTCCGTCTATCAGCTATTACCGCTTGACACCAAAAGCCCGTGTGATTGATCTCATCACTCTCGGCCATTTGTGTTTTTAACTCCTGTTATTAACAATAAGAGCGAGCACGTTTTAATCTGAGATTTATATATGTGCCACGTGGAAGTCCCTCAGCGCGCTTCGAAGGCCTTATATGAGCCCAAACTAAGTTCCAATGCAAATTCAATCCAATAAAGTCCATTTTAATATTTGACAATTTAATAAACGATTTAAACCTACACATATCATTTTGTATTTTCATTATGTTGAGTCATAAAACGGTTGAGTTAAATAAATTGGGGGAAAAAAATCTACAAGTGATACAATTATTAAAATAAAGCCAGCACATATGCATTTGTATATATTTTTATGCAAAAATATATACAAATAAATCAGGCCTGGTGACAAAACAAAATGTGATCCTTCTGAACAAAAAGTGTCTCTAAACAATGGAACAAACAATGCGCTGTAAACACAGCGTGGGCTGCTGCCTGTTTGTGGCTTATGGATTTGGAATGACGCGTAACTGTGGGCGTTTGATTAATATTTAATAGAAAAAAGGCTCATTTTAAAGCACTCTATGTGATAAGAGGATTGTGATTTTCCCGATAATCACACTTCTTCCACTTTTTTCTTCTCTTTTTCCTAATCAGCCCATTAGGAGACAATGCAGGTGAGCGCCCAATCAAAGTGTTGTCCCAATAAAGTGCGCGGATGGACAGCTGGCCAGCGGCCGCCTGATTGACTTTGCCTTGACATCTGGGAGGCCCGCTGGCCCCTGGCACGCGTATAGGCTGATGTCGCCATTTACATGCAAATTTGGGGAGATCATGAGGGCCTCGCCCCGTAAATTCACACAAAAAAAGGAGACGTCACCCTCAATACGGAGCAGGCTCGTCCCGGCGAGACGGGAGGTCTTCCAAGTCACCGCGTGGGCATGTTTTTTTTTATTATTGGGAGCCACGCGCGTCCCCAACACTTTGGTTTTCTATCAGTGGTCAGGGCCGAATCTTTGGGGGTTCATTCATTGTAGAGAGTGAATAGAAAGCATGAGATAAGAGCCCCGTGTCATTAGAGCAGTGAGAGCATGACTCAATCTAAAGATCACCCCACTGTCAGCCGTCACTTAGCTTCCCTCCAAACCACTGTACAAGACGCTCTAATGCCGCTGCCTAAAACAAACCCTTTATTTCACCTAATGATGGAGAGCGCATTTTCCACGGTGTAAGCCCAGCGCACAGATGATCCCACAGAATGAGCTGAGACGGATTCAGGCTCCGCGCCTCAGTGTGTGCAGCAGCTGACTCCCTCTCTCCACGTCCAGATGGCTCCTGCACACAGATTTGCATTCATTTTCCTCTCTAATATCTTCTGAAATAGCGGGGCAGCTGCATTTGTTGTCAAATACGGTTTAAAAGTCCCTTTCAGGACAGCATCGTTACCTACGTGACGGCTGCGGCGGAGATCCATTCTGCCTCTCCAGTCAACAGTATCAGATCTAAGAGGATTTGTCTCAAAGTCTCCTAATTTGATAATCAGATTTAAATCGCCTTGGTGCGTGTAATCAGGGGTTAACTTCTAATAAGCGACTTGAAATGTGCGCTAAAACTCTGCAAAGAAAACTGTGTTTGCAATCTCGCTGGAACAGACAAAACACGTGGGCCTCTTTTCTTTCAAGTGTGATATTAAAACAAAGAGGCCCTCAACCAAATATCTTAAATTATAATTTTAGATGAAATATTTAAAATAAATAATAAAAAAATCCACAGCTTATTTTTGTGATTGGGCAATTTAGAAACAGGCCGTGTCGAGGTGAAAGCAACAGCTTATAATTCACTTATCTTTGGCAGCAGCTATTAACCCTCAGCAGCAGCGAGATAGATGGCAGAGGATACAGCTCACATCTCTCTTCCCCGCGCCCCTCCTCTTGTCCATCCTCTCCCTCTTTCACCACTAATGAACCGGACAGTGCTTTTTAAAATATATTTTATAATAAGATGTCACATCAGAATAAAGGAGACACACAACCATGTTTTTTTTTTCTGTTTTTTTGTTTCCTGAAGTTGCTTTAATGTCACAATAAAAGATGGCTGTGCTCTATAAAAAGTGCCCAAAAAGTCACCTCTACAACTCAAAGCCATAACACTGATTTGGTCTGGCAACAGAACCTGATGCGCAAACAGTGGAGCATTTACGCACAGAGATATTTATACGATATTCTCGTGCGCATCACTGAAAGGGAGTTTTTATTTTTTTATTAAATCCAAATGAATCAACTATGATTAAGTTATTATGTTCAATTAATAAATAAAAGCAATGCAATTAATTACAATTTATGAAATCCAAATAAGACACAGATGAAGAAGCAAAAAAAAAAAAAAAAAAAAAAAGAATGAATGAGAAACTTGATCTGTCTTTGTTGAAATGATTTATGGACTGTATTCAAAGAGCTACAGAGATGCTCCTGACACGTTACTGAATAAATTATCTCCACAAATCAATTTGTAGTAATCAGAATCAAATTAAAGCTAATAAATATATCAATTACTACAGTTCCTCTTTGATATAAAGCAATAAATCAAAAGATTTGCGTTCATTAAGGCCCCTACAACAAGACATAATAGGAGGCTATTATTATGATTATTTGTCTGTATTAGTTTATTATGTGTGATGTTACGCCCCGTTGAATTAAAAAAGTCCAACTCACCGCGTCTGGGGCCTACGCATGAGGCAAAGTGAAGAGAGTGTTGTCGGGCTGCTTGGACGAGTGGAAAGCGCCCGCCGCCTGCCTGCCGCTGCCCTGACAGGAAGCGTCACAACTCCATATTTGGTCAAAACCCCGCCCCTCGCCGCGTCACACTCTGACAGCGCCTCTCCCGTGGGTTTAGAGTTTTGGCTCCCGGGAAAGATTTCAGTCCTCGGGGAAAGAGGGCTTAGTTTTGCATGTTCCCATCCATCGTGCGAGACGCGCAAGGGCCCCTTATCCAGCTCTCCTGTGTACGAGGAACACCTCCACTGGTGATCAGCCTTCGCCCGTGTGTTTGTCTTACGGAGAAGCAGTGAGCAGGCGGCAGCAGCAGCAGCACCGCTTTCTGCAGGAGTGGGTTTTTTTCATTTACAACTAGAAGAAGAAGAAGAAGTCCTGAAGGTTTTGGATGCGGGTGCTTCAGGGATGTGGGCACTTTGAGAGCAGCATCACCCACCAACACAAACAACTGACATCGATTTTTCTGTGAATAGCACCAAAAACAAAGAGGAACAATAGCAAGACAACAACAAAATCTTGTCTCTTCTTGAACACTTTTTTGCAGCGTGTGGATACGGCTCTAACTAAGTAGTGCACTTTGAGAATTGTTCACATCGGACGGACTGAAGAGGGAGGCAAGACCTGTGGACCGGGTTTGCTCTCTATCCCGAGACCCTGAAGGATAACTTGGACGCTTTTTAATTTCCTTCGCTTAATTTCACAGGAGGCTCGCCCTTTTTTTAAAAAGAAAATTGTCCTAAATGTTTGGGATTCAGGAAACTATACCGCGAGGCGGGACAACGATGAAGGAGGAACCGCTGGGTGGACTGAACTCAGTCCGCTCATGGATGCACACAGCTGGGGTGGTGGACGCGAACACAGCCGCCCAAAGGTAACGCATTGCCAAAAAACGCATCTCCCTCTTCCCTTGCCTCATCATATCGACCCCTCAATCCCCTGAATACTCTGTATCAATTACCCAATAAGTGCCCCCCCTTCGGCTCCCTTTTCCCCGTCTTTCATTACACCGCATTATTGTGACAAATCAAGAAATCTCAAAGCCCAAATGTTTCCCATCCACTTCTCCCTCCATCCCATCATCCCGTGTCTCCCCGAGGTGTCCGCTGCCTAACCGACGTGCTCTCCTCTTCTCTCCTTCTCCTTGTCTCTCTTCCTCCCCGCAGCGGTGTCGGCTTGGCACGGGCACATTATGAAAAGCAGCCCCCATCCAACCTCAGAAAATCCAATTTTTTCCATTTCGTCCTGGCGCTGTATGACAGACAGGGTCAGCCGGTGGAGATCGAAAGGACAGCTTTTGTGGACTTTGTGGAGAAGGAAAAAGTAAGCATCCTCTTTTCACCACACAATCAAGCACATGTGTCCGAATTATGCTCCTCTAAAAGGCTTTAGCGGACCAGTCACGTGTAAATATCGATTTGTTTCAAAATTCAATTCTCTCCGTGACAGACAGTCGTTTACAAAGCTTCTGGGCTGAAACTGTAATTTTTTCCCCACACATATTAAAGTTGTTTGTGGATGGTGTATTTTTATTTTTATTTTTAAATAAAGCCTTGTCTCTTACACAGGAACCAACCAGTGAAAAAACTAACAATGGGATTCATTACAAACTACAGTTATTGTACAGCAATGGTAAGTCAAGTTCAGAAAATTTTACACAGAAAAAATACAACAAGAGAGCATAATAATAATAATAATAATAATAATAATAATAATAATAATAATAATAAATAAAACTGAAGGAAAATAAAAAATGTATTCAAACTGAATTTTATATTGCTAATTTATTCATACAAAAACTTTTCCTACTATCTACTTTAATCTGTTGTATTTACTCTAATTGTTGACCTGTGTTTTTTGCCCTCGTGCACACGCAGGCGTCAGAACAGAACAGGATCTTTACATACGGTTAATTGACTCCATGACGAAGCAGGTAAGATAAAAGTTTTTATTTTATTTTATTTTTACGCACAGAGCTTTATAGTACTTGTGTAAAATAAAAAAGCTTAAAATGTAGTAGATAAACGAATTACAACCTGGGGTAAAATTGTCTGCATGTGGCCCAAATAAAATCCAATTAGCGCAACAACATGAGGAGACAGCTTCTGTTTGGAGTGTTTACGCGTGGTCATATCGCGTTGCAAAGTTGAATTTAGACACACTCGGGCTTCTTTGTAAGCTCAGTTTGTCCAGCATTAAAATTTCAGCATGTACGCCTGCTCCATATGATCTGATTTGACTTTGCTGCGAGGAGTCAAAGGTGACGGCCCAAACTCATTTCCCACATTTACATACAAGCGATCCCATCTTGAGAGAAAACGGGACTATTTCCACTCATCTCTGCGGCCGAGGAGAAGCACACACAACCGAGTGACTTTTTAACCCACAGCTCCCGTCGCCATTATGGAGGTCTTCCACGCGCTTTAGGGCGACGCACAGGTCACCAGGCGTAATTATAATTAAGGAAAATAAAATGAGGCGGCGGTGGGAGACGGAGCTGTCCACGTGTTGGCTTGTTTGTGTGTGTTTTTTTTTACACGCTCAGATTGAAGGCGTCGTGGATAGAGCCGTGCAGCCTGGACCACCGGTTCACAGACAAACATTCCTGCGCGAATGATCAGAGTCAATGACGCAGAACAAGCAATTTATGGATTTCTGTTACTACAGCTGCAAATAGCCACATAAATCAAACCAATATAGATAATCGTCCGGGGAAAAAATAGAGGGACAGGCATTTATCAGGTCAAGTAGGACAGACAACCTGGTTCTGATGTGTCACACAAGTCCTGTTAAAATCGGCCTCAAGCGTAAAATATCAAATAATGTGATTTATAACGCTTAAACATTAAATCATTTCTATAAGACTTGTAGCGCTTTAAGAGTATTTATTCAACATTGTGTCGTATTTTTCCTTGGTGCCGGCTGAGTGCGGAGGGGAGTAAAGTGTCTCTCCTCAGAAATAGAAGGAGCGGGAGGGAGGGAGAGGAGCGGCACAACTGATAGCTCCACGCCATCTGTTTCAGCCAATGCTCAAAAATTACTCAACCGTACCGCCAGACACCGCTTTTTATCCACAGAAAGATCATTGTTAGCGGCTCAAAATAAACAACAGATTGCCCATTAACACTTTCCCCCAAATATCCCCAGATTATAAGCATATTGATGACACTTCTATTGGATCTGTCCTTATGAAAATCCTCTCCCCCTCTTCCTTCCTCTTCTGCCTGAGCCACCTAATATCAGCAGATTAAAAAAGAAATACAAATGAATTCAGCCTGCATTATTTTCCTATAATTACACTTTTATTGCCACAGCCACCAAAATGTTGTTAAAATATTTTAATAGTAGCGATTTAATTTCTGCAAATATTACATTTTATAATTTGAAATGTGTATTAATTATTATAATTTTAAACACTGGGGAATTGCTGTGATTATCTGACAATAATTCTTGCTTAGCCTCTGCACTGCTTTAATTTATTTTGCTGTCCTGACATCATGCTCTGATTTGTTTTATTAAGTGCAAAAGTAGCAGCTTGGTAATTTCAATTAATTGTGAATTCATGTCTCATTTCTTTTCAAAGGCCATAGTTTATGAGGGACAAGACAAGAACCCAGAAATGTGCAGAGTCCTTCTTACTCATGAAATAATGTGCAGGTAAGCACTGTGTCTTTCTCCTTTTTTTTCTGTCTGTTTTGCAGTAGTAGGCATAAAGTAATTCCCTCCCCTCAATAAGTTTTGACACTGGTGATGTGATGCAGCCATTTAAGGCTGGAGCTCCTGTCCTGCTGCTGTCATTTGAAACTCTGATATGATCTGATCGAACTTTGATGTGAAAATGATGCTCTTGCTTTGAATGTGACAGTGAAAATACTCTAAGATCACTCTGCCTGTCTTTTAGTGTGTTTTAATAAATGCTACAAGTCAGAGTCAGACACAGACTTGTTTATTTTTTCATCTTAAATGTATTTTTATATTTGGTGAATACATGCATGTGTGGTGTCAGCCTGCCACAGACAATATGCCTGCTGTTAAGTTATGCACAGACATTGCTTGCCATGCATGAGTTTTTTTGCTGTTAACACAGAGTCAGTTCTCGGTTGATCCCACCTGTCAACAATGATCAGCGAGCCTTTTAGCGTCATTTAACCACATAAATCTCAAGCTCTCATATTGCACTGCTATTCAGCGGTGTCATTGATACTAAAAGGAAAAACCTCTTTTGTTGTTATTGTCGAGCTCAGCATGAGCTTTGTGAACATTGAATTCGGATACTGTCGGTTAACCTCTCCTTTGTTGCACCGGTGCATTGTTCAACTTACTGCTGGAGAGCAAGTGCACGAGAGCTCCCGATGATTTGTCTTTTTCCATGCATAAACTCATCACTCACGCTCAATTTATACATGCATCCATCACTTATTTGTGACACGCTGAATATGCTCCTGCTCTGGAGGTAATATTTTTTTATGTCAGGAGGAAGTGTGTTTTTCTGCACAATAATGAACTGCTTTAACTGCTGCCTAATATACATAAGAAGATAAGCCTAATAACAACAACTACAGCCATAATACACCTTTGATATCTTCATCTTATTATGCACTATATTTTATTCTAGTCTTGCCTTGTCTTTGCAATTTTTCACATTTTTCAGCACCTTAAGTAGAAAATAAATCTTTATTATTACTCCAGAAAGGAATGTAAATCAGATATATTTAAATAGTGTGTGCTTGACTGGCAGTAGCTCACACCAAAATCTTGTTGTTTTTCTCTCAGCACCATATGGCGTAAATCAGTCTGATTCACAAATGTTTATATGTTTTCATTTGCACTGGAAGCTGCACATGATGGATTTGTTTATTTTTGCAGCTTCTGATTCAAGCCTAATCAAAGAAGTGAAAAGCAGCTAGCTATAGGCTTAGGCTGGAGATGGCTGGAACATGTGGTGTAAGATAGATTAGTGCTTTTGAGGCCATAATTGATAAATGCCCCGCAGAAATATTGGTTGAGGGTGGCACCTTGCATCTCCCTCAGAAATAGCAGCTTGGCAATTAGAGGTAAACAAAAGCTGAAGCTGTGAAAAGTGACTCCCCTGCCTCCTGGCCCAATCCCCACTCCCCTCCCCTCCAACACTAAGCCAAACAACACAACATGTTGTTTTCACCATTTTTATCAGCCATCAGCATCAATGCAATGGTTAGATTGAGTGAAGGAAATCTCCTGGCAATTTTTTTTCCCGATATCAAAACTACTCCAAGGCACTTAATAAATGTATGTGGTTTGAGTGCATTATTTATTTATTTTGATTTATTTAGCTGAGTTTTGTCTTGACTGAAATACACTGTGTATGTCTCTTAGCCGATGCTGTGACAAGAAAAGCTGTGGAAACAGGAACGAGACCCCTTCAGACCCTGTGATCATCGACAGGTAAGGCCCGGCTTCCTCTTGTGGGAATGAGCGGACGGATGGATGAGTGGCTGAGAGGATGAGCAGATGAACAAACCAGTCCCCTCCCAGCGAGCCAGGGTTGCACCTTAAAGCACTCCGGGTGGGACCTCTGGGCCATGTGATGTGTGTGAGCGCATGAGGGGTGTCTTTCCCAGGTACCTGTGCACCGTGGGGCGGTCACCACCTGGATAGGGTTTGTTCAATCACAGGTGGTTCAATCGCTGGAGGATCATGCTGGGAATACACCTAATTAGCTTAGGCAACTTCACATTCATTTGGCTGGCTTCCCTTCTTTGTTTACGGGCTGCGATGCTTACACTGTCAATAGTTGTTTTTCATTGACTGTTTCCTTCTCTCAAGTTAGCTGTGAGTGAGACGCCATTAACTTTAGGAGGTTTTATGTCTGCTGTTATGTTCTGCAGCTTTAGGGAAGTTACCTACATCTGCCACAATTATACCTCCTTTATCACTTTCTAAAAAGACAGGCTAAAGCGGCCTGAGTTATTTCACCTGAGTGTGTTTAGATTGTGGCAGATAAAAGGTGAGGCGGGGGGGTAGGGGCGCGTCTGTCTCAATGTAACTCTCGCCACGTTGTAGGGACAGACAGCAATGCTAATGTTTGACTAGGAGGAATCACTGTTTGCTTAGCGGAGAATGCCCGGTATCTGACAGAGGGGACAACTCTCTTATTAGTAATCAAATAGGGCTGAGCAGTTGTTGCTGCCACTCCACTCCAGCGGCTTCTCATGCATCAGGAAGTAGGAGCCGGCTGCCCTGGGAGCCTGGATGGATTACCCGAGCTACTGCTGTCTGAACTCTCAACTCACACAGACAGACACCCACGCACACACCCCTACACATGTGCTGAATGTTTAGATACATCCACGCTGGGCCATATGCAACACAAGTCTGACTTAAATGTTTATTATTCCGGTGCATGCTAGTAAAGGCACCACAGCGCGACATTAACATAGAACCTGAGACATCTACTTTGCCTAATTTCCGCTGCTTTCATGTTTGCTTTGTGTCGCTCTGCTGCCTTTTACTGTTTAGAGTTTCGCACGCCATTGTTCTTCAATCGGTGGGACAAAACATGTAACATAAGTACAATAAGCAAAATGAATGCGCGGAGAATTAAAGTCAAGAAGAGGGGTGGGAATAAAAGAACAGGGAAGAAAAAAGAAGCGGATGGATATTGTAAGCTCAACTGGCTCAGGGAGGGCTCGGATTTTCATTGTGACGAGCCTGAATAGGAGCAGAGTATCCTTTTCCTTGCACAATGAGCGGCTCTGTTGAAACACAAAAGCATATGTTCCTCATTAGACCCTCCCATTGTCTCCATGTCGTAACTATGAGCCCGTCAGCTCACCCTAACAGACCCACACAGGTTCCCAGTGACTGCAGGAGGCTCGCAGAGAGGGGTGCTGGTGAAAGGTTGCAGGGTTTAGCAAGAGTTACGGACCTGACCAGAGCACGCTGGATGTAAGAATATTTACAGCAATTACCTGACTATTCCCTGCGTGCATATGGCTTTTAGTTAAAGCCTGCGTGTTTTACAGCCATTCCTGTTACATCTGTCATTTTCTCATGCACATCATTACAGGCACCTGTGCTGCGGTCGCTGCTGGCAGAAACTGATTATTTCCAATTGAGTAGAACATAGCTGAGTGACATAAACCTAGAGGAGAGGTTTGATTGTTGAATCAGGCATGTCTCATCTGTCTACAATTACAGCTTGAGAAAGCGGCTAGCACTGCCACATTTCTTAGAGAAACAGTAGCATGGCCGAACCTTAAGAAACAGATTTGGAGTGAATCATTGATGGCGCTCATTCGCTGTAACATTTTCCCAGATGGTAAGAGGGGAAAGCGCACACAGCTAGCTGGCATCTAGCAAGACATTAACTGGCGTTCCCATGGATCTGGCATATCCAACGGAGTTTGGGAAACTTATCATTCCAAATGTGTCCTATTTTCCTGCGGTCAAGCCAGACATCTGTTTACCCTATTTTCTCTTCGAGTTTTGATACAGATTTTCACTTAGATTTCTGAAGAGGAAGGATTCTCTTTTATAAAAAAAAAAAAAAAAAAAAAAAGTTGTTGGTTAGATATAGGCCCAACAGCTGTCACAAAGTTTCAGCACTGCTTGCTCTTAAATATTTCAACACATACATTTGATGCCCTTGGATTATTCATATTCATATTTGGATGAAGAAAGAGCTTATTTTTGTTGCATCTGCTCGACTTATTACTTATGACTTACATTTCAACATCTTTTAGGATTTTTTTGCTCTCTGAAAGAAAACTCTGTTGTCCTTTAATAAGCGTGTTTTTTTTCTCCGCTTTTACAAATGTGAAAATAAAAACTGCAAAGCTACTGTAATTAATAAAAGAGAAGTTATTTTTAATAGTGACTAATTGCAGCACTTTTCCTACGGCCACAGCACTTTCTGGAAGCGCTATAATCATCTCCTCTCTCTATAAATCCTGCACGGCTACAGATGTCACATTTATAAGTTAATGGTGCCTTAAAGTAAGTGGGGGTGTAGGTTTATTCAGTCGGTAATTTGAGTCCTTAGAATTATAGTGATGAGGTTCCCAATATCTGATTAGATGGATTTCCCATTTACAGTGAATGTAGTGTATAACTAAACATAACTCAATTTGCTATGACTGCTGCTCTGCTATCTGTCTCTACTCTCTTGCATATTGACTTTGTCTTCTCCTGTGTGAAAGATTAGATACATTGTTGGGGCTTACACATAGATTTTGTAATAAGACAGCACATGTTGTTGAAAGAGGAGAGAAAATGACTCATTCTGTGTGTCAGGGTTCAGAGGTCACACTTTTAGAGCGAGAAGCCAGAGCAATTTATGCACGAGGGTCTGGAAGTTTAAAAAAAAAAAGAAAAGAAGAGCGGCTATGAATGTGGATTCCCCTCAAATATGAATTTCTGAATTTAATATGTGCTCATACGGCTTAACATGCTGTGTCAATTTGCGCTGCCATTCACAAACGGACAGTGGAGCAGATCTAAACATGTCAGCTCCATTTATTCCAGCAGCTACGGCGCTCCCTTTCACTTCCTGTCACAAAGGTCAAAGAGCACTGACCTTTGGAGTGCAGCCCAGCCGCTGAATAATTCATGAGATTGACTTGTTTTCCCCTATTTCCACCCTCGTCTCTTTTTTTGGTCAGCACACATGGCGGTGCTGTGGGAGGCTTTTATTCGTTTAGCTCATTTATAAAGGCCTCGCCGCACCTGTTCGCGTGTTAATGCAATTAGATTTTGGCCTAATGTAAATTTTGCTTAGCTTTCCGTTATGTCCCTCATTAGCCTGCCCGTATTTCCTAAATGACTTTGCGTTATCGTTCATTTGTGGAACACCTACGAGGTCATTTCCCAGAGTGCACTTGACTTGTTGTCAAGTTGTTTACCAGAAACAAAGGAGCGCAGCTTTAGAACGTCTCGCGTGTGGTTCCCTCGGCCTTCTAAGAAACAAATCGGAAAATGTGTGCGCTCCCATCTGGTTTTTGCAAAAGCGTGATTACCTCCAAAAGCTGAACAAATGCCAGTATTTATAAGGTCAGCCCTTTATGTGGAAATGTGATGTAAATGAGAATCAGCGAAAGGGGACATTAAACAAAATTAAATTCATTGTCTCCTTTAATGTCATTTACATTTTTGGCTAAGCCCTGGACTGTCAAAGAGGATTTCTAAAACCATTTTAATTGCACATCAGCAATGGAAAAAAGGGGGTGTGTTTTCACTGAGCCGCTGTCTTGATAACCTGCAAAAGGGAAGTCTGCTTATGAAGTACCTAAATGACATGTTTTCACTTCATCTGCATAAGAGCAATTAAGTTGGCACTCAGTAGGTAGTGTTAATCTAGCTTTTTGCACCCAGCGTCCATTATGAAAGCGATGCAACCCAGAGGTCACTGCTGTTGTGATTGAGAGCTGATTGCTGCAGGTGTTCTTTCTGGATTTTTCACACTGTACACAGAGCACTTAGACTAGTGTGAGAGTTTCTTTTTTTTTCAGTCCGTCATTTAAAGCTGTCAACTTGTGTAGGAAATGTTCCCTATTTACACACATGCATGAGAGCAACGCAAACACCTGCACACACCTTTTTTTATTTGCGCCTTTTACAACGTGTCCATCTCAGCGTTTTATTTATGGCCGTGTGTGCTGTAATTCATCCAACAGATGTGAGTTTTTTTGAGCCCATTGAGAAACGGGGAGAATTAACTGGCCACCCCCGTCTAAGTCAACGTGATGTTTGAGTGAAGCCTGTCTCCCCGAGCCAGAGGAGGAAGAGCAGGAAGTGTTGAGAGCGAAAGCTGTACTTGGCAGCTCACTTTTGGCTTGCACTTGCTGAAAAATGAAACCCAGACGTTCAGTGCAACTCCAGAGCCAGAACTTCTTCCCAGCTCTCCAACATCCAGGATTGGGTAATACTGTTCACTAAGCAAAACATTACCTCAAATTATTCTCGCCCTGTTTTCTATTCCCTCCTCCCTCATGTCGGTTTTATCGCAGTTTGTAAATGTCAAGACACGTACAAAGACGCACAGTATAAATGATATTTTCCAAATTATGCTCACATGTTTGGGTTCACATGAGTGGCGGCTGAACGTAACGTGGTGCCTGACGCTCCCAAGGGAGACCCACCTCACTAGGGTAGGATTCCCCAGTGGCATCAGCTAATGGCAAGACTTGACAACAGCAGAGAAGCCGGGGGTGTTGTGTTTTACTAGCGCTGAGCAGGGGTGATGACTTTAACATGTGTGCAGGGAAAGACGGAGATGTTTGTGTGCTGCTGCTGCTGAGTGTGTGTGTGGCGTGCTAAAGAGAGAGGTGTGCAGTACGAAAAGAGTGGCGCGGGCCAACAGAGCGACGGATTCGGCTCCAGCTTGACGGCAGTGAAAGACGAAACATGGTTCCACATGTGTTGAGAAAGAGCAATCCATCTGTCCATGGAGACAACCCCCTCCCCCCTCCAACACCCCTTCTCTTTTCCTCTTTTCCTTCTCTTCCTCTCTCACACACCCCCTCACCCCCACTCTGTACTCCCCTGGTTCACTGCTGACAGAAACAAGGCCAGAGCTGGGCTGATGGGATGAATGCTGGGCCAAGAGCAATACTGGCCCTTGTATCCTTGTACACACTGAACACAAAAGGTTATCAAACATATTTACTGTATGCTTTGTCTGTTGCACAAGTTGCACTCACTTGTTGTTACTTATCGCCACTGTCTGCTGCGACTGAAACGAGCATGTGAAGCAATGCATGCACGTAATTTCAATATTAGGAAATGAAACAATCCATTAAGATTTATTCCATATCTTCTGACGCCCTGCTGCAATGAGCACTGCTCACTAAAAATCTGAAAAATTAAATCTGATGTGAATAAAACATGGCACTCTCTCAAATATTTAACACCTCTCCTTTATAATTAAACTTTGTGGCTGTTTTGAGGATGTTGTTTGGCTGCTTGAAGCATTAATGACGCAAGCTTTGTCAAACAGCTCCTGATTCTGCAAATCACATTTAGGTCACTCAGACCAATGTTTTTTTCTTATTCTTTTTTCCTGTGAAAAAGGGACTTCTTTCTTTCTCTTGGCATGTTCTCACTCCCATTCAATCCTTATTAGGTTTCTCCTAATTGTCAAACAAACTGTTGGGTCAACCTCAGTCGTATCTGGCCGTAAAACAGCACATTAGGCCCCGTGAGGGATATATGTGGTATTTCATCGGAGACGGAGTAATGCTGGGGTTTTATGGTTAAGTACCAGTTCACGCCCACGCCATTTGTTTCGCATTAGACTGGAGGTTTTGTAAATCAGATCAATATGTTCGCTGAGATGTGATTCCTTGTCGGAATCTCCTGAGTCGTTCTTTTCCTCAAGTATTTTTCTTAGGGGACTGCTTGTCGATGCACACTCCTCCGCTGCCCCCTCCTCTTGGTCTGTCCCTCCTTCCATCCCACCTCAATCTATTTCCATTTTCTGAATGTAGCAATTTGTAGTGTGACATAGTGGAGATTAGGATGGGAAGCAGTCTGAAGATTTCATCGGACATGGTCCTGCTCCTGCTGGTGTGAGGTCACAGGACAAAGACGAGGGAATTCGGTGGATTGGGTCATCAGTTACCTCGGGGAAACGAGCTGGTCTGCTGGCTGCTCCGTTGGCCCCAGGGGTGCCTGGGATGTATCGGAGGAGAAGCCCCTGAGAAAGAGCCCTGAACCAGTGTCATTTATTAAAAGTGACAAGTTATTTCTAACTATAGCTCTGTTTTTATTGTTTTACAATGCTGTCATTTGGAACAGTGCTTCTCTGTTCACCAATCAAAACAGGTGATGAATGATCAGTCTGACCTGCTTTTTAACGCAGACACATGCGCACACGTCAATTAAATAAACGCACAGAATTCATGAAGATCAGCCATATGATAAGTGCTATAAAAATATTTCAACATTCACCAGTTTTCTCCGGGACATTTGTTCAGTAAATTAAAAACAGCTTACGGTATGAATTGCAAGCTGACCTCGGCATAATCCGAACCAGAAGTCCCAGAACAGAACATGACCACAGTGTGTACGCTGCACCCAGAGCAGAGCTGCAGCCTCCATTTCTGTTTGACTGCTTGGCTCCTTTTCATTCTTTAAAAAAAATAACACAAGATTCATGCTAATAATGGAATATTTATTCAATGTTTGACCAGCGCTCTTCATCGAGGGTCAGCAAGGTACTCAACTCTCCCTCTTTTTTTTTTTTTTTACTGCCTGCCCCAACTGTGTTAATGATATATGACAGAAATTTCCTTGTGCTGGTTCAGTGGCAAGAAAGGTCCTGGCTAGTCTATATCAATCCATCTGACTTATGTTCCCATGTCTTGAATTACCGCTTGATGGAAACCTGCTGCGGGCTTCTCTTGCCAATTGAAATCAGATCTCCTCCACAGCCTGGTGTGATATTGATCCATATTCAACACCCGGGCTGCCGATCGATCAGTATTGATTTACAATAAAAAACACTCCTCTGCTTGTTCAGCACTGCAATCAATACTTTAAAGCAAAAGGAGAAAAAATTTTAAAGAAGAAAAACTGTATTGTGCCTGTGACTGGCCAGAATGTATAAAATGTGAGGAGGTTTTTCATTAGAGCAGTTTAGGTGACCAAACTTTGACCACAGCCACACTGCCATCGCGCTGAACAATGATCCTCTGCCTCCATGTAAGACAAAGCAATAAAAATGGTTTAACGGGATGACACTTCTATAAGGACTCATTTATTGAAGGAGGTGTGTCTGTTTCTGAATTAGTGGCACATCTGCACTGCAATGGGGAGTGCTAAAGCTGTCATATCAAATCTGTCGGAAAATTGAAACCGAATGCTCAAAGTGCTGGATCAAGTCGGAGCACTTTAGCCTGATTTCTGCATGTTAACACGCTGACATGATTTCCTGTGGTTTTTGATAATCATTTGTCTCTTCCTCTGTCCCTCCACACACGTGCACACCTCTTGTTGCCACCCGGTCATCATTAACGACCGGTGTAATGTCGAACATGATGGAAAACACTGAAAAGACCACTCAGCCCCAGTCCAGATCCACTTTGCTCCCTGTCACATCTTAGTCCTAATCTCTCGGACTTCCTCCTCTCTGCCAAATAACCGTTCCCATCCAGCAGGTCCCAGCGTTGGCCGGGGCTGCCAACATCTGAAAGTTATTATCCCCAATCTCTGACATCCAGGAGTTTACAGTTATATAATGATGGGGAAAACCACATGTCCCCAGAGGCAGAGAACATTTTTGAGATGCCTCCCCATCTGTTTTGGGGGAGCTGCCCATTTTGGACCAAACTCGGAATGGCAGGCAGGCAGATTTTTTGTAATCTTTTATTTTCGAGCAGTGGAACAGGCCAGTCTGGGAGTCATTATACAGGGTGATAAAGCAAATCCAATTGGGTCAGGTTCCCCTCCGCACAGTGCTGGTGGCACCAGCTCTCCCTGCCTCACTGCTCTTCCCTGACTGTGTAAGTGCTGCTTGTTTGTTTGTCCTAGAGAGGCTGGGCTGGGGGACTAATGCAAGCCCGGGGGCCAGCCAGGTCGGAGACGGCGGTAAACCCGAGCCGCCTGGTGTAGTGCTGCTCCCTCGCCGCTGCCTCGGCCTTGTTTGGACTGCAGCTCCGGTTTGCTTTCTTAGAGGGAAGCTGAGCCTCAGTAATCATTGAGCCCTTCGCTCGGGTGGGGAGCACAGCCGAGACCAGAGGGAGTGATGACATAGGTCCGCAGAGGCCTGGCCCGGTCCACCCCTGCTGCTCTTAGCATATTTATTTTCTCTTCTCTTGTATGGTTTAAGTCACACCATATTATGTTCGGACTTTGTGCATGTGCATCTGCAGATGTGATGAGGTGCATGGCGTAAAGCTGTAGGCTTTGTTTTTACTAATAAAGTCAGGGATTAGTGACTTGCTGACCTCAGTGTAATCTTTATTAGTTTGTAAACTATATACTTTACTTATGGGCCAGTCATATTTATGTGAGGAAGTGACATAGTCATTGTCAGGGGAATACTTCCAAATGTATGTCTTACAAATTATAGTCATTATGTTTTCTTTTAGAGTGGGATTGAGCTAAATAGTCCCAAATTTTACAGTATTAGATCCAACCCAAGACCTATTTGACCCACTGGGCAGACCTCACAAATGTTTTATTCAACATCAGTACTCTGTTGTGTTTTGTTACGTTATTGAAATGGGTTGTCGATTCGAATAGAGTCAACCTGGTGGGCCAATCTCATTGTGGCCAGTGGAGAGTGAAAGCCATCGCTGCAGCATAGGCTCAGAACACACACAGAGATTGGACAAGGGGGGCAGTGAGAGCGAGAGTGCCTTCTCCAGATGGAGATCCCAGATACAGGGGGAAATGTCCGGGCCATTTTCCAGGCTTTCCATAATGGGAATCTACCCCTTGCTTGCTTATTAAGTTGTGCACACAAGGAGGAGTGAGGACAGAGATGGAGAGCAGACGAGATAAGGGCAGGCGAGGCGAGAGAGGGACAACCTGCGCGCCGTCACCTCTCTGTTCTAGTGTCAAGCAGCTCCTGTCGGAGAAAACATAGGTTGTGTGGACAGATGATTGTCAAAGCAGCACATTGATATAAGGGCAAGCTATTTCTCCTTTCAGACGCACAGGCGCATGATACGGTTTGTTTTTGTTATGTGTAGGAGAGGGAGAAAGTTTGGCGCTCAGGTCAGGAAGGTCAATGCAGAGGTCATGGGGTCGCAGCCTTTCAGGTACCCGACTAACCTCACATGGCTAAGCCATTTCTCAGGCTCCTGAAATGATGGTGGGTGCAGAGAGGAGGGGGCTGAAGGGTGGGCAGGAGAGTGATCTATCAGCGGCAGCAGCAGACATGCAGACAGCATGGCAGCTACTGCAGCTAAACAGAGTGAGACAGATAGGCACAAGTCTCTCATACGTAACACCAGGAGCTCCAAGAAGACAGCCCTGAGTGTTATGAATGCTTGACATTGACCTCTTCCACAGAGATAGGAGATTTATCAAGGTTGTAGGACAATAGTGTTTTTGTTTGTAAATTATTTAGTTCAGTGGGTGAAATGCTAACTTCCCCACATAACAGTTGCCATTTTTGTAAGATAAAACACAATCCATTTTCATTCTTTCATTTTGCTCCCTGTCAGCTGTTTTCTGTAAGGCTTAGAATTTAGGTGATCATATTTCCAACACTGTCAGTTCTATCAAGTCCCATCTAGAGAGGAGGAAAAAAAGCTCTGAAGCTTACATTTTTCTGGAAGAGATATATTTGTGTACAGATAGGCCTGTCATTTTGTGAAACAACATTCATGATTCTTTTATTGGTGCTCAGCCATCACCCCTCTCTTCCTCTGTGGAAAAAAGGGCTAGTCTACAAAGTGGCTTTTTGTCGTTTGAGAGAAGTAAACTTCATCAGGTCGACGGCGAGGTGTGCTTCACATGTCACTCAGCCGAGCTCCTTCCTAATGAAATGCTGCATACAGATTTCTGCCTGCGGGCTCAGGGGGATAAGACCGTGGTAACAGAATGAAACAAACCCCTTCCCATTGCCTTCACTCACACACAAACACGCATACACATTCAAAAACATGCACACTCTCTCTCCTGCTGGAGAGCATCCATGTGAGGAGATCCAAATCTGCAATTTATTCAAATATTGATATTTCTACTTGTCAGGAGAAAGGTGCCTTGAAATTTCCTCTGAGTACTCCTGTCAAAAAAATAGCAGGAAATATGTCAGATAATTCATAAATGGAGTTCAGCGCTGCAAAGTCAGTTGGGAACAGCAAAAAATATATATGCTTGTCAATGAAGAATAGGAGCAATATTACAGAGGCTGCTGCTCATTCTTCCATCATGTCAAGCAAACAGCCTTGGCAGGGCCATAAGTGTATGCTCCGGCCCGGTGTGTATTTGTGTATATGCATGTACATTTGTAAACCTCCCGGTGTTGGTACATGTGTATGTATATTTATGCATGCGACTGTGTGTGTGCTTTGGCTATGTTGTGACTCCTACTTAGATGTGTTTGTTATCTTTTTCCATCAAGACACCCCATTTCCCATCCTGGAGCAGCCAATGAAAATGTGTCGTTTTTTGCAAAGGTCCGTAACCGGACGCTGGCCTCCATGTGGTTTGAATTAGGGCCCCTGAAACTGTGAAGGACGCCTCGAATGACGTGAGGCACTTGCACACCAAATTCCATTGTGTTGAATGGTGGAGAAACGAGCACTCCGGAATCCTCCGAGATTTTTTGGCTAGGGCCCGCCAGCGATTAAAACAGGGCGGAAACCAATAACTCAATGAATCATGGGGCAGCGTCCCATGAAATCTCTCATTGCTCTGTCACACCCTCATGAAAAACCAAATCAAGTTGAACTCTGCTGATTAGTCTTTTTTCCTATGCGCAGAAGAAAAATCGCACAAAAGTGGAGTTCTGTTTTCTCTTTTATGAGATGTTAGTTTAAACAGTTGGAGCAGAAAAGCCACTCTGTCCTGTTCTCGCTTGTTAGCTCCATTTTGACAGAGTCGGGGCTTCCTGATGATGCATCGCTTGACCATGTTGTGCCAAGGCACGACAGAATAGGACTGCGCATATCTCCTGCGGTCATGTGATGCCATAGTTCATAGCCACTGATGAGATGCAGTTTGGCACAGCTTGGGACCCATCTGGGAGATGCAGATACGCAGACAGGAGAAGTATTTTACAGCAATGCATCTGTGCGCTTGAAGAGCTATTTAGCATATGCTGTTATATGAGAGAATTTAGTTTGCTGTTGCCAGCTGCAGATTAGTCTTAATTTCTCAAGAAAATCTGACTGAACAGCTGATCCACACAAGCATGGACCAAAATGCTGTTTTATGTAAATCAAGCATGTTCGGAATATTTTTCTTAATTAACTTAGCTTTAATTTAAATGATTTTTACTAAAGTAGCCCGAGCTAAACCAAGGGTCTTATTAGTTTTAGTCTTGCATCAACAGTACCAGTGTCATGTAGGGCAGTAATGCTGCCAGGGCTGGCCAGTTTGTTTCTGTTAGTTCTTGCACAAGTCAAAGCCCATACTGCTGCTCTAACTCAAGTGGCTGATATGTTAGGCCATCTAGGGCATGGCAGGCGGTTGACAGTCCATGCAGCCTGTCTACCCACAGGACATCTCCACACAGTGTGTCCACAGCGGGGCCAGTGCTGTCATCTGGCCCACTATGGACCACTGCTCTGCTGACAGTGAGAGGGTAAACGTTTACCACCTCAATCCCCCATTAACTCGGTGAAGGCACTTCGATCCTCTGTGAAAATAATGATATTGATTGGAGCTTGGCTCTACAAACGAAACGGTTGCAACTAAAAGAGGGATGGGCCCCTGCATTAGAATATGGGATTTTCGAGGATAAAAGAGTGTTTGGATCTTGTTATATTTTTTCTCTCCTCTGTCTCCCTCCAGCTTTGCCCCACCTCTGTATTTCCTCTCTTGCTGCATTTTTATGTGTGCATGCAGTGTCTCCTAAGATTACCCTCCTCTATCCCCACAATCAAACAACAAATGACAACATCATTGCTCAGGCCTTTCAAAATACGACACCAAAAGTGTGTTGTAGCTGCATTAACTTGCAACAAGCCCCTAATAGACCCTTGTGGCTTTTGTATGTCTCCCCCTTCTTCTCTGCGCGAGGCTGTCACATATCCAGCCTCCTCACAGAGCGAGCGCCGAGCCTCGGTGGAGATCAGGAGCTCCCTGTCGGAGGTGCTTTGTCACGTAGCCCAGGGAGCGTGGAACTCACCCAGAGCTGTTGAACAAACACAAGCGCAGGGGCTGTCAATAGCAGCTCCGCAAACTAATTGCCTGTCAAATGAACCACCCTCGTTAAGCTGGCCTCACACACACACGTACACACAGCCATGTGCGTGAGCTGTGACATTCATACGCTCACACACCGACACACACTCCCACACACACAGCCAATTTGATTCAAAGACTAGTGATACCTTGTTAGAAGAAAAGACACACGAGTGGCACTTCTCTGTTTGCCTTCTTGTTTCTGCAATCGTTACTGGCGTGTGTAGTGCAGTCACCGTGAGATTGCCTTTTTGTTATTATTAAGGGGAACATAGCATCGTATAGAATAGCTGATGTAATCCAAACACATCCCAACAATCCCAACATTATATCAGCTGGCGTGATCTTTCAGTTTTTAAAACCTCTCATTAGATGGTAGCAGAGCTCCATACGCCAAATGTTTTTGTTTTTGTGTTTGTTTGCTTTTTTCTGCAGTCATTAGGCAGTAGCAGTGGAGTGCCCAGCGCCTTGTCTGGGTGCCTGTAACAGTGCTGTCGGATTGACACAGCTGGGGAGAGCAGCTTGAGGCTGCACGCTCAGGAATACACAGGGGTGTTCAAAGCCCCTCTCTGAATCCTGATCAGAGCGCTGCCCCGGCCAACTGATGGCCTATTAAATATACATGCGCAGAGGTCAGAGCTGGAGGTCCCGGCTTCCTCCCAGCCATGTGCACTTAAGCGGAAGGGCTGGGCAACAATAAAACCTCCTCTCGCTCCAGCGAGCTCTCCCCTGACACCCTCACCTCCAGTGTGTACGTCAAGTACAGTGCTCACCTAGCGCTATATTACAACTGCCTTTGTGAAAAGGCCAAATGATGCATTTTTTACATGGTTATTATAAATTTATATTCAATAACACCAAGGAGCACACTTGCGTCTGTCTGTCTCACATATTTTTCTGTTGTCACTGATAAATAGCCGTCTGTGAAACAAGTGTACAGAGAATGTCTGGTCTTTGTAGTTTTCCAGAGGCTGAGATGAGGAGGCAGAGGGAAGAGACCCATAATGGCCAGTCATGATTAACATATTCAGAGTGACACTCTGTGTGTTCGTTCGTTAAGCCCAGTCTGTCTGACTAATGAAGTGGAGCGGCAGTTTATCAATTAACCCAGCACTGAGCCATTTGTGCTGGGAATATCACTGTGGCTGGGTGTCACGGTGATCCAGTTTGGTGCCCTTTCACCTCCAAGAGTGTCCAACAAGGCAGGACTGTGTGACAATGACAGCAAGGTACACAACTGGCAATCCGCTAAACAGGATTTGTGACTGCTGTCCAGAGGTGGAGATGCAGAGAAAAGGGTGTAGGCTGATTGGGTAATAGGATGAGGAAAAAAGATGTCTACAAACTAACATCAGGGGTTTTCAGCATCCTCTCACTTGGCATAGATCATAGCAAACAACTTAGTGCTGTCTCTATTAGAACAAGCCCTCCCCTGCCATTATCTTTCCCCCCACTGCTCCTTCCTCCATTTCACATTGTTTGTGTTCATTAAGACATGGGCGACCTGCCTTATCCACACATCAGACCCAGCTCTCAAGAGTAATTGCGATGGTCTCACGGAGGATAATGTGGTTTAAACTCAGTATAGCCTGTCTATTAGGAGAGACATGATGGCAACCACAAATAATAAAGAACTATTTATTCCTCTCTCTGTGACGCTAACTAGGTAACATATCAAGGCGGCGCTGCTAAGGGTCTCTCTTACTGTCAGATATGGCACCCTTCATCCATTCCCAATGGCCCTTGCCTCGACATCTCTGCTCTTCATTTTCAACATGAGCCTGGTCATAAATGCACACACCTCATATATATTTGATAGTTAATATTTATCCTCGCCAGGGAAGTGCACTTTACATGTGGTAACATACGATTACCTGCAATTCTTATAGCAAAGAAACAAAATCGATATGGATATATAATTCATGACAGAGGGGCTATCAGTTTTTATGGCTCTCTATCCAGCCTCATTAAAGTTTTATCGTAATTGACTGCAAGCAAGAGTTTTTAAGGCATGTTTCTCCCTCACTTTCTACCTTTAATAATTAAGTAAAGTTTAATTGGTTGTATTTTGAAGTACCTACTGGATGATAGCAGTCTCCAAAATTCACAATCATGAATTATAGAGTGATATGTTATGCATTAACCTGTCAGTTTGTTCATTTCTTAAAGCAGAAATATATGGCCCCCTCCCAAATCACATCCCAAAATCAAATAACTGGCCAGGCCTTTCAAAAAATTCCTTTTTATGTCTTTCATTGGCACGTTAATGTAGTGACATGCCGCTGTCACTCAGAGGGCTCCTGTCGAGCGGCAGCCCTGAATCGACTCCGCTGATTGGTGGTCAACTTGTTCTGTTGAAGGGAGATTGACAGACGGAAAATTGCACTCTCAGATTTCACCCTTCATTCGTTGCAGTTGTTCTTCCACTCGTCAACTCTCCGCCATGCCTGAGACAGACAGAGGCTTTATCCATTAGCTGTTGGCTTGGCGGGTGGGTGGGCAGATTGAGGTGGGATGGAGGAGGAGATGGGGGTAGGAAGACAATCCTACATTTGAGCACTCTGAGGGAAAATCAATCATGTCATCATAAGTGAGAAGTATGGATGAATTTCATCAGCTGGTTCCTGTCCTGTTCACGCCGCTGGCTTTCTGACTGGCCTGTCCCTCTGATTGGCTTCCTCAATGACCCTTAAATCCGAAAAGGGAGACCATTTTGAAAACACTCTAATAAGAGAAAGTGGACAGTACTTTCAGGGTTACACTTTCCCACTTTCCCCTGCAGCTACACTGTGGGAAACCTCAAGTGGTTTGCCTTGACAAAGTGGTAATAGATTTACCATATGATTTTCTGCCAAACCAGCATTAGGCTGTTTTGTAAGAAAATGTTTCTCAACTATTTTCCATCTGCAGCAGATATGATGAAGTGTTATAAAGGGCAGTGGCACTATGCCACTGAAAATTTATTTTTATAATTTTCCCCATCATCTCACAAGGTCACAGATGAGCACTAAAAGCATCATAGGTATAGGGTGTGAAGCAATCAAAAATGGATGAAAGTGAAGACATGGAAATCACAGATGAGAAATTGACAGGCGTTTACAGCCTTGTTGTTGACGTGAGTGACAGAGAGGGGGTCGAGAGTGTGAGCGGGACGGCACAGAGCAAGGGGGCGAGCCGAGAAACCGGCCCAGTTAAAGTGGTGATAAATTTAATGGAAAAATCAAATACAAAACAAATTCATTCCTCTAAACTTGATGCTTGACTCGTCCTTTTCTCAGCCTGTGCTAAGCCTTAGAATAAACTGTCACTCCTTATCGATCGCATCTGAATTGTTACCGAGATTTCTGAAAAGTAGTCTTGACACACACCCTGCGAATAGTAATCTGGGGAGATGAGAACATCCAGAGCACACGGCTAACACCCTGGACTTAAAATAAAATAGGCTTTTCTTTTGGCTTTGCTCCCTTCTTTCAAATCCAAGCTAATACACTTTGGTGAATTACAAATTCAGCGATAAACATGTTGCTGTGAAACATGTGCCCTTGTTGAATTTATTGTCTTTGCTGATAAGTGTGAATGAAGGAGGGGAGAGGGGAGGGCTCGTGATTTTGTCATGGGGGATGTTTGTAAACAGCAACTGAGCATGAAATGTTTGTACACAATTTGTTTGCCATTTGTGATGGAGATGACATGATCAAAAAATCAATTGACTTCACATTTGATTTCCAGCAAGCTGTTAAATGACTGGTGTCGACGGCAACCACTGGAATCCATGTATCATGGTATGGTTCATTATATTCTGATGGTGTATTAATTATGGCTATAGATAGAGAGCTCTGCTGTGAGCTGTAGCCGAGCTGCTGTGTGCCAGGGGGAGCTCGCCTGAGGAGGAAAGCTCTGCTTGTATCCACTCATCCCTCAGCTGACAGGCCTGCTCCAGGAGAAAAGGATTTCTCCGGATTGAGTGCCATTTTCTCTTCTTTAACAAGGAAATTAGTGTGTAAAGGAGATCTGTCAGGATAAAGTGCAGCTTGACTGCTGGCGCCCTCCCCTCCTCTCGGCCTGTCTTTCCCGCCCTTCCTGCCGCTCCTCGTCCTGTAACCCGCTCTCCACCTCTCCTGCGTCGATCTGCCTGTTCTTTTCTTCCCCTGCTCCCCCACTCAACGGCTCCCTCAGGGGATCATCCTTGAGCATTAGCAGAACACATCCAATGTCCCAGCTACATGATTTCATGATATGATTTGTACTGGGGATTTGCAATAATCCGCAAATAAAGTTAAAAGTGAATGACTCTCAATAAGAGAAGCAGACAAGCAAAACCAAACCTTTTAAGATTTGTTTTATCTTTAATGGCATGAAAAATGAATTTGTTTTGCATTAGATCACAACAATTTAGCTGTGGCCAGAGTGTGTTGTTTTGTCTTTTCCTTTTATGATCATGATTAATTCGTGCACAGGAGCCTCAGTCATATACATAATGCATCATAGGCTCATTTAAATGTTCAGTTCCTCTACAGTTGTGGGGAGCATAGTAGCTCATTACACATTACTTGTGTGTGCTTGGGAGTTAGAACGCTCCAGTAACTCACTTGTATTCAAAGATACAGTATGTGCTGCTTTAGCAGGTTGTCACGGATTGACAACGCGATTAAACTCAGGTGTCATCCCTTCCATTCCGGTTTCATTCACCTCATGTTAGCCTCTCAACATTAGTGAGGAGTAACTTTCCACCTGGAGTCGACGGACAGGGATGAGTCCCACTGGCAAATTTTAATAAGTCTGCTTCAAAGGTGGAGGTGAGGGAAAAAAAATCAAAACATCCTGGGTTAATTTGAAATGTACTCTGCATCTGTGATGGGAAACAGCCTCACAGGTAAGTAAGGCAGACAATTAGGGAATATCCATAAGTGGAGGCGCTGCATACTAAAAAACGCAAATCACTATTTCCCCATCTGGCCCCCACTGTGCTGAAGAACTGCAGCTGAGGTCCGATTTCACCCGTCAATCACGGCCGCCGCGCTGTGGGGTGTGTGTCCTGGTGAGAGAGCCTACCCCCGAGTCATTAGCACACACAGTCAAACTGTACTGAGGAGTGCCCCGTGCCGCTCCGCTCCGCGCCACGGTTTAAATATCCCCAGCCTGTGACAGGATCAGTTTAGCGATCTGTAGGATTGATCTCCTCTTTAAAGTTTTGCCTGAGGCGACTCTAATTGGGAACGAGGCTGCCTCCCACTCCCCTCACTCCCTTAACTGTCAGTCTTGGCTTTGTTTACTGAGGACATGCCCAAACCTATTTACTCAATAATGAGGAGACGTGGTGGGGATGCTGCTGATCACATTGAGGCCCCCAGCGGGACTTCAGCATGCTGGGAAAGGCGGGAACATCATTTTAGACTTTTGAGCTGGTGAAAGTTAGCCTGTGCTGCTGCTGCTGTGATGTATGAACCTCTTCCTCTTGTATTTGAAATACGCTTGTTTGCATCAGGGACCTTTATATTTCTCACACATCTCACACAGTGCTCCCACATGATTAGTCTTCCAGTCCACGGGAAATTGGAGACAAAATAATCCTGGAGTTTTTAAGGTTCACATTCCGTTAAGGGTCACTTCATAGTATCATTTTCTTTTGTTCTTTTCCTTCATTTTGAGCTTGTTTCTTTTTTAATGTTGCTTTGGTTGTCCTTGCTTGACCATTTTTGATGATAGATATGGAAAGGGATCTCCAGAAAAATAGTGGGAACCCCATGCACTTAGCTTAAGGACAAACATGAATGGTATGTTTTTGCACTTTGTATAATGCTCTCCATGTGTTCTGTGTCATTTACAAGGGCTGAATTAAAGCGAACCCAAAGCCCACTAGGTGCATGTGATGTTATGCCAGTGCCATGCTGTGGAGTGGACTATTCATGGCTGGAGTGCTTTGGCCTATTGAGCCATTTCCTTGTCTCTCTCTCTTCTGGTGAATTCCTCAGATTTCCGCTCCCATTTAGCTTGTTTTCATTTGCACCGAATGACAAAGCCTTTTTGGTTAGCGAATGGCGCGGCTGCGGAGTCCATTGATGCCCATTGGGATTATGAATGATGAAGTGGAGAAGCGGCCGCTATCAGAGGGACACAACACTGCTCTTAATAGAAAAGCATTTAGAAAGGCAGCAGGGAGGCGGCAGTGTGCTGGGGGCTTTCTGACACTCGACTGATAAGAGGCAGCTCTTCAGAGGTGCTAGTGTGTACAATGAAACACGCTGATGGGGATACAATGACACACATGTTGCGTCTGACAGCCAGTGATTTAGACGTGGCTCTAAAAGAGAGAAAAAATTAAATAAATAAAAAACCACACACATGGAGCACAGAAGAGAGTTTCAGAACGCCCCACGCAGACTATTCTCGGACAAAGTCTCTGTGTGCATGTTCGTACTTATTGGTTTGATTTGAGGGAAAATGCGTCGTCATTACTCATAGACGGGCCGTGACAGATTGGAGAGGATGGAGAAGAGGGTGGGAGACAAGTTAGTAGCGGCATGGCACGGGGAGTGAAAGAGAGATATGCAGAAAGGGAGAGCTGTCAGTTTGAGGAATGAGCCTGATAAGAGGAAGGGACTCGGCAGATGGGCACAAGGAAGCGGCAGCACACTTCTCAATTAAACATGTAAATACCAAAAGCAGGCAGCGATGGAAATGAGAATGTTAAGCAAACACCACACCGTGCTGTGATTACAAGCTCAAAACACCACCACCTTTGCCACATTCTTATTTTATGCAAAAGTCTCAGACAAACTTAACTTGTTCTTTATTATATTAATAATTTCTTCCTTATTGTTTTTACGATTATCTCCTGTGGCTACTCTGCTTCATGCCGAGTCAGATTTTTTTTTTGTGAAAACTTGCAAGCCCACCTGGAAGTCTTAATATGTCTCTAATTGAACTATTCATCCGCTCCCCTTTCTCCTTTTTACTATTTTAATATTTTTCCTAATAACTGTCCGTCACTTTAACATCTGTGCCCCCTGAGCGGACCCTGCTGAGAACGACAGGGAGGATCTTAAAGTCTTCTGTAGACAGTGGCCCTGACATACATAACAATGAGTTGGCATAAGCACAGTGCATTCTGAGGGAGAGACGATTCACAGTTTGACATTCAGCCCAGATGCTATCTCGGAGCCTCGGTGTTTAAGACCGCAGAGAAGACGGACATCTGTCACTTGTTACCTTTGAAGTGAATAAGAGAGGGACGCGCAAAAAAAAAACACAGCGGACAAAAGGCCATTCTGACCACAGACCCGCGGTGTTTACAAACGGAAAGAGAGAGTGACAGGAGAAACTCAAGATGAATGGACGGCCGCTGTTGATCTCTCCTTCTCATTGCATGTGCTAAGTTATTCCATGGCTGCTCCCTCGGCGGGGGGCGTAGGGAAACAGGAAGTTGAGAGAGGCAGGGAGAGGCAGACACAACGCCTCAAGGCCTCTGGAGCGGCAGAACATAGCAGCCTGCATGGGAAATAATAAAAAAATTTAAATAAAAAATATAACTCCCTAACAACTTACTGTACATTGCTCTATCCTGAGGTACCAAAGATTACAAATGTGAACATAATCCACATTTTAATGAGCAGATGATGCTATATTAAGGCAATATTTGCAATAGTGTTGATTTGCCTTGTTAAAATGCAATAACACCGCCTGTTGCATTAGCTGCTATTCATATTCTCAAGCCAGTCTCAGAGAATTTCTCTTCATATCTTCTGCTACTCCCTAGGATGTAGAAAAATGTTTCACCTGGAAAAGTGCATACAAAATATATATGGAGCGGCCCGGGTTCAGTTCCTGGATCAGGCCCATTTGCTCTATGTCATCCCACTCTTCCATATGGTTTCCATTCAACACAATTGCCACGATTCAATGTGAAAAGTGTGAAAATACCAGAGAGATAAAATGTCAAAAAAAGAGTTACCCCCCAGAGACCCTACTTTGTGTCCTGAGACAAAGTTTAACACTAAACTTACGTTTTTCGTTATAATATTGGTATGTCTGTCCCTGTCACTCCCAATATTTTACTTTTAAAGCTATTTCCACTATATCCAAGTTGTACAATTATTTTATGTGTCATTGCCTTTAAAAATATCAAATGCACATTATAGAAATTTAAACTTAAGTTATGTTTCCTGAAGAACGTTTGTCATGTTTCTGAAAACGAGACTTGATTTGTGAGGTTGGGTGTCATATTGTGGTTACAGGCTAAAGAAGTGTATTTTGATATACTTAATAGAACAATGGCCGTATTCATTTATCTCCTGTCATGTCTCCTCAGACCTGTTTCTATTTCAGGTTGCACGTCAAGTGAGAGCAGCTATATCTGGCTGGCAATTAAGCCGGTCCTGCCTCCCCTTGATGCTTGATTAGTCCGATTGATGGAGGAGGCCATATGTGGCGGTGTCAAAACTTGGCAGCCGAGCGCCATCCTCTCAAATGAGAGGCAGGCAATAAAGAGGCAGGCTGCCCAGAGTGGGTGCACGTATGCAAGGCCCTGCAGCGCCCTCCCTCCCCTGACCCCCCCCCACCCCCCTTTCATTGCAAACTGCGTCGTCTCCCGATGTTCTTGTGGCTGATGACCACTCAGGCCAAGTTCGCATCAGGGCAGAGGTGGCAACCAGCTCGGGGTGCCACTGTACCGCAGCCTCTGGGGCACAAGCTCCAGGCGAGGCATGGGAAGGGGTGGGGGGGCGTGTGTGTATGCGTGCATGTGAAGGGGTGTGGAGGGTGGGGGGAGGTTTAGAGAGACTGAAAGATATGGCCCCCTTCCCAATCTCTCTCGGAGACAACAAAAAGGGAATGCTTGAGAAGGGGAAGCAGCGGGAGGAGAGCACAAAGACAAAGGCGCGGGCAAGGTCAGTCTAGCTAATGGGCCTGAGCCGCGGGCTGCCTGGGGCTAGGCACACTTCTGTTCTGCCTCACACACTGGGCCTTCAAAGACCCTTCAGTCCAGCCCTCTCCTTCTCCGCACTCTTCCTCCGACTCTTGCACTCGGCTTTTACGTTGCAGTGACACTTCCTGCATCAAACACTTACACACAGGTGTCTTTAAAAACATTAGCCATGAAACACTTCCCAAACAGTCACTTTAGTCTTTAAAGGTATCTACAGTTCTGAGTTGTGAAAATATTTCCATTAAGTTTCATTTAGTAATTACCTAAGTAAGCATCTGCAAGCTTTGAGGTTTGATCGGGCATCATTAGGTCCAAGGTGGCTGGAAGTGCTAAGAGGAGCTGTTGGAAGCGAGCAGGAGGAGGAGTGTTGTTGTCAGGTTGGCTGGCAGGGCTGGCATTGCTTGGCTCCACTCGAGGGCTGCTTTAATGTGCAGCGGAGTAGAATAAGTGAGTGGCTGTGGGCACCAGCTGAGCTCGCTCTCGTCTTCGCCTGGTAGCCACCACCTGACACTGGGCTTCTCTTGGCAACGTGGCACCGCACACATGTCCCCTCATTTGGATGGAGATTCAGACACAACACACAAAGCTGTACCCCCGCCCCGTCCCGATCGGCCTGGTCCTTCCCTCTCACACTCACTCCAGCCTCCTCCCCCTCCTCTTCTTTTTGACGGTATCATAATAATCTGGGTATCTTCTTGATCATGCCCCATGTTTTCCTCTTTTTTTTTTCTCCTTTTCCCCTCATCTTCTCAGAGACGAGTTTGAAATTGCCTGCGTCAGGACTTTGCTAATTAAAGTCATACTTTCAAAAATGCCATAATAACTGTTAATTAGCTTGATGCTATTTTCAGCATAATTTGCTAATTAGTGGAAAACCTGTACAGCGTTTCTCTCTAATTACAGTATGGCTCTGCACGGCGCATCTGTGCCTTGACTCCAAATGATACCATTACAAAGTCCCGTATTACGCATTCTCTCAAAACAGTTAATTGCCTCCACAGATAGTGAGATACTTCAGTCAGCTGATTTTTATGGTAATAAATGGACAGGCACAGACACAAACCTCCCTGGTTCATATTTATGAAATATGAAATAGGAAAACAACCTCCTTATGAGATGCACGGAGTTAGTTTGGAATATAATCTGGTTGGTTCTGTGATGATTTTGTGTGCTCAAGCGTTGAGTTGCCGAGACTTTTAATGAAGTTTGATTTATGCTATGTTTTAACAAGTAAGCCATAACATTGTAATTAAGGCAAAAAGAGCCAGCCGCTAATAGCATCAAGCTTATATGTGGTAGAGCAAGAGCCCAGATGGATTTTGCTTTCACAGGTAGTTGCCATGTAAATACAAGTCGGTGCATAATGTGGCCATGCCACAGCTTATTACCGAGACTGTTAGTAGCATGTCGCCCAGCCACTTATTTCCATGTAGTGTGGCAAAGGGAGAGAAGTGTGGACACGACCACAGCTTGACCCGGATACACGTGTATACTAGAAACAAATTATGACTCATTAAGTGTGGGGAGGTGCGTGATTGGCATGACCTTTGACCTCAGCACGTCAGCTGTGCCCATCCTCCGCTCTGCCCCGCTTTTGACAGCCACCAGTTTGACAGGGCTAGCATCAGCGTCGGCTAATTAATGCACCACTTCAGAGACCCTTTCATTTATGGCTTCTGAAAGGCATTATTAAATTAATTAAACCACCAAGAGTTAGTCATTATGAAATCAGGAGGTTTACATGGATGACAGCGTTTATGAATTAAACATCCCCAAAGTTCCTTGCAGGAGATACCCCGAGCTGCATGCGGGTACCTAGTGCGACAGATGTTTGGCCCCCTCCACTCCCCACCCTTCCTCAAGCTAACCTGTATTGCAAGCGATTTAGGTCTCATTTGGGGGTTTGAAAACTGAAGGCAGCCGAGAGAGAGGTTCAGGATAGCTAATGAGCAGAGAAAGAGAGGGGGAAAGGAGGTCAGCCGCTCTGTTCATCTGTAGACTGTACAGATGGTTCGGTTTTATACAAGGCAACAATGGCGTACATCAATTTGTTGATCGTTAATAGATAGCTACTCTCAGATGAATTGCAGCCCAAGATCAGTTGTTTGTGGGTTTTAGCACGCAACTCTACATTTATAGCCTCAAAACATTAAGAGAAGCTGTGTGCTGTTTTTAACTCATCATGTGATGTGAAAACTACAAATGGTTGGCGAGATAAATCCCATAAACTTGGGCTTAGCTGGAGAGCATAGGGCAGAGATGAGTAGCTCACGCAGGAGGCTCGACGATAGACTGCTTTTCATGTGTGGACTGAGATTCACAGATTATCTCAAGAGGCTCTCTATCTCTGTCCTCGTCTCCATTTCTCTTTTTCTCTTTC
Source organism: Perccottus glenii (assembly GCA_024416835.2). Classification (NCBI taxonomy): domain Eukaryota; kingdom Metazoa; phylum Chordata; class Actinopteri; order Gobiiformes; family Odontobutidae; genus Perccottus; species Perccottus glenii. Next base: position 18,030,869 of record CM044552.2, on the reverse strand, counting down.
TCCACCCTCCCTTCCTCGCCCCTCGATTCAGGAAGTTTGCCAGCTCCTGTCTTTGTTTACAATGCCAAGGGAAAATGTCAGCGCCGTTGAGAAAAATATCCTTAGAATCTTTTTTTTTTTTTCATCTTCTTAATCTAACAGTTTACTGAACTTGATAAGTGTCCTATCAACATGCTAATCAAATTACTTCGGAACCAAAATTGACAGTTTTCATTAATTATACAAGATTATTCTAATTGCAATTCAAATTTATTCATTCCGAACAGAAGGTATTCAGTAATATTTTACAAAATTTGCATATTAAATGGAGGGAGTTGTGCATTATGCATGGTAATGTATGCACAGTTTCTTATTTTTAACTTCACGGCCATATGTGGTGTCGTTGTAGGAGCAGGTGAAAAGTCTAAGTGTGTTTAATTTGCTTGACAAACATTCGGCTGGAGCTTGTCAAGGGGAGTATTGTGAATGCCAATCTTTATTCCCTCTTTATTGATTACCCCAAACTCTAAACATCTGGAGGTAAATGGCACTGCGAGAGATGAACTGAATCATGGGATTAGTACCGTCAATGACTGAATCACTATCAATTACTTCAATAGCATAATTCAAGTGCAGCGCATAAAAGCTACAGTAACTTGGTCTCAGCCAGGATTAATATTGCAATTTAACGTAACAATGGAAGCATGGGAATGATATGGATGGCGTCCAACTTTTTCACATTGATGTCATACAGCTAATGCCGTTATCTAAATACAAATGTGTTTAATTCCTAATTTAGGCTTTGTTTGTTAAATGAAAAGGCTCAACGCATTAGGCCCATGTTTTAAAAGGTAATGGATTCTGTGAGTAAAACAACCTTATTTATTCACACAGACGCAAAACCCCCAATTTGCTCTTTGTTTTTATTTCCTAGAGCGGGCAGTGAAGTGCAAACAGCTTACCGGGAAGCTGTTTACTACAGTATATGACAAAGGGGTGTGTGTGTGTGCGTGTGTGTGAGTGTGCACACGCGGGGTAGGGTTGTTGTTGGTGGTGGTGGTAGAAGGGGGTGTTTCTCGCAGCTCCACAGGCAAGGTCTTGTGTTGTAATGTAAGCGTAATAATTATCAAACAGCATCGGGGGCTCCGGGTAGGGGCTTTAACAGGGGGAGAGCATGTTTGATATGTAGAATCAGCCCATAGTGCATCCATAGAGGGTGACTAAATCGCACGGTTCATGGATCACATTAGTATTGCTCTGCATCCACCCAGCGCTATAGGTGATTTCCATTTAGACACACATTTCCACATGAAGATAAATATGACTTGAATCGTAATTTCCCTGAAGTAAATATAATACAAATACAACATAATACACTGTCAGGCCGGGCAGGCTAATAGATTACTAGCGTGTTTTCCATTTGTATGGTAAGTGGTGAACCTGGGTGGTGGTCTGGCGAGTAACAAATTGAATGTTTAATCCATCTGAGTGCAGATTGAGGGTATCACGAAGATGGCTGGTCATACAAGTTCTCCCGGTTTGATAGTTGGACTCTTTGGGGCTTTGAGGAATGTTGCGGGATTAACAGGAGGTGCAAAGTGCTCGATAAATGCATTTTCTTATCTCGTCTCAGGTCTGTTATTTTTCACATATTGACAAGAAGTATTTCCATCCTCCAGGAGTGTAATACTGCGGCTATACTTCAACTCAAAGACCTTTAATGGGACTTTAATTCCTATAGACGTCTATGGGAGTGTTGATCTTCAACTTTAGCTGCATATTCAACAGTTACTTATTTGAATTAAATGCTATATATCAAATTTTGTATCATCAATGGAGATAATGAGCGCGGTGCCACTTAGTAATGCATGAGTTGACAAACATACCTCTCTCTTTATGTTACAACACATTCTCTAAGTACATATTTAATTCTTTAATAAATGTTTGCTCTTGCATTCTAGTAAAGCTAGATTAGCGTCAAGTGCGCAGCATCTCCTATAAAGTGTGACAAATTGATATTTTTATATAGCGTAATCTGTTTACTATGATGTTTATGTGCGGAATTATTACAAACTAATTAAAGAAATCACTTTGATATAATTAGTCAGATTTCAGGAAGCTCATTAGTAGTAATTTGCATGAAAAATAAGCCCTGTAGTGGTGCTTAGGCTCAGCTATTCGATCTGCGTTTTATCTGGTTACACATCAACCCCCATTGTTTGTTGTTTGAGGCCGTCTGAAGTGGGCCACAATATTTTCAGTCATTGCCCCGAGAAGCAGTGGGGTGTCTTTCAACGGAACCCTCCCCTAAAGCAAGTCAACCTGTATGTGGAAGCAGACACACGCCGCTGTGTACACAAGGCAGGAGGAGTGAGCGGCAAAACACTGTCTATTTATCTGTCAGCTTCCTGACAAAGAACTGAGCTGACAAGTATGGGTTTCCCTCAGCAGAGCAGGGGGGCTTTATTCACCGCACTTACATGCCCAGTCTATGCCCAGAGACTCATGTTATTTGCAAATCACACTCTTTGAAAACTCACAAACGGGGCGAGACATGCCACGCTACGGGTTTTGTCAGCTGCCTTCACAACAGCTAGCTATATCGCTAACAGTGTGCGCTTCGGTAAGGAAGCAGCTTTCTCTTAGCATTTGCCTTGCTGTCACTTTTTCCAACACATACGATCTGTGTCTTCATGCTTGGGGTCTCTTCTCCCTCTGAGGGTTGCCATCTTCCCTTTGGACTGACAAATAACACGCCCACACTACTGCTAAAATATAAAAGAGAGGAAAAAATATATACTCTGTTGCGTCATTCACTGGAGCAATTCGAGCAGAAATAAAAGTACTTTTACTTTTAGTAAATTAGCAATGATTGTGATTTAACTAAAAGAAGTCCATTTAAAGGCAGTATTGTTTAGAGTCTTGTCTGTTCCACTCAGAGGGGCCCAAAAACAGCTCCTGTTTATTCTCTATACCCTTTTCCCACCATGGACGAAATCCTTCCCTAAACATCCGGACAGAGGAGCACTTGTGTGGCGCTGATGTCACAGACCTACCTGGCCTCCTGTTCACAAAAGCTAAGGTATCATTAGCTAGGCCCACACAATGGCCATTCAACCAAACCACTGCGCTCCTCAGGACTAGCGAACAATGTTATTTTTTGTCTCAGAATTATAAAGACAGAGTTTTGCAGGAAACCTGACAGACAAAACCCTTTAGAGGTAAATGCTCCAGGCGGCTTTTGGGTTTAATCTTTTCCCATTAGCATTTTGCCCCCCCTCCCGCTCACACACAAAGACCATATTTACAGGGTCAAAAGTAAAGGCTGCGAGTCTCCTGAGACACTTTTTCTATAGACCTCACTTTACACTGACAACACTTTTTACTGTTATTTTCACTAATACATTTATAACAAGCTCTGCAATATTCCCTAAACCTGCTCAGCTGTAATTGTGTTAAATAGGTTTGCTGAGCAGCATAACAAAACAGAACAATCACTGGAATAAAATCCACTTATTTTTTTAAGCAAATATTGAGAGAAATGTCATGTGCAAGCATATTAAAAAATTATTAACCCATATTGCAAAGAGCTTTATATCATGTAATTGTATATTGTCAACAATGCGACTACTGCTTGGGGTTCATATGTGCTACCTTTGTGTGTTGTGTGCAGCCACTCACTTGTGCGTGTGTGTAAGTGTGTACGTGTGTGTGACTCCATGTGTGTGATTCATTCCAGGGCAGTTTTAGTCCTTATAAAATATTCATTTTGGTTGTGCAGGGCCCTGTAATTGCCATCTCTCACCCTGAATTATTTATACCTCGCACAGACTGACAAAGCTTTGCCATACGGCCCCAGATGAATCAGAAAGCAGCCATCTCTGCTGCCAACAGCACTGGGCTTTCACACAAATATGGCAGCCACGTCTCTCTGCCTGGCCTCTCTTAATTTGACATTTTCTTTTTCCCCCCTGCCTTTGTCCTAGGTGCACAGAAAGGTTACCTGTTAGCTTTAAGCACCGACCTGCTCTGTGTCTTTCTGTCTATATCCCCCCTGCCTACATGACAGTCCACAGTAGGGGCTTTTTTTCCCTCCTCTGAGGAAGCGTTAATGTGGCGCTGATGTCAGAGTGGCTGCCTCATGTTTTATGATGACTGACCAGTCCTGACAGCCACTTTAGATGTATGTATTATACATTAGTAATAATATGATGTAGGTCTACACTCCCATACACTCCAACATGCATGGACAAACAGCAAAACCGTGCACACTCATGCAAATAAGGCTGTACCTTCCTGCTGTATCAGCGTGCCTGTTGGTAAACGGTCACAGCCCCCCTGCTGGCCTCCCCTGTACAGCCTGCCTGGATCACATCCCCTGCTGAAGCCACAGGAGAGAGCGCCACTGCATGGCTCTCATTAGGCACTTCTACTCTCAGATTTTGGCATGTTATTTGGGCTTGCAATAAGCCAGAGGACCCAGAAGATCCAATGTGAGTTTTGATACATTGTATTGGCATTTTACAAAATGTTACCCAGTGTCCTGTTTGATTTATGATAAACATGCCACACAGTTTAATATAACAAAGTAAATAATGTAAAAAATGTGCTTAGTAAAATTCAAAAGTAACTGCACATGGCTAATTAGCATAAATCATTACACACCCAAGCTATTTGTGTTTTCATCCCTATATCTATATGGCTTGTCAATGAAGCCAATCTGGGATGTTTACACTGGAACTGTCTCAACTCTGTCTTGCTTCTTTTAATACCGCCCTTTGTAGAAAAAGGGTACAATGAATTTATCCACTCATTCAGGAAGTTGTAGAGTAAGCAACAAATGCGGTGGAAGCTTTCTGTTGGTAAACAGTCAAAGCCCCCTGCTGGCCTCCCCTGTGCAGCCTGCCTGGATCGCATCCCAACCCCTGTATGGCTCTCATTGTAGAGCCGCTCCGGGGGCCCGTCCAACACCCTAAATACTACTATTGACCCGGGCCAGCTTCTCCGGCATATGCTTATCTTCCATCTCACTGGAGCAGCGAGGTGCTGACTGGTATTTCCTCACAGGCCCCGAGCTGCGATGCTGACCGGTTTTTACAGCACTATATTCCTCCTTGTGAACAAAAATAACTTAAGGATACCTCTGAGCCGGCCAGCTGGTGGGGAGAGTAAATATTTGTAAGATTATTTTTGGAGATGTTATGATTGACAGCACCGGCAACTTTGATAGTCATTATCAGTAATCACAATCATATCTTTTCTCCAGCGAAGGTTCAATATTATTTATGAATTCTAGTTTGGATGTAAATGATGCTAGCTCTAAAACAGCAACCCGCGTTTGATTTGTTTTTACAAGGGGGCTGCACGAGACAAAACAACGCAGAATTATTTATGTTTGGTGTCTTATTATATTGTGTTCAAAGTCATTGTAGAGAAAAGCTAAAACAAAGAGCCAGCGTGCAAGAGTACACAGCCTGAGCAGTAGCTCGATGTTAGGGGCTGGGAGAGGCAGCGGGAGAGCTCGGGGCTAAACATGCAGTGTATGTGGCGGGCTGGAGCTAAAAGCTGCATAAAGCACACAGCCTCTAGTCCACTGTTAGCAAGTGATGGATAGTTAGCAGGAGCTCAGAGTCTCCGTCTAATCCGTTACAGTAAACCTGTGCCAAAGCCTGAAGGGAATCGGCGGGGGTTATCTAGGAGTGGGTTTGACGTGGAACCATTTGTGAAGACGAGCGATTCTCTTAAGTAAGAAACTAACAGTGTCCGAGGCAGGGAGACAGGAGAGATAGCGAGGCAAGGAGGAAGAGATACCATAATGAGTCCTGTAGCCATGGAGTAAATGAAGAGGGATTGACAGAGTGAGCGATCCTCAAGTGAAATAATGTCAATGCCACTCTGCCCATTAGAGAGAACGGGGGATGTGGAGGAGAGGGTAAAGAGGGATGAATGGAGGGACACAACTACATCTTAGGGTGCACAGGAAGCGCATCAATTATTTGTAACACTGCCGCAACACTTCCACAAAACGACAGCGCTAACAAAAATATGAAATATGGAACAACACAATGACATTGGAAAGAAATAAGAAAATAAAAACAACCAGAAGAGGCCTTGGAAATACTCAATAAATTCTCAGAGACGTGTAGTAGTAGTGTAGATATTTGATGCTGAACAATAATAATGACAGCGACATCTGCCTGGCTGCTCTCCGAGGAGTGGAAAGGGTTAATCTCCCAAACCCAATAAGGTTGGATAGTGAGGCACTTGTTCCCTGATAAAGAAGTGATAGGATCTGTGGGGCTGGTCCCTCGGCGCTTGTACAGGGGTAGAGCAAATATTGTTAATGTGCTGTGGTTTACTTCAGCTAAGGCGAGAAAAACAGCTCGACCTGATGAGGGGAGACAGCGGCCAACCGGAATACGACAGAAAGAAAGCGGCCACGCGGCTTGCCTCAGCATCCCAGGGACTTGTATATAGTTGCATAAATAAGTGTTCGGGAAGATTAAGATCTATAAGTGTCTCTATTTCTCGTTTTACCTGCTCTGCCTTGTCACAACAGGGATGAATGCAGTTCAGTGGAGTGCCTAATAACTGGAGCAGTAGGTAGGAGAGGCAGGAGGCTTGACATTAAGACCCTGGCGTTTTGGAAATCCGATACGCTATTGACCCGTGTACTACTATCTCAGCGTAGAGATCTGGTGTCAGCATATTGTAGTCTGGTGTTGGAGCCGTTTCTTACAGGGCTCCTGTAACAGGGGCCCATTGAGTCTGGAAGGCAGCTGGGGCCTGATGGGCTCAGGCTGGGGTGGTGATCGATACTCACCGCCCCGCAACGGATGACCTCACTGTCATGGCTGCCGGCTGTGGACACTGCATGCTAGTCATTAGTGCTGGGGCACCAATCAGGAGCTTAGACTTGTCAATACCTGACTCTTACAGATACTGTGGCCATCTGTCAGTGTATTGTGTAACGGCCCCAAACACTTACAGGGAGGCACTTTGGTACAATGGGAACAAGGTGTAGCACTGAAGTCAAACAGCACAGTCTTAAGCTTTCATTTAAGTTAATGTATTTTCACAAGTAGTAAAAAAAAAAAAAGAAAAGATATTTGATAGTTTCCGTCAACTGTGGAGCCTTCTTAATAATACAACATTATCCTTATTTGCCCTCTTCACTCAAATCAAAGCGATGGACATTTATGCATGAGTGACATCAACCCGGCAATTAAGTTGGCCATTTAAATGAGAGAAGGCCTTCTTCACCTCGTCTGTTTGTTTTCTCCCTCGTCTCTTTTCCCTTCTGCCGTTTGATGATAGGAGAGGGTGAGCTCGAATTAGGGCGATGGGTCTTCCTTTGAGTGTCAGCCTAAAATGATCAGAGTAAAGATAAGAGGGTCTAGCAGCCCTCAAATCAGTCAAAGTGCCAAAGTCGGCCTTTTTCTCCTCAATTACCGGGTCTGTGAAGCCAGAGAGTGGAAGGCGCAGAGCCTGCTGCATTACTAAAGAGACAATCTATTTCCCCTTTGACCAGAGGGAGAGAAATCATTATGGCATGATTAGTAGCTTCAGCAGTAGGCGAGCATGGAGGTACTACAGGAGAATCGTATTAATTGCCTTAGACCAAGGCATGAGCAGGATTGTTTTAACGTTGATTTGTGGACCTGTATGACTAGCTGTCGGAGATAAAAGCCAATGTCAGGTCTTAGTTATACTGGCTGACTTGAAAAGCGCAGACAGAGAGGCTTGATGTCAAAATGAGCTTCCATCGCTTGCTGTGGAGGACTTTCTCTATGCCTGTCGATGTCTTCCTCTTTGTCTTTCTTCACACTTCACATAGTTTCCCTTTTACGCCTCCCACTATCCCACTATCCCTCCCTTTCTCTCTGCCCCCCACCCCCCGCTCCTCAGATGGACTACATCCCCCCCATGCTCCCTTTCTCTCCCCTCCAACTGATAGCTGCCTCGGCCGATTATTTCATCCAGTGCGGTCCACTGAGAGCCTCCTCTCCCGGCTTTGGAAGAGCTTTAATTAGCCATGTTAATATCCCCTTCATTGGCCTTAATATCACTCAACACCTTCCTCCATCTCGGCGGCCACCAGGGTCCCCCTGTCCTGTCAGAACAGCTGATTATTGAGAAGGATAGCTTTAATCAAACCTAATTGCAGTTCATTCTTTCTCTCTATCCCCCTTTGCCCTCCATTGCCAACATCTAATGGCAGCGACGACTTGATATCCCATTAAAAAACAATTAAACAACCTCCTTTTGTCTCTGTGCGTGCCAAAACACCAGCACAAACTTCTGTAGATATTTAAGAAGTAAAAGAGAGAGAGAAGGGCCTCGTCTTAATTGCTCTCGTTTCCACCAAGGACCAATTTGCACTGTGCTCACGGAGAATCTTAACCAACTCAAATGTAATGGATGCTATAGCACTGCCACTGCTGCGGACTATGAAAATTAAGCTTATCTTTTTAGCAGAGAAATTGTGCTTAATTGCCTTCATAACAGTAAACATAAAGGAGCTACTTTATGATAGCGTGGGCACTCCATTTCTTGTGTTTATTGTTTCTTAACTTTTGCCTTTGCTGTGTTAGAAACAGTATGTAAAAACAAGAAGTCTCCAAGAATTGAGACAAGACTCACTCTCAAAGTAATGTGTTTCTTTTATGAAGTCAATGCATTGCACAGGAAATGTATTCTATCTCGGGCTCTGACATAAATTGTCTGCCAATGGGTGATGCATGCGCACACACTCTGCACAGTACACACATGGCCTTACCCAAACGGTATGAGAGGCGACAGACAAATAAAAGTCGTATTTCAGGTCTGCTTTCCGCAGATGTCTGCTGCTCTACATTATGACTCTTTGGGGAAATAAAAACAGGGTCAGGGAATTAGAGTACATAATGGTCATTTTGATGATCAGCCAACAGATGCAACCCGAAAACACAGTGAACACAATCAAGTAAAATGCACTAATGACAAGTCAGGTTTTTTATGGCCGCGCCACACACCGACAGGCAATCAGCATTCTGGCATGGGTTAAAGCATCTTTTATTGATGTCCAAGCCAAAGCTCCTTGGATGTGGAGTGAAAATATTTTCTCACCTCTCCTCTCCCTCCTGGGCCCTCGGAGAAGCACAAGGTATAGGAGTCTATCGAAGAACGCTTCTAAATGACCAGTGCATGTGTTAATGTGGCCAGGGTTAGAAGGGTCATTTCAGACTCTGATTTATGGGCTGGCCAGGATCCCACTGGGCGAACCAGGAAACTTAAGTGTTGCGAAAGCGTCCACTCAGGCCACACAAGCCTCTGTATTTAGCCCCAATGAAATGGCCGTGCAATCTATGGTGCAATCTATGGTAATCCAATGAGCCGCTGTGATTGTGTAAGCCAACTTAGTATTACAATGGAGACCACAGTGTTGCATATAGTAATGTCAGTGTGGAGTGGTGAAAAATAAATATCACTGCATGATATTTATAATGAACAGAGGAAAGCACTGCTGCAATCAGTCACAATTCTGTGGGGAGAATTTGCAAAAACAAGTCAATTTCATTGTTTATTTAGTTTGGTTGTGGCTTTAGACAATAGCCAGCATGTGAGACAATTCTTCTTATTGGTCATATTGTGATTCTTTCTTGTTGCTTGTAGTGCACATTGAAAATACAGCTCTCCGCAAAGGCTTTATCAATACACTTTTGTCAAACGCTAGAGTAAGCACAAAAATCAGGATGCACAAACGAACCAAGCCCAGATCCCACTCAGACGTGACATTTGCTCAGAGACGATTAGCCAGGTTGTAATTTGTGGCATAATTGCCTCACCCACCCACAAGTGCATGGGTGTGTGTATGCGTTATATGTGTGTGGCATACGGCGGTCCCAGGAGTGTCCGCCTAATTGCCTGACAGGACTATAAGTTTTGTGGCGCGCTCTCACCTTGTTAGGTCCTTTATCCCTGATGCTCTTCAAACAAGACCTGGTCACAGGTGGGCCTCATTTGCCTCCCTATTGAACAGGAGAACTTTAATTGCACAGGGGGTGTCCTGGGATTAAAGAGGTGGGAGGAATATCAAGTGACTTCCTGTATGTTAGTGGCAGATGGGTGTCGGGAAAGACCTGTGAACTCAGGTGATGGGATGGATCCACAAACAATGGTGAAAGACATGCTTGGATTCATTTAAATTCAGTTCAAAATAATCATAAAAAGCATAAACTAATAAAAAAAAAAACGTAACGCCAAACTGTACGCCAAAAGTGGATAATGTCAATAGTTTATACAGATACATGGACAATGTGTGCTGGTTTGAAATTATATTTATGCAACAGTAGTAGTAGTTTCCAGATATTGGCTTTGGAAATGGAAAAAGCCAATAGAGGAAATTTGACATTTGATGTATTAGAGTGTATTAGTTTCCAGAACCTACTGAAGCAAGTAAAATAACTTGTGAAATTTAGAACGTTTTTGCAAATTTGTAAATTAAATTTTTTGAAAACGTGACTACAGTTTGCTTTATGGCTCTCTGGGAGAGCGAAAGAGGACTGTTCTGCATTCACCCATCCTGCTGCACACAAATGAGTAGATGAATGAATGAATCCATTTGTAATGTATTAAACTCACATGTTTTATGTTAAAGCACTCAATAATCACTTCCTGTTTTGTTATGTGCTCTCTTCCAGATTCTTCCTAAAGTTCTTCCTCAAGTGCAATCAGAACTGTCTGAAGAATGCAGGGAATCCACGAGACATGCGCAGATTCCAGGTGACTCAAGTCGACTTCACACTTATGCCCCGTACATTTCACTCTGTCACTGTCTGTCTCTCGCCGACACACCCTAGTGTATAAACGCACCATCACACACAGCCACATATGAATACAATTCTATTATTGGCACCAATACGAGCAACCAATACGAGCAACATAAAAAAAAAAAAAAAAGAGTGAGGGGATTTTTTTGTGTCCTGTGTGCTCTGGACAGAATATTTATTATGGAATACCAGCTGACACAAATAAGGATCTAGGATTTAAGAGTGCCATCAATTGTGTTCCTGACAGCTTTCTGAGCCACAGCACAGAGGGGAGGACGATCCAGCCACATGTAACAACAGTGTTAACTCAGGATCTGTCTGGCAGCGGAAACGCATACCTCCTTCCACACATATGCACAAGCACGCAGCCGCGCACACACATACAGATGCCGGCGCATACTTATATTTATTCTCTCTGTATGCCTTCCCGTCCTTATCCACACATGCATACACTTAAACTGACACATAGCTCCTTCCATCTGAAAACCATCACTACTGTGGTCTGACAAAACACTGCGCTTTACACTAAAATGACATGACCGTTGAGCACTTTTACGGCTTCTTTTAACCCTCTCGGTTCTTCTTAAGCCTTGAAAGTATTGACCCCCCCATAACACACACACACACACACCTCGACCATCCATTTATCCGTGCATCCATCCATCCAACCCCGACAACAACAAGCCCACTAGGTCAAGGTGAAGCGACGAGAGTTTAGCGCCATTTGTCCTATCTGGCTAATGACAAACGCCAGGAAGGCGTCCGTCACTGCCATGCACCGTTCTGTGACAGGCACACAAGCCAGCATGCTCCAGGTGGAAACGCAAGACATGAAACAGACAAGACAGGGTGTCCCGTCCTGATGTCACCGCCTTCAGACCTCCCCTACCTCCTCAAATCTTCCCTCAGGGTGAATCTGGACTGATGCATGACAGCCACCAAGGGCTTTCACCTCTTACTTACTCCTGTGTGCAAAAAAAAAAGCTTTTTTTTTTTTTTTGGCGAGGCTGCAACGTGACCATTAATCTCAAACAAAACATGGTTTTACATGTATTGTTAACTTTTAATGATCATCTTCTGTCCTCGGTCCAACAGTTAGGATGTCATTTTTTCCCCAGATAGCTTTTCCAGATGCTCCGGTGTAGGTGTTCCACTGACCAAAGTTGTGTATTCTGCATGCCTTCCACTCCACTTATTACCCCCAAAAACCAGCTGGAGGCCAGAGAGGGCCCAATCCATCATCCTCGGCTTGGCCCAGCTCTGAACCTGCTCACAAGAATGGAGCTCTTTCACTTCCCCTTCTCTGCTGTCCACCCCCCTCCTTCCTACAACCCCCCCCAAAAAAGCCCCCCCCCACACACACACACACACACAAATTCCACTGCTACACCGAGGTCACTTACCGGCGAAGCAAACCTGAGAGGGGCTCTCTGTTTCCGGCTCAGAAACACTTTGGTCATTCACATGTGCCTCACTGTTTGGAGATGTGGTAGTCAAAAAACAACAACAAAAATAAGCATTATGAAATATGGAGTGTGGCTTGGAATCTGATCCTAGTAAAATGTTTGCAGAGTGATGGGAGGGAGTACAGTTCAGTTGCTAATGACTCCAGTAATATTTTAAAAGGGAGGCCTTCCTTCCTCAAATAGATGGACAAGCTGATCAATAATTCTGAGCTTGTCCTATATGACAGTTGGTAGAGTGAGTAAACGGAAATGGTATTTTAGTGATTGAAAAGTCAATTAGCTATACACAAATGCAAGACACTAAAAAGCAAAAACAAAATGGCCGAGAAGCAGGGCAACTGTAATGTGATATGTCCAAAGAGAGCAAAATAAAAATCAATAGTGCACAGCCATGCACCTGGTGCAACAGGATTTCTGAAACATTCATGTATCGACTACTGCCTTAGTAACAAACACTGTACAGCGAGCCTGTTAAACTAGGCTCATTATTGTTCCATTGTTATTTTTTAACTGTTGCTTAATATATTCCTCCTTTATGTGTCCTGTAGGTTGTCGTATCAACGACTGTCAATGTGGACGGCCACGTCTTGGCTGTCTCTGACAACATGTTCGTACACAACAATTCTAAACATGGGCGAAGGGCTCGCAGACTCGACCCTTCAGAAGGTACGCCTCCTTATCTGGAGAATGGTAGGCACATTTTTACATCTTATAATTTGCTACGCTCTTTTTTCCTCTAGTTTTTTCCTTTAGTTTTTTTTAGACACCTTCCCATTTCACAACTCATGCACCTAGTCACTTCTAGTTTTTAGTTTGGCTCCTCCATCACTCCATTTTTGAACTTTTAGTTGCTTCTGCCTCCCTCATACCTGTTCTTGAATTACCACTGGAAATAGCATGCATTACTCAGTATATTTATCATTTTGATTACACTAATAAAGATAATACTCAGACTTATCTATAATTTAAAAATGCTATACTATTTCCAGTTTTCTATTACTAAACGCACATGCATTTGTCCTAAAAGCCAAATGTGAAACATGATCAAATTGCTTAAGAATTTGGCTGTGAGGTCAATTTCCTGTCATTGGGTTCTGCAAATTTAAGCTGTGAGAGAGCTGTAACAGGGAACGAAGGAGAAAGAGAGAAAAAAGGGGGAGGGAAGGGTGTGTGTTTGAGAAGGTGGGGGGCGGTCTATGAGAAAAACAGAACTTACTGTTTTTCTTCCAACTGATTCCATATGATAGACTGATTGCCTGCTCAGCCAAAAAGAGAGAGGAGAAAGACCACCAAACCATGGGAAATACAAAAAGTAAAATGCACTAAACATAACCTTGTGACCCTTGTGGCCTCCACTCGAAGATGGGAGCACATGCAGCTGAAAGATTGTAAGGGAAAACAGCCCAGAACAGACCTGCTTCAATTGTGTAAATTGCTTATCTTCAGATTTCAAGAGCCAATTATTGCTGGGCAAACAGTTTATATACACCACTGAGTAAAACAAGCTTCTCTACACATTAATGGGCATTAATGGTTCTATCACCAAAAGCAAATGTAATGTTTAATACAACAACATCTAATAAAAAAGGACTAGACAATTAATATATCTCCATGCACTCCAGTCCTAGTGGGGGAAAGAGCTAATCTATTTGTTTTTGTCTTTATTAATGACTCCTCTACTGGAGAACAAAATCAAATAATTAAAGTCCTGCCCGGAGCACCAAAGTCATTATGTTCGCTGACGTTCTGTTTGTGTGTTTCACGTTTATGACACGATAGGTGTGGATCGCCTAGCAACCAGTTTCTTAATGAGGAGAGCAATTAAAGAGGTTGAGCCCTCGCCTCCATGTTCCCCTGCTCCCCCGGGACCGCCTGTATTGTGTGTGCTGCTGTGTGCGCTTGTGTTCTTTACAGGTTACACCATCCCATCCTTTTCTTCCCTACTCTCTTCAAAGCATCAGAGTGATGCCCCGTAAAGCAAGAAAAGACGCTGTTGTCAAGCGCCCAGTTGAACACGTCTTTGTCTTAAATACACCTTCCCTTTTTGCTCAAGCACAAGACGAAGCTCTGCAAACTAATTTAACATGCATCAACAACGCTTTGTTGGAGTCACCTTTAACAAACAGAGATGTGACACAAGAGAGAAGGAGCTGGTCGTAAAATGTAATTCCAGCCGCGTCCTCCATCGTGGCCTGACAATCCACAGCAGACAGACAGCATGCTTTAAATTAGCAACACATTCTTAGTGAGGAGTTCACTGGGCGAGAAACATCCGATATGTGAGTGGCTCAGTTGACTGACTGACTGACTGGGAGGCATCTTTCCTCACACTACAGCTGCCTCATATTGATCAAGAGGTGCTGCCCCCTATTGGTCCAGACAAGGCATAACCCCTCAGCCTGAATCCCTGTGTAACATTCTTTCTTCACTTGTGTGCACTGTCACACAACAAGCATATTATGCATTCAGACACGCATGTGCTTTGTGGCTCTCTGTCACTCAAACATGTATAGAGTCAGACTCAAAGGTGCATAAACATGCTCACAAATAGTCCAGTCTTTCACACCGAGCAGCAGTCAGTGTGTTACACGCACGTGCACACTCCTCAGCTCAGTTCCACCATTATAGCGCCCCAGACAATATAGGAGACTCAGCACAGAGCCTGCAGCGCCTGCCTCATTTGCATGCCAAGTGGCTGTAATGCTGTTAGGGTTTATGCAATAAAGACAAGTGAATCCAGACTGCTGGGCCTAAGAGGAAGAAAGAGAGGGAGGACGAGGAGAGGAGGGAAGGAGAAAAGGAAGGAGAGAATGGTAGGAAAAGTGAGAGAGTCAAAGGGAACAGATGGCCCAGGGAGAGGTAAAAGGTATAATCCCATCAGCTGCACTATCAACCGACCATCTGGACATCCCACAGCACAATTACAACACATTTCAGCAGGCAGAACAAAGGACGGCTTCGCAGGGCCACATCAGACCTGTTTGAGTGTCACAATAGTAGAGCGCGGCCCTCCTCTGCTCAGATCTTGGATCAGTTTTGACGTCCTCCGCAGCCAGCTCTAACTAGAGAGGAATAGATTAGGACAGATCACAGATCGGCTGTCTGGGGTCATTTTACATCGTAGCCACTTTAAAAAATGTAAGCAGACAAAAAGGCTAGATTAACATCTTTATGGATATGTGACGGCAGAAACAAGCAAAGCCCTGACATATGAAACTTGAGTGAATTTCCCGAAAGTTTGTGAGGGCTTAGCAAAGCAACACTTTGCATCCTCATCCGTCCTCTCCTAGTGATGCCTATCATCTGCTGAGGGGGCATTGTGCGTGTCTGTCATCAGATCGCCTGCGCTGACTGTGTAATCTACTTTGCCACGGTCCCCATTCAGCACATGCTCCCCTCTCTGTCTGTGCATTGAGACATATGCAAATTTTCAGGCAGAAGGGTGGACGGCTTAGGGCCCGAGTCGCTGCCTCTCCATGGGTCCCTGTGTGTGGGAGGTGTGGTGCGTCTGTGTGTTATTTTGTATGCCTGCCGTAGGTTTCAGGCTGCAGCTGCCCCCCAACAGTCACCGTCACCGCCAGGCCCTCTTCTTACCTCCTCCTCCCTGCTTTCTGCCCCTCTCTCTCTCTCTCTCTCATCCCCAAAGTCAATTTGTTTACAGTAATTTTGAAGGGTGAATTATTTGCTGTAATCGTCCGCACTGATGAAGGTCAGGCCCTTAGAGGGGGCCCAGCATGCCCATAGAGGGTTGGTCCTCTTTCAGACGCTCCGCTTCGCAATTAAGGAAAGCAAATGTCACTCCTCCAGGCCTCACAAATGAAAATCTGTACGAGGTGATTAGCATGAAGTCAACAGCGCCTGTTAAAGTCAGATTCCCTGTAGTACCGATGTGTGTGTGTTCACTTTATGGGCAGGGAGCGAGAGCAAACATGACCCGAACAGACCCAACAGCAAGGCAAACAAAGGGAGATGTCTTGTCTGAGGTGATCCATACAACAATGGCCGACTGTGATTTACTTACTGGATGAAAAGGATAATGGAGGTTTAGAACTGAGCCCCCAAAATAGGAACTTGTCGAAATAGTTGCTTGCATTTTAAGGCGTACAAAAACATGCACAATTCATAACTTATTCAAAGATATTGATGGGAATAGATTAAATTTGATATTGCTATTTTATGGTGAGCTGTCATGCTATTTCTGTTGTAAACACAATGTTGTGCCGAACACCATATTAAGGTAATGCATCAAATGACAGTGAATGTGAGGCAACAGATCACTCAAATTAGATTATAATAACAACCCAGACTGTTGATGAATGACAGAGCT
Organism: Perccottus glenii; assembly: GCA_024416835.2. Taxonomy (NCBI): domain Eukaryota; kingdom Metazoa; phylum Chordata; class Actinopteri; order Gobiiformes; family Odontobutidae; genus Perccottus; species Perccottus glenii. Next base: position 18,014,286 of record CM044552.2, on the reverse strand, counting down.
AGGTAGCAGAAGTCATGCCAGATGAAAAGCATTGTAATAAACAATATGAAATGGATTGAATCGATCACAAAAAGAAAGAAGAAAAAATCTCAGTGTGAATAATTCATGAGTGCATTTCACGTTATGAAACCTGATACCACTCTCGGTGTTTCTGCGCTGTACTGTATATGCAGAACAAAGGTAATGAAATCACATGAAGCAGCAAAGCTTTGGCTTGTCATTTCCACTTTAACAGCGTGCATTCTTGACTCATTTAAGATGTGTTCAACTTTGAAATTTTACTGTACATGCCGGCTGCATGCTTAATCAATTCTGATAGCTACATTTGCCCTGACACATAATTTGCTCTATCAAATCATTTTCCTTGCGAGCCCAGCGTTTAGCCTTTGTGAAGTGGACCATTTGAAGGGTCTGCTTAACTACACCACTCCAGCGCGCTGATAAATGATTTTGATTCTCATGCCTTAAAGGACAAATCCATCATTTTCTTTCTAGAGGCAATTTTCATGATATGTCTTTGTGAGAGAAAGACATTGAGGGCTTCAGCATAGAGGTGATGCCGTAATGTGTCTATATGAAGGAGACATGGGGCCCCACTGTTGAAGCCCAGGTGCTGAATTTGCTCTTCTCTTTGTCTTGGATAAGCAGCCACCCCGTGCATCAAGGCTATCAGCCCCAGCGAGGGATGGACTACCGGAGGTGCCACCGTCATCATAATAGGGGACAACTTTTTTGACGGCCTACAAGTTGTCTTTGGCACCATGCTCGTATGGAGTGAGGTACGGTCCACTTTCAATTTGACTAAAACTCTGTTAAAGCACTTATTCTCAGTACAGGCAAGGAGCAATTATATGAAAGACTCAGTAGCTTGTTTCTTTTTTAAAGAGCTCATTATTTCATATTCTTTTCCAGCTGATAACTCCTCACGCCATCCGAGTCCAGACTCCGCCCCGACACATCCCCGGCGTTGTGGAAGTCACGCTGTCTTACAAGTCCAAGCAGTTCTGCAAAGGTGCCCCTGGGAGATTTGTCTATACTGGTAAGTCCAAGCCTCTTTACTCCCTCGCCGCTAGTCTCTTACCACAGACTGGAGGCTTCCTGTGAACTCCTCCTTCCCCTTTTTGCCCCTGTCTGGATGCAGCTTTCAGCCCCTTAGCTCCTAGGCGCTAATAATGAACTAACCAGAGGCCTGCACGGAGAATGTTAAACGTGTAAGATCTGCTGCTAGGTGTTTGCTGGAGTAGCTCCTACAAGTGCAATTGAATCCCCCTCTGACCCGCCATCATACAAGGTCGCTGCCAAGCTCTGTTAAACTCAAGCTGTCAGGATAACTCATTGTGCCAGTTCTCTTTATCTACCCCGTTGTGAGACAGATAACACTTTCAGCTAATTTCCCCATTTTGTCAATTGTGTGTAGATGTGGTTTCTCATACATTAATCAGATGAGAAAAGGTTAAGTGAATAAAAGTGTGATATTCACATTTGTTTCAGGCAACCTAATCTTCAAAATCAAATGTATTGCAAGTTCACACCTCAAACATTTTTTTACTAGTACTACAGTAGCCCTGCTGGGACATGCCCCTTATTTTAAGTCAGTAATTTATTAGCGAAAGCATAGTTTTGATTGACATGTTCCTTTTAAATCGTATACTACAACATTTTACACCATGCACCTTGGTCCATCAGAGTTTAACATTTATATCAAGACAAAAACTTGGGAAAGTTGTAGCCCAGCCATGTGTAGGAATGCCAAGAAAATGCTCAAGAAACAAGTGCAATTTGTCAAAATGTTTCAAATGGAAATGTTCTGCATAATTTTCCGTTATAAACTGTTATGTCCTTGTGAATATTGCTTGTGTAAAAATTTACACTGGGTTAGTTGTGTGATGACTGTGAGAAAGTCTGCGGGTGACAGAGTGTATAAGAAGTAAGTCGGGGTCTAACCAAAGGAAGTGGTGGTCTTATCTGTCATCATTGGTGAGGAGACAAGAGTTGCGGAGGTCACAGCCTGTCTGACCTGGAAGCCTTGGTCTGTTCTAACTCTGATGGGCAGAATGAAACCAGGGTGCACCAAAAAAGCAACTCTCACTAACCCCCCCAAGCCTCCAGTTCAACCCTGGCCTTGAGCACGGCAGAATTGCAAAGTGGGTGCCTCGATCCCCCTTAAAACGCCTAACCAGACCCCTCCATCCTTGGGCAGCTGTTTCTCATCAAGTCCCCCCTTTTTTTTTTTTGCCCTCTAACTTCCCAAACCTTCAGCAACCCCCTGCCACCCCCCCACCCCCCAGTCATCCGTCCCCTTCGTTCTCCTCCAAGCGTGCAGTCTGGCCCGGCTCTCCTGCGTTTAACCTCCTTAGCAGGAGCGGAGCAGAGGCCAACAAGGCAGCGGGATAATGAAACAGGAGCGCTAGTGTGGCGCTAAGTGTGTCTGTTTGTGGAGAGAGGCAGCCCTGTGAAGGTGTATAAGTTAAGACATTAATGGCTTCTATAGCACCCTGGTGAAAGTGCCAGGTCCCTGAAGAACAGACCCCATTAGTCACAGAGGCTAAGCGGATTGGGACGATTACCATCAGGTTTTACTGGGGAAACGTGTCCCCTTCTCTATCTTTGTTGATTTTTTCCCCCTATTCTTTCTCTCTGTCTTCCCCTGGTTCCTACTCACTTCCAGTTAGTATAAAGATACAATTACCCCTAGAGGCAACGCTGGTACAATTGATTAGTGTGCTGAATTAAAAGAGAAAGTCACCAATAGACAGGTCCGACTCGTCTGCCGTGCTATTCCCAGTGTGGCTCACCCTGATTGTATGAGGGTTGATGCTTTAGAGAATGAAACTGTTAAAGAGAGCATAACGGTAGAATTAGGTATCACTGTTTCCATATGTACTGTAATTGCTACAAGGAAGAATGTTAGCTACCTCTGTCAGGCATTAAAATGCGAACGAGCTGAGAACAAGAGGCTGGATCATGTATTTAAGAGTGAAACAGCTCATTTCAAAGCGCTGCTTCCCTTCTGTGTTAGAACACTTGAACAAATGGGACCGCAAGAGCAAATACATTTGAAATGACCTAGAGTTACAATAGCAAATTACCAGGACTGAAAAGGGCAATGTAGTGACACAGCGCTGTATTAAAGGACTGAATGTCCTGGTGTCATATTTGAAAGCAACATGTGCATATCAAAGGTCTGGTTATCAAAGCATATGCTTCAAGCGTGACTTGAGAGCTCTGCTTGAGAGGAGGGCCTTTTTAGACCCTTTTTTCATGTTGACTCTTCTTGCACCACCAACCTAATTGTGGAGATTTAACTCGCTCAATTTAAGAAATTATCACAAATTACTGCGAGTCAACATAGAAGAGACTGCAGTAAGTTTGGAACAGTGGAGGGACACGTCCTCACTCGAGTTAGTGCCCTGGACCGGCTCCAAGACTCACAAAGCATTCTCAAAGAGAGAGCACCGTGTAGTGGATGTCAAATAATCCTTTGGCCATTGACTATTGAATGTATAAAACACTAATGACACAAACAGACAGATGGCATAAAACTTTAGTGAGCTGCGGTTTAGTGACTGCTCGAAGGAGCTTATATGTGCACTTTAATTGGCACATTTTTAACAAAATGACATATGGCTATTTTAGCTATTTTACAGTCTATACCTTTTACTTTTCCCACGGTCTGTTGTCCCATGGAGCTTGCTGCGTGTCCTCTGTCCAATCCATGTATTGGTTATCCATTGGTCAGAGCAAGACTGGTAGAGCCAACTGTCAGCAAGGTTGTAGAAAATCAAAAGGAGAAAGTAGCTGTGCCTAAGTCAATACTTTATTATACTTTACACTTTATTAACCATAATAAAGGGATATTGTTTGAAACAATTTTCAGCCTCATTTACAGCATTGTAGCCTATTTTTATGACATAGTTTGAGTACTGTGTGAATGGGAAAATCATAAATAAAAACTTTGACCAAACAATTTATCCAATTTGAGTTCCTAATTGCATCAGAGCTTTTGGTTTCTATCTTTGCCAAGTTTCCACGAGAGCTCCCCTCCGGGGCCAGCGATGCGAGCCCTTGGTAATATGGTTCTGCAAGCAGTCCTAACACACTCAGCCACTATTTATCCTAATCAGTGACATCCATATAACCAGGATTGCTTAAAATGAACCCCTTCCGCGCCCCAGAAAACGCACATTTACCGGGACCCCATTTGTCATGGGTAAATTGAGGGTCAGTAAACTTCGCCTGTATCCTCCAGTGGGGATCCAGGACATGCATCATAACGTTAGGAGAGAATGATTGGCGAAGGCGAGCTGTCACACATTTGTCAGGGGGAAGGGAACATTATTTGCTAATTTCCCAAGCTGGGCACTGACAGGGTGCTTCGTCTTCAGACCTTTGGTGACCAGCATGGCTTCCCAGCTATTAGTACAAGTCAAGTGTTTTTTTTTCCTTTTTCTTTGCCCTAACTGTAAAGCAGCAGTAATAAGAGGAGCTCGTTCGACCCTACACCATCGCAGCACACTGGGTGAAGGATTTTGGATGAAACTGATGCCCCATACAGCGAGCTGCTCTTGCCAGGCCTTTAGTTGAGGCCAGACAGCCTTGAGGGCTGATGGATCACAAACTTTCCTTGTCAAGGTGACGCTATCGACTCCACTGCACCAAAATCTGACAAAATGGGTATGAGGCAGTCATTCATCAACATAAGGACAAAGGGGTCATGTGTGCTTCACTCAATACTGGTGGAGATCAAGAAATGTCAGCCCTATAAGGGATGGGAAAAGCTCATGTTGGCAGTGTAAACCTCTAGTTTACTTAAATAAAACTGTTAAATGTAATTTTAGAGCAGAACATCACTGATATAAAGAAAAGATTTCCGATTCTCAAATCCAAAATTAAACACACTTCCTGCTTCACTCTTCTAAGTAAGGAGAAAACATTATGTACTTAAGATTTAGATTCTCTTCTTACAAAAATTACGCAAACAAACACAGACGTATTTATCGTCCCAAATCAGATAAGGCCTTATGCTGTGCAGCCTGTGAATCGGGTCTATCCTTACGTCTCCTCTCCACCCTGCCGTCAACAAGACTTTGAAGTTCGAGACCCAGTAGCTGATCAGATGGAGAGCTTCCTTTTCATTTCCTGTCCTGCAGGGTTGGGCTCACTGTACCAGTCGTTGGTCAGCGATGGGGTGGGGCCTAAAGCAAAGATATGCTATAATCAAAGGCATTCACGGTGGTATGTAAACAGATAGAGGATATGCAAGCATACAACAATGTCTAAAATAGCATTGTTTATTTTGTCTTTTTTTTTCTTCATTTGACAATTTGCTTTATTCGCTGCACAGTCAGAGCTGCTGTAATGATAACGTAAGCTTTTCTAAATGTCAGCGCCACAGTGAAGTGGATTGTAACCAGTTGGCACAACAGTTTTAGCATGTGTCAGAGTGTGTTATCCTCGGCCGTACCCCCATACCTGCCTGTCTCATTACAACTCTGGTATTTAGCACTAACTCTGCAGGAGTGGAGCAGACACTCGTTGCCAAGTTAGATGGGCTCGGTTTTGAAGGCCTTGTGAGCTAGTGCGGAGCGCGACAAGGTTCCGCCGAGGAAGGTCCTTGTGTCCAATTAGAGGGCTGACGTGACACGTGCTCCGACTCCCCCACTGTCAGCCAGCTTGTCAGGTAGGCTTTGAGGAGCACACTGTGGCATTATTCCACAGCGTGTTATCAGCAAGTGACCTGTGAAATCCAGCTCCGGGAAATTGATTGAAATAAGTACTTGCAGTTGAACATGTATTTTTCCCATTACGTCCCTGTGTGAACCGCATTGTGGGTATCTTTCAAGAGAAAAATGAAAGTATGGCTGTGTGTTTTCCCCCTCCCAGTAAGGATGGAATTCATTGATTTAATTTTAATTGGACCCACTTTTTGATGCACTATTGTTAGAGGTCTGTTTTGTAATGACTCTTAAAATGGATTGTCCTCACTAAATCACAGCATCAGTCCTGTGCCACGGGAAAGATAGACAGTGGAGGCAGGGAGGGGTGGGCTCCTCATCTTCTTGCCCCATTTTCAGTGTGATCCACACCCAACGGGCTTTAAAAGAACTCCACCCCTCACCGCCTCCCCCTCCTCTGCCGCATTTTGATTGAAATTCATCGGCAAGTTTATTGAGAAATGAATGAGGGAGGCAGCGCGGTATTGACTTTGAGAGGAAAACACAACTCATCTTGAATGAGGGGGAAAACGCGGCCGTAATTTAGCCGCCATCGATCTGTGCCCCGTCCATGTATTGATCTTCATTTTACAATATTAATTTGCGCTTGCAATCAGCTGTGAAGGGAACCCATTTGATTTCTGTTGGCCGGTAATGTGTGAAAGTCCGCCGGCGTCCTTAGAGAAGTGGCACACATACTTTAGATGTCATCTAAGAGGATTGAACAGGTGTCTGTGGCCCTTTCTAATAATACCACTGAAATGAAGGGAGTGTGAAATTATGGATGTGCAGTCTGTAACATTGCTCCCTTTTAACCGTGTTAATTACATTTTATCTGTTGCAGGAGCAATATCTGCTGGAGACTGTAACTGTCTAGGTTTTTTTCATCTGTATTGGCTCAAAGTTCATGAAATTTCAATGAACATTGATCTGTCTCCATTGATTTATCTTAACTGCAGATCTTTGAAATTTTAATTTCCTGTTCATCTTGAGACTGCTGGAGATGGAATCACTCAGTGGTAACTGGCTGCAGTGGATGGAGATGATATGGTCAGTGTTGAAACAGACGAGGTTTGCTTTGCGTGGGTTTGCAGTGAAAATTCCTACTTGACCTGGTTTGTTTTTTTTAAGATGGCCTTCTTATCTGCATGTGTGTATTCTCTCCTCTCAACACTGGATACATCTACTGTGAGGCAGCAGCATGACTTGTGAATATCTTACCCTTTGTGCATACTCCATGTTAACTTCCTGTGTAACACTGAGTTGTTATCCACTGTCTGTGTCTCCAGTAAACTCGACAGCATCAGTGAGACGGGTCACCACTGCATCTATCTAACAGACTGCAGGTGCCTAGAAGGCTTCACTCAGACTGTTTGACAAGTCACAAATGCAATAACACTTGAATGAACTTCTGCCTGTGCTGTTTATCTGTCTCCCCCCTTCCAACTCCCACTCCTCCTCTAATTTGTGTTAAGGGGAAAGAAAAAAATAACTGCTCAATGGTGTAGGAGGAGTGGAGATAAGCTCGAAGCAGTTAAGTATAATTAGCGAAAGTAATAGCTGGCAAATGGCAACAAGGCTAGGTTTTTATCTCCTGGAAAGATAGAGTTATCGTAATAAGCTGTAATGGCTGGCAGGAATGCTAGTACTCTGTGCAAGCTTCCATTCAGCCTCATAGACTTAACAAGGAACAATTTCCCTTAAATTTACTGCTCAGCTCAAACATTTCCCTATGTTTTATACCCCGATACTGTAAGTCAATACATGTTCCCAATGCACTTCCATATAGACCAGGGCACACACTGTTGTATTGCCATGTAAGCACTTCTGGCTGCCAACATCGGCCATGTTACACTGTTCTTGTGGAGCGGTTACTCATGTCCTATTTCCAGAGAACATGGTGAAGGAGCAGCAGATGCCATGTAAACGCCAGCCACTCTACATTTTAAGTGAAGTGGCTGGACTCGGCCGGGGGAAAGCGACTCTCACAGAAAACATGTTAGCGATATAAAAGGCCAAGCAGATTAAGGCGTCAGATCAGAATGAGATTGGGAAGTGCACATTCCAGGCACAGGAATTCAACTGAAGCGGTGCTACTCATGCACATGCGCAAAATTTAAAAACGGGAAACAATATGGTCACAGCTGTGCAGCGAGTCGGAGTCATGCATTCCATTTTTTTCATACTCTGAAACATGATCACACAGTCTCTAGGGTGAGAAAATGGCTAATATCCATAGAAATTTCCTGCCCTGAAGTCAGAACAGCACAGTTTATTTTTGCCAAAAATAAGTTACGTGTCTGTTTTATAATTTTGTTGAGCTTATTTAGTTAAATTCAAATATCAAAACAATACCATGGAAACCTGTCAAAGTGTTATTATAAGCGAGCGGAGCAATAGATACAAGTGATGTAATTAAACAACCCATGCAACCTGTCTAAAGCTAAACAGAAGATGAGAGAAAATGAAAATTCTATTAGTCCATAATGTCCCCCCTCCCTCTCCATACGCTCCTCGTCTCCGCTGCAAAGTATTCAAATGCAAGCCCTGCCTTACCTCCCCGTGTCTCTTTTTCTCTAATTATCCATGAGGTCAGTAAGCAAAATGGGGAAGAAGCCAGGAGATCAATACAAATTATCCCTGAGCAAACCAGTGCTGACAGTTTGAATTGCAGCATATGTTTACCCAAAATCAGGCAATTTATCTTAATATCAGGCGAGTAATGCAGCAGGGGTGAGAGGTCACACAATCTCTCCACCTCATAATTACCCGCCTCTAAAACAGGAAAGTGGTATTGATTGGCCGCAGGCCGGGAAGCGGGCGTGACTGGAACGTGCCAGTGACCCCCCCACCCCCACCCCTCCACTCGACTGCTCTCCCCTCACACCCTCCAGCCCCATCCCCTCCCTCCTCCTTCTTCCATGTGCTAGACTCCCCACCCAGTGCAGGATTTATGGGATGTGTGCGGAGGGTTTCATGTTTCCTTGCAGCGACTGAGACCCTTACAGGAAGGGGTAGGGGAGAGACACATGCTCCTTCCACACCCTAACCCCCCCTGCCCCATTACCCACCCAAACCCTTTCTCCTTTTCACTCTCTTTCTGTCATCGCAGTGTGTTAGAGGGGCCAAACTCATTTTGGCATGTGTGGAGTCGAGCAAGGGCATCACAATACCGATTTGACAGAACAAGAAGTTTAGGACAGACTGTGAAGTTGGACACAAAGCACTGGTGGAGGTTGTCAATGTGTGTGGTGGAAAAAAGTAGTCCCCGATGTTTCTTGTAAAAGCAAAGCGTGTGAAAGGAAATCTTTTTGAAATAAAAACGTGCGAAGCAGTGAATTTACACATAACAGGTTTTATAGCGGGGAATGAATAGAAGTGCTCAGTATTTATCATCAGCGGCTCTTACGGGATTATTGACATTGTCTGTCTGCACCAGTGTACATGCTATGACTACAAAACTGTCAACTCATCAACTGACAGCACCGTTTAGCACTAATGCAAGTCTCCATCAGCTGTCAAAAGCATTTGCATGAAATCAATAGCAGATGGCGGTCTGTGTCACCAATTTCATTACGCTGGGGTTGTTACAAAGATCATCTCCATGATAGATGAGATGGCGACATGTCGACATGCAGGGATCATGGCTGGATCCTTAACCAAGACTTCACACGATAGGTAACCATGTCCCAGTGTACACTTTTTATTCACATACCTTTATTGCATGAAGTCTAATTATATTTTACCTGTTAGTTTAAAAATGGAGCCCCACTCTTACAATAGAACATCATTATCATTGGAAACCTCTCCCAGCCTATAGGTCTCGTCCTGTACTGTACCTCTCTCCGGCTGTGTTCCCAGCATGCCTGGCGGCTTGTGTAGGCCCCAGCTGAGGCAGAGGACAGGAGAGCGTGATGTATCACCCTGAGAGAGCCCACTGACAGCCTCTGATGATGGATGGCCTGATTATGGAGTGCTTTTTACACATACACAATTTACATCACACTGAGCAGAGGGGTCTGGCAGGGGCTCGCCGCACACACGTGCACTCATACATCTGTGCACGTATGCATGCCGCTGTGTGTACACTTGTACACATGTATGAGACCGCCACAGTGCATTGATAAGAAAGGGGGTGGAAACAACAAAAGAAAAGGGGCAAATTCCTGGCTACAGCCTTGTCATGTACGATCAATATGGCAGATCAATCCTTTATTAAGGAGAAGACGGCATTCCCCACATTCAGAGCGGACCGTGTTGTTTCTGGCTGCATGATGACATGTCAAATCAAATTTTCAGCAGTGTATGTTGTCACGGTGTGGGGTTTATTCAGGTGTGCTCCGCCAATAGGACTACCACTGTATATGCAACCTAGATCCTTGCTATCGATTAGCACCCTGCATTGTCCATGCTTGAACACATAATTGCTCCATTTTGTCACGCTCGAACTGGCAATTACTGTATTCAGGTTTGTACAGGGGGAGAACATGGTGTGTGTGTGTCAGGACACACACGAGTGCAGTATGTGCTGCATGAGCATTCGGATGAGAGGGAACATAAGTAAAAGTGTGGGGGATAACTGCTCATTTTTATGCCCTGACGTGTGGGAGTGTGTGTAAGGTGCTGGCTTTCTCCACATTCTCTGGTGTTCAGCAGGTTCAGCGAGCTGTGCGGTGTTAATGCTGAAATTACATGCTGAGTAATGAGTGATGGGCCAAATTACAGGCTGAACAATGAATAGAGGCAGGCAGCTCTTATTAGTCTCCATAGAAAGCCATTGATTTATGAAGCGCCTTGCTCGCCGGAGTTACTCTCCTGAAAATGATATCTACATTGAGAAGTGATGTTCTCTATTAAGTCGTTCCTTTCCCCTTTACACCGCTCTCACTCCTGCCCCGCCTCGCCTCTGCCCTGCCTCCCTCCCTCTCGCTGCTGTCCTGTCTACGACTCTACACATGATTGTTTAGAATCAGCCTGAGCGGTAAGGAAGCCTTCAATTACCCATTAGGACTGTCAGACATAAAACGCCCTGCTCTCACCAAAGTCTGCCTTATGATTCATTTACTTTGTGCCTCTGATTCATCGCCCAATATGCCTCGTGCCCCAGATTACTATTTGAGGGGTGGGAGAGATTAATGGCTCCTTGGGATCTGCCGCCGTATTTCACCGACCCAGTGTTGCAGTACAGTTGGTGCAGAAGGGTGAAATGACAGCAACTTACACTAGATCAATGTGTGGACAGCCTTTCACAGATTATTAAAGCTCTGTTAGATTAAAAGACCCCTGCTATGTAGTTTGCTGTAGTCAATATTCCTGAGCAGATAAAAAGGGGGAGGGCACCTCTTCTGAAGGATTCTCACACTGATGTAGGTCATCATGGCTGTTAATGGAATAACACTCGGTGACACAAGTGTCAGAGGAACTTGTGTCATTTTCCATCACTTGCCCCGGGAGCGGCTGACGTTTCATAAACCACTGTCTCACCCCTTGAGGTTTCTGTCAAATTAGGCATTCTGAAATGACTTCTGTACTGTAAACAGATTTCTCAATTAGTTCCCTCCTATTTCTGACAAAATTAGCCCTGAAATGTTTCTAATTTCCATCTGTTTTTTTTTTTTTTGTTTCAGCCCTCAATGAGCCTACCATCGACTATGGCTTCCAGAGACTGCAGAAGGTCATCCCCAGACACCCTGGCGATCCAGAGAGGTTACCAAAGGTCAGCATGGAAAAAACACACATAAAGAAAACACAGTAGCCTAAATGAGACAACTAAACAAAACAGCATTAGCATGAGCGCCATCACTGTGACCCCAAAGCGTAACAGCTTTGCCTCACATATGTGGCTTCCCCACTAACCAGAGTGGTAATGGTATTGGTTTAGTGTGGGGAGAGAGGCGTAAACTCTCTGTGTGGTAAAATAGCTCAATCAGGCGTTTTCCTCTCCAGTAGTCTGTGGAGATGGTAATCTGGTCAGAAACGACGCCTGCACCCTCATTACCCCACTCATGTTTTCCTTTCATTTTCTGCAGCTCGATTTGGTTTAATCTTTTGTTTACAGAGCCCTGTGCCGTAAACCCCCTCGTCTTACTGCAGCTAATAGACAAAGACTGCATGTTATTATGCTCTGGCTTTCTTATTGTTTTCTTTTGAACCAGGGTAAAGCAGTTGAAAGCCACATCAGTTTTTTTTGACACACCGGTGTGGCACATAAATAGGCTGCCAACTTGATAAACCTGGCCATGAAAACTAAGGTGCACACAGTTTTTCCTTTGATTTTTTTTTTCTTTGATATTTTTCATTTCCTATTGATACAAATCTAACTGTGTTTGCACTAATTACCGCCCGCCAGCAGCCATTTTGGTGACTGACGTTCCAGATGTGTCAGGTGTAATAATATGACTGATTAGCACATTCAAAAGCCCTCGGCAGGTAGTAAAGCGCAGGCCACCTCAGAGTTTTAATAATACTGTAAAACCTTTAAAGACCTTATCTATTAAATCCCAGCATGCAACACAGCAATATCATTAACGTCCAACGGACAAATTAATAAAGAACAGACTGTGTGGTAGCTTTAGACGTTTGACCAAGGCAATGTGAAGAAATAGGACAACACAGCTACTCCCTGGTTCACTATATGAAGTGTTTCAATTAGACTTGGTCCCTGCGGAGCCTGGAAACAACACCTAGACATGAAATGTTGCTCTAATTTTAACTGTAAACCAAAAGGTAAAGTACACTTACCTTTAATATCTCTGCTGGTCAATCTAACAATAGTGTTTCAATTTTAAAGCCACAGTGTCTTAGAAAAATCCACATTGTGAGAACAAAAAAGAAGCAGTGTTCAACATAGCTTTATTACAAAAAAGCCCCACTTCTTCCTTTTAATACAAAAGAGAGCAAGACAGATTTTGACACTGAACCCAAGATTAGTTTCCCGGGTGTGTGTATACTTAATATAGCAGGCTCTCTCGGCCTTTGCATGAAACAATCACAGAGTGAGATGAAACCCTGCACTTCCAATAAACAACATAAATATTTGATTTGCTCTCTAATGGACCCAAATATGGGGTTCAGGGGGCATGTAAATGATCCCACCAAGTGATTCGTCATTGTTAAGCTTGCCATCTGAGGGTCAGCTCTCGGGGTCAAAAGCACATTCCCAATAAAACAGCCCGCGGCGGGCTGGGGCGGCCGTGTACATTTGGAATGAGAACACAAACGGCATATAGAGAACAGCCATTATGGGGTGCAGGTGAGCCGGGGAGACTCTATAAAAAGAAGATAAAGCTGGAGGACGCGCAGTGTGCATTAGCAGAAAGGCAAATCGACACCAAGCCCACTCACCGCCTCTACACCCCCCCCCTTCCCATGACTTCACCCTCCAGTTGATAATATTACTGCGCTATTGATTTCCACCAGCCTTCTCCCTGGGACCAGTAAGACACGTGGTAATTGTAAGGAGACAGAAAGCCAATATGGGAGTGCTCATGGATAGCAAGGGATGCACGCTAATATTGTTGCTACACAGAGAAAAAAAGGGGGAAGCTGCCTCTGATTGAAGTTTACCTCGTAATTCTAAGACAACATCGTAGATGACAGTCTGACCCTGTGGGAGGAGTGCAGATATAAAAATTCAATGCAAAGTCCAGGGTGAATATGAAAGTAATAAGTGTGAGCAGTCAAGTGATGAGAAAGGAGATTGGTTTGCGGGCATTGCGTTAAGTGAAGAGAGACTTTGGAATTCACCCTCCTTTTTAAGATCTTGTTATAAAACAATTTTCTATTCATAATATAAAAAAGACAATTTATAATACCATTTTGTGCCCTCTGGCAGTAATGGACAAATAGACTGGATATCACATTATATCACACTCAATTTCTCTCTTCTGTAACAAATTAGATTCATTATGAAATTAAAAGTGGAAACTCAATATTGTTTTATTATTAAGCTGATTGCTTTGGATTCTTTTCTTTCCTCCCAAAATGAGCATAAGCCCATTCTTTTCCAATTCTTCGTGTAATCCACAAGGAGAAAATATTACAAATGTGTTCATGTCAAGCAATTACCCATGTATTTAAATGAATCTCTCTTCCTGTGCTCTTTGAAGTACCTTCATCTAATGGCCCTATGCTTCTAAATGCATTCATTACCTCGGGCTAGAGCTAACAGAGTAATTGCCTTACAGTTTTATAATGGCATTAGCACTCCAAGCTACATAACCTAGGCCCTCTTTTATTAACTGTGATAACATAAATACATGATCCATGTTAATCTACTGCTCGAAGACTCACATTTGGGCCAAATGTCTTATTGTTGGATATTCTTTCACAAAAGACTATTTGTTACGGCTTTTCACTCATTTTTCCAAAGAAATAACCTAAACACCTTCTAAATCTGAGGCGATCTGTCATTAGAGCAGCCACATTTAAACAGTTGTTTGAACATGGGACCTTTATGCAAAGCGAGGCAAACAATAGCAGAGATCTGTCACGCATTTGTCACACAACAACAGAAATCATTTGAGGCCTTTAATTGTTTCAATTTAACATGGCGTGTTCTGATATGTCTCCATGACAAGAAAGCCAATTACACTTATGCTGGAGTAGTATTGAGATTTACATGGAAATGCCCTCAGAACACTATTCCGTGCTAATCGTATTCACAGCATGAGCTGATACGCATGAAAGCTTCTCGTCAGAAGAAAACAAACTTCTTCCTTGATTGGGTGCAGCACTTCTCATCATCCTCGGATATGACTAGGTTGCCACTTAAGCATAGCCCTGCGAGTCAGCTTGGTTAGTTAAGACACCACGCGGTAAACGACAGATTAAGGATGAGAGGCAATATCGTTTTCTCTCCTCCTTTTTCCAAGCTGTCCTTATGTCACTGCTGCAAAGTACCATATGGACAAGCAGGCAGAGGACGTTTCACAGAGAATGAAACATGGCTTGCGAACGCGACAGTCTTAATTGCTTTAATTGTTGTTTAAAATTGAGAGCCATGTAGGAGATCTTGAAATATGATAGAATAGATTATTGGTAATTATTAACTGCAGACAAAAAGAAAGAAAACCACTTTATCTCACTCAGCAAGAGAGAGAGAAATCTGTTCTGCCTGATGAGAACACATCAAGACAGCTGGTCCTCTCATTTAGTCTACCTGCCTCACGACAACCATAATTCTTTATTTGTATGCAAACTAGATGCATGCAACGTTGAGCATACACACCAATTTCAGAGGTAAATGCCCATTCTAAGAGCCACCCATCCGGTAACTTGGGGTGGATTAAGCGATATGTTTCTATAAGAGAGCATGGCATACGCTGGAAGTGGCTTCTGCAGTGATTCATCTTGATAAATCAAGGAGTGAGGTAGATATGCTCCTCACGATGAAAGGGCCCATACACACGCTCCGTACACACTACATACGCTGTGCTTTGGAAATGCAGGCCAAGTCTTGGAGGCCGCTGTTTGAAGGCGCGAAGGCTGTGTTTACATTCATTTACGGCAGCTGCCGTCTTAATCCCACACTGCTATTGCCAAGTGATGGAACACTTCAGACAAATTACCGAGGCCCGCAAAAGAAAACACAGCGAATGTGGGAAGAAAACAAGCACCATCTGAGATGTTTCTGGTGACAGATTTGCATTGCTTTTAACCAGGGTTCTAACAGCAGAGTTGACAAATCTCTGCTCTACAGCAGGTGACAACAAGCAAGCATTTTAAAAACACACGCAACAGCCATGTCTGCTACTTGCCTTTGTCAGATTAGATGCACTCTAAATGGAGGAGAGGGTCTTCATACAGCATATTGCCTTCTGTATTATAGAAAACAAAGAGAGCAGTCTGCTTCCTTGAGAGGGATTTAATTGTAAGTGGTGAATTCAAAGAGCAGATAAAGACACACAAACGGGCCAAACCCCACCTAGCTCAAAGCCCAAAAGCAAGTGGGGGAACAGGATCCAGGGCCAACTCATTTTCAGTGTTAAGAGCCAAAGCAACACAGCTAATCCGCATTGTCAAGCGGGGGCAAGCATGCAGACATGGATAAGACCACATCCTGAGCATCCGTGTCCCCAAGGCACAAGCACCCAGCTCTTGCTGGATGGGAAGTCATTTGTGAAGTCCTTTGCAACAGCCAGTCAAAGAGGTTAATTGAAAAATTCCTTAATGTCATTACAACAGAACTAGATTAACCCAGAGCTAATTCACTTTATTGTTCTGAAGAGAGGGGACTCGGCGCTGAACTCTGGAGCAAACGTGTAGCCCAGAACCAGGGTGAGGTGTTGTTTTTAAAGGGCTATGCCAGTTTAATTAAGATAGGGAACATTATTCACTGCTCTGCACGGATGGAAGAAGTAAAGTAGTGTTGTGTAAATGCATCACGGGTGCCTCGTAAATGAGGATGGCTTTTATTTAGACTTGTATCGAGTATGTAAACATGTGAAATGCCCTCTAATGCTGAACGTAATACTGCTTGCTGCTGTAGGGACTGCAGGCCACAAATGATCTTTTTAGGTCTGAACATTGACCTGTGGTGTTTCCCTCTACAGGAGGTGTTGCTGAAGAGGGCAGCGGATCTCGTTGAAGCCCTGTATGGAATGCCCCACAACAATCAGGTCTGTATGCATACAGCTGCTACCTCTGGTCCAAAGCTAAATAAGAAACCATTGAAATTTTACTGATAGTATCACCAAAGGGTATTTTCACCACTATATCTGGAACAATGTAGGCCCTATGCGTTGTGTGTTAACCATATAGCCATGAACTGTGCATCAAAGCCAAGCACAGCTATAAAAACACCATAAATAACAAAACCTCTGGCTTTCTCTTCGCTTCTCAGGAGATCATTCTGAAGAGGGCAGCTGACATCGCAGAGGCCCTGTACAGCGTTCCTCGCAACCACAACCAGATCCCCTCTCTCGCTAACACAGCCTCCCACGGCATGATGGGAGTCAACTCCTTCAGCAGCCAGCTAGCAGTCAATGTGTCTGAGTCACAAGGGAATGACCAAGGTACATATGTGATATAGGGGATGACTCCATAACTCAGTGAAAAGTGGGGTCCAGAAACCTGCAGGGGTCCTGGAGGGGATCCCCGGAGGACACCAGTAAAATGAAAAATAGTTTTACTTCACTCTTTTTTTGTCATTACAATGAGATATTTTCCCACTGCCACCTCCACTTGAACTTCTCAGTTAAATTTTTAAATTGGGTCCTAAATTATGATCAGTTTTACCTGGAGTGAAGTTATCTACGTTTGTGGGTTTTCAATTTTAAATACATTTACAAATTAGCTGCAGCTGAAAGTGTATGTAATCATTTAGCTTAGACTGTGAATCTTTCCTTTTTAAACAAGAAAAGAGAAATGACAGAGTTTTTTTTCTGTCTTGCATGTTTTGCAGTGGGCTACAGCCGGAACACCAGCAGCGTGTCCCCCAGGGGCTACATCTCCAGCAGCACCCCGCAGCAGTCGAGCTACAACACCGTCAGCAACAGCATGAATGGCTACGGCAATGCCGGTATGAACCTGGGAGTGCCAAGCTCCCCTGGGTTCCTCAACGGATCCTCTGCCAACTCTCCATATGGAAGTGAGTAGCTTGCCACTAGTACACTCCGTAGAAGCGCTAAGCTGCAGCTGATTTAATTCCAGTTCCCACATTTGTTTTCACTTTTATGAATCACTTCTGACAAGGTTGTAATGTTATTGATGATAATAATATACAACCATTCATTGAAGAAGGAGCTTGTTTAGTTTTGAGAACTCACATCAGGGCAGAAGGAATATTCTTTTTTATGTATTTTTTCAACATATGCCACTTGTATTTGTTGAACCGGACAAGATGTTGATGGTAGGGGTCTGTAATGCTGTGTGAGTCCTGATGGTGTATCCCCCCTGGCGGTAATTCTATCCCAGTCTTACCTTAACTGCCCTCTCCCTCTTGAGCACTACTCACAGCACGTTCTCACTCTCACCCTCCCTGCTTTCCTTTCCTTCCCTATCGTCTCTGCAGTTAAACAAAAGAGCGCCTTCGCCCCTGTGGTCCGACCCCAGGCTTCCCCACCCCCCTCCTGCACCAGCGCCAACGGCAACGGACTGCAAGGTGAGCCCCCCTCACCCCCTCATCCCTTCCCTACGGACTACTGGTCAGATACCGCTGCTCAGGCCTCTGTCCGGTTTGGTGAGGGATTAATCATTACCAATATATGCATTTTGACAGGCCAATTTACACCTTTCAGTTCACTTGCAGACACACAGCCACACACTGAATTTACACAACTCAAACATGTATCTACACATGGCTCACGCAGCTTTACGTGTCTGTACAAACATAGTTCCTTGTTGCCCTTTCATACAAACGATCCCCTATGATGTCGCAGGAAAAGACCTTCCCCGAATTGTTTTAGTAATTATGTTTATTAGGTTTTGTGCGTGTGTCATGACCAACATGATTGCTTTGAAAACAAGCTTAGCCGTAGTGTGTGCCCCAAGATTAATAACATTGGGCTTAATGAAGTGGGAAATTAAAGTTCATCTTGCTACACGTTCATACTTATTAATACATGTTGTGCAGAAATTAATGAGCAATGCCTTGCCATCATCTGCGCTGGCAAACTTAAAAGCATTTCAAGCATGACTCTACAAATATACTCAGAGCAATATAATAATATATCATCCCAGCACTTCACTAGTTGCCTAATTGTTAAAACGTGTGAAAATACTGAATATATAAACTCTCAGAGTGAGGTATAGTTGCTAATGATATCCTAAGCAGATGGTCTTGGTAAAATAATGTTAGCTACCTTTGATCTTGCCTACTCCTCTTGGATAATGATGTAGAAGCACAACTAGGGGAATGTTGAATCGTACAAGGACTAATGTGCTGTACAGAGCAATGGAGGCAAGGATAAAGAGACAAGGCAAATAAAAGGAGGAATCAGAGGGGAGTTTGACGACTGTCTAGTACTGTAGCAATGTGGCATTGTGGGAAGTGACCGTGTTGTTGCTCTGCCGTCACCACGGCTGTGTCTCCTGGGAGTCTGGGCCACTGTTTGCCATTACCCCAACGCCAGGAGAAATATCACACATAGCAAGAGTGGCGTGCTGAGGGCTGAAATGTCAGAGCAGGAGGGAGCTTTTCAAACTCTCTCCGTTAGGAGGGACGTGCAGCAGCAGGCTGGCCGCACGGCAAACACTCGCAGGCACATACGCAAACAGGCTCATCCACACACACTCACACACACACACACACACACACACACACACACACACACACACACACACACACACACACACACACACACATGCATGCACTTAACAATGTTTTTAATAATTTTTAATAATTATCCAAATTTAATTGTCTGCTCTTAAACTAACCCCCCTTTTCCTCTCTCTTGTTTTCAGCCATGTCCGGCCTGGTTGTCCCTCCAATGTAAATGCACTTTCCTCATCTCAAGCACCAGTCACACTACCACTTCACAGGGCACCCCCTGAGCACACAGCCAGTCTCTGGTGTCATGTATAGTCAACTGCTTGTTCTGTTTTTAAAGATGAAGAAAAAAGAAAAGAAAGAAATCGTTTTTTTTTTTATTATATTATTTTAAGTGACTTTTGAAACCTGCAGAGAAAAGGATTTAATGAAGGAAAGACTTTTTTGTGGGATTTCTTTTCCCTCCCCATTGGAGCACCCTTATAAAGGACACGGGATGATGAAGGGTTTATTTTGTATACCTGTCGGATTGTGCATCGGCCTTGGACACGTCGTCCATATTCACACAGTACAAGTTCAATACTGGAAGGGACTCTGTGGACTCACATCTGGTTGTAAAGTAAAACACTGTTGTACAGTACATTTGCCAACGAACTCGTTTGCCTCAGAAAATCAGCTTTTCAGTTTCAACTCTCTTTTAATAGATTCACAGCAGTTGTGTGTCTTTTTAATGTGACTTTTTGTATTTTTATGTGTGAGAAAAATACACAGGGGCCAACACAGTTTGAATTTCAACTGGAAAAATATATAAAATATATAATGTAGAAAATTGAGCATAAAGTACAACAAATACAAGTTAAAGGGGCGGGGCTGGGTGGGGAAGGTTGTATTATGTTTCATTCCTGCATTTTAACTTAAATTTTGTAATTTATTGTAGCTAGAAATCATCTTCAAAAGTAAAAAAAAAAAATCCTCTTTGATTCAACAAGCACACTGATGTGTACAAAACACTGCTCTGTTGATAAATATGATGTACTTCCATGTCTAGAGCTTCCTTTTCAGCAAGTGTGTTTTGCCATGTTTTTCAACCTTTTGCTAGCACTGTATATTAATGCATTCCTAGGCTACTGTGAAGTCTGTTTCTTGTTGAGGAGCAGTCTCCCTGTTCTAGCTCCAACTCCCTTATGTGTTTTATATGTGGTTCAAAATTGTAGACTATTGTGATATTGCCAAACTTGTGCTAAATATTTATACATCTGTCTTTTTCATGTTCTTTTAGATCAACAAAAAAAAAAAAAGTTGAAAAAAAAATTAAAATCCATTGAGAATGTAGACGTATAGTAGTTCATTGTCATTTTTCTGTTCAAATACACACTTGCGCTCACTGAGGGAAATTTTGTAACATATCAACTATAAATAATGTATTTATCTCTGAAATTTTGTATATTGCTTTTCATTATGTATGTATTAATCGTCATGCCCTTAATATAGTGATGCAGCACAGATAATTCAGCCAAGAACTGTTGCCTTCATTTCTTTTCTTTTTGTATTTGATGAAAATGCAAAGTGCATATTCATGTGTATACTCAAAATTTGTGTTACTCCGTCAAGACTCTCTGTCCATTTTTTAAAGGGGAAGTCAAACTTCATTGTTTATTTTTATATGATTTTAAATTATCTATACAGACCATTTTGGAGAAAACTTTGTTGGTTGTATTGTCAAATAAATTGTTTGTGACCCATATGATAGTTGTTAAGATCCAATAGAGACTAATGTGCATGAGGGACAACCTTGGAGAAAAAAACACTCCATTTGTGGTTGTATTTTTTTCTGTTTTGTAGAATGTATAGAAGTCATTTTTACTCACCACTTATGACTCTGCCACATAGCTTACATGTGTTTACAGGGAAGAAAATTTAAACATGTCAACATTTGGAATGGAAACAGAAATGAATAAGTGATGTTTTATTAAAATTTTCAGTAAAAAAAACACACTAGCTCCTCAACTGTGGACTTCTTTAGTTGTAGGTGCAGTTTGGCTGGCAGACAAACTGACAATCAGGACAAATAGAGAACAATAGAAACGTCTGAGGACACAGCTCTGTAAGTTGTAGTGTTTAGACCTCGTCATAAAAATGACTGTTTGAACCTGTGGAAAAGTGTAACACAATGAAAAGTGCTCATATCCTGTCAGCAGAACACTCTGACATTGTGACATATTCCTGACTGGTCGTTGTATCAGCACATCCTGCATCTGTGGTGCATCAAAGGTTTATTGTAGTCATTCATAAACAGTGCAAGCTTTATTCAAAGCACCTCAAATGGGGCTCATTCAAATCCCTCATTTCATTGCATTAAGCCACCTAGTTAATAAAGAATCAATACATTGAAAGAGCAAGGTTATCCTTTGTCTATAAGGGCTGGTATCATTTTGAACCTCTCATAGTTTGAGAGCTGAAAGGGGGGCACTATGAAATCTATACTCATCAAGTGGGTCAAACACTACGATAGAAGTGTTCGGGGGAAGAATAGTGGCTCTCCTTAAAAACAACTGAACGTCTTATCTGGCATCATGAGTGGACGTTGAGAGCAGGTCACAAAATGTCAATTTCTCATCAAGGCAACATTGTCCGCAGCAACCTTTTCCTTTAATACACAATTAAACGCCGGCAACCTGAGTGGCAATCAGCATATCACAGCTTATTATGTCAAACGGCATGCATGGATCTGGCACCGGAGGAGATAGTCTAGAAGCCACTGATAGCGCAGAGGACAGATACACTCAAAGAGCCATTTCATTTTCAGCTGCGATGGCCCTGTGCTTCAAATCATTCCCTCGATAATCCAACGTGTCTGATAACAATAGGCACACATCTGCTCCTTGACACTGCACTATCTGTTTCAGATACACATCCACAGCTTCCAATCTATCGCCTTGCTTATTGTTGTCTCTTTTATTCAATGGTAAAATCTTGCCACCTTGAAGAAATGTAGGAAACTGTTTCATTAAAGCTTAAAAGAGGAGAAAATGTGCTCAGTAGTTGGCACTTTGGAGCGCTCTACGGGCTGGCAGGGAGACTGAAGGTACAGTATATTGTCTCAGCAGGTTTCTGTGTAGCCAACGCTCAGCCACTAGCTCTGCTATACCACTCAATCATCGTGAGAGCCTCTTTATTGGAGAACTCTAATGGCCACCCTCCACCATGATCTTAATGTGTGCATTAAATATTTATAAATCCTGGGTCAATAATGCCCCATAACCAGAGCCTGACAGACCCCCACCGCACCATGTGGCTGCCTCTCTCTCAGACACAGGCAAAGGTCGCGGGGTCACACAATCAAAAGGGAGAGAGGCACGCTGCATCCATATGTTGCCACTCTTATCAAGACTTTCCACAGTACTGGTTATCTGTCAAAGGAAAGAAATATTGAAAGCAATATTGATCTTAACTAGCCTTGTGTTGCCGTGGGTCACGCTTCAAACATCTGCTCGTGCATTGTTATATTTCAAAAAAGTCTCCTCTCAATAATATACGCCCGAGCAGTAATATTGGACATCTCTGTCTGATGCATGCTGCGGGAGTGTGACTAATAACTGCCGTAATAAAAGGCAGCAGAGGAGATTTACCTTAAGTTGATCATAAACATTTTTTCATTAGTGGCGCGCTAATTGTGGCGCCGGGCATCTGTGTCGATCTTGTGGCCTTACGTGACCACTTCCAGGCCATGCTCCTGTGCTGTTCAGGTGAAAGATCGTGCTCTGGTGATAGCGCGCACAAAAGAGCTGCCGGACAATGAGCCAGTCAATGGAGAGCTCCAGCTGAAAGAGCCACAATGGCTGTGCATGCTGGGAATTGGGCTGGATGTTATAAAGGAATGAAACCTTCATTGAGGCCATGGAGGACACGTATTCAGCGAAGAGGATTTTGTTTGCTCTTTATCAATCTGCCATTTCCCAGGAGAAAAAACAATTCAAAACTGACCTTAAAAACAGAATATTACCTTACGCATCCGTCCCTACGTAACTCTTATTGAGAGGCTTAATACGTCTAGTTTTTAATAATACCATTAAGTGCGCAATATCAAGCAGCATGGCAACACTTCTAAGTACAAGCCAGACAACATGACTTAGCTGAGAAGTATGTCTCTGTAGCCACAGATAAGAAACAAAATTCCACTCAAGTTTCAGAAAGTTAGGAGCTGGTGCATGAGCAGGATACAGCAACTGTGGCTCATAAAAACTGCACAAGCAAAGTGGATCAAAATGCTGAGATGACAATGAATTCAAATAGGAAGCTTGACCTTTTTTCAACGAAAACAGGGAATGTGACCCTATTTTTTTCTTTTTCTATTTTTTTTTTTTGTTTTTTTTTTAAATTGTTCCACATTAGCACAGCCTCCTGTCTGTGAATCGGTACATCAGATAAGACACTGCTCCCCTGCTACTGTACACTGGGAGTCAGCTTTGCAAGGAAAACTCTAGATCCTTGCAAAGATTTCCACTTCACTCACTGACTGCAGTCAAGAGGATGAGCAAAGTATCCCGGTGCTTCAAAATCCATTAAACTTGTATTTGGGTGTCATTTGATACTTCATCAATGTTTCAGTGCATTTCAAACCCACAAATGCAGGATTTACCCCTGGTAGAAATAACCTATTCACCAGATTTTCCTCCTATGAACCTCACTTATTCCCTAAAATTATAGTGCAGAGAACTGCCTGGTCAGAGAGTGTTAGGCTGCAGTGATAAAATAATATCACCGCGAGTGTATTTTCTGCCACAGCCTGCACCACATAGAGCTCCTTTCATAGTACCCCTCTGTAGTGCTTTGTCCAGTAGTTCTGGATATGATATCATCTATTAATAATGTATTGGCAATGGATTACATAAAAAGGGAGCAGAAATAACATCCAATATTCATGCCCCCTGAGCTTGACTGTGTCCAATCCGTTTGGCCCATAAAACCTTAGCCCCATTTCCATATCCGCTGTGGGTCACGACAGGTCTGCCGCACAAAGGCTTACAGAGCAGCTCCACTCAGGAAAAGGGCAGTAAAAATCGGGTGGATTTCTGAACCCTTATGAAACAGCCCCCTCTGGAAAAAAGTGAAAAAGCCCTTTTCCGATTTCAGCGCCTGTGAAAACCCAGTACTGTATTTCCCTCTTTAATTGTGCCACTTGAGAAATTGACGTGCTTCTGAAACATGGCATGAATCTCACAGTTATTGCAGTCCCCTTGGCAGGGAATGTTGATACAACATCTGCATGCTATAGAAAGTAATGGAAGTAGCAGAGGTGGCAGCTGCAACTCTACAGGAAGTGTGCCATTTTCAGGCAGCGCTGCTGTGAGAACCACTAACTGCCAGCCTGGTCTTGCAGTCGGCTCTGATTGCCAGGACACTATGACAAACACGCAGGGGCTGGGAGTGTTGCATCCTGGGGGATGACAGCTTCTGTTTGATTGTCAATAAGGCTCATTAGCAGAAAAAATGGAGAATGTGAAAAGAGATTAAATGGCTTGAGACAGGGTCCCCCTCACGTTTCATTACACAGGATTTATCAGGGCCTTTAATTCTCAAATTCCACAAAGTAAATAATTTCACCTCTTGCCCAAGCATGAATAAAAGTCAACACTGCATAAAGATTTACACAAGAACCTATTCAATCCATTAGTTAAGTTAAAGCGCCCTCATCACTTCTGACCTGAAAAATGTCAGAGGTCTTTAGCAGCATCTACACCTTCCACAGGGCCCTGTGCTGCCGCTCAGAGCCACTCTCATCTTAGGAACAGTGGCGGATGTTTCCCTCCATCTTGGGGAGGAACGGCCAACAAAGCAGCGTGTAAGGGCCTTTCCCTGAAGAGTCCTTGTCACGCCGCGCCAAACCTCTGTGATTATCGTTGTTTTTGCAGAGAGTGTCCATGCCTGCCAATACCGCTGTTCCATAAATGAATTTGGCCCCTCGTCAACGAATTACCTAACACGCAGAACTGTGTATGTGTCACATCCAATTCCAACTCACCGGCTTTGCTGGTGTGTGTCAGCTGGAGGACTTAATCATCAATCGTCAATCATAATAAGCAAAGCACATTGATAGGGCTTTTTTCCTCCTACATAGTTAAATAAAGTGTAAAGGGAGAAGTTAAGACTGACCTTGTTAAATTGGGACCACAATTTATATTCCTAATTTAGTGTATGGATTAATTAGACTTGGCAAGTGTGTGTATCAGTTTCTGTGTGGCACAGCTTAGGAACTATATCCACTTGATCAAATCATTCCTCACTTTCTCTGGATAGATATCTGTCAATGTGATCCTTATCTGTCACGATGTGTTTTTGCATATTTTAGATGTACACTTTTAATTAATGCATAATTGGACAATTTATAAATAAGATTTTTTCCAACATGAGACATAATCAATAACCCTATCTAGCATCATACAAAATTAATCAGTACAACCTGTTAAAAAGGCTTAATGCACACACACAGAATACTGACTGGCATGCATTTTGCAAAAGGCTGAGGAATCTGGCTCATATTTTCCTTCGCCCTGATCCAATCCACTCCTCGCCCCCATCATATAGATCGGAGTCTGCAGGGGCCAGAGGCGCTGACAGAGCCCAGATGCTCCCAGTCTGTCTGGGGGACTGGGGAGACTGGTGCCATGGGGTCCTGGAGCCTCTGAAGTGCCGCCCCTCCGTCAACATGACCAAGGCTAGACCTGCACTTTCTCCAGGCTGAGACACTCTCCTTACCATGCTGACAAGCGCTGTATAGTCACAGATTGATACATGCATTCCACGCTCACTGGCCGCCGCTCTCACGTTATGTATGGTCGCTCATCAGCCGGTCCTAATTAGAAAGCGCCAGAACAACTCAGCAGTTCATAAGGTTACAATGACACACTGATGCAAGGTTACTCTTTCACACACATACACTCAGGACCTCAGGAGGGTTTGTGCAACTTTATAATCGCCATCCTAAAGTTGTTGAAGTAAAAGGAGAGTTTTTGTTCTAAAGAATCACATAGAGGCACTGTGTGAGTCTATCCCTCTCAAAACACAAAGATCATTATAGAGCATCAAAGTATGGCATGTTTGAAATGATATTTCTCTTTGTAGTGGTGGCGTAGCGTGGCGTGTGTTGGTATTAGATGCTGCTGTGGCAGCTGTCGTGGCTGGCTGCGTGGTGCCTCAGTGTCAGGGCCGCAGAGGCAGGCTGTCCCGGCAGACACACAGAGGAGGAGGAAACTTGATAGCACAGCCAAGCCCCAGTCTAATGTCTGTCTGTCTGTCTGTCCAGCTATCTATGAGCGCGTCTGTCTCACTGACTCTGACTGTTGGACGCTGCCTATCTGCATGGAACACTCCCCCTGCTTCTCAGCAGTGTGCACCACTTACTGCTCACGTCATATGCTCCAAAAAGTTTCACTTGTGTTTGTTCAGACAAACTTTAGAAAATAAAAGCAGCGTTTGTCGTGTAGCTACAGTATTAACTTGACCCAGTCGCACCAAGGGCTGTGATGACATTGGAAATATGAAGTGACATGTATGAAGACGTAGAGATGGAGGCGCTGTTTGTATTTGATGTGGGGGCAGAAAATTGCTCTATAATGAGGAGGGGTGCAGGATATGAGATGGGAAGTGGGGAGTTGGAGACAGGACATAACTTATGAGAAGCAAAGTTATGTTAGGAAATGCACTAGTTGTTGTTGTGGCTGTATAAGCTAAAATGTATCTTACTGGTATCAGCCATGATTAATACAGCGAGGCTGGGTCGGAACCTGCTCTAACCGCATGGACGCCACCAACCATAGCCTGCCTTTTCTGGGCTCAAATGAGTGTGTGGCGGATGTGAGAGTGATGCTGTGTGTACGTGTGTGAGAGGGTTAATAAATGTTGAATCAAACGCCGCACGAGACACTCACACTCCTTAAGGGTTGCCCATTAGCGGTGTGTGGGTGCATGGGGAGTTTATCAGTGTCTGGGTGATTTATGAAGTCAGACTCAATATCATCCACTTCACCCACACACATATGGACATACACATGTGCACACACGCACGGCCACATGCTCATGCTCACACGCACGTGCATGTAAAGTCTCTCTCCAAGAAGTGGCGGCAGATATTGGGGCAAATTTAAAGGTTTTGCAGCGATTAACAGACTCTTTACACAAATTCTGTTTTATCTCGGGCCAGAGTTTTGCAGAAGACGTACACCACAAAATAATACACAAATATAATAAGACTGCTAACCATGTTCTACACTCAAATACCACTAGAAGAGGAGAAAAATACAAAGTGAATTATTTGGAAGAGAATCCTCAGTACCTACGCAATTACACGATCAATTACTGGCATCGTGCGCCGCTTTGAAGCTGGACTTGTTTTTCAGCATCAACTGCGCAGCTCTACAGACATCACTATCTCTGCAGCTAAATTCATAGCATTCCATAGAATTTACTTAGCCACAAGCAAAAAAGGAGGGTGCTTACAGTGCACTTCAGAGTGTGCCTGGCTTAAATGGGACCCCTTGTGGCTGTGTCACAGCTCCCTTCGTTAGGGGGCTGACTGTAGCCTGTAGTCACCACAGGCATCATTAGCCCTGTGTGAAACCACAGACTGAGTCTCATTCTTCATCTGCCTGTCTGCTGCCTCAACATCGACGCTGCGCTGCTGCTCCAATGGCAGAGGAGCCCGAGACAGCCGCCAACTGATCGGATAAGAAATTCAAAAATGCAGCTAAGTTCAAATGTATTCAGTGAGTGGGCCACTTGAAGGGTTTCTTTAAAGGTTAGAGCGAGGTTATTTTTGGAGGGTGGATTATTAGGCTACCTGGGCCGTACAGAGGAGAAGTAACTACGGGCCAAAAGGGTTACTCACTAACTGCTTTAGCCAGTCAGGAGAAGAAAGGATAACAATTCAGGAAAAAAAAAAAGCTGTCAATTTTAAACCATCAAGAATAATTCTCACACAACGCTCCTGCACATTTTAAATACAGCCATGTATTTTTCTAAACACACTACCACTGCTGCCTTTTTTAAATAGTCTTTTTACACAAAATAAATCAGCCCAAAGGGATTAAATGGTGTTGCGCGGAAAATAAAGTAGCATATAAACATTTAAGTTGAAGATTAAATGTGCAAGAAGAATTCAAGGCTGAAATGTTGATTCCTGTTTCCCGTTCTGTACTGCCCTCTAATGGAAAACACTCCTCAGAAATAAAGAAGCAGCTCTGAGCTACAGTGATGGAGCGCAGAGCGAAAAGACCCACAGCATAATTAACTGGGAGACTAGAGCTGCGCCGAGGCAACACCGCACAAATACCACTTGAAATTAAACACAATTAAGGTGATAAAAGCTAAGAATTGACACTGAGGATGTTTTTTATTTCAACACGGCTAATAGTACAAGTACAGTATGGAATGTATAAGGCACATCCAGTCTAAGTGGAAGGCGAAAGCAAACAATGAGATCTAAATGAAGACAAAACAAATGCTTGACTACAAAGCTTTGTAGCAGTAACATTCAGAGCCTTTATCACTGGATGTTGAACAAAGCATTCACTTGGCAGGAAATTAAAAAACCAACGAGAGGTACAAAGACTAATTCTGCTCAGGAAAAAAAAACAACAACAACAACAACAATGCAAGAGACATATTTTTAAGGGAATAATAATTCTTTAGAAAAACCATTCCAACACTATCTGGCAAACGGAGACCCACGGGAGCATATGTTTGTAATTCCTACTGTTCTCTGTTTAAGTTATTTTTGTACGTTCTAATTCTGCAACAACTCGTTATCGCATTAACTATGCAGCATCTCTATTCTTAGGTTGTAAAAAAAAAAAAAAGAGAATATAAAGTGAATATTTACAAGTAGCTGCAGTTGTTCCACAGTGTGTGCCAAATATACTAAACTTTATTGTCCTGTTTTGCTCAGAAGCCATGGCCTTGTGTGTTTATGTGTGCGTTTATGTGTGTGTGAGTGTACTGAGTGAAGGACAGTCCGGTTTGGTCGGGCTGGAGCCTTCCTCTCACTGTCTCTCGTGGGTGAGCAGCCATTGTTTGAGGTGGTCGCCCTTGCCGCTCATGTACGGCCCGCTCTGTCCGCTGCTGGAGATCACTCTGTGGCAGGGGATGAGGAGAGGAACCTGCGCACACACAAAAGAACCACCGCACTGAGCTCCAGTAAACAACTTTAACACAAGATTTTTGACATATACCCAGCCACTTGAAAACGTCTCCTTTTAAAAAATGCATTCCTAAAACTATTTGAATAAGAATACAGTTTGGTGTTTAAAAATTAACCGTCTTTCCTGTTCTACGTTTGACATTTATTGTTTTGCGGGCCGGCAGCACAAGTTTTCTATTATGCATAAAAGAGCTTCCGATTTACCAACGTTCAACTTAAAATGTGCAGAAAATATGAATCGGCACTTTTTTTTCACTCGTTTGTGCCGTTGTCGTCGCGGTGTCTGGTTTGATCGTGCACATGTCTCCATTCAGGGTGATAGCTGAGTCTTTGGGTATCAATGTTTTTGTTTTTTTTACTCTTTAATAGTGTAAAGCAAAGACGCAATCAAAAATTAATGGGCAAAAACACAGCAGCAGGATGAATATTCAATCGAGAGGGTGTCAACATTAAGATCTGATAACCCTGTGATCATTAAAAAGAGGAAGTCGGTGGAGCGTTTACTCTTGTTGCAGATGACTGCCAGGGGGGTCCCGAGTTCTTTGTAAACTAAATGGCTGGAGAAAGATTAAACAAGCAAGCCTTAAAGACTTCCATCATTGTGAATTCTGAACACAACAGAGAATCACAGCAATTATTTCTTGTAGAATATTCCTAATGGTGACCTCATTTCATTATTGATACATGAATGAAAAATATTTAACTGTGACGGCATTGCGAGTATTGTTCTACATTTGAAGCTCTCACCTCCTGCCTTTTATAAAGAAAAAAAAAAGTTGAACATGCAGCATGTTTCAGTCCAAATCCATCATTAAACCCACTCCCATATCAACAGCAATAAAACTTTCCGAGCCCCAGATTAACCTTGCAGACAGAGAAATACTGCTCGAGTATTCGGATCAATACTGTTCCCCGGGTTTGGAGGGAGAGCGGGGTACCCTCAAGGCCTTCGGATCTGCCTCTTCACTTGGGGGGAAAAGAGCACTACACCAGGCTTATCAATACTCAAATCCTGGTGAAGAAGAAGTGCCACAGAGAGGCGAGGATCGATTGAGCACACTGAGCTTTTCACAGTTGAAGCCAGAGTGGAGCGGCGCTACTGACAAGTAATTGACACTGACAATCTGACTCTGGATCCGTATCAGGAGCTCAGGGCTCAGCCTCCCAGCCTCCCCGACCAAAGCAGAAACGTCTGTAAAACATGAGCCTGAGAAGTATTATACACACAACCACTAGCAAAGCCAGTGGCTCATGTCATAAAGGAAACATATAGGAATTAGTGAAACTATGTAATTTATTGAGAAAAACTTCTCTAATTGACAAACCTGCCCATGTTGATTTATTTATTTTTTTAATTTCTTTTTTTAATGGGAGTAGGGGAATATATTGGTCCAAAAACTACAATGTAATTTGTTTAATAAATAACAACATATAGCCCTAGTTTATCTGTGTGTTTCCTTCAATTACGCTAAAATGGCAAGATCACTTTATAGAAAATAAATTGCAGCTTTAATAGTTATAGTTAATTGTAAACCTGATAATTGAACAAAGAGAGGAAAAAAACAAATTATATAAATTTATTATAACTGAGGTAAAATGTTTAATTCATTGTGGAACATATTGAATGTTAAATTGCAGAGCACAAGCAAACGTCAACAGTTATGATTCCAAGACTTTAATTTGGTCTCATGTTCTCAGTGCACCTCTTCATTCAGAGATGTGAGGGTGAGCCAGAGTAAGGAGCACTGTGAGCACATGTGAGTGAGGTAGAGCGTCTCCTCTCACACAGCACACCGGTGGTGCCCACAGCACTACATGGGCAGAGCTAAACGGGCTTTGATCAAAGGGTTTGATCAAAAGAAGACACACCACTTGCCCTCTAGCCCTCCATTTTGTACACAGTGGATTCATGGGCAAAATGATGCAGACCAGGTTTCCTACAAGAAGCGGAGATTTGCTGCTAACATCTACAGTAAAGACTCAGGAACCTGGAACAAAAGGTGTGGGCTCAGAGTTGTGCTGTAGGTACACTTCCACCTCCGAGGTGTTTTTCCGACGCAGGAGTTTTACTATGGCACGTATTCACACACACCTACAGTTCAGAGTCTATCTGAGGACAGTTTATCTTTGCTACCTACCACAAGGACCTGGTGATGAGGAGTTGAGAAGTGGGCAGAGAATAAACTCATTTTAATTAAAAGAACATTTCATCATGTGCTGGACAGTTTACACCTACACTACAGAGTAAACCATTTGAAAATGTAGTAAAATTTTCAGATTTTAACAATAATCTCATTATGTAAGCATTATTGAAATTGTAATTTTACATTTACACAATGTATCTTAAAATGTCTTCTTGTTCTTGTTAATTGCTATGCATGTGATACTGGTTGATAATGCTGTCATTTTTATTTGTATCATTGTTCATTATTAATTCATTATTGTAGAGGAAAAATATGGGGTAACACTATACCACCATATTGCCATCCACAATAAATCTCAAATGTCATTTAGAAACTATCTGAATATGACAAAGTGATCATTGTACCAGTGACTGCTGCATATTTTTTTAATGAATATTTTTCCATAAGAAGCAAAAGTATAAAGATTTATAGCATACTGTATACGCATATTGCAGTTTTATAAAATGTAGCAAAATGCAGTTAATTACCATAGTAGAATGAACATGGTCAAATACAGTTATAAAAAGTGATTTAAATAAAAAGTGTTTCTATGTGCCAAAGTAAGTGAGAGACCTGTCAATCACTGTCAGCCGCACTCACCGGGTTCCTCCTCATGGCCCCTCCCACCGCTCGCACCGCTCTGGGGTTTCCCGCCATCTCAGCCAGCCGCTTGTATGAGACCGTCTCACCAAACTTCACGTCCCTCAGAAGTGTGTGCAGGACGCGGCTGGTGAAGGCGTCTACGACAAGACACACAGGACACATAGGAGAGGAGAGAAAAAGAGAGCGTTTCATTTAATCAATCAAAGTCAAGCGGCTGACGGAGGTGCTCATGACAACATGCTCGGCTGTCTTAAGACTCTGTTACTCTTTGAAATAAACAAGTGTTTTGGGTTTTAATCAAAGGCTTAGAACATCACCAGATATCATTCTTACATAACAAATGGTGAAATAAATGACATGCTTGACTATTACATTTATGACATTCATGCTTTCTAATCAGAGGAACATGAATTTAACCCAGAGTCATTCCCTTTTTATTCTTTACTTCATTCATTAAAAGAACTATATACATAGATGTCCCTCAATTTGACCTTAGAACCGGCATTAACATGCAATAGTAGCTGATGAGAGAAAATTATTTCTCGAGCAGAAAAATCTGGGTTATGCTTTGAAAGGTCACAGCTAAAATTAAAAAAGTTCGCTCCTTCATTTAAAAGGATTAAGAGAGGCCAAAAAGACTGCAAATCTGCTCCAGATTTTTAATAATAATAATTTGAATGTTGCACACCATTTGTGGCAGCGGGATGACTTTGAGGTTAATCAGACCAATTTGTCCTTTTAATTGCTTTCTATTCAGAGTAGATTCATTATATCATCTTCACTTAAATGGCAGAATTCTTCAAATCATCCACAGCTTAACCGACCACATTAACAGCTTTGATTTCATTAGCACGTTAGCAATAGCATTATCTTTTTTTCTGGATTAGCAGGCAACGTCTGAAAGGTGTGTTAGTATAGCTCCGATTGTAAAAGAAAAAGGGGAGAATGCGAGGCATTTTGAAAAGCTGGCGCCACCAGCTCAGTGCACTTGTGTAGTGACAGAACAACACTTTTTGTACAGAGAACAAGATGGGAAACAATAGTCTCATTATCAAGAGGGGGTGAAAGTCTGCCTGTACTGTATATACATGTACTCAGTCATGAAAATTCAATTAGTGATATCCCATTCTCTCTCATTTATATGGTCTAAGAGAGCACATGACAAGTGATCTATGTGAAATCCCTCTAAATTGGCATTGTGTGAAAACATGTCACACCCCTGTCTCTCTTCTACAGAGTGAACATTCTTGGCTCCCCAGGCTCCCTTGCTACCTTATAGTCACTCTCCGCTACACAAAGCCACGCGAACAAGGCAATTTGCCTAAACTGGGGGGAATAAGTGTAAAACCTAAAGGGGATAGATTTGATTGATGCGCACCCATGTGAGTTCTTTGTCTTGAACAAGGCCCGTAGGTACTGTTTAATAATTTTTCAGGTAATAATCACGCTGTCAACGAGCTGACGGGCTCTTACGCAGACAGACTTAATGTTATGAGAAGATAAGATACACCCCTGAAAATTCTTTAATGCATTATTCTCCCTCATAAAGCTTGGATTTGGCCACATGATGTGCGCAGTAGATATCGCTTTGTCACTAGTGGGAAGATGACAGCCCACACTATGGGTATGACAAATCCCTATTGATGCAATCATTATTGACAAACAACCAAAGTCAGTGTCAAAGCAGAACACACTCAGCTTTTTCACTGAGCGAGCAACAAGCGGCAGAGTTGTTTACACCTTTCTCAAATCCAGATCAGCCCTTTCTCCTGGAAGGTTTCACATCTCACAACAGTTTGAAGGAAAACAAGTGTCTGTGCTTTTATCGGCAGTATAGAGGTTAAAGAACTTTGCCCTCATCAGTGTTAGTGACAGAGACTTGGCGCGGGTCAGTCGAGGTGACCAGCACTGATTTGGAGAGCAGTCCCCCAGCCCCATACTTCATAAAGAGCCTAATACGCTGTGTCTGAGGTCAGGACCCTCTTTAGATAGAGGTTCACTCATGTCAATTGTTTAAATAAAAGTTGAGGGGAACCACTTACATGTTTACAGGCATCCCATAATAATGTCACAGATCATTACCTACCATGAAGCTAGGTGATAGGGCCACTGCAGAGGCAGGGAGAGAGTGACCAGGGCCAAAATCGAATGGTGTTAGTGATTATGATCATATTGACATATATGATTGATTGCCTCATAATTTTGTATGTGAGAGCAATTTACCAAAAGAACAAAAAGGGAAAACAATAAATTGAATTTTATCAGCCTTGCTAATGAAAGCAATAGATTTGGGGTGATGACTTACAGCTGACAGTTCCCTTATACATGGTTGTGAGAATAAAAAGACAATAGTGGAAATTCAACTACCTCATTATCCTTTGTGTCTAATGGGAGGGAAGACTTTGACTCCCAGTCAAAGTGCCTCTCAAGTCTGGAGGGATCCATACTTTTGAAGGCTGCCGGGGTGCTGATGATTCTCTGATTATTCGATATTCTGAAAACGTTCATTTCCCTAATTCCTCTCCACATCACAGGGGCGAGTCCTGGTGAGTGTCTCATCTCGCCCTGCGCTGTGCACAGGGGGAGGTTCGTGCTCCTGCAGGAACACAGTCATTTGGGCTTTGAAGAGCGCCCTTGCCCCCTTTGCCGGGCCCCCTCCCTGCACATTCCCTGTGCCGCTTACCGAGACTAAGATCCTCTCGTCTGTTACATATGGATGTATAATTAATGAGATAAGAATATGCATCATTTTAAGAACCTATGATGGTGTCTGTGTTTTTCTGTGGAGGCGTGCATGCACAGACACACGCATTTGTAGCCCTGCGCGTGCACAACTCGCCTTCACTCTACCTCTGACAAGCAAACCTGCGTGTGATGTTTTCTGTGACAATCAGTCAGACACTATAGAAAACGGCACCTCGCGTCTCGTTTCATGTCACCTCTGTTGCTTGGCTATATCATGACAGCTAATATGAAAAGTGGCTTGTTTTGTCAGAAATGTGTAAATAAACATGGCAACACTTCAAGTGAAGGTCACAACTCAATATTACATGACAAGTGCTGCGAGAGCGCTGCCACAGTCACGTTTTCCCAAAAGATAACTGAGCAAACAAAAGTTGGTTGTCACAGATTGTAATGACCTGATTAAACTTGTATTTTGTTCCCAAGCAGACAGCGGTTGCATGAGGAAATTGTACAGCAGACAGGCCGCATTTTATCTGTAATATTTGTGAATCAAACAGAAAAAAACTCTTTATTTTCCTCCCTCAAAAGACAAATACTCCAGATGCACACATTTAACATTTTTATACTGGCATGGCCTATGGTTTTGACTACTGAGAGCAATCCAACCCTAAACCCTGTATTTACTGAGCCCCAAAACAACAGGCGAGGGAAAGAGGTGGAGCGCAGCACAATCACCTATTCAGATCAGGTACTAATGAAGAATTCCATCTATCCTGAAATTTAATTAAAACCCCAAAGACTTCAGATGAGATGCGATTTGAAAGAGCCTGGGGCTGGTACACAAGCACTTGGTGGCGAAGGGAATCACACTGAAAGTTGATATCGTAATTGGTCCTGATGTATTTCTGCATTGCCTTTGCGGGAGCGTGGGACTCATAGCTGTATACAGGGTCTCGATGGACTACCTGCTCATTGAAAATGCCATCACTCAAGCACTGCAGATCTGCATGAAATTAGAGAGCAACTGAGGCCTGATTGCAGAGGAAGGAAGGCACAATTGTTAAACGCATACATTAGTTATTTTTTTCAGTGTAGGTGTGCTTGTGCCTCTAAATGAGCACTTCACAAAAGTATTTAAGTTAAAATGCAACAAGCATCACAGTTTGACAAAGAAATAACCTGTAATAGTAAAAAAAAAAAGTGAGATAAGTTTATGGTTTCAGAAATATGTTGTCAGGCTTCGGTATTGTTTGCCTTCTAGAACAAACACTCAAGACAATTAATCCCTCGTTTCTTTGCTCGGTGCCCTCAATCACTGCCTCTCGAGTCACTGCTATAAGTTGACACTAATTGTGCGTTTTCGAGGTGCTTTCTTTTTACTTGCCCTAGGTGACTGGTTGAGGCTACAATAAGCTCATTCAAACTTTACTACCATTCACATGTTCTCATTAAAAAAAAAAAAAAAGAGAGCTTCCTGTCTCAAAATGTCAGGAGTGGAATTCGATCAGTTTCAAAGAATGTGCCAAGAATCATGGAAAAGCTTGCCAAGACTAACACGCGTGGTAAGAGCTGCCACAGATTACTGAACCAAGTTACAGCTCTGTGTTCTGTTCTCTCTCTTTCCCCTCTCCCACTCGCACTCCCTCTCCCAGCCATAAAATACTTCATTATAACACACTGAGCCAGTGAGTGTAAGTGATGTAACTGACAATTAAGAGTGAAAGCCTGATCCCAGTCATGGCTCTGCAAATATTTATCCATGACAGACCTCCTTGCAGGGCCGGGTGGTGAAAGGCAGGGAGCGGGAGACTCCCAGTGGTCTGCGGCTCACTGAAGTACGCCTGGAGCCATTCGACGCAGCACTGCAACTCGGGGCTCGTTTCTGCCGGGCTATCGTTGACCACACAGCTCAGGGGGGCCTCGCCGCTCCTGTGAGGGATATAAGGAGGGAAGGGGAGGTGAGCTGGGGATCAGAGGAGCAATCATAATACTCTATTCTTGCCTGAACAGTACTCAAATATGTCACAGGAGTGTAAAAACATGCTATGGGTGACACAGATGCAAGATGACATAATTTGCTGAAAGAAAGTTGTTAATCATGAGATGTTTGAAATACAGAGAGCTAGACTTTTGGTGCATGCCATTTAGCCCTAAGAAATATTGTTGCTCTGAAAGAGGAAAACAAGCTACAGAAAAATAAGACAGTAATCTGGGCATTTGTTTGAGTGGATATATATTTATATAATGCATGCATGATGAAGTATGAAAGAAAACATTGTCGGGTCATGAGGAAAAGTGTTAACAGTTTATTTCAAAGAAAGAAA
The DNA here is from genome assembly GCA_024416835.2 of Perccottus glenii. Taxonomy (NCBI): domain Eukaryota; kingdom Metazoa; phylum Chordata; class Actinopteri; order Gobiiformes; family Odontobutidae; genus Perccottus; species Perccottus glenii. The sequence continues at coordinate 17,977,372 of CM044552.2, read as the reverse complement.
GCAAAACCATTTGCGAAAAAAAAGAAAAAAAAAAAGAGTTTTCAAAAGTCATGCAGCTGTTACAGAGAAGTTAAGAGCTGGGTTTTAACAACAGTCTCGTCTCTGCTTGGGTCTAGTTTATAGTTCATGACAAGAATAAATGGATTTTTTGGCCAGAGCGGTGCTGGCCGGCGGTGTACTGCTCTTGGACGTGCATCTTAGAATGAGTAGATGCTTGAAGGAATTTGCCGATGGTTGAGTTGGCATCACTTAACAGCTGAATTTCTCTCCACTGCTGACCACCCCAGGTCAATGCAAGCAGACTGACCCATATTTGACACTTAAAGACCCTACTGGGAAGGTCCTCTCTTAGCATGTGCATTACTGCAAAGTGGACCTCAAGCTGTGTTGTGGATCTAAAGCAGGCCGCCAATTCCATTAACTGGTGTACAGGACTTATAAATAAATAATATTACCATTTAAGTGCCCCTTCTTCAAAATTGGCTTATCCTGTATGGTATTAATAATAGACATTTACTTTGTTAAACACACAGAGCGTCTCGCTCCTCCCCGCCGTAACAACATGGCCCTAAAGTGTTTTTACACTTCTGCAGGTCACAGTTTGAGCAGCGTTTTATATTGGACATGTGAAGCTGAGGTTTACTGGAGTGTTATGACTGAGCAGGTCAGTTTTCAGGGAAAACGCTCGGCCCGCTAGTTTGTGGCTGTGTGATGGAAGTCTCGTGGGTGCCGTTTAACAGTAGGTGTAAATACAGTAAAAGGTGTAAATACTCTCATTTCCAAATAAACCACACAGCAGTTTATAGTTGAGTGCTGAAAAGTCGGAAGCCTACTGGCGGGTCCTGTGCTGAGACCCGCTCAAACAATGGCCATGGCTCATGGCAATCTCTGTCGGCATGGGTGAGTGCCCAGCCAGCCCCTACTTGTCATTGTCTCTCCTTTCTACCCCCCTCTACATTTCCCCCTCTCTATTTCTCTATCCTCCCACTCCAGCTCTTTTGGCTCCCTACCACCTACACCCCGACACACACCCACCATCCCCCCCCAACTCTCTTTCTCTCAGCAAGGATCTTCAGGCCACTGTTCCCTCTCTCCACCGCCTCCCCTACCCCTGCGCACCCCCTCTTTCTCTCTGAGAGGATGTTCCAGCCGCTGCACACTGACAGCTCGGGGATATTGTGTGTGGAAATGTTCCTGTTGGACCCGCAGGCCCTTACAATCTACCGGACAAAGGCTAGAGCACCTTTGCTTAAGGCTTGGCACCTTTGACCTCCAGCTCACACTTCAGACTTGTCACCGTGGCTAATTTTCTTCTCCCTTCAGTCCTCGGCCCTGGATGCGGCTGCTTTAAAGGTGTTTTGACTGATAGAACATTGACAGTGGTAAAAGTTAATGCAATGCAGTACATGTTATGGCCAGTAAACAACACCAAAATAAAAAAATAAAAGCGGAACAGCAGTTGTTCTGTTGAAGTCTGTCACCTCTAGGTGCTATGGGGGATTGTTTTTAAAGAGCATGTGGGCAGCAGAGATGTAGCTCCTGCGCTGGCAACATTTCCTGCCGCTTCAGTGAATCCCAATCAAGCCGCATCATGTGATCTTTATGGAGCCCAGACTGGCACATAAGAAAGTATGCCCTTGAAAATTAGAGATTACAGATGTGTAATAAATGTCGGCCTAATTACAAGGAGCCTCTCAGAGGGGAAGCAATCTTATATTGTCTTCAACTAATGGCTCATCTCGTGTATATAAACCATTCACTTTAATTAGTCTGAAATATAAAAAATATTATTTTAATAATAGACATCAATATAAAGATTTTTTTTCACATTTTGCATTACACTTTTTTTTCTCCACTGGTTAAAATACTGATATAATGTCCTACAGGCACTTAGTGTTTCATCACACTTAAGGAAATAAGAAACTAATTCTAAACTGGCCAAGACTTGGCGCCGTAAAAAGAATATTTCCCTTGATACAAGACTGTGATTTGAGAAAATTTCTAATATTGTGCTCCTGTCACAATCAATTTCCAATTACCATAAATCATCACAGAGTAAAGTGGGAGTCATTTAGAGTTCTACCTATTTTCGAACTCTAATATAAAGAATGAATTGAACATTTATATAATGTTGGAGGTTATTTCATTCATCTTTGAAAAAACAATCAAAGGAGACAAAAGAGAAAAAAGATGGCTCTCAATTTCCTTTGGCATATTTTGTGTCTCTAGTTGCACAAGTCCTCAGCTGGACTTTTTCTATCAACTGCACACGTAGGATGAAGCAGGTTAACCACAACATTTAATTGAAAGGGATCTGGCGAAGGGTGTAATGGTATATTGCACAAAAAGGAGAAAAACTCTGAACCACGGCTCCCTCCTGTGAAGCGTGATGGCGTTCATCCTGACTCGATGGGCTGTCACTTTTGACACAGCCTGCCAGAGTTCTCCTTCACCGATCATGGGTAACATGGCGGGTCAGAGGATGAAATAGAAAAGGCCAAGAGCAGTCCAATATTTTCCTCAGCCTTATAGCCACAGATACTTAACTCAGAGACGTCAAAGACTCAAGAGAGCATGAAAAAAGCCTAAAATGACTGTCTAAAAAGGGAAAAAAAATACAGCATGTCTCTATGAATGTCAAGATCCTGATGGTCTCTGAGCCAAAGGCTGTGATACAATTGTAAGCCACTAGCTCAATGCGGCTCGTTCAACCATTTGAAGATCATTCAGATGCCTATCTAGCTACTGCAGCACTAAAGTCAAGAGCTTTTCGAGTGGTAAGCTGTAAGGAATGCTTCCTATTCTGTTTTGCGACGCACACTCCGTGACCCGCTATTTCAAAATAAAAACAACTGGGCCGGATAAACTGCTCTCTAGATATCCAACAACTCTTATTAGCAAATGTCCACCGAAGAGGCTGCAACGCTCAATCCAATACATAAAGGTGGTGGTAAAATACTGCAGAGTAGGCAACAAAGCACACAACAATTAGGTCTTCTCCCAACTGGCTAGCCACAGGAGTCAGTGAAGGCATGTATTACCAGAGCCTTAACTCTTACTCCATTATGTAGTGTATCCACACCTCCACGCAGCAATGTTTATCTACAACAGACTACTGAGCAGTTTCAAATAGCGTTTTTAGCCTCTATTCTCAAGTGCCACAGTAAGAGATTCCAATTACCCGAATGGTAAGAAGCCAGTGAGGGAGGCATAAAGTACATTAGGGAGGCCCTGTAACTGCAGGGACCTTTTAGAGCCTCCACTGAAGAGGGCCGGGAGACTGGGGGGACACTGACCCTGCATGGATAGCCTCTGTCAAAATTTGACCACGTCAAGCACAAAGGCATTATGGGAATCTAGTGTCACCAAGTCCTAATTGCTGTCTGTGTTCAGAGCAAATTACTGCCTTGTTCCTCTGATTAGCGAGGAGGCTAATCTTCACCTGTGTACGCCAGCACTGCTGAGGGCCCTTGAGTGTTAGCGCTTCGTCTTCTGTAATTTATTTTTAAATCAGTGCCCGCTCCCAGGAGTTTTGAGTGTTTTGTTGTGAACCGCTTACCATGATCCCCACCACCGCCCCCTCACCCCTAAATCCTTGACTAAATCCTTGTTTGGTGCCGCAGGAAGATAAGCAAGAACAACACTTGGGCATAATTGACTCGTACTTCTCTCCAAGATGTCAGAGCGGAATCATCTCTCTGCATATTGCCTTAGTATGTCACACACTGTACACTCTGCATGTTGAAGATATAGAATCCAATCAAGTTCCAAAACAAACTAGTGCAAACATTGTACCGGGAAAAACTTCTAGTTCGACAGCAGGAAAAGAGACACAAAAAGTGCAGAGCTGCTTTTAGCTGCGTCTATAAACTGAACAGTATCTCCCTCTCGACTGCCGTCCTCACCCAGGAGAATGCGCTTTAAAAACCACAACATTTGCAAATTTTTTATCTGAGTGAATGTCAGAGTCTCGTCTGTGAGGGGCGGCTTACAGGTAGTGTGTTACACAGGTGTTGGTTTACACAGGAAATGGCACATACAGCCTGATTGGGACAGTCCCGGGAGACAGAGGCATAAACATAGAGCACAGATGGGTCCAAGGGCCAGTGGGAGCAGCACCTTAATGAATACGCAGCTGAGTACTGCACTTCACAACATGCAAAACAATATTCTAAGGACGCAGTGAAAAATAGAACAAAAATCATCTGAATATCATTACACTATGAATTATTCATACCATTTCTAAAGGGACTACGTTGAAAAGTCTCCTCCTGCTTTATTGATGATTTCATTCAATATCTCAGCAGATCACGGTTTGCATGACAGCGCAGTTTAGCAACAAATGTAAGCATTTTATTTAGGCCAAACTATACACAACAAAACATGAAGTTCATTAGTTTAAAAATACATTTTTTTTAAATTAAGAAGTGCTACAGTGAGCATTATTTCATTCTGCTCACTGTAGCACTGTTTAAAGACTGTTAAATGTCCTGTTGTGTGGACACATCATGTAAACAGGGCCCAAACAGGAAAGCCATTTAGAATGCTGCTATTCAGTGTGAACCCAGACATTGATTCACAACACTAGATGAGTGTGAGAGAAACGATAAATGCATCACCTCAGATATTTCACACTAGTGTTTGTAGTGTTTGTGTAAACGCTGTTGTGACAGCTTGAGTATTAGGGCAAAGATAGATGAAAAATGTCTGGCTGCTTATGAATGCCATGTGACAGAGGTGACGGCTTTGACACAAAAAACACTCCACCTCCGAACAATTAGGCTGTTCTCAGGCCCCATCCAGTGTTGTCAGTGATAATGGAAAGCTGTGAGGATAACTGGTGATAAATAGACTTTAACACCCTCCTACCTAAGAGCGACGCAGTCCTGCAGTCCTCTCATATGCTTAACTAATCATGACCATGGCCGGCAAAATTCATACAAAAGACTAATTACTGTTGTACTTCATTTGAGTCTCAAAGGCCTCTTATATAAGGACTTGGGGGTTCTCTTGCCTCTTTTCTCCTCTTGATGGGTATTTTTTTTTACAAGTAGGCCTCTTGCTAGACAAAAGCGTTTAAAAATTGGTGATTGCTTTCATCCGCTTTAATTACATTCAGAAATGGCATTTCTGCCACATAATACACCCCTATTGTTTCAGAATTATCTGGCTTGGGGAGTAAAATCTACAATATTTGACGATGCTCCTGAGCTAAATCGTCTCTTTAAATTGAAATATGCAGCTGAAATACAAAATAAAAGCCAGCCTTTGCTGCTGATATAGTGAAAGCTCCTTGGCTTTCTGCAGAATGCTATTATTATGCATATCCAGGTAGAAAGTTAATTAACCCAAAGCTTAAGCTAATTATGGTAGCAGAATGCTATCAACCAAACGCTTTCAGTCAGACAGCTGTCCAGAATTTCATTTGCTAATCATTTGTCTTTTGCCGGAGCATATGGTACATTTTGCCGCTATCACAGCAACAACAAACAGATGAAAATCATTAACTAAAAACAATGTGCAATGTGAAAAATCAGACACAGATTTATAAGGCTTTGTGTCAGAGAAAAAAGGGGGATTTATGGTCTGGGGAAAGCAATGATAATTTTTGGTTTTAGCCACTTAGGATTTTAGGCACATCACGTGATGCAAGTGTGCTGGGAATTCAGACGCACAAATACATTGTTTATATCTAAATGCAAATGAGACAGAATGTTTATTGTTTATCTGTGTAAAATTAATTACAATTTTCTATAGGAGCATATGCAACGAGCCTGTTCTTAACAATTTTAGCTCCTAGCACATTTTGTGTCTTTTCTTTAACCACAATATTTTTATGTTGTTAAAAGTAGAAATCCCTCAGCTCTGCATTAAATCAATTATTTTCTAAAAAATGCTCATGCATTATTCTTTTTCTTTTCATAAAAAACACATCACAGCAGCTGTTAAAGGGTGATTGATATCAACATTGCCTTGCGACATTATCAGGCAATAAAGGCTACTCAGGTTCTAATGCAACGTGTCATACACAGGCTCCTGTAGTACATTTCTATTGAGGACCTCACAAGCTAAATTGCTTTTTTCCTGCTCCCCCACATCTCAGCCAGCTTGACAGACAAATTGATCAAAGCATTGTAAAATAATATGCTCACAAAATGTCTCGGGGCAGGAGTCCAGCCCTTTTTTCATTTTTCACCCTAATAAAAAAGTGCTCTATGATTTCCTCTGTATTATGTGTCTGTACACTGTGTGAAAGAGGCAAGAAGCATCATATTTCAGATAATAGTAATCTCCTGTAAACAAAATCTGTCTCATTTTTCTGCAAACACTGTGGCCATGCTAAAACTAAAGGGAGAGGGCTGGTTAACAGGGAGGCTGGTGCGGAGGGCCCCAACAGGGGTTGTTGAGATGTAATGAATTTGTTCATCTGATGGTGCCTTCAGGGCTGTCGTTAGACTGGCAGAGGAGGTTGATTTCAGGAAATGTTCCTAAGATCAGTTAGGAAGCAAAAAGGGCTTGAGACGTTTCTATTAGAAAGAGCTGACGGTCATGGTGTGTAAGCAATACTTCAAGGGCGTTTATGTAGCTATAATGGCATTTATCAATAACTATCTATCATTGTCATGAATGTTTTTGTCGCCTGCCCAGCTGTTCAACACCAACCAATAGTGAATTCTGAGAGAAAACACACGGGGCAAATGCAGTCATGTAAGCCTTTAAAGCTGCCAGTGGCTCACTCAATACCTTCTTAGGACTGCTTTCATGCTCTGCATGGATGTTATCTATTTTCTTTATCCAAAATATGCACTTAGAGATCATTTATCACTCTGACTCCCTAAGCCTGTACCACACCTCAACCAAGGCTGGAAAGAGCCTTGTTTAGTATGTCATAAATAAATCGATGGAAAAGGCTGATCTGAACTATTACTGCTACAGGCAGGCTTTTGTGAGATCTACATGTAAAGCCGCTTGCAAAGATAAGCCTATATTTTGTCACTTTATCTCGCCTCCCTTAATGCCTGTTTACATTTGCGTTACTCCATATATCTGTGGCTCTACCGGCTCTAGCCTCCCTGTCCTGTGACAATAACACAATATTCAACATGTTGCAATAAAATTGCAACATTTCATCTGATAATTTCCAAATCACACCTTTGAGAACATACAGACAGTGATGTGATGGAAGCTTCACTTATGACCGACATAGCAAATGATATTAAACTGAGAAATGATCTACTGATGCGAATCATTAAATTCATTTGCATATTCCTACTGAACCTGAACACACAAATTAAACCCTGTTCACGAGGAGATGGTGAAAGGTGCTTGCGAATGGTTACAGGACATCTTCCATAATCAAAATTCCATATTATTAATTTTCTCACTTCAACTCATTAACAACAAGTGGAATGTTTTTACTGCTTGATGAATTTTAGGAAATAGCCGAGAGTCGAGAAGGAAACACATGTTGAGGTATAATATACAAGGTCATTAATGGGTTTCCATAAATTAGAATTTAAACATACATTTTCAAAAGGATAACTTCCTATCTGGGTGCATTTGGAAATGGTTTAATTTCCCAAACCATTCAAGTTTATCAAATGTGAATCTGTGATACATGGATTTTTAATTTCAATCTAATCAAAAGTAATCTTGAGATGTAAGATGTGGACCTGTAAAAATAAGGAATAAATTCTTATTAATGCTGCATTTAATCAGTTTTAATCGCTTCAGTAAAACTGTCAACATTCTGACCATTTTGAGTGATGAGTAGGCAGTGAAATGCAATCACATACTACATTTGTGAGTGGCGCTGACACTACTGCATACAACTTCGAGGCAACATAAATAAACAGGGGGGACAGTGCTCCCCATGGCCTTTGGTGACCCTACAGACATCAACTCTAATCATCTCCCTTGTGGGTAATAAACAAGTTATTTTTCTGAAATTTCAAATATACTGCTGGAAGAATCACAACCACATGCCATCAGAAATCTAATTTCAAGCCCAACTGTATTCTAGTGCCCCTCATATTTCTAGTGCCTGCTCATATTTGCCCAACTTTCTCCAGGATATTTCTTGTGGGATCTACAAAAATGCCCTGCTTCCAATGAGGAATGGTGGCACTCCATCACAGGAGTGGATTCTGTCTGCCTGTAAATTTCACACCTTTGTTTATCACGTCACCAAGCCGGCTGTTGTACAGTACCTTTCAGCAGGTGCGACATCCATTAGGATCCGGATGGTGTGCACACCATTCTCACATCCACTGACTTGGATCTTCCCCAGGGGGCTCAGCAATGAGATGGTCTTCTGAGTGCACTGACTCTCCCTCTGCTTCTTCATCTTGCTGCCCTGCTAAGGAAGCACAAATTACACTGCGTTCATTGACATATTCATGTGGTAACATTCAGAATTTCCCACACACATTTGCATTGAGTGATCTATTGAAAACCTAGCGGGCCACCAACGAATGATGACTTACATATTCGAACACCTAGCCTCCAAACAATGTCATGATGTGACTTGATCCCTACATTACTATCCAATATTTCTTTTGTGCATGGAAAAGAATACGCCTATCTAACCAATAAATCGCCCATTTTTTCCCCTCTTTCTGTTCTATATATCACATAAATGAGAAAAACAATGCAGTCTGTTCCCTTGTCTGGTGGGGGATTCCCAAGATAGCTCGACATTATTTTCAATCCGTCATTTTTGGTTGATGGCCGGGATGTTTTTCTAGCATTAAATTTGTTCCTTAGGGTGCAACTCCGATGGGATTCTGGTTTCCAGCCCTTAACAACAGCAAAAACGTGCAGCTTTTCTGACGACTGAGATGGATACTGGCAATAACCAGACAGCAGTTCCTTTTTTATTTTTACTTTGAGGGAAGGAGAGATGATTGACTATGTTATATGTGAGTTTTTGAGAGATGGGGGTTATAATAAATAAAGGTCACATTGATTGGAGGAGTTCCAGGGAACCTTTTCTTCTTGAAACCTTGATCGAAAAAAAAAATGGTTAAAAGGGTACAAATATAATATCCATATTTTTCACTTTCTTGTAACATGATCAATGGACTGTGAACGTAAAAATATACATGATGGTTGCTTTTTAATTGTGAAAATGAATATATCCATCACTATCAATGAACATAAAAAGGTTTACAGTATTCAAGTGGTTGTCAACAAATGACTTAGACATTTATATTTCTGTCTATAAAGCATCTGTTATAAAAAGTGACAAAAGCAATAATAAAAAAAAAGATGCCTAAGAAAACAATTGGCATTTCCTTTGATTGAAATCAACCTTACATATAATCCTATGTATTATTTACAAAAGGGCTGTAACAAACTAAATGTCTATAGGAAAATACAGGCTTTGTAAATTAATGAACAATTATTCTCATAAAATTTCATAAACCAACAGATGCCTAATTGGAAAATTAAACAGAAGATTAATTAATAATAAATGGTATAATTGTAGTAGTTTGCTAAATATAGCATGCACATGTGTAGAAATAACACACAGTAGCCTATTTCTTTCAGACTGAGAAAGAGAAAAGAAAAAAAAACAAAGGTTATGTGTTAAAAGTAGTCATGCATTTACAGTACTTTAGCTCTCTCCTTCACACACCACCACCACATCTGTCATGGTACGCGATCACAAATGCGTCAACATGCTTCAACTTTCTTGTTTCTACTTTTGCAGCTCTCACTGTATTCATCGGGGGTTTGCCTGAACTGACAATAAAAGCGAGAAATTTCGGAGCCAAACAATGGTACAGTGCACTTTGGATAAGCACTGCACACACTGTCTGCCATTTAGCGACGTATTGTAATAGAACTACAAATACGTTAATCGACAATGGCGGATTAATACAGTAAATAAAAAATAAAAAAAAATCTTCCGCACAACTTGTTTTCGGTGGAGCATTACACTCTCTTAAATAAGTGACTGCTCACGGGTCTTTTGAATATTTGGGATGTTTACCCAGCTCTTCACGGTGAGGGACAACAAACAACAACCAGCTTGTGTTGTTAAAACTCATTGGCATCTTCCTCACCCTCGTCAATCATCGGACTATTTCTCATTAGAGCGGTTACCGGTCAAACCTGCGTGCTTAATTAACTAGAAAGCGCAGGTGTGAAAATGCAACATGTGTCTGCTCTGCTAACGCTTTCATGCTAATTCATCTCCGGCTACGGGAAATTAAAAACCACTACCGATAGTTAATAATAGTAAATAGTACTGTTATTAGCCACTGAAGTTTTGTAAACTAAAACTGTAGGCTGATAGGCTACTAACTATAAATGCAAAAAGTCAACGTGTGTGTGTGTGTGTGTGTGTGTAAAAGGCCCACAAAAATTGTAATGTTATGTACAGCTATTGGTCAAAACGTAGACTAAATGGACAGTTAATTCATGGATACACAAATAATGATAAATAAAGCACCCTCTAAGCGTTTCCTATCGCTTCAAGTTAAAAGCAGTGCATCAGAGCAGCTCCCTCGTCTCTTCCTTCGGTATGGCAAATCTTCTTCCTGTTTCTTCAGCAAGCATGGCCAAAGCAGCCAATCATAAAAGGCAAAAGTCCCCTCTCGCTCTGTCATTGGACAATAGAACGTATTGCTCCTCCCAGGCCCGGGACAGACACAGATGGCTTGTCTAATAGGTCTCAGATTGGGATTTGGGGTCCTTGAGGTGGTCTTCAGTACAGTTAAGTAGGCCTACTGTAAGACCTGTGATGGTAGCTTACTGACTTAGACATTTGAATATTTTCACAAAATGAAAAAATATGTTTGTATCATATTTTGATAATTAATATAAAACAGTTTACTATGTGTCTCTTCTTATTGCAGGGACATTATTCTAATTTTCCATCTCCAATGACAGCTTCTTGATTATGTCTTGGGGTCTCAAGCTTCATGTTTATGGGGAAATGTAACTTGACTCAAACATCTAACATCTTATGAATTACGTTGAAATAGCATATAATTACACACATTCCCTCTATTAGTATTTGCAATTTAAAAAGACATCATGTTTTCATTTGTAGTCCTGGTTTTAAAATGAACATTTAAGTCATTATGACTGAGAGTGTGGCATAAATCATGTATTGTTTGAAAGTGTCTGTTGTCCTCTGCAGCTTTATTTTTATTTCTGTGCAGCCTTCAGCTCTCTGCATGCCTCCGTTTGGAATGTGTAGGCCGGCATGGGCCTGTGGCCCACACCCCATCTCAGCGGTGAGGGTGGGAGCGGGGGAGAAAACGCCACCCCTGCAGAGACCATTTTGAAATCTGTGAGGATTTCCGTGCCATCTGGACCCGCTGCCAGTCTGCCCCAGATAGTAAGGGTTGGCAACGGTACCCGACGGTGCAATATGGCTCTCTCTTTAATGAACTACTAACTGTCCCCCGTTTTAATTGATGTGACATTTGAGCCATTTATCTCTGACATTTCAATGAAGGATGATTCTCAGCCTTGCCATTTACTTTTTTGTGCTATTTTCTAAGAGTCATTTGCATTTTTCTGCTCTAAACCTGCTTTTTGTCTCTCATTAGCTAATTAGAGAGCAACATGCACAATTAATAAAAATGAACATAACCTAGTTTGATATAGGCTTGATGAGGGATAATCAGAAAATCAGTGTTTTCTTTATATTCATCAAAAATGATGGGAAGGGCTACCTGTGGTAAAAGGTGACTTCGATAGCGCCTGGTAACCTTTACCCACATACCAACATGTAGCCTACAGTGTGGGACAACTTATGTTCACAGCATGGGGAGAATCAAGCTCAATTAATCAGCATATGATTGCAGTAAGCAGCCCCCTCTGCTGGATCTTCTGAGCCATACTGTTTCAAATGATTTTAATGCTGCTCTATCAGAAGCCAAACAATTATCCTATGTGGCAGTACACAGACTGTGTGTTTGTCTTTGTTCCAGTTTCAGTTTGTAAAAAAAAAACGTCTCTGATGTTTAATTGCATTTTTTTGTCCTTTTATGTATTGTTTTTTTTTCTCAATATTGTTTAGTTTATTTTTGAAATACGCTGTAGCACAAAGAACTGCTTTGCCAATAAAAAAAAACATATTATATTATTTCTGGTATTTGCATTTATTTAGATGCAGTCAAAAATAAAAACAGGAAATATTTAATCATCGACAGCTTCGATTGTCATGGACACAACAGTCTGGTGAACCAATTGTTTTCCATAATGACACATAGTTTCACTCTTTTAAAGATATCCTTTAAAAACAGGGCTCCACTGATGACGACTGTTCCTTTGATTGTGCGCGGCACCGTTGCCAAGGTGTGGTGCCCTGTCTGTGCTGGCAGCCGGGCTGATATCTTTTGTTTTAAACTCAAAGAGCTCCTTTTCCTGTTCGGTTTCCCTCACTATTTTTGTTTGTGTAAGGTGATGATGGACTTTATGTTGCACAGCTTCCTTTTAGTGTACAGCACCAGATGTTTATGAGAATAACAACTCCAACCTTTTTGTCAAATGTCAGAAATTGTTTATTAGCAGTTTTGTCCGTCCGGTTAATGTATGATTGTCACAGCTCAGTCTTACACTGCCTATCTGTGTACTGCGCTCTTTTCCTGTGTTCAGAATCTCACTCTCATGTTGGCGTGGGAGGAGTTGAAGTCATTTATGATATCAGATATTCTCTGAGAGAGCAGGAAAGTCCTGACAGACTGAACAACTACCATCCGCTCTCACAGTGCTGTGTGTGAGTGTGCATTTTAATCAGAAGAAATGGCTCTGTGGGCCTCACATTGCACATCGAGGAGGTCTGGTTGTTCTCAAAGTGTATACCCAGTGTACAGTACATGTTATGTCGGTTTCTCCAAATCATAACGTCAAGTGGCCATGAAAAAAGCATCCTGTTATTTTGTTCTTTTTACTTTTGACATTTTGTTATTCCTCTCCTCTCAAAAGAATTAGCTTGATCATCGCATAAGCAAAACCCCAACCACAAAGACGTGACAAAATTTGCGTGTAGTCTCAAGTGCCCACTTATCAAGTGTGCCTGTGCGCCTCTGTCCCTCCATCTATGATATGATGTGGCTTCTCTATTTTACTGTTGACATGGTGCTATGAATGTCTGAGCACTTTGCAAATGAAGAGGCTTGAACTCCTGACAGGCAGAGTCGCCAGCACCATGACACACTGGCCCGCACATGCTGTGCGGCATAATGATGACATTAGGATCCAGTGATAATATCAGGACGCACTTCAGATAAATGACTGATAAACCAGGGGTTGTGCCTCTCGTATTACACGCTTGACAGAGCAGCTAATCAGTGTCCAAGTGACTGCTATTACATAAATCATGAGCTCGACTTTGATGCATATTCCATCGGTGTTCCCTATTCATCACGTCATCTGGGGGAGACTCTCTGGATGACTGGCTGCCGGGCCAACACACATTTTAAGAGCACATTATGTTTTCATTAGAATTTGATATGATCCATTCCAGTGTTGATTTGATTTTATGTGCTCGGGTCATTTGATATGAAACTACCAAGGAGAGGGAGTGTATTGTTACACTGTAAAAGCTGTTGTGATGTTCCTTCTCACTGGTCATACTTACAATAAAACCGATCCTAGGCAAAACACTGAGGCTTTGTTTTTATTAAAATCATTTTATAATATTCAGATTGAATTACAAAACATATATATTCATGTTAAAGTGACTCCTTGTGAATTGTTCTAAAAGCTAATTAAAGTTTGGGAGCTGAGCTGTGTGTTATTGTTGTCTGTGTGCAGTTTCAGCTGATCCACTCAGAGATGAAGTTGGAGAGAACATGGGGTGCTGAAGTGAGTCACATGTATGTTTTATTCTCTGGTATTGGGGTCAGAGGATGTGAAGGTGGGGGTGTTAATTTAATCCCCATTCTTACCCAGAGCATGGCCACACTCTCTAAGGAGCTTTATCTCTGACAACTGTGTCAAATTAGAGAGACCACGAGCCCCTCATAAAGAATATGTCTGTCAGACTACATTGTTCCTGGCCTCTGAAATATACGGCCGAGAGAGACAAAAATAGAAGATAACACCGTAGTCCCACAGTTGGACTCGAACATGATGAAATAATTTTCGAGCCATGTGATCCTGTCAGCGAGACAGACCGCTAATAAAACTGACGCTCACGTATCATTCCACACCTTTGGTGCTTTGCTATTCATAGCCTTCCATGCATTTTTGTATTCCCTTTCTTGCAACAAAATTAATGTTGTATAATTATTTTAACAGCATATGCTAACTAATAAAACGCTTAAGCAGAATTATTAGGTTGACTTTATTGGACGTTAATTTGTTGTAATTCAGCCTTGCCGCGTGTAATTGATGGGAGTTTTACATTCTATTAGCCATGGTACATAACTCTAGGTCAGTCCAGCCTGATAAGTGCCCATCATTTATCTCCCTGGTATCATCGCCACCCCACAGTCAAACATGTAAAACAACTCTTAATGTTCCCCCCCTGGTCCCCTATGGGTGTTTCTCTCTGTTATCATCATTGCCTCTATTCTTAGGGGACTTCCTCGGGAGACAACATTTTCATAGACCTTTGACCCAAACCATATTTTCCATCTGAATGCTCCGACTTGTGAATATTTACAAGCCCTGTTTAATGTATAATAGATCTCATCTGTGAGTATCAGCAGCCATTTTTCTGCTCACTCAGGCTGTAGCGCTGGCCTTGGCCTCTTGCTTGAGGTAATATTGACCCCTCTTAAAAAACAAAATGACCCCATCCTCATTTGGACCGAGTAGTATGCATACGTATTGTACAAGTCCTGGGGGCATACATGTTTATAACAAGGAAAGCTGCAGTCTCGAATGTAAACATCTTAGCACTGTAATATTATTGTATCAGTAAAGTCCCAGAAGGTGTTAGATTTAATAATGTGGGTGGATTATATAAGAGAGAGAAATAAAGCAGTAATTTGAAATTGTTTGGGGACCTTTTGTGTCAATGGTTATGGAGGCTAAGGGACAATTCGGGTTCCCTCAGGCCACTGTTAAAAAGGCAATGACTTTTCTTGTACATGCAGCATTTTGGAATCTACATGCATTAACCAGCACTGAAAGGCTTTTATCATGTGATTAGTAATACATAATACATTTGAGTTCATTATCATGTGAGAAAGAAGAGGGAAAAAAATGAATGAAGGTGCTGAAAGGAGGAACTCATTGGTGATGAATAGCGTCTCTGTGCAGCACTTGAATATACATTTAATGGTAAGACGGCACTCTGTTTGCTTCTTATACACAACCATGTTTTGTTTTTTTAATCTCGTTCTTGCCCATGAAAGTCCCAGTAATTGCTATATTTCCCTTTTTTTTTGTTTCAAGGACCTTTGATGATCCCTTGGCTTGCATCAGAGGGCAAAGTCATTAGTAGAGAAATGAGCTCAAGTGAGGAGAAAAGAGATTGCGGGGCTCCCAGCATGATTGGAAACTTTGCCTCATCCTCATTCAAATTCAATCGTCAATGTATACGCCATAGATAAGGACAATTAGAAAACATGAAAAAAAAAAGTGTTTGTTAATTTCCTGTAGATGTAATACACTCTATCAATAAAATATAATGGCTTTTTACAGTGTCGGAATTTGAAAAGGCAATAAGAGAGTAGCTACTCTGGCAATATGCTCGACGTTCAAAAGCTGCAATCATCATCAAGTTGTTGTGGGAGCGAGTGAAGGGGGTGGGGGGCGGGGTACATGTGAAATATGAAATCCTGTCAATCAAAGTGTGGTATACAAGACGGCGTTGCGGTTGGGTGACAGTGGTTCTTTCATGTAAATCAGAGACATTAGGAATAAAAGACAGGCCTGTTGACTTGTATCATGCTGGGAATCGGTGGCCCAGCATGTGTTGCTCTGTCTGTGCGCCACTCTCCTGTGGAACCGCTGTCCCATGGGTTCTAGCACTGCTCCCTGGGGTGCACTGCATATAATTACCCACAATCCACCCTGAAACAGCTCTCATTTACAGTAATCAACAGTCTGCACTTCAAAGGATTCATGTGGCATCAGACAGAGAGCCGGCGTGTGTTATTACAAATTATTATTATTGCCTCTCAGTTACCTATATACACTAACGCTGATGAGTGTGGTAACTAAGGAGACTAGTGGGGGGGACTCCTTCAAGATTATTTTTTTTCTTCCATTAAGGCCTGATGAGGGCAAATATAATATGCTTATACAACTTCAAAAGCATCTTCAGTTCAATAAAGGTCTGAACAACAGCAGCGGAGACGGCTAATATTATACAGGAGTGTAACGGGCCGCTTCATCAAGGAGCTAAATTTACATGACTAACGAATTCAAGCGAAGAAGTGCAAGATCATTTGATCATTTGGCAGTCGTGATGGTGGTCTCGGCGATAATGGTCATTATCATAAACCGGAGCCATCATTAGGCTTGATTTCAGATAATGGTCAGTGTGGAAGCCATTTTATACAAAGCAAAGCCTTTGCCCATTAAAGACATATTAAGTGAATTAACTGGCATCATGAGTAGGAAAAGACTGTGTGGTATTGCCTGGAACATAATGTGCTTATAATGTGAAGTAATTTCTCCTGACTGCAGACAAGTCAGTTAGTTTACATTCATAACAATTGGCCTTCACCCAGAAACCATTCAGCCACACACCAAAACCAACAGAGGTAGTGCTGCTGCTCTTTAATTCAAAATAAAACAACTTTACAGACATGGGTATATTTAAATGTATGCAAAGCATTTAGGCTCTTGTCGTGTCACAGGGTAAATTTAAAAAATAGTCAGACTTTCTATAATGTAGATTTAGTAGTTATGACAAAATTTGTGTCCTGCGTCAAATACCAATGTAAGTACAAACCTTTATTCATGTAGTGGATCATTAAAATTTTTTAGAATGATTATTTAATCCCTTATAAAAATGTATAATAATAATGATTTTTGCTAATGACACTTAATGACTACATAATTGTATGCATGCATGGTTGAGTGTATTTATCAAAATATAAATGACATGAAAAATTAGTGGTTACATAGTCCAAAATGGGAATGAACCATGTTATTAAGTGATACTATTATTATTAGTGTCTTTTTATTTCGTTATTCAAATTATACAATTGTGGTAAAATACTTAAAACTTATCTCTGTAATTTTAAAATTCAACAATTCTTCTCCCATTTACCTCTTGGCAAAACGGCTGCTGTGCTTCCATAGAGACTACCTTCAGACATGACATGGCGGACTCTCTGGTGGGAACCGCAGCGTCCTCCACAGAAGCTGCCTCTGACCCTCTGGCACTGCTGGGCCTCATCATTGCCGCTCCATTAGGGACGCTGGAGCAGGGCTGCACCACATTACTCCTACCCCTCACTGCTGGCAGGTCCCCTAGTGGCCAGGTCATGTCATGGCATGGGTGCCCTGTGAGTGAGCTTGTACCAGGTCTGCCCTTGACATGCCCCCCCTCCCCCCCCGGCCCCTCCCGCCCCCTCCTCCACGGCAAAGGGAGAGCAGACCGTCCGGATGGGGCACTGGGGGTGCCAGCTGGTGCCAGCTGCGTGGGGAGATATCCAAGGTGGCGGACACCTGTCCTAACTCTCGCCCCCCAGCTCCCACAATGCATCTGGTGCGGCCCCGCAGACCCATCGTGGGGAAATGAGGCGCTAACCTTGAGGAGAAATGCTCCCAGCGTCGCATTAAGAGAGGCCCTAATTGCTGAGCGCTAGCACTGCCAAATGACATTAGGAAGTGCTGTCGTTTACTTTAACATAATGGCTCAGCGTGTTTTTTGGCTAAACTTCCTTTGCTTCTCTGAGGTGTTTTACCATGGTGACCATTTTGGCCCTGTCATGACCAATCACTGGACGACTTGAAGAAGCTAGTGCTTCTCGAGGACTGTAATAGTAAAGACATTTGAGAGTTGGGCCTTTGTGTGTAAAATGAAGCACTATAGTGGGAAAAACACTGCAGAGGTCCACAGGACCTACTCAATACCTCTAGTTCACTATACCATGTAAATGTCTGCCATTTGAGAAATAGCAAGTGCATTAAGTGTGCAAAGCCAGTGAGTGATTGTATTATTTATTCCCTTTCTTATTTGGCCGCATGCTTGTATGGGTTTGTCATTTCAAAGAAATACTAACACAGTCCACTCAGTGTGATTAAATTAAACAAGCACACTCATTACATTATGCATACTGTAATAAGAATAGCCCTGACCGGTCTGCAGCAGTATAGCAGGCTCCACTGAGAATGATCACATGTTTCTCCGCTGTACTAGATTTTGGGACACCCATTAGCAGAACAAAAATCACCTTTGATTTAATGAAAGGTCCTCATTTGCTTACCGGCTCCCCTCACTTATGGGCACATGGTTAAATTAAGCCCACACCAGCAACCCCCCTCATCTCTGCCCGTATTCGAAGGAGACACCGTCCCCTCTCCTGCAGTATAATGCTGTGATGATTCTATGATCTGGTGTTTCAAGTCGGCTGGAGTGTCAGAAATCCACTGCAAGGTGCTTCTAATTGCAGATACACCTCAGCACTTGAAAGTAATGAATGTGAGCATGGTGAAACCTCTAAGGATCAAACGCTAGTAATACATCATCAGTTCTGAAAAGGGTAATTCGTTTCCCTTCGCCAAGCAAAATATTAGAAGTTCAGATAGGGGTTTTTATTATTAATTTATTCTTCCCCCAATACATGATTTTGTAATTGAAGTGCTCTGAATAAAGTAACCCATATATCTTAGCGAGCCACTATGCATCCGATGACTAGACGTGGGATTTGAGTGTGTAAATATTGTCTGTAGCGAGTCACAACGAGGATGATTCTTCCTCAAATACACTATGGTGATGTGTTTGATTGGATTTTCAGCCATGTATTTCCCAAGACCATAACAAATCACTCTTTATTGTGTCTCATCTCAGATCTATAGTGATACTTGCTGCGGCTTAACTCGCTGATTTGGTTTGGAGTTTTGTTCGGATAAAGACGAACGCCGATGGTTTATTTTATTATTGTTTCAATCTTAATTTTGGAGAAACGTTTTGAGCTCTACAAAGGGGTTCAGTGGGATTCTTTGCTTTCAGTTAATAATACATTACAGTTACAAGCCAATCAAATGTGATGTTTCCAGGATGTGGATTTTGGTTACTCGTAATATCTTCAGTAGGTGGGGCCAGGACTCATGATCTGTTCTTGTATCCGGGTTGAATAAGACAACTTAGTGGTTTAAATGAAGGAAGGCAAGCCTTTATTGCTCTGTCATCTTGCACCAACACTGTAAATTCTAACAGGTTAAGTTTACCTAAAAATTATTGGGAAACCAATAATGGGTAAAGTAAGTTGAATGTGAAGATTGTATATTAGTATAGTACACTTAATATATTCAGTTGAAATAAGTAGGGTTTATTTGGTAATTTCAAACTTATAAGTATCTTGGTCGACTTAACTTTTTTTTTAATTGTCAGAATGCAGTAATAATAAGTGACATACACTTCATAAACTAAACAAAATCAAGTAAGCGTCACTTAATTTTAGCTATACATATTTAGTTAGTTAGTAGTTAGTAGTACTTTATTGTTCAGCCTAAGCTGAAAATTGATCTTTGGTCTCGCCATACAATCACAAAACAACCAATTAACAATACACAACATCCAATGAATACATCTAGCCATACACACATCCACAATAACAAAATTAAATATACATTCCTACCTCTTAGTCTTCAAAAGACTTGCATTTAATACGAAGGTTTGTTTATATATTGCTTTCATTGCTTTTGGTGTTCTATAACGACGACGTGATGGTAATAATTCAAAAACATGATTCAAGGGGTGTGTTGTGTCTCTCGTTATAATCCAAGCTTTTCTGTGAGTAGCAATTTGGTATAAGTGAGTGACTGACTTTTGCTTTATTCCTATAATCTTCCCAGCTACTCTTATAATTCTGTCTAATTTAACTTTATTCACAGAAGTAACTCGTCCGAACCACACAGTTATATTATACCCTAAAACACTTTCAATTAAGCATGTATAAACTCTTTGCAACACAGCTTTGCTCACACAAAATTCTTTCAGTTTCCTTAGCAAGAATAGCCTTTGATTTGGTTTCTTACAAATAAGAGCCACATTATCAGAGAAGTTCAATTTACAGTCTATCATAATTTCTAAATACTTAAAAGTCTTCACAATTTCAACAGTTTGATCACATAACATTATTTCTGTTAGAGGCTCTGGATGATTTAAAATCAATTATTTTGTTTTACTTACATTTATCAATAAAGAACTTTCTTCACACCATTTTTCTAGTTTCAAAACCTGCTCCTCGTACTCAAGATGTACACAGTCTTTCCATAAAAGTGCCACAAGTGCCATATCATCTGCATATTTATATAGTTTGTAATTCTCATGCTGCACTCTTATACCACTTGTATAAACAGAAAATAAAAGGGGAGACAGGACGCATCCTTGGTTTAAGTAATGCTCACAATTTTTTTTAACTTAGTATTACTTACGTTAACTACATAAAATCTACATATCCTGTATATCAGTATAGCATGTTTAATTGACAAGAAATTAAAACTTAATAATTTACATATTTATTTATTCTGTTTAAAACATTGTCTTTCAAACATTGTACACATGTTTAAATTGATCACATGTGAAAATGATTTAACAGCTATCTTTAAAATTTTACTATAATAGTGTGAATGAAATATGTAAAATATATAAATTTCACTGGGCGTAAGCTAACAGGAGGGCATGTGAATTATTTAAAGTTCTTGTCATTTAAACAGGCTATATTGATGATATTTTATGTAGTTAATGTAAGTAATACTAAGTAAAAAAGACTTAGCGAGCCTTACTTGAATATGTTTTGCTGAAATTAATAATAATAATAGCAATAATAATAATAATAATAATAATAATAATAAAGAATAAAAATAGGAAAATAAAAAAATAACATAAAGGAATGAAAAATCCAACCTTAGTCACATGATTACGTTTAAGTCAGTGAATCCAGTACAAGTGAGTGAGTGTTGTGGGTCTGCTATTTTTGTCTTGAAGAGATTTACTGTTTGTGGCATTTTATGAAAAAAATAAATAAAAATAAATACATAATAAAATGATTTACTAAAAGTGATAAGTATTTATCACTTTCAAATTCAAACAAATTTTAGGCAATATGGTAATATGGCAGTTGCTGACTCATCAATATTTTAAAGTAAGCCAGTTTTATTTTTTCTCCAGTCATAGTTAAAGACACAATAGAAACAATTTAAAAATCAAGGTTTGTAAACAAGCCCCTCCTAAGCTAAGTTTCTCACCCCAGCCCAGCTTTTTAAATGGTTTTTGAATGGACTTGCATAGATGGAGGCAGATGAGTCGTCATAGGGTCCTCTGAAGTGGTTGTAAATAGTATTATAGTAAATCAATACTTGAGTAAGAGTAATAAAGTGTTCAGTAAAAGCAAATAAGTCCTATTACTATAAACACTAACAGTTTTGAACATGTATACTGGTGAGTTCCCAGGCTTGGATTTGAAGACAGGACCAGGTCACGAGGTGCCAGTGCTACTTACTCTTACTCGTTGCATATTTTAGAAAGACTATATTCCCCAAAGAACCATCACTGTGTGTGCCTCAAGAGCATCAAGCAGTCAAGAGGTATTATGTCACTCTGTTAAAATCCACTTCAGTCCATCAGCCTGGTCTGTGAGAGGTTCCAAAAAATGGAAATATATTACAGACAACATCAAAAGGACATTTATTCTATGTATTGTATCAATTATTGTATGTTATGTATTGTGTTGTATGTACTGCATCTTTCAATTTGTCAAATGTATATCTATTTTTGTCTACTTCACTGCTGCGCTTGTTCTCAACTGCATGTATTTCTGTTTGCTCTACTTTATTCACGGTTGCTTGAGCATAGATTTACTTTATTTTTTGCTGTGTTTGCAGTGACTATTTAAGTGACGTTTGGTTCTGTCTTGTGTCTGTGTTGAATCATGTGATGTGTCTGTGCTGTCTTCATACTTGCATTGCATTGTCATCTTTCAAATAAATTCATATATATAATTACTTAAGTACAAACAACTCTTCCCCACAAGCTACTCAAGTAAAAGTGCATTTTTAAGTTGCCCATGTAAGTTCTAAAATAATAAGTAAATGTTACTTGTTACAACCCGTCTCCAATGGGTTCAAATAAAACTTGACAAGCTCCTGGTGAGTTCTGGGTTTTATGTAACTATTCATGACAAACCACTTTGTATTTTTAAATCAAATATAGATATCTTGTATGTATAAAACATTGTTATTATTCTAAGTCCTGGGGAAAACCGGAAGTGTAACATATCAGAAGTATGTGGGAGACTGGGGTGGCAGTAAAGTGAGTGTAGAACCTATATGTTATTTCTAAAGCATGCTTCACCTGATCCCTCTGATAGCATCACCTCCAGCCTCCATGAGGTAATCATGCCACAGGGACTCAGTCAAAACAAGTCCGGCAGTTTACTAGAAGACGGCCTCTTACTGCTGCTTGACCCTCGCGGCCACCAAGCTGTTGACCCCAGGAACACCGGGGTAAGAAGTTCAAAGCCCAGCTGTCCGTGCGTGATCTCTTTGCCGGGGCCGCGATGGTGCGCCGCGGGGCCACTTCCCCTGCTGCCTGGAACCTCTCTTTTCTCTCAAACAAAAACCAGGATGCTGCACTCCTTCGGTGCCGCCGCAGTTGAGTACAGAGTGTTTGTGTGTTAGCGGGACGTAATTTACGGCCTGGCGGTAAATGCGTGCTTACCAACCTTGTGCAGGGACTGGTGTTACGGCTGCTCATGGCATCTGCTCAGAGGGCCACTGAGGAACCAGTATAACAATGTGCCATTCACGGGCCAGATGATGTCCAACTGCGAAGAAGAGTTTGGACAGGAAGGGTAGCGCAAGGGCAAAAGAGACAGGCGCGGTTGATGGACTTTACAAGGGAAAAGATCTCAGTGAAGGCACCGAAAAAGCCCTGGTTGTAACTTTGTAACTAATGCATCATGTGGAATATTTATCATACGCTTACCACTGTCACTGACTCAATTCCTTATTATTTCAATGCAGGAGCAAATCAGAGATTTGGTCTGCAGTTAAAGCCAGGTCTCAGAGACTTGTCATCTGTGGCGCACAGTTAGGAGGTGGCTAACCCCTAGGGGGAGAAAGAAAGTGCTGGGGGGTCTGAGGTGTAAAAACCCAGGAATTTTCTGGAGCTGATAAATGAGGCTCTTCCTAACTGCATATGGTATGTGTTTTAAACTGACTCCCCCTCGGCCCTCCTTGTAGCCAGCCATCCTTCATGAAGAGTTCAGGGGCCCTCTGCTGTAACACGGGGGCCCTGTTTCGTTGCCAAGACAGGCCCCCTGCATAGGCTGCATATGGGACTATACTACGACTGACTTGGCCGCCTTTCATTGTTATGGCGGTGTTATGAAGGCATCGCGTTTGGGTCATTGTTAATTTACACTGACTTTAGAAGCTATTAGTTCCACAAAAGAAATGGTTTGTCACTCCGGATATACACCTGCTACCTGAGAATAACAAAAGTAAAATTACATTAACTCTAAAGGGAAAACAGTCCAAAGGCATACAATTGCATGACATCTGTCTGACGGTTTCTTAATGTGACGGCGGAGGACGTAAATGAAAAGAGCCGGCGCCTTGAAAACTGTTTGAATTGAGTGAGACATCAGGCATGTGTAGCCGATAATACAGAGGGCAAATCCAGTGCAGCGCCTCGAATAATGCACTGTGATTTTTTACGACAACAGCAGCACTCGTAAATTTTAACTAGTGACAATACACGACCTTTTTGGTGCAATGAGCAGTTAGTACTGGTCATTTTAGTGCCGTTGACGCTGAGTGCTAGCCACGCTGGGTTGCTCACCGTCCTGTTCGGTGTTTTAACCAGCAAGCCGGACACATATGCCCCCCAGTTATTCCACCAGACCTTTACCTTTCCTCTCTTATAATAGCAACCCCTCCCTCCTCTTTCTTTCTCCCACTTTCCAATGTATTCTACTCATTGTTTACTGTACATGCGGGTCCACAGTAATAATAAATAAGGAGCGTGTGTGCCGTGCCAACATGATTGATTACGACAGGGAGGCAAGGTCAGGATGGAGGAACAGGCTAGGGCTGTCCGACTCATTGAGTTAACACTGTATCCGTATTGTATGAATGTCACCAGCGATCCTGTGATTTATTACTACAGCCACTGCTCAATTCTCCTTTTCTACCTCCCCCCTTCGTTGGTACCTGACCGAGATACAGGATATGAACAGAACTGTAGACAGAATTCCCCGTGTCAGCGTGCAGTTTACAATATCGCACAAAAAATATTAGTGCTTGTTTTTGTTTTTATATTGTATTTATGACCATTTAAATGTAATGGCCACAACTACAAATGAATCTGTAAAATTTAAATGTTCCTCAGAATTTACTTTCAACTTTATATCTAATTGCCTTTGTTCTCCTTTTTGAAAACGTATGCTAAATTCAATAAATACACTCCTCCATTTTACCCTGGCTGCACAAAACAAAAACATCAAAAAGGGCTGACTGAATTGTTTATTTGCCTGAAGAAGGAAAAAAAAGTCATTGTCACGTCTGACAATATACACTGAAGTCCTCTTTCTTTTGTGAGGATCTAACCTTTCGTCTTGGACTGAATACACAATGCCCCTCTGGACCTCTGGACTGCTCACTCTTTAGTGCATGTCAAGAAGACACCAGTCTGGACTATTTCCTTTGGGAGGTGGGTAAGCAAGCGCCACGCTCTGTCAGTTAGCGTAAAATGTTTCAGACTGAAGATGGATGGAGACGACGTGTCACTATGGCTCAACCGGGCTTTCACTGCTGCCATGGCCATGTCCTGGTCACATCAACCCAAGCGACCGAATCGCTAGGACCTGTCCTTCCTTTTGAGTTAGCATATACACTACATGACAGAGCTTGTGGCCTTCACTCACTCAGGGCAGGGCACTCCATTTCCATTTTCTATATCGACTTTATTTATTTATTTATTTTGTCTTTGAAAGAAATCCAAAAAATGTGACAAAAAAATGACTTGAGTTGTCGAAAAATATCACCAAATGTCCATGGTTTGATTTGCGATCATTGAACATTGTAATTAAATCAAACCACCAGAACTAAAAACACTTGAGCGGTCTAGAGAGACGGGACCTTGACATGGAAAGTCATGGAGTGTTGACCTTTGAAGCTGACCTCCCCAAATATGTTTCCACAGGCAATTCCATAATTCTCAAGCCAACATTTAAATGTTTCCTGTTTGACAGGAAGTTCCACATCACTCTGTGGGACCAGGGCTGGAGCTCAACTGTGCGAAACGGCAGTGCACACAACGCACAGTTAATTTATATCATGTCTCATCACCTTTTTGTGGAGGACTGCACTCACACATGTACACAACCAGGCAGAGACAAACATTGGAGGGCTGCTCTCTGCGCTCATGCATGCTCCGTATTTGAGTGTGAGAAACTGTATGTAGTGGCCATCGCTGAAGTAAAAGTATCTGTATGACAAGATATTTTTCTTACACTTTGACTCTCTCTCCATCCATATCTCTTTGCAGTGGGTGTCTCTTACTCACTATTTCACTGTGTTGTTATTGGAATGTGTGTGTGTGTGCTGGTGCGGACTGTGAAACTGATGAATGACCAGCCATGGCAGATTCATAGTCCGGATCCTGGTGCAGCTGGAGAGGAAACTAATGGCAAGCTGGGACTATCGAGGTCTCAGAGCTAATACCTGTCTCTTCCATCAGGAGACCTGGGGGCATTTTTTTACACCCAGCCAAATAAGAGCCACCCCCCATCACTACTAGCACTCCTACTTTTAACACCTTCCAACTCCTTTGCCGCCCCCTCCAAAAACATAAAGCCCGGCTCTCATGCACATGCATACACATGGGCGGTCATGCACACGAGCACACAGCCACACACAGATGGACACACACCCCTGCCGAGCCCCCAAACTGTCCAAACTGTGGGGTGCTGGGGGAAGACTTTAATAGTGAATGGGTGGCCTTACAGGTACTGGGCATCAGCTGTCTGGGAGTAAATGTGCGGCAAAAAGACAAGGATGGCCACTTTACTGGACATTGGCTTCTGCTCCCTGCTGATCAGCAGCTCTATGAAACGCTGCTCTGCTTCTGTACTGTCTTTGTGTTGGTCTGTTGTTAATGTACAAGACACTATTGACAACGATGCGCAGAGCTGAGAAATAGACACCTATTCTCAAACGTTTTTTTTTTTTTTGGCAGAAGTTTATGTGCGCACAGTCCAAGATTATAAGTCAGTCAGGGGTAATTATAAGAGTTAAGTTTGCTCAGATGTAACAGGTTATTGTAGACATTCAGTTAAAAGAAATTGTAGTTTCATTCCCTTTATTTGAACTTTTCTGAGAAATAACAACGGTACTTCATGTAGGGAGTAACTGATAGCTGTCTGCTAGATTAAACGTGACTTGTATGGATTGGGTTTATGAGAATTTAACCCCCTACAGTGTTCTTCTTGTGCTTTTTGAGGTTCAGCAGCGCTTTATGTTAAAACCATTTCATTAGAACGTTTCCAAATTGTTCCACTTAAATGTTAAATGTTCTTATCCAATTATCCAATAAATTACATAAAAAAAGTTATCATCATGTTATCATCAAATCCCATCTCTATAATGGACCTCTGTTCAAAAATCAGGGAAAAAAGCAGAGGAACGTGGCCGTGATTTCCACTACAGATGGTATCGAAAGCAATCAGCTCTTTTTTCAGATCAACTTAATGAAGCAAAATATAACCTGGTGCATTTTGTGAGAGTGGCCATTTTGAAAAAACAGGAAATGGAGTCCTTAAATATGTGGACTAATTTTAAGACCAACTTGTCCACTTGAACAACAGAGTGGACTGAACAGAGTCATGTGCAGAGTGTGGGAGATATAAACCAAAACAGAGGGCAAAAATAAAATGGCCCCAGGAGGATAGCGCTCCGGACGTCACGTGACTAAAGGCTTTCTATTGGCCATAATGGCAGGAAAAAGCCAGTAAGATATAACCAGCGCCAGTGTAGATCTCAAATGGACAGAATTATTTTAGCACTGTAATACCACAGTTTTTAAGTGAAACTATATCCTGACCCTTATCAAGCAGCAGGCAAGCATTTATTAAAAAAGTCTAGAACAATCACATAAACCTACAAAACACAGGCTTTATTAGCTATAGCTGCTTGCTGCTGCTGTGACCCCAGTCACTAAAACAGCAAGACATTTTAAAGTTTATATGATGTGTAGGTCTATAAATGTAAAGTAAAGAGATAGGAACAAAAGGAGTTTTTTTTCTTTGATGGTAACTGAGTCTGAAGCGCTTGTGCAACAGAGTTACGGTAGGATCCAACTGTCTTCCTTGGTTTGTCTAGATATCCTCTTAAGGAAAATAGTTTGTTTTTCACTTCTCAGGAGCTAATTCTAGAGCACACAACAATTATCCACTATGCCCCTAAAAGACATTAGCCTCATTAGCTTCATAGGATATAACACCCCTTTACCATGTATTGATTTATGCTAATTATCCATGTTTATTCTTTGGTTTCAATTTAACCAAGTGTTTTTCTTTGTTATATATAAAGACACTGTGACTGTGAAAAGTATTCTCTGTTGGTATATCTTATTTACTAGTTGCTCTTTCTTTGCTGGTTAATGACGCTAGTTAGCTAACATCAATGGAATTTTTTCTGTTTTTTTTTTTTTCTGTTCAAATGTTTCACAGACAAATAGGTGTTTGGTGAGGACATGTTACACAAATGTACTGTGAACTGTCTCGGAAATGGCCTCAGTGCTTTTCTACAGTTTAGTTTTAACTCCTGTATTTTAATGTAGCCTACTGATGTGGCGCTTTCCTAACAACAGCCTAAATTCAGGTTGTGTCATAATCTCCAGGAACTATAAGGCTGAGATCCAAGCTAATTTATAGATTATATGTTTGTGGAAGTTGTATCATGTTGTTCTGTATTTGACAGCGTCTCTCGATGTGTCTTAGTGAAACCACATGCTCTCTGTTTCCTAATGCATCTTAAGTCGTTCCTGTGGAAATGCTGCACTTGCACCCATTTCCCCCCAGAAAATTACTTCTAAAATCAAACCCCTGTCTTGATACATATATTAATGTTTGCCGTCACCCGCCTCCCAATGTTATGCTCATTAGTGTTCTATAGTGTGCTCATTCTCCAAGCAGGCTGTGAAACCGAATCAGAGTTCTCGTGGAAGTCATTAGTCAGTTTTGAGTGTGCATATGTTCAATTGACCTGCAGTATGTAAATTCCGGCAATGCTGGCCTTGCATATGGGCCGAGTGGCTCACTGGAGGCCCGTCCAGCATGGTGCCTCATTACGGAGCGCCTTTCCCTGAGTCTTCTCTGTTAATTAGAGAGCCTTTGTCTGTCACGTGACTCTGCCGCTCTGACACTCGGAGGTCACCGTAAGGACTTATGGATCTTCTTCCTCATTGCAATGTCCGTTTGTCTTTCTGTCTTCCTCGGCCCGGTCTCTGCACTTTCACATTTGTCATTTTGGGTGTAAAGTTTGATTGCACTCATCCATCAACTTTTATGGTTAAAAGCTGAAAATAACTTCCCAAAGTCTGTTTTTATTGTGAAGAAAGAAGTAGAAGCCAGGTCACTCTCTTGTTTTTGTTTGTTTTTTTTGTTTTTTATTTTTATATCTGTGAATGTCAGATTAATCTCTACCTTTTTTACCTGCTTGTCAGATTTGCGAGCCACTACGTGAATTTATCTCCAGGGCAACAACAAAGCACTGTCAAGACACCCAGCATCCTGCGGCTTAATTGTTATTAATTTACTGCAATTAAAATGTGTCTCTCTTCTTTTTTTTTTCTTCTCCTTTTTTTTTTTTTCATGCCTTGACAAGCATGGATATTGTTTACACGCAAAGAGAAACTGTTGAAGAACATTTCCAAGCCGTGTCACTATCTGCGTCTGACTATAGCTCTGAGCAATTCCGTGCACATCGCGATAAAGCCCATATTTGAATAGGAGCGGATATCAAACACATTCATTAGGTTACATGCTTCACTTGATTAATTATATCTGAAGAAAATTGCGGGCACTTCGGATCTTAGTCTGGTAGTATCGCCATGTGCCACGGATCCCTAATTTCCAAAAGAAAAAGGAGGAGGGAGGGAGGGCGGGTGGGGGCTGAAGGGGATTTTTTTTTTCTCTCCCAGTCTATCCCGGACAGCCTGCCTCTGTCCCAGAGGAAATGAACGTATTCAAATGTATCTCCATCAATGAGCACAGTAATTATGAATTCAGCACTAATTAGTAGATACACTACTTTCCTTGCATATTTGATTTCCACTGTGAGATGTTAATAAGGGAAGTGCCCATTTTTGTCCTATCTCATAAAAATTCCAGAGTGTTGGAAGGAGGGGGTGGATGGGGTTTGGGGGTGGTGGTGGGGAAGGGGAGGCTTGGGGTGGTGTGGTGGGGGGCAGATGGCAAGAGAGGGAAACAGGGGATGCATTAAGTATGCATGGAAGTCGGGTAGGAAAAAAAAAAGTTTACAGATAATTGGCGTGGTTACTGAGGGGCTAAAACAACACTGCTTACCTTAGTTAACATTCTGCCGGCTAAACATGCCTTTTAAAGGACATACACGCATCGCTCCTCACAAGACAAATAAAAGAGGATTAAAAAAAAAAGTACAATAATAACGTGTTGAATTACTAATGTCACACCCTTTTCAGAGGATTAGCATATGAATAATAGACATCCCCTCGTTTTCAAATTGTATATCTTTGTTCAAATGTCATCAAAAAGTAAAAAAAATATAAGTGTTTTGCTCTCTCCCAACGCCAAGGGGTAATTACAATATTTTCCCGGCGAGAGAGAGAGAAATAAGAGAAAAACCCTCCCCTTCTTTGATAACGCTGCAGAAACATATTTACAGAGCAGCACCACTGCTTGTGATTTATTAATATTAGAAGACAGCTTTTGTTGCGCCGTTTTCATAGCCAGTGATTAGCGCAGCCAGCTACACTGCATACATTCATAAGTGGATTAAATTATCAAAGTGGAGTTAATGTAAGAGTGCGGATGTTTCGTTGGGTAGTGAAGGAGGGCCTGCGAACTCGCCGTCAGATTACGCAGCAGATGGCCACCCTTATGCCGGCGTAACTGTGCGAGCGCCGGTGTCAGAGGCCATACCTTTACCAATAACACCAACATATTTCTGGACAACACACAATTGCATCGGATACAGTGGATTTATCTAATTAATCCAATCATCTCGTTTGAATGGGGGATTTTGGTGCCCATTGGTTCGCCGTCGTCTTTGTGCCAGGCTTGCCAGGCTGCCAGCCTAAGCGCCCGGTCCCCTTCTCAAGGAGACTGTTATGACCATGTGGTGTTTGTGCCAACCTCTGGCTGTGTCGGCGAGATAGGGAGAGAAAAAAGCACACACACGCACACAGCGATGCACACACAGTAGCAGATTTAACAGATTTAACTTACAAGAATATATCCACTAATAGTACATAGAGATGTATACGAGCACTCTTTTACAGACTCTGGGGTAAACAAGGCTCCCAATGCAATCTACTTAATCTGTGATCAGATAAACGACAATAAAGGCACCACTGGCCAGAGAGGGCACTGGCTATTATGAAAGATCTGTATGTCCCTCCTCACACGGGCTTGCAGTAACAAACACGAGGACAGCCATACAAACACGCGCGTACACACAAAGGCGGCCCCTCGCACTCTTATTTGACTTTGTGTGTGCTTCGCTGGGTTTATTATGACAGGCTGAGCGGCGGGGAGGGAATTAAACTGTTAAGCAGACATCAGAGGCAGTCTAATGTTTAATGCAGGAGCCGGGGCATGTGCTGACTGATAATGAATACAAACAGGCCAACGTCTTATTTGTTGTGCTTTTCATTGGGAACGACTGGGGTGCTTGACATCCACGGCTAATGTACTGTATATGGAGGGCTATTGTTCGTGCCCACCTCTCATCCTTCCTCCGTATCTTACTCTTCTTCTTCTTTTTTCATTTCACTTGTCTGCTTTTATTGTGCTGATTCTTCAAAGGCACGCTGTCACCACCGTCAGACAACAAGCCCGTCTTGTGCTCGATGTGTCAGGATAATGTTGTAATTCTGCTGGAATCACAATCTCCATCATGATAATGTGTTGATGGGATGTGGTAATAGTTGTTAAAAGGTCACCCAGTGAGCTGTAATTGGCTCTTTCATACTTCACTACGTTTACTACGACAGAAGGCATGACCTCGCTGGCAGAGACGGTAAATATGCCATCTTGAGAGTGTAATTATACAAGCCAAGCCTTCTTTGGATCCCATTCTCGCGCCTCCTTTGCCCTCTCTTGCCACTCGTTTTCCTTACACTTTACATGTCCAATTGTAATGTAAGTTGGCATGACAAATGGAGCTACAAACTGCGCCGCAATACTGTATGGATGCCACCATTGGCAACTGTACAGCATTGTTCCAAAAGAGCCATTGTAACGTGTAACATCTAATTTAAAGTGGCATCAATTTCGAGGCAGTATTCTCTCTGATGACTTTGTCCACTTTAACAAATGATTAAATAAAATAAAATAAAAAACCTTCTAGGAACAAAAGCAAGAAAGAATTCCTCGTAGCAGAACATAAATATACTTAGAATGCACAAACACTTTAATCTGCATTGTGACAGCCCAGGGAGTAAATAATAAAGAACAATCCGAGAAACGTATTTATTTTTCAAAGACAGCAGCAGCTTCGTTCTTAATTAGTTCAAACACACACTTGGCTTCAAAATGTGATTTATGTTTTTTGGGCATTGGGTGTTAACTTGAATCAATATAGTAATTAATACAGCGATACAAAGAGAGAATATGCATACAAAGGTTTAATTGCTCCAATCACACAGACACGATAAACATCTGCTGAGGCGCTAATGTTTGCAGGTATGTGATAATAGGCTTCATTTACATGTACGAATGAAATCTGTTTAGAAATGCTTTGACTTTTGAATTGACTTTACTGAGATTTGTAATTCTGTGTAATTTTTTTTTTAACCCTTTGAGGTCACTGGGGTTTATTCAGTATCCTTAAAAACTCTTCAGATTTTACATGAACAATATAAAAGATGCAGTAGGCAGAATTTGATTAATAAAAACAAATTAGAGCACTACTTCCTGTTGAAACATTTCAGTCAGACCAGCTGCTTTGTTGCTTCTGTGATGCCTTTTGTACTCGCTCAGCAAAAGTCAAAGGTTATTCAAGTGGTTCCCAGCTTAGTATACTGTATGTTCTACATGATTTAACGAGAGGACTGATGTTTTTGTAAATCTGTCTAAACCTTATATTTCCCACTGAATTACGTGGGGAATATTAACTTCAATTTTCAAGTTTGTTCCATTGTTTGACACATTAATCTGGCACATTAATTGTTTCATTAAAGCATAATATGCAGGATTTTCAGGCGACCGGAAACTAACGTGACCCCATGCCCTGCAGTTCAAATCTAGGTTTATTCTGGTGTTTGGTTTACAGATCGGTCACATCCACATTGTTCTATAGTATTGTTATTTTGAGAGGATCAATTAAAAATTTCACATGATCCAGAATATTATAGCTTTAAACACAATACAAATACAATAAAAAAGCCTACCCTTTCTTTAAAAAAGAAAATAAAAAATTCATAAAGACATCATTTAAGCTTGGGTCTTAAGCAAAGTGACATGGAATTAATAAAAAACAGGATCATTTATTTTATCCAACAGTAAACCATCTCAACTATTAGACAAGCATATAAAGATGTATAGTGACCACAAGAAACCAAGGAATAAAAAAATCATTACAAAATATTTAAATATTTCTAAAAAATTACTAATTAGCTCGGAATAGATCTGTATTTGAAGTGTTATTTTTAGGCCTGTGTTTTGATCATGTATCATCAATAATAGAGCTATATTTTATGTGATGTAATGCATAAATAATATAGAATATTAAATTCTATTACAATATCAAACAAACCATGTGATATCAATATACAATGATTAACATCCTACAATATTATCATAATTATACATTGGTAATAACTTACATAACATACAGATAACCTTATATTTTAAGTATTT
This sequence comes from Perccottus glenii, assembly GCA_024416835.2. Classification (NCBI taxonomy): domain Eukaryota; kingdom Metazoa; phylum Chordata; class Actinopteri; order Gobiiformes; family Odontobutidae; genus Perccottus; species Perccottus glenii. The sequence continues at coordinate 17,944,148 of CM044552.2, read as the reverse complement.
TAAATGTACAAAGGCCTTTACTTTCTGAATGTCTGCTCCTTTCTATGATTTATTTAGTTAAATGACTGCAGCTGTATATGATTTATTTTGTTAAATGTTCGCAGCAGAATGAGTCTGATTAAAGTCCTTCAGCAGACGTGGTGATGGCTTTTAGAAATGTGGTAATTCCAGTCTGAAAGTGCATGTGGTGGTTGTAGATCCATAGCACCTCCCTGTGGTGCTGACCATCTTATTGTGTTCCACTCTCATATTCTTATCTCACATCTTATCACATGTCTCCTTCTCCTGTACGTATATCCACTTTTATCTACCTATGGAGAATTTTATTTCCATTTAAAGACTGCTCACTTTAAATTACTGCGTCATAAAACATTCAAAGCGACGGCTTCCTTTCGAGAACTTATCATCTAGCCTGACAATATGCTTCATTCAGTTTAGGCGCCTATTGAAAAGTGCTGCCATCATTGTAACATTGTTATGGTAACTGCTCGAGTGGAGTCACCAAATCTTATTGTAAAATCTTCTACAATATCATAATAACACTTGGAAGCGGGGGCAGCAGAGTTTGACAATAATATATCTGTGGAAATCTTTCCCCCTCTTGCAGATCCTCAGTGAGAGGCACATCAGAGGAGACATTTGCGCTTTATGAAGTGCATTCATTTGGCCATTTGCCATGTTTCCTCACCAGAGGACTGCTATGATGAATGAGAGAAGAGAAGAAGCAGATTTTCTCTCCCACCTCTCGGCTCTCCCCTGTGATTACTAATACAGAGCCCTGCAACCTCCCACACTATATGAAAACTGTAGGCTTGCTCTCATATCCCGGGTAATCCTCAATTTCCCAGAATCATTAAACTGAGACTAGCATCTCTGATGGCTGCAGATACTTGACATATTATGATTATTATCATATGAATACCTTGTTGTTACCTAGGAAGTGGAGAGGTTGCCCTAAAATCGATGTGGAAGACTGGCATAATAGCCTTTCTAGGTTGTTGCATTGGAGAGTAAAAGCCTCTTTTTATATGTATAAGATAAATCACTGGGAATCTGCCTTCTGTTGCAGCTGTGACGGACAAAACCAACAGCCTGAAGGAGTCTAATACTATACTTCCTTGGTTAGAAAAGTAAAAAAAAAGTTTTGGACTTTCAAGCTCCACTGCACTTAATTTTTTTTGTGGTGTTTAATGTCAGGGTTGGCTCGTCCGGACAATCACTTAGAATCAAAGCCCTTTCTTTTGACCGTAACATCCTTGAGGTGGCTACTCCCTAACAAGCTAAACCACTACAGGAATGTGGTGTGGAAACACTAAATCTTTCAAATGCATCATTTATTGAACATATAAACTCACATTTCTGATTATAAATGCTACCCTTAAGGTGTAAGGGATGGAATTTATAAAGTCGAAATGCTGAATCCAGAGAACTAGACGGGGCTGCTCCTGTGTTAAGGGGGGATTCATGGCTGTGGAGGGGCGGACCGGGAGAATTTATGTGGTTGAAAAAATGTATGTTCAGCGGATCGTCTCCAAACCAAACATATTATCTTTTGGTATGCCCTCCTCTTCATAGCCTCAATCAGTTGTTCACAGTGGATAATTCGCTGACATGTTCACCACGCAGAGACTCCTTTCTACCTTTGAGGGAAGTACCGCACCACAAGTGGAGCTAACCTGGCACCTCTTCAAACATTCAACACGGTTTACTCATGGAAGATGGTAGCAGGAATCCAAACTATTCTGTGTTTTGGCCACTTCGGATCTCGTTATTGCACAACGTAGAGCTGCACACCTTTAAGGCACGGCAGGTTTGCACCAAAATATTGTAGTTTTTTTTGGAAGTAAGCAAGTGAAAAAGAAAAGCACCACTGCCCCGGTAGATTAGTCGATGTCTGAGTCCTAGTGACAATTTTGGAGGATGGGTCAGATGAAAGACAACAGACGGAAAGCAGGATCAAAAGCCACATGCTTTCCTGTATCCTTGCTTGTTCTAAGGGCCATACATAGTGCATTGGATTCATATCAAGGTCTTTGTGGAGGGGAGAGTTGGGCCAATGCACAGTGGCCTTATTATTCTTTACTTCAATAACAAACCCTTCTATCATCAAAGGCCCGGCTCTCCAGAAGTGAAAATACACATCACATATGAGTCATTCTTTGAAATTTAAATAACTCCTTTGAACATAGGTATGGGCCAAATATGTCATTGTGCATGTTCGATGTTGGAAATACAATCTGGTGGCTCTTTGTAGCATTTGTATTTTTCTCCAAACTACGCTGCATAACTTTTCATACCTTTCAATTGCTTCCCGTTCTGGGTAATCGCGTTCCCTCCCTCGCCCTGACTGACAATAACTAAGTTGTCCACATCCATTCCACGCAGTTATCCAGCCATAGCCCATAAAACAGAAATAACATAGAGGTTTACTCACAGTGAGGGGTTACTCTCAGACCGGACCTGGGCAGCCATTTGAAGTGACAGGGCCGCCCATCATGCGCTTCTAACGGGGTCAGGGGGCCTTATGGGGACTTGATCCAGAGCGAGGCCAAGGGGACTGGGCCTTTAGAGAGGATGGATGGAGACGGCGGAAGAAGGAAGGACGGGCTGATTACATCATTTTTCAGAGCCACCAAAAGGCCCTGTAAGGACCTTTGGGCAGCTGGATTGACAGTTGGCCTCTCTGCTAATACATTTCCCAGTGATTTGTCAAAATGAAGAAATTGTTCCCACTGACCTATCTCGCTCAACAGTGAGTGACTCGGTTGGTGAGGAGTTGACGAGGCTTGCGACATATTACCCATGTACTTTCGGTGACTCATACCCCATGTATGAAAGTCACAACAAAGCATTCATCAACATGAAAAAAAGTTAGTCCTTAAAAATATCTCTCAACTCTGAAGAAAAATGACATTGGGGGGAACATGTCAGTAGCAGAATTAATCACACCCACACACACACACACACACACTCACTTGCCGTCATACAGTAGGTGGCGTTCGCTTCTGTCGCAGGGAAATGTTTTGTTTTTGGTGCATTTCCTGAATATCTACAAATATTCCCTGAAGGCATGTTGCAGCGTGATGTTGCGCCACCTGTTTTCAAGGCGCACTTGTTCCCCGGGGCCCCTCAACAAATCATCTTCCATGTTTCTCCTGCGGGGAAAGCGACACAGTCACTCTTGGGTTTTGGGTGTCATATCAGGCTGAAAGATGCTAGAACAAATTCGACATTTCCGTCTGCCCCAACAGGTAAAGTGAGAATCAAAAAAGTTGTTGCAAAGTGATATGTTGAATGACGGGAATTCTTAGCAGGAGATTCTCTTTTAAAAAATATCAAACTGTTTTCTTTCTTAAATATTGTGTTGTCTCTCTCAGATCATTGAGGAATTACTACTGTATTCAAACCTGTGCATTTTAGGCCTCAAAGAAATGGCTACATTTTATTTAGTTCTTTGTCTCAAAGCTTCTCATAATTTAGTTCCTATCTGTATTTGTTTTAGGAGGACAAATTTGTGTGGGACCATCTTTAGGAAGCTGATTTATCATTGGTGAGTTCTCTGTTAAAATTTACATAGTTGCTTGCTGGTCCATTTACTTTTTTGTCCTTGAGGTCTTCAATTCTTTTCATAATCATCATGCTAATTAATAAAGCATAGGCCAACGTACAGACCCATGTAGTTTTCAGGCCTAGCTATCCAGGAACTAGCTAAACAGCCAAAATGTTTTTGAAGACTCTAATGAGTTAAAATAAAGTTTGCAAAAACTGTATAGCCTAGCCATGATAGCACAAGAATTACAAACCAGTCAAATTTTGTGTTTCAGTAAAACAGAGCAATTTGATATAATTGTTTTTAAGATTTTTTATCAACAGACAGGTACTAGTGATAAGGGTCCCTTTTAATTGTTGTGTAATTTTACTTCATGCTAATTACTGTTGTACACTGTGCAATGGATTTTAAGCCTTGCAGTCATTCTTTTGTATATCTGTTGCTTTTGTGGATACTTTGACCAAAAAATGTATTTCATTCCAGAACCTTAAAAAAATAATAATTTTCCCTTTATTATCCACGTGGGGAAATTCATTGTTGGCAGCTGCCTCAAGGGGGCGCCCAGCATGTTTTGATGATAGTGGGGGAAACTGGGGTAGCTGGAGAAAATCCACCCAAGGACCAGGAGAACCTACAAATGCCCCAACCCGGGAGTTTAACTCTGGACCTTCTTGACACTGTTCTAAAGTTGGTTTATTCCTGCAATTGTTCTGTGACTATCTCTGAGAAGCTGATTTATTATTCGGGAGTTTTGCTTCTGCTATATTTGTGTCTATTCGTTCCTTCTATTTTTTTATTACAGTTGTTCAACATGCTAATTAATATGCTAATTAATACTGCTTGCAAACCCAAGTAGTTTTTTAGGCCTTGGAGAAATTGTCTAAATAGCTAAAATATATTTACTTCACTTAGCTTTGTTTAACTTTGGTTCCAGATGCAGGGGAAAGTTGTCTGAGTCCCTGGAAAGAGCCATGTGCTGACTATTAAGTTCTTTTGTATTCTTTTGTAATACTTGCAAAAAAAAAAAGGCCTAGCCATCAACATAAACTTGATGATTTAAAATATTACATTTCCTATTTATTTAATACATGTTTCCGGTTTCTTTTTTGCTACAAACAAAGATATGTAATATATTTTACACCTTGCATTGACTGGCTACATAATTAATTAACACTATTCTTTTATATGTGTTTTATTTGAGGGACTTATTTGACCAAGTGGCAAAACTGTAGTAACTTTCACTAAAGGGCTTCTCTGTGCTTTGTGCTGTCAGCTGTTTATTGAACCACTGTTGTTAGGGCACTCCTAACAACAGGCCCGCCATGACACACATTTCTAAAGCCAGGATTTGGAAAGAAAGCAAAAATCAATAGCTGAAACTCCTACATTGCATTTAATATGTATTTAGTTCTTCTGGCCTGGCATGATTTGGTTCCTACCTTCCATTGTTTAAGGAGGGACAAATTTGAGTGTGACAGTCTAAGAAGATCACCACTGGTACATTCACTGTCTATCTGTGACCCTCTTACTTAAGACTGTTCAACTTTTATATTTAACATGCTACTCAAGACAGTTCTTGTTAGTTTAGCCTATGATAGTACAAGAATTACAAACAAGTCAAGTTTGTACTGCAGTTGAGCTAAATTTGAATAGAGCAATTCCCTGATGCAGAAATGGGGACTACAGATGGAAACTAGTACTTCTGCTATAATCTGGCATATTTACAACTGTAACTGTTACAGATGTCTATTAATATGCATTGTCCCTATTAAATTGGAGAAGAAATGTAGATTTTTCTGTTGGATTTAAGAGGCTATTATAGTAAAATGACAGGCTTCTGTGTGCTTCATGTTTCTGTTTCTGTTTAAAATATTTTTGTAAAAAACTGTCTGAAACACTGTGGAGGATCCAGTTACGGCATTAGTTTGTTGGATCTCTTTTTACTCAGTCTTTCATTAGATTGTTTTACTTTCCAATTTTAGTGTTTTTAGGATCGGGAGAAATTGTTATTCAGAGAATTGCTATTTACTTGTAGTATGTCAGTCTCTGTGGATTTTCATTATTGGTAAGTATTTGTATTTGTGTTGGAAAAAAAAAAGTATTTTATTAGATGCATTCAAATGAAATATTGCAGAAACCTGTTAGGCCTATTAGCGGAAGAATAACAAACTAATCAAGTATTTAAAACATAACTTTGACAGGCCTTATGGCGCCAGATGTTTATCAAAACAGGAATCAAACAGACACCAAAAATCAACAGCTGAAACTTTTACATTGCCTTTAATACGTATTTACTTTTTTTTGGCTTGTGTGAATCTCTCCGTTCCGGAAAACAAAGATGACTGTGATTGTCTGAAGCTGGACCATAAATGGTGAGGACTCTTTAATGTTTTGCATCTCTTCCTCTGTCATTTTCTTTGATCGATACAAAATAAGAATAAAAAAAAATCTGAGTGCCTGTAAATCTCTGCCAAACAAGTTTTAGAAGCAGTTATTTCAAATGTAACCTCACTCGTATTTAATAGTCTTAGGAGTTAATAGACTTTACATGTTTCCCTCTTTTCCGTTCATGTAATGCCACTGCCACCTTGAGCTTGGTCCTCAACCGTACCCGCTAATGACTAACCTGGATTCCTACCGCTGTTTTCAATCACCATCTCCCTCCAAGGTTATTGGCCAAAATCCAAAGGTTGCTCTGCGATTCCACTTTATCAGGGGCGGCGGCGGCCAAGCAGCATGAGGAGTTAATAATAATTTGGTCTGTGTTTTACAGCTGTTACACAATGGACACTGTGTAAAGCTCTTACAACACCGGGGCCTTGGCGCTTCCTATTTTAGGACTGGATCTGTCTCTGCAAGATGCTCGCTGACAGACAAATACCAGCAAGATATTAGAGCAAAGAAAAGGACAAGACAATGTAAGTGGAGGTAATCTATAATGCAAACATCGCGTTACAATGTGTTCTTTAAGTCATGTGTTCAGAAGGCAGCCACTGTGAAGAACTGTTCCCTTAATAGCACTAGCGTGAAGCTTTCTATAGGTTTTTATTAGCTCGTGTAGGGTAGAGTGAGAAAGCAGGGCTAGGATGGTGGCAAGTAGTGAACATCTGCTCTCTGCATTAAGCTTGAGCGAAAGAGCATATTAAAAGCCACAGGTAAAAGTTAATGCAAAGTCAGATTGTTTTTTGAAGCTGGAACATTCAATATAGATTAAGCCAGCATTATGCTAACTAGGCTCAAGCTGTAAACATGGTTAAAAATTGAAAGTTTTTCACCACATTTTCTGCAGAAAATAAAAAGGAGTTGACTTATTTACTTTACGAGTCGGAGCACTTCTAATGATGGAACTGACGTCTGTCAACAATGCCTTTTTGAGGAATAATGAATATATTTACAATGTGATTCAGAATTCCAGTTGCCTCTAGACAGTTGAGCTTCCCCTTCATGCACCTCTGTATTTTATTCAAAGCAGAAACTCACCAAAGGAAAATCTCCTATTATACAGCCTAACACTGCAGCCTGAGGAGAAACACTGGGTAAAACAGTGACTTAATATTTTATATTGGTTAGATTATTCATCCACACAAAGACATTTCCCTTTTTTCTTCCCTCACATTGCAACGTCCTCATTAAAAATGGGACACTGCACATTGAAACTTTTTAAAAATTCAAATATTTTCCTTCAATCTTTAAAGAGCTTATATCTAATGAACTAAGATTTAATTTGGCATGGCTTAACATCCATTTGCACTGTTCATAATTAGGAATGCAGACCTCGGTATTAAAATGAAGGGGCAAAGCCCTCAGTAAGTTCCCAAGTGAAACAAGAATTGGTTCCACTTTAAGTATTAATTGATTGGCTTTGCAGTATCCCTTACTGGAGAAGAGTACACACATCCACCCACGTACCCACTCCAACCACCCGCACACACACACACACACACACACAATTTACACAGCACTCATTTCTCATCAATCTAATGCTTCTTCATTTGCCTGTCTCCCAGTCCCCCAGAGAGGGACAACCTATCTGCTAGCAGAGCTTAGCATTTGATCATGAGTGTCAATATCAAACTGCAAAGCAGGATTAAACACTGCTGTCGTCAATAGACGTAATGGTTTTACATGTGTTAAGGTTAACTCAGCCATTTAATGTGCATAGTACCTCCGAGATAATCACTCAAAAAGGACTTAAAATGTCACACAAACCCTCCACAGACCTGGGCTTGCACGATGATCACACGCTATACTCAGAGGGTCTTGTTGCATTTTCCTCTTTTCTAAGACTTGACAGCTTATGACTATGGAGTAGACCATTCTGACTGTATAAAACTAATCTTCAAGGTATTTCATTCAGATTTCTTTTTCCCTGTGATGTGTGATCAGACCGTCTGCACCGTCGCCTGAGATACTATTATTGATCACACACTGACCTAATATAAATTCTGTTAACACTTTATTAAGACAATCTTTAGTTCTCCACAAAGACGTTTCATTGTTGATCATTTTATTACACTGTAGACCATATTTCTGCATTTCACCATGCTCATGTTGTCTATGCTTTTGTGCTCTTTTGTCTGCTCGTGTCTGTTGTGTCAATGTGTAACTGTGTGTTGTATTTATTATCACACAAAGAAAAATAACACTCTCCCACTGTAAACCTCTGTCGGTGCAAGTGACAACTAAAAATCCCCTACAATGCTGTGAATTAGGAGTCGGTCTATTAGACACATGATCACATGATGTGGGATTAGTGGACTGGAGTCTTCAAAGCTGCTATTACAACTCCTGAGATGTGATACAGGCTCCCCCACTGCTCTCTGCAGGGGCGTGTGGCTCTTCCTCAGAGAATTACCTGACACCGTCGTGTCTGCGCTCTGGGAGACAAGTGCTGTGGCTCGGAGTGGAACAGCCAACATCAGTCGGAAATGCTCCCTCCATGCTGCGCTGAGCCAACAAACCCCGCGTTTAATCCCATGTGTGAGCTGCCATCGTGGCTACATGAGTTGACATCAGAGAAAGGGAGTTAGGGTGCTAAGGCTGGAATGATGGGTGATAAAGTGGATTACAGATGGGGAAATGTCATTAAGAAGGAATAGTTAGTTGCACTCCAAATGGTAATAGTGGAAGTAGAATTGTACTTGTTTAATCTTAAGATTTTGTGACATGCTAGATTTAAGGAAAAATATATACGCTAAACCTAATGTTTCCATCTTTGCATAGTCTCAGATATATTAAAAATAATATTTTCTTGATGGTAATTAAAGTGTGTTAATGTGTTGACATGAGACTTTTGTACAGTCCATATTTGAATTTTATTAAAAGATTTGCCAAAAATTCTGCTAAATGTGAGACATAGGTATACAGTATAAAACAAAGTATTCAAATTTGTAACCAAACAGCCCTCGCCCCCAATATATTTCATGGAAACATAATTTATATTAATGTCCAATCCTTGTATCAATTTGTCTCCCAAATAAAGTCTTCAACTGCAGCCCTAAGTCTGTCTCTGTATCAACACAAATAAAAGACACAATGTAATACAATTACAGCTGGGGCATCCATTTTGACAGGTGTACTGAATGACATTAAAACTGTAATCACTGGTTTTATTCACTCAATGGCTCAGTGTGGTGGAACTTTATGGCTGCATGCAAGGATTTCATCTCTTTTACAATTTTACAAGGTCGTTATGACTGTTTAAATGTCAAATTACAAAAACAAACAAAATTAAAGTGAGAAAAACGCCACGTAATTTCTACTGTCATCACCGGCAGTTCTGTTTTATTCACTGTTATCACTGTTTTTCGAAATAGCAACAGTAAAATCAGTCCTGTTTTTATCCCGCTTCAAGACCAATGTCACGAGGCAGGGATTTTATTAGAATTTCTTATTTAAAATGACAAAACATGTTAAAATAACTCATTTAACAAATTTAGGTATATAGGTTTTAACTCGTGGGGCTGGGGGTGAATAAAACCAAGCAACTATTAGACAGATACTATCGGATATAGCTTAGCATTTAAGGCATTTTGAAAATTTCCTGTAAACTACCCTTCCTTCTGTTGATAGATGATTAATTATTTTTAATTTCTCAAAGCTATTGCCCTGTTAAATTAACATTACTGAAAAACGGTGTAAAGCGGATGCATTTTGGTTACAAAAATCTTTGTGGTGGGTGGTTATAGCTGCATGCAAGGATTTTTATCTCTGACAATTTTACAGGGATGTTACAACTGCTTATACTACATTATCACAACAAAGAACAAAAAGGACAAAATAAAAGTGAGAGGAAAAAAACATTGTAATTTGCCAAAGAAGAAAAAAAAAGTGGTTGCATTCTGAACTTCAAGTTACCTTTTCTAAAGCTGAACACTGGGAATTTGGACCTCCCAGCGCAAACATTAACGGGCTGAAATGCAGCTCTGGATGTAACAAAGGAAACAATACCAGGGAAGAGAGCCAAGAAGGCAGAGCTGGCACGCCTGTTCCTGGGACCATGGGAATTTGGCTCCCAGAAATAATGGGGTTGAACAGGGCCCAGCACCACTGCTACTGTAGCTGGGAAAATGGTGCACCGCAAGCCAGGCTCCATCCAGGGAGACTTAAAACAGCGCAGGAAGGGGGGGTAAAAAAGAAATGAAATATACAGTATGGGTTGCACCTCACAGTGTGAAGTGAGATGGGTAGAATAATGGAAGAAGGGGAAACCTGTCTTATGTTTGTCCCAAGTAAGTGGTTGTAAATCAAAAACTATGGCCAGCTTAGCTCTCGGATGTGAGCTAACATAATATGGTGCAAGGACAAATTCCTACCTGGGCAGGAAAAGGAAAGGAAATAAAATAATAATAGCTTGGGCTATAAATGTCTCTGGAATAAGGGTTGCACTGTGTGGCCCAAAGTTGAGTGACTGTAATAAATCCTATGCATATATGTATAATATTGGTTGTGTTAATGCTAGCAGCCCCACTCCAGCCTAATTAGGACAATAAAGGGTTATGGGCTAATGTATGACTGCCATGCCAAAGCTAATGAATGCCTGGTATACCTTGTTTCCTCCCAAGCGTCCTTGGACTGTCATCTCCAACCTTTTGATGTTGTATCTGATTATCCATGCAGCGATTAATCATGATTAAGTAAGCACCAAGTCTCAGAGAGGCAAGGCAAAAGCAGTAAAGGGTGGGTGGACAGCAGGAAAGTTGCCCAGGTTCAGGCCTTCTTTCTGGGCAGCGCAGTCTTTGTCTCCTGCCAAGTGGACACTGGTAATGAGACAGCAAAGTAGAGAAATCACGGTGCTTTTTTAAAGTGTTGTTAAAGGAAAGATTCATTACTTGAGCCAGGCCCGGTCCAAGCCATAGTTGAAGCTTCCAAAGATACGCCTCTTGCCTTCTGTGGTAGCCCTCAACTTGGATGCCGGTGCAGGTTTTTCACATGCCCGGTGCTACTTGACAGTCATTTTTGCATGTTATGTTGATACACAGACATTTCAATATAACTCTACGCTTTGCGCTTTCCCCACTCTCCAAAAACATTTTCCTGCTTTGATATCAGTTGATGGAATATAAATGGGTTGGAGCAGACCTAAGGTAACCACCTATTGGCCTTCATGCATTTCTAATGTAACCCTTCCTGCCCATGCTCAGAGAGTAGGGCTGGCTTCATTACTCCAAGGTGCTGAGTCTTTTGCCAGAACCATGCCTTTTCAGCGAATAGATCACCCTAGTGACCGGGGGTCTCTGATACTGTATGCACCACCTGAAAGCGCGAGCTGTTTGCCCAGGTGCCAAAATAATCAAGTTCAGCTTGCATGGCAGGTTATGAAAGAATATTAACTGTGGGAATAACCCGGCTTGACATGCATCGCCCGCGTGCATGATCAAACGATAGCCCTCTCGGAAAAAGACTTTTCCAGGTAGGCCTACTGGCAGGGAAGTCTGGGCCTGTGATGACACCAACTCAATCATTGTTACTTTGAAGTCAGAGGGGTCAGTGTTGTAATAGGTTTGGACAAAGGTACAATGATTCTCTCTTTTCGCTTTTTGACCTTTTTCTGTTAATGTATTTAGCATCCCGTGCCTGTAATGGCTTTCCCAGTGTTGGTCGGCAGAGTGGAAGTTGTTGTTGAAATACGTTTAATGACGTACCAGAGGAGGTAGAGCAGAGGGCCACATTATTGCCACTATCAATAATACAACTCTTTAAGTGGTCCACTTGGACTACAGGCAAATAATACTTCCTCTTTCCTACCACTCTCCTGCCTCTCACCATGAAAACTATGCTACCCAATGAGCTCTGATGTGTAGGAATGTATTCAGAAACCGCACAACTATGTCATGGTTTTTCTGTCAAAGCTCGTTTCTGTTAAACACAGTTAAAATTAGATTTTACTAGAAGGATTTAATGCTTCCACCTCAGTGTTTTTTCCCTTGATTTCCAGCAATTGTTCCGTTTTTCTCTCTAAAACCAGTATTTTAAGCCTAAATTATGGCAAGTGAAGTGTGTTCAGGGTGTTTTGAAGGAAAACAAATAACCCTTGATAACTGCTGTGTAACTTACATCTGTGCTGCCTAGTCTTTAAGTGGAAAACTTCCTTACCACAAAGGCATAAATCAACCACGCTCTCCTGTACGTTTCATTACAACCGCCGGGTTTTGGAAATATGGAAAATAATAAGGAAGCATGAAGTTATGTATCTCGTGCCCATCAAACTGGGAACTCAACAGAGGAGATCAGCATATAATTGCTTGGAGTGTGTGTACACATGTCTCCCTCCAGTTCCACCACAGTCCTCCAGTTCAACATGGGCTTTGAAATGTGGATTCAAAGCTAGCGGACTTCCCTGAATCACTGAAAACCCCCAGGACATGCTTTGGCCTTTGCGGAGGTGGAAGCCAAATATGAGTCTGAGAAGATGAAGCACCCTGGCCTATCGTCTGTTCCTGGTAGGTGTTCACTCCCGATAAATATTTCATTTTGGTACAAAACAAATAACTTGACATAATTCCTCCCCCTCTCTTCCGAGGCGAATGACAGAGTGGCTGATTTACGCATGGCGAGAGGTGTAAAAAGCATGCAGGCATGCTGCGCTTCTCGATCTCGCCATCTAAAGGATGCAACCCGACAGGCTAACAACTGTTTGCCGTTTGCACAGAACTGTGAAGTCAGGACACACTGATTCATATGAATTGCTGAGTGTGATTTCTGAAGCACACTCTGACACTGCACTGAATTTATCACTACTATTAAAAAGTTTGCAGTAAGTCTTCAATGTGTAAAAATAAATGATGAAAGTGTTAATTACTCCTGCAGAGGTATTTTAGTGGACATCTTTAAGTGGATACATGGGCTAGTTTGACCCAAGCCGAAGTTCCATTGGAGACATAAAAGGACAAGCCATTTCAACTTTAAATCCACTGTGAAAGTGCATTAACCACTTAACTATTCTCTCATTTCTTTCTTCACCAATGCTCGAGGCTGTCTCTGCTTTGTTGCGTTTGTCAATCACTGCAATTTGGGCTCCATTTCCAAAAATAATTATCAGGTGAGTGGCAGCCCTTTGCCTGGAGTGCCAACTTGGAAGCGACGTGCCCAAGAGTATTAATTATGCCGCTCAAAATATGAAGTCTTTTAATAGAGAGGCTGACGTGACATCATTGTTTAGAGTCTTTCTTCCCCTACAAACATGACAATCACAGCTGTCCCTCTGGTCATCAGCAAAGATGAGGAGGAATTGTCAGAGGAAGTTATTAACAAGCTGTGTACCATGTGATAAAGTCAGTCAGGCTCTCACTGGTACCATGTCTGTTTCTCGTATGGAGGAGACGAGAGAAGATGAGGAACAAATCAACAACTTGAGCTACAGAGAGGTGGAGATATGTGGAACAACGACACAGGGAAAATAGCAAAAAAAAAAAAAAAAGTCAAATCTTTCAATTCCGTGTACTAAAATTATTGCTGAATGTAGTGTTGAGGCTGTACTCTGAGGAGCCCACTTTCACACAGTTGCCACTCGAAATCTCTCTCCCACTCTCCCTCACTCTCTCTCATTCTGCCAATCAAGTGCTCACAAACAGTGCTGCACTGTAGTTGTGGTTCACATTCAGCAGTTGCTTCTGTGAAACCCTAAGAGGGAGAGACAGCTTCCAGGTCTCATTAGCATCCAGTAGCGGCTAATGCTGCTTCCCTATTACTGTCTGAGGAGCTGAAATTCAGTTGGAGATGAGCACAGCCCAGGGGGCTTAGGGTTGCCAGTTTAATTAGTGCCTGATAATTTCAATAATGAGTGACAATTCATTGGGGCTTTTTAGGTTGGCCCACTGTTTGAGTGCAAATCGATAATCCTCTGTTTCTTCCCCCACTCTCACGCGCAGATAAAGGGCGAGTGTGGGGGTGGGGGGGCTCTATCCCTTTGCAAGAATTAAATGAAAAGAATCAACTTAGAGAATGTCCCTTTGAAACCAAGAGAACAGGATGCCTATGTGGTTTTATTTGCTGTTATTGGATGAGCATGTGGATCTTTAGTTGCTGTCGTGGGGTCCAAAGTAAAAACAATTTGCCTGGAGTGATACGTGCTAAGTGAGTGCAGCGCAAGTGCTTTACACTTGTTTTCACTTCAGTCTAATCACGTGTAAAGATTATTTGAAGAGGATAAATGCATCGAAGCACCTTGGAAAATTCAGCAGTTTGATAAATATTAGTGTGGACACACAATCTAAATCCTGCATTTCTGCTGCAGGTATGCAAAGCTGTTTAACATACAGAAACGATGAGGAATGGTAATTCATTCAATTGCCCCTAGGCGCAAAAAACATGTTTACCTTGGTTACTTGAGAAAGGTGTTTGAACCCTGTACAATTCAGTGACAGGCAACACCAGCCTGGCTGATGAAATGCATGGATCCTAGGGTTATGTTCTTAGAGCTCTTTCACAGCTCAGTGTAGAAGAATAGGTGAGAGTTAATAAAGTTTAAACAGGCACTTTTCATATTCACAGAAATAATTATGCAAGGTGGCATGCTGTTTTACTGTGTTATTGTAAATGAAGAATCAATCTTAGGTGTCGCAGCTAGTGCATTAAAGCACCAATTACAGCATAACACCCGTGTCTACCTGACACATGCATCATAATTATTGTGGAAACAGGAAGTGGGAGCCCATTATTTCTAAATACACTGGGAAGCAATGTCTTAGGTATGAAAAAAACACTCAAAATTTAGCGGGAAAGAATTAAAGTTGACAAAACACACAAGAGCAGCAGATTGGCATGCATATGGAGTGCTATAGCTGCCACGTCAACTCGTGCAAGCAATGATAACGTTATAGCTTTATTGCCCTTTGCAGCGTCTGTGCGTTTGCCACGGTATATGTTCCACAATATCCAGCGGTACTGAGTCAGCACTCGGGCACAACTATATTCAGCCCTCGCCATCCAGCAATGAAGTGAAAGTGCAGCGAGAGCATGCAGCGTTTCCTCAGTCAGTTAGCCTGACATATTGTGAAGGACAGTAGCCTAATTATTCCCTGGCAGTGGCACAGACCTGCCAGTCCTCTCAGATTGAGCTGAACCGCGCCGGCTCCAGTTTGATTCCTGCGTGTCTGCTGTGTTTTGAGTCAGATAGCATCATGTCCACCGGAGATTTAATTTGGACATTCAGTGGCGTGAACCCGACCCTTATTACTTTATCCCCTCATCACCGTGACCTGTAGTCTCCCTCTATTACAGGCCCTAGAAAAACAGCGATCATCACGTTAATACACAAAACATCAAGAGACTATTGATTGGTGGTTACTTGGAGAATATTCCCTCCATGACATGTGGTTCAGTGCCCCCTTCGTGCTCGTCTGTGGCAGTCTGGTTAAATATTCATGACGAGGTTGCCTTATGGTTCTGCAGCTGAATTTCTAATTGGGCCGTCAAAAGAGAAACAACATGCCCTTAAGCAGGACCGTAACAGCGGTCAGCTCAAACAGAAATTGTGTGATTCAGCCACAGGGCTAATTAGCGATTAGCATTCACTGTTTACAAGGGTTTTTACCTGTGGGCCAGGGGATAGTAGAATTGAGCTTAAATCACTCCATCCTGCCTTTGAAGCTTCAAGAGCTGCCTGTCCATATCATAATGACTGGGAGGAGAGAGGGAAGTGCTTCAACTGTGTAACAACATAATCATCAATTAAGGCAAGGGAAATGGCAAGAAGTGGGGATTTTAGCTCATTAAAAAAAGCCCAGAAGAAAAAGTATCTCTGGATTTACTCTATAGACTTTTCCACTGTGTCTCTTCCCCTCTGTCAATGTCTGCCATCTTTAGGAATTCAAATGATTCTGTCTTTAAAGATGAGAGGAAATCCTGAAAATGTAATTCAGAAAGACCTAGGAAGCAGACGTTCCTAATAAGGGTTAAGGCTAAAATATGAATGGCATTTGCACCCAGATGAGGTCGCATGGAAATGGGAATTGCCGCTGATTTGGGCCATCTTAATAGCTGTGCCCATATTCAAATTATGCTAAATGCATTTTTCATCAACCATTAGAACCAAAAAGTAATTCCACTGAATATCAACCAGGATGACAATCTAACAGTGGTTAATGGCAATTTTAAAGCACAAACGCATAGGCTTGTATTTTAAAGTCCCTTCAAATCGCCCTCAGTATTGCATCCCCTTTTTATTATTCAGTGGCAGAACTGTTTTCTAATTGAAAGTATAAAATATCTGTGACAAAGCATAACAAGGGTTGCCACACATTCGCTGCTAACAAGCTCCGAAAGTATTTTTCCCGCCGTCCCCTTAAAACACTGACAATGAGCATTTATTTAGCCCAATATGTCACTTTTATTTGATAGTTGGGGATACCCCGTGGCTAACCTAGACCCGTGTAATGTATCATCACGCAGAAGCCACTACAAGGACATACAGTAGCTCATGTCTTCAGCAGCTTTCCAGACATTAAAAAGAATACGAGATTCCCCCAACTTCTTTGAGGATGTGCTGCCTTTGAGAGAGGACTTCTTTTGAGCATATCCAAACGTTTTCATCTCTCTTATTTTTTTTCAAAATCTATTTTTTCCCACAAAGTAACAGACTAACTCATAGCAAACTAATCTGAGCTGTGATAAAAAAAAAAACACTACGGTGAATTTCCTGCCTAACAAATTATAAAGATGGCTGATAAAGGCCTTATTAGACAACCATCATTACTCTCACTTTAGGCTGAAAAACGTCGGACGGAGGAGACACCATTATGTTCTTTTTTTTTTTTTTTGCTGATGTGGCTGTAAGCTGAGGTGATGCTGAGGTTTTCCCCCGCTCGCTGTCGGAGGGTTAGTTGAGCAGACCTGTCAATGAGGATATCCAGACAGGGCAAACTCTGCAAACTCAGGGATATGAGTTAACAGTAATTAGAATCTATCTGGGGAAGTGGGAACACACAAGTACAATAATTGTTATGTCCACATAATCCAAAAGGGAGATGTAATGGACTGTTCAAATCATCTGTACATTAACATAGTTTCAGAAAACTTATGGTTATGGCACTAGCATATGCAGAATTAATTTTTCCTATTGACTCAAAAAAAATATTGTTAAACCACATTAACTATGGTAATATAAAATTAAACTATTTAAATTGATATCTAATAGGCTGTCTTTGTTTTGGGCCTCCTTCTAGTTTGGAGCCCTAGGCAGTTGCCTTGTATGCCCACCCCAATGCAACACCGTTCATCATTTTAAACTCAAGGTCCCCTCAATTACCAGGGCATTATGGCATAACATGTTAAGTTGTCTTAAACAGGCTAAAATTTAAAATAAAAAAATTCAACATTGCTACAATGTTAAAAAAAACACAATCAGCTATTTTAAGTATGTAAGAATCCTAATAAGTTTTCTCAGTTGGTAAGACGTAGCAGTGGTTCCCCAACAGTGGGTTTGCAAAGATTTTATTTGGGTCTCCAAAAGTGTTTTTTAGTTTGAAAATTAAGAAAAAGGTGGTAGTTATGGTAGTACATAACCCTTTCATGAAAATTAAGGGAAAAGACAGAAAAGGGAAAAACACCATACAAGGAATCATAAATATAAAAATAAAAAAACACAAAAAAGTCAAACCAAATATACACAGAAAATGACAACAAACCAGAACACAAATCTTATGGTCTTTGGAAATATAGGTTTCATAAAACGTTTGGGGAAAACTGGGATATACAGTAGGTTGGGGAGGTAGATGGGATATAGAACCTAGGACCAAGTTGGCTAAAGCAAGACTAACATTTCAGGATTTGTACTCACTAAAGGAATCTGTCACTATTATAATAGTGACGCAAAGTCATTCCCAGTTATATAGGGGAGTATTCAGGAAAGTGCACAGGGTCTTTGAAAGAAGTGTTCTCTCCCATTTTCATGTCAGGGAATCATCACAATTACTTTGAAGCTACAAATTTTTGAAATCTTTGTGTTTTTTGGCAAAAATGTATATAGTGGAACGCTAAGTGTGTCTAACTTTCAGTCAGTTTTTATATCATTTCACTGTCAAAGTAATGTAATGGAGAGCAGTAGGTCCAAACCTATCTACCTACTGAACAAACAAACATCTATATGACTCCTGTAGAGTCAAATACAATTTACTTGCTGTGAATTTTGGCCTGGTTCACCATTGTTTGAACCCTGTGAAAGCACACACTGTCTATTTGCTGAGTTGTCTCTTCTGAGAAAATGGAACATGATACAAGGAAATGCATTGTGTGTTTGATACAAAGAGAGACTGAGGCAGCCATGTTACTGATTGAACACGCTGTTATAGCACAGATATAGAGATTGATACAGAGCAATGTTTCCCATACTTCCTCAGGGCCTCGTACCAAAACTTTTGTGCCAGTAATTGTGTAGCGACACAAATGTTAACTGTTTTCATTGAAGTTTGGCTGTTTTGGTCATATATTCAATTTTGAGATCATTCCTGTTGTTATTGTGTTATTTTAACCCAATTCCATGGCATCGTTTTTGATTAAATCCCATGAATTGTAACAAACATGGCTCTGGAATTGAAAATATTATAGTGGGTCCCATCCTGCTGTTTGAGAAGTGTAGGCTATGTATCAGATGGTGTTGACTGTTCTATATTATGCTCTGTTTTTTTCCTAAACTTAATCAGATGAATTGTATATCTAAACTTTTTTCGTAATATATAAAATATATTTTATGTATTAACATCATGTCCTCTAATGCCACAAACACTTTAAACATGAGCCATAAAAATGCATGTATCTGGAACATAATTCTTTTTATATAGTTTGGATTATCATTGTATTTTAGGAAATGTAGCAGAAATATACATATGATTTGAGAGGTTGTGTTGGAGATGCATGCCTGTGTACACATGCTTACATCCACACTATGTAGATTCATCAAAGCCACGTCCTTTTCGTATGGAGATTCCAACTGCACTCCCCTTCCCCTTAATTGCTCATTAATGAGATGGAAATATATTTCAGCCACAAAGTTTGAAAAAAAATAAATAAAAAATCCAGTCGCACTCATTGAGAAAGAAATAAATCTAAACATTTGAAAAGGAATTAGTAACAGGAGCCTCCCATTCTTGTTCTCTGAAAAATTTATGCGCTGCATGTTATATTTATTACAAGGCCGACTGTCATTCATTTTAGCTGAACTAACAGAAATTAAAAGTGACAGCAAGCTCATCAAGAATGAATGCCATTGTATTCTACGCGGAACAGAAGAAGAGACGAGGAAAAAAAATATCTGAGAATAAAAACACAAGCTTTTGCATTGCATTGAAAACAGAAAACTGCTTGAATGAAAGAATGAGGACAAAAGATTGTTGAAAATACAGCTTTTTAGATTTTATTTGACTGGGTTATTGCAGTTGAAGGCATCCACAAATTGACTATAAGCAATATAAAGCGTCACAATTACAGCATAATATCTGCATTGACTGTTTGAGATCCTTTTTCTTGGACGAGTTTAATTGCTGGCTGCACTCGTTAAAAGAGCAGGGTTCTGATCGGAATATGCTGCAGCTAAATGGTCAGGTTCCCATGTGAGGGAAATAAATGAAATATTAGTTTATTACATATTTAAATCTCTCTCCCCAGGCTGTCTTCCACTCTTTTTTTTCTGGGTTGGTTTGCATTATAATGTTCACCAAACAGTTTTCCCAACTAATGGCTTCCAACAAATGTAGTCCTGGTTTCCTTTTTTTCCCCCTGCTCTAGATTTTCATAACAAATTACTGTGGTAAACGCTGAGGGAAAGGGAGAAGGATCCAACTTCCTGAAGAGGCAAAGGGGAAAAATTCATCTTTTAAGCAGTTACAAAGTTGAGCAATGCCTGTGGAAGCTTTTCACAGTGTGTGTCCGTTAAACATTGAGTAGACAGTCAACTGGAGATAATAAGTCAACTTTGTCAGGAAGCTGACAGCAACATTTGGCAAATGAAAATCCACATTGTTTTCTTCTCCATATGGGACGGGCTCTTTCACCGGAGAGCACGCATTCGGATGCACTTTTACACTGACGAACAATGCTTTTATTATTCCTATTGGCATATTAAATCCAAGGTCGCGTTTGAAATTCCAGACTGCTTTTTAAATTTCATAATCTAAGTCCTATCCATCAAAATGCTGATGTATCAAAACAAACAGAGGGCTGAGAGCACACATACAGCACAGGATGGGCCCGCGGAATAATCGTTAAGGGCAGCCCCCTCGCTCTCCCTATCTCAGGTGTGTGATTAAAATCAATTAAATCACTCCTCCAGTGTCAACCGGCCCAAATCTCCTGACAAATGAAACGGTGCTTTAGGAAAACGAGGATGTTCCCGGTCCTGTCGTGGGCTCGCCTCATATTCACAAATGAGATTAAGATTGGGCTGCTGAGGGATTTCAAAGGCCTGTTTTCCATAAGAGCATGAAACAGCCTGTGAAGCCCGTGTAGGCTACATTAAGTAGACTTGAAAGTGTCTGGAGCAGAGATCAGCTCCCAGCCCACAGTGAGCGTAACTAGCTGGAAAAAGGAAGAGATTATTTACCTGCGCCAACACCGTAAGGACTTTAGCAGGAGCAAGTCGGATAACTGTTTTGGATAAAGACTCATTACGCCATAAATTCGCAAAGCTCTCGATCTACTTGTGTGACTGAATTTTCATTTCTCTAATGCTTGCACTAATGAGTTATTCAGTGTCATTCATGGTGTGTTCTTAATCTCTTTCTTGTTTTGTGCACCATACTAAATGCATTTTTATTCCCAAGGTGTAATTCACAAACTTAGGTCAGTTACTTGGTGACATTGAAAGTGTCCTTTAGCACCACAACCATTCATTGTGTTGAAATAAGTGACAAAAATGACATGTGACTTGTGATTACGCTAGGGAGACATTAAACAATAGCAAAAGTATATATGACAACAGTATAATTACAATTTTGGAAAAAAAACACACAATATTTATTGTGCCATATTATTGTCTGATAAATGTATTAATGAGTTATTCACAGTCATTCACGCTGTGGTCCCCATAGTTTTGCGCCACAGTAAATGCTAACCTGTTCTCAAGGGGTAATGGGCCATATTGTCCTCTAGAGATGCTGAAGGTGCCCTTTTGCAGTGTCCCATGTTCAAGTTTGCAAATAATGTATTCAATGTTTCACCCACTCATAACATTTTATTAGAATAGCTAACTCAATTAACATTGTTTTAGTTAGGAAAATAATCTTGTGGCAAAAGGTCAGCAACACAACAATATAGCAGCCTCAAGTGATGACTATTTAAAACCATTATGAAGACAAACAATATGTAATTATATGCACATTACCATTGCTGTCAATAATACATTTGCAGTATCTGGAGTAAATGTACAGGTTTAACCTTTTTTATTTTATTTTTCAAAATTTAAAGCCTTCAACATTTTCTAATCCTATGGCTCATTATTGATAGTCATATGTTTAGTTCCGATTGTTTTGAGCGTAAAGAAATAAACCCAAAATGCAGTAATGCAACTTTTTTCAACTGAATCCAAAGGTGTGCTTAAGCATCCATTCTGACACACCAACTTGGGAACATAAAAGCTAATGAACTGTTTATTTTTTGCAGCATTTTATGTGCTATTGTACATGTGGTAGTGGGAACCTATACATTGACACAGGGAGAACATGCAAACGTCACACAGAAAGGCCCTGCCCTGGATGGGAATTGAACCCAAGACCTTCTTGCTGTGAGTCAGGAGTGCTAACCATGCAGCAGAATATGAGGTAAAATTAAGTTAAAACATCAATAAAGCGCTTACAACAACTAAAAACATAAGGCAACAACATGTCCCTGCAGGGCTACCGTAAGTGTAAACAGGAAGAGTGTGGGGTGTGGAATTGTAATCTTCAATGCTGCCATCAGATGTCACCAAGTGCACCTTTAAAAAAGTTCTAAGAATGTAAACCTACTGTTACACCACTGATTTGAAGGTTATAGTTATAAAAAGTCTGCAAAATACCACTCAAGTAATAGTAAATCATTACGCCATAAATTGTTAAAGCTCTCAATCCATTTGTGACACTGTAATATAATTTGTCTGGTGCATCCATTAATGAGTTATTCATCTAATATTAATATGTATTAAATTGTCAATACAGTTTTCACACACCAGGGCGTTCCACTCTTTGCTGTGTTTGCTTCAGACAAATGAAGCCATTTACAGAGCATCAATATGGAAACATTAAGCGCCCTGTGTGTATTGTTTCTCTCTGGTCCACAGACCACCCCTCATCCCTCACACACTCGTATACGTACGTTGGGCTGCTCCCCTCTCTGCAGGCTTCCTTTTTGACGACAGTCACGGGGAGATCTGCTGATCCCATCTCTAGCGGGCCTCCGTAACCCCCCTTTGAAACATTAGGCAAAAAGCGCTAAATCAAAGTGTGGAGTCAGCCCAGTGTGTGTGTTTAACATCCCCCTGGTCTTGTCACCAATGACCAGGGGCGGGCCGCCACGTGTCCTTGCCCTATCCCCCGGTGTCCTATCACTCCTTTATCTGTCCACGGGGCATGGCCGCTCTCCCAAAGACAACCACACATGCATGTTCAAGAAGGACCTTTTTTATTCACCTCAATACCCGTAGAGAAAATCACACGGCCCCAAATTGTACCCCTACAGCGGTTGTTTTATTCATGCTTACATTTCTGATCTCTTTTCCTCCACTGTTTAAACTGTGACAGCTTTTCTCACGGAAATACAACGTTAAATATGCTGCTGGAATGTTTTGCGGAAAAGTGCGGCAAACTTATGTAGGACACTGACCTGTATTTCATTTTGAAGAGCAAAAGAAAAAATATACTTTTTTAAACTCTGCGGTTCTTAGGGGAAAACAATAACAGACAGTATGTTTATTTGCGATGAAGTTGCACAGCACAAAGAAAGAGCAACTACACCAAGGGATTTTTCTCCGACTCTTGAGAAGGGTACAACCAATATTCCCAAACCCATGCCAGGACTTGTGATTCTGCTGTATACCCCCCCCTTTTATGAAGAATGATCAAATCAAGCATAGAAGTGTGTTTCATCAGTCTGTTGCAGGGTAAAGAGAGACTTTCAAAATAATCCCATAAGTAGATGAGGCTTTTTTTTCTTTTTTCTTGTATTGCTTTTTATTGTGTTTCAAGTCAGAGCCTGAGATGACAATTACAATGAGGTACTTCATGAATGGTGCCACTTTTTTCTCTCGCCGTATCGCGTGTCCGCACATCTGATCGAGCCGTCATTATTATTCAGCCTCTCGACAGGTCATATTTTGTCAAATGAAATGCTGAATTGCTTCATACTCGGAAGCTGAAGTGATACATGTAAGTAGAATTAAATTACTCTATAGCATATTACAGCCTCGGTGGGATTGTGGCTGTTCCTCCATTTTTAATAAGTGCTTATTTCCCATGGGGCCTTGTTGGGCACCGTGGGTCAACAGTGTCCAAGAGGGCAAAGCTTGTTCACCACATTCTAGAGCCCTTTAATTGCTTGAGGTTATGTGTGCTATTATCTTCCTTTTTCTCTTTCATTATAAAGGTGCAGAGGTTCGGGTTGACCCATCCTCTCAATTTTGAAAGCACTCGCCGCATTTAGCACACTTCAATTAAGCTGGCAGAGGAGACGCTCTGCCGTGATGAGTTTTATTTGATTAATTATTCCGGGCTGTGTTTTTAAAGCCCATGCAATTTTGTAAAAAGAAAAAAAAAAAACTAAGCTCTTTCCTTGGGTGTCCCAGGTCCGCTCTTATTTATTCTGTTGTGATAATGTTACAACTGTAACAGCAATATTTTCGGTGTTCCCAGGAGTGCACGGTCTGACTCAAACATAATAACCCACGGCAGTGTCTGTCTGACTCTCAGCCATTCTCATTCGTGCTTGCAGCTGATGCCGTAACCCCGGCCTCTTCCCTGCAGGCTGCGCTGACGGCTGGCTCCGAGCAGCCACACACACAGACTGCACACACACACACACACAAAAGACCTGTGGTGTCACATTTGCATGGACACAAATGTTCATGTGCAAACATATGCAGACACACACAAGTGCTAGTGTAAGCACTCAAACATGCAGATGTAAAAGTTGTGTTGTGGTTTTGTAAGTGGACTACTGAAAAGGCCAACATACAGACTTTTGGCCAATGTTCTACTGCACTGATGGTGCTGCCATATTGTCAGTTTAGAGGATTAAACAAAAAGAAAATAAACATGATAGGTAGTCATTACAGGCTTGTACATTAAACAAAAAAGCTGCATAATAGAGTATGTATATAAAGATGTGTAGAGTTTATGTCATCTGCCGGCAAAAGAGGAGATTGCAATTCAGAGCATGTGAACAGCCATCATTCAGCGCAGACATGCTGTTGCCTGTGGCCAGTAGAAAATAGTCTGATAGTGATTTCATAAAAATAAAAATAAAAAAGAAAAGATTATCAGTTTGATTCATAAATCTTAAAACTCAACTAAACTTGACTGTGCTTCACCCCATGAAGTGCTCAGTTTGTCTGCTCTTGGCCATTGTGAAAATGAGAACAGGAAGTCAAATTAAAAATATATTTTGTTCGCAAACACCGTTCAAAACACTCAACATTGACAAGAAAAAAAAATAATGCAAATATAGCAACATAAGTGGAAAAGTGAATAAAAACATATATCACAAAGAAAGTCAGTGTGAGGAAGATTGTGTACAGTAAGCTGGTCTGAAGAGCTGGGCCATCAGCTGGCTTTTGAATATGGGAGAAGCGTCTATAGCAGGTAAGTAATGAGACTAGTATTGCTCTGTCCCACTGGAATCTATTGAGCTCTATATCTATTTTACAAAGTGTTATTATGATGTGACTATACACTATTGAAAACATATATATGCAACAACTATTTACACACTGCACCTGCAAAACAAAAGTTGCAAGTTATATCTAAACATAACCACAGTCTTCAGAACATCATCTATGACTATTGTTTTCTTTTTCCTTAGTGTAAAAATATCTTTATGCTTATTGGTTAGCCGCAGGAGCATTCATTTTTGCTTTTCTTTAACAGCACTGTTTGGACATATTAACTGTTTTACTTTAAAACAAACAATGGAAAAATCAACATGGTTCCGAAATCTTTTTCTGGTTTAGAACTTGTAGGGTACTCGCATTTGTACCCATTATCTGTAAGTACTACATTTTAAGTACATTCCTATTCCTCTTTCTTTTTTACCAGTTTTGTAACAGAAGATTTATAATGAATGAATAGTTGAATTAAAATGAATGGGAGCCTACGGGGAACAAGAAAACGACAGCTTTAATTCTGTGGCTTCACAATGCATCACAGAAGCAACACGTGATGTTGCTGAATTTTTTGCAATAAGCATTCCTGATTATTAATATTTGTTTCCCAAAACTGCCTATGTACCTTTAACCTACCAGGGTCAATCAGGTGAGCGTCTCGTCTCTGGAGGCCAAAGTTTTATACACAGTTTTGTTTCCTTAAAAAAAAAAAAACGTTCATTTATCGGCATTATTGAAGATGAGATGGTGTATGTCCCATGTTTGGTTTAAACAGTGTCCATTTAGGTCAAACGGTAGCACTGGAGGACAAACATGTGGGGATTTGAGTACTTTGGTCACCTGCGCTGACAAGTCTTTGCTTAAGTTCAAAAGGAAGAGGAAGTGAATGACTGATCAATATAAATGCAGGTGTTTTGAGAGAAACGGTGGATTGATCAGTAATAGTCCCTGGAATCAGTTTTAAAAAAGGAAAGAAAGTGAAAAGTTAAGTAGGACACTGTCAGGGAATCCCTGGGCACAAGTCTTGGAAAAACTGCACCGCACAAATGAAAAAGAACAGAGGAGAGCTGGTTGGGGAATTCAAAAAAGAATAATTAAAAACTCAAATCGGGATCTTAACTGTGAGAAAGAGAAAGGCAGAGCCATGGAGGAAGTGAGTGGGAGAGAGAGTGGGTTTTTTAAATCCACCAACAAGAAGAATACACTTGGATGATAACTGCCTCAGCCGTAGGCTATTAAAATATTAACCACCGCTGTCCGAGCTGGGACTTTCCAAGCGGTACTGAGCAGTATCCTCCCCGGATGCTGGGCCTGAGAGAAAGGCTCTGCTCCTGCTCGCTGCCCTGTGGGAGGCTCGGGCTTGCATGAGGAAGTGTTTTAATGTTTCTCAGATGCTTGGCTCACTGTGAGCGCTTTGACAAGGCAACTATCCTGGGTGTGATTTAAAGGTGCGCACACAGGGAGCCAGGTAGCGGAGCTGAGGGCCTGTTTAGCTACCTGGTGCCTTTCGACAGGAAAAAGAACTCAAGTTCTTTTGCAAAAATCCCCTGTTGCTGGAAAGAAAAACTTGGTCCCTTAAGTTTGAACCATTATTGTAAGATAAAACAAAAGTGTAATGTTTCTTCTAGCATTCACTTAACACGTCTCTCAGTGCCTACATTTACGTTGCCACAAAAGTAATACAGGTTTCCAGAAACAGTTTCTAATATGTAATTATATGTTGATGTAAAAATGTTTACAATCTATATTATATGAAACAGTACTGTGCAAAATTCTTTGGCCACTTTTAATGCTATAAGATTTTGGTCTCAAATACAAAAAATATGTCCAAAAGAACAAAGTGAATTTGGTCCCATTCATTTTAGACAATATCACCAACACCACTGGCAGAAACAGAGCCTCAAATCGTTCAAGTTTATTCATTTCTGACCTCTCCTGCTTCTTTGCCTCTTTGTGACATCTTGAATACTAGCTCGAATACTAGAAAGTGTCCAGGTTGTTTGCTAGTTTCCTCTCACTGAAGTGAAAAGGGAGCTCACACTAAATACTCAGCACTTTGGCCTAGAGGAGGTATTTTTTATTTTTTTTTCAGCCATTTTTTTTCTATTGTCAAATACTGCATACACAAGTATTTTTAAGATGTATTCAAACAAAGACATTGAAAGTCATAAACAGTTTATGGCATAATAACACAGCTTTAAGAACAAATCTAGTGAAGACTTCAAATGTGGAATGCAAACTCTGTTAATAACTTATCAAGCATCTGATCAGACAAGATGAGACACTCAACATAGTATTTGCCATATTTTCAACATTTTATTTTCATTACACATTGTAATCTTTTTTTTTCTGAGTGTTGTGAACCAAATGGTAGTTGGAGCCGATTTGCATGTGTGCAGCGTTTGCATCCTGGTTATTTAGTTCAATGAGTGATGCTTCCAATAGCCTGCAATTGCCTGAAGCTTATTACACTCATAATGTATAAGCAGATACTTAGTGAGCGTATATCTAAATCATTTAGTGGAACTTCGTTTAAGGGAACACATGGCGAGGAACACACTCTTATCTCAAACACTGCAATTGTAGCCGTTTTATTGACTCTAACAGATAACAGCAATTATTTCTCTGAGTGCGCTTTCTGGTCGCTGCCAAATGTGAGCTGGCAGATTATTAAAAAGACAAGTGGTCTCTTTGATACCGAGACAAAATACAAGGGGGTATTTTTAGCAACCGTAAAGGGGTGCCAGCTTTGTTCAGGTGAAAATTTCTGCCCAGAAAAAAATAATGTTCATTCGTGCAGTGCCTGTAGCGTGAAAGTCACAGATTAAGACACAGCCCCGGCGTTGGGAAAGTTGTTGAATATTCGGAGTGGCAGGACAGTCTGAATGTTTCATGAGATTACAGAATCATGGCATGTATCATGGCTTTGACTTAAATTGTTAAAGTAGCCTGAAGTTCACTGATGGGGTGAGGTCTCTCATCTTTTATTCCCCATACTATATGCTCTGTGTCTGAGTCGATTCGGCTCTGCTCTGGACGTCCTGTCTTTGCCTTCATGTTTCTGACACCAGCCATTCTCCTCCAGCTTCACCCTCTCTGTCCCACTTCTCCCCGCATCCCCCCTCAGTCCAGCCTGCTTTGTCTCCTCTGTTGTCTCGCCCTCTTTCTCCCCAGTAATGTCCCACGTCTCCCTGGGACCCGGAGCTCGCCAAGCTGGCAGGCAGATGGGACAGATGAGGATGGCAGGGATTGGCTAATCCCTAATCTGCTGTCTCCTTGCCACTCTGGACCGCAGAGGAGCGAGGGATGGGAGAGGGAGAGTAGTGGAGGAGAGGGTGATGGAGCCAGCTAGATGGAGCCAGCTGTCAGATGGAGAGTCTTTCATGGTCCTGCGCACACAACAGCTGCACAGGGCCCGCCTGCACGGCTCTGCATTATTAAGCATCTTTTTAGTTGGTTCCAGATGCAGGCCTAGCTGTGTTTACCCAGGCTTTGTGCTCCCCCCACCCCCTGCACCGCACACAAATTGTACTACCACCTACACTTCCTCCTTGAGCGTCTCGTCATTTCCATGTTTCCATGTTGTAAGTTTGATGTGGTCAAAATCACTTGGCTCATTCGTCTTTGCCAAAGTGCAATGTGCAATGCTCAAGTACATGACCTCTGCACCCGGAGGCAGCGTTAACACCTAAATAGTTTAGGCTCATTTTGTATTTCCAGGTGGCAGACATGGGTTTTAAATGATTTAAACGTGTCAGGTCTTTTTTCTGAGTTTGTGCCTTCAGGAGGAAATGAAAGTTAAGCTGCAGTGTAATATGGCGCTAAATGCTTGTAATGTATCTGTTGATGGAAAGGAATTTTTGCTGTTGAACAAAACTCTGGCAGTTAGGAATGGCTGTTTTTTTTCCACACATAAGTCATGTGTCTGTAAAATCTGAAGAGAATGTCAAGCAAAACTTTGACATAATGCAAAAAGAAAAATAGAAAATAGTGTTTTTTGTGGAGAAGCTAATAATCTTTGTGTGACGTCAAAAGTTTTGATGGACTTTGCAGAGGCCTAAGTAAAGTCACCATTTTGGGAGTTCAGTGTTGGTCACTAATACTACACTTGAGCTTTCTTATGAATCATGTCTTATTGTTGAAAATGCTACGAAATGATCTGGTAAGTGCTGGTTTTAAATCAAGCAACTAGGGTCACACCACAGCAGCAGGACCCATACATCTCTGTTTGTTTTTGGTCAAATTATAGCCCCATTTTTGTCAGTGGAAAAGTTTTGTCTTCTTGTCATCACAAACAAATATGTGTCCCCAGATACTGGAGAAACCCTACATAACTGACGGCATTAATATGACATTTGCCATATCAGAGTTACTAAAAAAACTGTTGTACTTTATTGTTGTTTTTACATTATGTGCTAAAAACCCTCTACTGTACTAACTCACCCAGTGTACAGTTTCTTTTATTAATATTTGTATGTTTATTTATGTTCTTCTGCCCAATAGCACACGCTGATTAATGCCTCTGTGCCAGCGGAGTTTAGCTTAGCCCACAGGCCCCGATCATGTGTTTCCACCGACCAATTGTGTTGATGTTATTTAGAAGTTAACAGAACCGTATTCCAGCAGCGGTTTGGAAATTTGATGAAAAATTATCTACAAGTCTAGAAATATTTATCAACTGTTTTGTTTTACATTGTGTTCAATGTCTGTTGCAGTACCGTGAGTGGCCATTAGAGAGGTTGGTGTTATAATAAAGGGGTGGAACCGTTTTTAAAATAGGACCATGTGTAGAAGAGATATGGTGATGGAACAGAAGTAAAATTTAATTATAACATAATTAAATAGTTTCATGGCTGTAATTACATAGTGCCATCATTACCCCTGTTCATGTCTGCATGTAGTAAGAAGGAAACTTGTTTAAACACAAATGCTCCAGTGTAAACAAACATCCACACACACCCGCATGAGCGCACACACACGTCCGAGTCACATTCACATATTCAAACAGCAACCTTTTGCAAAAGCCAGCTTTGAGAGAGCTAATCTGTGTCGGTCCCTTCTCTTGTCAAGTTCAAGAGGGTTAACAAATCTTTACCTCCAGAACAGCCCTCCTCTTCCCCCTTTCATGTCCACATTTGTTCGCTGTATGTCCAAAAATCTACAGAGGCCCGTCCCGACTCAGATGGGATTGGTTTAGCTGAAGAGCTGGAGGCTTTTCAGTTGCTGGCATCTGTTGTTCCTCTTCCCAGAGCTGCTGGCAGTCAGTTAATGGCCATGCTTGGGACCCAGAGAGAGAGAACAGTGGCTGATTTCCCCATAGCCATCGCACCAATCCCGGCACACCACCAACTGCAGATGAGCCACCAGCAGCTAGAAACATTCAGGCTAATGCTCCGCTTCTCTGAGAGTTCGGGGCAGATGTTCCTCACTTTGTGTGCTTCATCACATAACTCAACACTGTCAAGTTGTCTTTGATTCGGGGGATATTTTCAGTGCCAGCAGATTTATGGTTTGGTTCGAACATGCTTGAAACCTTTACACTGAACATATTAAAACTGATCTAGTGTTCGGTCTCAATTTCAGTTGCAAATATTATGATCACACATCAACAAGTAATTTTTTTCAGAATTTTTTATGGCCAACACATGGTTGATGTCGACTTATTGCGGATCATGCATGTTATTATTGCAGACACTCAGGGCTCACTCCTCAGCATCTGCATAATACTGAAGGAGGTTGCTACAGTTTAATCAGTATCTTGTTACTCTAGAGAGTAAGGCTGGATATGTTATCACTAAGGAGGAAGTTCAAATGAAGCTCGATAAATAAATTAATGCCTTGATGATTAGCTGTCACATAAGCAATTAAAATGACTTCAAATTATTCATTTTCAAACAGGTGCAGCCAAAGAAGGCTGTGATTGTTGTAGTAATTGTCAAAATTGAACAATTTGTTTTGACGAACCTTCCATATGCACCGCTTATGAAAAATGAAATGTGACTTGCATAAAATAAATCAGAATCATTTAATAATAGAATTCCATATAGCCCTGGTGTCAAGGGTATTTTTGTCTCTTCTTTCAGTTATTTCCTGAGCCCTTTTTTCATTTATTCCTCTCATTTACACTGCTGGAATAAATGTTCTGGGCTTTGGAAGTCACCGTGACAAAACTGTGTATAAAACTCAATCACATTCTTTTAGCAAATTATTAATTGTGACTGTCATAGTCACAGCATCCTCCTGACAATCTCACAACTGCCTCAGAAAAATACACTTGACAGCTCAAGACCCCAAATCCCACAATGAATTCGTCCTTGACACATCCTTAATGACGATCATCTTGATGATTGTAAATACATTATCATATCAGATCACGTCTGTGTTGCAATCATCACCTCCATTTCCTTTTAATTAAACAGCAAAGCTGACACCACATCTGTCAAAAAGGAAGTGAGACTTTTTTGAAATCGGTGTGAACTTCTCCTTTTTTCCTTATTCCTGTTTCACCGCAAACAATAGAGGAAAACGCCTTTGAAAATAACAAGCTCTATCAGTGCCGCTCTCCTCCTTGCCCTCTCAGTCTTTCTCTCTATCACACACCCTTTTCTCCATTTCCTATCCTCCTCGTCTCTCCCTTTTCTCCCACCACTTGAAAGGCAGGGTAATGAGACAGCTAGAGAGCAAAAGCAAGGTGTCTGCGGAGCATCAGTTGTGCTTGCAAGAAGTGAAAATTTACTGCAAATGAGACGAGGCCAGTAAATTCATTTTTATTCAGATTACTGTCATCATACATTACAGCTTCCCTTGTAAACATTTGGCCTCGGTCTTTGTGATGAGGTGTCATTATTTGCCAGATTACGTTATTAAGCTATTAACACGTCAAGCGCGGCGGGCAACAATACAGGGGCACGCTTAAACAAGCTGAAGAGAATGGAGGAGGTGTCACTGGCTTGACATATGAAGGCACTTAATAGCCCCAGCTCTGAGGACAGACGAGAGGAATTAAATAGACAGCTTTCAGCGCAGAATGGAGAGTGCTATTCACAAGTACTCAAAACTGACTCAACTGTCTTTACAACGCGATTATGTACCCGGACAGTAAATAAAAAGCAGTAATCTAAGGCTATGGGAAGCATATTTCCTGTTGTGTGTGTGTTTATGGCACATATTTACATGTTATTGTTGCCATTATTAAAATGGAGGCCTCTTTTGATTTCTATTTGACAGGTCTGAATGATATAAGACTGTTATTACATCAGCACTATCATTACACGTGATCAATAAATACGGATTTTTAGTTTGTAATTACAACATTGTGATAAATAA
Source organism: Perccottus glenii (assembly GCA_024416835.2). Lineage (NCBI taxonomy): Eukaryota > Metazoa > Chordata > Actinopteri > Gobiiformes > Odontobutidae > Perccottus > Perccottus glenii. The sequence goes on along the minus strand of CM044552.2, from coordinate 17,911,989 downwards.
GCTTCCAAGTTGGCTTTTGCAACAGTATAACAAATACAAATGGTAAACAGGTGACAGATAAAAGGAGGAAAAATGTAAGAGACCTAAATGATAAAATCCAAACATTTGTATTTATAGTTTGCATTTTGTTAAATAAAAAAAAATGTCACCACTTTAACTGTTAACAACCTTAATAAAACAAATAGGGACGAAAGATCAAAGATTTTTCGGATGTTATTACAACAGTGTAAATAATAATAAAGTAAAGATAACAAACTTTAAAGGTTTTATAGATATTAATGACATCAAACAAGATCAAAGACAGTTGTTAAAATAAATATAAAAAAGGATAAAAGACTTTGCACTAATGGTATGTTATTGTGAAAGATAATGTTTAAGGAGAGTATTTGTTGAGTACAAATTAAATATTCAGACATAGTACAAACAAATAAACACAACTGTAGCTCCTTTTTAGAGTTGTATAAACCAGTGTTTCCTAAACAGTGGGTCAGGCCTCAGGGGGAGTAGATGTTGACTTTATTTCAGTTTCTTAAAAATTCCAAAAAACTGCCAACACATTTCCATTATTTAAAAAATCAGGAAGCATGTGTGTGTCATAGTCATTGTGCATTTAATAAAATCACGGCCTCACCAAGGTATTAAAAGATTAGGTGAAACTGGCTTAAAAAGTATTGGGTTTATTTAAGTGTAAACACACAGGTTTGCAAAAATACAATCCTGCCCTGGTTCACGTTTTATTATAGATGCTATGAAATAAGTTTGGGAAACCCCGGTGTAAACAAAATGTGCAATAAATATAGTTCAAAGATTTGAAAGGGTGCTCTTTTCAAACTCAAAGTTTTTGTTTGCTTGTTGTGTCCAACTTAAATTTTTCATCAAATCTCCTCGCAAAAAAAATGTCAGCATTATGAAATAAACAGTTGTCCCTCTGGTGACATGAAGAGGCTGCACATGGACAGCCAAGTCAGCGCTTTCCACTGGATAAATCCATGGTAACCTATTGAAATGGTTCAACCACAGCCAAAAAAATCAGCCACGACAGCCAATGGAAACCGGAGCGTTATTCAGCCAGCACAGCAGCTTAGCAGTCTTAACACAGAATCCACCACTTATCATCATCGGCATCCAGCGCCACAACACTCCACCATGAAGAGGCTTGAGTTAAGCCGGTTAAAATAACACAAGACAATACATCAACAACAGCTTCCTCTTCCCCTTTTGATGCCTGCTTAATTTGAATGGTACAATGGGCTGAATCCTGTTCTGGTGCTCGACCAGAGGACCACAGAGCTCTGTCCATCTCTCCTCCACATCAGAGGCTGCTGGAGGAGCATGGGGGCCCCTTGATACTGTGTGGGGTAGGCTGATAAAGGCCTTATTTCAGGGTCTTCCAGTGAGGGCTGGATTGTACTCCCCCAGCAGGGACGGCACGGACGCACTGCCGGTTAAAGGCGCATGCTGGAAAGTGCAGTTTGAGCTCGAACATGGAGTGATGGTGGAAGTAGAGGAAGGGAAGGTGGTAGGAAGACTGCTGACTGATAATGGTTGTCGCCAAGAGACCTCACCATGCATATGACACCTTTAAGCTTTAAATTGAAGAGTTTAAAAGTTCACTCGCTCTACTTTCCCCTTTTGTTTTGGGAGGCTATAAATGTGGCCCTGGTGGTATTTAACTTTTCTTCTGAGCGCTGACACATGACTGAGGTCCCATTACTGTGCACAACCCCTGTTTGCTATTGAGGCAAGTGATACCCATTGACCGGTACGGGCCCTGTGAAGCATTTTACCTTGGGCTCATCCAGGACTTGACATGACCTTTGAACCTGAGGAGCACAGCTGTCAAATGTCTCGCCTGTCATTCCCTTTGGAAACACACAGATTCACATTGAACGCACACATTGAACAGTCCACCACATTCTTTGCTTTGAGCTGAGATACTCACAAACCACGAGAAGTGAATTGAAAGCCACATGTTGTATTTTGTGCATTTTTCCATTTATAACTTTGTAATGTTGTGCAAAAATCCAGAGATTAAAATAACCTAAAATGAATTTGAATATGAATTTACTTTTGCTTAATATTTTAAAATGTGGTGTAGCGGGGCCTCATGAATATCCGGCGTCATCTTTATAAACATGTACATGATGTGGGAGGGAAAGATGCTGATCACATTATGAAAAGTGGGAGTGAAAGAAGCTAAAATTAGCAACTGCAAATACAAGTTTCTATTGAAAAAGAGGAGAAAAAGACACAATTTCTCTTGCATGTCTTGATATGAGATCTAAATTTGCATCATTGTCTTCTTTTCCTTCAGTCCAGGTTGGTAACAACCAGCAGTGTATTTCTGTGAATCGCACTGAGCAGGTTTGTAAATTTACTGTGACAGGAGCACCACCAACTGGTCAAAAAATGTCTCCTCACCATAAAACACCTGACTCTTCTTTCTTCTGATGTGCATTGAAAGATTAGTCACATGCATCCAGTTGCAACCTCTACATTTAAACAGTCTTGATTTATTCTTAGTGTGATCTGAAAAACAAGCAAGCCATTTTTTTTTCACCTCAAAAACCCCTTCGGAGAGGTTGACTTCATGGTATCCATCATCATGCATCTTTAATGACGTCAGGCCAGGAGCATGGGGTAAAATCACAGTAGTGGCCCGAGGCTAAAACCAGCTAAAATGAGGTTCCTCTTACCCCTTCCCACGCAGAGAGAGCTGCGCACAGGCCGAGAGGGAGGGTACATCGCACCCATCGATCGCTGATGCGGCTTGCCGGCTGGTGACCACTCGGTGGGCTTGATGGATACATTTGTGCCGTAAAAACTCCAAGTTGGAACGTGGTGGGCCTGAGCCAAAAGCTGCAGAGACAGAAGTGTGACAAAAGATGGATGCCTTGATTTATGGGTCCTTCTGCAAAACTGAAGAAAGGACAATCTCCTCTCACCCAATTTGGTTTAACTGTAAAGGGCCTTTGGAGACTCAAAGCCTAAAAAAAAATCGAGAAACTTCTCTCGATTCAAAACACATGTCAGAAATTGGAGCAGCGGAGTAACACTGTGCTTTTTGTCCTGCTCTAAATTCTGTCACACAAATCCCCACATTTCCCCCGATCTATAATTCTATTAGTCATGGCACATCCACACACTGAAATAGATTTAGTATTTTTACATGATAGAGATAAGGCCTGGGCTTGAGTTCAGCTCAATTACATACAGTAACCCTCAAACAAATAAGTCAAATATAGCTCAGGGCCAAAATGCATTTTATGTCACAGAGAGCAAAACAAAAGCACAAGCAATAAAAAAGATCTCCCACATTTCACAGCGTACAGTATTTCTGAGCCATTTCCTGTAGAACTCTGTGATAGTCTGAGTGTGGCTTGGAAACATCTTTCAGTTGCCGAGCCCCCAGCCTTGACCTCGGGGGTCAAAGTCAGTCAGCCTCTTCCTGTCTGTGGCTTTTCCCAGGATCCCCTGCCTGTCGGCATGTCAGCACCTCTCCTGTCTCCTCACCAACTCAGGATGTTGCTTTTGCCTTCCAAGAGTTTCCTGAAACCGGAGGAAAAAAAAAAAGATCATTTTCCATGTAGGGGTCAGTTAGTGTGAAAAAAAAAAGAAAAATGCCATTAAATATCACTGTTCTGTTTATTTGACTCAATTTTACAAACTGGCTGGCCTATGACTCGTACCTATTTGTGGATGTGAAGATCCATTGGCCTTTTGGGAACGGGAAGCCAACAGAAGCATCCGTTTCTGAGGATGATCACTGGACTCGTGTTCCCAATTTCCCAAATGCTTATGTATTTTTTGAACTATAGTGCTTTTTTTTTTCTAGACTTGTGCATGGGGCTTATTTTTGGAGGGACCTCAGAAGCGCTGCTATACACTAAGATAATTAAAGTTAGCACTAAAACCGGGTCATGTTCTTAATGGTCTGATTAGAGGGCATGATGGACAATTAAGTGTGACGTTGCTAAAAAAGCCAAGCAGTTTCAACCAGAGGTGACTGGAAACGGGGCCGCCACAGCATTTCTCTCTTTTTTCTCTCTCTCTCTCATTTCTTTCTGCAGGTACTGAAAGCAAGAATGAGGGCTAAATGACAAGGTTGCACCCCTGGCTACAGACGTCCTGATTACTTTTTGTCTCGAGCCTCACAGCAGCCCCAAATAAAGCCCACACTCTAAAACTATACGCTCAATTAAGAGGCTCTGTTTGTGACGCAAAAGTTGGCTGTACACACACCTTTGTTTCAACTTTGATATTAACTCTGCCACGGATGCTTAAAAATTCTTCCCTGCAGTATACGCGTAACTCTTATTCCCTTGCTGAGCAGCCCAAAGAGTATGTGTGTATAAATGGAAGGCCTGTCATTTCACATTCATTAAAAGTGAAGTTCCAAAATTAATAATGTAAAAATATGGGTTTTAATTAGTCTTCTATTCTGCCCAATGTACTTAAATTGGATCATCTGGTCCCCGATGCCCTTTCACTTAATAAAGAATTAGCCTGTGATGTTCTGAACTTGACAGGTAGGATAAAGTGGAGAAAATCACTGCTGTTATATAAAGGATATATCCGTTTGTATGTAATTTGCAGCTTAGTCAATTTGACAGGGGGGAGGTTCCCAGCCATGGATCCCGTGCAGCTTTTTTGTATTTAATGCATTTCTATCATGTTATGGCGTGACCACACTATTGCCTTGTGCTGCTCACTTCTGTCGTATAATTAGCAACATTAATCCAATTTGATTGGATATCTGGCTGACACTGGAAAGATCATTACTTCGAAATGCACCTAGATTACAATGCATTTTATGAGCTGACAAGAAGTTTATTAAAATTACTTGAATGGGCACATTTCAAATATGACATTTTAGTAGTAGGTGAAATTTAAAATAGAGGAAGACATCTTCCCTTCTAAAATATAATGCACAATTAATTAAATTACGCCCTTGTCTCAGAATTTCTTAAAACATAATATGCAAAAATAAAAATAAAAAACTGTTTTCACCAAAAGGCCTCTTGATCTGGCATAAAAAAGATAATTAGTGATGTACTAAAGAATATTGCCTAACCCTGCTCTAACTTTAAATTATATAAGTAAGATTTGTGATGAGTGAAGAGTCCATATTATACACCACTTTGAAGGAGATGAAACCAGCTTTGGCTCATGAGTGTCCAAACTGAAAAGCTTGTTGTATGTAGGAGGTTAAATAGGGGGCTTTAAAAGGAGGCTTTAGTTGAAAGCATATGGCATCTATGAGTGATCCTTTACATTCAGTGGCCTTATACTGGTGTTTGTGCGCGCCTGAGTGGGTGTTGTCGCGCTATTCTCAGGCAACGAGCCCAGACAGCTCTCCCTCTCTCTCTCTCACTCCCTCACGCGGGACAGGCACAGCTGTCAGATCAAAATCAATCGCATTTTAAAGGACGTGCGAGCTAAATATTTCATTCTTGCCTTGGGAACCAATTAAGTGCTACATATGAAGTCAGAAGGACTGGTTGAGCCGGAGCCGTACTGGTGCGTACCAGCTGCTCCATTGCTTACACCAGCCCCCCACACCCCCCTTTTACACCATGCAAATGTGTCAGTGTGAACGCTCGAGTTCAATTACCTAGTGATGTTTTAAAAATGCACCAAAGCCAGACTGGCAGTCCGGAATTGGAAGGGATCCACCCCAGGTATGTTGTTTATTTAGTTGTTGTGTGTTGTGCTGGCTGTAACCCATTTGCCCTGATTGCAGATGTAAAAGATCGGAGGAGGGACCGGGGCCTTCAAAGTGCCATGTGTCAGTGAACACCTCACGCCGGATGGCAGGGACAACTGGCATCTATTTCTCAGAGCCGTCGTGACCCCGGCCTCCATCTCTCGTTACACCGCACAAGTATTCCAAGTTAAAAAAGAATTTTCATCTTTTTGAATGTTTCCTCTGGGCGTCCTCATTAATATATATATATATATATATATATATATATATATAAATTTTTCTTTGCTGATGGTAAATTCTTTCCCTTTTTTATTTGCTCTCTTGTCCACTTGTCTATTTCCGCTTCTCTTTAATCAGATTCCCTGGGCATGATAAATCACGCTCTATGTATTCCTTTTGGATTTGAACAACCGTGGCGTCCTTCTGGAGCATCTGCTTTGTCGATTTAAAGGACAAGTAAAACTAGAGTAAAAGTATGTGCTAAGACTGAGTGAAAGTAGGGGGTGAAGCAGATTAGTGAGTGGAGGAGAGCAGAGAAGTCACACTAGGAAGGTTAAAGTGTGTATGTTAAAAAAAAAAAAAGGGGGGGGGGGGGGAGCAACAGTGGCGTACAGTAAGCGTCTGCAAAAGAAAGCCGTGAGCTTAAGTGGAAAAGAAGATATCTGCAAGAGCAAAGACGAAAAGTGATAGAAAAACAAAAGCTGCAGAAAGAGAATGGGGAAAAGTGAGAGACGGCGTGAAAAGGAAACGGTGTGAAAGAGAGTGAGAGAACGGAGAGGAGTGGAGAGCGGCAGGGACTATGATTGATAACGGTGCTGACAGAACCCCTCTGGCCATGCTCTCTGTGGCAGTTTGGGGAGACAGGGCCTCCCCGCGTGAGACCGAGCTGCCCCTCGCCACTGTCCCAGCACACACTCCACATCTGGTGGGATCGCCCACGCTAGGTCAGAGGTCGCTGGCACCACGGGGGCTACTTTTCGGACTCACTTCCCCAGAATGCTTGGAGAAAAACACTGGGTCTGTTGGGTACGCTGCAATAATCAGCATTTTGAAAGTACAAACATGAGCATAATCAGTCCTTGGTGATATCGTGTTGACCTTAGAATGGGGTAATGTTTAAAAGTGTTTTTTTAATATGTCCTTAATAAAACTCTAATGATATCCATAGACAGTAGTCTACAGTGAACTGAGAAACTGTGAAGTCATCCATATAAACTCATGATAGGTTGAGTCAGTAAAAAGACAAGGTGCCCAAGTGGGCAAATTAAACCTGCACATGTACCTTTCCATTTATATTTTAGGATGAATGCTGGTGTTTTATGATAGCAGCACATTTAATTTTTGTCTTGACTTAATGGATACGGAAGAGGAGACGCAAAACCTAAGGGTGTTATAGTTAGTCTGTGTAGCTAGTGATGCTAACACCCAGTAGTGAAGAAAAGTTACACAGTCATCCACACTTCCGTCTGAAATTCCCTGTCAGCATCTGATCCATTCCACTTCTTCTTTCTCCAGAAAAAGCTGTGTTTTTAGATCCGAGCAGAGATTTAGTGGCATTGCACTATGTGTCCTCTGAGTGTGTTCACATCCACTTTATGTGTGTGCATTACTGCCCGAGTGCGAGGAGACAACACTGATGAATTAGAGATAAATAATGAAGTAGCTCGGGGACTGATTTGTGATAGCAAGAGGGCCCATCAACAGAGAACACTAATACTTTTGAATGCTATGCTGTTTGATGTTGATCAAGTTCAACTTGGCTGACAGGGCTGAGAAGACTGTGGGGAGCACAGGGACCATAGCAGAGAACCTACTCAGACAGGTGAAAGAGGAGAGGGACAATAGCACTCAGACGCACTCACTGTGCCAATCTAACACACACACACACACACACACACACACCTCACACACTGTTATTTATTTAAATAAAAAAAGGTCAACACATATTATACACATTTTAGAGAATTCAGTTTAGAATATTTAGCTTGGTAAAACTGTCACTCTGAATTTTGCAGCACTTAATGGATCCTGTCTATAGACATTCATGACATGCCACTGTTCTTCCACTGCTCGGGGCACGGGTCATTTTGAAAGTGTCACCATTTAACCGAGGGGAGGGTTGGGTCTCCATACCTCCAGCATTAGCCCATGTGGGCAGAGTTCGGGTGTGTGGAGAGCGTGGCCTCATTATGAAGGAGATAAAGACCGTTAAGGCTGTTTGGTCTTGGGCCGGCTCCAGCCCCTATGGTGAAACACACCTGCTCCCCTCTTTAAAAAGCCCTGCTCCAGTTTAGCTCTTGGCCACGGACGAGTAATGACCTATCCAGGGGGCCGTAACGCCCGCTTCGTTTAGCCTGTCGTTAAGACCCAGAGTCAGCAGCATACTGCGGCACAGTACCGTGCCAAAACTCAGTACAGGGTGTCCTTGCCAAAGATCTAACATCAAGCCTACTCTGTTAGAATATGGATAACTAACTAGCAAACCACATTAATGAAATGGCAGTGTAAATTTGGCAGCGCAAGTCTCCACTTGAAGAATTTCTTTTAGACATATTGTCAGTTGGGTTTGACACTTTGATAATTCAAGAATCATCAACATGAATATAAATCAAAAAATAAGCCCTTGTATTGCAGCCAATAGAAGCACACTCAAGAACAGTATCCACTTAGTAATTAGAGAACATAAAGTTGCAGCTTGACACTGCTTGGTTTCCTATTGTTGTCTTCTCTTTGTTGTTTCACACACACTTTTAGGGCCTAACACACACCTATATCAATGTAACATGTATGGATGCACATAAACACACACACATTTCACGTAACGCTCCCAAACACACACATCACATATAAAGATTTCCCAGTTTCCCAGTTATGTTTTCATCAAAGCTTTTCTTTGGCACTACAGAGCAGCGTCAGTATGGTAATGTGTTGTGCTGCCTGGAAAGCTGTCAAAAAGCTCCCACCTTGGATGAGAGACCACGGTAATTCAACTGGGCTCCTGTCTTCTGTGCGTTCAGGTCTCCTCATTATTCCGCTTTGCAGGGTAATGGCGTCTTGCACTGTTTTATCTGTCAGCTCACAGCAAACTATAGTTTTTTAGCCCCGTATATTAGATGCTAACATCAAAGGCAGCTGTCTTGACACAGGAGAGAAAGAAAAAAATTGTTGCGTAAAAAAATGGAAACACTCCCGGTAGGCGAAAATTGAATCTCTTTACGTCTGGGGTGATGTGTGTATTGAGAATAGATTTGCTGGTTGGCATCTATGTGTTTGTTCTCGAGTAAACAGCAAGCCTTGTTTGGGTGTAACTGTCAGGTATATGCGTGTGCCCCGTGTGAAAATGGGTTTGTTCGCAAAGTGGGAGTTAGGAAAAAACAGCAACACAAATTCACTCTAGCTGTCTGATCAATGGGGATTTAAGTTACCAGTGACAACTGCATAGCAGATGTCAAGAGACATAGACCCCTCGCTTTCCAGAGTGATGCTAGCCGCCTTTTCTATCAGCAGTGTTTGTGACTCGTCTCTTTTTACCCAGCTGAACGCTTCTGAGAAGTGATTTGTACATGCACCACTTAGATTGTTTGAGCACAGATTCTGTTTGGAGTTTCATTCAAGTTGCTAGAAAAGTAAGCTTCCAAAAACTCAAGTCTGGCACCATCCTGTCTCCCTGTGCACTCACCTCTATTCGGGATGTGGGGTTCCTGCCCCTTGGGTGGCACAGGATTGTATGTGTACCATCACTGAGGTAAGATGGGTGTTTATAGGAGCAGATGAATGTGTGTATGTGCGTGGGTTGGAGGGGGTGCTTTAGAAGACGCGAGTAGAGCAAATTAAAACTCACCGCAGGAAATGAGCGCCCTTGGCACTCCTCTTCCCAAGCAGCTGCACACACCCCAACCATCATCTGCCATTTTGACACATCCACGGGGCGTAGCAGGCAGCGACAAGGGGGGAGCGAGGGGTGCCAACGTGACACCCACGGCTGTAAGCATCGCCGGGCCGCAGCCTCCAGCCAAACAGGTGTGTGACATCATGCCGCTGGTTCCTCTTCAGGGGCCCAGGGAACAGGCTGGGGGACCGCTGTGGAGAGGGGGGTGCAGGAGGAAACAAAGGGAGGTTAGGTCTCTACCTGACAAGCTCATTGATAACGTTTGGGACACGAGCCCTGAAGTCGATGGCAAATTGCCTCTAATGTCTCCCGGAGATCATGGGCCAAAGTCAGGTGCTGGGCGCTAAATGGGCTCATTAGTTATGATTTTTTTCTTTCTTTTTTGGACTTTGATAGGAGTTTTACACACAGACAAACACACACGCACAAGCATGCACACATCATGTCAGAGATAGTTGAAGCCAGAGGGCTTTTGCAAACTTGGGACATCATCATAACTCGAGACAGGGTTATAGTTGAGCCCAAGTGTTGAGACCCTTTCCTCTCAGATCTTGAAGCACATACAAAGCAGCTCTTTTTAAGTTTGAGTCATGGTTTCACTGTTTTTAACAAGTTAGCCCAGCTGCGAAGTCTGGGGAATACACAAGTCAAATCGGAGTGATCAGAAATCCCTTTTTATGGGTAACGCACACCTTTAGTCATTGAATTTGTAACCAAGACAAAACTTAACAGGGACAGACAACAAATGAAACTGACACGCACCTATTTAGAATTCTCTGCACGTCTCCCACATACACCCCTCTTCACACTTCAGTCGAATCCCCCAGCGACAGATCCTGTAACAGAGGAGAGGGAGGCTGTAAGTAGCCTGGGGGGTTCCTAAAGGCACCCGTCTGGGACCTGCTTCATAATCAGTGGACAGAGAGGATAGTGGTGGTACGCCTTCCCAGAGCCACTCTTCCCCCCTGGCTGCCCGAACTCTGGTGAGCACCCCAGGGCTACCTGTTAAGGTGTTCCCCCTGGTCCAGTCTCTCTTCCTGGGCAAAAAACTCACATAAAGTCTGCTGTGTCTCCAGAATATAGCGTGAGCTCTGCCTTCTGATTGGACCAACATGTGTCTGTGGATTGTTTATCTGCATTTGTGTACACATGCATGTTGATGTACATGTTCTGGCTGTTTGTGCACATTACATTTGTGTAAGGACAAACACTCTCTGAATGTGTGTATGTGTGATTATGCGTACATATGCATGTGCTCTCAGCGTGCATATAAAATGTTTCACAGGTTTTCTTGTGATACTAAGAGAAGCTATATTATTAGTTGTCAAGGAAACATTGCAGGCGGGAGGAATTACTCACCCACATGGACATAACTGTAGCCAAATAACAGCCTGGACAATACAAGTCTCTTGACAGACCTGTTTGGCCCTTATCACCAATAATTCTTGTTAATAACGTGAAATGGCTCTAATTAGTCTGCAGTGAAATTAACTGCAGCAGACTAATAAGAAATTATCTTGCAGATAATAAATGTTTAAAGAAAGTAAAACACAGCATGGCACACCACGCTGGAAATATGGAGCCAGATGTGCATTTTAAATTGTTTTAAAGATGACATATTGCCTAAGATGTGTTTTATGTGAGTTTTTATTGTAGTTACTGTAGATGTATGTAACACTGGCTGTATTTCTTTTTCCATAGTCAGAAACAATATTCCCTTGACTGTGCCTCAGGGTATATCTCCTCCTTTCCGCTGTTCAACAGCAGACCTCAACATCACCACTGCTGTTGTAGCTGCAGAAAACACTGTAGTAGAAGTAAGCAACTGGGGAGGCAGGTCTAAGGCTGCAGCCCTGGACTTTCTAATTCAGGCCCTGGCCAAGGGATCTGGGAGACATAGTGGATTTTAACAAACACACTGGCCATTTCCAAATATGCTGTGTGTGCTCAGCCGTCCGTGGTTCTCCAAGATATCTGGAGGAAAGGGGGTGGGTGTTAGGCAGGGCGGGGGTGTACAAGGCAGAGACAGCCAGGACGGTGCCGTCTTTCCAGTTTGGTTTGGTCCGAGCACAGAGCCAGCTGGCCTCATTAGGACTTGATGGGAGGCGGGCTGGCATGAGACGTGCACATGCATGCGCACATCAACAAATGTAGTGTGAAGCATGGCCTGATGCCCGTGAAAGACCCACACGGAAGTTTTTTTTATGCCTCCCCTTTTTTCATTTTTTTGCCCAGTGCCGTGGGGCTTATTGACAGAGAGAGTGCATGATGTGGGAGAACATGATCATTAGTTTGTGTCTCTCTTTAAGGTGCTGTCTTTACCTGGCTCACCTGAAGGGGCTCAGTGCGCTTGAGTGGTTGTTTGAGGGAAGCGGCGAGCATGAACAGGGGCGATGTGGGTTGGGGCTGAATGGAGTGGAGAGGGTACACTGGGATGAGAGGATATGATTCATGGTAGGGCGGGTTCATCACGAGAGACGGCCGCTGACCTACAGTCTGAGGGCCGTTGGACCGGAACCAAGGCCTTGTTCCGACAGAGCGAGTGTAGCGTGAGCTGTGACGGATGGCGGCGGTCTGTTTGAGAGCCCCCGAGCAGGTGTGTGTCTCGCTCACATCTGCAGGCAAGCACAGTGAACCGAGACCAAATGGCAGACGCACGGGGCCCATCGGGTACCTGTGCACTGAGACACACTAATGATTATGGATGCAGGCCTATTAACGGTCACATCTGTAAGGGAGAACAACAACCAGCGCACTGGGAGTGAGTCAGCACTTTTAAGTCCCCTCTGGAACATAGACATGCTGGTGTCAATGTGGAGATAGAAACTCCAGTCAAAGCGCTGCCTTTCACTCCACGCAGGTCTTGCTACAGACCTCAGCCCTGCACACTCTCTCTTCTTCTTGACATAAGACTTCGGAAAGTTTACTTGTTGAACTCAAAATCTGACACACCCTTTCAGGATTTTAGGACAGCAAGTGAAGGACGTTCAAAAAAAAAAAATGTAATTAAAAAAAAATCTACAGTAAGTTAAGTGCATTAACAAATTATCTAATGAATTCATCAGCTTAAAAACAGTGTTAAATATTCATTCTTAGAGTATAGGTAATAAATTAAATATAACTCATTGACTCATTATTTAAAAATGCATAATATGATTTGCATAGTTTTATCCTGATAGGAAATAATAATGGGTAGTTGTCTTGTAGCGTCTTTCATGACGGATGAAGCTTGCATCTTTTTGTTCCCTCATCATCCCTCTCTCCTACTTGCTTCTCATTAAAGTTTTAACGGAGGCTGTTTTAATTGTCAATCCTTTGACAGGTTGATAAAAGCAACTTGACAATTAAGTTCATTGGCTCTGCTATGCATATTAATTAGGTCTTATTTGGGTTTCTATTGTTATTGGAAGGAGCACTCATGGTGTAGCAAAATGTCATCCATTAACTTCCCTCTTCACAGAACTTAATGTAATTAAGCTTGCTATTGTATGACTACGAGAGGAGACTCTGGAGAGGGGAACTTTTGGTATTCATTGTATAAATGAGTAATGCTGTTCCTGTGACACTGCAACAACGCTATTTCGCCAAAATCAACCGTTCACAACTTTATTATCTTTAACAACTGCTGCCTGCTCTTGTTTTGTTAATGGACAAAAGAATCCACTTTCATGTCACTGTGTGTAGGCCATTGTGCAAGTAGTGCATGCTACAATTATGTTTATGTATGTGCTACAATGAAGAGAAGGGGAAAACCAGGCAGGATATAAAGAAGAGGAGTGGTTGAGCACTGGGAGTGGAAAGGAAAGAATCGAAGGAGATTACCCAGTGCACCTTGCTCAACTCTGCAGGCCCACACACTCACATCAAAGTGGTACCCCCTATCTGCCCGAGGCTTAGTCGGCCCCTGTCCACCCCCCATGTCACTCCATACATCCTCCTGTTCATGTTGAATAATTGACAGTTCTGTTTTACATGCTCAGCATTTGCCAGGACATGGAAGTGTGACTCCAAACAGGGCATGACTCCGAGAGGCGCTGTGCGTTGGGTCGACTTCATTAGAATGTGCTATAGTAATGCTTGACGCATCCTCCGAGCTGAATACCATCAATGATAATCCACAGAGGCACTGTCTGCTGAATCAAAGGTAGACACAGTAGTAAAGATGCATTTTCGCTGTGGTTTTATCAACTTAATTGCTTAAGTTTCTTTATGAGTTCTCCTTCCCACAAGTGTACGTTTTCATTTCATTGCCAGCTTCATGGAGTGAGCAACAGCTCCCATCATTACAATGCAAACGTCCTTTTTTTTTTTCAAGATACAATGTAGTGTCTGGTGTGTACTTACGATGGGTTTCTGCTGAACTTGTTGGATGTCACTCAAGACCGCCAGAATGGCCGCACATTGCGAAGGACAATGACTGCCATGGGTATGTGAAGGGGGCTAGTGTGTTTGTGCCAGGGCAATCTCTGAAGTCAAATAAGCCATTATCAGTCTGTCAAGCCAGGTCTCATCGAGGTCTCTTAATAACAGTTAGGCAGTTTGGTGAAGTCTCAATGAAAGCTCCAGTAATAGCTTTTTACAACTACTGCAGAGGAATTAGACAAAGAAGTGAAGTAACAAAGTGTGCCTGCAACAGTTTGGTAAGGTCTTGAATACACATCAAAATATGTTTCTTATTTACATTGTGTTCACTTCTGAAGCCTTTCTGATGCAGTGCAGTCCAGGGTAGTCCTCAGAGCAGCGTGGGCAAAGGCCTGGCTGTTCATTTGATAGTTTACCTTGACCCCTGAAGTGTGTCGCTCGCACCCTGAGGGCTTGGGCTGGCAAAACCTTTCTCGGCCCCCCCTGGGAATGATAATCTCAACGTGGGCGTTTACCACAGACACCAGACACAACACCATTAGCCACAGCTCTGCTGCTGCTCATTAGGACCCCCGATCGATATAGGCGGCCACAGAAATCGCCAGTGCTGCGGAACCGGCTATCACTCTTCAGAGTTATTATCGTAAACAGCACTGGCCGAGATTTAGGGCAGCACCCCACTTTCACTGTCGGAAATAGAGAGCAGTGAGGGTAGTGAGTGACTGACTAGAGTCCTTCAAAAAAGGTTATTATATAAAAAGGACTTGTTCTCAAACTTCATACCTTGTGGTAAAATTAGAAGCAGTTGTGGGATGATTGTATACACAGCAACAATCTCCAGGGTTTAGTATTATGACATGACCACTGCAGAAAAACACTAACACAGAGATGTACCTCTTATTATGCTGGACATATTTGAGCCCTGATGTCTTCCTCATTGAGTGTCAGAAACAAATGAGCTGAACAAGAACATCAAGCAAAGCCAAACAATTTGCTGAGTTTGCAATGTAACTGGAAAATGAGAAATACAAAATGCAGCAAGCTAGAGTAAAACCATCAGCTAAATGCACAGTGACCCAACTGTTTTTTAACATATTTGCACTCACAGTGGGACCCCCTGTTTGATACCCCCCTGACAAGATAATTTAATTATTTCCCAATTTTTGCCCCACGAAGCGTGAGTTGCCAGGACATTAGTCACAGGAAATTGTAGATGAAAAGGCAAAAAAAAAAAGAAAAACAGAATAGTCCGTTGGTTTCTGGCAGAGTAGAGAATAATATTGAGGCAAAATTGTGAAAATAAGAAAAAGGGGAGATGTATTGATTTTTGTTGGAGCCAGGCAAAGAAAAGAGAGGGAATAAAGAAGTGCTCTTTGGCCGATGTGTCCAAATGATGTCTCAGGGGAGGTTCTTAATGGTAGGGGGAGGGGTGCAGGGGGGTTAAGGGGGTGAGGTGGGGGTGATGGGGGCAGGTGCCTACCCTGACTAAGGCATGGAACTGCCCTTAGGCTAGGGCTAATGGTATTGGCTGAGCTTACTTTAAGCAGCTCTTTCCTAATGGCCAACTATGAGTGTGCCACAGGATAGACAGGTATTGATTGCTTCAAATGCTCTTGAGTTGACAAGAACTGAAAGTCCCTCAAGCATATACAATCTTGCAGCAAATTATGTCACACGGAAAGGTGATTAAAAACAGAAGCTCGGGGCAGGCACACTCATTAAAAGTGTATATGATATTTCTCTTGTTGTCCTTGTAGCCTGCCGCTTTCGTCTTTCCTTCGCTAAAGCCTTTGGTTTGTTTGTTTTTGCAGAGTGAGAGATGTTGGTTTCAACATTGTAAATATCTACCAGCAACACTATGCTTTTCACAATAATAGAGATCCAGAGCAATGACGGTTGAACCTCTATTGCATCAGTCAAAGTGCTGCACATAGTTAGCGCTTTACCAGGCGTGTACAATTTGAATAGAATCGACTGATGTCACGTTTTAAAAAATGGATACAGGTGAGGCACTTACATTGTCTTTAAAAAGGTGCAGCATACAGGTAATATTATACAGAGAACAATGCTATATATTTGCTTTGTTGTCATGCCCCCCTTCCTCATACACACATACAAAAATGCTGTGTACAAGATTTTCTCTTATTCACAAGGGGCGCTTTCTAGACTGCTTGAGGCATCTGCTTTGATTGCATAATTCCCAAGAGACGAACAACACAAAACAAAAATACTGACTGAATTCAGACTTATAATATACCGAACAAATAACATACCAGCTCCACTCTTCAAACCCATAGTTCTCTAAAGAAAAGGAATTGGAGAGTAAATTCAAAGTTGAAAGCTTAGCTGTTTTGCAGAGAGTGCAGGGATGAGGGTGAAAGATGAAACCAACTTTTTTCCCTGGCTGAAAATGTGCAGCATTACCAAAACAAATAGACCATTGTGCGAGCATTTATGTACACTTTAACCTAAGTGGGACATATCAAAGTGCACATGAAGCATTTTTAGGTTTAAATGTGGGCTGGATTAGACGAATGATTGGCGAGGAAATGTAGAATTATGCAGGGGTAATACAACAGGTCCCAGGCATCATCTGGTGCTTTGCCAAGTGTAGCATGACAGTTTCAAGCAAAGTAAACAGTGTCGAACAAATGAAAGTTAAATCAAATGACGGGTCTTTTCCTCGAGAAAAAAAATGAGAGATTTTCTGCATCCAAATGATATGGCTTCGCTCAAAGCTCACAGTTTTCTTCACTTTCGATTAAATGCTCTTTCTCTGGCTGTTTGTGCTTTACAGTGGAGTGTGCTACATCGCTACTTTCTTCTCTACAGGGGCCCCTGGGCTCCCCAAGCAATAGGAGTAAATTAGAGTGCACCTGTTCCAGCTCCAAGATAAGCCATCTCCAGAGGATTTCCTCTGAGTAAAATGAAGTGAGTGAAGAATAAACAGAATATCACAGCATTACTCCGCCAAGGTGAAGTTGCTGCTGCTCTGGGGACACGGTTCGTTTTGCACAACACCCAGCAAAATATCCTCTATAAACCTCTGGATGTAAGACTGTAGGAATGGTCTCTGCTCACAGCGGAGAGAATAGGCGCTGCACTTTGTGTTCCAACAACCAAGGCATGCGAGTCTGCTTCCCGACTGTATCTGTGCACAACATAGAGTTGAAACACTGTTATTTGTGGCCTGGGTATTGTGGTTTGTTTCCAGCATGTTTTGACTCGGCATCAACACATCTGTGATAGTCAACCATCAAACCACATACTTCTCTGTTTTTTTCTCATTGTTGTACCACTGCCAAATATTCTCTGAAAGTATTTAATTAAGTCGACAGAAAAAAAAAGTGTCAGCAGTGTATCAGCTTAGCTCCATGAGTAACTCCTTGTATGTTTCATGGAGGAAATAAAAGCCGTAACCCCAGTGTGAAGCCAAAAGACCACTGACCATAGATGTCTAGAATGCAAAATTCACTCAGTTGGTTTACACATAAAAGGCGAGGATAATTAGAGGAAAAATGTAATTCATCATACGTTTGATAATCAGTTTGATTTGGTCTCCTATCAGCACCAGGGCATTCAAATAACCCCCCTACTATTAGCACCCCACTCTCCCTCACACCAGTGGTCTGTTTTACCCTCTCTTTGTTCCCATACAACACATTATCATTATTGTAGCTAATTGCACGCTTCGCCTTGAAGTTGTGCTGGAGACTCGTGATCCGGGGTTGAAACGTGGACAGGGATCCAGTCTTCTCCACAGCTTGCCGTACACTGCTAATTGCCATTAGTGTGGGATCAGGCGCACTCCTTGCTGTGGCCAGCCGGACGTCAGTGGTTAAAAAAAAAAGCAAGGGTTGAGGTGGGGGCGGGGGGAACCATGGCACGAGGGCGGTAAGACGTGGGAGGGATGGAGAGCCGAGGGTGGCATAACTTAGGTGGGATGGCTAGAGCAGATTGGGGAGGGATAGGATAGCGGTCGGGGGTAAGCGAGGGGGGATGGAACCGGTGTTAGATGTAGGTCGGCAGGAGTGGAGTACCCTAAAGATTACAGTTGGTTAGCGCGACCCCTCTCTGACAGAATCTGAGCCCTAACTCCCAGCAGAGGCGGAACCTTGCATTTCGGGGGACCCAGCTATTAGTGAGGCTAATAAAGCCCGAGCACAAAGTTTTGGTGACTGTCCTGCTACAGGTCCAAAAAGGCCATCCTGTTGTTAATACAGTCCTAAATGACAAAAGAGAGCCTTTAAATTACTCTTAATGAGACAGAGCATCTGTGCTGCCATATAAAAGAGATCTACAGCCCTTTTAAACCTATCCTAATAACTGTGTTTATATGAGCGTATCCTTTTATTATCTTTGTTTATTAAAGTCAGCATAATACGAGAGACGGTTTCTTCTAACTCGACAAAAAATGTCTCTGATAGTTTCTTAATTCAGTTGGGAACATTAGTTTTACACCACAGTATCAACTTCCAACTTCAAAATGAGTCACAGCTCCTGATGGGCTTGTAGCAAAGGAAATGGAATCACAGACGTAACTAGTGACAAAGCCTCTATCACCTCATATATAAGATCTGATTCCATCTGTAAGAACTTTGGGCCTAGCCTAGAAAAATAATAAATATCCGTCTCCTCATAGCTGGCACTGTTTCGTTCAAAAGGTGGTTTCAAGACCAAACAAAGGAAATGGTGTCATTAATGATATATATTATGAACTAGGGCCTCTTAGAACCGTTTCCCTACAAATGCATGGATAGGGGTTGATCTCTAGCCTAACAAAGGATCTCTAAAATATGAAGTGAAAAGCTACCCAAGATGAAGCTGGTTGAAGAAACACACGAGGAAGAGCCTATTTCCACAACACAAACAGATTTCCTGGCCTTTAGCAGTCTCTTACTGGGATACTTTGAGACATATCCATCAAAACACAGCTGTATTCATTCATATTTCATACCTTCTCCTTCTCCCAGTGCTTTAACACTGTTCCTTGATCAAAGGAGAGAAGTCGGATCACAACAGGAAGGTTCCCTGCCAGCCAAGAAGGAGAAGGGAAGGCCAATTCGTTCTTCTAATGTACATGCTACCATATAGGATAGACTTCAACTTCACTGCGGGATAAATACAAAAAAATAATAATTAGCGTTGTAATGGAACACTTTAGTAAATTTATTTCTTGTGTTCCTTGGCATTTATACTTTTATCATGTGATATCTGTGTGTCTTCCACTGTGTCACAAAGTGCATGAACAATATTTCGAAAGAACACAAAATTTGCGTCTTTGCAGAGTTAGATTTGATTGATGTTAGATTTTCTATGATTTACACTAATACAGTTTCTGCAACTTAACTGATGGAATTGCTGAAGGGTTGACGGCCAGAATCACACGCTAAACACACAGCTCAAGAGTGTCACCATGTGGCCACATGGGGACATGGCACAACAGTAGAGCGACGTGAACCAATGCTTTACTTCCCCACTGTAAGAGCAGTCATTTCCCATTTCTTCTGCTCTCTTTACTCTGTCTCGGTTATTTATCGGCCAATTAATTTCCATGTCAACTGCTTTACATTAAGTCTCCGTCTCCCCATCACCTCCACCAAATATCAGTTCCAAGACATTGTACTTCCAAAGAGCCTTTTCACTAAGGCTTGGGAAAAAAGGGTTTGAAGACCTCCCTGACATTTAGACTCTCTCTGAAGATGACTTTGCCTTCTACTATAGCCTGCGGGAACATAGTAAGACCCACACTAAACTTCAATTGATATGCAGTGCCTCATTCCTCTAGGGTAAATTATCATTCTGTTCATAATAAGAGCCACAACAAGCACCTGGAAAATGACTTTATTATACACTGCGCTTCAATAAAAGTTACCTATGACCCACTGGAAACGCACACATGGCGTAGCCAGCGTAATGTTGATGAAATGAAAACTATATTATGCATATGATGGAATGCTTATTTTGATGGTGGGCTGAGTGAGGATGCACATCTGCTTGGATGCTCTTGATTGGCAGGTGTGTTAATGCAGTGCCGTAGCCTTGAACGCCACTACTTTGAGACTTCCCTTTTTCCTGAAGTCATTATCCAAATATGTTCTGTTTTTTAAGCAAATGAATGGCACAAAAATCAAAGTATCAAAAATGTATTGCCCTTCATAATGGAATTCCCTTAGAGCAAGGACACGTAACAATGGGCCATTCTGGGCTTCCTGTCCTTTCCCTCTCTATATGCCAATGGATGTGACCTCCACAGCTTTAACAATGGGGGATCTAGAAACATAAGCGCTTGGCTTGGCTCCACAGCTGCGACGTGCACACGGATGCTTTCATGTGCGTTGTTATATTTAAGGGTGACATCGTAGCCTGTCGGCCCCTACTATTGTCTTCACCGTGATTATTTTTCTACTGTTGTTTAGCCCCAGTTGTGGCTCTTTGATGAAAAGGTCGCCACTCAATTGGAAAACAGTCATTAAAATGCGGTGGGTACTATTCACCAGTGTGCATGGGGGAACCAACTCAACTGAGCTGGTTAATCAAAAGTTAATTATATAATTTTCATGCAGATGAGGGAAACATTCAAATGAATCCCAACTCTACAATCATTACAAAAAATAAATAAATAAATAATTCTAAAATGCTATAAAATGTTCAGGGACCAGGAGGCTGTAAACAATATGAAGTTTAATTTGAGGTAAACAAAGTGAATATCCACCAGGGGGTCTGGGAAGGAGAAAGTGAGGTTAAATCAAATTTGGAAACATAGATACCAGCAGGTTTTGTTGTCCTGATATACGTGCAATTAGGCAGGTCCTTGATGAGGACACTGGGAAAGAGAAAGTTGAGTTTCGCAGCAAGTGCTTTGGGATTTTTTAAAAGGGAATTTATGGGTTTTCATGTGTTATCGGTAAACATTAATTATTCTCAAATTGAATTAAAACCATATTTCAGAAAATAATATAAAAGCATAATTAACTTTTATGAGGATGTTCGAAATTGCTGAAAGGTAAGGATAAACTCAATACAATGAGGTCTATAGTGGATTTCAGAGAGAGAAGAGGAGCCCCGGACAACATTCCTTTCAATAACTTTGTCAAAGAATGTATATGGTACTTTTCAGAAAGTCTCTCGCCATCAAAGGAAACGACTGAGTTATGCAAATCACAACCATGAATATTAAATCAACGAGGTGAAAATGAACGAGCATTGTTCTGGAAGTGCAACGGAATGTGGTTTTAATTTTTTCTTTAATTCTATGTGCTTTTATAATGTTCACCTTTTCCCAGTAGTACTAGCGGGTTTTGGGTTCAGTGGTGTGCATTACAACCAGGCTCTAACAATGCGCGGCCTCCCCGGTGTCAGCACAGTTCATGAATCCTGGCCCCTTATGCACCAGGCGATTAGTATGGTGCTCCGTCTGTGGGGCTTTGCCAGAAAATGAGTTCTCTTTAAAACATATGCCCCCTGCTGATTCCTTTCCTTTCCTGATATGAAATTCCAATTTTTATAATGAACACCAATTTCCTGCATGGAGAGGGGGGAAAAAAGTTATGCAGTTTTGTTGCCGGGTTTTGTTTTGGATGAGTGCGGATATCCTAAATTAGAGTAAAGCTGCTGTTGTAGACTTTGTATGTAGCTAAAACATTTCAATTGTGTTGTTTATACTGGGGCTAATCAAGAGTCAGGTATACGAGCAGATCGAGATCAGATGGTGTCATTTTCCACATGGCATTTGCACTTGACTGCTGTGGCAGAAAATGGAATTACCAAAAGTGAAGCAAATTTAATTAACTCATTGATTTCTAATAAATTGGCTTAATCACCAGCTGTTGTCATGCTAAGATTGTTGTGTCACAAGTTTGTCATGCTTGTCGGTCGTGGCTGCTTTATAAAGACAACTGAATCTATTCAAAGGCTTTTAAAAGGGCATTTTATACTATTAATATTTTATTATATCATTATGGTTGGACTGACTGGAAGGAAAAAGGCATCACTCTTCCCATAAGCAAATTAAAAAAAATCTGATTTGAAAACTTTATTACAATATAACACAGATATCAATGTAACATACAGGAATATCGACATCTCTGTGATGAATACATAAAAATATGAAGTCAGTTTTCATCATATCAGAGTCTGTTAGTTTTGTGCTCTTTTTATTCAAAGGGAAACCTTTTCTTTCGGTTGAAATGACTGGAATCGTCATTAATCTAAAGAGATTAAAATTAAGTTAGCAGTTTGATCCACATCTTTAAATATTTCATTTAACACACAGTGATGCAAGCAGCTAAATAAGATGGGACAGATTGCATTCACAGGCATCCAAACCGGCACAATTACACATATTCAATCATGCAAAAAGAAACAGATAAAAGCAGTCATTGGGCAGTTTGTATATTGTCACAAACTGCTTTGGAACACAGTGGCACACGCAGCTATAGCCCACATTAATATTGTACAATTGAAGTAGACACTGGTCATAAAATATGTATAACAAGCACTTACTACATTGTATGGTCTGAGCCTCTCCTGGGTTTGGGCACTTGTCTCGTCAGGAAGAGACACCACACCTCCTGTACCCATCATCTAAGTACAATAAAATGGACATTTCCAGGAGCCATTATTAAATTAGAAGGCCTCCGAATAAAAAGAACGCCCATTTTGACCTTATATACACACGTCGCTTTATTCACTCAAGATAGCGAGCAAGTTTACATTTATTTCCAACATTACTACATAGCCTAAAAAATGTTAACAATTAAAATACTTACTCGTATGGTTGCCTCCAGCTCTCCCACGCTTCTCTTCCCGCCCGGTAACCAGCCGTAGGACCAGTGCTGGGACAGAGTGACCTGAAGCACCAACGCCAACAACAACACCTGCACCATCACTCTGCTGCTGTTACTAGCCTCCATTATCTCTGCGGAGGGACACAAAACTTATAATGAACGGGTAAAGTCACTGCCTCCCCATTTACGGCTCATAGACTACATCTTATTAAATCACAAACATTTCCTAAACAAAAGTATTTAACAAAGAGGGTAATTCCAACTTAATGACCACTGAAGAAACAGGCGCGAAGTCACTCACCTCTGTGTTTGCCTTGTTAGCATGTCGCGCATTAGCCAGAGGGGGTTTTATAGGTGTTGTAAGAGGCAGCTGTCGGGATTATAATCCCCTCTCTGCAGATGTGACACATTCACCGACTAATGGGACACAAAATACAACTAATGGAGCTGCCTAAGTGCTCAGATATGCTGACATCACCGTGGGTGTTCAAACAGCATTAAATATAAAATATATCTGTTTGTAGGCTATTGAACGCATCCTTATAGAGGCACACAAAGGGACAACAAGATGTAATATGACATTTCTGTCCATCTATAATTTATTTGACTCGGTTTTTAGCAACAAATAGCAATACAGATCCATACACAGCCAAAGAGCAGAAACAATTGGAAGGATGACTGTGATGCATCAAACGTCAGCTCAGAGGCCATAATAATTAGCTGTTTTTACTTTAAGCAACTAATTCATGTATTTAATTGTTACTTTGGTGCAACAATTAGCCAACATAAAAAATAATGAACAATCTAAAAAGTCCTTTAAGTAAAAATGCGAGCCAAAGCCTTGGAAATAATATATAGGCTATTGTTTACATTGCAGAAAAAGTTTAACTTAGTTACTACATAGTTAGAAGTTCTGAATATTTTTGGGTATGTCTCATAATACAACCCTAAACATTATTTTCTTATTTAGCATTTCTTCACAATTTAATTTTCTACCAGGAAATATTTGACTTTATTTTTTTTCCCAATATTTTGCTAAAACTAAAAATCTATTAGCCTATATCTTGTTTTACTATGATGCAAATAAAATGCAATGCAAAAAACAAACAATAATTCTTAAACATGTTTACTTTTACTGCCTATAATAAATATAAACACATTGCGTCCTTCACTTGTAAAAATGTCACTTGGTGACAAGTTTCTATGATTAGAACTGTCTTTCTAATCAACATGGCACTGCAGTCACAGACAGGATTGTGTGTGTAAAATAATGTATACAAAAGTTCTTTACTGCAAAACCTTAATTTCACTGATACTTCTGGCTTCACATATAAATTAATTTCTGCCTGTTTCTGTCCATTTTCAGTTTGCAGCATCAGGCACCAAACTGGTAAGTAATATTGCCAAAGGCAAAAAGGAAACTTGGTGAAGTTGAATAAAATTGCAACAGGCAGTGGCTGTTAAGTTATTCATAGACAGAAGTGAGGTCATTTGCAGTGTGTCTAATGGAATAATGTGTTTCAAAGGTTTCTTGTTTATGAGAGCAGTGGTAAATTAAACCAAAGGCATTGTGGTCATTCCAAAGAATCATAATTATACTGTAATATTAGAAGTGTTTCATTTAAATAAAATGATATAATACCATACTACTTTATAATTTACACAAAGAAAGATCAAGTTATTATATTTAATGGATTCACCTATAATGCTGCAATTATGCAACATAGACTACCATTTTAAATATATTATTCCAACTAACCCATTACAGTAAATAAACAGTTGTAACAACTGCTGTAATTTACAGTGTACAACCTACATTTCCAGTGGCACACATTTTCAAATATATTACAGTATATTACAACACATGGCATATTGGCAGTCGGGTGTAAAAAGAGCTTTCTTTACAAAAAAACATTCAGAAAAATTGCATAATTTAAAATTGGTACATTGAACAGTATCAACAGATATTATTTAAAATTGGCGTAGTCTGAGAAAATGTCAACAAAATCCTGCACCACTCTGTAGCAGAAGTCATACTGTTCCTGGAAGAACCACAGAGAATAGCAAGTGATTAGCATGTGGAAATCCCAATCTATAGTCAGTTGACATGATAATATGTTGCACCTACCACAGTCTGAACCATGTGTGGCCTCTGCATCCGTAAACTTTTGACTGTCTGAAAAACATCGAGGAGTCCTTCAGCTTTCACTCTCTCAAGAATGTTACTGAGGGCAATAAAGGTACCAGTCCGACCTGCACCGGCACTGCAAACCCAAGGACAAAACCATAAGCAAACACATCCCATAATGCCCACTGCAAGGACTTGGGAAAACTTTCAGAGTTGTTCCAGAATTGCAATTGACAAGGCACTATGGACACTTGTGCAGTGGAGAAGTAAGAGAAAAATGTATGAAGATAGTTTAAAATTACAACAAGGTAATTTTTGTTACTATTTTTTTTTGTTTCAAACAACAGTGCAACTTTATTTGTAATCTTAGTAGCACATCTTTTTTTTCTATTTGAAGGGAAAAGTTTATTAGCGAAAAGGTGACCTTAGTGTAATAGCCTTAATAATTATCCTCACTTAAAGAGAGACTAATCCAAATGCTAACACTAATCAGTTTGGTGGCTCAATTTTCGACTGAGTCAATGTTTACAATGATGGCAGAGTGGAAAAGAGAGAGACAGATGGAGAGTGAATGCAGGCAATATACAATTTGGAATAGAAGTGTAGAGAGACGTTAGGGATTGCAACGGGTTAGCCCCATTCCCAAGAGGAAGAGAAAAAGCTTTAAAAAGCCCTCTTAGACAAGTGGTGATGAAGGAATAGAAGAGAGTGATGACACCATTTCCTGTCGTTAGCTCATTTTATCAGATTAATCATAGTGGGAGTCAGAGGAGATTTCACTTTGAGAGGTTTTAATTGACTGTGAATCAGTGGATTGGATCAATCCCACAGGGACATGCTGCTTTAGAATCACTTCACCTGAAGCTAGGTTCTGATCAAAGCTTTCACTGCTAAGTCTTTATAAGGGATCACATAAGTGGTTTAGGCAGAGAACACCGGGCCTACGGAGGCAAAATGTCCAATTTATTGTTACAGACATTGTAGGAAACAGAAATAGATAGATAAAATTGTAATCCCTTCGAATATTATTCAGGATTTGTAATGATCGGGTAATATCAGTGACTATTAGTTCTGTTTTAGTGCCTGTTTAGACTGAATATGTAGGATATATATTTAAGATTTTTTCATACTTAGCTGCTGCCGAATTGTTAAAATGAAGTTCCTCACCTGCAGTGCACAATTATGGGATGGTTTCCAGACTGCTGCTGCTGCCTCTGCACAGCAGCAATAATGTCAATCATTCCTCTTCCTTCTGCTGGTATTCCGATCTCAGGCCATCCATGGAAGTGAAAGTGTCGAACGTGTTGGGACTGCTTCTCCTGGCATGACGGAGATTTTAGACAGTTATATCCATGTAGTTTAACATCACTGTCATAATATTGTCAAGTGTCAATAACTTAATCAATTATGAGAGCAAGAGATAAACAGGAAGAATTAGCTCATTGTTTTATTCACTTTATTTATATGCTCTTTATTAACTAGAAAGCCATACGCACCATTTTGTATGTGACCACCAAGTCTTTAAGGGAGAATGTGTCACAAAGTGTATCTGCAGTCAGCTCCACAGTGTAATCTCCAAATACCACACTGCCCTCTGATGGCCAATACTGGAAACACTTTTCCTTGTTTAACAAAAGTCAAATGGAAAAGCAATCAGGCTCCATTTTGACTGATTAATACCTCATTTCAGTTCCCATCAATCCAGCGTGTTCCACAAATAATTAAAAGCTAACATGCGATCGAATGCTGAAACCATAAATAAACAATAAAATGGTTCCACTTTTCAGCAAGTTCTTTTTACAAGAGCACCATGGTGTACTGTACCATACCTGCTCTCGCTCCTTGAGTTCGGTGAGCATAACGATTGAATGACACCTCCACTCCCACACCATCCTCCAGAAGTCCTCCACTGTGTGAGACAGGGGGCCCTGGGTCGCGATAAAATAGTCCTTCTGCCTGTAGCCCTGGAGGGCAGAGCAACCATGTAAACAACAACTTGAGAGCGCAGCAAACATCATATTTTGCATTGTTTGTGAAGGAAACAATGAGCTTTATTTATACTTCTATGGGAAATCTATACACTGGGTCGTAAGGGAGTGCTTACATCAATAAAGGAGGCATTGATGTAGTCAGTGAACTCCTGTCCTCTTTTTACTGAGAGTATTACTCGGTTGAAATCATCTGGAAAGAAAAAAAAAAGAAGGGGGTAAAAAACTTTCCACAAGTGATTCCTAATAAAATGAATGTTCAAACTTTAGCTGTGTTATTGAGGCAGCACCCGCCAGCTCTCATATCAGGTTGCGCTGTAAAAAGTTGCTTTCTTTTCCCACTTTACTCGCAACTTTAAAGTCAAAATACAAGCTCTGTTTAAATGTCATTGATCACACAGACATGGATCGACTAGCAGGAAATCTATGTATGGCAACCACAAAATCACACACGGAGCGGGGCTTTGATGTTGCTTGGATGTGATGTATAATGAAACCGGTCTGAGTGGTGGAGTACTCCTTACACGGGATGATCTGAAGCACACGGTTCTTCTTCATGTTGGCAGGAAGGTTGCCGGTTCTCATGTTCTCCTTCATTATGCGTACATTGGTCAGCTTCTAATGGGTGAATATAGAAGAAGATTGCAAGCCAACTGACAAGATCAAAAAGGATTGGAAAAGTTTCCAAGTGAGTAAATGCAAATAAATGAGTTAGAGCTGGGGATGCCAATATTTCACTTTGACATTTAGCTGGACAATGAGTAAACATTTTTTGTTTGTAAACAAGATAAGAGGAAGCACAGGGGAATCATGTAAATCAGAAAATTCCTTTTGCTTGAAAAATACAGTTGAGTCTGTAAATTTTATGTTGCAAATGGATATAAGTTAAAGTTTTACCTGACATAAAGATTAGTTATTTACTGCCAAGAGCAGCACTGAGGGCATGTTTTCCAAGAAAATATACCAATGTAGGGTGCAGGGTTATGGGGACGATTCCTTACTGACTGAAATATTTGAGAGCAAATTTCTTGTTTCATATTTCGTACCCTGAACTCCTCCTCTAGGCCCAGCCTGTCGTGTGGAGCCCTGGTGTTGTGAAGCCTCTGCAGATGGCCCTCCAGAGAGCACACATCCAGCTCGGTGTCTCCGTACAGGTAGTACTCCAGCAGAGCCTGGTAGATGAAGGAGTACTGCATCTGAGGAGGAAGATAGTGAGCAAGGAGAAAAAAAAGAGAGAAGTTGCCTTAGTCTATCAAATCAAAGCATTTCTCTCTATTTTAGCATCATATCCACAATTGTTTTTCGGCTTGTTTACGCCACGACTCGAGCAGAGGAGTCGAGTTGAGCTGTCAGTCCGAGGTGCAGCAGGTCAGACCGGGTCAACACTTACATCTGTCTGGATGAGTTGACAGCGCTGCTTTCGTATTCTGCTCACAAAGCTGAACACATCCACCCTCTGTTCCATGTGCATCATGTCGATCATGCTGTCAATGACAATGAACGTCCCGGTCCTCCCAACTCCAGCACTGTGGAAACAGACAGAATGCACAAGGTCCTCATGTAAGAACTATCGCAGAGCGGCTACAGAAAAACATGTAGGAGCACTTCAACCTAAAAATTTATTTTGTCTATTGCACGCAATAGAATAAACGATTTACATTTTATTTCCTTCCTTCTTAATAGAGATCTCAACCTTTTTCAACCTTAAGCTGTGGACAGCTCTGAGCATGTGTAGAAGTGCTTCACCTCTGCTGCCATTAAAGGCTTCTATTAGATTTACAAGGGTCATTTGAGCAGACTGTGCCTTTGGGAACACAGAGCAGGGATTCCACAGCGGGGTGTTGAAGCTTCTTCGGTGGGCCCCTTTCAAGAACAACAGTCCCTATCCCTAAGCACTTGTTGCAGCAGTTCCTATACAATCGGCAGCTTTACAGTAACAATGCTAACTGGACAGAGAAACACATGGACATTTATCTCAACGCTATAGAATATAAACATGCTGGTCACAAGGATCTAATTGTGTATAAAATGTGTATCACCAAACCATATCAATTGATGTGTGCAAATCTCATTTAAACTTAAAAAAGTCTTTATTTATAACTGCATATATCTTATACGTTGTTATACTGCTATATTTTACCTGCAGTGCACAACAATAGGCCCAGCATAAGATGGATTGACACTCTTGACCTTCTTGAGGAATTTTAACATGCCGATGGGTGTGAATGGCACCCCGAAGTCTGGCCAGCTGGTGAAGTGGAGCTGAGTGACCAGTCGCGGAGCTCGCAGACCATCACTGCCCTGCTGTGATGCAATAACACACAATCATATACCTGTGCACAGAAGGTGGGCATGATGGGAAAATGTTCAGTGTGACAGATTGGTGCTGGGATGTGGCTTTTCTATCAAGTGTTAAATCAAACTACAACCTGTGGGGAAATTCACCAATGTAGTTCGACTTGTCATGTTGCAATTTATTGAAGTGATTGTTAATCACCAAATGGCTACATGGAGTGTGCTCAGGTGTTGTCTTTATTGTAGTAAATAACTAAATAGATTTAGATAGCTGTCTGTGGGACCTGTACATTGTCTGTTGCAAAAATTTAAAACATTTTCAGCCTAAATATTACATTTTTTTGCTAGGATGTGTATTCATCCAGCTGAACAGTTTACTGCATTAAAAGCTGAATAAGGAAGCACCTACTCTTGAACAGAAAAGTCCCTCTTCGCTCAGAGACAGAATATCTGCACCGGGGCTTCAAACGCAGAGGAGACAAAGTGAATTTCTCAATGTGGTGTCTTTGCTGTGCACCGAGATGTTACTCAAATGAAAAGCAAAAGACTTGAAAACAGATAGTACATACAGAGTATGTACACCCAGAGCCCTTTTGTAAATTGTGAATTATAAATACACTGTCTATTGATAATTTTTATACTGCGCTCTATATACAGGCTGTTTAGAGCCCTTTAATGTGATTCCATACTGCTTTTCATTTATTTATGATGTTTCGCGTCCTATTACAGTTTACTAGAATGTTCCAGTTTCCCCACAGGAGACATTTCTTTTCCACACTAGGTTTGTGTTTCATTTTTAATTACAAAGTGGCTGTTATATGAAGGGATATTTATAACAATTAAAACTACACAAAATAATTACTTTTTTGCAATTGTATCATATTTATTGCATAAATATCTGCTTCCTCTTAAAGTAATTTTTAGTGACATGGTGAAGCCATTAATTGTTCATGCTGTGCTAATTAAAGATGTGTTTAATAAGCTCACAGAACTGTGCAAGTGTGTTTATAGAAAGGCTAAAACAAATCAACAGACTTTACTTACATATTGCACAGAGAATTTTCTAATGGTGTAGTCCACTAGTACAGTGATGTCCTCCATTGCAACTCTGATGCTCCCGTACATCCAGCAGCCTTTCTCTGGCCAGTACTGGTAACATTTTTCCTGCAGGGAATACAAAAATTCAACCTATAACACATACATATTGTATTATTATGCCTGTGACTGTAAATCATGTTTTAGAGTCTAATAACGTGTTTGTGTAGTCTACAAGAATGTGTATCTGCCAAAATGTGAATAGTCCACCATCTAATTCAAAGGCAATCAAAGCGACTTTGTGCTCCTCTGTCAGTCAATAGCATGATTGTGGTGACGTTTCAACTCATTAACTAGGTTCTCGGACTAATTATCATCAAGCCTCTTAGGATCTATCAACAATTATTCTGTCATTGATCCCCAATGCCTCTATTCTTCCATATCAAACCTGCTGTTAAGCTCTCAATTGATCATCCCTTTGAGGCTAAATTTAATGTGATGCTAAGTAATCTGCCGGGTGACACTTTGTATAGATTCTCAGCTGGGAAAGGGGTCAAATAAATTATACTCTTGACTTTGGGTCAGGAGATTACAAAAGGGCTTTGAGTAATTGTGTATTGTAGTCTTATAGCATAGGTTAATTCTTACTGTGGTTTTTGCTCATTAGTGTTATAAAATTGCTGTTAAAGGCAAGAATTTATAGACAAACCTCTTTTCTTTCTTTCAGATTGGTAAGCATTACTATAGTGGCTGTTTTTTGCTCCCAAATCATCCTCCAAAAGTCAGCCAAAGTCTCAGGTTTGGGCCCTGAAAACAGATAAAAACATTAACATACTTAGCAAAAACTTTTTTACCATATAAGACAAGCCACTAAAAAGCTGACGTTACCTTGAGCTGCAATAAATTTATTTTTCTCTTTATAACCCTGTACCGAAAAGAAAATTTTATTAATAACAGAATAACCGTAGAACTCCACATGAGCTTCTTCTTAATACGCACATCTATGTAGGATGCATTAATGTAGTCCGAACACAGGTGCCCATCCAGATGACTCAACAGCACTCTCGAATGGTCATCTGTGAAAGACACAAAGAAAGAAAACTTCAGTAAATAACACTTTGTTTCTTTTCCCACATCCCTTGCCCTTAGATTTAGTGATCAATAAAACTTCCAGCCTTAAAGGTTACAATAATATCATGTGCTGTGGAACAGGGATAATCACTCACATGGTAAAATGTTTGGATATCTGTTTTTCTCTCTGTTGTAGTCTCTGCTTGCCTCCTCAAAGGACCCATGGTGGTAGTAACACGGCAGCGACTATAAAAAAAGACAGAACCCTCGTGAGATTTACACTTTCATATCTGGCAGGCTACTGACATAACATTTTACGACTTCTTTCTGTACTTGTTACAAAGATTCTGCCTTGCGTGGACCGTACTGCAGCTCATGGACAAAAGAAGAAAGAAACCTACATTGAACTCTTCTCTAAAGAGCTTGCCGTCGTCGGCGGAGCGTATCCGGTATTCCTCCTCGAGCGAGTCCAGAGGGATGGGGAAGTACCTCTTGGAAGGCGAGGGCGACCTGGGGAGGAGGACCACTGTCTGCTCTCCTGTGTGTGAAATGAATATATGGCGGTCACAATGCTAACGTCTCCCTAAAGAGAGAATTACAAACCCTCATAGCACCTGCAAAAACATGCAGCATGTTGGCCATTAAGATTTCCTGACAGAAATGATTTCTGGAGTCGTAAACATGGCACACATAGCGGCTCCACCAAACTGTCTCACCTTCAAATTCCATTTATTTATTTTTTTAAACTTGAAAATGAAACTTTATATGGCTCCCTGTGTGCTACGAAAGCTAAGGGTCTACTGAAAGCTTTCCAGCTGTCTTGGAACCTCAAGACCTCATAACATTCACAACTTTCCAACTCTATAAAGAATGTAGATGTCGAAATCAAATAAAAAGGAAATAAAAATTAAAAGCAGGCATTACGTTTTCATGCACTGGTGGTTTACGCTGAGTAAATGCACAATAGTACCTTGTTCCTCAAGAAAGCCATTTGGAATCTTTTTATCCACAGAGGTAACCAGAGCCTTCCTGTGGTTTTTGAACCTACAGAGAGCAGTAGAGTGATTAAAGGGCAAATATCCTAACCATACTCTGTAAAACCAAGCACACAAATCCCAAACACCAATAAGGACCATGTGATTGAGGCAAAGCTGCTCCTCTTCATGTTGTCATCGGTAAAGAACAGAAGGTCTAAGCCGCTCACTCTCTCAATGAGTGTCGTCGGCCTGACCTGACCTCACTGTTTGTTTGCCGTCTTACTTGAGGTGCAGCTGTTTACCCATAAGCCACTGCTGAACGTGTGTTTCCAAACCACCCCCACCCAGTGTCCTGACCCATAACCACACACACACACATGGTAAAAGGTAGGAGGGAGAAAAGACAAAGTAGGAGAAGTGCTAAAAACAACATCGTAGGAGTGTGTGTGTGTTTTTTTACCTTAGGCAGTAGATGGTCAGCAGGACAATAATAATGAGAAGCAGGGATATGATCAGTGTCGAAGGCAGCACATGAGAGCCCTGATGGGTGGGATTTTCTAAAGAGAAGAAAAGATATTAACATAATGTCAAGTTACGCCCGGTTGTCTAAACGTTTGTCAAAGAGGGCCTGATTAAAGAAACATCTGCTCTATTGGTGTTTTGTATCAGTTTAAATTTTAATGGACAACAAAGACCACTGCCATATTAATAAATATTCTATTACATTCTATTAAGTTCATTAGAATTTTGTGTTGAGGCTGGAACATTAAAGAATACAGTTATTAATTATAACCTTGCAAAGTCCCATCTTTAAGGGCTGTGGATAAAACTTGAAATTGTGGATTTTTAAATGTATTAATAGTTTACAGTTACCAATTTGTGCAACACTCACACCACACTAAACGTCCTTAGTGTAACCTTTTCTTTTATTTTAAAACTCTTGATCTTTAACAGTAGAAAACTGTTTAATCACCTAATGGCATATTTTATTGACAGCAGTGGAGAATTCAACTGGGAAATTGGATAATGCTGTTTAGTGTTTACACAGCAAAACAGCTCAAAATAGGAAAAACAAAGTGAAATGCACATGAACTTTGACTATGTATTTATATTGTGAACAATGAGACAAAGATAACTGCGGGTCAAATGCAGAACTCACAGTTAGAAGTTTAAAGAAAAATCTTCACTTTGTTTTTGTGGTAGAGAATTGGATATTGTAGCTTGAAGCTTCACATCAAGCTGCCTAAAGCCAGAGATTTATGTAGAGGGTGGGCCAGTCAGTGGATAAGATATGATCTGTCACATGATATGATCCGACTGTGATTGGCCTCTGGGCTGGGCTTTAGGCATGACATACAGAAACAAGTTGACATTTGATCTTAAACTGATAAATTTGCTTGAGAAAGTAACACTTACCTGTGGTTTGATTCCCATGGGTCGAATGATTCAAGGCTGTAGAGATCGCAATCAGAAACAACACCATGGTCACTGTGAATTAAACAAAAAAAATCAACACTACATCAATAATTGTCAGATATTTGAGCCACAATTATAAATATAATTCATACAAAAGGAGTAAATGCAGCACCTTTAAGAAAATTGTAAGTGTGTTACAGTAATGGGCTGGTGGTTTATGTTGTGTATTCTTTCACAGACACCACAAGGAGGCGCCAAACCACATCAAACAGAAAGCAGTCATAAGCTTGAATGGAGACCCAAGCTTTGAAGAGGCTTGAGAGTGATGTCTTTGTGTCTCACCGCTGAACACTGAACCTCCTTGTGGGAAATCTGCCCACAGTCTTGTTCTGTCAGGCTGACTTGAAAGAACCCCAAAATGTAAACCGTATCAGTGCTCACACATTCACACATCAAACCGGCAACAGAGGCATTATCCCACAGGTGACAGTAACCATATCCCCCGAGGATTTGGGGTTTGAAACTGGGGTTTAGCTCGACGTGGTATGTGTAAGAAGTTGTCTCATTTTGCACTATTGTCTTTGATATGGCACCCTGGTTAGTGACAGGGAAACTGATCGACTTACAGATTCTTTTTAAACAGAAGCACTGTAATGTCACTTTTTTTTTTAGGAAGCATAAGTATACAGGTTATTTTAATGTTGTCATAAAAGCCACTAGATCATATTACAATATTTAAACAGTAGATTCTCATTTTATTTTCTAAACATAGTCTATGCAGGTGGAAGGCATACGTAATTCAAACAGGGCAGAGCTCTTTGAGCATCTTCTTAAAAACAACAGAAGCATTCCCCCACTACAGCAGACCTTAATTGACCCTGACACATTATCCTTACATCGCATGAGCTTAAAAACACCAATTTCTCCACATTCTGTATCTCTTTATTTTATTCACTTCTCTCCAAATAAGAAGGTAAGAAATCACAGAAAGAATTGGGCAAATGTACGTAAATTACTTTAATGGCACAAATGAGAGAAGCCAGTTAAGAGTGTCCTAATTTATCCTCTGTTCTTGGTCCTTTCCTTGTTATGGAGGCCACAAGATGGGATGGGAATGGGATGGAATAATTCATTGTGTCAATTTATTTCTTCTGGAAATGGGTCATCTAGGGGCCTAATTTGTGATGTTTGCGAAAATCTCGCCGCACATAACCCTGGGGGGTTTCATATAAATACATCTTCCAAAGCTTTTGCAGAAAACAGCTACATATTAAAGCTTTAACAATGTACTCAAAACTACATTTACGTCAAAACTTATAAAGTATTATGGGATAATAAATTAGGGTAAGGGCTTTGGTTTTTAATACACCCAGGACTCGGATATGAATGCACACACAAGATGTAATAAAGGTAATATTTTTTGCACTGTAGAGCCAAGACACTTGAAATGATACATTGCTCTCTTGAAACTCCCTAGCTGTTGTATGTTTATCTACACAGATGTTGTAAGAAAACTGCTCCATGCATCATTTAAAGCCACAGAATCACTCATCCTAAATATACACACAGCCTCTTCTCACTTCACATGTATCCGTGCCAGCACATACGTTCTCGGAGCCAAAGGCTGTGTGCTGCATATGTGCCACTCGGCGCTGGAGGAGCCAATTCCCTCCTCCCCAGTGTTAACAAGATGACAGTCGGCACCTGTTTCCCCGCACTACCCCACTGGGCAAGTCGCACTGACACTGCTCTACGCTGCGAGACATACTGCGCGTGTGGGTCAGCGCACAGGCCATGCAGATCTGTCATCCCCACGCCATGCTGAGAAGGAAGGGAACATAAATGATGGAGAAGAGTATAGATATTGAAAGATAAATGGAGACTTGATCAAATATATTTCTGCACTTTTAAAGAAAAATGCTAAATATAAGTGGATGCTGCAGTTCTAACAGATGTCCAATAGAGGGTATAGACCTTTACTTGAGTAAACATTCACCACTTCATCTATTATTCAATGATGTTGAAATGTCACATTTTTAGGCTAAGGGCATTTGAATGGTCGTGTCACTTCCATTCGCTCCTCATTGCATCACCGCTTCTCAGTCATCCTAATGAATAACCATTAAATAACAACAAGGTCATTACTTCTACCTCGTGCACCTGCTTGACACAAATGCGCTCAGTGAATTCAATTACGCTGCTTCACTAGAGATGGCAGTGCGGAGGCGCATTACCCCATTCATGCATGATCCAGTTGGAGTAACCAGAATGGCTCACAACCTTCTGGGTGACGGTAATATTATGTGCACTAATGCCAATTATTCATTATTAATTAGGATTTGAGTTGTGCAGTGACAGCTAAAGATGACAGTGTCTGCGGTCAAAGGGATGAAACCTTTGATTGTCTTGAAACATATTGACTCTGCTGCCACCCTTTTTGCAGCAGAGGAGATGAGGGGTTAGTGATTAATGATGACTGTTAGTTGGATTGAATAACACAGATGTATCTTCATTAATGTTGATAAATGTGCATTGCCATTAGCTTTTGATTTTACAATAAAAGCAACATTACCCCTTTAATGGCTGAGCTATGTCGACATTTGCAGAATGCAAAGGTCACAGTAAACATATGAACATAAATCCATGCCTAACCTCTGGGCAGAAAGCAGATGGTAATACATTCTGGGAAAAATATGTTCATTCATTATTATTCTTGACGTATAATGCAACCATAATATAATGAGCGCCACAATAATGTTAATGTAAGTAAAAATACAACCCTTTTTGAACAAGACCCTTTCTTGCTGACTTTGTACAGTTAAAGCTGCGTACTGCTTTACTTAGATCGGATCAGACGTGACCCCACCTCCACTAAAATGAGGTAACCATCTGCAATACAGTGCCCCATGTAACTCTGTGGGAAACAACTTCAATCAAATGTTCAGTTGGAAGTGTGCTGTGCAACATTTTATCAGCACTGTACTTCTCAGATTTTCAGAAATGAAGGGACTGCATTTGTCAGTTATGAACTAAAAAGTTTTGCTAATATTGATTTAAGAAAGGTTGTTGCAAATTAAGAAATTGGGTATTTTGTAGGACTGCACAATATATTGAATTTCAGGTTGTTCTGCTGACGTGATCCACCAAAGCACAATAAATATCATCATCACCACAATAATAAAATGCATATAAGATCTGTATAGCAAACAAAATTTAAATATATAAATAATGTTTTTTCTAACATTATTTATTGATTTAACAATTGTTTGCTGCTATGGTATTCCTCACTTTAAATCCTTTAATGAGAATCAATTGGAGGACAAGTCTGAATAGGCGCTATTCACCCGCGACCCCTAATGGGACCCAGCGTAAGAAGATGGTATTGTGGCCTTGTCCATGTCAAACTCAGTCAGAAGGAGCCTTTAATGTCAGTGTGTACCAGAGTGATGAGTGGAAGTGAATGTTAGTCCATAGCCCTACATTACTTCAGTCAAAGTTGTAAATCATATTGTTTGACATTTTACATTTATTTTTATTTATTATGAATAAATGTGTGTTTAATATCTCCATGGGGAAATTCATTGTCAGCAGCCACCTCTGGAGTACCAGGAGAAAACACACCTGAGCACGAGGAGAACATGCATACTCCACACATAAAGGCCCTGTCTGGACCTTCTTGCTGTAAGGTCAGCGCTAACAAAACTATATATCACATAATTATTTTTATCTGGATATTTTTTAGACATTTGTTGTCATTTTCTGCAGAATCCACATAGGTTACTATTCTCATAACAATTCTGACTACCGTTAAAGTGTGACAAAATTATTTATAGATTTACACTTTGTGCCAAATTTAATCTTATTTATTCTTTAAAGTTTAATTCCTACAGTTTAGATTTCATCTGTCATCTCATCTTCACATATCTATATACGTAAAATTGGGAGATGATGATTTAGTGGATTTTTTTTTTACTTCACTGAGCAGCCACCAGTTGACTAAAAGTGTGATAATGCTTGATTTAAAATATGCAACATTCATAAATTATTCAGCGTCGGTCCATCAGTGACATTGTGCAGAGGACGTTAATGAATACTGTTTGCTGAAGAAACATTTTGGACTAGAGACAAGAATAATTTTGCAAATGTTTTAGTGTCATCCAAGCATAATAAACAAAGGTCATTTCAGTTTTAGCATTTCAGAACAACAAAACTTTATCTTTAAGATAACTGTGTCCAATCCGTCAGGCAGCCTTAGAGACAACTCCACTCTGGCACAGAATAGATGACATGTGCTGTACACCAGAAAGATGAAAGATTTCTTTCGGGTTTTTCAGAAAGACAAAGAACAAAGCATTAAGCAAAAACAGAATAGCAGAAAGCGCCAGTGCTGGTGCTGCCAAGTGTCAAAGAGAAAGATGGAACGGAAGCACAAACACATGTCAGTAAAGAGTGGCAGTGGAGAGGGGAGCGGGGATGAGAGGCAAAATGAGACGAGGAGGAGGTGTGGAGCTGTAGGAGATGAATGTCGAGATTCTGTTTCAGAGATAACAACCATAATGGGCAACATCCTTGGTACACAGAGCTGGTAACAAGATTAAGCTTCCCTGTCTTGTAAATCACTGCTACATGTAACAAAAATAAATGAAAAACACATCACATATGAGCAATATAGCATTATCTTGTATTTCCTGCTTTCTTAAGGTCAAAAGTATCCATGTGGTGAAATGTTTGGAATTCCAATTAGGACTAAAACACTGTAAATATTAAATTACTCGCCATTAATGGATGCAATTACAATTGATTTCCCCGACATCGATTCGAAACACCATTAACCCGGAGTGTGGTCAGAAGGATTAATACAAGAACTTACACTTCCAAGCAAAGCCAGAGCAATGTGGTATCAGTTGACCTGTCCGTCCATAGCAGCCGTGTAATCCTAGTGGCTTTCCTGGTCGGGGGGCTTATTGGGGGATTCTACCCGCAGTAACACATCCTTTTCGAGGGCACAGCAGTGGTTCATGGAGGGGTTGATGGGAGCTGGTTTCCAGTAGCCGTGGCTGAATCAAAGCGTCTTTGGGTGCTGAAAGAGTCTGATTGATAAAGCAGAGGAGAAATCAACACTATTAATACAAATGTATTATATTTAATGTTTGAATTTGGCTCCCCTTGAACTGCTTGAAAGCACTACAAGATAAGTGGAGTGAGTGGGCGTCTGCTTCTGCGCACAGTCACAGAGAATGACTATGCATTTCATCAGAACTGCATGCTTGTGTGCTTGTATTGAACTGCTGTATTATGCAAAGAGTGTTTATGTGCATTTTCCAATGGGTCTCTACTATATAAAACCAATCTCCACAGCTATTTACAGTTACCACTAAACCAACCCTTAATGTTGTCTCTCCAAACAGCCTTACACATGGGCCAGTATTTACGTGTTCGCACCTAATCTTCATAAATGTCACTTTGAATTTGCATCAACACCTAATATAATAATGTTTAATATGAGTAGTTTATGTGGCCTTCTTGTATAAACAGCCACGAGTCTGTCCACCAAAACGCACTGCTTAGATTAAGTTGTAATCTGCGCTGGTTACACAAAGGCTTCACTGTGGTGTTATTCTATCGACTTCATTGCACCGGGCCCACTCACTCCTACTCTCCCTCAGCCCACAGGTGTGAAACACAAAGCCATATTGTTAACTCTTGGCCACTGCAACGCCACTGAGCAGCAAACGGAGGAGAAGAGGTAAATTAGTCAGTAAACCCA
This sequence comes from Perccottus glenii, assembly GCA_024416835.2. Taxonomy (NCBI): domain Eukaryota; kingdom Metazoa; phylum Chordata; class Actinopteri; order Gobiiformes; family Odontobutidae; genus Perccottus; species Perccottus glenii. Next base: position 17,872,565 of record CM044552.2, on the reverse strand, counting down.
GCTGGATATGGCTTACTATCGGGAGGGAAATTAATAAATAAACATGCAGGGAAACTTGCAGTCACAGTCTGTAAGGCCTGGGGATTTGAAGACATAAAGGTTTGTTTTAGGAAGTTTCATTATAACCTCAAATACAAGGATATATGGTAATATAATATGATGCCAGTTTGTCCTTTTTGTAATTTAGCAGTAGTAAAAAGTCCAATTTGTCCTTCCCAGGAGGGCTAAACAACATGCAGGAATTGAATTCAGTGAATATGAGACAACAATAGCAAGTTGATTTTTGGTATATGCAAGGGCCTTTTATTAAATTGTCCTTGTGTAGCTTTATTCAAAACTACTGTATATTTTATTTTGCACGTATGTTGTGAGATGTTATTGTAATATTGTAGTAAAAAGACTATATGTTGGATTTTCAATCACATAAGTATACACAGAGGAATTCTCAATTGCAAATCATACTTTGTGGAGGTCTACATTCATTCAACTACCTGCCTTATTTTTTTCTCCTTTCTGAAATAAGAGGGACATATATTCAAGCCAAATCAATATTTAGATGCATTCCCCAAAAGGTTTTTATTCGATTTTTACCACAGTTCTGAAACAATCTAATATTTTATCTTCCATAAAACAGTTACTCATCTGCAACACAGTATACAATGTCTGAGGTGGACAACCAGGAAATTACATAACATAAATGTGTTATTTACCAGTTTTAAAGCTAGCTAACATATTATATCTTATCACACCAAAGTTTACAGCTTTCTGCTTGAGTTTAGTGTCGGACCAATGCAAATCTAGCAATCAATTTCCTCTTGGGACTCAACATGTGAATACCTTTTGTCTTGTTAGCCAGTATAACCGAGTAGCCAGTAGGAAAAGTGGTTATTGTTTCAATGCTGACAGGTTGTGTAGACCAACCAGCCAATAGAAATGTCAAATGATAGTAATTCCCCTTATTCTTATATGCTGGCATGTGGGTGCTGAAAAGTCAATGCACTCACTCCCATTGTCTCTGTGAATGTTGTTCATGTACATGATCCAGAAATCACTCAGTTTTAAGTTACTGGGATGTGTTGATCTTTCTTCACAGTTAATATTGTGTATTTAGTAAATAGATTAAAATAACAGATAGTAAATATTACAAAATATATAATGTAGATAATTTCTTTCAGTGTAGAGGGGGTCTTACAGTTTTGTTTTAACAGATCATTCTTGTAACATGCTATTAGGTGAATAGATGAGTTAATACCCAAAACTTCATGCTGTACATTAGTTGTACTGTGGATTAAGTATTTATTCCATTTTAGGGTTGAATGATAGATAAAAGGCATGTTTCAGACTAACCTTATTGAAGCGTGAAACACCATATTGTCATCCTGACAATTTGCATACACTGTTCAGAACATGTCAGACATAAGTCAGAAATAATATTTTGTGATATGATGACTCATGAGTCACTGTCATATTGTTTAATCTACAAAAGCAAGGAGGAAAAATCCATGTTTTGTTTGGGCAAATAAAGATGAATCTTTATCTTATTTCTTCCATGTTCATTCTTATTCCACTGGCATAAAAGGTCGAGCTAAAAACAAGGTTAGACAAAATTAAATGTCACTGCTGAGCTCAGGTGACCTATAACCTGGCCTGCAAACACAAATCCTGTCCTAGAATCTGCCAAAGAGTTGACTCACAGAATTACTGAGCAGGAAATAATCATGTGAGGAAGATGCAGTTTTCATTTCCCAAGAGGGGACTCACATACTGTGCCTGATTTAGGCTAAGTTTAGTAGAGTGGGTTAAGTAAAGTTTAGTTACACAGAAAATGGTGAAAGGTATGAATTATAAATAAGATCGCTAATATGTTATAGCAAGTAATTTTCACGCATGGTTTTAGGTTAGGCTTTTGGAAGGGTAATACGTTATCACTAATGATAAAACAACTAAAATAATAGATATACAAAATGTATGAACCTGCTAAGTTATTCATAGGGTATTTTGCTTGTCTTTATCCTCTTGGGGAGCTTTAATAAAACCATCTTTATCCTTCACACGACTTATTGTTCTTCTTCCAGCCCTGCATACTGCACAGTCTAAAGACGGAGAAGAAGACCGGCATATGATTACTGCAGACACAAGCACTTCCTTTCTGCGGCTCATCCCATTGACTAAAAGAGGAAACATGCAGGTCATTAAATTTTTATGGGGAGTGCAGTCATCACCCAGGACTCTGTGGTTTAATCATTAATTCATACCAAACAGGCGTCACTGAGTACTGTAGCCAAACTCGCTTAACATTTCCTTTCATCTCATAGTAAAGAATTGGCAAAGAATCACGTTTTTGTGAGGATAACTTTATTGTAATTCTCTTTTCCTCACATACCCCACATACTCCCAAAGTTCAAGACATCTAATTTTAGTGATTCCTGACATATAAATCCAACACTGATGGCTTTAACCCCAGGGGTTTACAGGCATTTCTGAGATTATGAATCTCTGTTTTTATATATAAAACACAAAAACTAGGTCTTTACTGAGATGAGCTGCATGCAGTTCATTTACAATCCCATATACTGAGAGCTTTTTAAAAGTAAGGCTTTGGAAAATAATGTTTACATGAAAAAACACAACAACTCTGTATAGAGCATATTAAATGTTGACTGAAATGGTTGTATTCTGGTATGTATTATTGGGTTTGCCTCCGTTAATATGAGAGGTTAAGTATAGTCATCCTCTGCATTAAATGTGAAGACAGTGAAAATGACACTTCTGGGCCATTGTGTAGGTGAATCTAGGGACAAATATGATTCTCAACTTAACTTGAGAGTAATGAGCAAGACCCTGTTCTAGTATGTTTCTTTCTGACACATTGTGTTTATTCAGGAATGTGAAGGTGGCATGATAAACTAAACTTATTAGAAAGTTATTGACAATTCAATATATTACAAAAAAGTAAGGTGAGTTAGTTATAACAAGAAAACAATGAGACATGACAAACAGCCCTTCCTTACTCATCTTAAAACTCTTTTGCCTAGTTACATGTGTGTCAGCACATGTCTGTACCTGCTACAACATAACTGATGATAATAATAATAATAATGATGATAATGATGATGATGATATGACTCTCGCAGAAACAGCAGCAATAAAGTGAATCACGTTGACACTTCTTGCCGTGGCTTTGACGTGTTCCACACTTTACGCAAAATCAATAAAACGCCCAGTATATAAAGTTCTCTTTAGCGGTGCCTGTGACTTCCATTAAGGTGCTGCATACAAATGACAAACACTAATGAATTAAAGAGCCCTATTCCCATTGGAAAGTCATAGCTGTGGGATTCATCCTTGTCAAAAAAATGCCTTAATATAGCTCCTAGTGTATTCCCAGTGTGATTAAATGTAGGTTGTGTTATCCCATATTAAAACTAGTTCACAAATGAGGCACTAATTCTAAAATGAACCTTCGTTTAATCATTAAAGAGGTGATGGGAAATGAGCATTTTTTATTTATATGCAGACAGATGAAGATTACCTTTGGCTACATGCTGACTAATAGGTTTACTACTATACAGTTGCAGGCCTGCGTGCACTTCATGTACCTCGCCCCCTTGCGTTTTTAGTCTAGACCAGGCTGGATGCAACAAACGCTCCTTATTTCTTCGCCCACAGAGAACATGCCTGGCATTAAAATGTTCAAATAAACGTTTATCCACTCTACACAGCCCGTCATTGTGTAGTCACTCTTTTATTAGTACCCAGGGTGAAAAGAGACATCACATGGTCTTTATTGGTGGTTGAAGGGCGTAAGGATGTGCTCTACTAACCCATATTTACACCAGTAGCCTACATGTTGTTGACTATGTAAAGGAATGACAGCGGAGGAAAGACACCTTAACCAGCTTAATTTATGGATAAAAAGCAACGTTTGAAAGCAACAAAAGCGAGACAACAAATAAAGGTTTATATTAAGCTAGGTGTATAGCTAAAATGGAGGAGTAGCTGTTCGTTTAAGGAGAAGATACAAACGCGAGTGCGGCATTGAACGCCTCTTACCGTGCTACAGTGATGACCTCGCCTAGCATTAAGCCCAAGATACCGGTGTAGCTTTAGCGTCGTGGATAAGAAGGAAGGGGAAAAAAATGAAAAACAAGACAAGTTGTCAAACGGTGAGTCCGGTATGCGTCAGTTTGTGCTCCCCACGGTTCACGTTTCTCGGTAAATCTCAGAGGATGTGTTTTGCGCGCTTTGCCTCTGTATCTGCCTGAGCGGAGCCGTGTTATGGCAGCCCAAAGTGGAGGCTGCGGAGACGGACCCTCCCCCCGGGGCGGCCAGCTGGATCAGGTGGACTCAGCAGCATCCCTCACATTCCTTCATAGCCCAACGGACACATTATAAAGGGCAGGTCACTGTAAGAAGGGATAGAGTGATTTTATTCTTTTGTGTATGTTTTATCTCCCCTGGCAGCTTCTTTCCACGTCTGACATTTTCGGATGTGACGTGTTCAATAAGACTTTAATTCGTTGACATTGGTTTTCCTCATGGGGTTTTATTATGAATACAGACTGACCTTAAAGTATCCCTTTCTCAAAGATTATCCCTACGGTATCAACACGTTCAAATATCTTTTATTTTCCTTTGGCAGTCCTTTTTTACCTTGTGATGCTTTTAAAATGTATTTCAAAATGAAACACAAACAGAAAATACTTATACCCCTCGGGACAAAAGGGCAACCAAGGCTTTTACCTTGTTTGAACCCCAAAAATAGAGCCATCTGCTGGCAAAAATGAAACGTTTCCTTCACAATTATATGAGGAGCTATTATGGGATGGTAATAGGTATGGTACGGTTTGGTCAGTGCAGCACAGATAAGTGCAGTTAGAGTTATTTAAAAGTGCACAAGGACTGCCATTTAAACATGTTTCCTGGGGATAAAAATATCAAATGAGGAGGAAAAAAGAACTGCGGACAGATTTATAAAAGGGAAGTGGTTAAAAGCCTCTCTCTTCTGAGAAATAACACACATACATATTTAAAAGTTTGCCCTATTGCACAGGCCACAGAAAAATAGTGCCTCTTGTTGTCATGGGACATTTTAAGACAGCTTTTTACAGTTGTGCTCATACCATATACAAGAATTTGTGAATTTTTAGCCATTGTTCAGAGAATATAAATGATAACAAATAAACCTTTTTCACTTATAGTTAGTGGTTGGATAAAGCCAATAATTGTCAAACAATTGTGTTTCCTTTTTTTAAATCACAATGACAACAGAAACTACCCAAATGACCCCAATCAAAAGTTTACATACCTGGTGATTTTGGCTGCTAAAGGTAACCATCCTCACCTGTGATCTGTTTGCTTGTAATCAGTAAAAAAGGTCAGTGATTGTCCTGACAGACCCTTGCATCTTCCATCCAGTGCTGTGACGTTTCTGTATTCTGAGTCATGGAGAAAGGATCTGCGGGAAAAGGAAATTGAACTGTATAAAACAGGAAAGAGATATTAAAAGATATTCAAGGAATTGAGAATGCTAATCAGCAGGTTCAAACTGGTCAGGTAAACCACCAAAAATTACAGCTACAACTGTGAAGAAAATAGTTCAGGATGCAATGAAAAACCCACAAATAACTTCTGCTGAAATTCAAGACTCTCTGAAAAAAGTTGTGTGGCAGTTACAAGATGCACAATAAGGAGACACTTGAAGAAAAATGGGCTGCATGGTCGAGAAAGCCATTACTACACAAATGCCACAAAGCACTTACAATACACCAAACAGCACAGAAACAAGCCTCAAAACTTCTGGAATAAAGTCATTTGGAGTGAGACCAAAATTTAACTTTTTAGCCATAAACATATACGTTACATTTGGAGAGAAATCAACAAGGCCTGTGATGTGGTGCACCATTCCCACTGTGAAACATGGAGGTGGATTGTTGACAGGGTCATATGGGTAGTTTCTTTTGTCATTATGATTTAAAAAGAATAAACACAATTGTTTGACAACAAATAGCTTTACCCAACCACTAACTATGAGTGAAAAAAAGTTTTTTGTGTTATCATTCATATGCTCTAAAAATGGCCAAAAATTCACAAACTTTGCCAGGGTATGCACACTTATGAGCACAATTGTATGTTTTGTAAATGAATTGAATTTAGTAGATGATTTCCTGGTGTGGTCCACAACTGCTTGTACCCATAAAGCGTCAACCACATTAATAGATATTGTGACTACTAAGCACAAACATTCACTTACTGCAACTACATTCTTATTCATGGTTATTACAAACATGAAGTCCTTAGGAGAAGGTAAAGGAGATTTACATAAAACTGGGCATTCAAGGATCAGGTACCCCTTAGCAGGATGGTGACCGCCATGCTGCTCCCTCTGCAAACATAAATAAGATACAACAAACTTTTGGAACAAAGAGTTAGAACATTAAGTGTATGTTCACTACAGAATTATTAATGTCAATCTAAAACATTCTTATTTTAACCAGCTTCTTCACTAGACAATGTTTTATCGTTGACTTGGAAACTGACTATTATAGTTATCTGTTGCTACCAACACATTTTGAGCCCACATTATCGCAGTGTTTTATTGGAAAGTTTGTCAGTATGCAATAAACTGTATTATGTTAGTGCTCAATGCCACAGTACGTTTACTGACCTCATACAAGCTCATAAGGGGTCTGACAGGACGTGTTCTTGTTTTCTATACACTTGACTTTGATGAGCAGTAGCACACAGCAGCTGCCACCTGGGGGCAGTGTTGCTCCAAATATATTTGACATCCTACAACGCTGTCACAAGAGACTCCTAGTGTCCCAGGTATGTGACCACAATGACTGGACAAACCATCTCATTTATCTCGTCATATAAGTGAATTATTCTCATTTCACTTACTGATGTCATGATCGTCCCTAATTATATACTTTGTGTGAATGCAGATTCAGCTTTAGATAATTGCAAAAGCTGCTTTAAGCACACCTGCATCCTTATTTTAAGTGATGTATGTTACATTGCTTTATTTAGTCATATGAGTAATTAAGCATCAAATAGTACAGTTTTAGGTGTTTGATATGTACAAAAAAAAGACAATTCAAACATGATTACTTTGTGAAGGTTTGTGAAGAACATTATGTGGATGGACATGGAGGCACTATGCATTAGCTACATATATTTGCCTGTTCAAGGCTGATGAGACCTTTAAGGAAGGGAATGTTTGCACCTGAATATAAAACTGACTCCTGTCCCCAAACAACCCTGAACGCTTCCCAATCTCATCTCTTTATTTTATCTTAGAAAACAAGTAGAGAGGGCAAGGGAAGTTTTCTAATAGGGTTTCAAACAAAATAGTTTTTCTTGAGGCTCACTTTGTCACCAAGGTTGTTTACTTGTCCTTTTACTAATGAGTAATTATGCTTAAGTAAAAAACTTTTGTTCAAGGTGGCAATGTATTATATTTACACATTATATTTTACTAAAAGTTTAAACAAATGGACCAGAAGTTATAATGGTAAATGGTATGCATTTATATAGCACATTTTTGCACCCTTCTCGGGCACCCAAAGCGCTTTAGGCTAAGTTGGAGCAATAGATATAGTTTGCCATTTTCCTGCAAGTCAGTTCCACACAGCTTGTATTTGAAACATCACAAACCTTGCAGCAGTGTCTATATCCTTTTGAAATAGGCCTTGATGACAAGTTGTTGACTAGTGACCGCTGGCAGTGGTACAAATTCTTCTTTCTGTCCTACCTACTGGCTTTAATGCCACAGTGAAAGCAAAATGTTTTATCCCCCATTAACCTTCACAGAGTGGGTATCAGGAGGGGCTTTCAGCTGGAATAAAGCACCAGTGTCAATAGGCAGGTGTGTCGCCACGCTCAGAGGAGACGGCAGGGTACCGTCCTTCATTTCTCCTCCTTCTTTTGGGGTCATTCCTTAGTCGGGCTAAGACAGCGACCACTGATAAAGAAAATGATGAATGGTGAGTGGAGTTTCACAGATTTCACTGCAATTCAATCTATATTTCTGCTGACAGTAAAATGCTGCGTCAGAAGCAATTCCCACTCACACATTTACAGAATTTTTACATATTTGTAAAACGTGTCAAATTAGTGAGAGTGTTAATGCGGCATTGAAAAGAATGTGATTCAATCTAAACTGGTATCTTGTATCTTATGAGGCTATAGGGTCACTCTGCAGCAAAGTACTACATGCAGTGTGATGTCCCAATAGGGATAATAAATGGATAAAAACAAATGTATTTAATCCTATTCATTCAGCTGTTGTGTGTGCAATTTCTCCATTGATGCATGTGAACAGCCAAGAAAATGCAAAATGGCTGTGGTTGTCCAAAGTAGTTGAGCTGTTGTTAGGGACTGTTAGTTAGCCTTCTCATAAATGCTTTTAATTAAAAGGATAATGTCACTGTAACATTCAGTCCACGAAAGTACAGTAAATGTTAATGATAGTATAGCTGGTCTGCCACTGAAAAAGTTAGTGGAAACATTCTGTTTCCATTAACTAATGTCATAATTATGCATATACTGTATCTAAAAATGGTAAAAATGTCTGCTGTCTTTTCTTTTACATTTGTGGGTTTACAGAAAACAGCAACGATAGATAAATCAATTGTAACTGCACAAGTCTAGAAGAGGAGGGACTAGACAGAAGCAAAGGGAAGGCAAACAAACGCAAGTACACCATTTGCACCAAAAAGGTCTCAACTAATCATGATAAATAATTTTTTGTGTCAGTAACTTTAACAACTGTACTGTTGAGTATTTGGAAAGAACTAATAATGTAAGTGAACATTTTGTCTGTATTGCAATATTGGTTACTTAACCACTTCTGTCAAAACCAATACATTTTTTCACCTCAGATTCCCTAAATGTGATCATTCCTCACTCACTGTGGTGGCTGCTTAATTGAGCTGGATGCGTGTCAGGGATTTCACTTTAGACAGGATCATCAGGATTCAGACAAGCACCTGGTCTTTTATGTGGCTGTAGAAGCCTGGCAGGAAAAACGATTACCGGCCTCATTTGTTCTCTATAGACAGTTGTGACCTTTCCAATTGGAACATCCTCTTACGAATATGACAGCTTTTCTATATGGAAAGCAGGACTGATCTTGTATTTAATATGCACAGAAATGCAGTTTTGCCCATGGGGGTAATACAGAGAATGTATATAAAGTACAATCAGTGTGACATTGGCGGGTTACCTTGTCAGTGTAAGTTTACAGAAGTCCCCGTCTAATTAATTCTTCAAAAAGCAAAAGTATTTCAGTTTGAACATTGAAAACGCAACAGTTATGCTGTTGCTGATTTGCGTTCACACAGAATCTCTTCAAAAAAGCCTTTTAGTCAATTTGGATGAACTAATGTGAAAAAGAACTGGCAAATGTTATCTTTAAATACAGAGATATGTTATTAACTACAATTATGGTGCAGAAAAAAACAGCAAATTATTAATGTGGTGTTTTTGCTAAATGAAAAAAGTAAGACATTTACTGCCAGGAAGTATTTTCCTTTAACTTAATGTTACTAGTGAGCAGCTTATTTGATCTTTTTGCATAGTTGTGTTTTGAGGTTTTCTTACTTTGCTGGCTCCAAATCTTTTTGCATGTTGTCATTTTTTGCAGATCAGTTCAGTCCTAACTGCTTTGTCTTTTCATCTTCTCGCCTTGTGTAGTGGTTTGCATTGTGTTTGATGATGGTCAGATGTTGCAATTGGCCTCATTCATGAATGTTTTTGTACCAAGCTTCAAACATTTCCCTCCTAGGAGAATTTCTAAGAGGGGTCTACGTGGGATTCTTGAAGCATTCTCAAACAGCATGATTTATCTAAGCTGCATGCAGAACTACATTGGGGTTATGCATGGTCCAGTCCATCATGTATTATGGTTAATGTCTGAAAAAGGGAAAAGCTTGGATTGATGTGTTTTATTTGGTTAAGCTGCCTTTTGTTTTTTGATTATCCCTTCATTATCGCCTTGGGAAAAGTCATTGTCAGAAGCCACCTCCAGGGGGCGCCCAGGTACCAGAGTCATGTCATATATACACTGTAGATTTAATGAAGTTTCACTTAAAAACTGTGGCAATAAAGAGCTGAATAAAGTTTGTTCTTTTGAGATGTCTGTTCATTTCACTCGCTTTTTGTCATCATGGCTGATAAAATGGATATAGTCACATGATGTCTGGAGTTCTATAGCATGTTCTGATGTTGAAGGGGGAACCCACAAGGAGAACATGCAAATTACCGACCTGGGAGTCAAACTCTGCTCCATTGCTGTGAGGTGAGAGTACCACTGTGCCATAATTGAGTTCCACTTGTATTTTAAAACCTTTTCTGTTGCTGGTGGATAGCTTGAGAAGAAGCTACAGGCTTTATGTGAGGACCATATTTTCTGTAAAGACAAAACAGGGCTGCATGTCACTGTGTCGTTTATCTACGCTAGCCTTAGATGTGTTGAATTCATGTTTTTTCTATTCCCATTTATATGCTCACAAACTACCACACATAACGTTAGGTCAGTGGCCACAGCTTGGGACAGTGAGCTATCACTTGGAACTTTCACTGATTTCTCCAAAGCTTTAAGGATCAATCTGAAGACATCACATTGCATAACCTCTTAACTCCACAGCAGTGACCTGGATTTATTTTATGGTCTGCGATAGCCTTAGTTTATGGAGCAATCTGAGCTCTCTCTTCAGATCAGATCAGATCAGGAGACAAAAAAAAGGAGCCTCAATGCTTTTACTTATTTTATTTAGCATCATAACCTCTGGACATTCCCTATACCAAAATGCCCAGGTACAAGGCATAGACTTTCATATTAGTATGGCAACAAAACAACATGTGATATCAAATTGATCTATTTTACAGCTCTCTCCAAGATGTGTTGTTGGATATATAGATATGGAATATTGATTTATTGTAAGTGTACACACTGTGACACAGACCAATGAGTAATGACAATAAACTAACTCAACACAACCTTTTTCTTCCTTTGTTAAAGCTTTTTCTGGATAAGGTAAGTTAATATGTAATTTTGGTCAACTGTATTTTATAACATTTGACACAATGGACATTTAAATTATAAAGACTAGGTTTTGTCTAGTAGGTCTGCCTTTCTATGTTCATAATGCATACATCTGGGATATGCTCTATATCTTTTTGCAATATAGATAAAAACCCACATATTCACAGTAAAGTATGGTTCAGAAAAACACTGCAAACCACACACAGCCATGTTTACTCAACGTTTGCTAACTTCCACTATCCTTCATGGCTCTGCACCAGCGCTCTTGCTTCAAGGTTTATATCAATGGCCTTTAAAGTCATCTTTATCCGAAGGCTCCTCTGTCTGTCACTGCCTCCATATCTTCAACAGCACTGGTCTAAACTTGGCCTTTGGTAATAATGTCCACGGGCACAACAAGCATCTGTAATGTGTCTGGTGGTCCCTTCAGGGAGTTGGAGAAGGATCTGCTGTCAGTCTGGTGGGGGAAACATCTGTTCCCGTTAAATTACTGTGGCCCTGTAATGCAACTTATCTCCACTGCACTCCATTTTAACGCCTGAGTCCGGTGCCTGTCGACAAGGGGATGAAACAAGATTAGTTAAATGACTAGGAACTAGGAAAGTGGTAAGAGAGAAGGAAGAAGCAGAAGACAGAAAAAGAGGGGGCTGTCTCTTCTCCTGTTGTCTGCTTCTTCACCAATTAGGAACTGGGGACTGTCCTCGAGTGAGACCAAAGAGTGCAATAATCACCCCATCCATCAGCTAACATGTCAGTGTGCGGCCTAAATCCATTACAATACAAACACAGTGAGAGGCCCAAGAGATGAAGACCATCCACAATTAAGCTCTCTTAACTTCTGAGTATTTTCACACACTTACAAGCTTAGACACTCAGCACCTGAATCACATTAATCTCTGTATTTACTGGATGTGTGGATCTTTCTCTTAAACTGATGAAGAAAATGAAATGGCATGCTTCTGAGAATGTGTAATAAGGTTAGCAAATAAGTGTAAAGGTGAATACACACTACCTGCAACATCTGAGCTCACATTCTTGTTCAATAAAATCTCTAACAGCTCCACACACGCACGCACACACACACGCACGCACACACACACACACACACACACACACACACACACACACACACACACACACACACCTCACCGACAGAAACACTCCTCCGACTCACCTGACACATTGAAAAAAATGCTCAAAACCCACCTTTTTCAAATTGCCTATAGCCTCCAATAATGTCTGTCTTATTTATGGATTCTTTGTTATTGTCTTTGATTATTAAACATGTTTGAGTTTATTTTGAAAAGCACTATACAAAACCATGCATTTTTAACAGTGTCACAGTGAGTTTGGTATTTTCACTTTTTTGGGGTACAAGAGAGGAATGTGGTATTATTTAAAAAGATTGTGAATGTTACTGTTATAAGGCAGTATGAGGCTTATGAACACATATGAATGACCTTTGAACATAATCGTGTCACCTTGGTTATTACTGTGCAATAAAACAACACTGAATAGGACCCAGATACTGATGTAGCTGCTGCAAAAAGTATAAGTGGGAAAGACTACCTCATGTTGCTTCGCTTTTCATTAATAGTTGCACTAACTTTGTAAAGTAGAGCTGTGCATTGGGAAGAGTTTTCAGGTGGAATGCATTATATGGTGTTCTCAGCTCCTTTGGAGAGTCTTTCTATTAGGACAAAGGAGCAGCACAGAGTCCAGCTGCTGAAAGTCAATGAACTGGAGCAGCAAATGCAGAAGGTCCCAATGAAGAAGAAGAAGTGGTACAAGACACTCTTCAATCACTCCTATCCTATTTCCTAAAAAATGTGATTAATTAAATGAAGTCTCCATAATACTGTGGGTACAGATTGTTGTAATATTCCTTTTATTCTACAATGCCATCTTTGCTAAAAATGCATTAGTCTGGGCAGAAACTCATGAATGAATGAATAAATAAATAAAGCAGGCTACTTAGGAATCCATTTAGATTGGTATGTAAAAGTATAATTACAGACAAACGCATATAGCAATTAGTCATGTGACAAAGCTAAGATTATGTTCTTCTATCTGGTTTAGTGTGCGATCACTAGGTAATTATTTTATTGATTGAGGTCACTGTTCTATTCTGGCTCTGTTCTAAAATAACCAACACTGGTAGAGAATTGCTTTATAATCAGGAATAATTCAATGGACGTCTTGAATAATAAAACACTAAATGAAAAGTAAAAGTAAACCTTTAACAACATTGCCTGTTACTCACATAAATTAAACAAATAAAAGTAAAAAGTATGTAAAATGATGAATGATGAGGCAATGATGAGGAAATAAACGTGAAAAGAAAACAATGTGTAGATGTCTCATAAACAGTCCTACCCAGATATTGCATTTCATATGTCTGACACTTTCACCCGACAAGAAGAAAAATGAAACAATCATCTTGATATGTGCATCTGTAATAAATGATACACACACAGAAGTGGACATATTTCTATCTGCGGCTGGAGAAAATTCATTATTTGAAAGAGACGGGCCCCAAAAGAATGTATGTTAATCAGTGTAAAAGGAGGCTGCTGTTGCCGTGGTAATGCTCTAAAACCCTGGCATTCGTTCTGTCATGTGTGTCGCCAGAGGATATGTGTCTAAACAGTATGACATATAAACACAAGACTTTAACAGCTGTTACGAATGGCACAGCAGACAGAGCATCACCTTTCACTGAGATGTGTTTACACTTGAGCTTGAGTTTTACAAGGCCTGGGGCTAGAAAACAATTTCATTTGCAACTTTTGAGGTAAAAGATTTCTGGAAAAGCAAATCAACACATAAATCAATCTAACAAGAAGAATTGTGTCTGTTCAATTGTTTTTCAAAAATAAGAACTAAACAAATAAATGAGAATAAAATTGCTTTAAAATAGAGTGATTTCATAAATCAATGTTAAAACCATGCATTATTTTACTCAACAAAAGAGTAAGATAATTGAGCAATACAGGTAAAATAAAAAATAAAAAAACAAGAGTGTATATGTGATTAAAAGGGATTTTATTTATTATTACAATTTTTGTATTTAATTATATGGGTAATCTGCAGGATGTCCATGTCCATTACCTTCTTGTTGTAACTTTGTAACAATAGGCAGCCAATATTTTTGCCTTCCAGAGTGAGCATTCACAAATACTACTGGAACAGTTTATCCCCTGAAACTCAATGAACTTACAATTAAAAACAAGTCAATTCTAAGCCCGTCAAAACCCTTAGAGTCAAAAACACAAATTTGTTGCTGTTTTGATGCATGGTTTTCTCCGGATAAACATTTGTATTCTGTGTTTTTGAGTGTGTGTGTGTGTGTAAAGCCTCCCTTGTGTTAGATGAACGGTCATGACTGGTCAGGTAGGAGTGATTCTGCTAGAAATCGGTTTTAAATACAGTAGAAGGGGTTCCAGACACACTTCACAACAGTAAGAAAATGAATGGGTCTGGCTGACCAGGTTAGTCTTGGCTAGGATTTCCTTAAAAAACGATTGGTAATCTAAAAGGGGCTTTACTGGTTAAATAGAGGTAAAAACTACTACTTCTGCTGAGGCGGCAACACTACCCAGAGTCCTTCGTCTCACTAAAAGCTAGTCGTTTTAATTTACATATGTTAAAATATTACTTGAGTGACTTTGTAACACTTTTTTCTCCAAAATGAACTCAATAATAATTAAGTAAATTATAAGACATGTTTTATCAAATGCAGTAAAAGTGCATTTTTCCATAAAGGCTTCCCAAAAAATGAAAATGTTGCTTTTGGTGCACTCTTTTTGTTTAACTCTTTTTTGCAAATCACAGGGTCCAATGTTATAAACAGTACATGCAAAGTTATGTTGCAGAAGGTGCTCTGTTCAAATGAACGCAATTAAGGCTAATTTGTATAAAGCAGGAAGTACATAGTATATTATTCAAATGTTATAATTGTTTAGGTCTATTTGCCCCCACTTTGCAAAATCAAGCCATGCATGAAAGACAATCTTTTTTCCCTGGCACTAATGGGTTGTCTTCTTAAACTTGATTGTGTAACATGGCTATTTTTGACACTGTTAAAAAACAAAGGCTCAAACTAATTAAATTAATAAAACTGATCACCTAGCCCTGCTTTGTAGGCGACACGTCAAAACTCTCTTTAATAACAAGCACAGAATTATTTTTTGCAAGTCAATTCCCTGTACAAAGTGAGAGTACAGGTGAAAGATGCATGTGTGTGTGTGTGTGTGTGTGTGCTGAGAAGAAGAAGAGCTATCTGGAGGCGAGACGCAGCAGGGGACGTGGCACTTAATGAAGAATATGGGCTTGAGAGAAAAACCTGCTGTGTGTCAAGACAAAGTGAGCAGCACTGACACGACTAAAATAGAACAGGGGCACAAACAAAATAAAGCGATCAGGTGGCTCCATGCTCCAGTGTATGCCCACTAAATATTCACATTCAAGTAGGTGGGAGAAAAGTTTATTATCCTCACATTTTAAACTAATTCCCATTAGCTTATAGGAAAAGGGTGCTGGAGTAGAGCAGCCACCATTGCTACCCACCTGGAAATGCTCCAATTTATTCTTTTGCATGAAGTGCTTTGGTTACTTTCAAAAGGGTTTTAGTAATCTAAACATGTTTGTGTGGGAAGACCTCTCTCATAAAAGGCAGAGCAACAATCAGAATACAATACTGCATTATGTAGAGGTGTTGTATGGCCATAGCTGCTCCGTGCATGTGGCTCACCTGGTGGAATGTCTGCCATATACTGGGGAGACCAGGTTCAGTTTCTGTTTGGATCTTTCGTCCTGTTCGTCTGCTATCAGTCAAGTGGAAAAAAAATAAAATCTACTTAAAAACCAAACAAAGACACAAGCGATAAGAAAGAGCAAGTCTAAGGGGGCGTTCACACTTGCTGTGTTTGGTATGGTTCAAACAGACTCTGGTGTGGTTCCTCTGGTTGGAAAAGAAAAACAAAACAATATTGTCCAACTAAATAAAATGAGAAGTGTCAGGCAACAGGCAAATGACTCATGATGCAGACCACACAAGGAAGATGTTTAACAGGGTTTATTACGAGGCAGAGGTACAAAATCACAATCCAGAACAGTCAAAACAAAGCTGGAGTCAGAAAACCCTAGAAGACTTGACAGGGGAAAACACACAGACTATAAGGGGAAGACTAGCGAGGCACCGGTGGAACACATTAGGGGCAATCCCAGTGGAGGAAAAAAAAAACAACACAAGGGCAGGAAGTCAATCTGAAAAAACGAGACAAGGGTTAGAGACTTAAAAAAAAAAACACAGAAACCAAGATAAAATACATGGACAAACAAACTAAAACAGACCAAGATGGTGGGACATGACAAAAGAGGTTAAATGTGTAGTACTGAGAAGCTATAATAACATGCCTTATTAACATTTGGCCTAACAGCACCATCTAGTGTGTTGCTGCTGAACCGATCTAAATGGATTGTTTTCTGTTTTAGTGTGAACTAATGAAGGGGACTACACATGTGAATATATACCCTAAGATTCTCAAACAAACCACTGAAAAAGCTATGCCGTTTTCTTTTGTTCAGGCTGGTTTTAGGGAGAAGTGTTGAGGTATTGGGGTGCACGTGGCAGAGTGGTTAAAATTGTGCTCACAGCAAACCACAGAAAATACTGCACACGGCAACACTAATTGTCGGCCAATTCCAGTCTTCCTCAAACAAATCCAGAAATAATATAAAACAAAGTGTCTTTAACACTTACCTTATTGTGAGAGTGAATGGTTGTCACTGTCTGTCTAAAACCTTTTAACTCAAATTTCTGAAGTCAAACTCCTTTTCAGCATTTCAAAATTTCACTGTGAATTGACTTCCTGTTGTATGGAAACACAACAAATGACATGACATGACTTCACTGAATAACTATTTGATTTGTATTGAGCTACAGGATGATAATTAATAAAGCTTTTCATTATGCAACAGGGCACATAAAGCTAAGTAGCAGCAGCTATCATCTTTCACCCGGATAGTCTTGCTCTCGATGCGATTATAATCCTCGGCGGCTCATTGCTATGCCTTTCAGTGCATTGAGTGGGAGCTGTGATAAACAACTTTTAATTGCCAATGCCTCAAGTGTGACCAGTGTCACAAAGTTTGCATTTCACATCAGCGTACTGTTTTCATTCTCACCTCACACAACAGATGATGAGAGCTATAGGGAGGCTATTTAAAACACTAATAATATTCTATTCCTGACCTTGATTTTTCTATTGTGCCTGAATGAGTACCTCTCAACTGTCCTTAATGGGTTTTTACAACATAAGACAAGGATCTTTGAATATTCACTACATAATTATTGGTACAGAGCTTAACCATGTTACACATTAGAGCTTTTGTCTCTAAGTTTCTGAGGGACAGTAATGTGCTTCCAGTGCTCCTCCCTCGCACTTCTCTCAAAGTAACGATTCGCCCTCTGTCCCGGACACCAATAATCAATGTCTAATTATTCTCTTAAAGTGAAACAAAATGAATATGCAAAGGACTGAGACACAAGGGCGGGATCTTTCTATTGACTTTTAATCATTCTGATAAAATACAGTTTTGTCCCCATTTCCTTGAGTGAATTAATCAGTCGTTTGAGAAGAGATAAGCAGAGTGTGTCCGACTGGTTTGCTTTCTCGTTGTCTCATTTAAACTCTTGACTCTTGCATTTGTTCATTATAGAGTAAACTTAGACTTAATGCTGATTTTTTGACCTTCCATCTCCTGTCCACACAAAAATCTCACTGTCACAAGCAGATCCAAGGAGAAGGTGCTGACTATGAGGCTTATGTATTACATTTGGAGTAAACAAAGATATAGCATGTGTCAGAGGTGAGAGTTTCTAGAATGAGCAGCATAAACTTACCATAAATGAAAATGATACATATGACATGAATTTCTGCAGGTAATGCATTTGCAACTTTTCTAAAGTCGATCATTCGCACAATTGGAGAAAGAACATTATTTCTATACCTCTGAGCAGTATACCTTCTTCTAACGTCTAACTTCAACACTATAAGGATTTCTGGATATGGGACGAATGTGTGAAAACCCAATTTGAAATGCACCAGCAGCAAAAGCTAGGTCAGAGTTTAGACAGAGTTATAGTAAAGTTGTGCTACATAAGATAAAAAAGTTGGCAGGTAAAATGACCAGCTTCAAATCAGCTGAAAATAGTTGTATTGTGATAACTTACACTTTCTGAAACATTATTTCTTATTTCCTATGCCAATCCAATAACGATTGTTTGCACGTACCTCTCAAATGTGCTAAATTTAGATGCCATTTAAACTCCTGCAGCCTTGATTAAAAAATAGCACCCATCAAATGAAATAATCTGCATTTTTTCTGCTGTGAATTTTGCCCACTCCAGAGAAAATGTCCAATTTCACACATTTATAAGGCACAAAATCAACTTTGCACTCATACTGCTCTGGTAAAAGACACTAACACAGAGTAAATTACTCTTCTTCACTTTTTGTGTGTACTGTCCACAGGCTGTTAAACCTCTGCTTTAGACTATTGATGCAAACTCCACACATTCATTTTTGCATCCCAGAGACTGAAAACTATCTTTTTACTAGCTTATATCTGGTGCATTCTGAATAAATGGTAGATTTAAATAAGTGGCCGCCTTAATTTTAGGCCGAGTGTTTGTTGCATATGTGTTGCAATTTCTTCCAACTGTGCCAAACCCGTGTAAGCGTGCTGTGCTTGAGCATGGTGGGAGTACCTTAAAGTGTCATCTGAGCAACAACCTAACATGGAGTAGAGTCATGGTTTCATTAGAGCAATTTATTAGGTGGTTATTTAGTTTTGTTGATTACCTCCACTGGCATTTGTGCACAGGTTACTGTCATTCACCATTGCCCTGACAAAACGAGACATGCAGACAGTGAAAGCTAATGGCAGAGACAGAGAAAGAACACTCCTCACTGGTTGTGAACTAAACAGATCAGCATGACTATAGTTTCACTCTTAAAAATGTTTGCAGCATCCTCACTGTATAACGTTTCAGCTGGCTTATTCATTTTTTTAAACAAACGGCAACACATTTTTCTTTATTACACACAGTGGCCTATCTAGATACAACAGTGACTATCTAACAAACTGCAGAGCTAAACTCTATGCTTTTGTAAACCTAATGTGTGAGGGGTTTATCTAACACTTTACTGCATGTACACACTGTCTTATACAATCTCATACGGATGTGAAATTTTAACCTCCGCAGTGGCGCGCTTTTGTAAACCGTACTTTTTTAAATTATTCAACACAGTGGCATATTTGTCAGCCAGGATCCCGGTGTTCTGTAGAAGATATTAAATATTGAATAGTTTTCACATCTAATAACACCGCTGGCGTGCTAAACTCCATAAAGTAAGTATCAGTGAATGTGCATGACTCATATGCAGCAAGGAAAAGAATCCCCTGCCTTAGTCACAGGCAGATACGCTGCTCTGTTGGAAAAAAAAAGAAAGTAAGAAAGGTAAACAGTGTGAGAGCTTTCAATTCAAAGTGCCTCCCACTCAGATTCTCAGGATTTCCACGATGTTTTCTGGTGGGAAACAACGAGGCGGTGGTGATAGCAAAACTGTCCTGGTGCTCCATAGTTTAGAGATAGATCCCCTATTGCAACAGAGGGTAACCTATACTGATTCATCGGCACAAAACCATCACTTTAATTGGATGTGACTGGTCATTGTCCCTGAGAGCTATGCCTTTCCCACTCCAGCTTCAGTAGACCTCCTCACAATACAGCAGTTTGGGCATGAGCACACTAATAAGCACACACATCCCCTCAAACAGAAATTGAGGAAAGTCATTAGATAAGACTTAAAATGGATTCATTAAAACCAACCAGTTTGGAGGGGAATATGTTTCAATTAAAATCTTCCACAAAAAGAAGTCGTCCTCGGGACTTTAGTGGTGTTTTCTCTTTATTCTGGGCTAAAGATAACATTGTTCCGGTGCTTGAGCCCCAGTGAATATGCTCAAGGTTGTGGAGCGGTCATTAAGAAACTTGTTGCCTTTTCATCTAATGCCAGTGATAACCCAACCTCAACTTTAACTTTTGTGTATAGTTTTACTTTACTTATCTTGCAGTCCTGCCAGATAACTTTTCTTTTTGTTTAAATTCAAATCCTACTATAATTTGGTAAAATAGACACTTTCTATGTTTTACCTGTATTCATGCATACTTCCTTGTTGAAAAGCACTGTGACCAATGGGTCCAAGAACTCCCTTCTCTGTGAGCATGTGATTGGCCAAGGTTATGTCATGTCTCGAGGTAACTTTTGTTCTGATTGTTACTGTAAATTATTTGGTGAATAAATTTAACAATAATAACAAAACAAGGGACATGATATTGGACAAAAAATACAATCTAAGCATATTGAACCCAATCTTTTTTTCAAATTAAACCAAAGGCTGAAACTTATTCCTAGCCACTTTATAGTGCACTACAAAGCAAGTAAATCATTTTGTAGCAATGGTCGCTATATGTAGCCTGACTCTTGCAGTTTTATCCAATCAGAGCAGTTCCATGTTGTTAACGTTCGTAACGGTAAAACCCTTGCTACATCTTTAAACCTAAAACCTGCCCAGGCCTGTCAGTGCTGCCACCTCATTGGACACAACGAGCCGGAAAAGCCACAAAATACCACAAATACTTGAGCAGTTCAAGATTTTTGTGGGTTTGTAAACTCACAAATCTCTCCAAAATCAATCTGCAGCGCAAGGTTACACTAGATTAGCAGAACTGACAGAATTGCCAGAGATCAATCTTTTTTTTCTGTTTGCGCTCTTAGCTGATATAACAAAAGGCAGTACACTTAATTATAAAATATTTTACTTTTTTTTTCTTCAAGAAAGAAGAACCGGGGAACCTAATCCTAGAAGTCTGATATACAGTACACAGTTAGACACCTGACCACGCCAAAAGTACATTACAAACATTGTATAGACACCGACGTGATTAATGTGTGTAATTTCAGTTTCCAATCTGTTCCCTGTTTTAGTGACATTTCAACTAAAGTGAATGAGTATTTACTTCTTTCTTGTTCAAATGGAGTCCAATAGATCTTGTTCTTTGACATTCTTGGCTGCTGAGATCAACCCATTTTGTACTTGAGACGTGTGATGGATTAGTGGTCGCAACAGACGACTGGAAAACAACCATAATCAATGCAAAGCAGCCACCAAACAGCCCGTCGGCTCAATGGCCAACCATAAAGACACCATAATGAAATCTATTCCGAGGCGTAGACCATAAATACCATAAATTTCTATCACATATTAAAATATAAAATTCATAATATTGGACATGTGCCTTGGCAAAGCAGACATTCATTTATTTGCACCAATGTGAGGCAAAATTATAATTAACGGATAAGTAATAAGTGACCCCTGATGCAAAAACCAGACAAAGCAGCTGAATCATTATCAGAGATCTCAGCCTTAATTTTAAAGATACAGAAGTGTGAAAAATGTAATATTGCTCATGCAAAGAGTAATATAATTGAAAAAGGCAGACGTGTTGCAAAAGTGATTAATTCATGAAAATTACAGAAGATAATGAAATACAAAGAAGAAGAAAAAACACATTATTGGGCTGACAAACGCATGCACAAACATTAACGGAGAACTTTATGTTAAGGGAATTTGATTGAGTAAATAAGATTAAACAAAAGATTCAATAATTATAAAGCACTTATCAGTTAAAGTTCTGGTAGTAATTATGGTCCTTGCATTTAACTGAGTAGATGAAATCAACAGGCACCACACTGAGGATTTCTTCGCCGTGTGTGGAGCAGCCGCGGGAGACAAAGTGAACAGCAATAAAAGGAGATGAGTGAGGGATTTGGTTAAGTCACCCAGGATCACCCCATTATATGAGCTATTCCTCTTTAAACCCTCATCAGCATAGCAGGGATTTCCAGTGCTGCTTCAGCACAACACAACAGTACAGACTTCTCCCAGAACTCAGAACGTATATCTTTACACTGCATCATACACCTGTCACTAAAAGGCTTATGGGAATACAAAAGAGGAAATAACACCAAGCATCAAGGTTAATTTTAAGCAAAAGTTGGTGATGAATTTTTTTTGATAAATTTAAGTGTTCCCTGAATGAGGGATATAACGTTTTATAGTTAGCTTATATTAAACTAATTTTTGACACTCTTAAAACTTAAACAAGGAGTATGCAATTTTTTTTATGCATGTGAGAAAAATAACAGTTCAATCAGCTAATAGCATATTGTAATATGAATTGCTTCCTGAAAAGGGAGCGCTTCTAATGGTCTACATCGCTGGTCTATAAGGAAGTAATAGCTGCCGATAAAACAAAGTGTCAGCAGTGAACACGTCAGATCAAAATTGAAATTCTGTGAGTCAACATATCTGGTTTTGCAATTTTGAAATCAGAACACCTTTTCAGGAGAACTTTTTTTGAATGACATATGGACGCAGATTAAACTACCTCTGTATGCAATTGGATAGACTGTGACATCCAATCAGAATTCAAGGGGCACTATCAAAACACGCAGAATAAACTACCTCTGCCAAAGCAACAGAATTTGGCGTAAAGAACATGAAAGGATCCATCCTGACTTGTCTCAACAGTTCAGGCTGGTGGTGTAATGATGTGGGGGGTATTTTATTGGCACACTTTGGGCCCCTCAGTACCAATGAAGCATCGTTTAAACGCCACAGCCTACCTTACTATTGTTTCTGACCATGTCCCTCCCTTTATGACTACAGTGTACCCATCTTCTGATGCTATTTCCAGCGAGATAATGCACTATGTGACAAAGCTCAAATCATCTCAGACTGGTTTCATGAACATGACAATGAGTTCACTTTACTCAATCAGTCAAACAGTCATCAGAACTCAATCAAATAGAGCACCTTTGTGCTGGATCGGGAGAGTCCCATCATGGATATACAGCCAAAAAATTGGGATGCTATTATATCAATATGGACCAAAATCTCTGAGGAATGTTTCCAACACCTTGTTGAATCTATGCCACAAAGAATTAACACAGTTCTGAAGACAAAACGGTGTGCAACCTGCTACTAGCAAGGTGTACCTAATAAAGTGGCTGGTTAGTATAAAGCCCATCCCATTTTCAATAAACAATTATGATTGGTCAGGTATGAGTGTTTCCATTAGAAAATATCAAAGCAAAAAGGGAACGAAGTGCTGGAAATGATGACTATTAACAAGACAATTTATTTAAGTTTATTTGATAGGGACAATAAATGTTATTATCTTCTTAAAGTAATCCAATGTCATTTTCACAGTGTTTATAGCCATGGCTAATTTGCAACACCTGTTCAAAGAAGGGCTTTTTTCAGTTTAAAAATGAACAGTGAACACAAAAGTCTAATGTACACACACACGGTAAATTGTCCAAAAACAAAAAGAGTGATCTGTATTAAATGTTCAAATTGAAACTGGTGAATGGGTGCTTAGAAACTAGTTGCATTTAGTGAAGAGTAAAAGAAGAGTGTCTAAAAGTCACAGTACCCCCTACCATGGCCCCTTTCACCCTGCAGCTACAATCTGTGCTTTATTGATCACAAGGCTGTCACAGGGATTGCATGGTACGTCATTGTGTTGGTCAAACAGAGCTAGCTGCAAACAACAAAGACTTCTACAAGAAAAATCTCCTCTGTTGCAGCTTTTCCAACTGCAGCCCCGTCTCTTTGAAATTACACTCAAAAACTAGCAATTTGTTACAACATTTATATTTTCACTCTAAGATAGATGGCTGCTCTGATTATGTTTTCTGTTCTTTAAAAGTGTAGGAAGGACTGTATTATTTACACCACACCAGTCACAGCGGGTAGGCATTGGAAAGTTATTGTTACAGTGAGCAGCTATTTTCTTCTGCAATATTAAGGCTGAGTTCTAATTAAACCCTTGGCACCACCACAGCTTCTTACCCCTTTACTTCCACCTGAGTCGAGTCGTGTTCTTTGAGGGTCTCTAAAGTATTTTCTGCTCCAACCTGGTAGGAGGAAAAGATAGTTAGCAGTGTATTCCATTGGCCTTTATATTGTAGCTGTACTTCGGTATTATTTTGCCTTATAAATTTTGATTAATGATAGTTCTTTATGTCGTTGTTTTAGGATTTTGCAAGAATAAATAATAGTCGTAGACTGAAAAACATATAGGTCCATGTAATCAGGCTAAAAACCTACAGGTTTGCACAGGTCCTGCACACTACAGGATAACCGGGCCAATCTTATGCACTTTTGACAATCAATCACAGGGGTGTTGCCCAATCCAAGCTGCTCAGGAGAGTTTATGTCTCCCTACTCATTGAGGGTACCCTAATTGATATAAAATAGGTTTATATTTTTTAAAGTATGTTGATCAAATATTCACTGGAGAAAGTAAAAAAGACAATAATCATAGTCCAGCAAGACATGGAGATGTGTCCAGTGCAAGGGAGAAACAGAGGCTGTGGATTTATGTCTAGTATAAGACTGACTTAAAGTCTTCCTAATTATATGGTCACTGATCATTAAAAGAGAAGAGGCGGGGAGTATTTGCCTCTTTATTGAACGTTCTTTGAAGTTCCAGTCAGAAGTTGTAAACAAGCAGCAATTTGGCACTTTTAACACTCCAGCTCTTGCACCATGTCTACTGGATGCTTTGTGGCCGTGTTAATCTTATTTAAATCCTTTAGTCTGTACAGAGCTGAACTTCGCGCTGTCTGTGCATGACAGCGCAATTGCAAAAACAACAGAGACAATATTCTATTCTGATTCTCAGTGTACCATCAGATTAGTGTTTACTGAGCAACTTAGACTACCCCCTGCATTTGTTTTTTGAACAACCGAGAGCACCCAGTGGATGTCTGAGATCAGTGAGCTGCAGGACAAGAACTGAGAACTGAACTAATTCTAACAACTAACAACCGAATTTCCCCTTGGGATTAATAAAGTTGAATTTAATTGAATGTGAGATGTCACCTGATTTTAAAATCCTGCGGTGTTAGTCAGAACTTATAATGACTACCTGTCTTAACAAACCTGAATAATTTATCTGCTCAATCCAAAGAAGTACAGCCACTGCTCACAAAAAAAGTCCTTGACATGTACTTCAGGTTAACTTAAGACATCTCGCACAAAAGAGCAAGACAATTAAATATTGATTCGACTTTGAGGGGAAATAGATAAAGAGTGCTGCAGTCAGCAGAACAAAACCACAGATTAATGTTGCATGTTCCCTTAATCAAGCTAAAATAATTAAACAGGATGTGGACATCTTCATTGAAGGTTCTATGGACCCATTGTTGTGCCAAACCTTTATTTGAGCCTTTGTTTAAAATGCAGCCACTCCACTTAAGAGTGAACTGATTCTGAAGTGAAAACAGTTGATCATTTGACCTGAGTACAGTCCCGAGGCACAAGTAATTATTTATTTTTTCCTGTCATGACTTATTCCTGCTTGTCCAAGTTATGCAGTTAGTGCTATAAAAGTGCTGACACTGAGGCTTTTCAATTACACCTTTTATGGCCCCGTTCAAACCTGACATAAAATTTGGACAGAGTGACTGGATCTAATTTGGCTGAGGACCCATTTGGAGTTGTCCTGGGTAGCATGCATCCATATGTTTTCAGATTTCAAGTAGATGTGTGAATGGCTATCCATCCTGGCTCGCATTAAGAGACTTCCTGATGTTGCATACTTATATGAGAGCCACACTTAATTCAATATTTTGAGCATGAATGTTCATTTTAAAATGGAGTCCCTCAGGGATCAATCATTGGTCTCCTATTCATTTTCTTCCACTTTGTTAGGTTTCCCAGCAGCCTAAGGCAGGGTAAACCCTGGACAGTGGCCAGTTAGTCACAGGACTGACACTTAAAGACAGACACTGACAGACAACCATTCACTCTCACATTCAGCTTTTGCCAGGGTTTAAACTCACAACCTTCTTATGGTGAGGCAATAATAATAATAATAATAATAATAATTATGTATTAGAATTATATTGCGCTTTTCTCCCAAGGGACCATGGGACTCAAAGCGCCCACAGTCTTTCCATTATTCATTCACTCCACAGTCACACACTGGTGGTGGTAAGCTACAACTGTAGCCACAGCTGCTCTGGGGCAGACTGACAGAGACGTGGCAGCCATTCCGCGGTTACGGCCTCTCCGACCATCACCAAGTACTTTCACTAAACATTCTTACGAGGCAAAGTGTCTTGCCCAAGGACACAGCAACAGTATGAACTGTGGGGAGAACGGGAATCAAACCCCCTACGTTCCGGTTGAAAGACGACCACTCTACCACTGAGCCACTGCTGCCACCGATAGCGCTAACCACTCTGCCATGGTGCACTCTTGTTGAAGTATAGAGTTGAACATAATGGCGAACATACAGTAGTCATTATGTTGATACTCCATGATCACCTTAAAACAATACTCTGTAGTGTACAGAGTTGAGGGTAATGTGTTACAACACAACGCATTTTTGTTATCCAAGTAATCCGTGGTCTAGTTACTTATTAAAATCAGTAACTCATTGGACAAACATTGCTGTTTAATTACAAAATAACCTGCATACTGTAAGCAACAAATAGATTTTCATTTTTAGTAAAGCATGAGTACTTGAGTCAATCTAATGCAGACTCAAGAACATGTGTAAATATATGTAGGTATGAGCACAATAAGTCAAGCCATCCACATGTGTCCGGACAGGGGCCTATCAATAATCACTTTGAAGAAATTAAATTGGTTTTCCAGGTGAGATATGCACTATTCTGATTTATTAGCCTCATTTACAGCTGTATAAATTTGAAGAGAGATTTATTTTTCTCTAGGGCATCTTAGTCAATCTACTGGAAATCTATTATATGGGGGGTAACTGAAGCACAGACTTCAGAGCAGGTGTTGAGATGCAGCAGAGAGATACTTTATTAAGGCAATGTCAGGTAAACAGAGCACAGTAGAGCGAACAAGGAGCAGGGGTAGGTGTCATTCTGACAAGCAGCGCAGAGAGGAACAGAAGTAACAAAGCTGGGATCAAGAAGCACCTGCTGCTCCCCCAACAATCCTTGAGCAGCATGGAAATAGGTGAGGAGAAGAAACAATAAACGGTTGGGTATGCAAGAAACAACTGTTCTGGTTTGCCGGGAAGTTTCATAATGGCGTGAGATGTGTTTCCAATTCCAGCTCTGCAGAGACTATAATCCCATTATGCATAACATTTTTCGACTGAGTGTAACAGGGCATTTACCTGCGCAGTGGGACATAGCAGCTCGGTTTGCAAGCAGTGATCCTGCTCTTCTACTCAACAAATGTGGCTTATGCACACATTTTTACGTGTTGTTGAGTCTTGGACGTAGAGGTTTATTTGTCCACATCATTGTTGTGATTGGACAAAAACTTGAAATCATTCATTTAGAGCTTAATTTAGATTCTAACAATGATATCCCTTTAACCTTTTAGTGAAACCCTCTTCACGGGTTTGGACATGGTTTAAGACTAGACTCTTTGGTTTGGTATCTCTTCCGATGTAATATACACTGTCCATGGTCTTGCACTGTTATGGTCTTGATTATCTAATAAGATAATCTCGATACACTCTGGTCTTGGCCATGACGTGGTAAAAGTGCCAGAGAAAGCTTTTGTGACAGGTGGCTTTAGATCAATACCTGGAGGTGATTGGCAGAACCCCAAAGAAGTTATCCAATGAGTGTTGTTTACTGTATATGCAAATGGAGCAAGAATACAAAGAAGCTACATCCACATATTTTACATAGCCCCCAAGCTGTTTGTGTTTGCGGTCTGCTCAACTTTCATTATACAAGTCATGTAGCCACTCTGAACATTCATCCTTTATGTAATGCTCACTCATGTTTATTCATGTGCATTTTCCATCTTTTAAAAATGGAACCAAAAACCTAGTCACGTGTTGCTGCAAAGTCATAACTCTAAAACCCCAATTGAAATATGGTGACATGATGTTCTGGTTTGAAATAATCAATGAATGATATGTATAAATGTTGTACACTTGGAAAGCTGTAGTGCACTTGAGCAGAGGTCAGGGCTGTAATGCTGAACGACAGAAGCAATCAGGTCTTCTCTCCTGACCGTGTGACTTTCCCACAGCACTCTACGTGTTCATTATGCACCCTGCGCACATCACTTAAGTGGGCTAGCTCCTATCAATTTCTAAACCTCACCACACACAACTACTTTTAAAACTCTGCCACGGCCATTGGCAATGCATCACTGCACAAATCAAAGGGGAGCTGCCAGACGACTCACGTAGAATCCCCAAATGTTATATTAGCACTCCTGTCAAGACTGCACAGCAAGAAAAGTAAAGCAGCAAGACAAAACATAAGATATGGTTCTTTCAAAATCTATATGTATTGTTTGTTGTTTTAATAGTTTATTCATTTGAACAAAAATAAATAAAACACTCAAAATTATTTTTAGTATAATTTGATCAAAGACTTCCTATGCACATACTTTGTATGTACCTTTTACTTGTTTTTGTTTATAATGGAGTCCCTCAAGGGTCAATAATTGGTCTCTTGTTGTTCAAAAGAGCATTGTGTAAAACACTGTAGTATACAGTAGACCTAAACGTGGCTCGGGCATCTGTTTCGGATGCCTCCTGGACGCCTCCCTAGGGAGGAGACCTCAGAGAAGACCTAGGACACGCTGGAGGGACTATGTCTCTCGGTTGGCCTGGGAACGCCTCGGTATTCCCCCAGAAGAGCTGGAGGAAGTGTCTGGGAAGTGGGAAGCCTGGGCGTCTCTGCTTAGACAGCTGCCCCCGCGACCCGGCCCCGTATAAGTGGTAGAGGATGGATGGATGAATGGATGGATGGATGATTGCTTTTACAATATACTATTTGGGTTTAAACCATTTTCCCCTAGACAGGTACAGGTGTTTCATATAATTGTTTGTAATGGTGATACGCAGAATCTGTGTGGTACCCTGTGCATTCTGGGTGTAACAAATTATACTCTTAACTGTTTGTTTTTCTATTTACATTTTTTTAGATTTAGAACAATTGTTTTTAACATGCCTCATCTGTCTTGTTTTTATTGTCATTACTAATTTCAGACTATGCTATCGTCAAAGTGTGCAGTTAAAAAAAGCAATTATAGATAATCTTAGCCATTTGCCGTGTTTTGACGTTTCATTGCTGCCATCGGGGGGCAGATTCAAAAAGCCCTCAGCTTCCCAAATAAGAAAACTTATTCCCAAACTCTTTAAATTATTGTCTTGCAGAGATTGCACTGTTGCTGTTGTCTTGTGTTGTGTTCTGCTAGCTGTAAAGCAAGCTGGCCCTTGGTGGCAACTGAACCCTTAGCCTTGATAATCGCCTCAAGACAATAGTCTACCTGCTTTGTATATAATGGATCTTCAAAGTTTTAAAGAACCCAGAGGAATTTCAATAACGTCCTGTTGCGGTGAATAGGTGCATTGAACACACAATCTAGTATAAAGGGTTTGGATAGTGCACCCAATATCTGACTTAGTGGTTTGTTCAAAGACAATGGAATGTTCCTACTGTGGGTCCAAAAAAATCTGTAATCTGCAATCTGCAATTTTGCCACTAGATGTCAATTGACCTTTTATTGTTTCCAGGTTCTAACAGTGTATCATCAGTCATTTTTTGTTATGACCTGCAAGTGTCCTAGGATGGCAGCTCTGTGTAAACTGGGTCACTACCTGCTGCACTAAGCAAAGCAAAGCACTGCTCATCGCTCATGTGTGGGATTCTCAAAATGGATGCATCAATCTTAGTGAGACTTAGAGCAGTCATTCCCAAACTGTGGTCCGCGGACCACTAGTGGTCCGTGAGGGTACTGCAGGTGGTCCGTGGAAAGGCAAAATAAAATAATATTTTACCTTCATTTTACCAGGAAATTACCATAAAAAAAAAATTAAAAGAATATGTAGGCCTATATTGATATAACATTTGCATTTAATTGTCAAGTTATTGTGCGATTGCTAAAATAGGCCAGTGGTGTTCGGCCGTGACGTTCAAGTTCAGTGTCGTTATGGATCGATGGATAGCAACAGGTTCTCTACAGAGAAAAGAGGCAGCCGTTGTGTGCAGTAAACTTTCTTTTAACAAGCCTGTTACACACTGATGTGATGACTAGTTATAGTAGTGCTAGTAAGCCTATTTAGAGGTGCGGATTAATTCAGGTAAGACTGTGTGTAGACATTTTATTATGTGTGTTATGAGGTGGTCCGCAAAATTTTTTGATTACAAATAGTGGTACACACACACAAAAAGTTTGAGAAACCCTGACTTAGAGGATATATCGACTTAGGCCTAGTCCACACGGACACGGGTATTTTTATAACCGTGACTTTTTTTACACGGTTCAGCCGTTCGTCCACACGGAAACGCAGTATCAGGTCACTGAAACCGAACATTTTTGAAAACCCCTGCCAGGGTGAGGATTTTCAGAAACACCGGTTGCAGCGTTGTCGTGTGGACAGTAAAACCGGCGTTTTTGCCTTGCGACGTCAGAGTGTGCGCCGTTATCCGCTGGTCTGATTGGCCAACATGCCTTTACGATTAGGGTGATATCGCCGCCTACTGGTGTGGCATGCTCTTGACAGCGCTTGATAGCGGGTTTTTGCGTTTTCATGCGGCTGCCAGGACGGATTTTTTCTTAAACGCAGGAGGAAAAACTCTGGTTAGAAAAATACCTGTGTCCGTGTGGACTAGGCCTAAGTGAATATCTGAAAGAGATCAGGTCTGTGCATAAGGAGAACAAAAGTCAACACAATATCCCAATGTGCATCAAAGAAAAGAAGAAAATGAAAAAGGGGTAGGAATCTAATAACTATTAGTGTGAGTTCACCGAACACAGTGAGGACACAGTATGACAAAATGAGGGTCTGAAATGCAACACGGACCACCCCTTAATGGACTTTTGTGCTCTGTGAATGATTGTCTTTGATTGTGGAGAACACCATTACACGTGTCCTCTGTTTCCATATTTCATCAAGAAGTGAGTGTAGCATGAAAAAATCCAGAGAGTAAAAAAGTCATTCTTGTTATCAAAGTTGTTTCATTTTATTGCTTTTGCAACAAATGCAGTCTTTTAATTTTTAAATCATCATTCTTGTTAACATGTTTTGCTAGAATACTGTTTTTCTATATTTAGGATAATAAATTTACTAAAAAATCTTCACCATCTCAATTAGTAGATTCATAATATAGAATCTTGTTTTTCATTTTCTTCTTACTATACACTATAGCGTTCAAATCCGGCTGTGCCTTCACTGTCATGGTTTTAATTGGGCATGAGTTCTAGTTCCCTCTCTTTGACTTTTTCTTGTCTATCTTCCATCTCCTTTCAAATAAAGGCAAAATGCCAAAAAAAAACATCTTCAAAAAAATTTAATTAAAAAAAACTATAATGTTTACAGTAAGTCAAGTATTTAGAATGGGTTACTTTCATAACACTTTTGGGACATGATTTCTACTGCAGCAGCAAAAGTAGGTAAAGTTTTAGATTTATGAGGACACAAACCAGGCCTCAATCTGCCCCAGTTGCATTAATAATGACACATTTATGGTTTAAACGGGCCCCGTAGCGAGTTGCGTTTTTCTGCAGAAATATGACAAACTGAGAGGGAGACAAATCACAAAGGTTTTGGCAATACATTTTTTTACACTAGTATTATACTCTGTTGCAATAAACAGTAGTTTCTCCTGTAGCTGTTTATTTTACTGATAATGTTTTCATATTATGAGGTCCAATGGGCAAATTTAAAGTGTTAAATAGTGCATTTGAAATTGTTAGTGGTGATTGTGGCTTTATCTCAATCTGTTTATACAATCTCCATGTTACAACAGTAAAGATGAGCCGCTGAGATGACAACACATTTAGCCCAGAGCCGACTGACACTGTTGCTGTCATTGACCAATCAGGTGTCACGTGTTGGAGGCTTCATGTAACTGATGAGATAATGGTGCATTTGTAAAAAATTGCTGTGTGAATAGTACAAACCAAATGCAATGTAACTAAATAAAATTATGTGCTTTGGGATAACACAAATTTTCCCCTTTTTGTCTTTTTGTCCATAGACTTAAAAACAACAACAAATCTGTAGGAAAGATGTGCAAGGTTAAAATAATTCAATCGCTAGACTAAATTGGACCCTAAATAGAAATTCAATCTCATTTACAAGTGAATCTGAAAGGGACCGCAGCACATAATGTTTCCTTCAACGATTCTCACATGTAGCTGTATGTGTCTTTGTGCGACAAGTACAAGCACGTCAGCACAGCACTGCACATGCCTCTAATCAGTATTCAGACCAAATCGGCCACACACAGCGTGGCTCATTTTGAATCAATGGACAGTAATGCACCAAGAATAATTGAGACACTCCTCCCCTTACGACGAACACACACCACAGCTGCAGGACTGAATGTGGCTCGGCGCTAGAATCACCAGGTGTGATCCCCTTCACAGAAAATTTGCTTGACCTATTCAATCTCAATGCAAAGCAGTCAATATTATTCATGCACTGGTCTGGCTGGATGTGGAATGAGAAACTGATTACTGTATATG
This sequence comes from Perccottus glenii, assembly GCA_024416835.2. Taxonomy (NCBI): domain Eukaryota; kingdom Metazoa; phylum Chordata; class Actinopteri; order Gobiiformes; family Odontobutidae; genus Perccottus; species Perccottus glenii. Next base: position 17,839,885 of record CM044552.2, on the reverse strand, counting down.
AATTAGCTGTGTAGAGAGAATATGGATACAAAGCTGCTCTCCGGGCTTCTGCATAAACAGCGGGGGTCTTAAGGGTCCCTTGCCTTTTTGTAAGACGCTAAAGCTTTAGTGACTCCTTGCTAACAAATTTCCCTGGAAAGAGCAAAATGCAGACAGTAAACACAGAGTGCACTGAGAATTAACCTCTAAAAAGCCTCAGTTGGAATGGATTATGATACGTGCTGTCATTCCACTGCAGTGCACCCCAGACGTATTTCATTTTTCAAGTGGGTCGTCTGAGTTATTAATTTAAGGACATGTCCTATGATGATGGAGAAAAATCCCCTTCTATTTTTGATTTACAGGGGAATTTGAAAGTTGTAAAGGGATTATTCTCCATTAGCACGTCTCGCCAGGTATTGAGACTTCAAATAAAGCATCTTTCTACCTGAGCCCCACAGACAGGGTTTTTCATAGACTGTTTGTATTCATGCTGTATCCAAGACACTAACAAATTCCATTTTAGCTTCTTCCTCAGAATTTGCAGCTTACATGCACATTTAGTTTAGCCTTTGAAATCCTTTTAACCTTGCAACTTTATAAATATTTTAAATTCCCTCTGCTTTCTGGATTTATTCCAATCTCTATTACAGTGCTCGAGAAGGCAGTCAGGCTTTGTTCAAATCACAATGAAAGAAAAACAATGCATGCAAGCACACATTGTGAATAAGAATAATTTACTATCTGAAGCAAAGGTCTCCTATTTGGTACATTAACCTACAGGAGGTTACAACTGTACAACTGAATAAAGGGCATAGTCACATTACCTGCTTATGCACATACCATCAGCACATGACGGGGGTAAGTTATCTTGTACAAATAGACTTAGATAAAACCCACTGGAGTTCTATTACTTCCTCTTCCTGTTCCTAGAACTGTTCCACAGATCCATCTGGTAAGGCTCCCATTTGCAAAAGGGCAGGTACTTTAAATGAATACCTGGTCAGTGATTGGATTTATCACCGGAGTAATCCAATCGGAGCAGCTCCGTGTTGTTTACGCTCGTAACGGTAAAACGGTTACTACAGTTTCAAATATAAAACACGCCCAGACCTGTCAGAGTGGCCACCTCATTGGACACAACAATTAGGTAAGGCCAGGGTTTGGATTATGAATACTTTTATTGTAGCAGATCAAGATTGATTTTGGCAAGTTTGTAAACTCACAAATCTTGCAAGAATCAAGCTGCAGCACAAGGTTATAGATGTCATAAGAACTGCTGGAGAGCAATGCACAATATTTAATAAGCTCTTACAACATCTTTGGCAACTGGAATTTGCTTCTAAATCTAGTGCTGAACGTAAAGCACCACCACAAAAAATAAACAAAGCAGCTTACTTTAAAGTCTGTTTGTTGGCACCAGTAAGAACTTGACGCATAATGTCCCTGCAGGGCTACCATAAGGTGTGGAAATCTGCAAACTCACCACATCCCAAAGTTATTGTCGAGGAATGCTATCCAATGCTCTGCTGTACACTGACAGAATGTAACGGATGCTTTTGTTACAGTGTACATTTTCAAAACAATAAGAAACTTGGATAATAAATGTTGCCAATAGGGAAAAAATCAGTATCAGTGACTTTCCCCACTGGCTCTGGTCTATTGATTTGCTGCAGTCATCAGGCTGGAGGGGTGTTTGTTGAGCGTGGCAGCTCTCCAAATATTCCCTTTGTCATAATGGGCCATGATGGAGTCACTGGTTATGATAATTCACTGAGTCATCTTACGGCAGTTTTAAGATGCCACAGACAAGGGGCAGCTAGTGGTTTATAGTACAGGGTATGGACGCTGAGTCACTTTAAATAATTAATAGTTATTTGAATGAGACGATGGTGACAGGTGATACTGCACTGATGAATGCGGAAATGAGTAACCTGCCTGTGGACAGTAGAGTATTCTGAGTGATGAATCTTTGGTTTAAATATTACCCCTGTTGGAATCAAATGCTATTTAAATGAATATGCTTTAAGACAGGAAGTCCCTAATGTAGAATTTAGTCGACGCCGCAGTGATTCTTATTCCATCTTGTACCCATAACACACAGGAAACAAGGATAAAGCTCAGCTCTCTTACCAGTTAAACTCAGAATTGATAAAGTCTCCTGTAATTAAAAGACAAAACCTTTAACCTTTTCTTTAATGGAAAGGAAGGTTCAGCTTATTGTTTCAGCAAAATACACCACTGGTGGGCCAAAATGTGTTCATCATTGCTTGTGTATTGTATTTCATCATTGCTATTGCATTATTTGTATCATTAGAACATACTAAGTTAAACTTAAGGTACAAACCTGATTCCAGTGTACAAATTGTGAATAAAAACGGAATGCAATGATGTGGAAGTTTCAAATTTCAATGTTTTAATCAGAATACAACATAGATGACATATCAAATGTTTAAACTGAGAAAATGTATCATTTTAAGGGAAAAATAAGTTCAAATTTCATGGCATCAACACATCTCAAATAAGTTGGGACAAGGCCATGTTTACCTTTGTGTGGCATCCCCTCTTCTTTTTAGAACAGTCTGCAAATGTCTGGGACTGAGGAGACAAGCTGCTCATGTTAAGGAAAAGGAATGTTGTCCCATTCTTGTCTAATACAGGCTTCTAGTTGCTCCGCTGTCTTAGGTCTTCTTTGTCTCATCTTCCTCTTTATGATGCGACAAATGTTAACTATGGGTGAAAGATCTGGCCATTTCAGAACCGGATCCTTCTTCTACGCAGCCATGATGTTGTAATTGATGCAGTATGTGGTCTGGCATTTTCTTCCCTGAAAGAGACGTCTGGATGGGAGCATATGTTGTTCTAGAACTTGGATATACCTTTCAGCTTTGATGGGGCCTTTCCAGATGTGTAAGCTGCCCATGCCACACACACTCATGCGACCCCATACCATCAGAGATGCAGGCTTCTGAACTGAGCGCTGATAAAACTTGGGTTATTCTTGTCCTCCATAGTCCGGATGACATGGCGTCCCAGTTTTCCAAAAAGAAAGTAAAAGAAAGTTTTCCACTTTGCCACAGTCAATTTTAAATGAACCTTGGCTCCAGAGAAAACACCTGTGCTTCTGGATCATGTTTAGATATGGCTTCTTTTTTGATCTATACTATAGGTCCTATAGAGTTTTAGTTGGCAACAGTGAATGGCCCGGTGGATTGTGTTCACCGACTGGAAGTATTCCTGAGCCCATGTTGTGTTTTCCATTACAGTAGCATTCCTGTTTGTGATGCAGTGCCGTCTAAAGGGCCCGAAGATCGTGGACATCCAGTCTGGTTTTCCAGCCTTGACCTTTAGACACAGAGATTGTTCCAGATTCTCTGAATCTTTGGATATTATAAACTGTAGATGATGAAACTCCTTTCTGATATTGCTCCACTATTTCTCGCTGCAGCATTTGTCGAAGGCCCATCTTGACTTCTGAGAGACACTGGCACTCTAAGAGGCTCTTTTTATACCAAGCATGTTGCCAATTGACCAATAAGTTGCAAATTGGTCCTCCAGCTGTTCCTTATATGTACATTTAACTTTTCCAGCCTCTTTTTGCTACTTGTCCAAACTGTTTTGGAATGTGTAGCTCTCATGAAATCCAAAATGAGCCAATGTCTGGCATGACATTTCAAAATGTCTCACTTTCAACATTGTTATCTATGTTGTATTCTGACTAAAATGTTGAAATTTGAAACTTCTACATCATTGCATTATGTTTTTATTCACAATTTCTACAGTGTTCCAACTTTTTTGGAATTGGTTTGTAAAATTATAATTTGTTCCCTGTGTTGAAAGAAAGAGTCTTTTGTCGGGGCTCTGTACAAACTGTTCATAGGCAAAACTTATTATAAATGGCACCAGAGCAGCCGGATGCGTCCCCTCTGTGGTATTTACTTTAAATAGTTTTCTTGGCGCAGTAGAACACGTCATTAACAATCAACGCACTCCCGGCTCAGAGAAGGGTAGGGGAGCGAGCACTGAGCGGGTGGAAAAAGGTTCATTGTCCTCGAGTCTCAAACTGCAAGTCTAAGTCAAGTCCCGAGTCTTTGTCAAGTTGAGTCGCAAATCTCTGTCTGTAGCAACTTACGTGCAGCTTGAGTCCGAGTCGCTATAACGAGTCCCTCTCTCAGATGGGCTCCCAAGAGACTCAAGACAGACCCCACTGATCAGACATGCACTTCACCATTTTCACTTAATAACAATGTCATTCTTAGAAAACAATACACTATTCAAACACTGTTTTACTGTACAGTTTTTAATTTAGAGAACTGCATCATGATATCAGCCTTTATCCCCACTAAAACAGATCCAAACAGGTAGAATATAAAACAATTTATTAGCCATTCATATTGTTGGTTTGTTTTTAATTTCCTATCACAGAGCTGTTTTCCGTGAAAGAAATTAAACAGCCCCTAATGTGAAGAAAAGGGGATTCAGGAGCCCTGTGTTTTATACTGATAAGGTTCTACGCAAATAATAAGAAAGGATGAATAAATAAAATAACTTTTTGAAATGAGACGCCAAATGAATGCTTTTTGGCCCGGATTGGCTAAACGTGGCATAAAGCTCCGCCAGCACATTAAAAGATAAAGGGTTATGATATTCAGCCGAGACATTGTCTGGCTCGGATTTTTAATAAGGCCTGACTATGAGCTGCAGAGATGTGTAGCGCTGTGCATTTCCACTGGGACAGTGCAGTGTATCGACCCTATACGCCGGCTGCGAGACTATGACTGAGTCTAGCTTTCTTATTTCCCCACTAACCATTTAAACACACCACACTTTGTTGGTTGCACCTTACTTTACAGGAAATTTCATGTTACGTATTGTGAATAAAAAACTAATTCAGGTATCTTGATCTAATATCCTTGGACAGTTCCCAGCTGACAATTTCAGTGTTTACCCCATAAACACGACAAAAATTCACATTACATCAATAGCTTGTGAAAAACAGGTTTCAAATTGAGATCAAGGAAATTGCCATCTTCTCTGTCGTCTGTTTGAAACAACTTTGAGCACATTTGGAAGTGATTATGCAGAGCGGTGGAAGTGTTCAATAAATTTGCTCTGTGGTGTGGACTGAATGGGAGGAAGCTGCTACCCTGTTTTAGCTTTGCGTGTCAGATGTTAATTTCAGCCCACTTGTAAATCTATATGGACACTCAAGCTGTGCTTTATCATATGATAACGCTGAAAAGCTTAACCTTGCTTCTGGGACTGACTCCTCTCCCAGTTTCCTCCTGTGTTTTTAACAATCCACTCAGTGTGATAAATGGTCTAATCTTACATTTCTGCAAACTCAGATTATGTGTAACATTTACACATTTATGAATTATCACTATTGCATTTATAGGATTCAGGCAAGTAATGCAAAAAGGATTACTCTTAAAAGGGTTTACCTTCAAGCAATAAGATTAGAAATTTGTCCTATATTGGTTTGCATGCTTTTATCAGAATTGTTGGAATGTGATATATTTAGGCTATATGAGAGCTTGTGGGTGTTTAAAATTGCAATATGTCGTTTTTGGCAGCACATTGTTGTAACAATCCACATCTCACACCCTCCCTTCTACAGCCTGAGGACCTACGGTAGCCTTGCAGGGACAAGAATGTAATGATTGTTGTATATATATATACAGTATATATAATATAATATAATCAAATAATTCCTTTAAAGCTGTGTAATCACTTTGTAAGTTTTTAACACAAACATAAAAACTCAAATAGCTTTATATTGATTATTTTATGACATAAAACAAAGAGGCTAACCACTATTTTAAAGCCACCCTGCATTACCTTTAGCCAGTAGAGGGCGCAGACCCCTCTAAACACTGTCTGTGTTGTTACAACAGCTACCGGCATTGTACGGATATTGTTTGTTTTAAAGATTATCCAAGCTGCAAGTTTGGAAGAAAAAAATAATTTATTTTGAAATAGAGGTTCATTTTAGTGTACTTTGTACATACACAATTCTGCTAGAGTCCAGCATTGTCAAATTTCTGCCCCTTCTATTTGAGTGCCGTAAAGTACATCACTCACGTGTTGCTATAAGTCCGTGTTCCCAGGACAGGAAAAATAAATTGGAGGTTTGTGTCCAGCTGAGGTTACTGTCAGTGAGACAGCATGATTCTGCTGACCTCATGTCAAACAACCATCAAAATGATTTGGAGAATATTTTATTATTAATATCAGTATTGTGTTTATTTATTCATGATGTATACGCCGACAATTATGTTTTGAAGAATGTAATGATTGTTGTATAGATATCTGACAGAACATATAATATAGGATAATCAAATGACTGCACTTATGAGCTGTGTCATCCAGTGCTTTGTAAGTAACGCACCTGTACTCAGTAGCCATTTTCCGTGATGCTTTTTATGACATAAAACAAAGAGGCTAACCACTATTTTAATAGAGCATTACCTTTGCCTGCTCTGCGCAGACCCCTCACAAACACTGTCTGTGTTGTTACAACAGCTACCGGCATTACATTACCCATATTGTTTGTTTTAAAAGATTATCCAAGCTGCAAGTTTGGAAGAAAAAATAATTACTTTTGAAATGAGGTTCATTTTAGTGTACTGTAATGAAAACACAAGAGAGACATTTATATTGTTTATATTGTTATAATGTTATGATTGAAGCTCTGGACATAACTTGTTTTTCTATAACAAACTAAACAAAATATTAATGCCCTGTCAGTGGCAAATATTTTTGGTTTTAATATTTAATTTGATTACATTAATGTTTAAGTTCAGATTTACAAGAAATGTTTTAACTGCTGTAAAAAGCACATTATTTGTTTAAAGTGTTGTTTAAAGTGCAAACCAAATATTATTGCACTTTTGTTCATATAGCAGTTCTTTAAAAATGTATGGTGGTTCAACAGATACTGTATAATGTAACTGAGTTTTAGGTGCTTGCTAACATCCTTTGAGAACACATATTAACATCAAAGCAAATTAACATTACAACTAGGATATTAAAGAAAGTTAAGCTGCAGCATTTGCCTTCTTTTAGTCTTTAAGTCTGTACCCAGCCTCAAAAGGGACATTGTTAATCGGATGGATGTCTTGACCGGATTTACAGACAAACAATGTGCTGTTTTTTGCACATGGCAGTTTCTTTTGTTGCTTCTGTGTAAATGTGATATAATACTTAAACACTGTCTATTGTTGTTTCTTACAATGAAAAAGCGTGTACAGTACAGTGAGGTAACATCACACTTTAAAACCATGATCATAATCAGAACAGTATCATTAGTTTCAATAGTTGTGGGTTTTAAAACAATATATTTTTGCATTGCAGAATATGTAGATGTCACATTTTTCTATTGGCAACATTCTTTAGTTTTGATGTTTGAGCTGACAAAAGTAACATCATAACACTGTATTGAAATTCTTCTATATCTTTTACTATCTGCTGATCCTTCAGGGGTCGCCACAGTGAATCATCTGCTTTCATCTAGCCCATATTACCTGAAAACCAGCTTCATGTCCTTCTTCACTACATCCAAACCTTCTTTTTGGTCTTCCCCTCGGCCTCCTGCCTGGCAGCCCTAACCTCAGCATCCTTTGACCAATATATTCACTGTCCCTCCTCTGGACATGTCCAAACCATCTCAGTCTGGCCTCTTTAATGTTGTCTCCAAAACATTTCACCTGAGCTGTCCCTCTGATCCTCATCACTCCCAATGACAACCTAAAACTATATTGATAGTGCTGAGACATAATAAAGGCAATTTCTACACATTTACCACAAGATAATCTTTGCTCAAAATGAACACCATTATTCACAGCATCTGTCTGATTCTAGATTACTGCATATTTTAATTTCTCGTCTGTTCTGATTGTACCTTTGCCAGACATAATTGGCACCACGCCGTTAGGTTTCAAATAAAAACAACCACGCTTTGAGACTGGTCCAAACATTATGTACAGCAGCAGCAACTCCTGGGGCTCTCTATTAAACCATCAGGAAATTCTGGAGAAAAATTCCTTCACTCACTTTGACATTTCCTGAGCAAATCTAATCACCTAAATCACAAAAAAAACGTCAAGTCATATATTCTGTTTGAAATAGGAGACAGTAATAGAAATCTCACTCAGGCTTTATGTGCATCAAATATGGCTGCCAGTTTTTCTGTAGGCATGTCTGGTGTTGGAAAAAGGTCTAACATTAAATCTCAAAAACACTTTGATTCTGTTGTCCTATGCTGTTATGAAATAAAAAATGTCATCTAAGGTCAGTTGCATTGCTTTTCCCCTCAAACAGCCCAATCAATCATTGCAGCTGCGCATATTTATTTCCCTCACGCACTGTCACTGATCTGATCATTTCCTGTCTCATCTGCAGAACTGGGCATCAGCACCCTCTGTCATTTTACACTGTAACTAATGGTGGCTCCAACCTGGCTTCTTGCACTTCAATGTAAGAAACCTGATCAAAGCATTTGCATAAGTCTTTTATTGTGTCTTCACTATGCTTTCTTTGTGTCTGCCTTGTGACCCTGACACAGAAAGGAGCAGGAAATTTGGGATTTGGATTTATGACAGATATGATTAGAGCGGTGGCAGTTATGAGGTAAAAGCCGGCACTGACAGATGAGGTGAAAGTCTAAATGGAAGGAGATAGAAAAAGAGCGCACAGGGCATTTTTTTTTTTTTTTTTAACTCAAGGCTGCGCCATCAGCCAACCTCATCAAGCAGCATTTTTGTGTCTGTGCAACCCGGGCCCCGACTGCTCAGGACTGCAACCTTCTCTGCATTCATTATCCCTGGCCCTGTCTTCTCACTCTGTGTTCTGTCTGCATTAAACTGGACTACTTTAACCATTTGTTATAGGATCATAAGCTAAAGCACAATGTTGTAGATCTTCTTCCATGGATATTTACCTTACAAATCCACTAAATGTTTAGTCTTGGGCCTTTTAGTATCCTTCCTAAATGACCGGAAATCCAACAAACAATACCCAAATGCTCACTGGACCAATGCAGCATTTTGGCTCAAATTGGCTAAAGGCTAAAAAGACCTTTTTTAATATGGTGGGGACACAACTTCAAAAGAGGAGCTCTCTGCTGTAAAAAGCCATGGATCTACTGTGAAATTTAATAACTTTCCTCTTAAGAGAACTCTCAAAGTCAACATAGGATTCATGGAGCTTTATTAATCAGGTTAACTCCTCACACAACTCTTCCTAAATCCCAGTCCTCATAAAACAGAGCTCTACCATTGCACACACTGGCATAATACTGACATATAGAGCCTGGCGTCAGTGTGATTGAGTGTGACAGGAGCTGTGTGTTATCTAATTGCAACGGAAAACCAACAACTCCACCCCAGAATCACGGCCCGGGACCCAAAACTAAATTATAGAAGGCCACTATGTCTTAGGCAATAAGGAGAGGACGTGATTACAATCAGCAATTTTACTTTATTTATAACATTGTTTAAAATTCTTAGGCCTATGCAAGATAATAAAAGAAGTTTAAAAGTCCACGCCATTACACTGGCTAGCCACAAAGCCACTTTCTTAAAGTGACATACATGCAGCGCTGGCAAATCTACACTGAGATGCATTTTGTTTTTACTTGTATATCAATAATTATATTGCTACTTTATTCTTTCTCAGTAATCATATTGACCACTATATTAAAAATATAAATTGAAATTGAGTAATGCAAAGTACTTTATTTTGATTGTCTCTCATTATATGTATTGCTGCGCTTGTTTTTTTTTAAGACAGGGTTCCTCAATATCTTGCAAAACGTTCTCGGGATGTCACTTTTTTTTTAAGTCTTATTTATTTTTTATTACTATGTCCCCTCCTGGGCTCCGTACTTTCTTCGCAATTGTCTGTCTTTGAAAAAAAAAAATATATATATATATATATATATATATATATATATATATATATATATATATATATATATATATATATATATATATAAGCTTTGCTGGTTCTGATTTTTTTATTTTTTTTATTGGCTTTTGGAAAAAATCTCTTTGTTTCATCTTGTAGTCCTATACTACCAAACTTTATGATAATCTATACTTAATTTGTAGCCTATTGTACTTATTAACAGTGACTATACAAATGTTTGAACACAAAATTAACTAATCACACAAACTCAATGAAGTGGTGGAAGCAAATGCATAAATTATGACCTATTACACTAAAGCCATTAAATACAGGGTGTATGCAGACATGGCCAATGCAATTATAAGAATAGTTCATTTATCTGTTTTCCTATTATTTGAATTTGCATCTATTTGCATCTATTTGCATCTATTTGCATCTATTTGTTCATGTATGCTTGGCACTGATAAAGGACCATTAAAAGGTGACAAAAAAAACACTTGCAATTAGAAAAAGTATGTTCTTGTTGTAAACATGACCCTTTGTTTATCATGTTTCCATTGCACTCTATTTCAAAAATATACCTCTTCAGCTACATGCACTATACCTACTCCCAATGACTCATGCATCATTAACAAGTGGCTGGAGGAATATACCATGTGGGTGTTGTTTTCTTTCATTAATGTGACAGAGGCCAGGTCAGTGAGAGGGCTTCATTTATAATAAACTACTAAGTGAGAGATAAACTTTATTTTCAATTAATGTGACACAGTGGCGGGCCATGTTTTTTATACCCAGTCTTTCAGTGGTGTCCTACCTGAATTAAACCATCTCCTAATACTGTCATTATAATTGCAACTACATGTCACCATTACAGAAAACATTGTGACACTTGTTAAACATTTAGGAGTGTGCACGTTGTCATATGAGCATCAGTTTTAGTGTGTGTGTGTGTGTGTGGGTGTGTGGACAAGCACCTGCAGCGATGCCTGACGGACTCAGGCATCGCTGCCTATTAGGTGTTTTCTTCACGGAGAAGCCACTGGAGTTAGAGCCACTGATTTATAAATTGTGATACAAGTCTCCTCAGATACTACAATAACAGTGTTTATTATTGGGCTCACACTTTACTGTCTAATTATCTCCTGTTGTGTTGGCATCCAAACAGATCCGCTTTGTTCTGTTTTGTACCATGGCTAGTGATACTTTTATGATATGCTCAGAACAGAATATGACTTAAGATAGTACAATAATATAGTAAGAGACAGAACACATAGAACAGATCAAATGCAGAGCTGTACTACTAAAGAATGGTCTTAAGACATTTGTACGTCTTGCTCCTATGCCCCTTTGACATTTAGTGCAGTTTCTTGCAAGCAGAGGAAAATGGAATTTCTCTTTAGTCACTCTAAACATGCTCCAGAGCCTGTGAGACCAGTGTTTATAGTAATACTTACACATTTACTGACCAGCAAAGACATATTCTGGCACACTTTTCTCAAACAGCTTGTCTGTTGTCTATTAAAGCTTATGAGCAATAGTCCAGCAGTCTGATGCATGTCAGTCTAATGCATGTCAAGAGAGGTCCAGGTGGGGTTTGTAAAAAGATGACCAGTGGGTTCCAGTGACAAAGACAGCTTGAGCTAAGTTGTTAACATACAACTGTTTACATAGCCATCTAGTTAACAGCTATTAAAAGGAACAATACATTAAGGTTATTTAACGTAGGCCATGGCACAATTCTCTACAATTGTAATAATAATGGATTGGATTTATATTGCGCTTTTATGCCAAGGGACTCAAAGCGCTTACAGGCCGTCCATTATTCATTCATACACAGTCACACTGGTGGTGGAAAGCTACAACTGTAGCCACAGCTGCCCTGGGGCAGACTGACAGAGACGTGGCAGCCATTGTGCCTACAGCCTCTCCAACCATCACCACATACATTCACTAAACATTCTTACACATTCATACGAGGCAAGGTGGGTTAAGGGTCTTGCCCAAGGACACAACGACAGTATGAATTGTCGGAGAGCGAGAATCGAACCGCCTACCTTCCGGCTGAAAGGCGACTGGTCTACCACTGAGCCACTGCCGTCCTGAATTTCTGACACTGTCACATATCTGTTGCAGGTAACGTTTGGTTGTGAGAGTGAGAGATTGATTGTTTTTGACATGGAGCCACTGATTTAAAGTCACAATGGCAAAAGTTGAAGAGCTTTATACATGAATACTTATCTTAGTCTTGGTTACAAAGTAGCCTACTCTGGATTTAAATTCAACCACTTTTCTAACTTCTTAGATGCCAAAACATGCCGCAAGATGGTTTGACTCATACACCAGCCAGTGGCACACAACTTTGTAGGTGATGCCAGACTTGTAGAGCTTTAACTTTAGAACAGTTCTGTTTCTAATGCTATCATGCACTGGACTCGGTACTCACTGGTCTCTGTCATTGAATTGCCTCACAGCAGTCTGGGCTACAGTAAAATTGTATCACACACACATGTTGTGCATCTGACAACCTTTCACACATTTTCACACACACATTCACACCATTCAATCTGGTCTTATCTGTAGACAACCTCCAGTGGATCCAAATTCTATAGATGTGTTGGATTTACACAGGTCATTTTCACACCCAGCAGGGAATTTTACATCCCATACCCTTTACTGGCACATTCAACCCTCAGGGAAAACTGGTTAAAAAAGAAAATGGAGTAGATGTCAAAAGTACACAAACCCAGAAAGGAAAATGGGCATTTGAGGCAACAACTGTCAGATCCGAGCTTTCAAAAGAGACAGACAACACAGAAAAGATCCACAACAGATTCCTGGCAAGAACATACAGTATGTCAGGTTAAAGATAGTTACAGAGGCTGATAGCAGATGGAACAAGGGCAGTCTTTGGGCAGCCTCTCAGAAGAACAAACGTTTGTGTGTGTGTGTGTGTGTGTGTGTGTGTGTGTGTGTGTGTGTGTGTGTGTGTGTGTGTGTGTGTGTGTGTGTGTGTGTGTGTGTGTGTGTGTGTGTGTGTGTGTGTGTGTGTCAACCGCATGAGAAACTTCATCACTGATTCAAAAATATAACTCGAGCCTTAGAGGTCACTCTTTACCAGTACTTTATGTCATGAGGTGTAGTATCAGTGATCTTACTGCACAGTTTGACAATTTTTATTTGAGGATTGGGTCGATAAAGATAAAATACTACAGCAGCCATATTTAAAAAATATATAAAACGTGACTACTGCTATCATTTGCTTTCAATGCAATCCCCATTTTTTCACTTTCAGTGGGTCCCAAACTCTTTGATAAAAGATAATAGTCCCATGTGGCATAAGTATGCCACTTATATCTCACTACCACAGTATCTCACAACTCCACAGAACCGCAGAGAGACCCGTAACCTGCTAATTTTATGCTATTTCAGTTTCAACCGTCTGCACATAGCTCTCTGTCTATATCCGGATCATTTTAGGTCGAGCTCTTTTTATGCCGCTATCCACCTGTCATTAGTCATGAGCTGAAGCATTGTGACAGGGTGTAATAAACATTATGAATTAAATTAACAGTGAAATTCAATTAACTTTGCCTTCCATTTGATTTGTAATGACTTGGATAAAGTGCTTGTGGTTTTTGTTTTATGCAGTGACCATTTGCAGGCAAGAAGAGTTTTTGTATGTTATAGATTATGTATTTCAAGCAAGGTGGGTACTTACAGTAAATCTGATTTTACCTTGTCTTTCCTCATGACCTGTGATGTATTACCAACCACTTCTTTTCACGTGCCTAACTTTTAAAATTCCCCTGTTGAGGTTCGGCTTTGGAAGCAACACTGCCAAAGAGGAACAAATATTCTGTTGGGCATTTGAAAACACAGATTATCACAAGCACAGAGTTGTGCAGTGTGAAATTGCTGAGTGGTGTAGTGTGAACAACTCAAAGCCTCGCCATGAAAGACACTTGGCTTCCTCTCTTATCCCGACCGTGGAAGTAAAATGTCAGGAGTTGCTGGTGGTGATAAAAGTTCTGCGAGATACCAAACTGCAGTGAAGTGCAACAATAAACACTGACATCTGTTTCACTTGACTACCATTACTGGCCTTTTCCTTTCTGAAAAGTCAAGATAGAAGACTCACACAAAAATAGCTCAGGCAGCGTTCAGGTTTTCTTTAGAATTCAAAACATACAAACTTTTCCATAACAAAAAGCATTCATATTCGCGGGGGCAGCAGTCTAAGCAGACACGCCCAGACTTCCCCCTCCCCAGACACTTCCTCCAGCTCTTCCGGGGGGATACCGAAGCGTTCTCAGGCCAGCCGAGAGACATAGTCCCTCCAGCGTGTCCTAGGTCTTCCCCGGGGTCTTCTCCCGGTGGGACATGCCCGGAACACCTCCCTAGGGAGGCGTCCAGGAGGAATCCGAAACAGATGCCCGAGCCACCTCAGCTGGCTCCTCTCGATGTGGAGGAGCAGTGGCTCTACTTTGAGCTCCTCCAGAGTGACCGAGCTCCTCACCTTATCTCTAAGGGAGCGCCCCGCCACCCTGTGGAGAAAGCTCATTTCGGCCGCTTGTATCCGGGATCTTGTTCTTTCGGTCATGACCCAAAGCTCATGACCATAGGTGAGAGTTGGAAAATCTAGATTGAGCGGTAAATCGAGAGCTTTGCCTTACAGCTCAGCTCCTTCTTCACCACGACAGACCGGTACATCGACCGCGTCACTGCAGAAGCTGCACTGATCCGTCTGTCAATCTCACGTTCCCTCCTTCCCTCACTCGTGAACAAGACCCTAAGATACTTGAACTCCTCCACTTGAGGCAGAAGCTCTCCACCAACCTGAAGGGGACAAGCCACCCTTTTCCGACTGAGAACCATGGTCTCGGACTTGGAGGTGCTCCCAGCCGTTCGTACAGGACCGGACCCCATACTCCCAGAGCACCCCCCACAGGGCACCACGAGGGACACAGTTGAATGCCTTCTCCAGATCCACAAAACACATGTGGACTGGTTGGGCAAACTCCCATAAACCCTCCAGCACCCTGGAGATGGTATAGAGCTGATCCAGTGTTCCACGGCCGGGACGAAGACCGCATGAGCAAGCCCACACCAGCCCGCTGCCTCTCACCGCAGGCAACTCCAGAGTAGTGGAGAGTCCAGCCTCTCTCGAGGATTTGGGTTCCAGAGCCCAAGCTGTGCGTGGAAGTGAGCCCGACTATCTCTAGTTGGTATCTCTCAACCTCCCGCACAAGCTCAGGCTCCTTCCCCGCCAGCGAGGTGACATTTCATGTCCCTAGAGCCAGATTCCGTGTCCGGGGATTGGGTCGTCGAGGCCTCCGCCTTTGACTTCCACCCAATCCACTTTGCACCGGCCCCTTATGGTTCCCCCCGCAGGTGGTGGGCCCACGGGAGGTCGGCCCCACGTTCACGTTCAACCCACATCAAACGCTCGCATGCGAGCCCCAACCCCGGGCCTGGCTCCAGGTTGGGGCCCCGGGTGGGGTCACGGTCCTTGATATTCTCCTATCCATAAGGGGGTTTCAACCGCTCTTGTCTGACCCGTCACCTAGGACCCGTTTGCCTTGCCTATTTTAAACTGGTATTGCTTAAATAAAATACACAAGTCTCAGTGATACAAGCCGCAGTGGAAGCAAACTTAAATGAATGGTTCTCAAACTGTCAAACAGTACAATGGCCATCTTTGGTGGTAATGTTAAAAAATAATACAATAAAAACTAATGCTTTGTGATTTTAGTTTCATAAACTTGAGCTGCACCAAACACTTTTGAGGCTTTTTAACCTCATCATTGCTCCATGTTTAGCCTTTGCTCGTTTTGTTTTTTGCTGACGACCAAACTAAATAGATCATTTTCTGTTTTTTATGTGGCCTAATGAAGTGAACATCAAGGTCGAGAGTTGCATCCTGCATCTTTCTGTTTTTGGTTTGTTAGACCTCTCTCCTCCACTGCTGTCTCAATCAAACTCTATCCAAGTTTTAGTCCAAGTTGACGGACCTCCGCCTTTTTCAAAAGGGTCCTAGCACACATGTTTAGTGTGCACCGATGCTGGCATGGCAGCATTCACCCTTATTCAAGATTTAAGGAACAGTGCATCCACACTACTTCATTTTAACACACTTAGATTTTAGGTAGCACATAATTAAGACCCTTACCAATGTCCCCAAACATGGCCTTTTGCAGCTGGACCAGTATTAAATAGAAACTATTTACTATGTTTCTATTAATCATTAGACTAAAATATTCAGCTCCTATTCCAAGTTATTACCCCTGAAGTACCACCATGTGTTGAGGTAATAAAAGCAGGGACATACAGTATAAATGAATGCAAAACACTTAGAATTTCTTTTATGATAGAAGCACGATTTGAAGATTCTTTTGTTGTTCATGGCCATGCTTCCATTTTAGTGTTTTGAAGTGAAGTGTGTATAACTTCATACACAAAGAACTGACAAGCAGTCCAGTATTATACATGGCAGTGATGAATTGTAAACACATATTTTTGCAAATAAATCATAAGCAGCAAGTTAAAAGCAAGCAAAGCTTAAAAAAAAAAACTCATTCTGAAGACTGTAGTTTGGGATAGTTAAGAGACAATGGTTTAACATACAGTTTGAAATACAAACCTGCTGGTAACAATTTGAAAAAAATAATTGCACAAAAATTATACTTTTCTAATTCAACACCATTGAGTGTTGAATTTACAGCCCATCTGCGTCCCACAAAGAGTCTGGCCTTGAACTGCAAAGATAAAGGGACACGTTAGATCTCCTATTGTTGTGTCAGCTGTGTCTGTAAAACACTGATACTTCTCAAGTGGAACACTTTGCCATCGCCTTTTTGAAGTCTTCTGAATGAAGTGTCAATCTTTCATGGGACCTTTCATACACACAGTTGTTTGAAGAAGTATTTGTGTCCTACAAAACAAAGTCCAAACAAATGCTGTGTCTGGATTAACTAGTCCTTCAGGAATTAAATACGATCAAAACCATTTCCCATAGAGCATATTCTAACTGTGAAAGGCATCTGAGAATAATTACAGTCATGGGACTTTTCTGGTTTAGTTTTTATTAAGTTTTTCATGACATTTGACAGAGACCAGTACGCACTTGGGGATTTTACAATCAATAGCAAAACATTAGAGGCAAAGGTCATGAAGTCCAAATAAAGTCACACCAATAACAGCATAGAGGGATGTTTTGATTTAATAACTATTCAAGATGTGAAACTGTTTAGCTGTAATTGAGGGACATTTCTGCCAATGCTTTCAACACAACCATGGAAATTAAATTAGATCTATTTACGGTATAATCAGATTTTGGGTTGTAATGTTTGTGTGAAAGTAAAGAGTAATCACATCATTTCTGATTCAAAACAAGCACTGAGCTTTTATCATAACTGTTCTTGAAATCTTTTCCAAACTAAGTTATGCATGATAACTCACATACAATCAAATATAAAAAAATGCCATGATGTTACGCATATTATTGAATAGAGCAAGAATGAAATGAGAGACAAGAGCTGTGTTTCCTAAACATGCAGTGTGTAGTTTTTGGAGGCATCTAGTGGCAATGCGAACCGAAGATCTAGTCTGTTGTGTGTGAGCGTACCTCATTGAAATGGGTCAAATGATGACAAGAAAATGTGTTTCTTCTCCACCAGTGCTCAGTTTGTCTATTCGGCACAACTGGAAGCAAAATGAGAAATGATGAAACTTCTACTGGGTTCTATTGAATTTTAAATGCCTATTTTCTAAAGCTAAGCAAATGCAAGAGTGTTAGGCCTGGGCTACACATACAGAGATATGTTTTTACAAATTCTTTCCCTCTGTTAACAGATATATGTTTGTCCACCACTATAAATGCTCAGAACGCATTCTCCAGACACAAGATGGTGCCAAATGCTACGTAAGGAACCAGAGAAGAACATTATAAAGCTCGAGCATGTGCATTAGGTTTGTTTGGCTTTGGCCGCACAACATCTACTATTTTGTCAAAAGTATTTACTCATCTACCTTCACACATGAACAGAGTGACATCCTGTTCTTAAACCATAGGATTAAATATGATGTTGTCCCACCTTTGCAGCTATAACAGTTTCAACTCTTCTAGGAAGGCTTTCCACGAGGTTTAGTGTATTTATGTGTGTGTTTGACCATTCTTCCAGATGTGCATTTGTGAGGTCAGACATTCTTCCAGATGTGCATTTGTGAGGTCAGACACTGATGTTGGACAAGAAGGCCTGGCTCACAGTCCCTGCTCTAATTTCATAATTCTATCGGGTTAAGGTCTGGACTTCCACACCAGACTCGCTCAGCCGTGTCTTTACGGCCCCACCAAACTTTACACTTAGCACAATGCAGTCAGAGAAGTGACATTCTCCTGGTGACAGCCAAACCCAGACTCGTCCATCATGATATTTCCAGACGGAGAAGCATGATTGGTAACTCCAGAGAACACGTCTCCACTGCTCTAGAGTCCAGTGGCGGCGTGCTTTATACCACTGCATCCTACACTTTGCATTGCACTTGGTGATGTAAGAGGCTCGGCCATGGAAACCCATTCCATGAAGCTCTCTACGCACTGTTCTGTGTTCTGGAGCTAATCTGGAGATCACATGAAGTTTAGAGGTCAGTAGATAATTACTCTTTGTTGTAGTACCACTAACAGTTGATTGTAGAGTATTTAGTTCCGAGGAAATTTCCCAAATGGAACTATTGCACAGGTCCATTGCACAGGTGGCATTTTATCACAGTACCTCGCTGGAATTCACTGAGCTCTTGAGAGCAACCCATTCTTTCACAAATGTTTGTAGAAGTCTGCATGCCTAGGTGCTTGATTTTATACATTTGTGGCTATGGAAGTGATTTGAACACCTGAATTCAATGGTTTGAATAGCTGAGTGAATATAGTGTATCTGTTCTATATCAGTGAGTCAAACTCTCAGTCTCACTCAACATATGGTGCTGGTGATGTCTTGTACAGAGAATAATATTGTTTGCCGTAAGTTCTATGTGTTCTTTATAATATAGCTTGCTTTCCATTTACTCAACAAAGCAAAGAAATTATGTCCTAGCAATGCAGATTGAATTGTATTATTGGCTTTAACAAAGGACTGAAAAGTGAGGGACAAGAACACAGTGACCATGTGTTATCAGTATAGTTCTTTCATTAAATAATTGATAATGAGGTCCAGCGAATATGTTTAATATTCTTTTATTCAGAGGTTGACAGAGAGCAGATGTTAGTTTAAACTATTGTTATACTGGTGAATAATGGTCTTTATTTAAACTGTGTCATGTTGCATGTTTAGCCTTATTATCATGCTTCCCCCGTGTATCCGCGCACTAGAGACTATTCAGATTAATATTCAAGTGGCCCTGTTTAGCACGCACATCCATCATTGGACACATGCAGGCGTTTCCCTCAAGTCTCTATACATTCATTGTCCTTGTCAGTACCCTTGGGTGCACACTAAAACAATATGGCAATCATCAATTCTACATTAGCAATTTGATGCCAGGAAATGTACCACAGCGACTGCATTCACATCAATAGATACCATCTGCTGCCAGACATGGAGGACTGATCAAACCACAGACAAATAGCCAGTCTGACATTACACAGAACATAGAGTGAATATAGCTAGGGGATCTGACAGAAACAATAAGATCATCTAGTAAATCTAGTGATGTAGGTCTAGTAAAACTCTGCATCAAAGATTCATTTGGGTTTGCCTTAATGTAAAAGATAATGGAATAGAAAATGGCATGCCCTAAATAAAATTGCATTAGTCTTTTGCAATATCAAAGTCATAGATACATGATTTATGTAATGCAGTCAACCCTCTACATCTTTGTGTGGAAAGTGAATCACCAGAAAGTCATAAACATTGTAGCTTTTTGATGCAAAAGGAAACCTTGAAAGACCACGGCTAATATGTACTGATAATTTCATCACATTTCAGTTTACCATCAGCACAGTATGCATTGAACTTTGCTATAGATCAGATACATTATGCCTTTATATTTTCATAATATATATTAAAAATATGTATACTGCAGTATGTATGTTTACAGTCCACTACTAGAATGAATCTGTCAACATTATATTAATGTCTACTGAAATACAGAAGAAGTGTCTATTCCAGCACTGGCTACATCTCCTTGCACAATACAATTCTTGTATAGATCACAACAATCCATTTACACATTTATGCTTCACAAGGCAGCAATAATGACAGGATGGCTTTGGTCAAACTCTGAACACTTAAGTTAAGGGTAAGTTATAAACTTTTGACATTTGTCCAGTTTTTAATAAAATTTATTAAGAAAAGCAGGAGAAGTTGCAAAGCTGATGTTGGGGCTTTGGGGGTTGGGGTGCGATATTAGAGCCATGATGGAATAAAAACTCTCAGCTTTAACTGTTTCAACTTACAAATCTTTGCAGCTGGGAATCGACTGGTGTATGCTATTGAAGCTGAAATAATGATATTGATGATTGTATTTCACATGATGGTCTACTGTCAAACTTTGCACACCAAGTTCACTCAGGAAATATCTTTAGTACTAAGTACCATCTTCAAGGCTGTAAAATATGGCAGTTTAGGCCAGTCTAACTACACATAATGTTTGTAAAGAATAGCTTTGTGCAGCAGTCAGTTTTATTTCTATATGAATACTATTATTGAATGTTGATCCAGCCTAGCATAACACTGTATAGTATAGTATTGTGAAGAGCACGTCATAGCATAGAGAGAATAGTGTGGTTATCTTTACATCATTTGGAGGCACTTTATTTTACAACGCTGCGGGGGGTAATAAGATGATGACTTATAGATATGACTAACATAGTTATTGTAATGTATAATTCTGCATAATTAATAACTGATGTTAAAATCATCCAGCTTGGAGCATGCAGCTTTTCTCTCAAGGTGATAATCCAATAATTATATGCAATGTATGTTAATGCATTGATTTTATTACCGCAACACATAATGGTACTATGGGGTAATAATCTGGATTTAGAGCTGTTTAATACACAGAAAATAATTAATGGAAGCATAGTTGGAGGTTTTTGTAATGAGTGGTCCAGTGAACATTGCCTAGCTTCTATGCCCTTGCTCCTGTCTGCTTCTCCAAACTAAAATATGCTTTTTCAGATGAATGTCGACCCGACTTGAACTAATGTGTGTTTGCTGGATGCTCATTTAGATGGGCTTTTATTTTTTCAGTCTGTTTGGGAAGTTGTACATCAACATTTTAAAACCTTCAGTTTAACATGAATATTTGAGGACAACTGGCCTGCAATAAAAGGAGCTGCATCAATCATTAACACTGCAAAGTTTGAATTGAGCCTATGTGTTTGCAGTTTGGGATTTAAGCTCAACATAAAAACTCCCTGCCACTACATTCTCTACAATTTCTGTAATTGGCCTGAAATGGACTCATTTGGCTCTGCTGGGCTGTTCATGCACACAGACAAGGATTTTTTTTTTGTCTCCAAACTAGCAGTAAAAGGTAGGCTCAGTCTTTACGCAAAGAAACACATTCGGGGAGCAGAAGCTGTAATGAGAAAAGTGGCAACTACAGTAATCCATTCTGCTTGTCCGAAGGAAAAAGGTTAAGTGTTCTGGCGCTCTTAACAGAAAAAGTGACCTGCCACAAACTGGGGCAGCCCTCAGTCTAACCTAATTTCCTGACTGATCGCTGCGGGATTGGTTCAACGTGATGTTTGGAGACCAGTGCAAACATGTGGAGTCAGAGGCAGGCCGTGACACCATTAGCCTACATCTGTACATGCCAGATTCAACAATACAACTCTATTCAACTCTATCCGGTGATGTTTGACTATTACAGTGCTGGAGGCCACTCTGTAGAAAAGCCTTTTAGTGTTTTTCAATGGCATTTCATCATAACGAACTAAACATTGAATTTAAACAATTATTGATTATTATGATATTGTTTTTATTGTTATTGTTATTTTTGGATATTGTTTTATGGTCAAAGGAAATTGTTATGGGGCCCTCAAAGTATATGGTCTGGTAATTAAGTTATTTTAAGGTCAATATTGTAAATTATTGACGTTCTCATAGAAAATAGGCTGATGGTACTTCCCAAAAAAGCCTTTATGCATGTCTCT
Source organism: Perccottus glenii (assembly GCA_024416835.2). Classification (NCBI taxonomy): domain Eukaryota; kingdom Metazoa; phylum Chordata; class Actinopteri; order Gobiiformes; family Odontobutidae; genus Perccottus; species Perccottus glenii. The sequence goes on along the minus strand of CM044552.2, from coordinate 17,817,843 downwards.
TGGTAGGATGTCAGGACAATTGAGAGTTTTGTGTTTATACATGCATGTAAAGGAACTCTCCATGTTCCACAAAGAAGATAGATATCTGTCATCATTGTGCATGTCAATGAAGCAGCATTACCACACATTTTGTCTTAACTCCACACTTTAACAGAAGCATAGCGTTCCTGTATTGTATTTAAAAGAAAATGCCGTGTAATGCGGTGTATTATGCTGCCATTGATTCAACGCCATTCGGAGCGTCCCAAATCCTTCTCTTTTGGCAAGTGTGTGATTGCCCAGCAATGATTAGGTTAGAAGGTCTTGTTTTTTCACATATGATTTCCTATTACAATATGACATTAGATTAACAATAACAATATAAATACAAGAAAAAAACATCACATACAGTACCTCCCGCTTAATATGCCCACACAGCAGGATCTACGGAAACACCTGATGCACACCCAAAGGGTTGAACTTAGGAGCCAACAGGATTTTCTCCAGGTGAGTTGTTCACACATGAAGCCACGCCCACTATAGTAAGTCAACAGTTAACCTTCAGCAGTTCAGTCTTAATATACAGTATATCTTGTATTGGCAAGTTTTTAGGATGGCAATCAAGTCTGAATTTAAGTGTCAATGTATTGTTTTGTTCTTGTGTTACTTTATGAAGTTGGACTTACGTATATAATATGAACTATTGCTTTTAGGATGTCTGTTCCCATGTGGCAGGGGGACTGGCGATGAAAACTAGCCTTTCGGCTAATTCAGATACATTTGCATTTGTATAAATGTTCATTAATGTACACTGTCCCACTGAAAAATAAACAAATAAATAACTGAAATAAAATAAGTCCAACTCATTTGAATTGAAACAGAGAATCATATATTTTTTTTTAAGTTTAACAATTAATGTATTGTAAATCTACACTGCTTTTTTTGTCATTGCAAAGGCTGAGAGCAAACCAAACACTCACTGAAAATAACTCACCAAAAAGACGTTATACTTAAAAACTCACAGAGTAATTAATACTACACAGAACAATCATCTAACTCAAGTGTTGCAGAGTAAGCATAATGGTGCACCAAATGTTTTATGGAAAGATTCTGCTTGTTAATTGGGTTTTCGATATAACCACCACTGAGGCGTAAAAGCAAAACAGTGTAAGCACTATAACTTCCTCCTACAGTATTTGATAATGGGCTTATGCAAGAAGAGTGTGTGTGATGGAGAGGAGGCTAGAACACTGTGATTTACAAGCCTGACAAGAACAATTAGGAGGCTGTGCTCAGGGGGCTATTACTCAACACAGACACCAACCGAAGCCTACCTGCCATATACATCAATGCTGCCATGAAAAGACAAAGTGGATAGAACGGATACACCTTTTTAATAAGTGAAGAAAAAGCTTTGATTTTTCATTTGGCTTAAGTCAACTATGGGAAATAGATGTCACACTTTTCCACAATTATTTGGTTGATTGGATGTGATTAAGATTGTGCTCAACAATAGACTTTATATACAGTTTAAGGAAAGCTCTATATTGCTGTGCAGAGAATGCTTTATGTCTACACTTGTATACATACATGCTTGCTCCCCACATTATAGTACAATATAAAAATAACTATGGTGTGTGAGATGTCACCAAAAAGATCAAAACCTACACAGTACTTTGTTTTGTTTATTTTAGTATTTTTAATCCTATTTAGTCTTTGTTCAGCCTTGTTTTTTCACTTTTTTTTTTTAAGTAATTAAGGACCGGATTCAACATTTCCTCAGAAAGCAGATCAAAAGGAATGAATATAAATGAATGAAACAAGCACAGAGATGCGTTCTCTGTTGCTTTTACCAGAATCTACATCCAGCCTAAAGCTCTCTGGGTGACATATCCTGGCAGGATGCGTGCATGTCATGTGAGAGCAGGTAGATGAAAGACTCCAAACAGGACAGCGTAGGGGGGAGGCAACAGGAGCAGCTGCAGTATTTCGGGGCTAGCCTAATGGCTCACGTGTAAATGCAGCAGTGAGGGACTACAGCACGTCCACACAGCTGCTGAATAAATGAAGATGTCTCACCACAAAAAAACAAAAACACACACAATGGTCTTTGACAGCTGATCACAGAAGTGGTGGGGAAGAGTGAGCGTGTGATTGCTCGGTGCGTGATGGAAAGAGGAGAATGCAGATGAGTGGAGTAACCTGTGTTGACAAAGTAGCCACATTGCCTCAATTCATTTTTCTCATAAAACAATCAAAAGGAGGAAAAGGCTGATATAGGATTTTTTTTCTTTGTCTCCTGCAGCATTTCAGATCGTTATTGCTCCCACAGTTGTGTCGTCGCAGCACTGCCTGCTCCAGATACTGTAATCGTTCCATTACAGACTTCCTATTGAAAATCTAGCCTCATTACACCGATCGTTTTATTTACACAAGGCCTACCACAAAAACTTTGAATACACTTTACTCACTGTTGCAGCTTTTTCTATATTCCATGACAACACTGTATATTAAAATAGATTAACCACTACCTCATATGCAATAATAATTTTTTACAATTTGATATCATTGCAAAGTTTATGCTCATCAACGTGTTGGCTGCTGTGTTGTTTACCCTTTAAAGATAGAACAAGAATGTAGCCTTCAGGTTTACCTAATATACATTTGTGTAATTTTTACAGTTTCTGTAAACCCCGCAGCGTCTTTTTACAACAGTAATTTCTCCAATAAACTGCCAAATTACAATTTTTATTTGCACTGTTGATAAACTGAAGCAAAAGTTGGAGTTTAGTAAGTATTACTAGCAAGATATTATTAGAACACAAAGCAGAAAAACACAGTATTTTGCCATTGTTGTTCTACTTGTTGTGTGTAGCCATCAGCCAAATTCCCGTCTGGGACGCAGGTGTAACATCGTTGTTTTCATTGAGGACACCTTGTTCACAGTTAACACAAGAACAGAGCAAGTCTTGCAACAAAATGAAGATACCTCAACGGCCATATATTTAAAGGTAAACTGAGAACGCCAGAAACAGCCAGAATTATTTTACATCAAGAGAATCTCTGTGAAAAAGTCTTGAAAAGCCTTGAAAGTTCAGCTCAAGGTTTGCAAAACAGCAGCAAAGATGCTAATGTTACTTTTCTTCTCTGCAGACTCAACGTTTATGCCCCAGCCAGTCTTTTTTATGCTGGAACTACTTTGATTTCTACAGTAATAAAAATGTGTCTTGCGGCCTACTGCAGGTCTGTGGAAAACATTGTCTAAGCTACCCACTCACTACACCTGGAAAACTATCTATTATTTATAAATCCATTAAAAGCATTGACTCTTTCATGTCCCACAAAAATTAGATTTACATTGTGTGGAAACACAACTATTCAGAACAAAAGCTTTACAAGAGCTTAACAAAAAGCATTCCTAGTGGTGAGCAGCCAAGAGATAAGACTTTTCCAGGTAAATATTTGCCTTTGTTTTAGCATCCACAACTATAAGCTTAATGAATCTGGAAATGCTCACTTATATGTGCATGTTCCGAGAAATTCTATTCATTGCAGCTTTTAAACATATTACTTTGATTCACTAGGATTTGTGACACATTTTTCTATAATTACTCATTATATCATCTGCTTTTTATCAGACATTAGCCTGGTAAGGTACTTTATGTAATTTGACATGCTATACAATCCTCCACCTTACTGCTATTTAACAGTATTTTACAATAATTATACACCAGTCCCTGCAGTGTAAAAATGTACTGGTTAAGAGGTTAATTATGTGGATTCAGTGCTATTCCTGACAGTTACTACACAGCCATTAAATGCAGTCATTAGTGCTCAGTCAATATTGCCTCTTCTCTGTTGCCTTTATGCTCTACAAAACATTTGCATGGTACAGTATTTAGACCAAACAAGTGCACACCATTAACAATTCAAATATAAAAAAAAAAATGTCAAATGCAGTTGTCATAGTCTTTAGGCATCCAAAAGTTTTAGGGAGCAAAGCAGTGTTTTTGTTAAAAAGAGTGGAGCCAATTGGCTGCGAAGTGTGTGGCTCTGAATGCACAATGACCGTCTCTGCAGATGGGGGACATATTTTTGACAACAATCTCCAAAAATAGATTGTCTTTACGTGCAATACTAGATACATTAGTACTTTTAAATGGCCATGGGTTCTCCTGTGTGTGTTTTGTAAGCTTACACCACACAATGCACATCAACAAACAAATCGATGTTAGCGCTTAAGTCAGCCACATTATGCATTTGCACCTCCCTCCACGTCCTTTGGGTGCAAAGTGCAAGCTCTTGAATCAGCCCTGGATCAGAGATGCTATAATTTTACAAGCCGCACTGCATCTCTCTGCAGGTAAACATTAGTATTCAGCCTAACACACTAACATCTCGCAAGTTTAAATCAAAGCCTAACCAAAGAGCCTTCTACCAACGGGTCTTTTCCAAAATAATTTCCCACCAAACAGAAAATACATTTGCTTTTTTATTGTACTATTGGGTGAGTAATGTTAAATTAAACCTGACAGAACTAGAAATTTATTTTATCCTGATCAGATAAAGGACAAAAGCAGAGAGGGGTTTGGACATTGGCCCAAAATTACAAACTTTGAACCCATCCAAGGAGGTGTTTTGTTTTGTTCAGGCTGTGTTGTCATCTAAACAGAGAAGACAGCATCCTCAGCGAAAACGATGACACAACTGTCCCAGAAAGCTACTGGCAGCTGGCAACACACAGCGAGTAAAACAACAATATGTACTTTGAAAACACATAATGTAATAATACTAATAATTGTTAATTCTCTTTGTGTGTTATTGTGTGTAAACTGTGTTGGCAGACAAACTACATCCTACAGCTGAGTGTATCCATGTAAATGTGGATCAGTGATTAAGCTACTGGCCAGTCTTTACATTTTGGTGTTTTGTAAACGGCTCCTAAAACCATTTTTTGCACACATTTGGTCCTCTTCTTCATCCCTATTTTTATCATTTCATTACAACATTATTTGCAGCTAGTCTGTAAAGATATCTCAAACTTGTTCAGTGTTTTTAACCCACCTTGCACCCCAAGAGATAACAGCTACAGTTTTGGATGCCAAGGGAATATTTTCATCTAATGTTAAATGTCTTAGTGCTGTCACACACACGTCACATATTTGGCTGCAAAGTGTATTTTATTTCCTGCAGACAGCACAGAAGCAAAAAGTGAAATAAGAAGAAGAATTATTTTGAACCAAGCTGCTCCTGCATACATCTAAGTCCTGGGTTGCATCACCGGTTTGCTAATTATCACTGTTGTCTTTTGAAGATGTGGTGGTTAACTATAGAAGATGTGTGAAAAATGTGTGGGCGACAAAATCACAGCAGTATTGAGAGAAAAGTATCTTCGCCAACCTGTACATGAGGACGGGACACAACAACACTCTAATTGTGAAAACATCCCATTTGTGAGTAGCAACACAGAAAGCAGCCGTAGGTGAGGGAAATCATTCTTTCATAATTTCCTTGTTGGAACAATTTGCCACTGACCTGTATCACTGATATAATTATCTCCATCCAATTAAAGTCAGATTCCAGCTCTAAGCCTTACATCCTGCTGTGCCTTGAATTTCCTCTTCCTGCCATATTCCCTTTGGTTCTAGATCTCTTTTCTTTTTATCAGAAATATGCCTTCTATCAAAACCACAGTTCCTTGTGAAATAATAAATGTGCAAGTATTCTGCTGAGTCACAGCAGCCGGGAGAGTGTGGATCTTTCTAAACAGCTGCTTTTTCCACTTCTCAGCCTACACTTGTGTACTGTAACAAGTGGAAGTCAATGGGCATTAGATCCAGCAGTTAAACATTTAATAAACTCCACATGTCCAGTCCTTGGAGAGATCACCATGTGGGTGTTGGAGAGTGCAGTGATGAGTAAGCACTTCTACTATTGGCCCTGACACATCTGACAGCGTCTCCCCGGGAACGCCAGGATGTAGCTTCATCTCGAGGGCTGTATGAATTGAGACAGATTATTCTGGGAGTGATTTAGAGCAGTTATTATGAAGTTCTCAATGCAATCTGCTGCTTTTGGATGATGATGCTTTTCCTGGTTTTCCTGACAGCTCAGTGAGATGAGCTCTAGATCAGTCTAATGTACAGTGAGCCATGCAACATTTTCTTATTTTTCATATATGATCTATTTATGAACATTTTAACAAATTAGAAACACTCAACATTAACAACAGTACAATCATAGCACAAAGACAAACATCTACATTCAAGAAAGCCCACACAAAAAAAAATAGATATAAATTAAAAAATGACAAACTAAACATAATACTATACTATGTGCTACAGTTACTACATGAAGTGCAGAACATAGAGGAATATATATGCAGGTCAGTACAGCAAATTGAGAGGGGCACAATTCATGGGGAAAAGCCAGCCTCAAAGCCATGACATGATCGAAAAACATTGTTCCAGATCTTTTCCAGGCTCTAAGAGAGTGCTTAATTTTCTCTAGTTTCATGAAGAAAAGAGCATCTTTAACCCAGTGAGAGTGAGAGGGTGGGGACTCTTCCAATGCACCAGGATGCCAAGTCTGGCCAATAGAGTAGGAAAAGCAATGAGTTCAACAAAACTTGATGACAAAAAGTGGTGGAGAGGACCCCAAACAAATCCGTCAGGGGCGATGGCTGGACATTGGCAGAGGTTATGCAAATAGTGACTAAAAAACAGAACTCCAAAACCGGTCCAAAACATATGAGGGAGATTAGCTGGGCCTCGTTCACATTTTCACAATTTGGATCAATTCCAGGATAGATGCTAGTAAGTTTACTTTTTGACCAGTGGACTCTGTGGACTACTTTGTATTGGAGGACACCATTACGTGCACAAATTGATGATGAATGAACCCACTAATGGTGTGCAGCTCAATACTAAAATATGGATACCTCCAATATCAGACATTTACATTCTAGAATCAATTCTCATATTAAAATATTGATATTTTAATATTTTGGGGTAAACATATTTTATCCATTAACAGAAACAAAATGGAAAACTTAACTGTCAAGATCTCGTCTAAATGATACCCAGTTGGTAGGAACTACTTCTTCTTCCGCCTGTCACGCTGCTCAGTAAGTCTAGTTTACAACACTGACAGCAGGTAAACGCGGTAATGTCACAAACAGTGGTATGTGATGTGTGTGGGATGACAGTGAGGTTAAGAGGCAACACCACAAACCTTGTTCTCTGAGAACTATCTAAGAATCAATTATAACACAGAATATGATGAGGTGATCCGAAATGGGAGAGGGTCAGGTGCTGCTAGGACGACAGACATTACTCTCTGAGTCCTTTAATGCTGCAGGTAGGATCAGTATATAGTGGGAAAATGTGGTGGATGATGATGCTGGATTTAGCATCTAACTAGCCTAGGCGTAGGTTTTTGTGTTGATGTTCAAAACAACGAGCTCCCCGCATTCTTAAACCTATAAAATACTTTTTTGTTCAAATTTACATGTATGTAAAATATGGTTATGAAATAAGTAAAACAATAATGATACTATAAATAGTTTCATTAGTTCAGCTTGTCTCAAATAATATGTATCCCTGAGATCTGCTCACATCAATAGGTCTAGATTTAGTCAGGTAAAGCTGCCTGTAGATTTTTGGAAAGGATGTCAGTGGTATCGCACATAGACTTACAAACATGAAAACAAAATAGTTTGTATAGTTCACCTTTTAGAGAGGGGTTGATGACAAGAATTGTATCGACCAGAGTGATATCTGGGGTTGCAGGAAAAACAAGAAAATGCTTACAAATAAAGTCTTGGCCCTGTCATGCAACATTCACAAGTGCGGCCAGTGTAACACTAAATATGATGGAAAGATATATGAGGACCAATGACAGTAGGGTGGACTAAGTTAAGTTCACATGGTTTGGAAGCTGTAAAAGTGGAGTGGTGGATGGCCTCATCAAGCTTGGTTTCCATTGACTCCTGTCTAAAGAGCATACAATCAACAATGTTTTCCAATGTTTTAACGGTGCAATGTGTAAAACTCTGCAGTATACCATTTTATCAAACACACGAGTGAAAAGTAAATTTCTAATACAGTATAATCTTCTTCTATAATGTACATTTAAACCTTCTTAGAACCCAATGGAAGAAGCTAGGCTATTCCATTAGTTACAGTTCCTACAACTGCCATGAGTAAACATTCATTGTCAAATACATATTCCTGCAGGGTTACTGTTAGTGCTCACAAGCCACAAAAGAGAGGGGTGTGGAAATGCTATGTGCAATGCTATCAAAACAGATGCTGCCCAAAACACAATGCACCTTTAATTCCTGTCTCGTCTGCAGATTATTACTCTGTTTAACGAGAATTTGAGACAAATAACCAGACCATTAAACTGTCATTATGTGGGCGTCAACTGATGGTGCAATTGCGTGATTCGGATCTGATTACCTAACACATTTACTTCCTAGATGGCAGGAAGTAAATGTGTTAGCTTTCACTCTGTTTGAAGAGAAAGACACAAACAGAAAATCACCACATATGCTGGACGTGATCTTTACTTAATAAAAAAGTAAAGAGTCCCTTGGATGAGGGACAAAACGTCTTCACCTTACCTACGTCCAGGTGCTTTTTTTGAAACCTTTTCTTGAATAGGTCCTGGATGTCTGGGAACCTCCACAGACTTGATTGTATTTTGTTTTTATTTACCTGCTCATGCAGCAGTATCAGCAATTATCTTGCATTCCACAAAAGTATGGAGACGTGATTGGTAGCAATTGTTTTATTCATATCTCGTTCATTTGTCTAGCGTGTTAGCTAGCCTTAATAATTAGCTCTTAATGCCTTTTTTTGTTGTGCCCTTCTAACAACATTTTAAATCTCAGCTTCGGGTGAGAGCTTTGGGTTTAGAAATTTCAGCAACAAGAACAAAGCAGGCCCAATAAGTGTTTAAAGCCTTGAGCACCTCATATACATCCATCATTATTATTGGACTTCATATTCAACCAACGCAGTCCCACAGAAAATTCTCTGTAATGAGCTAATAATGCAGGCCTGTGTATGTCTCAGTGTGTGTATGTTTAATGCTCGTTGTGGCACTAGTTACAGGTCATCACACATTATGTTCAGTACCTACTTGGAACAGCTCCCAGCTCAGATGAACATTATTACCACTGCAGAGAAAGAGTTAATTAACTATTTATTCCTTCATTCTGAAGCAACGGGATTATCTTTGTATATGCATTTGAAATTTTAAGTTCAATTTATTCACAACCTCATTAGTTTAACTTCACACACACACAAGTAATTAAAAATGTATATATGGTAATTTAAAGAATGTGTTTATCCAGAACACACCAGAGTAACAGAATAGAAGAAAGATGGGATGTGTGCTGTCTGCAGTTGGGGGCTCACAATCAAAGCTCCTCGCAAACGTCATAGAGTTTAATGTAAGTGGCAATAAAGTGCCCTAATGTATCTAAATTATTATTTAACAATGGTATGAGTTCTGATAAATGTCTGCTTCCTTACATAAGCTGGGACAATAGAGACCACATAATGAGATTTACTCACATGAGTCATACAATACAGTGACACATGCTGTGTCAGGGGTTAGTCCTGGATACGACAGCAGCCGAGAGAGACTCTGCGTGTCCGCTTGACTGAATGGCCAGTGGGGTTAGTGACGAATGAGACAGAGCATGAGCTCAAATGGAAAGGCTGGTGAGTAAGAGTGATATGATTTGGGATAGAGACGACATCTTCATGCGTGAGACTTCAAAGCCTTTTTTGGTGAGTCACTGTTGGTTCCCCACAGAGACTGCCATTCTTGCCCTCTTCTTTTAGTAAAGATATATCAAAGTCTTAGCTCTGTGATATCATTAACTGTTCAAGTTTCATCTTTTCCTCAACAGCACAGTCTTATCCTCATTTTGCATAATGTCTTCTGTTCTTTGCTATTTCGAGAGCCATCATAAAACCATGAAAACTAACGCACATCTGAAAATATCTGATTAGTCACAACAATGTGAGCTGCCATGGAAACAAACATCTTGTGGTTTGAAGTAATGCGTGCGAAGGGACAGGGGAAGCGGGCACACCCTGCATCAGTGAGGCTCGAGATCATTCCTCACTTTGAAGTGTGCTGTCAACCACAGCCTGCAGTTGCTGTTGACACAGACTTGGGAACAAACAAAATCTGGGCTATTATGTATTTAATGATGGAGGAGGAGGTACGGTTGCCCCCGGAGACCATAACTGCTACTCTCCAGACTGTATGGACAGCACTGCTGTCAGCACCCCTGCAGAGACTTCAAAATAATTTGACAATTTCCAGACCTTTATGTGCAGAATATGCAAATATTTAAGTGGCTGTTAGGCAGCTCGTCTGAGGAATGGACCGTTGCTAAAAATGATGGAGTTGAGCTGAGTTGCAGCACTAAGCCCTTCTTTGTAGCCTTTTTATTTGGATATTATTGAGTGTTATTTCTAATCCTGTAGTTTAATATTACAAAACATATTTGTTTTGAGAAATCTAATGAAGTTATTCAAATAACAGCTGTTAGTGTTAAATTGATTTTACAATCATTAAATTATTTTTTTTACATTTATATACTTGAAATCTTCTGTTACTGTAGTTTTTTTTTAACTTTTTCCAGTAGTCCAGCAATAACAACAATTAACATTTTATAAAAAACAAAATAAAAACTTTAGACAGTCACCAATAATAATTGAACGTTTTCTACAAACGTGTTTTACTACACGAGCTATACAAACACTGTCACTGTCCTAATCCATTGCTACAGTTTTCAGGCAATATCTCCCACGTCCCAGCGCTGCACTAAAAACCACCTCCATTGGCCCCTTGTGAACCATTGTGAAGCCCTTCAGCGTGGCACTGAGCTTTACTTCTCATTACCTGTCTGACAATTGTTGAACCAGCGAGAACATGCTGTTGGTGTCCCAAGTGCCAGATTAGCTGTGTTTGAACGTCGTCTCGGGAGGACTGGGTACTCAGTGAATATGCAAAACAATGAAAGACAACCAATTACACTGCAAAGTCTCGCAACAAAAAGCCTCACAAAGGAGGAATCTGCCATTTCTAAAGAGAGAATGTAAAACATCAAAAGTCAAAGTAAGACAAAGTCAGAGCCAGGAGTTTAGTTTAGAAAATGTATTATTGTTTTAAAAATCTAAAACAGTAATTATCTGTAGCAAAATTATTAGGTTATGCAACAATTCTATATTCCACTGATTATCCATTTTGTGTTTACCCGCATGCACTGTGTAATTGAAAACGAGTTCAGCAGCATTAGTGTTAGCTTCTCTGTGGGAGTTTTTACACACACTTAAGCCAATTTTACACAGCCATTAATACTGACTAATAGTACAGTCTTCATAATGCTCTTTGTGGGACTAAAACAGAAGCAGTGGTTAGATGAGACCTAAAACTGGGACATAATACAGTACATTGAAACCTGTAACTCATTTTTTCTCACTGAAGACTTTATCATTGTGTTGTGGCTTGTGTCTTGGCATTTAGGAGAATGGCTGTTATGTGTGTTCAACAAGGCAAGGCATGCAGCTCCTGTGTCTGAAGAGTGGGAGAGGAGAAAGTGGTGGGCGCATCACTCCTTGTGACGCTCACAAACGCTGTGATTAAATGCGAGATCATTAGTAGAAACAGGGGCGCAGGAAACTCTAGTGGCCAAAGCAGGTGGTATCTGGAGTCATCAACATATGGCATCATGAAAAATGACATGTACGTCACTGCTGAACCCATTTAAATCCTCAACAAATCTTAGTAATAACCAGTTTTAACCCATTCATAATCACATAGCATTCAGCCACACAAAACCAGTCACCGTTCAAATTTAACCATCTAAGACTTCAAATCCATCGATGAGCAGTTTAAATCCACAAAAAAATTTAAGGTCAAAGTTAACCACTTTAAATCGGTCCAAATCCAGTTCTAAACATGTAAAAATGTTTTAGCAGGTAAAGTCTGAGTTTAAAAAAGCTTGTGGTCATATGAAATATTCCGAAAATCTGTAATTTGCAGCTTTTAGATGCCTCAAATGTCAATTGCCAACCAGACTGCAGTGTCTCACAGTGAGCAATTCAAAATGGATTCAAATAAGTAATTTCTGTCAGGTTACAAATCACTCAATGAAACCTCTTTAATACATGGAAACCCCTCTGCTCTTTTGTGTGGAGTTCATCCATAACACTAGTGTTGTAGTCAAGACCATGACAAGACCGAGGGCCGTACCTTGCGGCGGCGCAGGCGTGGCGGTGATCAAGAGGATGGTACGTTTGGGTACAACAGCAGTGTGTGTTTGTTCTTTAAAGCCCACTGCAGGTGAATTTAGGTGCACAACCACAGACTGATGCAGAAATCATTAAACATTGAAAAGCACATTTGTATTATTATTGTCGATATGCTCTGGTATAAAAATAAATAATTGCTATTAATAAATATTAATAAATATTTAATTAATAAAATAATGAATGAATACTTTTTTTTGTATTTAACATTTTTAAAATAAAAAAATAATTATTTCAACTGTTCTCTAAATAATTTGGGCTTATATCCTAAAAATGCTACTAATAAACAAATCTACTGACTTATTTATAATTTTTTACAACCATAGCAAGCACAAATGCACTGGTTTGCTTTAAAAAAATCCTTATGCTACAGCCATGACAGTGCATGGCTAAATAAAAATATACACATTATTGAGGAGGAGAAAGAGTAAAGAATGTGCCTAAACAAAGAGAAAGCGGGGTTTTAGAAGCAGAACACAGGAAACTCACCGGGGACGCAGCCTGATCAGGAGCTGGGATGTGTATTTGGAGCATTTTGAAAATACAGTCCCGAACTCAGTAGTGCTGCTATCATCCGCATTCCTCATCTCTGCCTGGGCTTGGACCAAGTCCCGACAGGTGTGACGCTTGTCTGTGCGTAAAGACTTTGTTTACAATAAAATGAGTAAATAGAAATAGACTTGTCGGAATGATTAATATTATTCTAATAGTGTGCTCATCCAATATTAAAAAAGAAGGGCTTAACAATAAAATAAACAATAAAAAAATTGTTATGCATTATACACAGTTGAGTCTAAAATAAAAACTATAACAAAAGTAATGATAATAATAATTGGCGCTGCCTCTTTATACCTGCGCTGGCTCAAGTCCTGCCTCTTTATACCACTGTCTTTGCCCCTCAATGACCTTTTGTCTCCACCTGATACCTGCGTTTTGATCAGGAAGATACAGCCCCAGGACTTTTAGCTATCAAGACAGTCAAGACCAAGACTCTGTCAGACCGACAAGATTGTGCCAGACAAGACCAAGTCAAGACTGAATCAAGACCAGAGCCACTGTACAATATACTGGAAAAGATGGTAACAGTAAAAAAAATCTAAACAGCCCAGGTGCAGTCTTAGACTAAGTCCAGACTCATGGAGGTTAGTGTTTGATGAAGTGTTAAAATAGGTTTTTAATTGAATATAAAATGATTCATTGCAATTGATTTCATGCAATCCCCAAAACAGACAATAATGACATTTGTGGTCATGGTTGGTCTTGACATCCAAGACTGAGACAAGACCAAGTAAAAATATCTTTCAGACCAACACTTTTAGGGACCATGACAAAACAAGACATTTACAAAATAGTCTTAAAACCGGTCTCAAGACCAAGACTGGCCTCGAGTATTACAACACTACATTAAACCCACCCAGAGGGTGATAATGTGAGTGGGACTTGGGTCTTGAAGATACACACTGGGTGCTATTATTGGTCAGATAAAACCTTTTGTTAAGTCTGGCCTTGTCAAGACCTTGGCTTTTTTGTGGTGAACTGTGTTGTTGTTATATTTTGTGACAGAAAACTAGTCTAAACTTCTAAGTTGCCCAGTCAGGAAGAGATGTTTTGGAAGAGAAACCGAGAAACAGTTTTTAGGGCTTTGGAACTTAGCAAACTATTTATACAGATGCACCAAAAAGGAACACTCCAAAGGCATAAACAGGTACCTTAAAGTCACTTCAGCTTCTACACAAAACACTTGTATAGCAGCCTTTATAGTCTATAGCTAGTAGCAGACAACAATCTGAAGAATTGTTCAAAAAGAAGAATTGTTAAGGGCATTAAAAAAGAAAGAGCTTGGAAATTATTGATGGATGCATGTCATGGCAGCCAGATAAACATATTTTAAACTAATTATTACCTAATATATGAATGTGTCTAGTAATCTCAGCTGATTTGAAGGTCACTGCATTCCAGATATTGCTCACCACAAACTTCTGCAGCAGGCGCCGTTAGCATACTGCATGTGCCAGCAACCTTTTCAAAGTGTGAAAGCCTATTTATTTTCGGATATATCCATCCACTGATGTTCCTTGAGCTGATCTCTGTGAGTTTGCTGCATACAGTAGAAAAAAAACTCATGAATAATTTAGATGGAAGATAAAAATGTACTTTATGTTTAGTGCTGGGCTTGTTTCATATGCTTATGTAAACATGTTCCTTTCACCTAGGGATTAGGGCGGATCTGAGAGCAGTGTTTGACTCTCACCTACGAGGCTCTGAAGAAAAAGCCATTGTAATGAAGTAGCACAGTTTTTGTCTGTAAACCCTGGGAATTCTGTCAATCTTTTTTGTAGCATCTGCTGTTTTTCTGTGCATAATTTTGTGTCATTTTTGCTTCCTCATTCCAATGCTTTAGTTTGACTAGAAGTGAATCTTTTAAAGTCTGTGCAGTGGGCCAAAAGCCTCAAACTGTCCGTGGGGACACAAGCCAACGGTTAAGCTGACAGTCGTCACGAAATGCTAAAAGCTTTTTGCATAAATCTGGACTCTCCCCCGTACAGTGTTTGGCAGCTCAATAAACCGAGTAGGTCTTGAGAAACTGCACGAGAAAGGAGAAGGGATTTTCCGCACTTGTCTGCTTGGTGTTGTTCCACTCTTTAAACACACTGATGTTGACACAGAAAGGGGTGCCCTGGCTCGTAGCGGGACGAGTTGACATGCACGGGGCGAACACAGTCATAGGCCTGTGAACGTGCAGTGCCAAAACACACACAATTAAATCATTACAACAGCAGTCAGCAGATCAGCGCACCGGCTACTGCTCCCCCTCGGCCTTTTGGAAATGATTTACTTCTCTTTGAGTCGCCTACACAGCAATACACTCAAGAGTTAGGTCTCTTTTTTATTGTGTGAGCACAATATTTCTCAATCAACGGTTTACTTAAAGCAACACTATGTAACTCTTCAGGATTTGTGCACTCTGGTGGACTCTAGTGTAACTGCACTAATGCAAAACCCCCACAAACCTTTCATCATCATTTTGAATTTCTGTCTACACGTAAAAAGAAGCATTGCAGCATTAGGAAAGTGAATTTGTGCCACGTTTATTCCACAACAGGAGGAAAAAAAGGTCAGCTTGGCAGTGTTTGAAATGGCCTTTTCTGCTTTGTGTAAAGATGTTGTCTTGCAGTTGCATTATACATCCAAACTTTTTTCAAAGAGGGACGAACTTAAAAATGTGAAAATGTCCAAAAGCTGATTTTCAAACCACTATAATACATAAATGCACAGTTTACAATGTTTTCAATGACAAAACAATTATCATTTGAAATTGCAATGTGATATCTGCCGTGGACTGGACATCACAATATTCACAACGCTTTTCTTTCACATCTGTAGAGTTAGAAAATATAAAGAATAAATATGCCGGGATCCATAAATATATATATATATATATATATATTAACTTTAACGGCTAATTAAGATTAATTAATTACGGGACTTTAACGCGTTAAACGCAAACGCAAAAAATAAATAACATAATTTTAACTCACACTTATTTTTGCACCGCGGAACGGTTTTCAATGAATGAGACGGACCGATTATACTGTAGCACCAACTAGAGTTCTTGACTTCCGACAACAGTCAACATGAACGAAGAAGCTGACGAGACCGCTTTGCTTGGCCCCGTGGATGGGAAATTTTGTTTTTAAAAAAACGAAAGGATGGAAGCATCGACAAGAGCATGGTTGTGTGCAAGCTATGCAACAAGGGATTTGCGTATCACCGCAGCACATCGAGCCTCAAATATCACCTCAACGCAAAACACATAGGAGTTAGCGTGGACCTTAGCCCGACTCCGAGTAAAGTTACAAGGACCAGGGTAACTACACTGCTACACTTAATGGCAAACATTGCACTGGTCTGTTGGACTAAAATAAATAAACAATATTTTGTTGATTAAGTTTATGTATTCAGTCATTATTGAATGGTATATATATACATATGTATATGTATATGTATATAAAAAAAAAAACTTTGTCCTTCACCCTCCGCGGCTGGTCTCTCATCCTTCGAGCTCGGGTCCTCTACCAGAGGCCTGGAAGCTTGAGGGTTCTGCGCAGTATCTTTGCTGTTCCTAGTACTGCACTTTTCTGGACCGAGATGTCTGGTGTTCTTCCAGGGATCTGCTGTAGCCACTCTTCCAGTTTGGGGGTTACTGCCCCGAGTGCTCCGATGACCACAGGCACCACTGTCGCTTTCACCTTCCAAGCCTTTTCCAGCTCTTCTCTGAGCCCTTGGTATTTCTCTAGTTTCTCATGTTCCTTTTTCCTGATGTTGCAATCACTTGGTATTGCAACGTAAACCACAACGGCCTTCCTCTGCTGTTTGTCCACCACCACAATGTCTGGTTGGTTTGCCATTACCATTCTGTCAGTCTGAATCTGGAAGTCTTGGCTCGGTCATTCTCTATCCACCTTTGGAGGTGTTTCCACTTTGACCTCGGGTTTTCAGTCCATACTCCGTACAGATGTTCCTGTACACTATGCCAGCCACTTGGTTATGGCACTCCATGTATGCTTTCCCTGCCAGCATCTTACACCCTGCAGTTAAGTGTTGGATTGTCTCAGGGGCCTGTTTGCACAGCCTACACCTTGGGTCTTGTCTGGTGTGGTAGATTTGGGCCTCTATTGCTCTGGTGCTCAAGGCCTGCTCCTGTGCAGCCATGATGAGTGCCTCTGTGCTGTCCTTCAGTCCGGCCCGTTCTAGCCATTGGTAGGATTTCTTGATATCAGCCACTTCAGTTATGTTCCGGTGGTACATCCCATGTAGGGGTTTGTCCTCCCATGATGGTCCCTCCTCCAGCTCCTCTTCCTCTGTTCCCCATTGCCTGAGACATTCACTGAGCATGTCATCTGTTGGGGCCTTATCTTTGATGTACTTGTGGATCTTGGATGTTTCATCCTGGATAGTGGCTCTCACACTCTGTTTATTGCCCGTGCCTTGTTCTTGCCATTGAGCTGACTTCTTAGGACTTGGCTTACTCGTTGGAGGTATTTGGCAGTTGCTGTTTTCCTTGTTACCTCTTTGAGGTTGCCATTTGCCTGTGGTATTCCAAGGTACTTGTAACCATCCTCAATGTCTCCTATTGTTCCTTCAGTGAGTGAGACCCTTCTGTGTGGACTACCTTCCTCTCTTCGTCACCATTCGACTACACTTCTCAAGCCCGAATGACATCCCAATGTCAGAGCTGTAGATCCTGGTGGTGTGGATCAGTGAGTCGATGTCCCGCTCACTCTTAGCGTATAGCTTGATGTCATCCATGTAGAGGAGGTGACTGATGGTGGCCCCATTCCTGAGTCGGTATCCATAGCCAGTCTTGTCGATTATTTGGCTGAGGGGTTCAGGCCTATGCAGAACAGCAGTGGGGATAGAGCATCTCCTTGGTATATGCCACATTTGATGGATACTTGTGCAAGTGGCTTGCCATTGGCCTCAAGGGTGGTTTTCCACAGCCTCATTGAATTTGCAATGAAGTCTCTTAGAGTCCTGTTGATGTTGTACATCTCCAAGCATTCAGTGATCCATGTGTGTGGCATTGAGTCATATGCTTTCTTGTAATCAATCCAGGCAGTGCACAGGTTGGTGTGTCGGGTTCTGCAGTCTTGGGTGACTGTTCTGTCAACCAGGAGTTGGTGTTTAGCTCCTCTGGTTTCTTTGCCATGCCCTTCTGTGCTTTGCTCATGTATTGATCCATGTGCCCACTTATCTTAGCCGCAATGATGCCTGACATGAGCTTCCATGTTGTGGAGACAGGTTATTGGCCGATAGTTGGATGGGACTGTACCCTTTGTGGGATCCTTCAGGATCAGGATTATGCGCCCTTCTGTAAGCCATTCAGGGTGCGTCCCATCCCTTAGCAGCTGGTTCATTTGTGCTGCAAGGCGCCTGGAGTGCAGTGAGCTTCTTTAGCCAGTAGGTGTGGATCCTGTCAGGGCCCGGTGCTGTCCAGTTTTTCATACCTGAGAGTCTTTCTTGGATGTCTGCCGCTGTGATGGTAACTGGATTCTGTTCAGGGAGGTTGCTGTGGTCCTCTCTCAGAGCCACCAGCCACTGTGCATCGCTGTTGTGTGATGCCTCCCTCTCCCATATACTTTTCCAGTATTGTTCAGTTTCCAGCCTTGGAGGGTCTGCTCTGCTGTTATTACCCTGCCATTGAGCGTACACTTTTGCAGGTTGAGATGCGAACAGCCTGTTTATTCTTCTGGCTTCGTTCTCTCTCGTGTACCTCGTTAGGCGGCTGGCCAAGGCTTGGAGCCTTTGTTTGGCAGTTTCAAGTGCTTCAGGTATGGGCATCTGGTTGTACCTCTTGGGTACCTGTTTTCTCATTGCACCTTTCTTGGCCTCAGTGGTGCCTGTGGTCATCGGTCATTCTAGGAGACTTTCTGATGGTACTTCACTTAGCCGTTGTAATTGGCGTCGGGGTTGCCTTGCATTCATTCTCGCCATGATTTTGTCTTTCAGGTCAGTCGCTGCCTCGTTCAGCGTTATTTCAATTGTTGGGGCTTCATACCCAATCTCCTTGCGTCCTGGCTCCCCCTTGCCGTAGCATTTTTTGTGTTGTATCTCGTCAATCTCAAGTTGTGATAGCAGCTGCCGCTTGTGGATGTTGGAACACTGAGCTACTAGTTGCTTCGATGTAAGCCTGGATTGTGGGTTTCGTAGTAACCATTCATCCCACATTCTCTTCATGTAACCCCTCTGACTAGGGTTACTGGAGTAGTAGCATTCCAACAGAGCCTTGTTATCGCATCTCGCCCATCTCCGTCTTGTTCCAGTAGCCCATTTGTCATCAAGTTGCTCTGGTTCCCCAACACCTGACGCAGACCTTGTTTGGCCGGGCGACGTCTGATCCGGCATCTCATAGCATTTATTGTCTCTCATCATTATGAGGTAGGCAGTAGCGCGAAGGGTCTTGCCTAAGGACCCACACTGGATATATATATATATATATATATATATATATATATATATATATATATATATATATATAAAAATATATATATAAATGTATTGCCACGTCAACCACAATATATATATTGTGGTTGACAAGTAATTGCAACATCAGGAAAAAGGAACATGAGAAACTAGAGAAATACCAAGGGCTCAGAGAAGAGCTGGAAAAGGCTTGGAAGGTGAAAGCGACAGTGGTGCCTGTGGTCATCGGACCACTCGGGGCAGTAACCCTCAAACCGGAAGAGTGGCTACAGCAGATCCCTGGAAGAACACCAGACATCTCGGTCCAGAAAAGTGCAGTACTAGGAACAGCAAAGATACTGCGCAGAACCCTCAAGCTCCCAGGCCTCTGGTAGAGGACCCGAGCTCGAAGGATGAGACCACCTGCGGAGGGTGAAGGACAAAGTTTATATATATATGCATATATATATGTATATATATATATATATATATATACATATATGCAGATTTTGCAGGGTGGCAGGAGTGGCACTGCCACAAATTGTCTGGCTGGTCGAAATATGAGTTGTGATATATTAAAAAAGTAAAAAAAAGTTATTTTGTACCAGGCTATAAACATGATTTTAACACTTGTCGCAATAGGATTTCTCCTTATATTTTTTTCTTTTTGGAGCCTGCCCTCTGGTGGACGGATTAACAGTATATCGCTGTATGGTGGCACCCTTACTCGAGGCCCTTCTAAGGGGTTCCAAGAGAGAGGTTTGCTCATAAGCTAGTGCCAGTCTTTTGTGGGGAAGTCACCAGACCAGGCAGCATTATGTGTTTTATGTCGCAAGTTTATCTCATTTGAGTATTTTTTATGATATGTAAATAATGAATTAAATGATCATTACTGAATTGTTGTCTCCTGTGCACAACACAAACACACAACTTTACTTCTAAACTGAAAATTTGTCTTAGATAGTGCCGTTTTTTTGCCCTGCTATTTCTTTTAATAAGCAGCGTAGTGCATTATGGGTAATAGACGGAGAAGGCAACAAAGGAACTACAGATGTATGATAGGTATTCTGGCCAACAGAGGACACATGCCTGGGGAGGCGGTAAACATTGGAATACGTCTTTGGCAGCAGATGATGATGTGGATGCCTTCCCCAGCTCCAATTCTCTCGACTGGCCTGAGTACACTTCGGGATTACCTCAGAAGTGCTGGAGGAAGTGTCTGGGGAGGGGGATATTTGTGTGTCTCTGCTTAGACTGCTGCCCCCACGACCCAGCCCGGATAAACAGAAGAAGATTGAGCGATGAAAAATTATTTTAAAATCAAGATTTAATCACAAAAACCTGGAACAATTATTATGTAATCTGACATAAAATAAATAAACACAAAAAATTTAAATGAAACAATATCAAACTTGATGCCGATTTTTGACTATCCCAGGTTCTGATAATTCCCCACAAAATTTATTATTTTAATTATTACATAAAAATTCACTATTTATGTTTTTTGTTATTTTTAAATTAGATTTTAATCACATGCATTTAAGGGGTAAATTTTAGAAACACAATAAATATTTGCTATGTATGGTGAGGAGAGAAACTAATAATAGTATCCATAATTTTTTTTTTTTATTATGCATCATTAGATATATGCGACGAAGTGTAACAAAAATATAGGAGGTGTAGGAGGGTTGACTATCATAATCGGTATATTTGAAGGTTAAAGAGTCACATATTGTTGCTTTGGTCTGCAGGAGGCAATGTGGTCTTAAATAGTTCCAAACAAAGACGCTTGGACTCATTCCACAGGAAATTAAAAAGTGGTAGTTTACCGGATTTACTGCCAGCTGTCTGTGAGACCTACTTTACCTTTTTTCACTTGAGAGGTTTAGAAGGAGAATTCAATTAAATGAAGCTACACTGTAAAAATACTTTTTTGAGGGTAGCCAACCCAGCAGTGTGTTATTTGCCTACTTATTTTAGATGTTATTTGTGCTCCTTTTTTGTATTTGTTTCTTTTACAGCAGAGCACCTTAAAGCACCTCCCTGAAGGCTCTGAAACCATGAGAGACAGTCACAGAGACCATAGAGCTGTACTCCATATTTCTATCAGGTTTACAGATCAGTGGTTGTTGTCAGAAAAAAATGAATGAGCAAGTGTTGAACGTAAACCTCTGAAGATCACTATTAAGCTATTAACAGTCAAAAGTTAAAGTATACCCATTGTGACAAAGTAATGGATTATACCCACACTTTTTCATATTGTTTAATTATAATTCTGATAATTATTTAGTGGATGATCAATTAGATACTTAAAGCAAAAAGTTAATTTCTGCCCATTTTTGTAAACGTTATTTAAAAAATATTGGATAGTTTATATCTATCTTGAATGGATGTGTTTCCCTTTTTTTTTTGTAAGGGTAATATTTATCCAAAAAAATTGTGTCAACCAGAGGTCGCACTAGACTATCTCACTCTCCGTCAAAAATAAAAATTTTCGTTCTAGTCTATTATTACCTGTCATTTTATTTTTCATACTTTAATAATACTTAAAAGAGTTTTTCCTTACTCACATTTTAAAAAAATTCAAGACGAGCATAGAGAACAACAGTTGAACAAAAAATGGAAGGATATTTTGTGCTTGAACTCTAGAGAACGCAGTATATTACACAATATGATTCCGACAAAAGGAAATAATTTTTATTTACTTAAAAAAAATTACTTAAATTTACTTAATTCAATCGCTGTGCTGCACCCCCTGACAAGTCCGTAACTTGTGTTAGTAACTTGAACACGATACTCCCTGCTGATTGATATGTACATCCGCCACCAACTGGACAGGAGTAGGAATTACAATAGATCACCCTCAGAATAATCCGTCAATGGCATTCAGATTTTTTCGTCACTGCTAAAAAAACGTCAATGACAGAAAATATTCGGTTAATGCAACCTCTAGTTCCAACCAAAATTTTAGTGATTAAATTTGATCTGTAAATTTAACCCCCAAAATCTTTGTTGACACTAGAGGTCGCATTAATCTAATATTTTTTTGTAATGGAAATGTTCAATAGAAAAACAAGCCTGTTTTTCTCTCTGCGTACAAAAATAACAACAATGTGTCAAATAGTTTCTAATAGATAGAAGATTAAAGGAGACTACACTCGCTCAGACATGCATTTGTCATGATCACAGATGGACAGCTTTTTGGACAGCTCTGACATGTTTGCCTACATCTGGCATTAACTCTGTCCTTGCATGTGTCCCCTGTGGCCATTTGTGATTGGAGCCCTCTACCTGGCTTTTTATGTAAACAAGGCAATGGACAGAAGTCTCCTAGGCCGCCTTTGAATCTGCTCTGAGTAATTGGATCTCAGAGCCTCCTCAAGACGTATTTTACTGTCAGGTCTGAACAAAGAGTCCTTTTGCCCTGCGTCTAATTAGTTGTAGACCCTTTGTCTTACATTGTCACAGAGAAACTACTCTAAAACAAGATGGAAAGTCCTGATAGAGCTTTGTGTTTATTCACTCACATACTGTACATCACACACGTATGCCTTATGAGAACTAAATATTGAAGTGAGTCACAGTCTGAGGGACATAATGCTTAGTCTGTCCTTATAAGACTTGGTGCATTCATTTACTTTTGGGCCGCCTGAGGGACATTGATTAAACTGTAAAACTGATGATGATGTATCACCGCCTTGTAAATTTGTTCTGGCCTAAGTTGTATTTCACTTCCAGCTGACTATAAGTTATAAGCCAAAGACATACCCTTCTGAGACATTAAATATCTTATGATTCTGGTTTGATTATTCAATATTCAGAAAACCTTTGTAATGAATGACACTAGAGGCTATCATGGTGTTTGATTTGTGCTGTTTTAAAGCAGGATGGCCCCCTTTCATACACACCACTGTACTGTGCTGATGGTTTCAAGTTAAAAATAAAAGTGTCTGCACTGATCATACACCGTGTAAAAGCTGCAAATAGCCTCGTGGGGTACAGTATGGGTCAGATCTGAATGGAACGGTTTGGTTTGGGTATCCTCTGAAGAGGTGCGCGTTTCCACCATAGATTGTATAATAATAAAAAAATAAAAATAAAAATTGTATTACTCACCGAAAAAACTAAAGACCACACTTCTTGGAGAGTCTGTTAGTACAGCCAACAGCAAGGCAAGCCATTTCAACAACGTTCTTCTCAAATACTCAGAGAACAGCCGACGGTCAGGAACAGAAGCCTAGCTCCGGGCAGCTCCGTGATACTGCTCCAGCAAGCTAACTAGCCACTTGTTAGCCAGCTAGCCACACGACGTTCGCGTGGCTCGGTGATTGACACATGCACACCGAGGTAGCCACACCCAAATTTATTCACAAAACTACACTTTTTAGATAGCATAAACAGACGTAATAATCAAAAATTCACCCCCCCCCCAGAGTTGTCACATAGTAAAAACTTAGCTCTAGAGACAGGAGCCATCTTTTGTACCAGGCTGTAAACATGATTTTTACACCTGTAAAGTCGTCATTGGGTTTCTCCTCATATTTCCGCTTTTGGAGCCTGCCCTCTGGTGGACGGCTGTATATCGCTGGATTTCGCGGTAAATCTCCGTATGGCGGCGCCCTTACGCAACGACCATTTGAGAGGTACCATGGGAGAGGCTTGGTTTCCACACTGCTGGGTCCAGAATAATTGCGTCTGCTACGTAAACATCAAAGTGCCACAAAAGTCGTGTCTCCATTTGAGATTTTAACATATTTGAAGCAGACTTTTTCAAACTTGGATAAATTGTCAATATTTAATACAAATCAGAGTAAATCCTGGAGTGTAGCAGCGAGAGGCTGGTGGTACATTCATATGCGGCTGCAGTAAACCTTGGACTGTCTTTCTGAACATTGAATTCATTTAGTCTTTTTTTGTTTTTACACATGGTAAAGAAGACATCTTTTTTAAATACTAAACAAAAATATGTGTAGGGGGTGGTAGAAACCTATATAGACTTATATCTCATTACCATGTTTTTTTATTTCTGGAATGAATACAAAATGTTTTCGTAAACAGTTGAAAATTCTTATATTTACACAGGATTGACTGACTTTTATGTATGTATGTTGTGTATTTAGGATTTGAGACAAACTAAGAACTCGGTTCACAAATACACAAAACAAACCACATCATTAGGGGAGAGTGGGGTAAGTGTTTTTTTTTAATGATACACTTACCTTTCCAAACAATGTAAAAAAATTTAAAGCTACCTCAAACAACACAAAATAAACCAATTCAAGTTTAATTTTCCCTTTAATCTTTTATTTTTTGTATTGGTGAAGAATAGGTTTAAACATCTCTGTTAAGTGAAGGACTGCCAGCATTGTTTTCAGGAGCAAGAAATATGGTTATATGCTGTATTTCTTATGCTGTAAATCAAGTCATGTCCAATCACAAACAAACAAACAAAAACACACACACACACACACATAAACGTGTTTGGCAGAAAAAAACGTCCCACCAGTGTGTTCAGTTCAGTTTCAAATTTTGTTAAACAGTTTCACAGTTTTGAACTTGTGAGAAGAAAAGAACAGTTTGAACTTTCAGACCTCAGCAAAATGAAAATGACTATTGGACATTCCATCCATCAAGGTTGCAGGGAAATATGAGTTGTTGCTCCCTCCTTGCAGTTCCTCCAACCTTTTGAGGTTTAGGAAGCTTCTTCAGCACATCAATCAGTGGGACGGATCCCACATCATTTTCTTTGAATGCAAAGGTGGCTTTATCTTTCCCAGTGCTCCCTCGGATTCTTCTGAGGAATCTTGCATTAACTTCATTGCCCTCAAGGCTCTCAACCAAGCCAATATAATGGTAGCTGTTGCATTTGGTCGCAAAATTCACAATGATGAAGTCACCAACTGACAGATCTGAGATGTCTGGTTCACTACTCTCATCCTGAGAGCTCTCACACTCAGAAGTGTCATCAAGTGGGATGGGAACATCACTCTCCTCAGAGCTGCTGTACACTGGGGTTTTCTTCTTGGTTTGTTTCTTCTTGGACTTTCCTTGTTCTTTGTTGTTGGTTACTTGTTTCACCTTCAGTTTGTTTTTTCTCTCCGACTGTAGTTTTGTTGAAAGCTGTTGCTCTTCCTAAAGATGTTGCTTCAGGCATACGACAGGAGAGATGGTGCCGTGCCATAAAGTTTTTGAACCAATCTCGACCTAACAAAATAGAATTAATTCAATTTAGATACTGTAGTGTGAAACCACAGATGTCAGCCTTTCCTGTCTTAATGAATAGGCTAATGTAATTTCCTGCACACCCTACCCGCTAGACCCTTCTCTTTCCAGTTGTTGGGGACAGGGATGTTGTTTTTCTGTGCAAACTGGAATGCCAGTTCACAGCATTTCTTTGGAGTGAGGCCATGGAACTGGTCAGCCAACTTTTTGATGTGACCGGCAAGCTCCTTCGCACCTCTTCTGTGAAGACCCTCTTGGCTTCTGCTGTTCCACTGTACCCTACCGTTTTGACTTTCTTTACCTCCCTCTTTTTTATGTACCTCCGCAGTGTTGACCTGTCAATTTTTCTGTCCTTCGCCACTGATCTGATGGATTTTCCGCCCTCAACATCAATGGCTGCTCTCTCCATCTCTTCTAAGGGTGTTGAGCCCCAGTTGGTTCTTCTTTTGTAGGTTCTTGGCATGATAGCTTTTATGCAATGTGTAATGTATGGTTAACAGTCATGTAATACTATATTCATAACAATGTTATGCTTAAAACTTAACTTAACTTCAGTGTCTTAAGTTAGGGGTAAGTTGAACCACTGGTTCAATTTGCCCCACATCATCTGGCTCACTTAGCCCCATAGTCACCATTTTGGTAAAAACGGCCTAGCTTAGCAATTCAGGCTAACCTTTAGCTTAATGATTAACATGGTTTTATATGTTGACAAATCACCAACATGTACCATACACAACTTTAGTCCTAGATAAATTTGCTTTGGCACAACAACTAATATACCTGCAATGCAGAAAATTTACTTTCAAAGCAAATAAGTGTTTTTGTTAAAAAAAACAACTTACCTCTTGTTCCATGTGCTTCTCCTCTTCACAGCAAAATAGAAATGATGGAGTCCTTCAGAATGTATGGTCACATGACACCAAATGTGTATAGTTGCCTAGAAACAGGGGGTGGGTCAACTTACCCACTGGGTCATCTTACCCCACTCTCCCTACAGTTTTAACTAAAAAAATTTAAGATGGAGAGAATTCATAAAGCTGCGCCAACAATGTAATGACTAAATATCTGAGGCCACAGGTTCAGCCTGTGTCTAATGCATTGTAGATGATAAATGTTTTAAGCGAGAACCGTACAGCTGACTGTTTTAAACCAAAAACAGCAGTTGCTAATAAACGCTAGCTTTGCCAATGGGAAAAAGCAGAACATTTAGCCTGTTTTCTGTTAGAACATGACGTTTATTACAAGAACAAGGCGTGATCTAGTTTATTGTTTTTCCTTTGGCTTCTTGTTTTTGCTTGAGTGAGGATTATCTATTCCAAACAGCTGACTCTAGTTTTCTAAAGTGTACCACACAACCACACTCACTTGGTACCCCAAGCTGAGACGTCCCTAAAGTGGTACAGACTCCTTCGGTAATGTAACAGGAACCTGCACCGCTCCAGTGGAAACAAGGCTTGTATTTGCCTTGTTGTCTTGCATTTAATCACGCAGCACCTGGGCCCAACTTTTCCAACAGTGCCTAGCCCCGGAAAACATGCCCAGGCTTAAATACGATTAGAATCCCTCACACTAAACATGCCATGCATTAGGTGTTGATGATTATGTTTGGGCAGTGTGAGGAGTCCAATTTGTTTTGGAGCCTGTAATATACATAAGTCTAGAATAAGACTGGGAATAGCTTCTTTTTTAGCGTCATAACGCATTATGCTCCCTCCTACTTAGGATTATACAACCTAAAGAGCAGAAACATGATGGTAGCTGGGGGTCACGAGTGCACATACAGAGAGGCATGGACAGAGGTACAAAGGCACAAAGGCACCTGTCAATCTATTTAACACAATATTTGTTTTCAATTAGAAATAGAGTTTAATAGAGCAAAAAAGATGAATCTGTTAACCTGAAAACCACAATCTATAGAACTTATGAGATTCTGTCATCAGTAAGTTTGCTTATTTGGGCAATAGGCAGTCTCTGCACTACTTCAGGTTTCCCACCAGAAATTGTGAGGTTGTGACTTTTTAATATACTTGGAGAGTTAGTCAAGGCTGTATGCTGTTGCAGGTGCATTACGAAAGATGTAAAAGAAACGCTTTGTTTAGGATCAAGCAAAAAACATTACAGCACTGTTGAAATAATGCCCCACTTCTTGCCATTGCATCAGCTTCAAGAGGAAACTATAGCTCAACGCACACCATTGTTCTTCCCGACAAGACACATTTAACCGAACATCCAACCCAGAGATATGAGCTGGACTTTGCTGTCAGACATTTCGCAGTGCAGCAGTCTTATACTACACAACGCTGTTTATGACACGCCGACGTTCATTAAGTTCATTCATTATAAAAAAAACTGTTTACATGCATCTATTATTCATGCAAATTACAACATTCTCAACCGATTCATCTTCATTGTTTCACACAGCCGGATTATTTGCTTTGCCTGCAATGACCCCCAAGAAAGACTTCAACTCACTATTCTGGTGTTAATATAGGAGCTGGCCCTGACTAAAATCCCATGCTTTTATATACCACCAAGCAATTAATCCCATACGGATCTGAAAAACCGATATCCCGCTGTATTATTTTTTTCTCCTGTGGGTTTCTCTCTCTCTCTCTTACCTCTGTCCCTATTACTTCTGCTCATCATTTCATTTTCTATGATTCTCATTTACACCGCTGCCCTGTTGGCTCTTTGCCTTCTTATCCTCTCCTTACCACCGCCGCCACCTTTTGTGCACGACCACTACTTCTTGATTCGGTCACCTCTTACAAACAGTGTGTCACATGTATCAAAGTGCAAAAGCAATTAAAAGCCCAATGCTTTATTATTTCGGTGCTTCCCTACGCACTCCTGGAGCCCTTCAGATTATATAACAGCTCAGTGTCAACACAGTCTGTCGGAGTTAGAGTATGAAAAGGAAGAAGAGGAAGGGGGGGTTGAGTTCTTTGGAGATGATGCGGCTTCGGCAACTCCGGACTTTCCCCCAGCAAGAGGCAGAGTCCTCCCCTCCCCTCACCCATCCTTGTCTCCCTCCCTGTGTCATATCCACCCACCCGTCCACCCACCAGCCCACCCCTCTCGCTCTCTCTCTCTCTCTCTCACACACACACACACACACACACACACACACACACACACACACACACACACACAAGGATTGCAGCAGCGACAGAGGCAGCATAACAGAGATGGAGATCACCGCTCTGCTCTTGAAAGAGTGTGCGTTCCCGGTGAGTGTCAGTAACTGATGCTTGGAATGAGCAAAAAGGAGGGGGGTTAAAACAAACCGGGGCGAAAGGACGTGATGAGTTTTTGAGGCAATGTCTACTACTGTCTGCTGTGTGCGCCTTCTCTCCCGTCCTGATGATGTACTGAATGCTTTCCGGATGTGCCACAACTCCGCACTCAGCTGTGACCGTGCCGGTTACCTCAGTCACCCCGCAGCCTGCCAGAGCTGCTGCTGCGTCCCCTCTTCTGGATGGACAGGACCCCGGCATCTAGTGGATACATGGATGAATGCTGGCTCTACAGGGGATCTGCGCTTTTGACGTCCTTTGTGACTCTAATCGGCTCCTCAAGGTAAGAGTTACACTCAGTAAAAAAAAAAAAAAGTCAAGACAAGACTCTTTTTCAGTCAAAGAGGAGATTCAGAAGCATGTGTGACTTATGGATAGACGCTGTCAATGTCCTTGATTAGTGTTTCATTTGTGGAGTTGGTTGAATGAATGACATAAAAAGAAGATATCTGCAATGCATGCCTCCAAACCCCATATTCTAAATCTAGATAATGCATTTGTCTTGAATTACATAGTTCTAATGCAGTCCTTGCCATCTGATAAGGCAAAGACTATTATTTTTTCACTTGTAAATTCCTTGAATATTCCTTGAAGAATATTGATGAGTGCCCTGTAACGCTATATGTCTATATTGTACTTTTAAAGAGAGAGTGGTGGAATGATGATCATTAATGAAACACCTTTGGCTTGGAGTGACGCAGGGTATATGACATGTTTGACATGCACACAGCAATGTCACGCTCAAGGCTAGATTTGATGAATATGTGGCTTATCGTGACTAATGTCTGATCGGTAAAGCCCCAAAGGTACCGCATCATATGCATACTGTAGGTAGCCGCACTTATAGGCAGCATCTCCACGTCTCCAGACCCCCCCTCCCGTTCTGTTTGTCCCTATTCCTAGACACATCATTCCTCCACTACCCAGATGTTCTGGAGGCACAGATGGGGTGCAGTTTGGGACAACACACGCCACCTAACCATATTTTTGTACAGAAGTTACATAACATACCAATTTGTCTGCCCTCGTCCAAGGAGCTTCATCCGCTCATCCAACTGGCAGGAAGTTGCAATCACGACCTGCATAGTTCATCAAAGCTGTGAGGTTTTAAGTACTTATTTAAGCCCAACCCACACAGTTTGAACCCAAATTAGAGCCTTACAGATGTTACTTTGTTTATGTTTCAGTTTTGTCAGTGTGTGGAGAAACGTGATGTGACCAAGAAACCTGTATAGATCTGTAAACAGAGAAAATCAGGCATAATCTCTCACTGTCAAACATGACTTTAAAATAAACAGAATGGCTGATGTTAGAGTTTCTACTGGTTTTCACTGGAAAATTAGGGTTAAGACAAATCAAGGTTTCAATCTTACACTGTGGTTTTCTATGTTTTGTGTCTTTGTGCTGCTTCTAGTAAAGTTCTCAATTGACTTACCTGGTTAAATAAAAAATATGTCTTTGAGCAATAACTAATGTTCCGTCAGCATACTTTTTGCCAAAGTTTGATTCCATTGCAAACCACCAAATGGTAGTTCATCTACCAGCACCCATGTACACCCCACAGTACATGAAGGTAGAATGCTATGGTTGATATTAAGAACCTTTTATATTCTTCCATGAGCCCTGAATTACTAATACCACACTTCAAAGCACAGACAAATCTGACAAGAGCATCTGTGGAACCTTAGTCATGAAGGGAAGAATCAAAGCCACCATCCAACTCTCTTGGAGATTACAACCTGCTGTTGGCTTTTTGCGAAGGTGTGGAGTTCAACTACACTGCCTTGGCCTCAGGGAAAACAAACCATTTCAGTCCTCAAATGAGTCTCCTTCATTTTAAGAGCATTGAGACTGCTGACTCTGGTCCTTTCTGTGTTGGGCCATGAGTAGCTGCTACACAGGCATGTTTACAGCGCCTTACTGTGTGTTTTATGACCTCATCAGGGTGATGCACTGTACATATATTCTGATCAGACTCTCTCTTTTTGTTACATAAAAAAATCAACCTGTGTGAAAGTTGCATGATTAAAACCCTCCAAAATACCCCAGACTTACTTTTTCACAATTACTATTCCCAAAGATCCATTTTACAGCCAGTCCTCCGAGCCAGCAGATACAGTACAGACAGAGAGGGATGGAAGAGCTTTTTTAAAACCTTCCACAATTCCCCCAATAACAGAAAGTGCAGCTCTGTGATAAATCTTTTAAGCCAATGTCATAAAGCAAACTTTCACAGGTGTAGCCTGCAGCTCGTGCTGGATATAGATAACCCTGAATGTGTATCTCTGGTTGTCCTTATGGCTGGGGATCTCCGACAAGTGGCTGGGATTTGGAACTTCACTGAGGTGTCTTTGTCTGTTGCTGTTGCAGTTGCTGGTGGTGGAGGCTGTTGAAAGAGCAATCAATTCAGTGCTTACTGTGGGCATGAAAGATGTATGTACTGCACTTATAGCCACATTAATTCATGAGAGACAGGTAATGCACACAAGTTCACGGCTCCAAAGTCACGTTCAGTAATTCATGCAAGGGAATGGAAAGCGATACATAAAAATGCATAATGATGGTGACGACTCCAGAGTGTTGTAATTAATAATGGAGCATTTACCTTGCATACAACCTTGCTTAGCATATTTTCATTAACAGCTGATTTTACATGGTGGGCCATAGTGGATCCATGCAGTTTTATTGACAATGTACCAAAGGTTACTATGGAAGCAGAGTGGGAGGCCATCCTGATAACATTACTTAAACATTAATGAGAGTGGCTAGACAGGCCTTTCCTGCATGAATACCCCCACAGATGCACTCGGGTAATTATTGTGTTGATATTAGCTGACAAGCATGTTCGGCAAAGTAAGCACAGACTCCTCTACGCTTTGCAACAGGCGCATAAATCATGAGTCAGCATTTTTTTGAGCGACGCAATCGAAATGGATCCAATTCATCCATTAACATTCTTCCCAAACAGTTTTATGCAAAGTGGTCATAATATATCAGTCATCATATGGGGTTACTTAAGGTGCGTGTATTTCAGACGCAGAGCTTTCAATGTGAAGAACTGAAGGGCAATTGTAACCGACAACGTGGTCTGCCAGGGTACATAAGGAGATTTCAGAGGATTACTTTTGCAATTTTAGAGTCAATGCATTATTCATAATCCTTTCGATAGCTAAGGCCAAATCAGGGAAGGACCTCAGGTCATTAGCAGAGATATAGCTGGCTTTGAGAAGTGGAGGAGGAGCGCTTTGAGGAGGATGACAAGGAAAAGCAGCTTCCACTATCTAAATATATCCATTTGTCACTTGAGTCTGTCTGTCTTGCAGCTTGGTTCCACATCTGACTCGTG
Source organism: Perccottus glenii (assembly GCA_024416835.2). Taxonomy (NCBI): domain Eukaryota; kingdom Metazoa; phylum Chordata; class Actinopteri; order Gobiiformes; family Odontobutidae; genus Perccottus; species Perccottus glenii. The sequence goes on along the minus strand of CM044552.2, from coordinate 17,785,699 downwards.
TTCCACCAATAACTGCTAATTGAAGAAGCTTTTCTCCTTTTCCTTTTGTGTGAATCACCGTTTAGCAGCTTTACATGCCTTTACATGGCTGCTGCGTCTCTCACAGAGAGACTTCCTGCGGATATGATTACCTTTTCAGCAGGGTGAGATTGGAATTTGGGAGTGTGAAATAATACAATCCCATGTGAATCAGCCTCAAACAAATACTTTTTATCTATTCAACTGGTTCTGACTAACAACTTCTCAAATCAAAGCTAAGCCGTGTTTTAGAACAAACAGCAAACTCGGTAAAAAATCAGTGGCTCCAAATCCCCCAAACAGGATGATAGGGCTTTATTTCATTTTATTTGTTTTGTAAAATTGAGCTACTTGCTGGTTTATTTTCTCCTCTGGCACTCAATGCACAGTTACACTCACACTGCTGTTACTTCCTGTGTTAATAGGGAGCAAAGATGAAGCAGCCGCCTCTAAATATATTCAATTTAATCAAAGCTTTGGCTGGGGTGAGGTTACAGTGGGCAAGGTGAAATGCATGGCAGCAGTCCCAAGAAACACAGTCTCACGCTCTTCTGTTATCAAGCTGTCTTCTGTTGTGTGTGCACCTTTTGTTTATGCACCACTATGAGAGGAGACATCATCTTTAAAGCCTTGTTTTTACTGGAGCAGTATGGTATGGGTTGGGTTAGCAGAAGTATGTTTATTTTGCCGAGTTGATGTCACTGAGCTGTTGTTTTGTGACTAAAAACATTACATTCACTGTCTACATTGCATTAAACACAAACAGAACTTTAAATGTTTTGTCTCTAAAATGTAGGAAACTAGTACATCTTTCTAAATTTACATTTCAAATGCTGGGAATGAGCCAGAAACAGTATTTTTCAGTTATTAATGGACTATACTTCCAGACTCATTTATTTATTTATTCTAATAATGGCAATGAACATAAATGTTTTAAATACAATGCATTTCCCAAATAGAAACACAAGTTGTGGGGATAAAAAAATAAATAAAAGAAAATTCCATGTATGTAAAAACACACAAATGCACATAACCTTTGCTTGTCTTCGTTCTGTTCTGCATTTCTCTGTTAATTTTGACATAAAGTCTTGTCTTTATGTCTGTTTTTTAATATAAGTTCAGTTTCCTATCAATCATTGGGTATGCCTCGGGGCACCTTGGTGGCTCACCTCGTAGAGCACATACCACAAACTCGGGTGACCCGGGATAGATTCCAGCTCAGGTCATTTTATTTCCTTTCTGTCTAAGTCAATCAAAAAGAAAAAACTGCCAATTAAAAAAAAAAATTGTAGGTGGTGCTCAATGTCTCTTTAGTGATTACACTCTTGTAAAACACTGACAGTGACCTGGTAGGCTGCGGCATAACTTTCAAAAGTGGAAGTCAACCATAAGGAAACAAACAAATACAACTTTTAAATGTTTGATTATAATTCTAAAAGTAAGAGGCTACCAATTTACTTTATATTAATAAACACTTAGAATTGGGTTTATATTTGTTGGCATTTTTTATTTATCTTGGTTGTTTTTCGACCAACCACCACTGGTTCTCTACCAAACTGCTGTAATAACCAAACTTGTACCAAAACATTTAGTAGAAAGTGCCTTAAGAATCCTTCAGGAAATGTTTATGTTTCTCACAAATGCACCAATGCAAACCTTGCCTAGTCCTAACGGTCTAAGATTTAGCTGTAAAAATGTATGTTCTTTCTATTTACTGCGCTCATGATGGTGTCATTACATGCTACACCATCAGTCATTAGGTCATTTACCGGCGCAGCTCATTGCAGCTGATGCTCATCGGCAGATCAGAATGTAAATGAACGCAATCCATTCATTCGCTGCCTTTTACAAATCTCACTGGGGTCATAAAAGTGACAGAAAGAAAATGTCTCTTCAGTATAGATTTCCCCAACAGAACAATCACATTGATGAATTTTAAATATTTCCCAATGATAAAACCTGATTACTTTCCACGAAGCCACACACACAGCTTCCCTTTCTGCGCTAATACATGATTCATCTGAGTTTATTTATCGCTTGGTGTCTTGTCATATGGAAATGATTAACCAGCCTCTTTCTGATGTTTCCTTTCAACCGTATCAGACATCATTTAATTTCCTCATTCAGCAGTATATATTTCATGATGAGATCACAGGAGTGGGATCCATCGACGTGTAGGACAGTATTTCTTTGGGAAACGCAGTGACAACTATCTAACATTCTGCATGACTAATAATTATTAACATGCATTACGTAGCTTGTGTGTTACTAAACATTGATTTAATACGCACACATAACAGTATCTCGAGTTTTTAATGATCCGATTGAGATTAAAGCCTACTTTGCCACTAGCTTTAAAAAATATGTCGCTGTCAAAAAACATTTTCATTAAATATGGATCATGCGCGCTAAAAATTTCATTGCAGATCTGGCACAGCTACATTCAGCCCCATCTCAACACAGTGTCCCACATCAGATGTATCTGTGTAACATTTCCAGAAATCACTGATACATAAAATATCAAGAAAAAAATAACAACAACAACAACAACACAGTCCTTCCAGTTACATGTATAATTTACACTTTTTGTTTCATCTTTTTTATGTTTTATAACGAAATAAAATTTCATGGTGATGTTTGGTGTTAGGCGTTAAGAATTGGGCTGAAAGTCAGAAACCGAGGAATTGTATAATATAGAAAAAGCAATCCAAAAAGGTAAGAGTCGCATGATGTGACCTGTGACATTACATTTCTGTTCTGGGTCTGTTTTGGCCTTTGGGTACGTTGGTCTCAGTTTGACATTTTGCTTGACAAGTGTGTTGATGTTTTGTTTGTACATGGCCCTTTGTATAAAGAAGAAAATGTCATAAATGAGAATATGCCATTTTATTCAATATTTAGATAGAAACAGGTAGATTTTATTCTGCACTCTGTCGAACAAACCAAACCTACTGAATAACACGGTGACACTCCTCACTTGTGGGAGCGCTACATCAATAATTACTAAAAACAGACCACATCAAAAAAGGTGAAGAACTCTTGCTCGTCTATTGTGCAAAACCCACCCCTTCAGCTGCATAAATCATTCATTTCATAAATAAAGACCAAAAATGTTGCCATTGTTCACTGATTAGTCTGAAATCTTTACTTGGAAGCAGACCTTTATGAGCTTTAGTTCAGCAGACCTGAGTTAATTTTTGTTTTTTAAGACATTTTTTAGGCCTTTTATTCTTTATCAACAGTAGTTTGACAAAAAACAAGGCGACACCTCCCCAAAAGAACGGGACAATCCGATGAAACAAATTAGACGTCTTTTAAAGCAGACCAAACAAGTCATGAACGCACCAAAAATATATACAGTAAAACTCCAGTAGCTCAAGTTTTGGGACTGAAAGCTCAAAGTCCTGGATTTTTGGCCCCATCCACTGCCCCAACATTTCCTTATTTTTTAACAACCTGTTACAATAAGTCATATGCAGTTGTTTTTGTTTGATTAAGATTGCTCAAATGTTATTTAAAGGTGCATTATATACAGTATATCATTTTGTAGTTTGCAGTTGAAAAAAATATGCAAAGGTCTATAATCATTTAGTCACTTTTTAATGCAAAATGCAAAAAGGGAAAAAAGGAAAGCGCTAGACATAGTTTAGAAGATGCCTTCTTTTGAACCGCTTAGCATTACGACCACCTGGATTAGCAAGAACCTCCACAAACGTATTTATAATTATGGACCAAACCAGACCCATTGGCCTTTAAACTCATCATTCGACCTAGTTCCATCATTTCCAACTGCGTGTCTCTGCAAGTCTACCTAGCATAACTGTTCGCTGTAGATGTGAGAAGTGTGAGATGTGAAATTTAGTCTGAAATTTACTATAGGATGCCAAAAAACTACACATCACACCTTTAAAACACCCAAAAACATTCCTATTAGCTTTAGTTGAGTTCTTTCATTAAGGTATTATTTAAAAACTTGTATAAAGTAAAATGAAAGTTCAGCTCAGTCCAAAAATTACATGGCCAGGGTGACAGCAGAGATTACAGCTGCCCACGCTCATCTGTGAGTGTAAGTAATGTACTCAAACATTTTAGTTCTCTCTAAGGTAGGTCAGACTGTGAGTGTAAGTAATGTACTCAAACATTTTAGTTCTCTCTAAGGTAGGTCAGGACATTATTATTAGTTTGAAATATTCTTTCACCAAGGTGTCACGTCTGTTAATTGCAATAAATCAAAATCTACGTGAATGCTGGTTTCAATTTCAAATACTAGATTAATGTTTGGCAGTCTTTTACATTTAGATCACATCTTACGGATTTGGATTAATGCTATAATAAAGCTACGGTCAAAAGTGGTAAAAATGAATCAGAATATCTGCAGCAGTGTCGCTTTGAAGTTATTCTAAATTATAATCCTAGCTTCTGGATAACTCATGGAACTGATTTTTCTTTCCCTTTGCTTTTTTGCAGGAAATATGGTAAGCAAGGAGGACACCAAAAACATTGCTCTGTCAAATTCTGATGAGTCCGATTGCGAGACAGCCCAGTCACACAGCTTCAACGCGGAGTCTGGTCCCGAAACTGGCAAGCCACAGGTGAAGAAGAGGAACAAGGCGTTACAGGTTCGGTTCAAGGACATCTGCGAGGCCCAGAATGAGCATCGGAGAAGGCGCTCTAGATCCATTTCTTGCAAAGTGACACATAGGAAGTATATGACAATGCCTGCCAGACGATCCATTCCCAACGTGACGAAGAGTACTGGTGTCCAGACATCGCCGGACCTCACTAAGAGATACAAGACTTTCCCTTTTGAGAGGAAAAAAGGACATACGTTTAAACATACTGCCTTGGTGGAAAATTACAAAGGACAGAATAATGGGTTTTTGAGTGATATAAAGACAAGTGAGGATGGACAAACTACGGCACAGTCCTCAAAGTGCAAGGGGAAGATTGTAGGCCAGACTAAAGCATTGCTGCACCACACGGATGACAGCAGCGACACCGAGGATTTGCTTTCTAGTGCCAACTGTTTGGATGGACCATCGTGTCCAGACTCTTCACAATTCACTGATGTGTCTCATCCAAATAGCCCTCCACCCAAAAGCGAATCTCAGTGTCACGTTTCGGGGACAAGGGCAAAACATAAAGGATTACCCAAAGAAGACGCGGACGCTAGCTCTTCCTCAAAGCGCCAGTTAGCTAGCTCTTCACAGGACAAAGTCAAAGGTTTGGGGCCTGTTGCGTGGAACTCTTTAACACACGTGGAGTCTTTAGGAAGCCCCTCTGTGAGCTGTAAAAGGAAAAAGAGCACACAGGCAGGGGAACAGCAGTCACAGACGCTCCCGCATAGTGCCAAGTGCTCGGTGCAGTCACAAGGGCATTGTCGGACAAGGCATGTGTCAGCTTCTTCAAAACTTCAGCAAACAGTCCAGGGGGAAGGGGGGTTTCCTCCGGGAGGTACAGGAGCCCGGGGCGAGCCGATAACGCCCTTATCTGGAGACAGTGAAATCAAAGCACAGCTGCAGGCCATGGAGAGTGTCATCAATTCAAGCCAGGAGACCATCAAAGTCCTACTTGGAGTCATTCAGGAGCTGGAGAAAGGTGAAGCACAGCGAGAGGGGTGAGTACAGACAGTTTTTTCACTGGACTACTTTGTACAGCGTCGCCAGTAAAATCAGATTCTATTGCCACAAAGATATTTTACCTTGTGTGGTCTATGTCAATCTCCAAGATAAGATTTTTTATAACAGAGTAATATTCTGGGTAATGAATAAACCTAGGACCAGCAATAGATTACATTTACCGGACTGAATTAGTGTTGAATTATTATTACACAATTGTCAAAATTATAATTTGGAAACTTTTGAGTTAGCCGGCTGGTAATGAACAAGGAGTGCTGTTTTTATGTTAAAAAAACAAAGCGACTTACATTAAGGTTCCATTCACCAGTGTTACAGTTGCAACACCACTGGAGGCAAGGTGGGTTAAGTGTCTTGACACAACGACAGTATGAACTGTGGGGAGAGCCGGAATCAAACCACTCTACCACTGAGTTACTGCGCCCTATAGCATTAAGTAGCAATTTTCCACAAAACACATTACATTGAACTGAACTTTAGTACTTACTAAATCTCTTTTTTATATATTGAGCTGTTTTGTTCTATAAAAACACTGTTTTACAACAAAATAATCCATTTCCTGGTTTATTTCGTTGTTGACATCAGTGTCAACCAATGGGAGAGCTCTTTGTTCTGGCAATCGAGCTGTGATTGGCCAAAAATCATGGCGTGAGCAAAAATCCTTTATTATTAAGCCAAGCTGTCTTAAACATACTGTACCTAATATTAACTGATAGTATATTGAAAACGCAATCATTAGTGGCTTTCTGATGCCATCTACTCTTTATTATAAGGGATTTTATAAGTTAATCAGGAACAGAATAGTTTGGCCAATCACATGTGCGCAAATCACATACTCAAAAAAGGAGCGTGCCCATTGGTCAACACCGGCTTCAGATGTGACGTTTCAGGAAGTGTAAAAGTGTATTTTCAGCACTGAACAGGTATTTTAACACAGAGAAACACCTCAAAAAGAAAAATATCAACAGAGAAAAGGGTGGCAACGTAAAAAGTGGACAAATACTGTCATAACGAGACGGAAATAACTGCCGTGCTGACAAGTCGCAGCTATGCTAATGCTAAGCTCTAAATACTTGGTGTAATCTATTAGTAGTTTGTGAAGAAAAAATTGGTCCGGTTTATTTTATTTTTTAATAAAAGAGAAGCAGGAGAGGTTCCTAGGCTGCTTTTGGATCTGAAACAGGAACATCAATAGAATATCAGGTAGTAGAGCTCAAACGTCTCCTTTTTTTTTTACAGATGATTCCTGTAAGTTAAAAAGCCCTCTATTTTTACATCGAAGGCTCTCCAAAAGAATATGGAAGCAAATGTATTTGCAACATACTGGCTTCTACCTGTGTTTTATTATTTTATTCCTTTGTTTACATGGGAGGGATGTTTTTGAGTGTGTAGCTTTCATTAAGTCATAACTCATAGAAGAAAAAATTTTTTAAATGCTTTAAAGCACATATCAGGCAAAGTAGTTATGATATGTTTCAGTTCTTGATATTCTACATAACAGTGTTTTTGAATGCACAATAGCTCAACTTGATCTGTAAGCTGTGTTGGTAGTATGGTACAGTGTTTCCCCAACCTTTTTTTAAGAGGACCCATTCTTTAAAAGACTGAAAGGATTATGAGACAATTTGTCTGTTTGTCATTGTAGGTATGGTCTTTTTTGTGTTTGGTGGGCTTGTATGACCTCTCTGATAATTAGATTAGAAGAACTTTATAATGATATCTCTCATTAATAATAGATCCAAACAGATTGTTATGTCCCTTTTTTTAAGGGACCACTGGTCTACAGAGCCCAGCAATCTCTGAGATGGAACTGTATCGCCACAACATTTTTTAGAAAAGACAATGGAAAGGCTACACATAGAAACCAAGCTTCTGTAAACTTGGTTAAAATGTCTCATGTTTTATACGCTTTTGTAAAATGTCTGCGTATGATTCGACATACAAAGATTATCATCTGCAAAAATGTACTATACCCCTGAATATCATTTACCTTACACAGGCTTCAAAAAAGTCTAATATCTTTCCTCAGCCCGAGGAGTGCAGTGGTGCAATTGTAAGGATGGCTGTACTGCCATCTCTCAAACCCACAGCAGCACAAAGTAAATTGCATGTAAGCCGTACCCACATGCACAAACAAGGCACCCTAGTGGGCCACTGTGGAAGTTCCTTTAAAGGCTCAATTAGTGCAGCCTCATAACACTCTGCCTTTCATCTTCTCATAGCTGTGGCTACTATTACAGAGTCTGCACACACACCTCTATGAGCAGAGGTGCCGACGCAGGCCACACATACGCTCTTGGATGATGATTTTTCACTTTGTCCAGGAATGGTCAGCCAAGTAACCTGGCAAAAAACAATATATATATATATATATATATATATATATATATATATATATAAGGTAGAGCTGCAAAGGGACAATCATAGGGTGACAAAGCAAATATACAATGACCAAATTACCCATAATAATAGACAAACTTGCTTCATATAATTCCAACAAAACCTTGCCACTGACTCTTCACTGTACTTTTGTGACTAGATACATGTGTTACAAGATCAAAAAATCATCAATGAGTCGTTTACAGTGAAAATACATAATCAGTGGCTCTGTGATTTATAAAGGTAGACCGGAAACAAATCTTTTTGAATGAAAGGCCTTGCTTTTTGTAACATTTTCTACAGACATGATGCAAAAAAATTGTTTGGTAGAAGGCCATTTGGTGCCGAGGAACTTAATGTCAAAGGCTCACAACGACATCCTCTAAAGCTTAGGGTGGCTATTCTTTTCTTTGGACTATACCCCATGCTCAGAAGTCTAAAAAAATGTACGGATCATAAATGTATTTCAAGTTAATTACATTTGTTAGTAGCGAGGTGCTACTGTATCTGTTGCTAAATAAATTTCCAGCTCACAGTTCTTCCGTGATGTGTTCTGCTAACAAGGCATCACACATTATACATAAAGAACTTGTTTCTCCTCCTTTTATTCTCTCCACATTCAAGAAAATCCTGTTAGTGGCACTTTAGCAAGCTCCATTCACTCTTCCTCCAGCCCGTTTCTTATTTTTTTTTTTTTTTGGTTTGTTCCCAGGGGAAAGTGTGTCTCTAAAGCTGCTAAATGATTCACTGTGTTCATCAGCCACTCTCTTATTTTGTCTGCGTGTTGTTGGCTGCAAGGCACAGGTACAGTTCAGTGGGTGTACTGCACCTGAAAGAAGGTTGATGGAAACAGCCAGGCTACATAAAAAAAACAGACAGGAAAGCCTCTAAATTGTAAAACCCAAGACAATAAGTGAAAAGAAGGAAATATTTTTATGCTTCTCTCACATACTACACACTGCTGCTCTTTATATTCCTATTGATTGGACCAAATCAAAAAATTCCCAGTTTGGCTTTACAAATATTTAATCCTATTAGTTTTAAGACTGTGTCCACTGCCCAATCCTCTGAAACCTGTACAGCAGTAATTTAGTAATTCAGTCGAGCAGAAACTAGATTTATTTTGATAAGCTTTGACTCAGTTTGTTGTGGTTTCAGACTCATCAGGCGTGTCAATCTCCAGAAAACCTATGAAGGAGGTTAAGCCATTTAGCACTTTTATCATTAATAGACTGCAAAAGAACTCCAGAGTTTATTAAATAATCACTAGGAACAAGACAATATTTAAAGCAACCATGCGTAACTTTTAGCCAGTAGAGGGCGCAGATCCCTCTGAGTTGTTATGACAGCTGCGGCATTTTACGGTTGGCGTTTGTTCTTAAGATGAGACAATCCAAGCCAGCAAGTTTAGAAGACAAAAACATGTATTTTAAAACAGTAGGGTCATTTTAGCACATTTTGCCAAATATGAATGCTAGATTCCAATGTATTGGGCCATTTCTTCTCCCTCTGTTTGAGTGTCGTAAAGAGTATCATGTAATCACTTGCATGTCCCAAAATATAAATTCGAGTTTTCTGTCCAGCTGAGGGTACTGTGTCAGTGAGATAGGCATGATTCTAGTGATCTCATCTCTAAGAACCATCAAAATGATCTTGAGAATAATATTTAGGGCTTTAAACTTTAGTGCTTAAAGTTATTCTGTGGTACTTTAAGGGTATAGTTGTGTATCATTTGTGTCATTTCTGGGGAAATGATTTCATTGTAGACTTTTCTCGGTGTGTTTCTTTATTTAAAATGACCCATTGTTTGTGTATTTTAATATCACTGTATTGGGTTGTCTCCAGTGCATCTCAGTTGCCTTTGTAACAGTAATATGCAATTAATGCAGAAGCAGTAAATGTCTCACAGTTTGTGCTTTTAATTATTATCATTGGTTATTTCTGTTTCCCTGCTTTTTTTACTCTGCGTGTGAAAGTGATGTACGTGGTGGTGGGCGTTTCGTCAACTTAAATGGGCTGCCTAAGGTGGAGTGTTGTCTAGGTTTATCAAGTCTGACTGGCATTTGTCTGGCAGTCTGAGCCCAAACGAGTCTTTATGGAACCACTTAAGCCACAGCCCCTATATATTTACGCCAGTGCCAGCAACAATTTGGGAGACTTTTAGGGAACACCCCCTTGGTTCAGTTGACACATGCTGCCGTTTCAGTAGGTTTGCCTTCACATTGTACATTCTCAAACAAGCCACATTGTCTGAACAAAGCTGAAATGGCCCCTCCTCAGCTGTAGCTGCACTGCCACAGTAAGAAACTAATGGAGGAGACAAGACAAAAAGAAATCTTAACAGTATATCTCATTTACATCTTAATGAGTTTTGTGTGACTTTGGCTATTGCTGGCTATTCGCCCACTTTTAAAACTTCTCATATTTCATTACCAAGTGTTTCTGAAGTTTTTCTACAAGACATTTTCCTCTTTTCATATAATGCGGACATTTATTTTGCTTCCTTTCTTCCTATCCTAAAAGAAGTGTGCATTGTTTTTTCCCCCTGCTTTTTAGTGAGTGGCTTGGTCCACTTTCTTCCTCCTATCTCCCTCTAACAAACCTAATCAGGTTTCGCTTGAAAGTGAACTGAGACCTCCGCTTTCCGGTAGACCAGAGTTCACTTGCTTGTTCTGCACCAGAGGCCAAATGCACAGTCTCACCTCCCTAAATGATCCGGACCTTCAGTGGAAAAGCACTAGTTCAATTAGACTTGACCAAACATGGCTTGTGTGTCATGTGTATCTACCCCAAAAGTACTGACCTCCATCCAATGTGAGGTCATTCATAAACGCCAGATATCAATTTAGATAATGGGTCCTGACCTCGTTTTAAGCTTTTGTTTACAGATTATCAATAAAAGCCGAAATACTATTCAGCTCTCATCCAGACAGCCGGCATGTAGACGAGGAGGGTGGTGGGGGAGGGGGGTAGACAGTGGATGTGATGAGGGCAGGACATATCCCAGGACGGCTGACGTGAGCAAACAACCACCGTGAGTCTGTGCTGGCAAAGAGTCAGCTCCCAAAACGACTTTCAACGCGCAGTTATTCTTTTCCTCCACAAGGCCCTGGGAAATTATTCAGTGTGACATTGTGCAAGTTCACACAGAGAAGAGAAAACACTGTATTCACACACTGACTATACACATTGATTATAAATTTAGACTAATATGCTTCAATTATTAGAAAAGGGCTCTTCAAATTAACGCGGCAGTGACCGAGACCTTGCCTGGGCATGCTGAGTTACAGTCCTTGCTCCGCAGCTGTTCGAAAGAGACTTCATTTGAGGGAACGGGCGGGCAGGATGGATGAACTCGTTGACCTTGAGCTCCCATCAGCATTTTCGATCTGGTCTGTTCCGTCTACCTCGCACACACACACCCTTTCCCTCCCTTCTCCCCGTGTGAGGTCACCTCTCGTGTCGCGGCAAACGGTAGAGGTTCCGAGCCAACTGCACATGTCATCCATCAGGGCAAGGAGCTACAGCGACAGACAGCAATTATATACACGGCTCTAACGCAGCCCCTCCCATCCGACAGGGATCCCACTGAAACCTGAAAGCGCAGCATACCCCCTACCACTCACACCTATATAATATTTACATGTTGTGTGTATGGGATGATAAATGGGTGTGTTTGCATAGGTCTCCATTTTCCTTACATTTACTGTTGGTCCATTGTGACCAACGTTCTATTATGATAAAGGAACCTTCCAGCTATGTATGCCACAAACAGAAGCGCGGCCGTTCATCATGCCGGTGTCTTTTTTGTGGTTATTATGTTTGCAGAAAATGTAGTTGGATGTGAATATGTGCATTACAGCATGACATAAAGACAGATTTTACATTACATTTTGGCCGAATTTAGTAGTTACACAATCCCCAAAAAATAGAGACACAAATTTTTTCAAACTATAGCAAGGCAAAGCGAGTAAATCCTATTATGTAAAATCTGCAAGTGTGCACACTTAATTAACTAGATCTGAAAGAACTGCAGCCCTTTTCACTGTAATGAAGAAACGACGCTGGGTAAGAGCTGAGCAAATGTGGAGGAAGTGCGATGCCCACAGGTGGTGTTGGAGCTGGTGAGCTGAAGCTTGTGGATCACACATATCTGTTTATCTGTGTTCACAGGCTCTCCTACAGGACGGGACAGGACACAGCCAACTGTGACACTTGTCGAAACAGTGCGTGCATCATTTACAGGTGGGCTCCTTCTCACTGCTTTTTCATCATCTCCGCTGCGTTAAATGTTCAGAATGCAAATTAGACTGAACAGGGTGCTTGCATAAGGAAGTGAGCCTTGTCTTTATTGAAACACTTCTGGGTCCCTGGACATTTTTTGTGTTTTTTTATTTATAACATTTTTCCACAACTCTAGCTGTTGATGCAAATAGCATAACATTTGGACAGATTGTACACTTTGGTATATTTTTTATAATATATATATATATATATATATATATTATATATATATATATATATATATATATATATATATATATTTACAAATGCAACAGTATTTGGCTGACCCTCTGGCCAGGCATTTGAAATATCTAAAGATTTTTTTGATTTAATACAATTTGCAAATGTGTGAGAGGGTTAAATGTTTTGAAATGCCAACATACTGTATAATAAAAGTAGTGGTAGTTTTAGGAGCTGTTGTGAGCTGACAAATGTCTTAGAGGCAGGTGGTAAATCCACTGGTGTTGTAACCTTGTGCCATTTGTCACTGCAATCCAGAGACCTCTGCTGCTGTTCTTCTATTGTTACATTTCTCTCTAAAACAAGGAACAGACAGCTGTTTGGAAAATACTCTCAAGCCTGAAAAATACACCAAGGATAAAAGGTCTTGCAGAAAGGAAATCTATCCAACAAGAAGAAATAACCACGCACTTCACAAAACACCAAACTTTTGTACTTTTTCCCACGTTGACAAATCTTGGCAAATAATAGGTTGCCCCTTCAATCAAATAACCTGTGATTTCTAAATTATTATAATTTCCCAAATTATACAATGCTTGCTCTAATTAGATAATAACATGGTGGGATCTAAACACCACCTCTGCTCTGCAACAAGAGAAGCTATGACTAAGGAGCTTATCACTTGGTTTCTCAGAAAATATCGCAGCCTTTCTCGGTCTACAGCTGTTGTGTGCTGCCATTTGCCAGACGAATTGATCTGTTTGCATTTTGAGCAAAGTAAGTGCTGCATTCAGAAAGTATAGGTTTTTGTGTCGGTGAAAATGTCTAAAACCATTTCCGAGCTGTGTAGTAGTTTTTTTATTTTTCATAAAGTCACACAACTGTTTCACCGACTGATTCTAAAGTCTGACGTGTGTTTAAAAACCCAGTAAGAAAGTATAGACAAGTGGTTTTCCCGTTAAATTTCACCGATCTTATCTCCATTGGCTAAATCTTGCCAACTCTGCATGTCATTTTAAGAAACGTGGCTTAATTAACAAAGCCTCAGCAATACAGATGGCATGAGTCTATTGTTGGGAATGAAACGGCCATGGATTGTGCAGAGCGCTATTAAGTGGAGCATCTTCATTATCACTTCATCTGTTTTGTTAAAAATCTGTTTATTTCAGCTTGTTTAACTGTTTTTTTTTTAACAGTTACTGAGGGAAGCCAAGCTGAAATTGACAATCCGGGTTATTCTGTCACGGTCCTTATTTTTCCTTGCCAAAGTAATTGTCAAAAATCACGAATCACGAAAGCATGCAGTTTTGTATTCTGTAACAAGTTCTTAAGATGTGCTTGGGTTCTATTTTTCTTTTCATGAAGTTACATTAAATTTAACGGGTCATGTTTTATAATTGAAGGCCTTTCAGCCTAATTCCCACTGAAGAGGTTTGACACAGTTTGGGTCAGCACAGGTCTGTTTTCTTTGCCAAAGGCTACAGAGTGTCCCAAAAAAAAGCAAAAAAAAAATGAACTGTACTGTGCTTGTGGTTCCACCAATGTGGTCTGCTTAACTCTTGAATGTACATTCTAATTCAGCCAAAACCAGGGTGCAAAAAACCCTCAAAACAACATTGATTTCTCAAATAAAGCCATGTTCTTGTGTTTAAGACTCATATCCTCAAAAGAAAGAATGGTAAAAGTGCTGTTAATGTGAATTAAAAACAGTCAAAATCAAAATAACTTTATTAATCCCCAAGTTGGAGATTCAGTTGTTAGCTCACTTCAAATAAGATAAGATAAGATAATCTATCTTCCATAGATTGACTGATTGTAGAGTCTTATGGCAGTAGGGAAGAAGGAGTTCCTGTGATATTCTGTCTCAGATGTCCACTGGCTGCTCTCTGTTGTTCAAAAGCCCAAAGCAGGGGTTGGTCCATGTTGTACATTACAGCATCCATCATCCTCCACTACTTCAACCAGAGTCTTCAAACTAATTTACATTGCATTACTTATTGTCATATCTGTCAAACCAGGCGCACTCTGTAGGGTTATTTGCTGTGTTTCACATGAAAAAAACATCCAAATGGTTTTAAGGATGATATTTTAACTATTTTTAGCTTCCTTATTTTGAGGTAAAAAGTTATATAATGTTGCATGTATAAAGTTGTCTATTGCTGCTTGTTATACCACCAGCCTCTTTCACTGCTGTTCATCAAGATTTATTCTCTTCCTAATCCTAATTAATTAAAACATCTTCTTTTTAAAGAAATTATTAAAGAATTATATCTTATCACATAACTTCTTTTCTGAAGCAGATGCCACTCTCCTGCACACATCACAGAGGAAACATACGTCTTCACTGGTTACCCATACCCGTGTTTTGTACTGTCTATATTACATAATGGCTTCCTATCCTCTTCTAACCTTCAGCAGGTTTTAATCTCATCTCAACATAATGCAATGTTGCATATTTAGAGTGCGTTTGTGTTTTTGAAGCTTTTTTTCATCAGCTGTCGAAACATTATGGCATTTTCCCACATTCACCTTTCTTATTAATTTGTCAGATAAGCACAAGATAAAACCTAAAGCATTGCTATAATCAGATTAATTTAAAATCTGCAGCCTAAATCCCTAGTTAAGGTTAAATCTAATAAAGAGTGAGAATAAGAACAGTCTGGAATCCACACAGTAGTGAGAATGTTATCAAGTAAAAACCAGGGGCTCTATTATATTCCTACAGCAGTAATGACCTTGCAGGACGGACAGAGTGACACTTTGATGGGCCATGTAGAATGACACAAAAAGACAAGCTAAACAACAATTATCCCTTCAAAATTCTACCGCACGATGCAGTTTTAGCACGATTAGCTCCAAAGCCTTGGGACATAACCTAATTTAAGACTACGGCCTGGCAGCTCCTACGCCCTATCGTATGGTCAATAAATTGCTGACTGTAACAGCTGCAGAGCTCAGGTAGTCAATCTCTGGGTTTTAGCCCGGCTCCATCTCTCCACCCACCCTCAGTACACTGCAGTGTTTCATACATCACTGCAACAAATAGACCGTACATATGGGAGCGTAAAGAAAGGGGCACAGAGGCTGAATGCATGGGAGATTAATCAGTGGAGTAATCCTATACAGTAGAGTTGTCCTGTAGCCTAAGGAGATGCACACATCCATTTAGTGAGTGATGCATGATTGGGAGTTTTGAAGTAGGGTTGTATGTGGTACTTTATTTTATATACATTTCTGAGAACACACTAGGCTTCTGAGAATAAAAATCTCACCAAATTAACACACTACTCTACTAATATTTATGAAGTATGCTCTGAGCAAATCATTTAGATAATAGGATATCAGATAACAAGAGTCCTACTGATTTAATCCACTTTTAACTTTGAAATTTGGTATGTCCACCTTTTGCAGCAGTTACAGCAGCACATGTCTCTGGCATCATGTCAATATATTTCCTGAGAACTTCAACACTAACACAAAACATGATTATGAGACATTGACAGTAAATTAGGCAGCTCTATTCTATATTTTTTAATGAGTATAATGAGGACTTTGTAGATGTTTCATTCTTTTTAAGGGTATTTTAATGACCAATTCAACAAAAACAACAGACACCTCTTAAACAAGCCAAGTGTTCTAATAATTTTGGGCCATCACTGTATACTGAAACATAACAGTCCCATGTACTAAGTTTGCATCAGTGCAGGTACAGAGTCCTTTAGTGGTGCTTTTTCACTGACACTAAATGCACTGACACTGCACTTCTCCAGACTGTGTAAATGCTGCTACAGGTAAGTAAAAAAATACTACTTCAAAAATCTCCGAAATGTCTTTATCAGAATCATGGACTTTCTCCTGACAATTGCAGTGATATCAACAGAATTATACATGACAGAAAATAGTCAAGGTTTTTTTAAGGGGGATGAGGGAGGGTAGAGAGTGTGGAAGTGGGGTATTACACGTAACTAGCATGGTTGAAATCTCTGACAGTAGTGACAATGGTCAGTCTTCCTATTCATATCAATATGTGTACTCAAACATAACAATAAGGTACAAAAGGTTAACCTGACTCTGTCAGAAGGAACTGCTCACATGACATAGGCCTAGTCCACACGGACACGGGTATTTTTATAACCGGGACTTTTTTTACACGGTTCGGCCGTTCGTCCACACGGAAACGCAGTATCAGGTCACTGAAACCGAACATTTTTGAAAACCCCTGCCAGGGTGAGGATTTTCAAAAACGCCGGGTGCAGCGTTGTCATGTGGACAGTAAAACCGGCGTTTTTGCCTTGCAACGTCAGAGTGTGCGTTATCCGCTGGTCTGATTGGCCAACATGCCTTTACGATTAGGGTGATATCGCCGCCTACTGGTGTGGCATGCTCTTGACAGCGCTTCATAGCGGTTTTTGCGTTCGTTTCATGCGAGCGTTTGTGGATGAGATTTTTTTTAAAACGCAGGAGGAAAAACTCCGGTTATAAAAATACCCATGTCCGTTGGACTAGGCCATAGTCTGTTTCACAGAACCATCTGGGAAGGCTTCCGTTGAAAGCGTTAGCAAAATGGAGGTGCCTTCTGTCGGAAACTTGTTAGGTGATTGGATGAAGCACCGACTAGTATGCGCCTACCACAAGATTTGTTTTAGCCGATCATAGCAACAATTAATTTGACACAACCAGAGTGCCGCAGATTAAAAGAAACAACAAAAAACTAACAGTAACAGTTTTTGCAAAGTGAATCTGTGAATAAAAGTAATGTTAACAAACACTAAATTGGTAAATCAAGAACATAGGGCAATAAAAAAGAGTGTGTAGTTTATGCCAAAGCCAATAGGAATAGACCACAAACAGCTTTTCCTTCCAGAAAATTCTGTAGTGTTACATTTCTTTTGCGCTAGCGAAAGACGTTAGCATTAACGCTAACCGCTTTCAGTGGAGCCATGTTATTAACAAATTAAAAACCCTTCCTGTTTGTGCTGCTACATCATTGGTCACAAGAGGCCGGTGAGCCCATGGTTGACTCAATTGGTTTGCTTGGTGCGATACAAGATAGAGTTACTCGAGTTTGAAAACTCCCAAATCTCGCAAGAATCCATCTGCAGCGCAAGGTTAACGAAAAGTATGAGGCCTCCACACTCTGCTTCCAGCACTTATCAATGTTGTCACCAACGCGCAGCAACACCCCTAGCACTACATGACACCCACCCAGATAAAGTCTGGAAGATAGTGCTTGTCTGAAAAGCATGCTACTTCTGCATTTGTAGTTTAAGCAAGAGTTACTCCATTTGCAAATTACGACTGACCTACCGCAGAGTGAACCAACTATAGTGATGGAGTCTTGGAAAAATGTGTGTTAAGATCAAAGCTTGGCCTAGCTCTTATTCTCATCATGCTGCGCCGAGTAAGAAGCAGCATTGGAAGCAAAGTAATTGCAATAAGACACTGTGGGTTCTAACAATGACTTTGAAAAACAGTTAAGTTCAATAAAAGGCAACAGCCTGCGATATGATAAGACGCTGGGATCTAATTAGCACTTGTGTCCCCCGCTGAGATGCTGTGGTTGTTTTGGTGAACGATTGTCAAGATTGCCTTTTCTGTTTGTCTCATTAATGAGATTGGGGTTATCTTTGTTGCACTTTTGTAAAAGAAGGAAACCAAAACAAACCGGCAGTGACTTTTCTGTCTAATACAAATGTCAAAAGAAGATTTTGTGTGTTTGATTTACATACAAAAACTTTTCAACTGTTACCTGTCAGCAGCGGAGAATAACTGTCGCTGCAGTGATTTAATCTCCTGCACGCCATCATTGCACTTCCGATTATGTTACAGTAGTCTGCACCTGAGCGACTCCTCTTGTCAACTGTGAGGGTTTGAACTGTGAATGGCCGAAGGGGGAAATCACAAGAGAGGAAATTGCTTTACACTGAAATGTGCCGGTATCTGGAAGAACAAAGACAGGTATACACAAACATGGTGCTCAAAAGACAGCACTCAGCAGTAACAGCATCCCCCCTAGGAGCAGCAATCATTGTACGGTGCTCGGCTCACCATGACCACAGACAGACAAAGGCCTCACCGCTGATCACACAGCAACTGCTACTTACACTGCATAACTAAAGAGATGATTAATCTGCCTTTGCCGAATGCCCCGGAAAGAGCCTCTCTGTCTCCAGCAGCTTCAATCTGTTTGTGTACACTGATGATCTTAGATATAGGGCTTTTGTTTGCTCAAGCACCTGCTCCCCAGAGCCACCCGCATCTTATATAGCACTGCCTCTGGCTTCCCGCTCAGGAGTTTGTCCATGCTATACGGTAACTGCGCTGATCTGCCAAGTGATTAATTGCTTACTAATTGCAGTGGTGCATGATGGCGCTGCATTGACTTGGCTCGGCGGTCTGTTAAGCCAAAGTAATGTATACAGAAAGCAATGTTTGTCAATGTTTCTTGATGGATAGCAAACACAAACGCAATTTTAAAGTAATAGCATATTTTTATAAACAGAATTGGCTTTAATCTATATTTAAACCTTGGTCTGTCAAAGATTCAGAAACCGCAAGACCTTCTGCTTAAAATATTACTTCTATATTCCCCCATACCTGGGTATCCGAGCACCCTTTTATCCTACCTAATGATTCATTCATCGAAACGTCTTAGTCTGCCAAACTGTGCTGCAGCCCATCCCTGGGGCAGAGCCCTGTTCCTAGCTGACACTTATCTTAAGGGTGAGGACAGTTCCCTAGATTCATTATGTCACTTTGAGTGTAGCATATCCTTCAGCCCACTTATTACACCGCCCGTCACAGCTGTTAACCTATCAGGTCTGGCTTTGTACCTGAATTTGAATTTGTCCACCTGCAGACAGGAAGGGGCCGATGTGTTTGACCTTCATGTGTCAGATGTCATCTCTTTTGGCAGCGCCTGTGCTTCTAACTAGCTTTAATCCTGAAGACATGATATGTCAGGCTGAACTGTGAGCTTGCCTTTTTAATAATAGAGTTTTAGAGTGATTAAGGAATACTAAAAGATCTAAAATGAAGGTTGACGTTGAACTTGAGCCATTAAATTTTTTTCTCAAAATAAAAAAAGAAGAAAGCGAAGACAAGAGTGGGGGGAATAAGAGGGAGATCAAACAAATTATACAGTACATAAATTGACTCAAGGGCATCCCGGACGCAATAAAAAAAAGGACCCTTCACTTTTCAGAAACTAGCTACACAGAAGTTTCCCAGAATTCAACCGATGAATCACACTGTTTTGTCTTTCTTTACAATTTAATTATCATTTTGACATTTTCTTTGGCTCTGCCAGATGAAACCAGAGAAATGTGCTAAAATTTTGCCTAATATTCATTGGTGGACAAAATTACTTTGTTGTTGTTTTTGTTGAATTGGCCATGGAAATACCCGTAAAACAAATGAATAATCTACAATGCTGTTTCACACAATCATGTTCCTTCACAGAAAAAACCATGGGATGACAAGTTCTCAGGAAATACTATATTGACATTATGACAGAGACTGACTGAGGCGAATGTTTAAGTGTGTTGTGTCGTTAAGTAATTTGTTTCTCGTGAGACTTGAGACACCTGTAAGACTTGACTTTAAGAGTTGGGACAGACCCCATCCACCACAAAATAAGTTAGTAAGCCAATAAGTCATGGTACTACTGCCCCCTGAATTCTGAATGTATTCAATGTATTCAATTGCATTTAGAGGTAGTTTCTTTTGTGTCCCTTTGTTCCTACTGGAAAATCTTACACAAATTGTCAAGAACCGGACTAAATCTTTGTATATTGTATCAATTTGGTTTATGCTTACAGACATCGCTCTTTGGTATTCCATAAAGTCATGTTATTTGGCATTGTTTTCATGTCATGTTTTTCCTGTTTTTGTTTTTATCATACAAATATGGCAAGTGTGAACACAGCCTTAATCATTGTGTAATCACAAAAACACATTGCAAACAGTTAAAATCTGGGTCAGGTTTTACTCCTGTCTGTCTGGTGTTAAATATGGTAAACCCCACTGATGTTTCAGTAATACTCCGATTATAATGTTGTCTCTGGCTGTGTTCAAGCAGATGTCATTCAACGCAATGTTTGTTGAAAAACCTGGAAATATCTTTAGTCACAGAGTGTCATCTTGGCAGATGCAAAGCGGATGATTTATGCTTTTTATTTCCACTCTGGTGCTTTGGAAATGAATTGCATACCCATGGAATAAATACATTAAAGGGGCACTACAAATCAATAGCAATAGAGTGAAAAAAGATGCTGTATAATATTGCGTTTATCCCTTGCTTGAATACATGCCGTTAATCAGCGTCTGCTTGGCCTCTCAATGGTTTCATTTGGATGGGATTAAGCCCCACATTTTTTCCAGCCCGGGGTGAATTAATCGGTGAGAGAGTTTAACTACGGTGGCGGGGCAGCATCAGACACTGACCAGCATGGGATTACACTGTTGGTCGTGGGAGTCTGATGTCAGGAGCAACCCACATTCTGACTCTTTTTTAATATAAAAATATAATCTATGCAGGAAAAGCCCTTTGACTGCATGCATAAAAATATACTGAGATGATGCAAAGAGACTCTATTAGTTGGAGGAGTCTCTGAAAAATGGATATTTGCCGCAAGAGATAAGTGCTGCCAGGGCGTCTGTTGGTGGATTTGAGCCGTGTGCCTCCCTCCTACTTCCATCTGGACAGCAGCAGATTATGGACGTAGGGATAAATAAGTCAAAAATCACTTAAAGCCAAACAAACTAACCTGGTGTTGTAGCTAATCATAAAATCCACTTCCTCTAATCAGAATAACTTGTTTACTTGTGTGCACTTAAAGCAACGCCATATAACTATTTAGCATTAAAGAATTAGCTTGTAGCTTCAAATTTATGGTTCTCTGATATAGAAAGGAAGAATACTGTACCTCCTACACATATCTCACCTGATTATTCACCCTTTTACAAGACACATCTGTGTAATTCCATTAAATGTCTGTTGCATAGTGTTGCTTTAAAGACTCAATGTGCAGGGTGTGTTATGAGGTTGAAATTTTGGCATTACATTTATCACAAAAACAGTAAAAGAAAGAAGTCAAAAAGGTGCTGTGAAAGAAGGACTGAACTGAAAAAAGTGGCCCAGTTGACCCTCAACTTTTCAGGAAATTACTACAAAAAGTAGCCCCCAGAATTTAATTGATGGATCATACAGTTTTGTGCTCCATTACAAATCAATAATCATCTTAATACTATTCTTTGGCACAGAAAGATAGAACTATTAGAAGATGCTGCACTTGGTGGTGTGCCTAATTTAAATGGAAGCCAAATGTATTCTTGAACATAAGGATTGTTTTTTTCTATTGATATTGTGCCTCTGTGTGGTTGTTTTAAAATGTATGTTTGTTTTGTTTTGTTTATGTGCTTGTTGACATTAAATGAAAAATTTCCAAGAGTAGACCCCTGGGGAACACCACACTATTCTTAATACTGTATGTGAGCTTACATGGTAGTGTTGTAGCCAAGACTGCTTTGACCGGGACCAAGTCATGTCCTGGACCAGAGGTCCAGAGGTATAGAGACGATGACCAAACCAAGACTATGTCAGGTCAAGACCAAGTCAAGACCAAAACCATGTCAAGGCAAGACCAGAATCAAGTCCAGAGCCAGGGTACAATAAACTGTAATAGATACAAGGGAACAGTAAAATAAAAGTAAACAGTCTAAGTCCAATCATAGACCAAGTTCAGATTCTTGGAAGTTAGTGTTTGGTGAATGAGACACATTTTTTATTGAATATTAAATTATTGAAGTTTTCAATCCCAAGAATACCAATATGCCAATTGTGGTCTTGGTTGACTGAGTAATAAGCAATTTGAGACTTTTAGGGATTGAGATCATGTCAAATATACATATACATTATGTCAGTTCATAACGCTTCAGAGTATTACATACATACAAACTAGCACAACTCCTTCAAATATTTATTTTGTTGTAACTGTTGAGGTTGAAGATTGTTTAATAATTGAAATAACACTTTGAGAAATTTATGATAAATGCGAAGAGTCTTTTTTGCATTACTAATTCATAATTCTTGGCAGCAATATAAAAATAAAAATTCTATACTGTTTATAGGCATTTCTTTCTCCTTTAGTTCTTGAAGTTCTTAGAGGTCAAAGCTTCCGGGTACTCTGCTGATAAAAAGCTTTATTCACTGTCCACTGTATTTTATTTTATTTTATTTGCACCGGGTTTTTATTGTAGTGGCTAGCAACATACCACCACCATTTAATTTTAGAGTTCCATTTAAGAGAGTGTCACTGAAGAGGGTTGAGCACTTGAGTGAGCATTAATGTATTTTATGTAATTCTCTCTTGTTGCAGTGTTGAACTGGACTTCAAGCTGCAAGAGGACAAGCTGCAGCCCCTCATGAAGAGACTTTGTCCCATGGACAGCCAGCAATGTCCCGCTCTGCCTTACTCCAATGAAGTTTTTACATCTACCCCAAAGAGGAAGTCGAAGTCTGAGTCCAAAAAGCATGCACGTTGGAAACTCTGGTTCCTGTGAAGGAGACACTAAAGCTGTGGAAACTACATTTTACAAAATACCCGCTGCTCTTGGAATGAATAAAGGGAATGTTCAGAGGACAGGAATTAAACCCACGGGACTGAATAATGTTGAAAGAAGTTAATTTGAGGTTCTGTGCTGAGAATTCAAGTCAGCTCTGGAACAAGAAAAGAAAAATGGTGTTTTTTTTCTGGCTGCAGAGGACGATCATACACCTGTAACATTCGGTGAGCTTTTGGATACATATACGTATATTTTTAAAAGATGTGTCAAGTTGACTGTTTCTAAAATACACATCACATGTTTGATTTTCTTGCATCCTTTCCAATGCAATTATACTTATGGTCTTTTTCCCCTTAGACCATATTGCTTGGCAACAAGAGGCGGCACCATGTGGAGGGCCTTTTTATGAGCGAAGCTATAATCTTTGAATGGACATCAGCCCTGACTCCAGCAAAGCACAAACATTTGAATACTGAAAGTTACAGACATAAAAGACTACGACACCGTACGGTACATGACAGTGTCTCAGCACTCTTCTCGTACGCTTAACTTCCTCCTCTCCCTCCTTATCTGTTAACATCCCCACTCACATGTGTGTGTCTGACTCACTGCTCCTTGCATTAATACACCTCACCCTCTGCTTTTAAAGTTTTCTCTTCTCTTTTTTTAAGCTAGTCGTGCCAACCAGACAGCCAGCTAAATTTTCCTGAGTCACTCTGTTTTCCATATATGGTTACTGTGAAACATAAAAAGCTGATATTTTCAGATATGCTTAGCATCTTATATGTAATGTACTGTCATCTTTGCAGAACACAAGTCTATAAAAAAATCTCCTCTTGAAACTGATCATAAAACAAAATGGGTTATGGGTAAGAGCCTTTCTATCCATGATGTATACTGTTTTGACTTTTGAACAGAGTATTTTCTCTATGATGACTACAAAGCTGTTGTTTTCATTTCCAGTGCAAAGTAAAGGCTATTTTAACATTTCCATTTGAGTCCATTATAATATGCCTTGCTTGTTGTGTCATAGCAAAGCTCTGATATGAACTCTATTTTTTCGAGTAACTTCATGTAGCCCGAATATCACTTGCAAGAGAGCTGTTTTGTACTATTGATTCGTTTCGAAATGCCATCTTGTAAAGTGTTAACATGTCTCTCTCAACTGAACAACTGTGCACTGACCCTGTGGAGTGCAGAAGGGCTATTCACAGCGCAAATGGGACTACGGTAGGGTAGCGGCTTTTCCAGCTAACACCACTCGCAGACACCAGCTTAAGGTTAAGTTCAACAAGTAGCAATGATTCTGAACTTCCACGTTGTTACGAAGCAGGTTTTTACTGACTTCTTTAAACCATTTTAATGACGGACACTGTGGATTATTATAATTATTATTAAGAGACACTGAAGCGCCAGGCAGATCTATGCCCTATTGTTCCCACTATTATAGACAAACTCCTCTGGACAGCAGTTTCCATTCAAAGATCTGTACCCCGAGAAAGTGCAATTTAGTTACAATGTGCAATATTATGCATTTTTCTACTGTTTATACATCGCTATTAAACATTTTCAACTAAACATGATTCAGTGTCCTGTTATGTGAATGCTACTAAGAACAAAGGAGGCAGTCAAACTGTGCTTACAGTTTTTCTCAGTGGCTTTGGCACATTTCTCAGATCAGAACCTACATTTTCAAAGCTTTTCATACAAACAGCAAAACATCATGTAATAATTGAAAAAGTGAATTGTTGACTCAAAACCCTTTGTTGTTCTCTCAAAAGTACATTTTACTGTCAGTGGAAATGTCTTAGCTATCAGAATGAAAACAAAATGTGTCATTGTTTATACATATGGCCGTCAATTTGCATTTTGTCAGTTTGTGCACCGTGGAAAAAAAACAGCTGTAGCTATTATTATAGGAATAAAGTTTCAGTCTGTTTCAGTAGCGCAAATGTTTATACATAAATTACTGTACAATAAGGTAAAGCCTTATTAGCCTACTGTGCATATTTAGGGTTAACTGACCTAGTCCTGTTTATTTTTTGCCAATGTATATCTCATAAATGCCTGAACTTTACGTTAGGTCTGACTACCATACGGTAGGTATACTGTGACAACTGGTTTATCCATTTTGGTTACAATGGCTCAAACAATGAACCCATTCCACAATGTTTTTTAGGGGTTTGATCATTCAGCTGAGAGCAACATAATCCATTTTGATCAGAATAACAAAAGCAACTAACAGTGTAAGAAATAACACATAATTGTACAAACACATTTAAAACAATGCACCAAAGCATTTGCTTTTTGTAAAAACACAACTAGAAGCTCACTTTTTATTTGCAAAAGTAGCAAAAGCATCTGGAAGTTGAACAAGTACTTCTGAAAATGTAAGAAATGTGCCAAAGCAACTGAAAAACTGTAATTGTAATTGTGGCATGGGGAGTATAAGAAGGGACTGGGAGTGAACTGGCAGCAATTTAAATATTCTAAATTTATAAGAATCTGCATAGTAACAACTTCTTCTGTTGGTAATTCACTCTATTGTATCTATTGTTTTTACACATAACCTTTTGGAGAGTGGGCAACTACTGAAGAGGAGTTTACTTTTCATTGTGGAACCTGCTCAAATTTATTTAAAACCTGATTTGATCCATCTACAACCTGGTTAAAGTTCAACTAAAATCTGTTCAAATCCAACTAAAACCTGTTAAAGCTCCATCTTAAACCTGTTCAAATCCATCTAAAACCTGCTCAAATCCAACTAGATCCTGTTCAAATCCAGCTGAAACCTGGTTAAATCCAACTAAAACCTGTATGTGTGGAAAACGAATAAAATCAGAGGAGACTGCCGACCATTGGATATTTTACTCTCATCTAGTGTGACCCTTTTTGCAAAAAGTTTGAATATCCTTTTCCTAAAAGGCAGCCAAGGAAGTGAAGACAAGAAGAGGTGTGAAGTGGACACAGAGATGAGATGGATAAAGCATCTCAAGCATAAAAGCATTGCAGGACATGTGTAATGCATTTGGAGTTGTTCATTAAATGTTCTTCAGTCATGCAGCCTCTGTGAGAAGTTGTGTTGTTACCTGGTTGTTCTGTCTTTGAGGAAAAGGGTGTGAACAGTTTGTGTGCTGAGTGGGACGGAGCCTTCACGATGGAGGTTGCCCTGCTCCAGGTGATGTAAATGTCCTCCAGGTAGGGGCACCTGATGTACTTTTTGAACAGGTTTAACCACTCTGCACTACAGCAGAGCAGTTCCCTAACCACACAGTGATGGGGGACGACAGTAGGCTCTCCACCACACATCAATAAAAGGCTACTGTGGCCGGCCCGCTTCAGCATCCTCTACAAGTACAGGTGTTGGCGGGCCTTTATAATATTACTGGCTGTGTTGGCAGTTCACTTTCATTGGCAGTCCACAAGATCTTCCACCTCCTGCAACTACACAGACTCATCATTGTAGGAGGAGATCAGCATTTTTAATATTTTTGTGTTTAGATAATACGTCACAACAGAAATTAGCTTTTTATTTTTATATTTTAACAGCATGGCAGAATATAGAGTAAAAGTGAACAGTGGCTCACCTTCTTGCTGTGTCACTCTTAAGGCATAAATGTTGCACATGACAGATGAAAATATGATGACAGAGACTAGAAATTGGCCCTCTCCAAATCAGAACAAGGAATCTACAAAGTGCTGAGTTTAGCAATTGAGTCGTTTTATCAGAGACAGTGAGTAAAAAGGAGGGGCATGAAGACCGTAGTGTGATACCACTAAATGGGCTATAATGTTTGTCTAGTAGACTAATCATAGTACAGTGATCAATTTGAGCAATGAAAGACAACAAACACCACATAAACCTTTTTTAATCTATCCTAGAATGAAATGTATTACAATCCACTCATGGATTTTAACAGGGAGTCTTCACAGGGGGGCCTGAGTAATTCTGCCAACACAAAAGAACAGATTCCTCTTTACAGCTGGTGCTGCATACCCTATCTGCACATTTTACATCCTTTGTGCTTTAGCGGAGCAGACTTGGACTGCGACCAGGGCCTAGCAGCAGTGCACTTGAGCTCACTCTTCTCTAATGTGATTAGTCGTCAATAGCGAGAAGAGACACGACCCCTCAGGACCGAAGGGGGTAGCGGGGCGTCCACTCTATCAAACTGTCTGACCTGATCCTACGTCCATCCCTCTCTCCTGATTAACCCAAACTGTGTCCGTCTCTTTCATTCTCCTCTACTGACTTATCGCTACTTTTCCCTTTACATTTTATTGTCACTGTCTGGTTTTCTCCTTTTAGCTTCTCATTCTCAAGCACATAGAATCTCCAGGTTGTGTTTACAACAGAAAACTATTTGGGATGGAAATGCAGAATTGCACAAACAAATTTTTTTATTGTTACAAATTTTGTTGCTACTAGCTACAAACATCATTCACATAATTGGAAATCCTGTTTGTTTGGGGAGGCGTAAATGCATTTGTACTCCAGTGCGGACCCAAAAAGCAAACTCTGGTCCATCTAAAAACAAAGCCTGGGTCTGCTCCTAAGTGAACCCTGGTGCGGTTTGATTGAGAAGCAAAGTGGACCAAACACTAGACCAGAGACACAAGGTGAACCAGAGTGTTGTTTGCACATGGCATAAAACTCCAGGTAAACATACATCTAATGTGAAAGAATAAAAAAAATGTGGAAAGAAGACAGACATTAGCTGTTATTAAATGTGTTAAAAATGTGCTTGTATGTAACAGTTGCTTTGTACACTATTAAAAACAACAAGCGATTGAAAACTAATCAGTGAAAAATTACCACATGTGGATTTAGCCAGTATTGCTAAACTTATTTATGAAAGTCTGCTGTATGCTTTTTTTAGACCATTAGACAAGTAGGGGTTTGTGTTATTAACATTAATAATAAAAGTAACATTTTACAGCTACATACAACATACAATATACAAGTCTTATTAAACCAGGAGTAATAGTTATTTACTGATTAAGTCAATTAATACATACGTATCTTTACTGTTCTTGTGACAAAATTATTATTGCTTTGTAAGTGCTTTACAAGTCATAATGCTATATTTATTTTATATTTTGAAACTCTCCCTAAATGAAAAAAGCACATACTATCTCTTT
Organism: Perccottus glenii; assembly: GCA_024416835.2. NCBI lineage: Eukaryota > Metazoa > Chordata > Actinopteri > Gobiiformes > Odontobutidae > Perccottus > Perccottus glenii. The sequence continues at coordinate 17,757,494 of CM044552.2, read as the reverse complement.
CTCCCCATGCTCGGACGGGTTTCCTCTGGGTATTCTGGTTTCCCCCACCAACATCAAAAAACAAGCTGGGTGCCCCCTGGTGGTGGCTGCCAAAAGTGAGTTTTCCCATGGGGTTAATAAAAAAATAATAATAAAGAAGATAAGACTAAAGCCACTTGTTCATCATTATTTAAGAAAGTGGATCTAGTCATAGACACAGACTGAATATAACACATAATTTTGATGTGTTTTTAGAATGTTGCTTTGTGGAAGAGGCATCTCTTTGTTGTAAATTATTTTTGTGTGTGTGTGTGTGTGTTTCAGACCAATTTAAAAAACGAATACAAAGGAAAAAGTTTTTTGAGAACAGGAATACAAACCCATCACTCAGAAAGCACTCAAACAATCAAAAAAAAAACCCTGCCATTGTTTGTGCAGGTGTTCTTTTAAAGTATGCTTTGGCACTACTGCAGTATCACAGCGCATACTCCTTTAAAGAAGTTTTAAAACTCTGGGGTTAACAACATTAGCAATAACCTTTTATAAATAGTATAATTGAGTGCAGCAGGATATCTGGTGAGAGTTAAGTCTGTCTACGGCCAGCTGTGGATCTGATGCCAGCCCACATCAGCTCAGCTCTTACTGGCAAACAGCTTTCTGAGTGCTCTATTTAAGCGGCTTATCCAGACTAATAATTGTGGCGTTTTTTGTTTTTTTCCACTCACACTACAACCCCTCTTTTTGGTGTCTGGTGTTTGGTTTCTGAATTTAACCAGTGTTGTTATTGTTATTGATGCTTACTTTGTTCTGTTCCCTATAGTGGGTCTTATCATGGATACCCCTCAGTCATTAGCTGCTCAATAAAAAGATTTTTCAGAATGCACATTTAGACTATGTTCACTTGTGTACAGGTGTATTTTCCACTGGGTGTGGCTCAGGGAGGATAATATAGTATGAATAGGCAGGTCTAACTGTGTTTATCTTACAACCCAATGTGATAAAAAGGACCCTGATTTCCTAAAGCTTTGTGTAACCTTAGAAACACTAAACCCTCATTTATATTGCTTTCTTTCCATTATTTTGCACCAGTTATTATTCACATTCCAGGTCAGTCGCACACAATATGTCCACAAATGGCACATGCATTTGTAAAACTGCAAAGGCTATTTAACCAACACTATCTACAACTTTAGTAGATCAGGCCTGTATGTTTCTAAACTTGCATTTTTCTTTTCTCAAACTTGGTAATGCAGCATTAGATGTGTGCATGCTTTTGACACAAAACAATAAGATGAGTTTCTGAAAGCAAAAATAGTCATCTCTGTAGGGACATGGTGTTATTGTCAAGCGTAACGTACTGTAGTCTTTTATTGTAAAAGGGAGAGTTCAGTAGGGTGTTCATGTTGTCCTAGGATCTACATTAGCGTTACTACTAACTGATCCCCTACAGTAAACACTCTCAGGTTGGACGAGCAGACAGGAGCAACACTATATGGGACAGTCAGAAGACTTGTTGTGGTTTTACTGTGCAGCCATACATAACAAAGCGTTTCTAGTTGCTCCTGTCTGTTGCTCCAAACTGGAGACGTGCTGGTCTGTGTAGCTATTAATTGAAGTAATAAATAAAATAAAATTAAATTATCCTTAGTTAGTTTCTGTTATAAACGTTATTCTGTTACCACCATTTCTGTAAATGTATAGGCTATGGTTCATTCGTGAGACCTTTCATCTCTTTGACCAGGAAAATTACATCTCAGTTTCTTGACATACATAGCTGCTCAGGAATAAGTGCTTTTAGAGTGTCATTTCTAACACTCTTCAGGAAGCCCATAATGTTAGACCCCCCGGTCCCTGTGGAGTCCAGCGCCGTGCACAACCCCCTGAGAGGACAGCCATTTGTTCGTGCTTGGTTAGCCGGCACTATGACATACTTGGCCACAGTACTGAGATGGTAATTCCGCAGATCCGCTAGTGCCAACACACAGGAGTTGTAACCCTGGCAGAGGTCAGGGCTGGAGCGCGACATGATGAAGTCTCTCAGCGACGGACCGCCAGACAGACCCTCTATGAGCTGACGGTGAGCAGGAGGCATGTAATCTCTCATGCGTGCGAGGAAGGCCCCTAGACAGAAAGACAGATAAAGCAAATCAATGAAGAGGCTTCAGGAGAAGGAAAAATAACAATCACCTCCCCCCCCCAGAACGTTTTCTGTCAAAGGAACAGACAGAGTGAGCAGACAGAGTGATTCATTCATGAGAGGCATCTGAAAGGGTCAAAGGTTGGCAGGAAAGCAGCACTACCTGTCTCATTGTCATGCCGGGTGCACAGCAAAGCATCGAAGCATTGGATGGCTGAGCTCTGAGCGGCACTTCCACCTGATAACAAAATTGGCTCATCGCTGACGCCTTCATACAGAAGCCCATTAGGAAGCATAGGGTTGTCTTTCCATCTAAAACACAACAATATTATCAACAGTCGGCGAAAATTGTTAAAGTCCCCTCTTTGAATTTTATATTCCCATTGCAGGTAGATACAGTACAACCAGACAACCTTATATCATTGTCTCATTTTTTTCCTTTTGGCTTTATTTCTGTTAAATAAAAAAGACTAAGCTCTGCTATCATAACTTTTTAGTTTGTTTTTACCTCATTCCTTTTCAAAATGGAGCCTTAACTACATTACCTAACAGTCCATTGTATATAATATTATTACGCTTCATCTTAAGCATTTCACGCTGTTATCCTATTTGAGAGAATTTTAATGTCTCACAGTGGAGACAACTGAAAGCAATGATGAGATAAATATTAAAAGCATTAATTACATAAATAGGCAGGGTACTGTAATGGCTGTAAAACTCACCCGGAGATAAAAATTCTCAGTGTTCCATGAAAAGCAGTTGGCTCCACATGGCCTGCAAGATGCACACATCCGGTTAGTTTAATAAGACACAGTGTGAGCTTTAATGAAATTGGGTTGAGATTTAAATTAAACTTACTATGCATGAGCTTGAAAGTTTCCCTCATCTTCCTCAGAGCCTGAGTAACTTTAATGAGGCCCTTCAGTACAGCGGCGAGGTCAGAGGTTTTCAAAGCATGAGCCACCTCCAGAGCTCCCTGAAATGAGTTCAAACTGTCTTTGTAAGAGTGAAAGGAAGATGCATCGGGATAGGTGGACAGGTAGACAAAGAGTTGAAGAAATAAAAAAAACATGACTAGAATGGGAGCGGGGTGCTAACCGTTATGCCTGGACTGGCCGTCATCTCCACCAACAATGAGACAGTGAAAAATCCCCGGCAACTCTCTCCTCCCGGAAAGAAAAATATCAGGTCTATGTTCCTATTTTTTTTAAATGACCGAATGTTAAATGTAGTAGACTGAGAAGACCACCATATCAAATACACACAGGAAACAGCCAATACACTTCTACTCGATTTCCATATCTCTGAAATGATCAAATAGAAAAGTGGGGTTATTATTGGAAACATTAACAGAAATGTCTTGAAAAATAGTTTACAGTGACACCAATGGCAGTTTGAACATACTGGTTTGTTAAGAAAACCTTAATTCAGATTATGTCATGAACAGTAAGTCTGTAACTACAATGACACAAACACATATTTGTATAATTCACATCACGGACGTGTTAAACCACAATACAGTCAGGAGTTATTGAAAAGGGCGGCACTAGCTCAGTGGGTAGAGCAGCCGTCCTTTGACCGTTGGGTGGGCGGTTCGATCCCCGCTCGAAACATCCCAAAAACATCATAACATCCCGCTCTCCCCCACATACTGTCGTTGTGCCCTTGGGCAAGACACTTAACCTACATTGCCTTCAGTGAGTGTTCTGTAACACTGGTAAATAGCTTAATCTGTATGTAAAGCGCTTTGAGTGCCTACTACAGTAGGTGGAAAAGCGCTATATATAAAAAAAAAACGAACACTGAAAGTCAAATAGGGCACTTCTCATCAGGGACTCATCCTGAAGTATTTGGATGTGTATCACTACACTCTGGTTCTAAGGCAGGACCAACCACCGATGCAGACCAACAGCATAATCAAATGATCAAATGACACAAAAGAGAAGTCAATACATGTTTTGTTCAGTTGCTTATAAATTTGCACTTGCCGTGAAAAGAACTCTGTGAGGCATAAACATAAATAATGGTGTCTTTTAATTACTATAACTCACGCTTTGGGATCCTTTAATTTCCAGTTGGCTAAAACTACATCTGCATAGGTCAGTATGGCTGGCAGACCAAGCCTGCGAGACACCAACCAATATGGCCAAGCCAAGGCTTTAGGGAGGACCTGTCAAACACAAAAACAAGAGAGTGTTTTTTTATTCATAATTTTTTTGTTGCCCCTGTCAGTCTTTAGAACAAGCTTTACTGAAGACATTGTTCTTTCTATGATGTTTTGTTGATGATTTCTTTCTCTCCCTTTTCAGGTAACAGCCAAACAAAACAGATCTCTCTCTTAATTATTTTCTGTAAATAATTAACTTTGATCATAAGAAGTTCAAAAAGTAGGGGTACTATGTTCAAATCCCAGACGAGCACCCATTTAACCATGAACTATTTGACTATAAAAGGGGAACCTTAAACTCTTTTCTTATGTTTAGGTGCAGGAGCAGTGATGACATGGGGGATATCAATGATGTATTGGTTGTGCGCAAAGCAATATATGCATAAAATATAAGATTAGCATGTTTCTGTTTTCATGCAAATTAGTCTTGGTGTGTAACAGGCTTGTGTGGTGTCTACATAATTGGTCGGCTTTCTAGTAGTCAATTGGAGAGAGAAATTCCCACCAAAATCAATAAAAAAGAGCATAAAAGATGCTGAGGTCTCTATTTTTCTTACCTGAGCAGGTGCATGTTGTCCCTCCTGCCACACATATCCCATGGTGATAACCCCCAGCACTAAGTGAGCCAGCCTTAGTTCATGGTGACTGTGCAAGTGACACGGACTTAACACGGGCATCTGCAGTGAGGCAAAATTAGTAATAGCAAACAATCTGTTGCTTAGTGTTTTTACGTTTACTTGCATGAGTTCTCACTTTTGAATGTACTTCTTTGCATTTGAAAGGCTTGGCGCATTCTCACCTTCTGCACCCGTTCCCGCAGTTTACGTGACTCTATCAGATGTGTGAGATGTCTCGCCAGGTCCATCCATACTTGATAATAGTCCGGCAGGTTAGTCTTGGTAATAAAAATAAATTAATAGATTTTTTTATTGCTTTTCTTGAATGAAGGGCTTAATCAGTAACATCATCATGTCATGTTATCACAGTGTCTGACCTCGCACATGTCAGGGAATTATTATTGCTACCAATCAGACTGTGAGAGAGATAAAAGAAGTGGATGAATTAAACTAGGGAAGAGCCTAAAGCATACAAACGCATTCTGATGATTGAAAGGATAAAAAAAATACTATTGATTATATATGTGGGGTTGGATTCAGGTGGTTGTGTAAGTATAACATTTAAAGGTGCGTTGTGTAAAATTCCAGAGAATATAGTGAAACAAAATGGATTACATCCATCAAAACAATGCAAAAACAGACTTCTAAAGCTCCATGTAACCCAGTGGACGTTTCATTACTTCCCATCCTGCAACTGCCCAGAGCAGACAAACTGAGCACTGCTGGAGGGGAAGCAATTATGTTTCTTTCTGAAAACACAATCTCCATTTTAGGGGTCAGGACATTGTATATAATATCATAAATGAATGAATATAGATTGAAATTAATTGAAGGAATCATCTGACTTATCTCCACAGGATTTGTTCATGTTCTGACAGTATTACAGGGTGCTAACATGGTCTAGAAAAAAAGAGATGGGGAGTCTGAACTGGCAATGTAACTACACACCCCACCTTTAAATACGCATCCGTCCGCCATATGTTCTAGATTTAACAGCATTCTTTTAACATAGTCAACAATGGAAAATTCACTGCAACTTTGAGATAAATATTAATTTCATATGTTTTAATTGTTTAAGGCATTTTATTTAAAAAAATTTAACAAATCTTGTAAATCCATAAGAGTCCATAATAGTGATGCAGTTGTTCTTGTGTCTATGCTGAAATTGCCACAGACATAGAGCAAGTCCAGTCATGTTAGTGGAGGTCAATACAGAGACAGGTTATCACTAGATCAATACACTTCAGCAACCGACTTGACAAGAAAGCTCATTTTCAGATATGCTTGGTCCAACTTCCATGTAGCTCACTTCTAATCTCATTGCTTTGTGAGTGGAGCTAATTCATTAGGGAATGTACTATATTACACCACTTCAAATGATACATGTCCCTATGTATAAACTTTCAAACAAAATCCAAACTTACCAGTGGTTTTTCAAGGACAAATCCCAGCTTCTCAGAAATCTGACATACATCAGTGTCTACCTGCAGTGTTTCTCTCTTCTCCATCTGTCTTAATTTGACTTCAGAAACAAAACAGTGTCCTATCTGTCTCGTGCAGACACCACTTACTTTGACAAGCCGTGTCATATCCTCTTTTTATGCCACAAAATAAGCACCAAACAGCCAATGACATGTCATCTGCAGTCAAGTCAGGAGTTTTCATTAGCCAAAATAGCAACAGTTATGCAAACACATCAAGTAAATATTAACTTAAGTTCCTCCCAAGCTCCTCCTATCCTTAGGCCCAACAGCATATTATTATCACATTTGTTTTCTTCATTAATTTGATTAAATTAACTTGGAGCACACTCAGTTTAACCTTTGGCTTATGTTTGCCAGTGATGGGTGCATTTTGGATTCTGAGTGCTAACCTTTGTATTGATCATTCTGGTAAAATAAATAAGTCTGGAAGATATCCTCGGTGGAGTGTATTGTAGCGGTGAGCAGTCCAGGGCCTGTACCATGTTTACATCTTGTGTTTTTAAAGCTGCCCAAGGCCTAGCGTGTTTGTGTTTGAGGCTGTATTGTGTGTATAAGTGTGCACAATAATTGAGCAATAATAGCTAATAAATAATGTTAAAACATTGCCCTCAGATTCAATCCATTGGATGCATCAAGACTGGCCATATTAGACCCAATAACTCTGGAATAACCTTATTGTTACCTATTTTCTATGGTCTTTCATGCTCTAGTAAAAGAGTTAGCCCAGATTCATCTCCACGTCCATAGGGGGTTTCTGACACATCCTGGGGTTGCAAGAGTGTCTCTTTACAGAATCACAGCGAGAAGGGGGTGTAGTGCATGAGACACCCAAACCACCTCAAGCTGTTCCTTTTGACTCAAGGGAGCAAAGGTTGTGCTCTCATCTAGCTTCACCAGGCTCTGAGAATTGCTTCAACACAACAACCAAGCAACACATTTCATCCAGTCGTTTTTTTTTGACCATCCCACATTTTGACACTCCTAAACCTTTATCCATCTACTGAGATGCATTGTTGTCCGAGGTTTTCCTCCCTGATGCTTTTAAAACCAAGTAGTTCCTGATTGGTAAAGCTAAATATGATGGAAGGAAGAATGGATCAAACTGAGCCAGGATCTCCTGGATGTCTTTGACAGGTCAAGACTGTTTTTTTGGGCCAAAGTAGAATGAATGTCTGTGTAGGGAAGGTAACAGGTGTGGTGTGCTCTCCAAAACAATACGAATGAGGATGAATACTGTCAGCAGTCTGTTGTTGTTTTTGTACGTTTTCGTTTTTCGTTTGATGTGAGTGTTATTTGTGGGAGGTATGATTTTTATGATATAATTATTGTTCTTTTAACTCTATAATTATCTCTACTGTGGGAGACTATGACTGACTTGTGCAAAAATATTTATTGTTTGGCTGCAGCACGTCATAATAATCCTCATTTTCAACTTCTTAACTACCAGATAATTCACAGACTAACACTTAGCAGCATCATCCTCAGTCTTCATTGCGAGGTATTTCTGTCTATCTTAGGTCCCACCTCGGTCTAAACACTGAAGCCCCTGGAAGTGAGACGGGTCAAGACAGCTTTTGCACAAATTGCTCAGCTCTACGTTTCAGAAAATCGCTGACACATATGTACAGTGTATATTTATTTATGCAAATTATTCATGTGCTTTTTGCTTTAGATTTTATCCAGTCCTTTTTAGTACTTTTACTCGTGTCACACTAGAAGCTGCTTATCTTTTTAGGGAATTTCTGCAGTGTTGTGTGTGGAGCATTAATGGCACAAGGCTGCGTAAGACGAGATATTGGTGGGAAAATTCTTACCAATGGTACAGACAGGTGTAATTCATAATTGCTCATGTTAACCCACAGAGACCACTCAGACATTTATTAAAGTGACTTACTACATGCAACTATTCCACATACCTTCTTTATGACACGTCAAAATAGTTGTAGTGAATTTATAACCACTTTCGCTCTACGTGTTTATTCAACGTTATATATGAACTTGGACACTGTCTGTAGAGGCTTCCCGCTGGGTCAAATGATTATGTCAAATGAAATGAGTAACGTCGAATATGGCGCTGAACCAAATGTGAGCCTTTGAAATATTTGTGTCAGTTTCTGTGCATCACATTTCAGTGCAAATTCATTCAGCAGGAAGCATCCTGACAGGAGAGTGCACCATAAATGCATCATTCTCTTTCATTTTGACACTTAAAAAGGTTTCAAACATTCCTAATAATGAGGTGCTGTCCTTCTGATTAGAGCATACACATTCGACTGTTGGAATGAACTCTAATTGCACAGAAGAATAGATTACTATTTAACATTTTGGTTAAAGAAACAATGTTTACCAGGAGGCACACATTCCTGTAAAGTTTCACTTCACCACTAACCATTAGTTTTGTCTTAAAGATTGGACCATGAGACTGTGGACCATGATAACATCTCACTGATAAAACTATGGTCAGATAGTTTTGAAACCTGTTTCTCTACCAAGAGCTTGGTGTCATCTTTTTTCTTTACAGTGATTTTATCAAGGGTTTCACAAAAGTTAGATTGTGGTTGTACAAAGTAGTAGTAGCAATGCAATGACAATAAAAAAAAGTTTACACAAACATTTACTTAGGCTTCAACATTGTAATTATAAAACTGATGAAATGGATCATTAACTCACCTGTTATTTATGTCTTATAAGATACAGTCCAAAAATAATCTGTGCCTCACTGAACCATGAATTCAAATCATGTCTACACGGAGACAGAATTGTTATTGTTTCAGAAACATCTTCTGTAAAAAGCTGTAGTATTATATGCCAGGCCTGTTAGTGACGCTGTAACAATGTCACAGAAACACAACAGAACAGAGAAGAACACATGGGGCATGCACAGAAAACTCAGCAGCACAAACGCAACACTGTAATGCGCCATTGTTGTTGTTGTCAGAGTTTAGCACATGTGGGTTAAGGGAGAGGAGGAGCAAAAGCATCATTTCAGAAACAATGCATATGGGTTGTAAACACGTAAACAAGGAAACATCGTTTTGAAATCTTTTCACTCTGGGACCCGGTTTCAAAAATAATTCTATTTGGGCACCCAAAACGCTGGATCCGTGTTGATGAAATGCCCATACAACAGCCAATGGGAGCGTTGGAACTTTATCCAAAAGCATGCAAACATGTGATTGACCAAAGCTTGCTGGTGCAGGCTGAACATTCTCACCTATAAAAATCCTTTATAATAAAGCCTATGACGTCTTACAATTTAATGCTATTAGGCGATTAAACTCTAGTTACTGCTTCTTGTCTCTGGTGATGTTAAGCAGCATCATCTTAAAATACTGCATTATGCACATACTATTCTGCTGTGCTTTTATACAGAGGTAAACTTTTATTTTTTTTTGTGCTGCTTCCTTTATCCAAGCCAGCTTTGTGCTCGGTCAATGGCTGGTGATAGCTTACACACGAGGCATTCCATCAGGTCAGGAGTTTGGATCCATATCTGAGCCACTTTGTCAAGCACCTGCATCACTGCGACATTAGCCGAGCAATCACTTCCTTCCATCTCAGGCGCGAGCCGATGCTGTCTGCCTCCCATTGTCAGCATGCTCAGAACCACCGCCAGCAATCTCACAAACCATTAAAAAAAAAAACCAAAGCAGCGGGGGAAAAGCAGCAGGAAAGCGCCCCAGATGAAAGGCTGTGGTGCTCAAATTAATTTCAAGACCACTTACTAAGTCATTGACACTGGAGCCACAGAGGGGCTTAGCAAAGGTGGCAAATTGGTAAAAAGTGACCTAAAATCATTACAGAGCCCTTTGTGGAAAGACATTATGTATAGAAGGATTGCCAACAGCGGCACTGGGAACTGATCGTTTGTAAGAAGAGCATCTGGTGGATTGTTGTGTATGGTTTCAATAAAACCATACTAAAAAATCCAGTCATTCTTTACTTGGTTCTATTTCTTGCTTGCTGCCTGATACTTAACTCCAGCACGCTTCCATCTCCACTCTGTACATTGTGAACAAATGAGTAAGCTCAGGACATTTTCAACTCACAAATTGTTTCATTTTTCCAAATGGGTGGTTCAGTAACATTTGTTTTTACAACTTCTTTGTTTCTGTGTCACTCATGTGGGAAAGAATACCAGTTAAAATCTAGGGAACCATTAACTGAGAAAGGTTGGGTCAAATAGGGTTGTGTGAGAAATTTTGTATAGGAGAGTGGTATAGAAAATGGAAAAGGTTATCATCATTTAATTTGTCATCTCTGTAAATGTCTTCTTTTTGTCTGAAGGTGCCCTGTGTGAATAATGAATGTAAACGTCTTTAAAATACTAATTTTAAAACAATGGACCACTCTAGGCAAATTGCTCATTAAACTTTAAAGATCTTATTGCATAATTCAAACCATATCATAAGTTCATTGCCTTATTATCCGCAAGTTTTATTCAAACTTTTAAATTCAACTGTGTGGAAGAATATGCAGGGGGAAAAAATTGCCGTCTTTCTTTTGTAATCTACATAAATTATGCGCTGTGGGTTATGCCTCAAACATGTGGGGCACGTCAGCCAAGGAAAGAGAAAACAAGGACTAAACGTTTTGTAACTCGTGCCATTTGTCTTGGTGATTCCACATATGCACAAAACATACTGTACGGGTGGTGATTCAGCCCTTTGCACAAACACGCAGCCGGCAATAAACAAAGCCTTCCATCTTTTTCACAAAGAGACTCGTAGCTGCTTTTCCGTAACGGACACAGCCGACAGAGTGCCATTAGTCAAAGCTCGAGGAGGTCGCTGGTGTCTGATTGTGATTCTGCTCTACAGCAGGATGCCCTTCTGTCCCGACTCCCGACCAGCGCAAGTGCACGGGCGATGAGGAGATAGTGCATCCTTCTCCTGTGACTGCTTGAAGTGCAGTTTAGTAACAGAGAGCTCACAGCTGCTGGGGCTAAATACTGACAAATACAATGTGGAGTAGGCAGAGCTGTTAAGTCATGCACTTGAGTATTCCGGTTATCAACCTTATCTAGGTTATAACAATATTTGGTAGATACTGATCACATGCATGCAGAGAAACCATGTTAATAAAACACGCGCTGAGAACAAGCAAACCTTACTGAGGTGACAGTGCTGACCACGTTGTCACCGCGCAAATGACAAATGATAGTATTGATTGATTGATTGATTGATTGATTGATTGATTGATTGATTGATTGAATGTAACAAAAACACAGCAAACTTAATGCTCTTAAATGGCAAAGTAACATACAGACATGGCTAATTTACCACATTTTCAACAACTGAAAAACAATAGCCAATTAAACAGACACTGTCATATATTGTATTTTGAGCTGGCCTTACCTTTTTAATTATGTTTGTACTCTTTGTACATTTACATTTATTCATTTAGCAGACGCTTTTATCCAAAGCGACTTACATTACATTACCAGTGTTACAGTCACTGGAGGCAAGGTGGGTTAAGTGTCTTGCCCAAGGACACAACGACAGTATGAACTGTGGGGAGAGCGGGAATCGATCCTACTACCTTCCGGTTGAAGGACGGCCGCTCTACCCACTGAGCTACTGCCGCCCCTTTGTATATTATTTACTGACATCGAGTCACATGCATGTCTCCATACATTCATATTTGGGCATTAAAATTTGTTATTGCACATTGGGGCTGCATTATGATAACATATCTGTATCTGTTTTCTTCATCTATAATGTTTGTAACAACACAATGGCATTGTGGTTAAAACTGTTGCCTCATAGCATCGTTCTGACTTCTGTGCCCGCTCTCTACCTTTGGATTTTGTATGCTTTCTGGCTGGTTTATACACGTACTAGGATTTCCCTCAACAACATTTACACGATAAACTAATCCTCCAGTGACCAAAATCTAAAGACTCCACTTCTTCTTAGAGGTTGGCCCAGATGCATTGGCTGATGGATGGGTTAAATGCAGAGAATGAATTTCCCTGTAAGCATCAATAAAGAATAACTAAACTTGTGGCATTCACACTTTGCATCAAATCAGCTGCGTTTCAATCTGAGATTCTAATTGTAGCCTACTGCAATCAAGTGGCACAAGTGGGAAAAAAAAAACATGTAAATTCAAAATGCCACTCTACACCATCCATTTATTTTAGTAATTCCTGTTTAAGTTCACAACTGCCTTTTATATAAACAGTGTAAGATTCATCGACTACATGCCCATGGACTGTGATAGGAATTATCTGGGGAAACCAACATTCAACCATCTTGCTGTGAGGCAATTGCTTTAACCACTCTATGTTATATTCAATATGATTAATAATACACTAATAGTTCCATTTATCTCCTGTGCATGTTAGCATCCCTCCTAGCTGTTTCCTTTTTGACACATCACTAAGAAACACACATGCATGTAGTTGTCGGATGATGAGGTAGAATATTGTAACCTTGCGGCGCAGCAAGAGTTGTGAGTTTACAAATTCACAGAAATCCATCTTGAACTGCTCCAAGCAAAGTATTTGCAGTCCGAACTTGTTGTGTCCAATGATGTGTCAGTACTGACAGGTCTGGTTGTGTTTTAGGTTTGAAGATGTAGCGGCCGTAAACAACATGATGCTGCTCTGACTGAATAAACTGTGATTGATTATTCAAATCACCAGATATTTATTTCAAGTACTTACTCTTTTGCAAACGCTTTCAACTGGAGCCCTCCCAGATGGTACTGTGGAAAAGTTCTATCTGGCAGATTCAGGTTAATAACATTGTAATTCTATTCGTACATTTAATTCATTTAAAACAAAGAGTATGAACATCTTAAGTAAACAAAAATGCCTATTTAGACAGGGTCACATTGGGGTCATACACCGGGCCGTTAAGTCTCACGTCTATGGTACACACACATTTTTTTAAGTCTAATCAGCGTGACATTGCCTGAAGGGCTTGTGAGAGTGCAGGTGTAAAGGTTAAGTATGACAGTAGTGTTTGCTCTGTCGGGGAATTTATTTTCCATAATGCTTATGTGGCATAAAACCCAGTCAGACCTTTGCCGTTTATCAACGCGTAATCCTCCTGTCTGTGCCACTTGCCTTTGACACCATAAAGTGAAGGATATCCCAACCTGACTGCTTGTTTTTTTTAACCTGTGTGTGCAAAGAAATACAATAGTGTTTTTGCTTTTCTAAAAGTCCCACCTCATTTGTTATCAGCAAAGATATAGGTGTTATTTTGATGAATGAGTTTAAATGTGGCCAATTTAGAATTCCCCTTTTGTGCTCATTTACACTGCATCTGTAGTTAGTTTTCAGTGGCACACAAACACCACTGGGTATGGCAGCTTATGTAAATTCCAAGAAGAGCATCTTTAAGGTAATTAAGCCACACTGTATTGTACATTCATATTCATTCTTCCATAAAGGAGGATTTGAATAGATAGGAATATGAAGAGTCCTTTGTTCTGAGGATCATTAATGAGACTGGGAATTGAATTTGGAGCGATTGTTGTTCTTAAAGTACATTCCCGACACTATATGGTGGTCGGAACAAGCAGCAAACCCTATTAGAGATAAATGGCCGGCAAAAATATTAATATCAATTTAGATAATAGAGAATATTTTGATGCTTTACTGCAAGATAGCCTTTTCTAATATTTGTAGCAAAGTACTTCCTTTTAACCTGTTAAAGTTTGGGGAATGGCAGAAGTAATAATGAAGTGGTAAAAATTCACCACATCGTCCTGTCCTGCTCAGGGTCACGGGCCCAATCACGGCCTGAAAATACTGTTGAAATCCATCTGTAGTCACTGATCTTTTGCAATTTAGTCTCTCCTAATGAAAGTCTCAGTCTTCTTATAAAATCCTCAAAAACTTCAATGTCTTTTACATCCACCACTATCATATTGAATTTGTACCAAACAAACGTCCTGCAAAATCCCTCTATGGTACTGTGTCAGTGAGATACGCATGATTCTATCAGTCTTAGGTAAAAAAAAACATCCAAATGATCTTGAGAATAAATATTTTTGGGCTAAAACTTATACAGTGCTACTTTAATTGAAACTGACTGTTAAAATTCAAGACCAGTTTTCTGAGGCACTCCCAAGTATGGTTCCTAGGATACAATAGTGGACATGACTTTAATGATCCCAAAAAGGGAAATTCACGTGTTACAGCAGCTCTCAGAAAAATAAAAATGCAAAAGTGTAATAAAGGTGTGCATGTCGTGTGACTCTTGTGGCCTGCATCAAAACGTGAACATGTGGGAGTGGCTTAATACTGTTGCATTTGTAACTATGTTTTGCTTCCATTTTAGCTCATTATCTCAACGTGAAAAAAAAAATCTAACTAAAAACTACCTGCATCTCCAACACTGAATGTGCTTTGGATGACTTTGGTGAGTTGGTAGAAGAAAACTCACAACACAAGTGTTTTGATCCATACAGTAAATGTGCTAATGTATTCATGCTGTAAATTCCAGCACAATGAACAATGCTTTCTTTTTTGTCATATAAGGACATTCAACAGAAAGACTGTGTCCTATATGACAAAGAAGCCATCTGGTCTCATTTTTCCCTTCTAGGTTCTACAGCACTTGTAGTTATTTATAGATATGGCTACTGCTGCAATAGGTTCTTATATTTATAAAAGGTAAAACAATGAAAACACTATTTATTTTAGTATGACAGTGTAGGTCTGACTGTTACTGATAACAAATGGGTGTGTTAATAGCTGCCCTTGAATAAACTCCCTGATGTGGTAACAATACATGATTAATGTATCCAGAAGCTACTGCACAGCACCGATTCTAATCCATTCGGAGAAAAATAAGTCTGCTTCAAAAGTACTTTATCGAATGGTTTGCTGGCCGTGATAAAGTAAACATCAAACATCCAGAAAATTTAGGCTCACTTAAAAAAAAAAACATCTCCAGCTAAAGCAAAGCTCGGTTAGATTATAGCCAATGTTATAAGTTGACCTTGTAAAGAAAAATGTATCATCTTTTAAATAAATGTTTGTACATCAAATGTGGATGGAATAATGAAACCTTTTTTTTTTCACTCATAAAAAAAAGATGGCTGTTCTAATCAGTGTGCCACGATGCATAATTATTGTCTGTAGTTGCTCATATTAGACCTGTGTTAGATCATTGACCCACTTGCAATTAGTTCTTTGGGAATAAGTGCCTTAAACCGCTGACCGATACAAACCTTTTTAGGCTCTAGGTTTATCTTAAGAGCATTATTAGCGTTGCTCTCAACAAGCAAATAGATTAGATGCACTTGAGCAGTCCAAACTGTCAAACAGGTAGCATTCATTAACAGTGAGTAAAGATGAGGGGTTAAGAGAGGCCCCTGCTGAGCCTCTTGGGTGGAATGTGTGTCATTAAAAGAAAAGTCAGTGGAGAAAGAAGAAAACACTGGCTGTGTAGTGTTTTGTGGCGACTGATGTACTGCACTGCACTACCAGTGAAGGGATGTGTGCACAAAAAGAAATATGAATCTACTTTTCCTGCATTGCTCAGTTTGTCCACTCTGGGCAGCAGTAGAAATAAAAAAACAATGTATTGGAGCTTCCACTGGATTTGATGAAGCTTGAGAGACAGCTGCAAAAGCGTTGATATGGGATTTGAACCCAGGAACCCAGAACCCAGGGCTAAACTTTTTTAGCAATAACTATCTCCTGTGTCTTTAGGGATGTTCTATCTGAGACCCATTTAACGCAGCAAGACATTGCTCTAACTGGCACTCATTTTTCTGGGGGGTCCCTGGGGACAAATAGGGTGATGGAGAAAGTAATAACATTCATAATAGTATAACCAAAGTGTTACCCCGTCTTTGACTCCTTGGCTGCAAGATATAGCAAAATCTGGGTTGTGGAAATATCCTGATACCTTCTACAAATGTGCAGCATCACTGCTCTGGTAAAACTGCTGACTATATCTTCACTAAAAGAAAAGCAAACTACAAAAACTTCTCAAAAGTCTCCAGTTACCAGACATTCTACTTTTCAACCACACAGCAACAGCCAGCTTTTCAATTTGGTTTTTCATAAATATCAACTCAGTCATGCAACACATCCATTACTGACAACCGATATTCACTTTCATCTTTATTCATGTAAATAAATAGTATTAAAAAAAGAACCCTCTTTTCTCCGGACAAAAAAAGCCAATGTTTTAAAACAACACAATCTTCTTCCTGTCTCCTGAAGCCTCTTAGTAAAAACAGATGGTCAGATGCACTGTGTAATAATAAAAGAATGTTTTGTGGTTATGCTAAGTGAGTGTAGGTACTGTAGCATCGCTTGTATTAATCTGAACTATCTCTTACATCATCTCATTTCCGTCAAAATAAGCTTGACAATTATAAATCACTCAAAGGTTTTATTTCAAAGGAATGACACAGATTTTATACAATAAAACAACGTCTTCATAATTTAATTATTTGATGTTATGGCTTTGAAATCTGAAAAATACAAGATCAAAATCTTATCTGGTGAACTGGCAAGAAAAAAAGAAAAGAAATGTCAAAATTGATGTACATTGCATCATCTTTGAAAAAATTTAAACTCACTAAAACTTGGCACTGCTTTCAGCCGATTACATATGCATAGTTTGTTCATATCACTCAATTGTCAGAGACTCTTTTCAAGTTAGTAATATGCTTTTGCAGCAGTATTTGTGTAATGAATAAATATAAAAAATTTAAATAAATAAATATGACAAGCCTGGCCAGCCATATCTACTAAATTTGTAAAGTAAAATGGATCTGTATCTTTCCCTTTACAACCGTTTCAGACAAATTGTTTATCTAGAATGGGGTGGGATTTATGAGATGCTTTATTTCTCCCATTGGTGGTTTGTAAATTCATATGAGACTACATGCAGACAAGTCTAGAATATAAAAAATGAGGATGGCAGGCTTTAGTAAGCATATGAAAAGTACAGCACATCTTGAACCACCACAAACAAATACATACTGCTCCTTCTCACACCTCCTGTGGTCCAAAGTGCTCACATGAATGTATTCATGTGCTCTGTGCTGACAGCAGGCTGTAAATAATCATTTGGCTCATACATGTGGTGGAAGCATATTGTCCGAGGAATAGATTTCTGTCTGAGAATCCTCTGCTGTCTTTCGATTTTAATTCCCAGACAAATGAGAATTGCACAAATTGTGACACATTGTTAGTCATTGGGTCTGTGATAGTGTTTGGTCTGAATTGTTATGAGCTCGACAATATGTCCGAATATGCAGGGGCAACAAGCATGAATATAGATTTAACAGGATTTGGAGGATAGAAATTTGAAGCAAAACTGCAGCTCTTATGCACTTTTCTCCAAACTTCCCATCTTTATCTGAAGAGGCTGCATGTGTGAACACAATCCACTTAATTCTCTTTCCTGGATGTGACGTGTTGATGCGTCACATGACCACGCAGTGTAGATAGTGCTGTAAGAGGAGTAAGCTTTGTACTTCCCACAGCTTGTTTGTACTTTATTTTACTGTTTGGATATGTTATGTTCAAATGCATGTAGAAATGATAGCTCCGCTCAGTAAAACCTCCCAGACTGCTGACATGTGTGAACACAAATCATGGGAATTGTATGACTAACTGCTCAGGTGAAAAATCCATACAAAAATAAGCTTTTCTGTCATTATGAGGGTTCTGTAATGTAAAAAAGTGACTGTTTTTCATAGACACAGGACAAATACCTCAATATAAAAGCAAACAATCTTTAGAGCTGGCAAATCCTAAAATGTAACATAGTGTTGTTAAAAAGGATTGATTGGCATTTTCTCAAAAGATATTGCAAGCCCCTACTTTAACCTCTACAGGGTAAGAGCTGTGTATGTAAACCCCTTTATTTGTACCCGGGCTGTGTACAACTGACTGTATTCTTACTGAAGTGCGCAATAAATTCACAAAATTGCTTACTTCCCCTTTACTATGAATAATGGTTATGCTTTTGTAAAGGATGTAATTATGGCTCGGCACATATGCTCTTTATGTCTATTGAAGATGTACATAGTGTGCTACAGTGATGCTCGCACAGTGCTGCCTTTAAGATATTGACTTTTGTCATTACCTCACATGACTGATGTAAAATGGAAGTAAATGGTGCAGTGAAAGGTAAAAGAATGATGGCCGCCCTTGGGTCATGAATAACTCAAAGACATTCTATCTAAAGGGTTTCCCATAAAGAAAACCTGGTGGGCATATAAATGGTAATAGCCCCATATTTGCTGCATGTCACTGTGTGTCTGTACACAATAGTGGTCATGGCTGTTTTCACAGTCCAGCTCTTGCAAATTGATTTGAGGAGGTATACGCTGTGGCTTGCTCCAGGCCTCTTCCCTCTACAATTATGTGCCACCATGTTGGCTGTAGCTCTCTGTCATGTGGGCGGCAGATGGTCAACCTGTGAACCGCTGCCAGGACAGGGGCAGCGCTTCCCAGTGCATAACAATTGTCACAATTTGCCACATGACACATTCATTCTAACGAGTCATCCACAAAACGATCATGTCTTCTGAGGGCATCCACAAACAACAGGTCTGCCTGCTCATAGCAACATGAGACTGTGACTTCCCAGCACATTCATTATGAATTTACAGTTTCTTTACATAGAATTAGCAACCTATTAAAACAATAAACTTCACCACTTAACTCACTCTCCCTTTTAATGCCTATTGCAGCAAATGTATTCACCAACCATATGGACAGATGGTCCCTTAACTGCATGTTTACCATGTCATACTGCACTCTCAGCTCTCTTTTAATTTGTGAAACTTGCCATTGTTGATGGGGCTTAAACGATAATGATTAGCAGATTCCCATCACTGTCTATAAATGTAATACAGTATGTGTGCTTTTTCTAAATGCTTTATGGCTGTTCAGGGATGTGCCATCCCCATTATTCTAGGTATATATTACAATATCATCTGGTTCTTCACCTCAGACCAATTACAAGGTCTATGTTTTATGACACATTTAAGACTGGGCCTGGCTCATCATAAAAGAGACGGCACTGAAAACACTACACTTTAAACTCATTTATTCTGGGGATAGTAGTCATTTCTCTTTGCATTTTTCGATCATATTTATTAAAAGGTCAACAGAAATCTTGAAGACACTTCATTGTTAATTATAAACAATGCAAAACCCTGTCAAACTGCTCAAATCTTGTCTGACAGGTACCGTAACCTATGCAGTGGCTGTAATTATCCACTGTATGATATGATGGATATACTAGCTTGTTGGTTCATTTGAAGGTTCATCAGTCAAATCTCTTCCACTAGATTACTTTTTTCTCAGTGGGAGCAAGGTCTTATTTTGGCAGATACGCTGATTATGAACTCCCTCCCTTCCCATAAACACTCTTGCTCTAATTATTTCTGCTGAAGAGGTTATGCACTCAGTTGTGCTGGTGTGTCAGCTTCATTGTTAGCATGATATGTCACAAGTGCTCTTGTTTTACCACTTTTCTAGGTTTATTGGGTACTTCTATGGCACTTAAAAGCTTATGTGTCATGGTTGGCTGAGCCTACCCCATCTGCTTTGGGCATGAGGCAAGATACCAATGAACAATCATTAGTTCTTTGCCGGGCTAACACAGACAGACAGACAACCTTAGTGTATGGCTACTATAACTGTCCTGCAGTTGTTTTTCCCCCCTTTTGGACATAGTTGCCTTTGCCTTTGTCCCATGATTGGCTCATCAGTTTTCCACTGTTTTTTTTATCACTTGTTCCATTTCTTTTTCACTTACAAACATATGTCTGTACATATAATGTAAATTATTTTGATGCTGTACCTTTTGTTAGACAACACCTATGTTGTTTAATGTATGTATAATCATGTTATGTTCATAAAGACAGGTACACTTGTAATATGATTTATATATTTTGTGTGTTACAGTTTCATAAGTGAAATTACCAAAACGGCAAGATTTTTCCAATGGTGATTCTTGGAGGAACCTGTAAACTATCTGTGAAGCTTGCTCCCAAACACAAAATAAAAATATTAGTTGAGTTTAGTACATTATCAAAAGTAGACAGTGTGAATAACAGCTGATTTCAGTTTTAGCAAGTGGCACTTGCTTTGCATTTTCTATCTCCTCCTCATACACAAAGCAGAACTTGTGCCTCCCTAAAATGACAAAAACTAGCTCCGCTTTTTGACTTTAAATTTGACATTAAACCAGAAACAGTCTTCTTCTATTACTGTTTATAGCAGTATACTACTCACAGGGATTTACTTAGGTACAGTAGGTAGTTCAACACCCCAGTTCTGCAAGGGGCATTCCAAAACTATTTGATGGATCTTTCCAGCTTCTTTCCTTGAGATTTGTGTCATCCCCGGGAACTCTGTCATGAATTAGTATTCTGCTCGTCTTGACCATATATTGCTTGGCTTAAAATGACATGCCCATCTTTGACAGGCCATCCACTGCTATATCATCAGCACTGCATCCTTCATATTTCAAAATGTCTTTTATATTATGGAGACATGCTGCATGAGATGCTCACTACAGAATTAGAAGGAACAGATGGCCCATGACAAAGTCTGTCTAATGAAAAGCGCTGAGTCTTAATATCCGCCTCAAAACTTTATCAACACTTCAAAAACTTTTCACAATCACTCTGTTCACACCTCACCCCAATCAGCAGCGCACCATCTCACCTGCTGTGCTCATGACTGTCCCAAATGAAGAGTGTGATGAGCCTCTCTCGTCCACAGCATCCAAACAGATACCGTCAATCCGCACATATAAGTAATGAGTATGGCAGTTCCACTTTTGCAAAATCAATGACCCCATTCATTTAGATGGTTTCCCGACTGTGTAAGCTAAGGTTGGAAATTAGTGTAGCGTCAATACCTTTTTTTTTTTTTTCCCCGTGGAAGCTAGAGCACAATACAACGCATGTTTTTATTTCCCATTAATTGCATGGTTTAATGTACTGCTCTGTTTGTTTCCACCATATGTTATGTCAGTGCTGTCAGGTGGGTGAAGGATGATGCCACACGTCCACCCAAGCTGTCAATCACAAAAAGAAAACAACCACTACAGTGTGCCTCTCGTTTGTCAAGACCAGTGAATGATGGAGAAAATATAGTACACCACTATGTGGGTATTTCAACTGTAATGTAAATGTTATGTTTCTCCTGTTTGTGGCTATTAACCTTGCAGCACAGTCAGGAGAAGGGGACGCTTGTTATTTTATTTAAAGAAAATAACAAAGGTGCCAAAGGTTCTGTTCTACATCCTGCTTTCTTTTCAGCTGTGTATGTCTCTACGGACATACTGTAGTTGAAGGTGCGTAACTGTGGTTTATATGTGGTACTTTGCACAAGAGGTATTGCATTATAATGTTGCCTACAATATTTGCTTGCTAACAAGGAAATACAGCAACAAAGTACTTGTAACTGTTTAGCTCTAAAGCTAAGTCACGGGTGCACCTCAGTGGCTCACCTGGTAGAGTGCATCGGGTCATTTGCACAATGTTATTACCCTCTCTCTCACCCTATTTCTTCTCTACTGTATACTATCAAATAAAGGCAAAAGGCCAAACCCTACTCCTCGAGTCCAAATGACCTCTCAAGGTCTTTCAGTTTGGAATGAAAGTCACTTTAATAGGGTAGTTACCTCTACTAAGGTAGTTTTTAACTATACTTTTATAAAAATGAAAGACACTAATGAAATATTATTATTATTATTATTATTATTATTATTATTATTATTATTATTATTATTATTATTATTATTATTATTATATATGATACATACATTGTTTGAAAACTACAGACCGGTTTCCCTCCTTCCCTTCAATTCAAAGCTCTGGAGCGAGTTGTGTTTAGCTCTCTTCCTTTCTCACACGGAATAACCTCCTGGACCAGAACCAGTCTAGGGTTCAAGAGAGGACATTTCACCAAAACTGCACTGCTCTCAGTCATCGAAGCTCTGAGACTGGCAAAGGCAACATCCAAGTCATCTGCACTCATCTTACTGGATCTGTCTGCTGCTTTTGACACTGTTAATCATCACATCCTCATCAGATAGGTCATTCAGAGTATCCTGGAGAAACGAGGTCTCTGAGTCCCAACATCTCAATACAGGGGTGCCACAGGGGCTCAGTGCTTGGACCGCTACTCTTTTCCATATACATGACATCCCTTGGTTCTGTCAGAAGCATGGCTTTTCCTATCACTGCTATGTGGATGACACTCAACTCCATTTGTCATTTCAACCTGACGATCCGACGGTCTCTGCTTGCGTCTCGGCATGTCTGAGTGACATCTCACTTTGGATGAAGGACCATCACCTGCAGCTGAACCTTTTAAAAACAGAACTGCTTGTGATTCCGGCCAAACCAGGGACCTGCCATAACCTCTCCATTCAATTAGGGTTATCAACCATTACACCATCCAGCACTGCCAGAAATCTGGGAGTGGTAATTGATGATCAACTAAACTTCACAAGTCATGTTGCCTGCACCACCCGGTCCTGTAGATTCATCCTCTACAACATTAGGAAAATTAGACCTTTGCTATCAGAGCACTCTACACAAATCCTAGTCCAGGCTCTTGTCTTGTCCAAACTGGATTATTGCAATGCTCTACTGGCTGGACTCCCTGCCTGCACACCCAAACATCTGCAGCTGATCCAGAATGCAGCGGCAAGAGTGGTCTTTAATGAACCAGAGAGCGCACGTAACTCCTCTCTTCATTAGGTTACACTGGCTCCCGGTTGATGCTCGCATCAAGTTCAAAGCTATGCTCTTGGCCTACAAGACCACCACTGGCTCCGCACCCTCATATCTTCATTCACTAATGCAGACCTACGTTCCTACCAGATTCTTGTGCTCTACAAATGAACAACGTCTGGTGGTACCATCCCAAAAAGGGAAAAAATCACTCTGACGTACCTTCTCTGGCTCTGTTCCACATTGGTGGAATGATCTACCTGCTGCTACAAGATCAGCAGATTCTGTAGCCATCTTTAAAAAAACACATCTCTTCTGTCAACACCTGACTGACAAACACTGAATTCTACTTCCTTTCTATCGATTCCTTTTCTTCAAAAAAATGTATTAATTAACAAAAAATTTTAAAAAGGAATTCTCTCCTATCCTTAGCTTTGTATACTGTGCTGGGTTTAAACTGACTAGTTTTTGGTGCACTTATGCTTTTTGTTACCTTGTGTTGTTAAAATTGCTTCCATTGTTTTCCTCACTTGTAAGTCGCTTTGGATAAAAGCGTCTGCTAAATGACTAAATACGGAATACAGAATATATACAATAAGAAGGAGAGGCTGCACAGTGTGTCACATGTCACAGAGGTGTGCCATGTTGTGCACCAGGTGCCACATGGTTATGGCATCATTTGCAGCAGGTGCCACACACTTTTGTTGTGGGATATTTTGAGGCAAAGGTTTCCTGTCAAGTGTCACACAATCACAGCATGGAAGCCATCCGGAAGTGTCCAAAAAGGCCCTGTCCCAATACTTGGCCAAACCTCCGTGAAGTGTGGATTTTATGAAAGTGAATGAAGGGCACAAGGGTCTAAAGCTGTTAAATTGAAGAATTGGGACACTCCTGTCACTCTTCTCAGTAACATTAATTATGATGAGTCATGATCATGATTCATTATGAAAGTCAGAGAGTTGGAGAGTTGTGCAACAGAAAGTCAAGGTATGCACATAACAGTTATATATTGTTGTTACTTGGGCTACAGGTTTATTCATTCAATCTTCTTTACTGATTTAACTCTAAATATGTTTTTCCATTTTTGCCAGTTACTGATTGTTGCATTTTGAAACAAAGGCGTGTTCGTTCAAAGCGTCGCAATGAAAGGAATTGTGGGTAATGTTCTTCAGCAAAGTCAGTTATGAGCTACACTTTCAGGAGGTGTGGATAAAGTGCACAGTAAGTGTGGCTGAGAGCGATCCTGGAGAATTGGGAATTTGAATAGAATAGAATGTCTTTATTGTCATTGTACATGTACAATTTAATTAAGGTGACCCAAGAGCGATCAGTCAGGAAGTCCCTGGCGGCAGACAGAGTCAGAGATTCCCAGTTTAGACAGTTTAGACACCAGTCTGTTGGGGACGATTGTATTGAATTCAAAGCTAAAGTCCACATAGAGCAGTCTTGAATTTTAGCTCGGCGTCTCTTGACGGGAACACGCTTTTGACAAGCACAAAAAAGCTCACTTGTGCTTTTGACGACACAAGTCCTTTGTCATTGAAGTGTTCGTGTTCAAACACACAAAAATGTCAAAGGAGTGGCACTCAACAACTGTATTGAGAGGTGGATGATCTAAAGAATTAAGACAGACCTGTTCAGATCAGTATTTGCTAAGGGAGACAAAAACCCAAACACAACAGTGTTTTAGTCACACCATTGTTTCTCCACTGGGTTTCCCAGTGGGATGTATATTTAATTGGTAAAAAAAAATAAATAAATAAAAAAAATGTAATAAGAAATAAAATCTTTCTGCCCAAATGGCCATTTCAGTGATAAAATGACTATCTTATACCGATACCTCACGCTCATGGTCATTAGTGATAATAAGACTGACATAATGGCTAACTAATGTATTCTTCCTAACAGTTTTTAGCCCTTATAGAGATGAGTCTATGGCTTTGACTTTGACCTGTCAGTGTTCTTATTGAACAGCCATTATCCTGCTTCTCCAACTAGAAAGCTGAAGCAAATCCTTACATGTTGAGGAGAGTCAAGAATGAAATGTTTTCTTTGTGCCACTATTTATCTCTGATTAAATACAGGGATTTGTTTGACCACAGAGTTATAGTAAAGACTTACATGGATAGAATATTTTATAGCAGGCAGTGAATAAATGGTGTTTGCTTTCTAAGCAGAAAAGTGAGGTCAAGAGTTTTCTATACAAAGCAGAATGCATTAAGTCATCTTCCAGTTTTTCCTCAAAATAATAACCCTGTGGTTTGAGGCCAACAAAGTAAACATTTATAATAGCCATCAGAAAGTCTTAGCCTTCCAATCAATAGAAACTTTCAAGGCTAAACTGAAAAAGCCGGTTCATGTAAGGAGACCCATTAACTTCTGCTAGGAGGACTAAGACAAAAATCTGTCTATTCTGTTTGTCACAAATGCAGAATATCTGTGTAGAAATGATCTTATAATCATGTCTTTTCAACATATGCAGACAGTTCAAAAAGAGCAAATATATTTTTACAAAAGTGTGGAAACATTTGGGAGTAATAGTTGCTCAGTGCTCTAGTCTGTCGCTTAAAGCTGTAGTCATCATAAGGAAATATTGTTCAGAGATGACAATGTAATTAGCAAGTCCCTAGGTTACCTCTGCAGGATCTTTACTGCAGTATCAGGATGACAGTGTATGACAGGCAACTTGTTTTCAAAAGTAACCTTAATGTGTTCTCAGTGTAGAAGCAATGGAATGACAGCTCAGTAGAATAACACCAGAAAGAGTCCCACCTTGGTAAAGTTGTGATGTACTCCTAAAGCTCATGACAAGAACACCAGCTGTTCCATGTGTGCACATTACTTGTGTCACTGTCACTGTGCTGCGCTGCTGCCTTTTCATTTGTTGTATGTAATTGCTGGCAAACCATTGTGGAACACACTTAATATAAAACCCAGCTGGCTCTCCTTCACTTTCATAAAATCAACACAGTGGAGATATTGAGACTTTGTCAGTTTATCAAAAAAGATTTTGGAAGATCATTTTGGCATGGCATCCCTGTTTCACATTTCTTGTGTATATGAATTACCTTTACCAGCAAAACACATGGCAAGCAGATTGTATCTTAGTAAAAATACATACGTAACACAAATTCTATGTTAACAAAATCTGTAGCAGCTACTTCAAACCAAATCTTTCTATAAGTTCCAGATACAGTCATGGGCATAATCACAAGAATCACAGAGCCTAACAGGACTGAGGGGAACTCTGCAATGTCCCTGCGGTGTTTCTGATGCCAGCTGAAGGTTCCTGTAGTGTAGCTGAGAAGTCTTTGTCTAATGAACGCAGCATGGCTCTGGAGTACTGTATTGATTGCACAAATCCCTGTGAAACTTGAATCAGTGGCCATCAAATGAGAAGTGACATTGCTGGGGGAGCTAAGGGTAGACATACAGTACAAGCCAGGAATTTTAATAGGATTAGCTGAGTCAGGGTCCCCCCGCACACATTCATACTTTGTGTTATGTGGCAGCGTCACAAAAGACGTTCTGTTTTTCTTTCAAAGTAAGTGTTTCCCCGTGGGATGCATTAAATCACGGCAAAAATACAGAGGGAAATGGAAGAGTGTAAAAAGCGGAGGCAGGAACTTGGCTCGACTCGGGGCAGTGAAGCTGGACTGAACAAGATGGTCACGGCTTTTCTGTGGACGTAAAGGCTAATCAGCTTGAAGTCAGCCATTCCAAAGCCTATGAGGGAAAATGAAAAATAACTATCATTCATTTCAGGACATTTGGGTAAGTCAATAAATGTCATCATTTGTAAGATTGGATGGTTAAAAGTAGACAAGTTATTATGTTGAAGAAAAACTTTGGCCTTATGTAACAGCTGATTATATTGGAGTTATAGTTATAACTCATACTTATATCTTACTTTTACTATTGTCCACAATCCATAGTCAGTCATTTCTGCATTTTAGTGGATATGTAATTGTTTATTAAAGTGCTAGTAACAGAAGGGAAGGCATTGAAACATTTAGGTCAACACAAATTTGACCCTAGAAGTAATTAAAGGTATGGTGTATAGTTTTGGGCTACATCTGATAGTCCAAATTGCAATTCTATACCTTAGACTTTTAAGCATGTGAACAGCTATGATACTCCACATGGACAAAGGTCTGATGGTGATATTAAAGAAACATGAATGTGCTTCTCCAACAGTGCTCAGTTTGTATGGACAGTTGACAGTACCCCTAATCTATTTCAAAGTTATAATACTTTAACTGTGTAATTTAAATAAAAGCTTATTGTCTTTGGAAACATGTGTTTGCATTGCTAGAGAAAGTAAGAATATAAAACAATCCAGAATAAAAAGGAATATATCTGACTTCAAATCACCTTTTTTTTCTTTACGTAGCTTTTTTAATTTTTTTTTTTAACTTTGTGAAATAGTGCTACATTTGGATATGGTTTAACCACTCTGATTGTATTTTGAATGTGAAGTAAGAAAAATACTGTATCAATTCAATTAATTTTCAAACAGCTATTAACCCCAAAGGCAATAGCCTTTATTTAAATCATTCCAGTATTAACCACAGGATCATCATGATGCCTAAAGTTGATGTTTTCTTTGCATAATTCATTTAACTTTAATATTCATGCTACCCTACTTAACAATAACAAGAAAATTCAGCACTTTTGTCTGTATCCAGACATTTATTTTTAGTTTTGCTTTAACTGTGTGTTCTTTTGTCTGTATTCAGAGTACTGCCTATTCCTGGAAGTTATATGTGTCTTTTAAAGAAGCATTGGGGATAGATCATAAGTTTGACTAAGCTCTTGGAAGTTTAGGCGAAGAGCAAAAATGGGAAGTTCTTTTAGATACAGCCTATCTTTACTGCGTTAGTAAAGCATCAGCTGTTGAGGGCCTCCGACTCCATTAATAAGTTGTGCAGCCGTGAAACCTGAGAGCCGGTCGCCTGTCACCTGCTACCTGAGCCCCAGGGAACAATGAGAGTAGCAGAGTAGAAGGCAATACAGCTACTTGTGTGGACAATTCATATGGATTTGCAATAAAGACTGAAACGAAGCCCATCCCTTTTCACAGTTCACGCGGCTTGTTTCATTTGCAGAGCGCATTCAGGGGTCATTTGTATAAACATATTGACTTAGCTGAATGTTTGTGCTTTGCTCCTTGAGGCTCTTGTCAGCTGAGAGGGGTTGTTGTTGTTTCGCACTGGGACTAAAGAAAAGACCACAGAACTCTGCTGGTCAGCTGGTGAATACATTGATCAGCTGCACAGGCTATATTTAGTCCTGTGGCCCCGGAGAAGTGGGTTTCTAGGGCCAAGAGGACCAGCCATTTGCCTCACATTGACATCTTTCAGGTAAGAACATCTTTCACAAGCATAGAGAGCAATCCTTTAGGCTTTAACTAAATGCTTAGTTTTAGTAATTAATGTTGAACCTCTGCAGAAAAACACTGGTAAATGAATCTAAACAGATTAAGGCCCATGTGATCACATTCCACTGACCGCCAGTCAGAAATATTACTGCACACTTGACTTGGTTTGATGAATTGCTTTAATACAGAAACCAGCAGGCCGTAGCACCTAGCTTCTGCAGCTAATAAGAAGCACACACAAACATCCATATGAAGCAGTGTAATTAAATCATTGCTGTTGTTTGTCTGTAAAGAACCTGTAGTCAAAGTTCACTGAGCTGCTCTATCATGTAGATTTCTTTGCTCAGAATCAATACTTAGCATGGAACTGCTATGGACAGAGATCTTTCTTTTATGTGCTCACTAAAGCCTGGAATAAGATCCCACAATATAGCAGGACTATAACATCGCAAAGACTATTTAAAAATACTTTTGTTTGCCAATTATAGCTGTGACCACTGAGGTGGCTCAAAGCCTCCTAATGCTTCTTCTCCCTGTTTCTATGCGAGTCTGTGTTTTTGTATGATTGTACTTGTCTTGAAATCTGTGATGTGTCTTATCTTCATGTCTCTCAGAGCAAGAACTTGCTGAAAAACAGTTTTTACTGAGTCAGGCTCGATTGTTTTTTAAAATTTTCCTGCCTAAAAAATGTAATAAATAAATAAAATTAGCATAGGCCTATATTGCAGCTGAAATTTAGATTTTCCACATAGCCTACTTTGCTAAGCATTGTGTGTTAGCATTACTCCTGAGTGTTAGCTCTGCTCTAAAGCTTAATGTGTTAGAAGTTAGCAATAGCTTATGTGTTGTATGTAGGCCAAATATCTGGTTTTCTCCAGACATGGCCTGTCATGGCATTTTACTGACGAGCGGCCGCTCTACCACACAGGCCAGAGATGGTTGTTCTTCTGGAAGGTTCTCCTCTCTCCACAGAAACATGCTTGAGCTGTATCAGAGTGAGAGGCCCTTCTCCCCCAATTGCTCAGTTTGGCCGGGCGGCCAGCTCTAGGAAGAGTCTTGGTGGTTCCAAACTTTTTTCTATTTACAAATTATAGAGGCCGCTGAGCTCATAGGAACCTTCAATGTTGCAAAAAATTTTCTCTACCCATCTTCAGATCTGTGCCTTAATACTGTACAATCCTGTCTCGGAGGTCTGGTTTGGTCTGTGTTCTGACCTGCACTGTCAACTGTGGGACCTTATAAACAGGTGTGTGCCTTTCCAAATCATGTCCAATCAACTGAATTTACCTCAGGTGGACTCCAATCAATTTGTAGAAGCATTTCAAGGATGATGAGTGAAAAGGATGTACCTGAGCTTAATTTTGAGTGTCATGGCAAAGGCTGTGAATACTTATGTATATGTGCATTTTTATTTTTTATTTTGAATAAGTTTGCAAAGTTTTCAAACAACTTATTTCACATTATCATTATGTGGTACTGTTTGTTGGATTTTGAGGGAAATAATAAATTTATATATTCTGAAATAAGTCTGTAACATAACCAAATGTGAAAAAGTAAAGCACTGTGAAAACTTTCTGGATGCACTGTATTTGTTTGCCACACCTTTTGTAATACAAAAACGATTTTTCCACATTTATTTCATGATTGTGTAAATTATTATTATTAATATTTTTTTGTTCTTTTTTTTTCTACCACAAGTATGTAGGATGCCATATTTTCATACATCAAATTTGTGATTTTTCGCTTAGGCACATAAATGGACTTATTATTGAGCTACAGAAATGTAATACTTTTGATCTTGACTGGTTTAAAAATTAGGTGTGTTTTTATTTTATTTTTATTTTAATTTTGTATGTGTGTGTGTGTGTGTGTGTGTGTGTGTGTGTGTGTGTGTGTGTGTGCGTGTGTGCGTGTGCATGCGTGTGTGCGTGTGGGTGTGCATGCGTGTGTGCGTGTGTGTGTGTGTGCATGCGTGTGTGTGTGTGCATGCGTGTGTGTGTGTGTGTGTGTGTGTGTGTGTGTGGGTGTGTGTGGACAAGGGCCTAAAATTGGTCAGTCTGTCACCCTATACACATGTCTTTGTTATAGGATGCTTTTATTTGTGTATTACAAACTTTAGCATAGTATGGCATCTATGTCTGTTGAGTAGGCTAGTATTTAGCTTTGTGTGTTTGTTATTTAGCATATACTGTATCTTAGAGTAATACCATTTTAGGAGAACAATAGATTATGTTCTATATCTCCAGGATAGATTTCTTTTTTTAGGCTTATGTAAGTGCTCAGTTTTTGTTTAAGAAACGGTCAACTGCTGGCTTGGCTAATAAATAACAAAAGTTGACTTTAATTACATTGAGTAAAAGTCCAGCATAATGAGGCTCCTGCGATTACACATTCTGAGCTAACATTGGGCAACGTGACATATCTGAAGAGCAGCGTTTTGTCCGAGAGCTTGGTGCACCTCATTTGAAAACTGTCAGTGCTGATGGGTTTATCTGTAGTGTAGCCACAGCTCGGCACAGCCTGACAGCTTCCTAAGCAGCTGTAGGTCCCTCAGTCCCTCTCTCTGTTTCTGCCACTGTCAAGAGCACAAAGGTTCACTCAATTACTGCTCTCCGCAAGCACAACAATAAGCATATGGTCACATCAGTCGACTACACACCTAGTGGGCTCTCCCTGTCATTCTGCCTGCCTCACTTGCATAAAAACAGTCTTTTTTAGTTTTCATTGACAAAGCTTGGTTAGCAAGTCGCTGAGCTACTGATGGGCTGCGACACTACACGAGAAAGAAATTCATGACAGATATCAATTCATGCACTTCTTAATTTATATCCAAACAACCTATTTGATGTTTTTTATTTTCAATGAAGTGTGATTTCATACTGGCATCACAAATGCATTATTGCTCATCTGCAATAACTGCATTATTCACAGAGCGCTTTGGTTTTCATTTCAAGTGGCTATTTTACTATCGTGTGAATACACTGATAAACACAACTCTTTCCACATCTTAGACATACTGAGGCATGAGTTGGCAGCAGTGCAGTTTTAGATAGTGTTCTTTAGGGGTGCACATCCTAAAACGTAAGTTACCATCACCTGCAGTACTACATTCCCCGCCATTCACTTTTTTTTTCTGTTTGGGACTTTCTCTTGCTATTACCTACCGTATGATAACCAGTAAAATATTTGGAAATGACTGGAGGAATTTGACTGGCAAATCCAAATGTCATTCAATCTTGTACGTTTAATGTAATGGTTATTTACTCTCAAACATTTACTGTCCAGCAATCTGCCCAGAAACAGCTTACCCGTTATCAGATTGGCAGATTTCTTTCCAGAATATACAGTAGTTTTGAAGCTTGAAGGTAGACCACTCTCATACAAAAGGGCTTTGTTGGTATTTCCAGTGTGTACATATTCCAAATGTTCCCTATTGCCCATTAAGGACTAAACTATCATTATAATTCATGACCATACTAACTCTGACATTGTGATTGGTCGCAAAGGGAGACTTTAACATACTGTAAACTGCAGATGTTAAGGGCCCTTGGATGAATGCATTATGTAGCTCATTAGATAAAGGCAGCAGTACAGAACTAAACCAAAAGACAAACAAAGATGTGTTTGCACATTAGAAGTGTAAGGCATAAAAAACAAGCTCTATTAGTTTAGGGTTATAGAACAGCAGTAGGGTTACGGTTGTTTTCTCCAAGACAATTAGATGCTTGTATTTATAGTCCCCATTTCACCTTCTGTGTCTCTTTTACTTCACACCGATTCCTTTGGCTTATTCCCTCGTCCAAAACACATATCCTTTAGGCTTTTATTCCTCCCTTGCTCACAGCAAAATTACTCTTATCTAACCCTTGTTTATAGATTTTAAACATAATTTGAATGCTGTTATTCCTCCAATTACACTTGCTGGCGAGGCATAAAATAAATCAAAGGAAAAAGGGTGTTGAGAGTGTAAATGTAAATTTCTATTTGGGCGTTGTAGTACCTTCTCCCATGTGACTCACCTCAAAGTGGAGTGTGTGGGGTAAACATAATTACTTTTCCTGTACAATAAGCAGTGGAAACATTTAAACAGACCTGCAACATGATGTTAATTTGCAAGGTCTTGCTTTTTATATTGTGAGAATGCACAAAAGTTTGACGCATTCATTCAAAACAAAATGAGCCTTCTGTTTATTACAACTTGTTTCTATTGGTGGCAAATAACAACAATGTGCTTTGTGAGCTGTTAAGTATGCGGGTATTCTTGTGAATATTGGGAGAAATTGGGAGGTGAGAGAATTGTGATCAGCTGAGCAGGACACACACAAGAGAGTAGAAAACATTGTAACACAGTGAAGCATAGGGTAATTTTCAAATTGGCTGCAGAAAGATGAAGGATGAACATAGCTGTGAGCATGGAATAAATGATGAAACGATGAAGGGGAAGTGCATAATGGCACTTCCAAGATAAGCGTACTTTTGTGATGAGTAGGTAAGTCTAATAATTGTGTGTAGGATCGAGGAATGAGCCTTTGAAGTGGCCTTTCATATTGTGTGTTCTGAATAAGTGGCTATATCCCCCTTGATTCGCAGATGAAATAGAAGAAGCTACCAGGTCAATGTCAGAGGTTCATCGCAGTAGGAGATTCCCGTCCGAATCCAGAGCTAACGTTGATGAGGTTAACAGCTTTAATGTGTTTACCCAAGATCTAACACCCAGGATAGGTGCTAAACAAAGTTACTGTGTCATAACTCTGAACATGCAAATGACTCGCCTGAAGCAGAACAGTAAACACTGCAAATGGAAATCTATTCTTGTTAACATTGCAGATTTTACATTTATTGGTTTGGGTTGAAATGTGGTTTAATATTCACCACTGCTATATGGTCTATAATAAATTGACATGTAATCACAAAATTTGTCACATTAAGTCGAGGTAACAGGCAGAACTGCTCATTAAAACAAATGAGAAAAAAAAAACTCCTGCAGTTTCCCTCTATTCATTTATTGCACACTTTAAGGAACTATAAAAAAGTTATGAGTCAGTTACAGTTATGACAAATCGAATTCAGAACATTGTAATCTTTTCACTTTTATAATCACATTTATATGCCATTGTTTAAAAACCTGGCTACAATAATAAAAAATAAAAGTGTTTCATAGGTGAGGGTACACTTTACAGGCTTTATGCAACACTTCATTTCTAGGATTGGTTTGAAGTTACAGGCAGTGCAGAGATTCAGATGCGGACGTTGGTACTGCCCCTTGTTTTCTGATTGGCTGTATGTCTATTCAATTGCATTCAGAGGTCAGACTAATTGTATATAGGAAAGAAAAAGAGTAAGGATGGTTGGCCAGGCTACTTTTATTTCATTCCCAGTTGTTGTTCGCAGTCCTGATTGGATGGTGTATTTTGGAGGAGCTGTACTCAAACTTTATTTTATATTCCTCTCTCCCACACAAACACACATCACCATTTCATGTGACAGACTATACCTTAGTAAGTAATAA
The DNA here is from genome assembly GCA_024416835.2 of Perccottus glenii. Taxonomy (NCBI): domain Eukaryota; kingdom Metazoa; phylum Chordata; class Actinopteri; order Gobiiformes; family Odontobutidae; genus Perccottus; species Perccottus glenii. Next base: position 17,723,529 of record CM044552.2, on the reverse strand, counting down.
AATGCAGGCATCTGGATATAAATAGTATTTTCTTCAACCGTAACCTTTTGTTGGACTATTACCTGGATGATCGGGAATTTCTACAGACATATGTGCCATAAAAACAAATGTGAGTGACTACTAAGGATGTTATTATTGTCATGAACCATATGAAGAATATTTCTGCAACATTATTTATGTGCATTTACCTTTAATTACTGTATGGCCCACTACAACAGTGTAATTGTATCTATATAGTTCCAGCTTCCTTTATTACACCATCTTACTCCTTTGCTCACACGGGAGTGATGTGTGAAGTGTGTAGCTCTCAGCCAATCAAAGCTCACAGAAGACAGGATAATACATCAAAACTATGTGCCAGGAGGCTGGAGCTCATTCAAAAGCCAAAATGATTAAAATGATGAGCACTTAAGAGGGTGTACTGGGTTTATTGACGTACCTTGTGTTTAGTCCAAAAGAGATGTTTAAGAGCAAGTAAACTGAAAAGTAGAAACGGCCCAAAAAGGGATTTTACTTCCCGTGGGGTAATCTTGATTTTAAATGTCAAGGATAATTTGTCCCTAAGTGCTGCGCATTACATTGTTATGGCAACAGCTGAAGATCAAAAACACAAGTGAAAGGGATTGGCAGATAACAAGTCTCTTAAAAGACACTGCAGTCACAAATATGTTTCTCATGCTGTTGTTTTCATTTTTGTTTAGATCAGCTGTCTTTCTCCTTGTTTCCTAGGCTTCGGGTAAGGATCTTGCCGCATCACTGCACAGGAATGTCTTGTCGTGGGCTGGGGCATAAGGAAAAGAAGAGTGTCTCTTTTGCGGCAGTAACACCAGCTGTCAACTCACAAGCTGAGCATACTTTTTCTTGCTGTGCTGCTTCAGACCTGTTCAGGAATAGAAGTGTCCCAGATGTGGTGGGAACAAATCCAGCTTCCTCTGCAACAAACCAAGATTTGGATCTTGTGTGTGCATCTTCAATTAGGTTTTTAACCCCTCAGCCTTTTGGCAGAGGAGGCTTCTCTAAATCTAAAAACACTATGAGAATGACTAACTCCCCACCAGACTTGTGCAAACGGACTTCCAGCAAGCCAAATGAGTTAAGAAAGACCTACTCACCATCTGATAGACTGGCAGTGAAGGAGCCAGAAAGGAGGAAAGAACAAGTTGTGCAACGAGAAGGAAACGTCACAGAATGGACTGTAAATCCGGAAGGATCATTAAAAAACAGCTCCTGCATCCATTTTGATGTTCCATTGAGGTTTTTTTGCTCTGTTATGTTTTTGGTCAAGTCACTTTGTATTTCACTTGAGGAACTCGAGAGAAGCCCCACTTTGCAAAGGTCCACCTTGTCTTTGCGTCTCGCCATCTCAGGTGTAAAAAAACACAAGCAAACAGCAACTAATACAAATCAGAGGCGAGCTTCTTACAAGTGCAGCGGCCAAGAGAGTGGTGCTTTGAGTCGCTGCCGAGGCCTTCAATCAAAGCAGCAGGGCCGCAAGGTCGAGCAAATAGCCCCGGCTTATGGCGTTAACAGCAAGGCTCTCAATCCAGACATGCAGCGCCACAGTGCTACTCCAGGATTATTGTCATTCCAAAGGCCAAGCCACGCTAACATAAAGGCTGCCAGGCAGAAGGGGAATGCAGATGAGGCTGTGCAGACTAACCAGACCAATTTCAAGCACAGGCTGCACAGCTTTCATAGTGGCCCAGGTATGAATTTCATCATCTTGCTTCAACTGTAAAAATCTTAAAGTACCATGCCAATTGATCTGTATATCCTCCCCTCAGTGGGGATTTGAAAGCTACTCTAGATCAGATCACATTTCCAAGTGCCAGCAGAGCGCAGTGTCATGGTGGTGTTAGCGAAGGGGGAGGGGTCATATTTGTCACTCAACGTTTTGATTTATCTCATGCATTGGGAATGGACTGTACAAATCTAACTGTATATTCCTAATGAATTCCGTCCAGGGCACTCATCTCCGGTTTGATAAAAAGAACAAACACGTTCTCTTCCTCCAGACTCCTAAGGCCGTAATATATTTTAGCAGTGGTCTGGCTACGTCTAAACATAGATTGTATTTGCATGATTTTCACTTCAGTCTCCTAGCACCAGAAAAAAAAAGAAATCAAGGTTAAAGAAAAGCGGCCATGGAAAGTAGAATAGGCCACTGAGGGGGATCTTGTTTGAGTGGGGCAGACCCCTACACTGGTGAGTCTAGGGCTGCACAATAATTGAAAAAATGCCATCTTTTTTCCCTTGCACGTACAGAATTCAGATGCTGTGTTCATGTGTTAGCCTATCTACTTAACAACAATCCAAGATGCTATATCAGTCAAACTTATTGGTCAAACTCACACAAAACCAAACCATATTCCAGTGATCATCCACTGGCGGCCACATCAGCCCCCTACAACTTTTCATCTGGATCAACAGCCAGGGCTCGAGTCTATGTCCCGGAGAAAGTAAAAATTGTGTTCAGTACAATTGTAAACTTTGCACATTGGAAATAGTGATATAAATCCACCTTAGTAAAAGACGTTCACTCGCTCACTGTCAGCTCTGCGTGGACTTAACGAGTGGAGCTTCACGAGCGCATGCAATAAAAACATGTCTGTGTCTGAGCTTTACTCTTTCCAAAATTGACAAAAAGTAACCGTAAATGTCAGTTACCGGTGGAGAACAGAGAGAAGTAATCTGTGTTGGCAAAGAGGCTAGATTTTAAATGTAGGCTGCTGTCGTCAACAGTGTTGTGCAAGTTACTTCCAAACTGTAATACATTATAGATTACTTGTTACTGTTATTTAAATGTAATACTTTACCTTACAATATTACTGTCTCAGAATTGTAATACATTACATTACTCCTGTATTACTTTTGAGTTACTTTCACGAAAATAACTACAAGGTAGAACGTAAAATTCTAAAATGACAAAATGTAATACAGAGCATTTTACATGCAGTAGAAGGCAATTTGATGTTCCATAATGACTGTGGGGTATCTAGGCTACTAACAATATAGCATATAATTGGCAAAGTGAAGGCTCAAGACAAGAAAGGATGACAGACAAAATCACAAATAATTAAGTCTGTTAAAAGTATGGTAGAGGTAAAATTATTATCTGGCAATATCCATGAATAGCTTGGGTCTATTAATATTAGACACAACATAAGTAAACTCTAATGCCATCGCGACGTCGACAGTTCTTTCGGTTTTACACAAAGGTTGCATTTTGTCCTTATCTCTGACAAATTCAAAGTAATGAGCATACGTCCACCTCGTGAATGTACAGTCGCCTTCTGCCATCTTCATTAGCATCTTCATTTTCCACTGGCAAGCGCGACTCGCGAGCACAGCAGGGGCAGAAGTCATGCCTCGCGCCACTCCGGTAAAACCCGCCTTCACTGGACTATGTCACGCAATAACAAAGTTACACCAACAAGAGGGAGATTAATGAAATCTCGCGGTCTCGCAAGATTATTATTTTTTTGTAACGCAAGCTTTGCTGAAAATGTAGTTATGAGTAAAATATTACTGAAAATTAATTAGTAATGCCTTACACTACTGCGTTACAGGAAAAAGTAATAAATTACTGTAATGCATTACTTTTGTAACGCGTTACTCCCAACACTGGTCGTCAACATATGAGACCAGTGTTTATTATTATGTTTAATAAACCTTTAGCTTAACTTTAAGTCTCACCTAAAGTTAATAAGAACTAATTATTGAACACAAAATAATTAACCAGTTTGTCTAAAAGAAAGTAAAAAAACAAGCTAGCTGACAGGGAGAGTGACAACGCAAAAATATTGGTACAGAAAAAAGAGCACATAGCACCGTCTGGAATTTTTTCCATCTTTAAGCACTTTTTTAACTTGAATGCAATACATGTTTTGGTTGAAAAAAATATAATTGTGTGAGAGAATTCACACAAAAATAATTACATTTTAGCAAGAATTGTGCAGTCCAACTTGTGACTATAGTAAGAAGACAATGGCTGTTTATCTGAAACAATTGTCTTAAGTTACCACCAACAAAATATACTATTGTGTTTACATTTATCAAACAGTTCAATATAGTGAAAGCTTCTTGCATACTTCAGGAGGAATCTTAGACAGTAGAAGCAGAGTGGGAAGGAACCATGCCATCACTCATTTATTCTTACAAGGGAGCCCGGAGTTGGAGCCATTCTTAGTTTACTATAATTAGGGATGTTACAAAAATGATTGGGCCAGTGCAGCATGTAAAGCTACTGCAGACATGTAAGATCTTCTGTAGTGTTTATGCAGAATGCCTGGCTTTACTGTAATCTAATGCCGTTTATGGACTCAAACCTCAGTTGGTCTCTACTCTGTTTTAGTAAACCGTATGCATTCACAAGTAACACTGCTGGTTTGACAGAAATCTGAAGGCTTTATAAGAAAAAAATAATATGAACTGGGGAGCGTACTCTAAACTCAGTACTCTAAAGCTGCGTTCCCCTCTTGTTCATAATGTGAAGAAAAAGTAAAATAAAATTGTGACCCGAAAAATGAATTGAATCAGGATTTAGAAAATCACAACAATGGCTGAATAAAGTTATTACTGGCCTACTGAACGCAGATTGATTTAATTACACTACAGGCAAGTGTTTGTGTTTAGCCATTGTGTAAACAGCCCCACAATTAGACAAGAATGATGTTAAAAAGGTCATATTTTTTACATGAGTCTCAATGTGGGTAAAGGCTTCTTGGAGCCAACCTTCACTTTTGTACAAGCTAGCAACAGATTCCACAGCCATAGACAGATACACAAGACACATTTTATCCTGTGATTTCACTGCCTATAGCAAAGACGTAGTGTTACCTCTCTTTGTTCACAGTTACATGGATTCCTTCATAAAAAACAACAGCTCGGCAGCATCGTTTTAGTGCTGCATACATTGCCATTCATTACAGGACAATATTCAACTCTGTGCCTCGCTACAGTTTTAACAGCTCTTTTAGTTGACTTCTCTTCATTTATTCGTATGCCTAAAGGGCAAGTGTGTTTTGAGGAGCATGTGGTGTTGCTATACCTGCATACCACATTGCAGCCAGGGATGTATATTCCACTAACAGCAGAGAGATGAGGCTATGGCGCAGGATGGATGCACTGTCATCTCTTACATTATTCATTGGCCACACTCGTCTCCCCTCTGGGTCTTTCTCTCTCCCTGTCTATGAGTTGTGGGCATTTACTGTGGTGTGCGTTTGTGTGTGTCGCTGTGTGTCACTGTGTGTTAGGGTCAGTGTGAGGTCTGTTCATTTTCCTGTTTCGCCAGATCATAAAAGCTTGGACGGGACTCAAGAACATTGTGAAAATTGTGCTATAAGTCTGAGTGGAGAAGAATACAGTCCATCCCATATACCTCTCATACAACAGTTATAACCAAAGAAAGACACACCAGCCAGGGCTTTTGTTTTTTTTTCTTCTTGTGTTGTTCATGTGGCTTTCTCCCTCTGTTTGTCTTCCAAGCAGAGTCCAGATCATGGGACAAGCAAGCGGAAAGTGTCAAGAAAGAGGAAGAGCTCAAATGCGATTGCACCACAAAGCTTAAAAAGATGCCTTCTTTATATAAAGTCAAGACCTGCTATTATCATTCCCGACTGAAGGACGACTCTGTGGATGGAGCAGCCAAGAGTCTTAGTCTCCAAGTAGGAGCCATATGCCTTTTTACATGATTTGGTATTAAATAATTGCTCAGTGAAAGAATATAGGATGATAGAAAGTGCACAGCACAATGTACGGGGCTTGGAGATATGAACAGAAATACATTTTCTAATTGGGGAAAAGCTTATAATAGCCTAAAAAGCCTACTTTATTCCTCAAGGCCTGATTTCTATGTAGTTTTTGCGTCAAGATATTGAATCCATTCAGCAGAACAAGTGTGCAGACCTATCTAAACCTGGCTTCACATCTACAACAAAGGTTATGGGTTAAATAATTTACTGAATACTATGTACTACTATATGCAGCCACAAGTATTTCCTGGTTAATGAAAGTTAGTTGTTGGATGCAGCATGGAGCATGTTCGGAACATTCTCCCACTCTATTTGCCTGCCAGAAGATTCTTGACACATAAAATACCAGGACATTTATGTATTTCAATTCTTTAAAAATATATATATATATATATATATATATATATATATATATATATATATATATATATATATGTATATATATATATATATATATATATATATATATGTATATATGTATATATATATATATATATATATATATATATATATATATATATATATATATATTTGTGCATGTTGATTTTGCAGTGATACCTGCATTCCTTTGAAACAGTTAAAGTGGCATTTTGAAAAATCTGTTGCAATGTACGTATGTCATCTTGATCTACCACAATGCAAGATTTTAGATTTGCCACACTTGTACGTCTTACTGCTTTTGCCCAAACCAGTAGTCAGACGTATTCCTAACACACACATCCAATACAATCTTCACAAGTGTGATCACCCGCCACTAGTGTCATAAAACACAAGGGCTTTCTCAGGGTTTCTACCCAGGCCCTAAACTTTGGTTTATAATCAGTGACACAGGGATGGGACACAGCAACCCAATACACAGAGAATGTTGTTCATCATCCGTATGTGCCGGAGACAGCTCCAACTTTTTCATATTATTGCAACTTTGGGAATGTTTTAAAGCAAGAAACATCCTGCTGAAAAAGATGAAACAACATAAAACAATATTTCCTTGCATACAGAGCACATTGTGTGCTACTTAAGGAAGATTTATTTTAAAGTTCTCCATTTAAATTCTGGATTACATTGTTTCAACAAGGGACAGCGCAAAATATAATGTTTGGAGTAGTTTTATGCGAGAGTAAAAGGGGCATTAAAATTCTTAGAATTTCCCTGATATTTAATTTAGTTAAATTTTAATGTTTTGCAAATTATGCTTGGATTTCCCCTCAGTGACTAAAGCTCCAATGTTCTGCCAAAGCAAGGCACGCCATTACCTACAGCACATCTTTAGCATTTACCGAGCTGCTGCTGCTGTAATAAAGATGAAGCATATATTCCCACAGATTGATCTATGTGGGTGCTGTATTCTTTCTAGTGTATTGTTATAGCTTATTGTGCGCTCACAGGAAGCTCTTGAGCTGTTCAGACCTGACTTCATCAGTCGCTCCCAGAGCCGGGTGAAGAGGCTGGAGCAGAGGGCCAGGAGACGGAGAGCGCAGCACGGCTCTAACCCAGATCTGGTGCACGGCCTCAGGGATGATCGAGGCAAACAAAAGAGCAACTGCACCACACCGGACCCACTTAGCGGTAAGATCTCCTGGCTGCAACCTGGAGAAACACCGGTAGGGTTTTTCTACAACAAAAGACAGATCAACCATGATAGCAATCACTTGACTTTATATTCAAGTGTTACTCTGGGTTGACTTTAAGATCCAAGTGACAGCTCACAGTCAGTATAAGGTCAAGACATTTTTAACTGAAGGGAAGAAAAATAGAATGAGTGGCACAGAGGTCTGTCATGGTTCCACATCTACATTTAATTCAATGACATCTACAGCTGTTCAGGAGAAAGTATATGAATCCTTACTCTACAGTAGTGGCATCTATCCAACTTTGCTCTCTGCTGGCCACTATCAGCATTACAAATCAGAGTCTTCAGGTTTTTTTTGTTTTTTGGGGGGGAGGGTTAGTGTCATGTCTGAGAGCAGGAAGACTTGTTTTCTACCTAATTAATCTTTATCAGGACAGAGACGTTTGGTTTTCAGTGACTCAAAAAGGTCAGAAGGGGAAAAAAAATCCCCAGAAATCATAAAGGCAGCAGTCCACAACTAAAAGAGCCTTTCAGATGATTGTAATGCAACATTTTAAAATGTTTCTATTCATAAAGTATAGTTTGTTTCTTGATTGCAGTAATGTTAATTGCATATCTGGAATTTATAGGCTTTTAGTAATATTAAAGCGTAAAAGACATTATAAATAACGCCTGTTTTGTATTCATTTGGATTGTAAACTTGGAATTAAACAGACTGGAAACAAAACAATGGATGCATTATATTGAATAACATTTACATAATCTACGAGTAATTGCCTTTCACAATACTAATTCCATTGTTTAAACTTTTCTTTATATCAATAACAAACATAACGTGGGGGTATAGTATTAAAGTCTGTCTTATTAAGAATATTACTTAACTGATAGCCATTGCTTTGTGTAGAACTATGTATTGTAGATTTTCTTGAGAGCCCTCTAGTGGCAGATGATACACACAGGTCCTACTGGTTTTACTTTGTTGATGGTTTGGAGATACAAAGTATGTTTGATGCCAGGCCTAAATTTGTTCTATTCATATGTAGCCTCATCCAGAACTGACAATAATGCACAAAAATTCAAACTTTGAAAATGTATTATGGCAATATTTCCAATTACTTGAACCACAATAATGCTAAGGCAAACCTGCAAATCTCCATCACCAGTGAGTGACATTATTAATTATGAAGTCATTCACACCTTACATGTAAAAAATAAGTCTCTAATCAGATACTTTCATAACATTGTGGTGCAATCACTAGCCTCACCCTCAAAGTCATTCAAATTCTGTATATAGCCTCAAAGTTATCTCAAAAATGAAAGAATAACCCTTATTTAATGCATTGCAGGTTGCCATATACTGCGCTAATCTGAGTCCAAAGCTTGTTGGCTGTATTTGACCAACCATGCTGCCAGTGAACATCTGAGTATAGTTTGGTGTGGATTGGAAAGATTGCCACAGTATCTCTTTTGTGCCCATTTCCATGAAGCTATAAAACACCTGAGCATATGGCTGATGCTTATGAGAAAGGAGCTTTTAATAGTATTTAAAATTTGAATTGAATTTAAAAAATGCATATATGCAATGGCTTTCTGAATACTTTGTGTCTTTATGTTCCTGTGATGTACATTGGCAAGAAAAAGTATGTGAATCTTTTTGGTGAATTTCATGGTTTTCTGAATAAATTTGTCTTAAAATGTGATGTGATCTTTGTCTAAACATATTGTGTCTAAAAAATAACCCTTTCGAGCTTTATGTAAAGCAACAGTTCTTGATTGTAGCTCCTCTGAAAGCTCTTTTTGGCGAAGCATGGCTCACATAAAAACCTCTTGTGCAAAGCAAACTCCAAAAAATTGAGGGTTTTTATCAAAGTAGCTGTAGTCCACAACTCAAACATATTATCTTAACAAAACTCAAAAAGTGTGCTAAACCTGTCTCCAATTAGCTTTTTTGAGGTCATTAACTCATGGGTTCACATACTTTTTCCACAAGCACTAGGAGGTTTTTTGGTTATTCTCAATAAAGACATGAAAGATCAGAATTTTACTGTGTAATTATTTTTAGACACATTATGTTTGTCAATATTCTTGACTTAGATGAAGTATTTCTCTGTAAAAAGGACATCCCTTACAGTCCATTTACATCATTCATTTACATATTAATTCTGATTTGTGTGTGTGTCCTAGATAACCTTTTCAAGCCCAGAGAGAGGACTATATCGGGCAGAGAGATGCAGCTGAGGTCCAGACGGTGAGTTCTCCAAAACCAAACCCACCCTTCAGAGTGTCACTCAGCCTTTCCTCATTCTTTGTTCTTTCATCCATCAAACCTGTTTATTTTTCCACTTGGTGCTGGATTTAGACTTAGTGCAAAGACACAAAAGATGGCTGATGTCCGAATGTCTTGACATGCAATATGAGCCACCCCGCATACACCTTATCTCTGACTTTTTTCTTGGTCTTGGTCTTATCTGAGAAGGCACAGCTGATCAGATGATGACTGCCCATTGTAATTTTTTTTCTGAAGTGACACTATCTGACTCAGAAGATCTCTTAACAAATTGTCTGGAGTTGCAGCAGTGAAAGAGAGAGTGTGTGAGACCTGTTTATCTGTGGATCCAGGTTTGTGCAGGCTGCAGGTCTGACTAGATTAAACTCTGCCACTCTGTGTATGCCAGCTCGTTGGCACAGTCACATTCACACTGCCATATTCCCCCTTTCCACTGTTTTATGTTCCCTTTTTATGTGCAGGATTTACAACATGCTCCCAGAAGTGACCAAGAAGAAGGAGGAGGAGAAACGAAGAGCCGTGTCACAAACTAACAGATTAAAAGCCGAAGTCTTTAAAAAGGTACTGTGAGACTATGTCCTAGATACAGTAAGTCATAATATATGACTTTAGGAAGATGGTAGGGTGCTGCTATGCAATCTGGCAAAATCTGAAATGTTTTGTCACTTACTTAATTATAAATAATTATTAAGGTGGTGTCAAACAGCTAAGCTCTGTTATAACACTGGAAATTTGCATTATGCTTGTGGGACTGGCCCAAAACTTCTTACACCTTTAAAAGCTAAGTCTGTAGCTCTCAGCCAATCACAGTCCACAGAAAAAAAAATAATGCTAAACTATATGAGAAGTGTCTAGAGTTCACTTTAAATTCAGAGTAAATGTGCATTTGACTTATTTAACCATGAGCACAAAAAGAGATCGGGCAATAGCCCAGCTTTGTTAACAAACTCTCTCATGGAAATCCTGACTATTGTGCCTTTAAAATGTCCCATCAAACATAATATTGACTTAAAGTGGCACTGCGTGACTTTTAGCCAGTAGCAAAAGGCCTAAACATACTCATAATATATCCACTGACTGGTGCCTAGATACTAGCTAGATAGAGTGGTAGCTAGATACATTAGTCAAGTTTCCCACTGAGCTATCACAGAGATTCTATTCCAGGTGGAGTTTAAATGTCATCCTATTTTGTTGTCAAGTTAAATATTGACTGTTAAACGTAAGTACTTAGAAATAAGGCAGGTCACTGACTCTATAATTTATCTGCTGTAAATATAACAGTGTTGGTTATGGAAAATGACCTTGTTATGCGTGTAACAGTTAAATACAGCTTGGTTTTACAACTTTCCAGCAGAGGTCACTATTTAACTGCTTTATGGTGCTTCATTATGTGTTTTATTGCACAATAAAAGGATTTTCTTTCCACAAGAAATTGTTTTACCCATACAATGAGGGGCATTGTTTTGCCATTCATTCCAGGATTAAGCTACATGTAAAGCCTTTTTTCTTTCTTATTAATTACCAGACAAATTAAATATGATAAATAGCTCATTCAAGTGTGGGTCATATTTAAAATGACAGCTTCATTCAGGACATACACTGTCGGGGACATCTATCCAGATTACCTTGTAGATGCACCTCTCTCACACACTCCCATTATTACCTAACCACAACAATGAATTCACTGACAGCTGGGTGTGATGTGAAAAATATGAAGAGGTGTCTCCCAATTTCTCACTGATAATTACACAATCATCCCAGCTTCAGATTATATGTGCTGCTTTGAGATGAGTGTATCTTCTTAGCGGGGTGACATAAATATGATTGGCTACGATACATCTGTGTTGCAGTATGGTTTACTGAAGCAGATAGCTACTATAGCACTGCAGCAAATAGTGGTATATAAGGAAATATTTTATTTCTTGGGGAAATGGAGCAGTTATATTACAGTTATGGAGCCAGTGTGACCTCAGCACCCCTCAAATAAAGCTATTAGCTGGACTCAACCTGACTGAGATTGCCAGAGAAAAGGAGACTTTGCTACTTCCTGATAAACACCAACTTGTGTGTGTTTTACAGATTTCATTTTTTTGTCACAAAGTCTCCAACATTTCCAGACGTAGAAGACTCACAGTGGGGTTTTGCGATTGCACTGGGTGGCTTAAAGCACCGGCTGAAAAATGAGATTGCAGTTGTTTGTGTGGACTGTATGAGACGGGTGATTGCATAGTGGGGTGTTTGGACAGATAGTAAGCTAGAATTATTCTTCCTACCTGGGTTTAGTCACCTCAGGGGCGAGGCTGATGGAAGTGGAAGCCAATTTAGCAGCAGGAGCTGTGGCCATTGTTACGCACAGCTGTGCTTAAGAGATTCAGGACAAGGAGAGGGGAAAAAAGGAAGTTCAGAGTTGATGCCTTTTTGGAGAAAACTGTGCTATTGTTGTTTTCTTTCTTCTTTTCGCAGAAACTCCTGGACCAAGTTCTGCAAAGATAAACGCAAGACAACAAAAGGACGTCCACATCATTTGCAGACTGCAGCATCTAAATTGGACTCTGACTTCAATTTATGTTGTTAATTGCAGTGCTAATGCTTTGAAAGTGCTAGATAATGAAAGCTAGCTGCAGACATTGCTGACAGACTTTTATAAATAGCAAAGCCTAGTGCAATAGAAAAAGATATTCACGTTTATTGACAGTTTAGAGATACAAAAACAATATGATATGAGATGATAGAGAATTGAATAATTTAAGTGTTTTTGGATACATATTTCTGTGGGATTATTATAACCAAATAAAAACCTATGATACATTAGAAAACTTACCAAAACAATGTCATTGCTTTCTGCGCAAAATAAATGAACCAATGATAAAAAATTAAAAAAACTTTCGAAGGACACTGTAGATATGCATACCTCATTTTCAAGGAACTTGAATGTGATTGCTCTGAGCTAAGCACCTTGACCATGTCATTGCTACAGTAGGTGTTTATAAATGTAAAAAAAAAAGAGGGAGGGTTTTGTGACTGGTTTCGTCATTGAAATCATGTCCGCCCGGAGGCCTCTTGGAACCTCCTCTCCGGAACAGTGGAATTTCAAGCTAATCGAACTCCGGAGACGTGGCTCACTCTGAAAGGGGGCCTTTGTCACTGAATTCTACACCAGATGACATTGTAATAAGACAGGAGACTTGTGTGCACCGCCTGTGACTGCGTTCTACATATAGAGCCTGTAAAGGTGACTGACACATCTCTGGCGTTTAAATAGAGTCTTCTGGGATGAAGATGGCAATGGAGAAGGGCATACTGCAAATTGTAGAAAATGCACAAACATGCATAGTGCAGATGTCCATCCTTGTAGATGATTGATTGTAGGCTATCGACAGAAATGTCATCTAAAAACATACATGTATTCAAATTTGCTGACTTGATTGATAGTTGTTACCTGAGAGGTCGTTTATTAGAGAAATTCACATGGGAGAACTGTTATCCTGCCATGTGGGCTGGTTCCAGAGGATGAGCACAGACTGACAGCGAGACGTATACGTGGAGAAGGGCTCCTGTCACTCAGACCTACCCGCTCCCAGGCATCATGTGTCTGCATGTCACATTGCTATCTCTGCATAATGTGGACTGTGAGCACTGAGGAATCTTGGGGCAGCATCACATGTGGCCTTGACTGATTCGAATGCCTGGAGGGGAAAACCAATACCTCTGGCTTAGAAAAGGACTACAAAAGAGACACTAGAGAAGCTTACCAAGGCTAATTGTGAGCATCTGAGCTGATTAAAATCTTTAGTCATTTGACTGGCAACCGTTTTACAGTCCAGTCCAGTCACTATAAGAAAGGTACACACTGTTAAGAGCAATGACAATATGGCTTAGAATAGAAATAATAGAAATAAAATTAAAAATAAAGGGCTCTTGACTGACTTTTACTTAACTTCGGTCATTTACCTTGACATCTAAAGCCTAATAAATGTCTTTGAATAACATAACCTTATAGTACCATAACATAGTAAAGTTTAACTTCTTCAGCCCTGTGGGGTTTGTTGTAAAACAGGTAGCAAACAACCTTAAAGATAAGATGTGATAATAAAGTATTGTTCAAATAGTTCTGTCAGTTTACAGTGTGTTTTGTACTTTAAATTCAGATTCACAATCATTTAAAACTGACCAGTCAACCAAATCTGGTGGAAAGCCAGAAATTCAATATACAGTATGCTTGAAAAAATAGAATAGGGAAATCAAACACAAAGTGTCCTGTCTAGCTTTAGTTCAGTGAACTGACTCTTGCAGAGCCATCTGTGGCTTTGTGCCTACAGCATAAGCACACTAAAAAGATTAGTCTGAACCACACCAGGTAGTCTGCACAATACACAGATGGGGCCAGTGTGATGCAGGTTTCACCAATGTGTATGTGTGCGTGTGTGTATTTCAGCATGAGAGATGGGTTGTCATGTTTATTGATGAGCACTTATTTCCATCTTGTTTTTGAGGGTGTATTTCTCAGCCAATCACAGCTCTCAAAAGTATATTATGGTTGCCCCCCCTGGATTTGACTATCCCTTTTAGTAAGAGGGCATGGACTGTGGGAAGAGGTTTGTTCATTTCAATAACAATCAGTCTTTTTTGTATCATTTCTTGTGCAAGACACTTGTGACATTTGACTAGTCAGGTCCATGGTCAGGTCCTGAGTTCTAGATGGGTCGGCGCTAGGACCCAGCGGACTTCACCGAGCACATGGCAAAGTGGCGCTGCTCCGGTGTAAGTCAGCTTCACTCTTCTCTTTCCAACGTCCCTTCATTCTCTGGTTTCCCCCGCTCCCTGTAACTTCTATCACAAAAGCAACACCTCTACTCAGAAAACCTGCAGTCAACACATGTAATAAGATACACGTTCGTCTCTAAATTCTTACATCCGACTGCTAAAAACTTTTTGACAGCTTCTTTACTGGAGTGACAAGCCGCTACATCTTGTTGGACATCTAGTTTTTCTGCTCTTTACCAATTCTTTCTGCTTCTGAGCGCACCTTTGTCCTGAATTTTCGAGCTGTCACCGGTGTGGAGTTGTCTGGTGTGAGCGGACAGTCTTAGCTGGTTTGACTTCATCTAACCCGGGCTGGCATCATGAGAACCTGGCGCCGGCGGAAGAACTACGCTTGTGTGGTCTTTGGTCTAGTCTTGTGCCTATCTACGTCCGCAAAAAATGCTGACAGAACAGGAAACAACTCACAAAAAGGTGAGTTCTAAAGATATGGTAACATTTTTGGCAACGTGGTTGTTTTTAAGCCACGTAAGTCCCGTTAAATAAATAAAATTCACTTTTTTGGGTGTTTTGTTTCAGGTTCTTAGCAGTGATAAGGCTAAAACAGATTTATGTTAGTGTACTACATTAATGCAGATTCTCTACAGAAAATAGTCCCAATACTAGTTTATGAACTATTACATTTTATTCTCATTTTTAGCAATTCTTTTTTTCTTTTTTGTCTATTTTGATGTATGCCTCTTTTATTTGTTGCTGAAAGAGGACAAAGAACTTCCTTGAGAATATTCCTGCTGCTCAAATGATCAAACAATAAAGGGAAGTCTGTCTGCTTCCTGGATGGACTGATGGGTTTATCATCCACAAGGATACTGCCTCATCCCTACCTTGTAAACACGTACAACAGGATGTTTTCATACGCTGCTGCTGCTGCTAAATATAATTTGCTGAATTAATAAGCCATTGTGAGAAGGGTTGTGTATTTATGGGACAGAGCTTACACGAGGATCCTGCTTGAGTTTTGGCAGTGTGTGTAATAGACAATGACACTGGTTGTAATCTTGATTTAACTGACATTAATTTAATGTTTTGATGTACAGTATACAGTTGGGTGTGTGTTAAAAAATGTGGCCATGTATAGAGACTTTTTTAGCATTACGTTAATACTAATGTGAGGCATGGGCTGTAACATGGTTGCATTAGTAATGGTGCTGTTGAGTAAGACTGTGTTCAAAAAGCTCCATTGTGTGTAATTTTTACAATGAACATTTGACACTACATTTTCACATGCTTAAACTTTTCCCGCAAAGCACCATTTAAAGAAACACCAATCACTACCCCCTCTATTCAATACTTTATTTCCAGACGACTGAGTCAATAGGGTTTTGTTTAATGTGGACCGTGCAATCACAAAAACATTCATACACTCACATTTACCCTCAGCATCACTGATTAGTAACAAATGACTTCAATGACAGTATATATGCAATTGTTAGCGTTCTCATCAAAATGCTCCTTGCTATGAATTATTGACCAAAAAAATCAGCTCTAGTGCTACAAATTATGAAGCTCCCTCGAAACTGCCTTGCTGTTTGGAAGATGTTTACCACGTATCAGTGCAGCGTAGGGTCATTAAAGCTCTCACCAGAGGGTTAGCTCATGTGAGAGTAAAAATAGTCTGAAGGTTAGTGTGTGGACTGAAACGGGGCAGTAGTAGTCTTTGATGTTTGGAGGGTATTGACTCCCCATGTATATCTTGTTACAAGCTCTTTCCAATTTAGTAAAGATCAGTAATGAGTGAAGAAACCAGGATCTCATCAGCAGAGTTCATTACGGTTGTGATATTGTAGTGTTTTTCCCAGATTGACCTGCAGCATGGAGTGTTGCGTAGGCAGCCAAAATGGCACGGTCAAACGGTGGCCTAAATCTGGTTGCCGGACTTCAGCCAGATTTATGATGAGTATTCCACAAAAAAAAAAATCTGCCAAACTTGGATAATGCCTAGCTGACACGACCCAAAGCTCGCCTGAGTGCTTCTATGGTCGATGATGATGATGATGATGATGATGTGGATTCCCAGCCCAAACCAGAACATGTCCACCCACACAAAAATCTAACTAAGCTGACCGTGTTGTGTTTGCTGGTACCATAGCCTAAGTGGTGCATTAAGTAATAATGGCACTCCAAAGTTGATTGAAAATGAATCAGCAAATACCAAAGCAAGTGTGAGTGAATACATGCTTTTAGCTTTGAGCAAACAAGTAAATATTGGATGAATCCAATTAAGCTTTTCTTTTGTGCTTTTTCTTTGTCCATTTCTTTTTGTAAATGTGTTTTTCTCAAGGCTGGCGTGTTAGTCAGATGTGTTTTAATGTTGAGTGACGGGCTAACACATTTTCCAATTCAGGCTCTAAAAGCAAGATAAGTGAAGAAGTAGATCTCCAAAGTGTACGTGAGGTAATTAGCAGATTTATATCTTTGCTTTTCAGTCTTTTAAAACTTGTTTATTTACAGGCGCGCACACCAGACTATTAATTAGACACACACAAAAAATACATGTGCTCTTAAACGGAGTCCTATTCATCTTCAGAGCTAATTTACCTTGTGAATTATTACACCAAAAATAAAAAGAAGTCCCAAAAGGAGCAAGATTGAGCAGCCCGTGTTTACAAATGTTTGATGCTTCCCATCCATGGCCTATCTGTCCTCTGCATATCAACCACTTTTGTCTGAGTCTATTTTCTAGGCAAGAGGAAGCTCAATAAATAATTAGAGGGGGACCAAATGACCTGGATTAGACGGGAGGAAATCATCTGGTCAGGCCTCAGCATCAGACAGAATTAATTAGAAAGATTAGATTGTCTGCGTTGTCTAAACAAACAGACGATGAGAAGACGATGATAAAACCCAACCGAAGTGGCCTTAAAGTGATATGTCTGATGTGACCCATTAGACAAAACCTGACAATTGCAGTCAAGGGGTGTCACAAAGTAGGCTATTTATTTAGTTTCATAAACAACCATAGTTAAAAAATTCAGGAATATCACTTTTTTAAATGTCCAAAATTACTCCTGCTGACTTTGGCTTTGGAGCAGTGCTGCTTATCTTTCACTACAGTTTCCTGGGGATGTAACTCACACCTATCGTCCGCTGTGCCTGGGAGCATTGACGTAAAGCTGTTATAAAAACTTCTCTGGTAAAGCTATTTAAGAAATAACCTCACCCCAGTCTGTCTTTTAAAGCCTAAGAGTCGCTGTCACTTGACATTTTGAGGACAAGCTGGCATTGATTTGTTAGCCACAAGGGAGGCACAGACGCAGCTAGAAACGTCTCCTCCTGTTAGGCATCATTGGTCATTATAGCCATCAGTGTGATTTAGCTTCCTCGTCCTCCCAACCACGCGCCGCATTGCCCGAGGAGGATGGGATCACAGATGAAACAGATGCACCAGTGTTTCCAGTGTTAACTAAGACACAACCCACAAACACCAGCTGTAGAGACATGGCTGTGTGATAATCTGAGACAGGCAGATTATCACACAGGCAATAAAGTTGTGAGCATTTCCAGATGTCAAGACTGAAATATTATACAGGACATACAGTTAAAAAAGTGGACTGAAAGTTCATCGGAGAAAGTGTTGGATCCAAGAACCCTGGTTCCTCTCAGAATGAGGATGTCTTCTGTGTTAGCCAATCAGCTTTTGGGGAGATTAGAAAAAGTGGAAGGCAACTAAAAAGGGTTCACAATAAAGAGTCAGGACAGAGATGAGACAGAGAGAAGGGGCTGCTCCTGTGTCAGCAGGACTTGTCAATGGATAAAAATAATCAACACACTGCGTTAAAAGAGTGAGTTGGATGGAGGCTGTTGTGGCAGCTCTCAGCGCTGCTCTGAGCTGCTCTGTGACTCCGCCCCTCACTCAAAATAATTCTGCAGTGAACTCCCAGTTCATGTGTAAACTCTCTCAGGCACAGTTATAAGATTTAAGATCATTTAGGCCACATCTCTCTTACTGGACTTGTGTTAAAGTGGCCCTCGGCCCTTCTGAGAATGAGAATATTAACAAAGTTTTCCATCAGAAGTTACTTGTGAACAGAAGGACAGAGCTAAAACCTGAATAAACTCATCTATTTTATTAATGTTTGTAAATGAGATTGATTTAAGTGTTTCTTTTTATTATGCTCATATGGACCCAGCAGACAGATGTCCTGTAGTCCACAAGATGGTTAAAAAGTGATTTATAAAACAAGCAAATATACTAAAATATAATTAGACAGTCACACATAAATTTCAATTCATTTAGTAAAAAAAAGTTTAAACCAGAGACCTAATGTTATTCAAATGGTTTGGCTTTGAACTGATTCCTTATTTAACTGATACCCTTACTACCACACAACTCTAATGTGGTGCTCAGCATTTAGCTCAACACCTATCACAAATAGTGTCAAAAATATTTGTATTAGTAATTCTAATGTAGTGTATTAATTATTATCTTGAAACATTAATTGTAATGTTCAGCAGAGGTAAGGAGTATTTAAAGAAAAGTTCAGGGAAAAGATAAATTGTCTGGCTGTTCAGAGCTGGAGCTGTGGTGCATTCACTAACAGTAGAGACAACTGTAATAACTCAAATATGTGACTATTCAATGTGATTTTAGTGGACAGTGATTGATTGATTAATTGACTACTCAGTCACAACCAGAGCCTGTCAGCCCTAAGGTGTTGTATTGACTCTGATGGAAGAGAAGTGAATGGAAATGTTCAGACAGAAGCATTATATTCAAAACAAAGGTGGCAAGTGCTGCTGTATAATCAGTGGTATCTCAGGAATAACTTGACTAACAAATGAAAAGCCCACTAACACCAATACCAGATACAATGGCTGTAGATGCATCCACTTTTACTTTTTATACAACCAACTTTGTGACTGTCCTGTCTTTGACCTTTTTCCAAATACTGTATGTCTCTCTTGCTTTGTAAATAAAGTCTGCTGTCATCCGCGGCTTCGGGGATTCAGTGTGGTTGACATCACCAATTACTTCTGCTGCAGACATAGGGATGGGGAAAAGAAAGACTTGCAAAGGAAAGATTGATTGAACAGTGATTGACAGAATTCTATTATCAATCTAAGTGGCAAGAATTTGTGCATTTGTATTTGTATTTGAGCCTTATGGGGCCAAACATTTAATGCCGGTATTTGCTTTGAATTTGAATTTTTTATTTATTTTGTCTCGCAGACCAGGTATTTTGTCTTGCAGACCATTTTCTGTTTTGAAAACCAAATACCTTTTTTGTAGTGTAAATAGGGTAAGAAAGAACGGGTCTGAAGGCAATGCAAAGAAGCAACAAAGAACAGAATCACTAATGTCACCGCTGCCTAACACGCTGCTATTATATTTACACTTCATAACTGAATAGTGACAGATACTGGCGAGGTGTGCACACACGCAACTGCCATTAAAAATGAATAAGACTAGTTCTGGTCTCAGAAAGTGGTGCAAAAGTGAATTCTTTGAACAGCAGTTTGTTGCATGTGTATTTTGCTTTGAAGAAGTTCTATTCTCGAGAAAGTTTTCCTTTGATGGAAGGAAGGACAGAACACCAAAGTGGTCTGATGCAACAAGAGGATTCTGGGTGAGACACGCGGAGCCGCAGACCGGGCTCAAACCTCCAGGTCGCCTTACATCAATAATTTTTACAACAGAAAGGTCATCACACCTCTGCGTCAGGGTGTTAACTGTCAGCTGCTGAAGATTGCAGTTCAGCCATGCTTTTAATCCATCAGCCTTTTTATTGCTGAAGCTTTTGATTGCGGGAATAGAAGCTGTTTGGAGATTAAAAGAATTTAATATAAGGTCAGATACCTTTTGTAGACCTGAAAGACCTTTGAGGCAGAGGTTGGATGTGCTTTGGACGGAGCGGGTTCTGACTTCTAGGTCTGTCGGTGTAAGTGATGAAGAAAACCGAGGGCAGGTGATGTGAATAGCTTCGACTTTAACCATGGGTTTTCAGGATCACAACAGAAGCTCACACGGACTGAAGATGAGAGAGACAGCAGGTGTTTATAGTCCAAAATAAGCTTGTTCTTTAAGCTATACTTGTTATTTATCTATTACTGATGAATTATAATTCCAAAGCCAAGCACAAAGTTGAATCTTTAAAGCTCTTGTTTTGCTGAGCATGGTTTTAGTGATTCTATCCCTGAAACACCCATCCCTACTTCCAATCAGTGGCACCAATCTGTGGTGAACTATGCTGTCTTTAGTTAATGCTAGGGTTGTTTTTATTGTGTTGTATTAAGGGAGTTGAATGCTTACTGTTTGCTGGGGTAACAGCCTTTTCAAATTGCACATTTGTGCAATAAACAATAAACAACTTGAGAGAAAGATTGACAAATGTGCTGTTATAGTTACTGTGACTTGTCATGTGTTGATTGGCTAACATAGTGCTGTGTGGATAAGCCAGGGCTGACACAGCATGTGGTGTATGAACAGTAGATTCTTCAGTGATACAGACTGGACAGCCAGCGAACTGTGAGGATATATTCAGTGAATCTCACAAAAAGTGTATGGGATTAGAATCTCTTACTCCATTTTTAATCCCCAAATCCCCCCGCACTGAAATCCCCATAGCTCTGGGAAATAATTCCCAAATCTGTTGAGAACAGGATGGGGACTGGCGTTTCCACTGTCGCTCCCACAGGATGGGAATGTGACAAGTCCCACCATCCCGCCCCGAGGAGTCTCATGTTACTATTATTTCAGGGAGTGCTCTAAGGGTTTCCCTACCACTGCGCTAATGGGCTGTTCTGGTCCATGTGGAAAAGATCTAGGAGGTCCCACATCTAGGATTAACACTTCCTCAAAGTCCGCTCTAATTACCTCAGTGTGTCATCACTGAGTGAGTAATGAGGGAGTTTATAAAAGAGGCAGTAAAAACACTCTTACGTCTTGACTGGGGCTTTGGGACTTTGGCTGCTTGTTTGGTGTTTTTCTTCTATTTCTCATATTTAATTACATTCTCTCAAAATTGTCCTAAAATATATTACCTTTTAGAGTTAATGCACGATCTTTGACCACAATATATTACTTATTTCTCAATTTTGTCAAAGGGCAGTGTGACAAAACGTATGCATGAGCAGGTCTCATTGGAAAACTAAATTGAGCTAGCTGACGGATTTTTTTAAAGATAGTCTGTGTGCTTTTGGAGTGGACACACCTCACATACATCATTCAACATATTTCAAAATTGTTTAATTATGATAAAGGAAAAAGTCTCATTTATGTTGACATTTACACTTCCAGAGACATCTCTATTAAGGGTCTCTGCAGAGATTCAAAGAAGCTTCATACACCATTCCCTTTATTATTATGAACACAAGGTAGATGTAGCAGCTGTATTTAGGTCAGTGGTATTTTCATAGAGAATGTGTAATTGGATTTCTACAGAATATTACACTGAAGTGTTTGTACAGCGCCTTTGTTCCTCTGTGATCTGCCGGATAAAACACTTTGAAAATCTCTTTTCATCAAGTCATCTTTAAAAAGAAGACAGTGTAGGATACAGTTACTGGTAGGCCTCATCTAAATGAATTATGGCTGCATCAAGATCGAAATTAACTCTGTCTGTAAATGATATACCTTTGTATCTTGGTACTAATGGTTCATTTCCCTTTTCTTGTTGTCGAAAAGCTCCCCCCTGTAATTCACCGTGATGTCCCATTTGTCTCGAGCAGACAAATGCGCACCCATCAGTGTTTGAATGGAGCCCGGGACGTTGTTAATGGATCTAGTTTTGTAGCCGCTGCAGTGCAGATATTGAACATTAAATCTTCACTATTATCAAATCCATAATCAGACTCTTATTCCCCAGTCCGGTATTATTAAGGCGCTGTTTTAGAGAAGACCCTTCTCTGGGTTAGAAAGATCTGCAAAGTCACGTCTCGAGGGCCCACTTAGTCTCCTCACTTAAATATTTCAGCGTAGTAGAAAGTTGCTGTGATTAGTCTTTGGAGAATTAAAATGACAAATGTGTGTTGGCTACATGAGAAAGAATAGGTACTAATATCAAAGTTGTACTCATAATTGTCCCAATTTCATTTCCCTCTCACCCACTGTTTGCTGTTAACCTACTGTATAGGATCAAATAAAGGCAAAGATGCCCAAAAAAAGCAACTCTTAAAAACAAAACAAAAAAAAAAACACTATACATAACAGAGTCTGAAGCATCCAAAGACTTTTAACCCTTTAATTTAGGTTTTGGGACTATAGCCATGGATATGCTAATATTGTTATAGGGAAATCTCAATTGTACAGTTTTTGACGAGGAAGTTCAAAGGCTGGGAAATATGTCAAAAATGTTATATCACGATTTTCCTATTCCACGATCACAATTTTGTTTTTCTCACAATTGTATTTACAAGTTTACTATTGCCTATATTTTACTGTATTTATGTAATTTATTTTATTATTTTAACATTATTCTTGAGCCTGTGCCTTTTAGATTTGACTGATATTCACCATAAAAAGCATAAATCAATGATTCTAATCCAGTAATGACAGTAAAGACGTTTCACTCCAATACAATTTTAAGGTGAGCTGAGCACCTCATTAGCCAAGCAGGTAAAAATCACCAAAAGACACATGTTTTGGCCATGTAATCTAGAGCTGAAGATATTTTCCAACATGTTTGGTCGGGTTCGATCTTAATTTCTTTCATTTTACATGGGCTCATGCCCGGCTCGGGCTTGCGCTCAATTGGCGTATAGGCCTATTTAGGCTAAGTTATTAGGCCTAAATAGAGTGCTGAGATGTTCAGTTAGCTTGACGGGCGCTCTAACAAACAAATAAGTCGAGTCCTTCACGGAGACGTTGTTTATTTTGCTAATATCAAAACGACAGTTATTGGAACATGTGACCTTTACCAAACAGTTCAAAGTAAAGTTTAAACAGCTGCAGGGACTACAAGGTATCAGCTCCAGACACACGGCGCCTAACTTTATTTCTTAGGTGCATCAGCAAAAAGGTTAGGTGCACCCAAGTTTTTGAACATCCACTCAGGGACTAGTGGAAGTGTAAGATACAGTATGTGTTCAGCTGTATCCAAATCTTTTTATGTATTTATATTTTTTGTTCTCCATTTTATTTATTTTTGTCATTACATCATTGTACTGCTCATGTCTTTTTCAATAAAAATAAATACATCAATAAAAAGATATTCAGACACATGGCATAATCATATAATAATAATAAGTGCACTATATACACAATGGCTAAGGAATAGTGGTTAGGAATAGAAATCTGGAGTTATCATATAACAGGATTCAGCCTTGTTTCCCCCACAAACGACTGGTCGCACCAGTGCAACCTCAGATTGGTTGCACTCTGGCGCCCTGACATGTCATGCCTAAAACATCCAGTGACTTTTAGCTTGTAGGCAGCTGCAATTTGCCAATATTCGCTTGTATTGCCCAACTCAACCAATTATTCACACAACAATATGGTGAAAAGTTTGTTCAGTTACATAAAAAATAATGAGTAGCCATATTTAAACCAGTTCACCACAAACTCAACAGATTTTTCTCAAACTCCACACATTCTTGTAAATAGGCAATAACTGCCAATTTGGATTCTCAGCGAGGCACCTGTAGACTGTACGTCACCACTGTTGTTAATTTTGTAAAGATGCAGGCTGTATTTATCCACTAACCCAAATACCATTATTTTATAGCTCTCTGAAATTCTGTCCAAAGCTTTGTAACTTTTGTGAAGATAACGTCATCTCTGTAGGAAAAGCATGTACATAAATGCAGAACAAAAGAGACAAAAGCATAACAACACGTAGCACATTGTTTTGTATTTTAACCACTTCACTGACACCTACTCTTTCAACCTTTCTATTGTACACCTGGCCATTTTCTAGACTAAAGTTCAAGGTATTCATTCATTTTTGGGGGGAAATCTGGCTTCCATACAAAACAATGTCTCCAAGTGATTGTCTTAATTTGTTTATGAAATCGACTCTGGTATATCCCCAATGATCAAGGTGGACTACATCCATTTGCTTGATTTAACTTTAACCACCAGTTAATTGGCAACAGAGGCACTTTCTAAAATGAATACCCTTAGATGACTTTATTATAGTTGGCTGTCACACAGATAAAGTTTGTTTATCAACAGGGGAGAACGGGCTGCCAGAAGATGTATTGTGTTTTTGAACCTGCACATGTCTATTATAAAGATACAAGTGTATTTGGCTTTGGAATTAAGAGGCACTTGAAAAACATATAGGATTAACCCAATATTTGATTTGAGATCCAGAAAAAGAAGCAATTTATATATTTGCTGTTTTGAAATTTTCAAGATGAAACAAATGCTAACTCTCATCTTACTTTGTAAAGAAGCAGTGTTCTGAAACACTCATCAGATGTTTTATTGAATTAACACCCATGCTTTATTTAGCTCCAGAGACAGCCTAATTAATATCAGTGGGAAGAGGAAAAGTCTTTTATTAACAACATGTCTGCCTCATTTTCCATTTTTAGTGCCTTTTTTAATACCAGCACTCAAACTGTGCTGCCATGGTCATACATCTGTCGAATGCGGTTTTGTTTTACCACAAAACCAACAGAATACGGCCAGTACATGCTCAAATACTTCACTACAGACAGGAGGCTTCTTTTTAAGAACTTTACACTAATGCAGACTGCGTGGAAGACTGGACCACATTCACTCTCACACAGTAGCTTGATTAGGCTGTTGAATTGGACTACTATCACAGACAAAATCAGATTTGAATTAGAATGAATTAAAATGAGTACATTTTTATCGTTAGACAGCAGCAATGACCAAACATATGTGTTTTTAAAACTAGTGTAACCAGACCAAGTGTAAACAGTGAAAATCACATCGGATTTGATATTTTTAAATTACATAATTTTGAGCCTTAATAACTACTACAATAACTGTTTAAAATATTGCTTAAACGATATTACCTGCAATATTTGAATGTGTTTTTCCGTAGAAGAACAAATATAACACTCTGGAATAACTTCTACTCGTCAATGCAGGAGCTAAATCAGTATCAAAGATGATCAGTATTAAGGATTGCACTAGGAATAAACCAGGATTGAACAGGTCTAAACTATGATTAAATGTAGCAGTACACAGGTCTAAATCAGGACGTTTTCATTTGGAGGCATCACAGTTTGAAAGCTTTTTTGGACAATTTGGGTTGATTTTGACAGAAACAAAAGTGAAAGTCCATAAAATGGAAGTGTATAGCGTTCTTGGAATACATTCTTTGTGAAAAAATTATTGGGATACAATATCGCAATAACAATAAATTTGTACATTGATATATTGTGCCGCCCTACTCTTTACTTCCTACTCCTTATCCAATTCCCCTGCCACAGATTTTTAGATTTATCTTTTTAGATCTCAGTGGAACTTGATTTTCTAATATAAGCTCAGACAAAACAAAAACAAACTGAACTGCTGAGTCACTTTTTCCTGCAATGTGAATCCACAGAATATTATCTCCAAAGACAAACAACATGAGGCATTAACGAGACAGTGAGGTTAAAGAAGAAGACTCTGTAGCCCGGGAGGACAGAAACATAAATAACATGTCAGACAGAATTCTTCCACAGTGCTCCACTAAACTCCTCTTGTACCCTGCTTGACATACACTTGATGTATGTACAGATACAAACATGCTTTACGTTAGCGTCTCATGGGATTACCCAGCAGTCTTCTCCATGTTCTTTAAGTGAGAGTGGGGGGTACCAAATCTCAAACAACCTCTTTGGGTTTTGCGCTGCCTGCTGCCACAGATCCAGTCTCTTCATGGGTTTGTAGTTTTTATTGGTCTCCACATGAAGTCTTTCGGGCTGCTACAGAACAGACGTGCTCAATGACATCCTGGGACCATTAGGGTCACTCGCCCCAGTTGTCTGTGGACTGAAAATGACTTCTGTCATGGGATGTCTGTATAAATAAAGTTTTGGTGTCTGCCTGAAGCAACTTCACCTTTGCTGTATAGGATTAAATTTAGCTTCCCTATTACAAACCTCTCATTGGGTTTTAAATACCATAACGGGCTACTTATTTTAATAATTTCTCTTCAGTGTAAACTCAAAGCAGTAGAGTATATGTTTAAGAAGAAAAGAATGGAAATTCAAGCCTACATGCTGCTTTGTAACCTAATATGTGAAGTACAAAAGAGAAAATTGAAGTACAGTTTTCTAGTCCTGTCTTGATAGCTTAAGACTAACTTCTTCAAACTGTGTAAGAGCATCTATAATTGATGCTAAGTCTATCGCTGCAGTCTTTTTGCAAAGGCCCTTTGGGGACAGCACATCTCTTACAGGAACCAGGGCCAGCTTTTTCCGCATTTACTCAGTGGTCGATCAACTTTAAATATTCAGTCGAGTTCTATGCGTTTGCACAAGCCTCCACTGCCTTTTTTGTGAGTATTTCTTAAGCGGAAACATGATTGGTCTGCTTAGATTATTAAGAAATATTGACCCGAAATGCTGACACCTTTTTGTCTACATGGCTGTTTTATAAATGTTGGATAACATTGAGTCATACGTTATGTTGTTTTTTGATTTGTTTACAGGAGGTAGTGCAGACAAGTTGGCCCTGTTGGAGAACTCAACGAAATCAAAACGCTATGAGACCACCGTACCGCTACTTGTGAAGGGAAAGGAGCGGAGACCTCTGAGCCAGCTCACAACCAGGGTAAAAAGTAATTTAACAATACATCCAGATGTTAGAATAAGACTAATAATTAGGCAAATCATTTTTTGGCCTGTAGCATTTTTCTTGCTGAATCCATTTCATAGGTCATAGTGTTAAGTCATTTAGTGCAAATAGTAAAGTATGTTTGATGGAGTGTAGGTCATTCAAGTACAGGATTTAGGTTGCACATACTTTAAGTTAAATTTAAGTCAAAAGTGCACTTTTGAAAATTTTATCAGCAGCTGCCACAGATGTTGTTTTTTGGTATAAATGTATATAAATATAAAAAGAAAAGTAAAAAAGAAAAAAAAACACATCAGCACATAAACAACTTAGCACTGAGGGTATATCAGCGCCAACAAAGCATAGGTATGGGGCCCATACCTCCAGGAGCTGTCCCCTCCTGGAGTGTAAGTTGGAGGTCAGGTACTCCCATCGGGAACATCTCCAGGACAAGTCTGTGCCAGTTGGGTGTAGTAGGGGGTCCGTGGCTGATCCAGAACATAAAAATGTTTCTCGGCACAGCGTATGTGAGGATGACATACAGTCTGCCGGAGCCTTAACCAACATCACTGTTCGTATAGCCCAAGAGCAGAGATACAGGATCCAGATTCAGTGTTACTCAAAATATCCTCCTCATAGCCTCCATAATGTCCATCCATTATGATTGAATTTTAGGACAGGACCAAATACTCCCTTCCTCTTTTCAGACATATAGCTGACATTTGAGGGTTCATTTTGTGCCTTTGACTTGGGAAAAATTGTACATTTTAAACTGTAGCTTCCTGGCGTGGTTACAAACAGATATTCTTTTGGTTTGGTTCCAGATATACTCCCATTTATCCTCTTTAATAGTCACACCTAATTCAATATGCCACGTTTGTGTCACATCTAATACAACCAGTGCATCCACCGGAATCATTATAAAAGCAGTGATGCACATTTAATGGTTGTACAGTGCAAGTTGATAATTATTCATGTTAAATCAATAAAAATCAAACATAGAGTCTAGGCTTTTCTCAAAACAGGGTTGAACTTTTTGGCTAACAACAACCATATTGCTTAGCTATTACTTTTGCTTTACCTGATCCACACAGAACAAAAATAAATCCCAATAGCATACCTATCTTTGTTAAAGACAAATCAATTGAACACAGTCTAGCATTAATTCATCATTCAATATTGCAATACTCAGGACTGGTCTTAGACTTAAGAACGGGTCTAATGACCATTTTCTCAGCATGAGCTCAGTCTCAAACTTAAATGAAGACCAGCCAAGACCACAGAATTTATTTATCTGCATCAATGCTAACCCCTACATGAGTTTAGACTTTAGAAGTGGATATTGTTTTGTGGGATCTTTTCACATGTATCATACACTGGTCTTTACTTGTTCTCACCCTGTTGTGGTTTTCTATTCACCACATGGCCTACCCTTCCACCAAGTTTTTTTTTTTTCAACACAGGATACAGTATCCCTTTGTGTAATTCAACTGGGAGACAATCCAACCAACACACAAACAATAATGAAAACATAACCCTTTTGGCAGAGGCACCAAACTTGCCCATGAGTCAAATAACCAGCCTACTTCCAAAAGTTGTTTGGCTTTGCGCTCAATGTAACCACAATATATAGCTCTCTCCCTAGTCGCCTGGTCGACTTCTGCGGGTAAAATTCCTTTCTACATTATATATGATCCTTTGCTCTTTCCCTGTTGTGGTTTCTCCCCTCCACGTTGCTTGAAATGTACCCGCCTTTGTTTGTTGAAGACAAGTTAGGCCCGTAGGCGGTACACGCTGTGAACAATTTGTGAACCTCGTCAGCCTTTCATCAGTCACGGCAGTACACACAAACCTCCAGCGTTGAAAAGCAGCCTGGTGACACCTTACCATTTTCTGTGTAGATTACATAAAAAAAGATGCTCACGAATAGCACATATGCACTCATTAATCTTTCTATACACCCTAATGTGTGCTTAAGCAAAAAAAAACAACACGCCCGACCTAGTAACGGTGGAAATAAACGTTTGAAGTTGGGCACCCCCCACTACAACTTCAGGAAACTTTTCCAGAGGAGGGAAGTGCGTTGGTGTAGACAAACTCCCCAAGCAATCAAACATTTTTCCTGGTGCGGAGAAGAAGTCACCATCTGTAAGAGTTCAGTTTTTCCAGCTTTATGCTCCTCTGTCAAAGTCAGCAAGGGAAGGGCAAAGATGTTAATTACAACAGCCCTGCACGACCAACTACTAAAATCGTCACATTTGTATGCATTAGGGAAAAAGATTTGTCTGTCTTATTTAGCAATGCAGCTTACATCAGATATATGGCTTAACTGGCTGCTAATGCTGACTTTGGGAATTTCTTTCTTGAAAGATGCTAGTTTTTGCATAAGGCTATCTGCAGAGTGCCCTTCCTAAATTAAACTTTGATTGTCTTATCAGTGAGTAAGTGAGGGTTAAACGTATCTGGATAACAGATTTACCCAGTCCGTGTACAGATAGAAGGTTATCACACAGTTAAGTGTTTCTGAGTTATTACTCACACACACACACACCGCCGCCAGTGCCGACCCTCAGTTAGGGTCCATTCAATAAACTCAGGCCTGGCCTTCAGACCCCAAAGGTCACTGAGGAAAGATGGTACAGCAACTGAATATAAATCATTGAAACATAAATCTTTTTCATGTCTGACATTTTGTTCTACTACTTTTAGCGAGACAAGATATATCTTTATTTCTTATTATATATAGTGTGTTCTGAGAAAACTCTGATGGACGACAGACTGGAGAATTAGTCTCACACTAAATGGACTCTTTGTAACAGAGCTGCAAAGTACTAGGGACACCTGAAGTATTAATATTTATTTGGCCTTTGGAGTTAATTTGATCTTATTAGTGTTAATTTCATACCTTTTACTCTGAGTGACCGAATACATGCATTGAAACTCAAACTATAAACAAGTAGCCTATGGACATGCAGTAACCACAGTTCAAGCAGTCTTTGATCATGTTGATCCGATGATGATCCGACTGGCCTGATGGTCTTTAACACAGAACCATCTGGAAGGGCTTACACAGAGCAGGTACTTTAGATCAGGGGTGGGCAAACTAAGGCCCGGGGGCCACATGCGGCCCGTTGGACTGTTCAATGTGGCCCGCCAAGCATTTACTAATATTTTATTGATGAATAAACACTGCATATATTTTTCCTTTTCCTTCAATATTTTGCAGCACTTAGTTGATTCCACTATACAACATGCTCCAAACGGTAAATACCCTTACTGTAGGGGCAAAAAGAAAAAAAAGAAACATGTTTTTATTGAGCAAAAGTGGGTTCCCTGTGTTGGCCCGGCCCTCCACAAGAGTTCCATGTTCTAATGTGGCCCTAGGGGAAAAATAATTGCCCACCCCTGCTTTAGATGAATATCTGTTGTTGATTAGGTGAACTAGCTTCAAGTAACTGCTGATCACACTGTATTTCTATCCAATTAGAGCAATTCTATGTTGTTAACAAAGAATGGACTAGGCATTGGATGGTATCAAATTCTGACGGTACAATTACCTTGAAGAAAAATATATTGTGGTTATAACTAAGCACTTTTAATTTCCAGATGAATTGGACATAATAGTTCAGCTGTCAAAAAATGTATGTACAGATGGATATTGACATATTTTTTAAATAAATGAATGCAGTTTATTAAGATACAACTTTAAACTCCATGTTGTTGCCTTTGTGTAACTGGTCTAGTCATTTGGACAGATCAACATCAAGGAAATTTGAGAATAATTTATATTTAAAATGCAAGAATGTTCTACAAACGATAAATGGGATATTGATTAAATGTGAATAACAGTACAACTAGTTACATTGCACATTAACAATAACATTGTTAATTGCATTAAGTGCGGCTTTATATCAACAATAAGCTCTTTTCCAGTTGTTATCTAGAAAACAAATAAAACAAAAAAAATGCCCTCATGCTGACTAGCACAATTTTTACTTTAATTCAATTGCTGTAGCTAGACTAATCCTGTACATTTTACCAGCAGTAGGAAGTGGACCTTCCTGTCTCTTACTGTTTCACGCACACTATTGTATCTTTTCACTTCCTGCTTTGTTTTGTCAGAACAAGGTAAAACTTCACACAAACGCTGCCCCAGAGTCCGGATGGCTCAGATCCGCTCTCCAGCTCACATTGTCATGCCATGTGTTGTGTTTCAGGGCTACCCTTTGTCACTGCAGCTGCTGGTTGAGGCGGAAGGAGAACAGCTGATCCTGTCGCTGGAGAAAAACGAGTGAGTTTTCCTGTTTTATTGTCAGTGCGTACACCCGGACTGCTTAGAGTGAATATAGTGTTAATCATGCAGACACAATGAATGAACCCTCACTCCTTACTGTGTCTGGCTGAGTTATGTTTGCAAGAGGAGGAGAAGTTGTATGTGTCCAGGCTATAATGGAGTGCATTAGGCAGAGGAGAAAATATGCGCCTCAGTGATTAGGCGGCTTTATGGTAGAGTCTTGTGTGAAGGGCCTGGAGATGAAAGCTGGTAGAATAAGGCTGAACATTGCAAGGAGGACATGCTTATCTTCCCTGCAGCTTTTCTCTGCTCTTCTCTCATCACATCCCTCCTGTCCACACACAGAACTGTGGCTGAAGATTGTGTGAAGGTCATAAATATGAAGATAGATAGTGCTGGGGGGGGGTACACATTTTTGTAAGAGTTTTATATTGAAGTTTGACATTTGGGTGTTTTCTAAACACTAAAGATGTTACATTCTTCTCAATTTCCACCTGTAGCACTGCAGTATGGACCTAGGTGCCCAAAAATCAGTTCAACAATCTTTGATGAGGAAGCACAGGTCAAAACGGGCTAAAACATTTTCTGTATATATCAGTTTTGCAGGTTTTTTTGCATTTTAAGCAAATGCATACCATAGACCCTCCAGTGACTTGTAGCTTGTAGTCTTTTGCTGGTGTAGCTTAAATGCTGCTGAATAACAAGTTACCAGTAGGTGCAGTGGATTCTCAGAAAACAAACAAGCATTCATAATATGCACGCTCTTAAGGCTGTGCAATTGGGCAATTAGTTGAAAGGTTCAAAAAAAGAACAGTGTGGCATTCAATCATTGAGGTCATCAATTTTGTGAAAAAACAGGCTTGAATAAGGTGGCCCCTATTTAAGGATGAAACCACCAGCACTTGTTGAACATGCATTTGAAAGCCTGAGGAAAATGGGTTGTTCAAGACATTGTTCAGAAGAACAGCGTACTTTGATTAAAAAGTTAATTGGAGTAGGGAAAAACCTATAAAGAGGTGCAAAAAATTATAGGCTGTTCAGCTAAAATGATCTCCAATGTCTTAAAATGGAGATCAAAACCAGAGAGACGTGGAAGAAAAGACAACCATCATTCATGACTTTCTACCTCTTCCTTTTAGGCATGTAGTTCACGCTAATACAGTACAGTACATAGAAATGTACTACTAAGTACTTTGGGGAAAGCCGCAAAAACAGCACCGACTTCCCAGCCTGAGTGAATGATGGCATTGCTGATTCAGGTCTTGTTCGAGCCAGTGTTTCTTATTCGGTGGGAGTGGAGATGTAATATTTTATCCTGCTGCTTTGGGATACAGATATTGACATTGGCTTGATGGATTTGGTCCAGTACTAGATGGACTGCCAGTACCGGTAACACTAGAACAAACACAGTCCGACCTTTGTGATGAGATTCTCAGACCTCATCCATTTCTGTAACAGAGATTGAGTTGGACTTACTTTGATTGCAGTGTACGGCTAACTCTGCTCGCCTGTGAGCACCTATGGTAGCCTAGCAGGGACATAGTGATGTTGAAGTAGGTCAGATGTTGCACTGAATTTGAGAGTGACAAAATCCATTCATTTTCCATTTTCGTTTGGTTGGAGAATACAAAACTATAGACAATGTAAACATACTAAACCCAACATACGTCAGTGAGCAAATAAAAAGAATGGATATTTAGAGACAAAATGTAAAAATATATAATAAGATAATAATATAGTATAAATATTTTTTATTGTATTGGGATTCAACTGTATGTAAACTCTGCATCCTTCCACGGCATCCTGAGTCACCCCTTAGATCCGTATTCTGGTCATGGCCTGAGGTGACCCCGGCATCAGCTGTGAGTCATTCGTAAGCGGCCTCAGGATTGGTAACACGCTCCCAGTTAGACCAGATGTGTCCTCTGATATCACTTCAGCAGTTGGACTCTGACCTCTACGTGTGCTGGGTTTGTTTGGTCTGTGACCCATTTGTCAGAGAAGGACAGGGAAGTACGCATGAAGGAAAATGATTAGGAGACTTCAATCAGATGCCAATTCAGAACTACTTTGATTCCCCAAGTCTTATTTAATTTAATAATATGACAGATGTCCTTGTCCCATAGCCAGAACAAAATCTGGTGGTTAACATGCATATTTCAAGCTTATTTTCTGTGCTAAACAAATGTATTTTTTTATACCCAAAGCTGTTCACCTGGTTGTACACTGAAGCATGTTGTACATTCTCATATTGTTATTGAAAGCGGCAATTTCTTTTTGTCTGTGTATAATGTTAATGTATTTTTAATTAAGCAAGTCATTCAAAATGATCATTTTAGGTCAAAATAAAAAAGTCCTGGTTGTAACGGTGTGGTAGAAGCTAAAAAAAATGGACAAGAGAAAATTCTCACTCTGAGAATGTTTTCTCAAATGACGCTTGCTTCGTTTGTGTGTTTGTTCCAGTCATAAAAAGATATAAAAGAACAGCTATTTTCAGGTCGCAGAATTGGGACAAATACTAAGACATCAACCTGAAAAGCTCTGAGTTAGTTCTGCAATTATCATTCATACATTCATTATTTCTATTTCTGTTTGTCTTTGTTGCACTGTTACACTGTGTAGGCAGACGTAATCTGGCATGAATCAACACTTTTTATATATCATTGCCACCCATAGATTTAATATTGACAAGCTGCACAGGCGCACACACAGTACAATGCAGTAGAAACTCTAAACTCATCAGGGGTTACCCTTGTCGTAACAACCAGAAATGTGGCTATAGATGTGACTGCAGTGTCTCATATCCTATACATCTTGCTTGCGTTGAGCTCTCACTTGCATCACTTGGCACTGCTTCAGAGCCCACCTGTTTCCAAGGCTTGTGTGAAATAATTGCTCTCCTCACCAGTATAAACAATCTACCAGATCCAATTAATAAACTGCTGTTTGTTAGCAACTTGGCTCTGTCCCATGGAAAGAGAAAACTTGGCTACCAGAGGAGGACAGATATTGGAGATACCGAGGGAGAGGAATTAGTGGGGCTTGGGCTTCTGAGACAAAAAAATTGAAGAAAGAAAAATCAAAACACAATAAGTTTACAGTTTTTGCAAGAACAGTGAAAGGGCATATTGAGTATGTGGCTGTTGTGATCTAGCAATTATTGATTCTACCATTTCTGGTCATAATGAAAACCCAGTCCGGTTTTATTTCTCACTTTCAATTATACCTTCTTTTTATCTTTAATTTATTCAATCCAGTAAATTTAGTGTAGTTGCAGCCATATGTGTGTCTCGTATAGAGCTATGGGAGCTGCGTGTCATATACTTTAAGTCTTGACAGGTCTTATAGTGCAAACAGTAATGCCCAGTCACACAGACCTGTGCCAGTACCTACTGCTTTGATGTATAGCATTGATTAATGGCACTGTGGGCCAGGTTCAAATGAGTAATGGCTGCTGTATGGGACATTCCACATTAGTCTTAATTAAAGACTTAAATAGGATTGTTGGGGGAACAGCTTTGCTTTTGTGTGATAGAGAATGTCTACTGTGGTCCATTTTATCAAGTCTTTAATATGGACTACAATTTGTGTGCTGTATCCTTTTGCCAGTGTAATATTTATTTAAATTTTTTGTGTCCGGTGTTTTTATAATTCCTCTATGTCTCCATCGGCTTTGGTCCTATAATTTACACACCACATAAAACATAAGAAGATGCATAAATTAAGAAGTCCTCAGTCCATCAGACAGATGTTACACTATACATTTCTATGACAATAATTGCCTTTACAGAGGTACTATGACTTTCTTTGGTGATTTTTATTTTATTTATTTCTCTTTACCATCTGCGGTCACTTTTGTACTGCTCTGGGCACTAGAAGAAGCATTAGCCTTTAGATAGCTTAGCATGGCGACCATTAAAGTTGATTTTGCAATATACAGTATTTATTTTTATTGCTCTATACTGCTAACCCTTCACTGAAATAACTCTAACTCTCAAAAAGGTGAAAATATTTTTTAAAGTTATGTCATGCACTGGCGAATGCTTCATTCAACGTTTTTCAGCTGGTCCGGTAATGCTGAACGTCCTATTGTGACTGTAAAGCCGTGGCTGAGGTATGCTTAAGTGTCCTGCTTTACTAATGAATTTACCTACAGCACAACAGCTGTTGTCACTGTGATTCATCTCTGTCGCATTTAACTAATCTTTTGAAATGAAAAATGCAATTTCTGTAGCCTTTACATGTAACACAAAGCATCACTAATGAGCTGCTCAGATTAGCTCTCAGCTGAAGACCACGTGTTTCCCAATGAGAGCATTTCCTTTCATTCTTCTAAGGCAGGAAAGAAAGGAGGAAAAAGCCTTTTGAAACACATGGCCACATCCAAACCAAATCATTATTTTTTGGCCAAATAAAAAAATATCCCCATAGCAACATCCTTAGTGTGTTTTCTGCGGGAAAGAAGATGCACCCCATTTCAATAAAACAACTGACAAATCCAGCATCCCTCTCAATATGTGAGAGGGTGTATAATATTAACAAGCCCAGTAAATATAAAGAAGCAAAGTCCAAACAAAGGTTTTCTGTACACTTTAATCAGATCTGGCAATTGTACTCTGAGATAAACTGTATGCTGTGGTGTCTCTCAGTTTGAGATTTATTCAAAAGTGAAAAACATTTTACAAATCCGATAATGTGTTTCATAGAAGGAGCAATGTTTTTGTGCAGTATAGGTGCTGGACTTGAAACAGAATAGAAACTAATTCTACAGTTGCACAAAAAGACTCTAGTCTACCATTGGAAAATGTTCATCTGTTTTAAATAAACATGAACTGTTAAACTAACTCAATACAAATAATATAAATAGTTTCTCTAAATTCATCTTAAAATACAACCACCTCCTGGCAGTGTCTTTTCTCATTAACTATGGACAATAACCTTGTGTGCTTTGTGAGCTGTGACCATCCATTTGAAATCTCACCACAGATAGATTTTGGGGACCCACAATAAGACTCTATTATTAAACTCTGGTATGTACACCAGTACTGACACAAAAGCACAGGAAAAGATGATTCCATTATGTTAACACCTATTGATCAGCGGTGTATCTAATAAAGGAAGATACTTTGAAAACTGGTGTGGAGGGCACGTTGGATTTATGTATATGTATCAGTACATTTTAAACGAATCGCCAACAAAACAACCACATATTACATTTTTACAAGGGGTTTAGCAATTTTGGGACTGCAGAAAATATACAAAATATATATTTTATTTGTATATAATTCCCTCAAAAGAAAAAAAACGTTTGACTTTTAAAACTTTTAAAGCTTAGTGGAAGGAGCCACTTCATCTTCCTGTTCAACTTCCCCTTGTGGACAAACGGAGCTGCTGGGAAAATGTCTTTTTTTTTAAGCACACACTGGCAACTATGCTATGTTGCCAAAACTACACACAGCACCTTTAAATTTGAGTAACCACTTAAATTAAATTGTGTTACTGTTGATTCCCATAGATGTGTTTGATTTGAGGATAAGCTTTTTGTTTATAGATTTTTAGCAATAAAAAGAAATTTGGAAGTGCCATAAGTTTGTCTGTAGGTGTAGAACTTCTATAGAAACACATTGGCATCTTCTTCTTGTCCCTCCTTGTTTGGGAGCGCTGTTGTGCCGATACCGTCTCCCAGTGACACATCTCCTAGGTTTCTCTGTTTACCTGGCTGTCTCTTTCTTTGCTCTCACCTCCCACGCTCTCCACATGCAGGCTTGTGTTTTCGTGGCGCTGCTCCTCTCTGTCGCCGTGCAGCCTGAGACCTTGTCAGAGCCACCAGTGGGGTACATTGAACCCTGGGCTGCGGTTTCGGTGCCAACACATGTATACCTGAGCCGCGGTGCCAAGTCTCTGTGTGAATACACTTCCAATGCCAAGGCGTTTTGTTCAGCCTGCTGCAATCTATTCACGGATTATTACAAGGTTAAACACTAGTCACCTACAAGAAAAGGGATTAACTCTTCACAGTTTTTGGCTACAATTATTAACTGTACTAGTCATATAAGTCTATATGGCAATGGTAGAGTTTGGATGAATTTGAATTACATAGCTGTCTTCCCATGCATGTTGGTACAAGAGATATAAGGATTGAATGGATTGGGTCAAATAGCTACAGTCCATTAATTACAATGTATGATTTTTACTCCAAATCTTCTTCATTCTGTAAGCTCAAAACTCAGGTTACTACCTTACAGCAATTCTAACATCTGGTTTTGCAAGACCAGTTTTACTTAATGTTAATCTTAAAGCACTTAATGATCACATTTCACCTACTGCCATCTTTCATTAGTCATTAGCTAGAGAGTATGTGACTAATGTGGAGCGTCCTTGGGAAGAAGTTAGCCTCTCTCGAAGGACAGGGGAAGAGAGAGTCTTAGGTGTTGCTGAAAGAAAAGATTATAGTGGCACTATTTGGACTGGTGGGCTCAGCGCCAAGCATTAGAGCCAAGTCTTCTACTGTCTAAAGTTCACTTTTCTTTCTCGTTTCCATCTTTTCCTGTGACAAAGATTAATTTTTGCCAATCTGAAGATGAGGATTTGGTTTTCATCCACAGTAAAATGCCAGAATTTTCTGTATGTACCGATTTTATCCTTTGGCCAAAACATTATAAAAAAAGCCTTTTAAAGATCCCCCAAAAGCAAGATGTTACCATATGGCATCATCTATTTGTTTAGAACTACAGACCTATTTTTAGGGCCCTGCAGCAGTGGGGAGGGTGGTGCAGGTTTTTGTCACTGCACTTAGAGAAGAAAGCTTAGCGTGTGCATGTGTATGTTAATTTCTCATTCATGCCAAGGCACGCTGAGTGATTCAATTCCCAATTTGAACTGCTTTTAACTAAACATGGAGTGCACATAGAGCGGGTCACCTGTCAAGGGTACTAGCTACAAGAACGATTAGAGCTCTGCTGGCATAATCACTTTTACTGTCCTTTATAGAGATGTCCAAATGCTTCCCCAGCCCCCACTCCTTGTCTAATGGAAGTGTTTTTTTTTTTTTAGATAACAATATATGTCATAAGTGGATTGAGCTATTATCTTGAAGTAGGTAATCAGAAACTGTATGAGAGTTTTGATATGGGAGAGTGGGTTTGTTGATGATGCATAATGTCTGTATTTATCTGGGGATGCATTTATCTACATCAGCAGGAAACAATGTGACCAGAAAACATGAGTAATTATATTTTCCCTTGCAATACATAGATTCCTCAAGATAATATAAAGCTGGTGTGACCTTCATGGATAGAATAATATTCAAGCCCATCTGTCTATGAGATCATCCAACCAATAAGTTTGTCATCATATTATAACTCCTGCTGGCAGGAGGCCAAATACAAAAATCATAGGACAAAAGTATTAATTATAAACGAAATGGCTTTGTGTGTGATTCATTTTTCCTCTCTCTGTTCTGTACAGAATAGGTCATTTGTAGTGACCCCTTTTTAGAAATACTAAGTCTTCAGCCTGAGACGAGCAGCAGGTGTTTATCGGATACAGTTAATGCTGGCAATATTGCTCACAGGGCCTGTGCAAAATAAAGGCATTATTGACAACAGCGCTGTGGCAGCCTGTCAATATGAGCAGCCACTGTTCTGTTACATTTAATTAGTCTACATCAGCAATATGGTCCACCTCCTGTACACATCAAAAATCTTTATTTATGTTAAGTTATGCAACCTTTTATATCACATAAGATCATTTCCACTGCATCAAGTCAACTGCAACAATGTATTTAGACTTTAACATCTGTGGTTTGTAACATTAGGCCTGTCCCAGCGGCAGGAAGGCACACTCATTGTACTCCATTGTCCATCCTTTATCCTCATTCCCTTCCTGGGAGAAGGTCACACTTTTTTACAATAATGTACAGTTAAATTGGCTTTGTTCCATTTGTCACACCAGATGATCCATGGCATTAGGGTTAGGATTAAGTTTGTTTCTTCTCTCGTTTAGCAAACCTTTAAAAATGTAGATAGAAACGAGAATGCATAAAATAGAAAAAGCTGTTTGACCAGTTTTCTTTAGGATTGACAGAGTCCCTTGGATGACGGACAAAAATGTCTTATACTTTCAAAACTTCTACTTTTAGGTAATACAGACCGCTCACAGGTTAGAGACATCAGAGAAATGCCAAGGATCTGACAGCTGGAATCCAAAGTCAGTGCACTTATTCACTTACATTTTTTTGCCTCCCATAGTCCGACTAATAATTGCGCGCTCTATAAGCCAGTAGCCGTGACGCCTCGCGTTACTCTAGATCAGTGCCGGTGACAGATTGCTCACCCCAATCCTTATTTTAAAAAGATACATCAGTGCCGAGTGAAAGTTTCCGTCTCCTGCGTGTTTGCGAACTAATGGGCTGGAGAATGACAGATAGGATGCTATTATCTTATTGGAGAATCAGCGCGGCATCCATGAAAGATACAAAGAGTGCGCCTAATGATGCAAGGCATTTTTTTAGAGCAGGGGAACGTTAACCGGGGTGGATTGCTGAGGGTCCGGGATGGGAGCATTCAGTGAAGTGACAGGGTGCGCTGTATTAAAGCAGTTCCGCCATAAGCTTCTTATTTTTGAATTTCAAAGCAGATTGGTGAAGGTGCAGGAGTTGATTCACATTGATATGCACCGATTATAAAATGCTGCGTGTGGGAAAAAAATCAAAGACACTGAAAAGGAAAAATATAGCAGGGGAGAAAATACAAGACAGAAATATCTTCAATATTTTCTCTGCTCAGTTCTTAATTGCAAAAATCCCCCCCAAGACATTAAAAGTATGGCTGAACAATGAGGCGGCTCAGGGGAGCAGCCATAGATTAATTGGACAGATAGGAACCCTCTGACATTAACATTTATGCATTTGTTTACTCTTTTTCAATGAATAATAATAGACCACCTTTCTTGAAGATCCCTAGTCACTCATTAGTTCCGGTGTGGAGCCAGTTATGGATGGGAATATTGAAGGAGGACCCAAGAAAAACAGTGCATTTTCTTTATTAAGACAACTTCTCAAACTTTTAAAAACAAAGTCGAAGATCAGACTTGTTTTCAATATATCAGCTTTAGATGAAAAAGAATATCAATGTGTATTATAGTTATTTGGTACATGAGCTGTATGTTATGTTATTTTAGAACAGGACAAACAAATACCCTTTTTGCTGTAGTGAAGACTTATCAACTAATTTAGAAAGTCTGAAAGTCTTAAGTATTAAGAACTACAATATTAATGCAAAAATTAGCAGGCATCACAAAAAAACACATGTACACTGGGGCTGTCCAGATATCAATACTAATACTCAATACTCAGTAGTGTAATTGCATTACCTCCTCTGCTCTACTTGTTTGATCTCCACAGATTTAATGTTTATAGCACAGTTTAGTTGCAGTACTGAAATCAATAATATCAATCACTACTAATCAATGAAGATGATAAAAAAATTAAAATAATAAAACATGCAGCTATGTTCAGCAAACTGTAAAGTGAAGGTCTGTTTAAGTGTTAAGAAGCTCAGTAATGGAAGTCACTTAAGAAAACATCTAAAGATCTGTGTATGGTTCATAAATATTAGATCCTTGGACCTGTACTCAGTATTGGCAAATACTTAATTTAAAGGGAAAAGTTGTGTGTACATCAATAAACATCAATAGAGCTCCAGACACATGGCTCCTTGTCACGTTCATTGTGTGATCCGCAATATTAGGCGGGAAAAAGCTAGTGAAAAATTAAAACAAAAATGAATTGCAGATCTAGAGTTGTCAGTTGGTGAAATCCACAGTTGTTGAATTATATGACTCAACACAGTAGATGTAGTATTCCTGACAGTTTTATTATTTTTATGTTTAATACCATATTCATTTGTTTATCAAAAAGGGATCAGGCCAGTCGCATAAGCCTACGGCATACAGGCATTAACTATCAGCTCTGTCTTGATAGAACACTTAACCTCGTAGCTGCTATACCCCAGAGTCACTAAAGTAGCTAATACTTATCAAGGCTTGTAGCTCTGGAAGTGTAATACAAAGAGGTATTAGAGGGATTTTAACGTTACCTGGTCGGAAGTGGTCCCTGCAACAGAGTTAGGATCCCATTTTCTTTAGATTCCCTCTATCCAAGCTTGGTCTGTTTTCGTCTTCTCTGCTGCACAACAAATGTCTACACAATGTCACAGAACACAGAAGAAGACCTTTTGAGCTTTTTGTATGTTGCAATGGTTTCCCTAATTAGCCTTGAGATATTTGGGTTTAATTTCACAAAGCACTGTTTCTATTCTTTTTGCAACACTACACTGTATAAAAACGCAACAATTGTTACATACATTTGTTCTGACTGCCTCTGGTCACTGAATCAAAGCTCACACTGATCATCTATTTGTTCCGTATTCCCTTATGCGTAACATGGGGCACAGTGCCATTGGTTGGACCTTAGCACAATTTTGGTATAAACTTTGTGAAAACAAGCTTGGCACTTTTGTTCATTATCATTTTCAGTAGTGTAGATCAGGTCTACAGATGTGAAGCTTTTCTGACAACATGTTGGAAACGGCTAAATTGTGGGTTGTGTGACGTGGTATACGTTACAATACAACACAACAGCCCCAGTCATGTAGCAGCCAACATTGAAGGATTACGCATCAATGTGCAATGAAATTGTCCTAATGTTTGAGTACTGCATTAAATTAGTATTTACTCCTTAAAGATTATTACACATTATTATATAATTATAATTACATAATTATGAAGATCTGTAGAAAATAAAGAGTGAATGGCTTTTGTACAGGGCCAGTTGGCAAATAAAAGATACATTAAGTTTAAAGACAGCAATAACTTTAACCACTGCATATTGATCAAAAACGCAATTAAAAGAATGCAATTAAAAGTGTTTATGGTTCACTGCTCGTTATTAGCCCCGATGATGTAGCCTTGAGGCATTAAGTGTGAGCGTCATATTTTCTGAATTATGCAGTGCTCTTTTGTGGAGGTAATACAGACTATACTTTAGCCAAACATTTCACTTCAGAGCTGTTTTGGACATTTATTATCACAAATAGCCTCAGAGGTGCAATATGTGGAGATACCAATGCCAGAAGGTAATTTTGCATAAGACTGAGAGAAGTGGTGTTGGAGCAGCTG
Source organism: Perccottus glenii (assembly GCA_024416835.2). Taxonomy (NCBI): domain Eukaryota; kingdom Metazoa; phylum Chordata; class Actinopteri; order Gobiiformes; family Odontobutidae; genus Perccottus; species Perccottus glenii. The sequence goes on along the minus strand of CM044552.2, from coordinate 17,680,944 downwards.
ACCGTAGAGTGATGTAAAAGGTTTGGACCCCAAAGCTGTTACACTCCCACTGGTTTCACAAATTATTCCCTTTAAGGGATGCAGGGGGAATATGAGATCATGTTTTTTGTAGAGTTTTATAAAAATATATGTTTAATGAGGGAATTGTTTTTATTGTGAAATATTCCAGGGGTGAAGGCCAGCAGCAATCAAACAGTTAATTTTGAATGGCTTTGTGCAATATCAGAGGATTTAATTGCAGTGACATAGCTTTTACTTGAATTTTACGCCAAAACAGATGTGCCGTTTTTAATAAACTGCATAATCAGTGGTTATGAAATGGATAAATACAACAACACGTTTTAACCATAAAACACTTGAGCATTTCACACAGGAATGAAGAGGATGAAATATGGCCACCTATGATGTCCAATAAAAGTTGTAACAGTACACTGTTGGCACCAGTGTATTGCATTGATGTCAAAGTTTATTGTATAAACAGAACATTATCCAACCTTTTTGTAAATATTTTTTTTACTTCTACTGAAGTGAAGATTTTACATCTTAGCTCCAGTGGGATATTGGGTGTATTGTCCTTAGATTGTAAATAAAAATGGATGTAATCCGCCCATTGGTCCCCATTCACCGATATTGTTGTTATGACAGGGCAATAAAATGGCGGTTCTATCCGGGCTTTTCGGCTTTTACTGCATAGTAAAACAATAGTTTTCAGATAGCATAAACATACATATTAATCAAAAACATACAATCCATTAGCGAAATTAAGCATAATAAGTACAATTACACAATACAATTAGTCCAGTGTTATTTTCACTAAGGGAAAATGTTATGAATCAAAACTGGTCAAGCAGTTCTTGTGTCATCCTTCTACCACTCACCTTTTTTGGGGCATACCAAAAAGATAAAAGAGTTATTGTAAAAGACTCTTAAACACAAGCAACATGAGGTCACAGAAAGACATTCAAAGGGGAAATATCAACAACAATCAATATTTTTTTTTCTACATACATTTACCTTCAACAGTAATGCATTTGCTTTTATTGTGAACATGTTCACCTTCCATAAAGTGATCAGTGGAGTGTGCACTTCAACATACTGTATGTACTTCTACCACTTATAATCCACCTTGTCTACTAACCTTGTCCACCTTGTCTACTAACCTATTCACACCCATAACTTTGCTTCAACTCCTATTTACATCGCCTTTTTACGGCGAAAGCATTGTTCACATGTGACCAAGTCTTGTCATTTATATCTCCAGATGTGTCTGTACAGAAAAAAATCACTTGATGTATAAGTGTTCTTCCCCTGAAAGCCTTTTTTAGGACTGCACTAACTGTAGGACTGTCCAGTGATTCATCATCTACCTTTGCAGAGAGCTCGCTGCTTCTTCCTCTGTGGTGTGTTTTACTGATGCGATGACTTCACCGGCCTTGGGCAACACATCAGACGTAAACCTGCGAAGCCCGAGGTGAGAGGGAGAGGAAAACAGAGACAGAGGCAGCGACTAGTCCTCCGATGATTGAACACTTCAAAGACACACGGTCTGCGGATCTGAAATAAAATGTCAGCATTAAAATGGACTAAGTTACAAAGCTGGCACTCGTCATTGCAGCTTGTCTCCCCACTTGAAATGGATCTGTCTTAAAGGCCATCTGGGGTCTTTTCTATCTCCAAACAATGTGTAGGAATAACTCTGCGCTGTCTTGTCTTATTTTTTATTTCTCTTTTATATCCTCGCACTTACAAGGTCATTGAAGAAAATTGCTCATGCTCTGTGAACTCGCTGCAGACTGATTTGAAAGTGGACAGGCAGCTTTGTGAATTCAGCTCCAGGTTTTTCGACTCATTAGAGAGCTATCTTTGCTTTGGTCAGTCAATATTTAAATAGTTTGGGCCATCAGCTGCTTGTTTGATATTGGTCTGCAGCCTGATGGACTGTGTAAATTAGAAAGTCTTTGTCTGCTCCCATTCTGACGTGACTTTGTCCTTTTCTGTGTGGAACAGTAAACCTCTTGTTTAATAGACAAAACTGTTAAAATGTTAAATTCACAATACAAATCTTATTTATACTAACATTCATGAGATGCTATCTACAGTAGATTTATTTAGCTACAAATACTACTTCTTTGTACTTTCTGTTATCAGGGCTTCTTGTTGTCGTTTGACCTCCTCAGATACCACCATATTTTACATTATATAGGCAACTTTAATAAGGGCTCCCAAACTGGCAGTTCATTATTAACATCATAATTTCATATGCCATTGTGTTGCAACACCAGAAGCACTTACTTGACTGACTGACTGAATGATTGCTTCCTATTTGTGCATCATCATAATATTTGGCTTAGGTTAAACATGGATCTTTCCACTTAAATGTATTGGACATTGGGTCATCAAATGTAAGCCAACGAGATGGAATCTGGTTGCTACCACATTAAGGGCGCTTTCACAATTTTACTGTTTGGTCTGGACTTTCTGACTTTCCCATTTGGTTTGAACCAAATCTTGAGGTGTGAAAGCGGCATATTTGTTTGTAATGGGAAAGTGCGTTTGCAGATGGTTAGGGCTTTTGGACCAAATGCAGGAAGTTACAGCCAATTAAACATGCTTTATTTTTATTGCTACCCTACAACAGATGTCTCCTGTGAAGCAGATTCAAAACATGTCTAAACTGTGCATTTTTTTCAGCTGTTTGTATTCTACGTATATTAATAGTAACATATGCCAGTCTGTTCTTATGTTAAACTGTAAAATGAGCAGCTGAAGAGACAACACATTCACAGCACCAGGGAAAGTCCCCCATTTTTTATGAGCAGAACTCTTTTCTATGTACATAAAAGACCTATTTCTCTCATATATTATTCACAAATCTTTCCAAATGTGTTAGCTTCTCATTTGCCGAGATAATCCATCCACCTCACAGGTGTGGCATATCAAGACGCTGATTAGAGAGCATGTTTATTGCACAGGTGTGTCTTAGGCTGGCCACAATAAAAGGCCACTCTAAAATGTGCAGTTTCACTGTATTGGGGGGCATCTGGGGTAGGCCTGTCACAATAATTACTATATCGACTTATCGTTCGCTATACAAAACGTGCTCAATAAATGTTTTGGGGCTCAATAAATGATAGATGTGACTATTTAAAACCTACGCATGCATGTTTAATACGGACATTGTAGACGTAGTTAAAGTAGAGCTGGCACTATGAATTAATCTGAATTATCGAGCGCGCAACAAAAACAAGTCTGTGTCTGAGCTGGACAAAAAGTCACGTAAATGTCCCATCACCAGTGGAGAACGGAGAAAATGTGAGCAGTAATCTGTGTTCGCAAAGAGGCTGAACTTTAAACTGTTATCCAGAGTCTGAACCATCTCTGAGCCATAAGTAATAATTTCATAACACAGTCAGACCTGTCTTAAACTAAGTTTTCACCTGTTTGAGGCCCATCCTTGTCAGAGAGATGTAATAATGTTCTGGATCATGTGCTGCCTTCTGTGTGTCTCTGCTGCAGACACTGAGAGTTGGCCAAAAGTTTATTAAAGTTCTATTTAAATACTAAAGATTTATATATATATATATATATATATATATATATATATATATATATATATATATATATATATATATAGGTGATAGAGAACGACCGAGCCAAGATCCTGTGGGACTTCCAGATTCAGACTGACAGAATGGTAATGGCAAACCAACCAGACATTGTGGTGGTGGACAAACAGCAGAGGAAGGCCGTTGTGGTTGACGTTGCAATACCAAGTGATTGCAACATCAGGAAAAAGGAACATGAGAAACTAGAGAAATACCAAGGCCTCAGAGAAGAGCTGGAAAAGGCTTGGAAGGTGAAAGCGACAGTGGTGCCTGTGGTCATCGGAGCACTCGGGGCAGTAACCCCCAAACTGGAAGAGTGGCTACAGCAGATCCCTGGAAGAACACCAGACATCTCGGTCCAGAAAAGTGCAGTACTAGGAACAGCAAAGATACTGCGCAGAACCCTCAAGCTCCCAGGCCTCTGGTAGAGGACCCAAGCTCGAAGGATGAGAGACCACCCGCGGAGGGTGAAGGACAAAGTTTATATATATATATATATATATATATATATATATATATATATCACACACGTGGACAAAATTGTTGGTACCCTTCGGTCACAGAAAAAACTTTTTTTTGACAAAAGTAATAATAAATAAAAATTCTATGAATGTTAACCAATGAAAGTCAGACATTGCTTTTCAACCATGCTTCAACGGAATTATTTTAACAAATAAACTCATGGAACAGGCCTAGACAAAATTGATGGTACCCCTAGAAAAGACTGTAAATAATGTGACCAAATGGACAGGTTAATTCAAGGTGTGTGCACTAATTAGCATCACAGGTGTGTACAATCTTGTAATCAGTCAGTGGGCCTATTTATAGGGCTTCAGGTAGTCACTGTGTTGTCTGGTGACATGGTGTGTACCACACTCAACATGGACCAGAGGAAGCGAAGGAAAAAGTTGTCGCAGGAGAATAGAAAGAAAATTATAGACAAGCATGATAAAGGTAAAGGCTATAAGACCATCTCCAAGCAGCTAGATGTTCCTGTGACTACAGCTGCACATATTATTCAGAAATTTAAGATCCATGGGACTGTAGCCAACCTCTCTGGACGTGGCCGCAGGAGAAAAATTGATGACAAATCAAAGAGACGATAATCCGAATGGTAACAAAAGAGCCCAGAAAGACTTCTAAAGAGATCCAAGGTGAACTCCATGCTCAAGGAACATCAGTGTCAGATCGCACCATCCGGCGTTGTTTGAGCCAAAGTGGACTACATGGGAGACGACCAAGGAGGACACCATTGTTGAAAACAAATCATAAAAAAGCTAGACTGGAATATGTCAAACTACATGTTGACAAGCCACAAAGCTTCTGGGAGAATGTCCTATGGACAGATGAGACAAAAATGGAACGTTTTGCCAAGGCACATCAGCTCTATGTTCACAGATGGAAAAATGAAGCATATCAAGAAAAGAACACTGTCCCTACTGTCAAACATGGAGGAGGCTCTGTTATGTTCTGGGACTGCTTTGCTGCATCTGGCACAGGGTGTCTTGAATCTGTGCAGGGTACAATAAAATCTGAAGACTATCAAGGGATTTTAGAGAGAAATGTGCTGGCCAGTGTCAGACAGCTTGGTCTCAATCGCAGGTCATGGGTCTTGCAACAGGACAATGACCCAAAACACAGCTAAAAACACCCAAGAATGGTTAAGAGGAAAACATTGGACTATTCTAAAGTGGCCTTCTATGAGCCCTGACCTCAATCCTATTGAGCATCTTTAGAAGGAGCTGAAACATGTCGCCTGGAAAAGACACCCTTCAAACCGGAAACAACTGGAGCAGTTTGCTCATGAGGAGTGGGCCAAAATACCTGCTGAGAGGTGCAGAAGTCTCATTGACAGTTACAGGAATCGTCTGATTGCAGTGATAGCCTCAAAAGGTTGTGCAACAAAATATTAAGTTAGGGGTACCAACAATTTTGTCTAGGCCTGTTCCATGAGTTTATTTTTTAAAATAATTCCGTTGAAGCATGGTTAAAAAGCAATGTCTGACTTTCATTGGTTAACATTCATAGAATTTTTATTTATTATTACTTTTGTCAGAATAAGTTTTTTCTGTGACCATTGTGAGTTTTTCTTTCATTGACCGAAGGGTACCAACAATTTTGTCCACGTGTGTGTGTGTGTGTGTATATTAGATTAGATTAACCTTTTTTATTTTATTTTTTATAGGGCGTACTGTAACATAAGCAGCAGCTATAGGAAGGTTTAGGGTTAGGCTCATGGGGAAGGGGGGATTAAAAGAAAATTACCAAGTTAGCAGTCTTCAAAGGAAGCACCAAGACTGCATGAAGCTACATTTCTCTCAAATGGTTTCCTGCTCAAGGGGCTTTGTGTAATGGTAAATTATTACACAAGGCATAGAGTCAAATATATGGAAATTAGGTTTCGTGCTTTCAATTTGCATATAGGACACAGTGGTTTATGGATGCAGGCAAGTGTTACACTGTTCAAAACTCACACTGTTTCAGCTCTATCTGTCATGTGATTGTGAGAAGCCCGCTGCGCTGAAATAAATCTCACAAATATCTTTAGGAAGTCATTGATTTATTTTTTGTTTTTCACAAAAAACAAGCTATAAAAAAACACTAATACCCTGAGATTATTACCATTCTTAATATGAGCTGATGAGACAAGAGCAGGACAGAATGACTTACGTGTCAAAATATTGAATAAACTCCAATTAGTATGATTAATACGGTGGCCGAGAAAGCTCAAAGCATACAAGCTACAGAAGGTAGCGCTACATTCAAAAAAATATAGCGCTACATTGAGAATAAGCACTGCATTCAGGAGAAGCTAGCGCTGAAAACTTCTCTGTAAGTAACAATCACAATTTAAACTAGCAAAGAAATGATTACTACTACACACAATTATCATGTTTTTCATCAGTGATTGTACAAGTTTCTGAGGGGACTCAATGGGGACTTATTTATTACAGAGAAGTCATAAATAATAATAATAATTATTATTATAATTAATAATAATAATTATTATTATTATTATAATTAATAATAATAATAATTATTATTATTATTATTATTATTATTATTATTATAGTAAAAAGGAATGGTTGAAAAATGGGTGAGCAGAATTCAAACCTTCTCCTGGTAAAATAAGAAAATTTTCTTAGCCATCATCTTAACTTCTAAATCAAAACGGTGATATTTATGTAATTACATCTATTACACAAATATGATTTTCTTGCTATAGTTATATAGTTATATAATTGCTATAGCGCGGTTATTTGCAGCAGTTCTTGTCAATGGAGCACTAGCTTCTTCTGAATGCATGGCTTCTTCTCAATGTAGCGCTAGTTTCTCTAGCTTGCATGCTTTGAGCTTTATCAGCCACTGTAGATTAGTGTGTACACTCAAAACAAAGGATGCAAGCGTTAGTGTTTTACTAAAACTTTCTCTCAAGTCCCTTGTTGATGTGCCCAGACTAACAGGCTAGTTTCACCTGATTTCTGTTTCCTATTCAGTGTAAGCAGACATATGCAGTGCTGGAATAGAAACTTGCTCTGTAATGTTAGCATCCCCAACTTGAGACCTCTCAAACATGTGATTGGCCAAAGCTTTTGGAATGCTCTGAAATTTTATTGTCATTTTTTAAAAGGCCTAACTTTTATAACCAATGATATTTATTTGCAGGCTGGATAAAAACTTGCAAATGATCTGATTGGGCGCTGGGTCCTTGAGTTTGACATGTCTGATGTTGATGAATGACACATCTTGATGTCGGCTGCCTTGGCCTTTTCAAAATTTGAAGTACATCAATATTCTATGAATTTTAAAAATATTTTTGCACCTTTGAGCGTTGAATTACCAAAAGTAATTTCTGTATATGAACAATATGTAAACAATTCAACATTGATTGTTATGCATCTGCCGACCAACATTCTTTTTGCAACCAATCAAAACTATAATCACCATTTCACATGACATCTCCTGCCCCCATTACTAGTTTTTGAAATATGTTGCAAGTTACATAATTACAGTTATGTATTTCCCCCCCAAAAGAAAAAATCCAATCTGCCATGTTTTTTGTGCGTCTAAGAGACACTGTAATGACTTTTGCGCTGTGTCCTTGTCTGCATGTGTCTCTGTATTGTGCGCTGCATTTTTTTCTTTAACCTTTTATTGCCCCTGTACAATACATATCAGGAATCCAATTAAAGCAAGTAAGCATGAACATATCCATGTGACCCACCAAGGAGCAAAAGGTGAAAGACCATCAAAAGTTAGCTTTTGCAAAGATACATTTAGTCTATACTTACTGAGCTGTGAAGAATGCTGGTGTTTTTTGCACAGTCTAGACATGTATTGAATGATTTCTTTTAAAAGTTCCGTTCAATTTGAAGTGGAGTTGTTAAACGTTTGAAGAGAAGGGAAATTATTTTTAGGAGTATGATTATATTCTCTTCCTCCCCAAAGAGCCATTAAAGAGCCGCTCATTCATCACAATTAACCTGGCCAGCTATTAGTGAATCTTTAATTAGATGTTAGATAGTGGCTAATGATTCGCAACACACATTTAACAGTAGTCAGTCGTTGTTTATCGAGGCAAAAAGCAATCGGAGAAGATTTACACCGTATCTTGAAAAGGAAATGTTTTTTGTCAGCAAGTTTCCCATTACAATCTTCGGACATAAAAGCATTTTGACATCAAAGTGTTGCTACAGTTTCTTCTCTTTGACAGTTCATACTGGGCTTCAGAGGTGGAAAGTAACGAGTTACATTTACTCGCGTTACTGTAATTGAGTAGCTTTTTTGTGTACTTCTACTTTTTAAAGTAGTTTTTAAAATTTGTGATTTTACTTTTACTTAAATATAATTTGTTTGAAGTATTGTACTTCGTTACATTTTAAATCATATCCGTTACTGAGTAAAAAAAAAAAAAAAAAAAATCAAATGGGGAAAAAAAAAAAAATTGCGCCCCGGAAACTACTCCACTGATTGATTGATGTGCGGGAGAACAAACGCACTAAACTGACAGGAACGATGGAGACGTTGTAGAATAATGTTGTAGGTGTAGTAAAATTAATCTTTGCAGTTTCTGTATTAACATAAATATCAAATATGCATTTTGAAATTCTGGTCTATGTAAGACAACACCTTGACCAGATGGCAGAGGCAGCGGTGGAGCAAGTTGAGTAACATTCATCAGATGAAGATTTCTTCTCCTCAATGAAGTCCAGAAGGTCACAAGGTACAGGGGAGTTATATTATCTTGTATTTTTTTGAACTACACTACCCCCACCCCAGCTGTTTAAAAAAAAGTAACGCAGTAACTTTTACTCTGAGTAAATTTTTAATGAGCTACTTTTTACTTTAACTTGAGTAGATTTTTAGACTGGTAACTTTACTTTTACTTAAGTAAAATTTCAGTGAAGTAACAGTACTTTTACTTGAGTACAAAATTGTATTACTCTTTCCACCTCTGCTGGGCTTTAGTGCTGTAGTTTTTAATAGCGTCATGTCTGAGACCAGAGTGGACCATGAGCAAGACCAAGACTTTTAGGCAGTTAAGAGCCATTTTTATTGTCAAAAGGATTAGAAAGCATCCAAAAAAATAATACTATGCCACTTCATCATCTCAACTTTTGGTTCCAAAAGTGGTACAGTTTCTTTAACTAAAACATTGCGTGTTGATTGGACAATATAGAATACTCACTCAGGAAAAATGAAAATCCAAAATTAAACAAAATGAAGCAACAGCTGTTTCTGGTCTTATATAGATTTAGCGTTAGGGCTGGTTGATCAATTAAATGTATTTGATCTTATGAGGGTTATATTTTTTATTATATGATCCACTTGAGGTTCACACTTGAATTGAACCATACCAGAGTTCACTTGGAAGCGCTCCGAGACCCCTGTTGTGAAGAGTCAGGTGCCAGTGAAGAGTCAGGTGCCTCCAGACGCACCTCGGCGCGCACCAAACATGCGTGCCGAGGTGCGTCTGGAGCATTCATGCTTATAAAAGTGAACCGCGCTAACAAAGCAACCACACAAGAGTCCGCACCAAACATGGAAAGTGTGAACGCACATTTACAACTAAATCAGTTGTAAATTTTAAATTAAGTCCTTAATTTCCAACATTGAGACAACAACATTGAGAAAGATTCTAAGGCCAAGATCCATCTCTATTGCTACAACACTAGTTTTTTTTACAGCTCTCTAGCAATTTCCAAGCTGACTGAATCATAAATTGCATTTGATTGGCTACGTTCCCTGCAACAGAAATAATAAAAGGAAAGGTTGTAGCTGCTTCTAAGAAAGGAACATAATCACATATTCAGGAGAAATGGCATAACTAAAGTATCTAGGGCTGAGTGATGAAAATGCCCAATTCATCTCTTCTTGAATAGAAAACACACTCATAAGAATAGGCAAAATGAAAGCCTGACTCTGTTTTATGGTATTTTTGTTCACGGTGGGAAACATGAGGTGAGAAAGGAAATGAAAACACTGAGCATCAGATCACCAACAGGGTCACTTTGAGATGCAAAAAGACTTCCAGTCCAATACCGCCGAGTCAAAATGTAACAAGGGAGGGCAAGGGGAAAGTCTCTCCAAATACACAGTAAATATTCATGACCTTGTAAAGTGTGTGTACTCATGCCAAAGAGTTGATTACAGGCCGGCTCCATCATGTAAAACCCAAAGCTGTAATACCCGCTGTGTCATAGTAGTAGTTCCCTTTAAGCCAGCTTTTGCCTAAAATGCAACACTTCAGCATTTAATAATAATGGATTGGATTTATATAGTGCTTTTCAAGGCTGTCAAAGCACTTTACAGAGTCCTATATTCATTCACTCCACAGTCACACACTGGTGGCAGCCATTTTGCGCCTCCAAACATACTCACATTCATACACCAGTGCCATAGACACAGGAGGTAAGGTGGGTTTTGCAACTTGCCCAAGGGCACAATGACAGTATGAACCAGGGAGATCGAGAATCAAACCAACAACCTTCCGGTTATAGGACAACCGCTCTCCCAACCGAGCGTGTGTTTCAAGAAATGCTCCAAAATGTACATCTCTGTTGCCATTTTATTTGCAACACACTGAGCCAAAGTGATTACAAACTTCTAGCTTCTCAGATTTAGTCCTCGCTAAGGCCACGGCTAAAGCACATTTAATTGATAATATGTATACAAAAGTCAAATACAATAATGCTCAAAATATTGAGGAGTCATCCTTTTCAAACAGGTCAAAGTGGATTCAAGTGGATTTTTGGCAGAATATAATGGCAAATTACAGATTTCATGTCCTTCTTAGCAGCTACAGTAGCCCTGCTGGGAGTGTTCAATTGTGCTGTTGATACCGGTTTCTTCTGTTAAAGAGAAAAGAGAAGGCACTAGTTTGTTTGGCATCTTAAGTCAAGTGTCAGATGCCAAGAATTAGGGCTGCACATTTTGGGCATTTTCTTTAACCGATTAACAATGATTAATCAATTAATCGTTTATTACCTCCATGTTGTCACCTGATGTTAATGTTTTATAGATGTAATGCATATGAACGGTTAATTAGGTTTCCAACATGAATCATTAACAACAAATAAGTAACTGTAAACTGTAGTCGGACTATAGCCTTTTTTATTTATTAAGCTGTTGCGTAATTGATTTTTTAATTTAAAGCCCTTAAGGCTGCCTGTTCACGAAAATGCAACAGCCTTGTTTTTATGCATCACCGGGCATTACAAAGGCACTTCTACCACACTTTATAATGACTTATCAGCATTTTGTTGCTTGCCTTTAGTTGTTGCTTTTAGTTTAATTAAGTAATTTACACTGCAGCTTAAATTAAACTATGAAACCATCAAAATAGATGCTCGAGACACAGTGTCAGAGTTGTCATGTAGTAAAAACTTAGCTCTAGAGACCGGAGCCATCTTTTGTACCAGGCTGTAAACATGAGTTTTACACTTGTAAAGTCGCCATTGGGTTTCTCCTTATATTTCCGCTTTGGAGCCTGCCCTCTGGTGGACGGAGGTATATCGCTGTAGTTCGCTGTAAAATCACCGTATGGCGGCGCCCTTACACGAGGACCATTTTAGAGGTTCCATGAGAGAGGCTTGGTTCTTAATAACAATTACAAGTGACGTCATCAAGAAGCTACACTCACTGCAGCAATGAAAGTAGACGGGTTTTTCATTCATTATAAATGGGCAAATAAAAACCATAGCCACATTAGAGGGGCCAAAAACCTGCATGTCAACATTCTACTGATTAACTCGTGTTCTACCCAAGTATGTTTGCTGCTGCATTGTTTACCATTAGCAGATGAAGTTAGGAAGCTAAGAAGCTATTTCTCTCAGATATTCTTGCAAAGCCTTGAAGCCACATGTGTGTTACTTTACCTAATATCTATTCGTGAAATGTCTTTGCCTGTCAAGCCCATATTGTCAAAGGTGATGTGCCTTTTACCTTAATGTGGTTTTTGTGCCTTCAGTAATGTGTATGCTAATCACATCAAGCAGATTAGCAAAAGGGCAAATCCAAGCATAACTACCAATTAGCATAGTGAGCCTTTATCTGGTGTTGCCTAAATGCTTGTATAAATAGAGCAACTGAATACCGAGACACTCAATAATGTTCTCTACCCACTCACTGGAAGCACAGTCATTTGGTTGTCATTTGACAAAACCATCTTGTTTTATCAAATGTTGCATTTTTTTGGTTTCTAATCCTCTTTTGTCCAGGGTCTATAAATTCTTACAAATAACTTTCACTACATGGCATGTGAACACTGAATAGTAAACAGTATTTTAAATAACATTCCTCTGATCATAATATTTCTGAAGTTTGCTTTTGGAAGCATTCCCCCATGTACTAACATAAATCATCATTAATAAAGTCACATACAGCGCTGGAAATATGTCCCTCATGCTTTCCACTTGAAACTCTGTTCCGTTTTGTCAGTGGCATCCCTCTTCTGCACACGCTCTGAGATCACACTGCCTGATGTCAGTATGATTATGCAGCTGCAAAAGATGGGTGTTCCTGCTGCTCCATTGCCAACGCTCGGGGTGGGGTTCGCTGTGTCCATCTGCTCATGGCCCGAAGAGGAAAACGTACACACACCGTTTTGCTTATACACACGTGCTGCAACACACATGCCTAAAATAATTGCCTCAGCGGGGATTTTACTCAGTCTAGCTGAATGCCAGGGGATCCAAGGACACAAATCACCTAATAAATTCACACAAAATCAAGTCTTTCCTAGGCCCTGAATGCCAAATACTGCCAGTGCATTATCCCTAAATCCACACTCAATCTGCATAAAAAGTTAACTTAAAGTGGGGATTTAAAGCACCATAGTTTTCAGAATGGTTGTTTCATGTGTTTTCTTTTTTTTCTCTTTTTAGGGGCCTTTTTGCAAGCCATTACACCGAGACACATTACCAGGAGGATGGAAGCTCAGTCACTGGCACTCACAACTTTACGGTACGATGGCACAGGAGTGCTTTTGACATTTATGGTCAGGTTGACCTACAGTGGTGCGATGCAGTCAAGCTGTAAAAACTGACACTTTAAAAATGGTCTGTTGAGGAGGAATTTCTTCTTTCATTTAACACGGACATTACATTTAGTAATTTAGTAAACATTAGGTTTATGTTATCGTTACTAGCTGGAATCTCCCTGTGTTAATTCCAAAGCCTCACATGTGGCTGATCATGGCATTGGGCCTGTGACCTACTTGTTAATAAGCAGCACTTTATATACAACATGATAATCAGGACTTTTGACAGCTCAGCTACTGCTGGCATCAAAACGTTAGCTTTTTCCACAAACATGCTTCTTGAACATGACATGACATTCAAATTTGATTTTAAATATTTATATAGTGTTTTAGTCAAGACCAGTGTAACCAAGGCCAAGTCAGAATCACTTGGGATGAGACTTGGGCTGCACAATATGATGCATGATGTTTTCACATTATCAACATGCACAATATTCATCTCTAATGTGCTATGTAAACTGTATGTTTTGATAAATGCATTCACACTTTACATTTCAAAATAACTGGCCAATCAAAACTAAATAATGCAAACTAACGTGAGTGTCCCTTGATTCATATTTGTGACATCATGCTGTGGCTGTGATGTAGCCTTGTCTCAGAGTTTGAAGCATTAATACTTCAACTGAGTTCACACAAAGTAAGTTCTAATTACATTGAGCAAGTTTGATAATTCCACTAGAGCTGTGTGAGGCTCTGCAGCCACCGCTCTTCTGTCTTGACCTGCTCACTTTTCCCCAATCTGCGTCTCCCTCCCCAGTCCTGGTCTGACTCTTCTTGGTCTGAGGTCTGTGGTGCACACGGTCCGCATCACTCTCCATGACTATACCATTTAAGCTATGCTATTCCCACAGCAGGCAACAACAGCAACATTAGGCTAAAAAAACTAAATTGTTGATTTTTCCGTTATTGATTTAAAAAATGCACCATACAGATTGAATTGCGTTTGCGAACTACGTTTTGTGCCACTGTACTATGAATACAGTTTCACAGCTCGCTAAAGTATTTTGATACGATGATGAAGTATTTGATAAGATTACATTTGACCAAAACTAAAGTCTCTGGATTGTCACTCTCAGTTGCCTTTAATTTGTGAAAATGCTCAAACGCTTGCCTCACACTGTCACAAATGTAATCTCCTTAATAAACATCCTACACCTGCGGTATCTCCAGGGCGCTCTCCTTAATCAGCTACATGTTCATTGTTTGTCCTCGGTATGGCTCTGCAGAATAACTGGGCCCATCTGAGAAAAACTGTTAAGATTTTCATGCTGCTCACAACAACTCTGAATATCTATAATTCCGACCCCAGGCTGAGAGCTAAACACAACCCTTGAGCACAATTAACCCTGATGCCTTTCATCTTTGCTGTTCTGTTCGTACCTCCAGGCGATCTCCCAACAGCTAAATATTTTATTTTACAACCATTAAGGCACAGAAAAGACAAGATTAACGCCAATTTTCCATTTGTTACTTTGTGTAATTTAGGTCAAGCCTAGCCCAACTATCTACACTCTGCCCACGTTTTCTCAGGTATTGTTATTTTTCCGGCTGCACAGTAAGAGGTTTGGAGTACTACTTGACATTAAGTGAAGCGCTTCCTCCACTCCTCTTGCACTCACTCATAAGGGTTTTTTGCTGAGTCGCCTTAGATGTCCTCATTTCTTCTGCCACCGGAGCGTTCTGCTGGAATAATGAAGGAAAAAAAAGAAACAATTACCGTATAACTGTCACTTTCCATTTGTGTGACTTTTTTCCACTTTTCTTCTTCACTGTGTAGGCAGCATTTGCTTTAGTCACAAAAAAGGTTGGATGTGAGTGCTTCCAAAGATAAGTAGTAATTTGAGGAAGGCTGTTACAAAAACACTCATAGGCACTCTACAATACAATATTTTCAAGCCCATATTGTCAAATGGTTACGATAGGACATTTTGGCAGAATTTAGTGTTAACATTGCAGATTGTAATTTTACTTTTTAAATTTACTGGCTGTGAGCACCCACAGTAGTCCTGCAGGAACATGCTTTTGTTCATAAAAAACTCATCAAGAACTTAATCAGGATTGAACTCAGAAACAAACAGAAACCAATCAAGTCTCTACATAACCTAAATCCTAGTAATAAACCAGGACCTAACATGGGCTAAATGCAGATCAAATAACACTATTTACAAAGGTCTGTTCTTAAGTGTGTAGAGTGTAAGTTTTTATCTTCTTTTGCTATTTCTTTTTTGTTCTAGACTAACTGCTACTATCATGGAGTGGTCCGGGGGCAGCCAGACTCGGATGTTACCCTCAGCGCCTGCTTGGGCCTTCGGTGAGGATTCTAATCAAGTTTCTGTATTCAAGCCGCATCTCAACACTGGCCTTTAACTGCTATTTGCCACTCGATTGTTTATATTTACTTAAAGTCATTCAGCGCAGCAGCCCATCACTCTTAAGGCCCTTAAGTGTGCTGTCAGATAGTTAGTATGTGCCACCGGCTGCCCACAGGAATTGTGCAAAATGTCACACCTCATTGTCCCTGTCCGTAGAGGGATCTGGTAAATATCTGCGCTTCTCTCGCTGAAGTAATTGGCATCAAGATGGTGCTAATGAACTGAAACAAGGGGAAGATGTGAGATATCTACACAGAGTTTTCTTCTTGCTTAATTAACCAGCCCTTTTCAAAAAAATATACAATTTTAACAAACGTGTAAAGTTATAAAACTAACACCAGCAAAAGTAAATTTGTTGTGACATAGAGACATTTTCCATCTCTGAAAAAAGGATATTGCTTGTGCTTTGTGGCTTTGTCTGAAGACGTGCCCTTCTGTCTTTACAGAGGCTTCATCGCTCTCGAAAACAAGACGTTTATCATCGAGCCAGCGCCGGGCCGTGACACCGCTGCCCATTTCATCTACCGAGTGGAAGAACTCACGCTGACTCCAGGATCCTGTGGCCACGGTTTCAATATGTCCTCTACTGAACCCCGAAACCACATCATAAACCCCTTCCAATCCTTCCACACCAGGGTGAGATTACTGTTATATTTCCATCAGCGCGTATCTCGGAACGAAAGCCAGCAGGCATCATTCAAATGTACAATAATCCATTTATTTAATCACTTTTGTAGCATTTTATTGTTAGATTTGGATGGGGTTCATTGTAACCTAATTTGATGAAAGATAAATGGCTTTTGACTGAAGATTAGCCGCTTGGCTCAGAGCCCAGTTTGGATAACTTTCTAAAGGTGTTGCCTTTGGCTGATTTTATGCCTGTTCTGAGCCCAATTTTAAGGCAGAAGCAGAATGTTTGGCCAGTAATTTGTATGGAACAGGTGCTGCATCCATCTGGCCTGAGAACATTAACAAAACTCAATTTATGTCAAATAGGAAGACTTATGCATGTGCACGCCTTAATGACCCCCAAGTTATTTGTGAGGTTTATGTTCTTAGAGGACAGGACATTGTGGAGGACAGGAGACATTCACCGCATTATCCTACATGACTTTGGCATGACATCGGATGTTCATATTTCTGCCAGAATAATCCGATTAAAGTGCATTTGTTTTTACTGGAGACATGCATTTGGAATTATTAATTAGTTCCCCAGAGTTTATAAAAAGCTGATATACAACTACTGTTGCTATGTGGTAGATCACAATTATATTTACTATTATACACTGGCTCTGTATATGCAGTATGATAAGTCAATGTGATGATTTTATGACATAAAACAGAGAGAATAACTCCTCTTGCCAGAACACAACATTAACACCAATTTACTTCATAGCCAAAATATATTATGTATTTATTGAAAGTAACAGACCTGTATAAGAGTCCTTTAGTTCAATGTTTTCTAAACGTTCAAAAGCCCAAATAACCAGTCACCCAATTCCCTGGTCTAATTTTTTAATTGGTCATTGTCATTTGGTCATTTTTTTCCGCATTTTATTTTTCTCTTTGTTTTCTTACTTTCTAGTGCCCTATTTTGGGTCCTGAACCAACTGCTGCTTTTGTGGATATACATCCTAAACAGTTAGTTTAATATTTATTTAACCAAGACAAACTATTCTGAGTAATGTTTTCCAATTGTGACCTGTCATAAGTCCTAAAATAAGTCATAAGTCAAAATTTGAATGCCAAAACAAATCAAGTACACTGCCCAATCCGGTCATGTCAAGTGTTTTCTTCATAATCCCAAGTCATTCTGCAATATCCTTCAAATATTATGATGACAGGCTTACAATATTTATATTTACCCTTTGATAATTCAAATAAACTACCCTTGGGTTCTAAAAGTATATTTGATTTTGCAAGTAATATAGAGAGCAGACAGTTACAGTATCACACAAGCCTCACCACAAGTGACGGCACAGTTGCCCAATGGTTAGTGAAGTTTGAATGTTGTTTCTACTGGGTACTCCGGTTTTTCCCACCAACATCAAAATATGTTGGGGCGCCTCCTTGTAGTGGCTGCCTGCAGTAACTTAAGAACAACAGGAATCTAACTAGTACTTTAACAATAAAAACTACAGTAATATTTACAGTCCATATAGAGATATTATGCAATTATGTATGTATTCTTTCCAACTATAATAAAGCTAACAAGTAGTTATGTTTGGTGTCATCATTCAATAATTGTTGTGACAACTTTCAGTTTCAGTTTTCCACACAAAATATGAATGCAAACCCCATGTTTTTTCTGTGTGTTAATGAAATCATTTTTAATAACAGGTCTAAATGTGCAAAATGATAACTTTTCTGGTTATTGTGTATTAACCTGGCCTCTGTTTTCCCATAGCACAAAAGAAACACTCAGAAAACCACCAAGTACGTGGAGCTGATCATCGTAGCTGACAACAGAGAGGTAAGGCTCTTGGCTGGCTGATAAACACAAACACTTGTGAGAAGTAGGAACAACACACGCAGAGCTGTTGTTGGTGTAAGGGAAGAGGCCGGGTAAGCTGTAGTAACTCTAGAGCAGGACCCGGGGGACCTGTAGAATTAGGTCAGTGTGCGATGAGCAGTGTGGTCTGATGGCACAGGCTCTGTTTGACAGGAAGCGTTGAATGATTCTCCCAGCAGCGCAGACAGGAAACAGGAAACAGCCAAGTGAATATAGAAAAGTGCCATATGAACAGATTATTGTTGCTTTTTGTCTGGGAGGCTCAATACATGATTCCCACAGTTGTTTGAAATCTTTGAAAATACTTTTGATTGTAATTTTTCCCAAATTGATCATGTGTCACACATTTAGGTAAAATCTCTGAGCTACATTTTCAGTTTGAAATTATTAAGACTATGTATGTTAAAGCCACATTTCATTGCACCAACACAAAACAGTCACCTTTTATAAAACTTATTTTTGAAATGTTTTACTATGTTTAACAGTATTTGAGTAATCCACAAAGACACTTAATACTTCAATTCTTTAATTTCTGAAAGTATCTAAATTCATAATGAAAATGAGCTGGTTTTAGATTAACAATCCAGGATAACATGCTTTCTCTTCTGTAAACACAACGGGAATCTGAAGTGTTTTGAGCCCTCTCTTGCAAATGCAAAACACTGAATGAAAAGAAAGCACCATTATACAAATTAATCTGATCAATTATTTTGTGACACAAGGTACAGCTAAAACATCCATTGCAGTTGAACTCACAGTGGGGTGAAAAGTGAAGGTCAACAAATTGCCTCAGTTTGGCTCTGAAGCTTTCCCGGCTGCCAGATCTGCCAATACCCTCGCTCCCTGTGGCCTTGCCATTCGTCACTCTAACACCGGGAGATTTGTCTAAATCCAGATGGTCACAGCTTGACAGTCTGGTCAACGCACTAACAAAACTTATCCTGCTGTAAACATTTGAGCATTCTTAAAAACACTGATTATGCAGCCATTTTGTCTTGCTGTATGCTTTTTAGTTTTGCCTTTGATTGATATGTAAGTGTAAAACTGGGCTAACATGCCATTTTCTTTTCAGTTCCAGAAGCAGGGAAAAGATGTGGAGAAAGTAAAACAGAGGCTGGCAGAGATAGCGAATTATGTGGACAAGGTAAAACATCCTCTTCCCTTTGCACAGAAGGGATAAATCACTTTTTTAAAATAGAAATATGGCTGCCAGCAGAGATTAATGGCTTGGCTCTGTGATAGATTAATGTCCCACTAAAACAGCTGCTTTTAGTCTGTTCAAAACCAATCTCAGTGCCATGTGGACATGTAACTAGCATGTCCACATGTTAAAAGGGAGCATAGATATCTGATCAAGGTTTTCTAAGGTGAAATATTCTGCACGTAAATTGAGTAACAAAATGACAAGCGTGACATCTGATAGATCAGTTGGCTCCCAGATGATGTTTACCTCAGGGAGGATGGGGTGCAGTGGCCCCCTCTGCCCCACACTGATTCTCTGGCTGTCAACGTTTATCCCACTCAGTTCTACCGAGCCCTCAACATCCGAGTGGCCCTAGTGGGTTTGGAAGTGTGGAGCGACGCTGATAAATGTCCCGTCACCCAGGACCCTTTCAGCACCCTGCACGAGTTCCTCGACTGGAGGAAAGTCAAGCTGCTGCCACTGAAGCCACACGACAACGCTCAGCTCATAAGGTGGGAATTAAACTAAAAACATCACACTTTAATTGAAATTGCCATGGATTATTTTTGTGTTTTTTGTAAGTTAGTGCTTTTTTAATTTTATTTAATTGTTTTGACTAATCCATTTACAAATAATAGAACCTGCTTGGAGTGCTATTATGAATATGTGTGTATTGTATTCATATGTAATACACAACAGCTGTAAGTGGCAGGAAATATATTTTAAAATTGATAATTGTTTGAGAAGTGCTTGATTTTTGACTTTGAGAAAAGTGTATTATTTTCCATGGTCTGTCGCCAAAATGCTCAGATGGGGGCATTTAAGACGTCTGCCCAATTTGAGGCCGTGTAGTTACAGCATTTAATTACAGCAATCGGTTTTTGTTGTGTTGTCATGACAACACAGTTGAATATAGAAAAGGGGTTCCAAGAGAGTTTTTGGTTGGCGTGATGGGTTGTGAAGTTTTGTTTAGTGTGACCTTAAAGACGTGTGGCACACACAAAGAATGTTGTTTTCTCTGAATTAGTGTGTTTTTGCACCAATCTTCACCATTTTCATTCATATTTGTTCAAGCCTGAGGTGCAAATAAACAAATCAAATTTCAGACCATTTAGAAATTGCATACCTTGTAATGTGCAAAAAGACAAACCTACAATGCAGAAAATCTGTAAGAGTTTTAATAGGCAATGCAGTTTATATATTTGTAAAAAGAAAGTACAATATGTTGAGTTTATTTTAGAGGGCAACAGTACAAGTCCTAAAGCTTTGTTCTTATTACTGCAGCTACCTTTGTCCTTGTATTGTTCCTATATTAACAAAATAATCGCCAGTAGCAAGCATTCACCTACACAATAATCCTGCTACATACTTCAAGATATTACTTACTCTATTTCAAAATGTAAAAGCTTCATGTAATGATGAGTGCACTTGTGATTAATGGGGCTGTTTCTGAAAAGTAAAGCTAAATTTCACAGTTAGGGAATCTGCCATATTACCAGACCCAGAGGAGATGTTTCCGATTGGGATTTCACTGTCTTTAGTTATGGCTACTATGTATTATGATTTATTATTTTCTCTGAAAACACTGTGATTGATCTCTTACACAGACGAGATTTTCAAATCCTCAAATCAGAGCCTTGAGGATTATCATCAAAAAGTTTCTGCATCTTTGTCAACCTCATTATTTTCGGACCTCTATCCTTTGCAGTGGGGTCTACTTCCAGGGTACCACAATCGGCATGGCTCCCATTATGAGCATGTGCACCGTGGAGCAGTCCGGAGGCATTGTAATGGTGAGTACAAACGCCACCCTCCTCTTCCTCCACACTGTATGATTATATCAGTGCAGACATTGTTCAGATCTATCCAGCTCACACAGTCCAGGCAGCCTGTAGGTGTTTGCTGTTGGGTGGAAGGGCATTTTCTTTCTTACAGCACTGGCAGGCAATCAAGCTTTAACAACATAATTCTATTTATGCTGGCACTCCCACTACATCCCTGCCCTTCATCATTACAAAAAGTGCTCGTGGATATGTAAAAATATTCTCTCTATAGGAGCTTACAAAAACAAATCAGCATTAACTCATTGTTTGGTAAAACGAAATGGGAAGAGGAACTGAATATATCAGTGGAAGTGATTTGTATTGTATATATTAGACACAACAACTAGTTCCAAAAGATGGAGCCAATTTAGGTGAGAGTCTAATTTTCTATTTCTTCTCAAATTAAAAATGAACAATAAGGGGTTTTGCAATATTCTTGAAAGCCTTGTGGACATATGGAGGATGAACACATTTATATATTTTGAACAATGCA
The DNA here is from genome assembly GCA_024416835.2 of Perccottus glenii. Taxonomy (NCBI): domain Eukaryota; kingdom Metazoa; phylum Chordata; class Actinopteri; order Gobiiformes; family Odontobutidae; genus Perccottus; species Perccottus glenii. The sequence continues at coordinate 17,659,415 of CM044552.2, read as the reverse complement.
ATCATTCTGGAAAAGTATCCCCTAATTGTGTACAATAGCAGCAGAGCACTCCTGGGTCTCTGGTTCAATACCTGGCCAGAGCAAGCATTTTTCAGTGTTGAGTTTGCATGTACTGTGCATGTCTGGTTTGACACACATTCCTCCTCCACCAAAAATCATACAATACTGTCAGTTCCCTATGGGGACAAGTTAAGCCTAATCTCAGTGAGACTTAACTAGTTAAAGTTCAAATAAAATAAAAAGAAAAGGACAATTACTTAAATAATAATTGTAAAAAGTACAGTATATCATTTCTTTATTAATTTTATTTTCATGGGTACTAAAGCCCCATTTTTTTATTTTTTTTTGTGGTTTGTTAAAAAATATATAGAAAGTTCATTGAAAAAATAAAAGAAAACATGCAAATAAACGCAGCACTTGTAAATTTAGAGAAACTCTTACACGGGCTTACACGTAAGGCTGGACAAATTAGACTGCGTACAAAACTGAAGTAAGCATAGTAGACTAGGATCCAGGATCTTATTTAAAAGAACAAAAAAAAAAACGTCAATACTATTTGACAGAAGACTGTTTTAATTAAATAAACCGATTTGGCTTTGACTCACTGAGACCCATGAGAAGATGGTATGTTTGTATGTTTACACAATCGAATTGCTTTAACTGTTACAAAAACCTTTTTATTTTGTTTAAAAATACAAAATGGGTCATCAAAAATATATGTATTTCACTTGAAGGGATTGCACTGCAGATGCCCTTGTGAAGTCATTTAATTTCACGCAGTCAGAGTGTGTTTTCTCTGGACATATCTACAAAAGGGTACAGGGGTAACTCCAAGGGCACAGAGTTTAAATAATGCCCCAGTTTTATTTTTATACTTCGCCCTGAATTGTTTATTTAAAAGCCTCACAGTGCTTTTTGAATCATACAGATACTTCACCCCTGACGCATTAAATTACTGCATACAGTAAATGAGCTTCCTGTTAGCCCCACTCTGGAGCTTTGTGCCAAATCACAAAGCGGAGATAATTCCTAAACCATTACAGGCTCGGCTGGGATGTGTATTTCCTATTAATTGATGTGTTTTCTGCTGGTCCTGGCAGTTTTTGAGGCTTCTCCAGATGTTTGTCTTCCCCATTACTTACAGATGGCAGATGGTTTGGACAGAGATTAGACGGTCGTGTGACCAGTTCGAGGGCGGCCAGATGATACCAAAGCATTTTTTCATCAACTACCGTGTGTTTTCATCAGCCACAAGAACTTTATACGGTCCACATGCGTTTTCATTTTCACAGCTTGTACCTCGTAATGTGTTTTTTTGTGTCATAACCAAACTCATGTGGGTCTTTTTGTGAGAGTTGTAAAGCCGCGAAAGCTGACAATATCCAGTCTTTCTATAGCGGTTTTGTCTTGAAGATGAGGTTATAGCTGAAAATGATATCCAAGGGACCATCAAAGCATTTCTCGGTTACAAGCAACACAATCAGATCCTCACCATCACAGTTACGAGTCATGGTTTCGACAAAGAAATGACTGTGGCTTTCAAGAGTTTGATTTAGTTCTGCTGACACCAATATTAGAGTTTTTGTGAGGGAGCATTGGGCTGTGAATTTATACGCACGCAATCATAAAGAGGACAGAGATGAGAAAATGTTTTCCCATCCTTCCCGTTGAAGGGCAGGGTGCAGCTCCCTCTGATGCTGCTCTGTAAACAGACACTCAACTCTGACACATGCCCCCGTGTTAAAAGGAAGTATGTGATTTTCCCATGTACAGTAGGGAGAACTGACAGGCCAGCGTTTGTGGGTGGGCTCTTTTTAGACTTTATGAAAACATCTTTCTTATGGTATGTTAACCTTTTTTTTTTATCCCTGTAAACATATTGGAACACTGATAATATATACATTTAAATATAATATTACATATAAATATAATAATATATAGAGTATAGAGCTAGAGGTTCACTCTGTTACGAACCTGTCTATATTTTCTCTTTTTTGATTATCGTAAACGCACATTGCAAAAGGGCAACAAAAGTATTGGACTCAGTAGGTCCCCCCGCTGCCTCCACTAAGGCTGTAGCGACCAGCGATGCTGGGTCTGGGGCTCGGTCTGGAAGTCAGTCTTGGGACAATTGATGGCTCCGGTCCGGCTTTCTTTCTCCAGTGCTTTTTAACATGCCAGTTGTTTAACATAATATCATTATTATTTTTCCCTTGAAATAATGACATGTATATTTAAAAGTTACACATCAAATATGTACTTTCTGCAAGTATTTAATCATCAGATGTGGTTTGGTTCAAGACAATCTATAAACATGTCTTGACAACAGTTATCCATTAGTTTTTCAGTAAGTCTACAGGTGAGGCCCTAACATGGTCACCATTTGGTGTAACAATATGGTTACTTGCTTTGGAGACACAGTTGACATTAACTGTGAAGCACAAAATGCAGTCCACCACAAGGGGAGGCAGGGCCTTTATCGCCGCCTGCGGCTTTAATTTCACATTGTGTCTTTTCTACTTTTCAATTATGAAAGAAAATTATCATACAGAGTTCAGTTTATTGAGTCTCCCGCAGCAGCTTATTCCAGTCTTGTCTACAATTGGGTCTGCAGGAGTAGCTCAATGTCAGATCAATTCAGACTTTCAAATTGTGTGCGGACTCTGCTGCTTCAAAATTCACATTATTATAATTATTTTGCACATTTCCTTCTTTTTATATTTATATTGTTGGCTTGTACTTTCTGTTGTAGGATCACTCCGAGAACCCTCTTGGTGCTGCTGTTACTCTGGCTCACGAGCTCGGACACAACTTTGGCATGAACCATGACACCCCGGAGCGTGGCTGTGGCTGCAGGATGACAGTGGATCGAGGGGGCTGCATCATGACCCCCTCCACAGGGTGAGAAATTCTTCAGTCTTCCATTCCTTGCTGCCCCATCCCCTTAATCTAAAATGTTAGTGTGTGCATATTGGCTAAAGACTACAACACTGCATTAATATAGATTCAACTTAGTTGTTTCTTTTAGATTTTTGGGAAATTCTGTTCCCATGTGTCTCGGAAAATATAGTTAGAATACCTAAGAAGAAATATTATATTTGATCTCCTTGCATTTTTGTTGGTAAATTTATGCCCCTTTTTCAGACTTTAAATAGAAGATGCAACATTATGTTTTTGCTCTAAACTAACATTTTAAGTTTGAGATTTCTCTTTTAGGCACTTGTAGTTTGTGAAAGAAAGTTTAAACTGAAGCTGAGAGAATTTTTCAGAATAATTCTTGGTGATGGATACACATGAAGATTTTTATGTTGAATTAAACCTGGAACTTTTACTACAAAGCCAGTTGATCCTGCTCTGGATATGTATCTTCTACCTGGACCAACAGTCTAGGTCCAGCTCAGTGGTATCGGTCCAGCTCAGTAGTATCACAAAGTGGGTTAACCAACCCTGGGTTTTAAGTCAGGTCAAGTCAGCACTCAACAACCAATCACATCATTAAAAAACAACAACCAGATAAACTTGTGAAGTCTACACTAAATGCTAAATTAAAATCATTATCACAGAGCCTGGGCCTTAAAATATGCTATTCACTCTGCAAGTTACTTGATAGAAAATCATAAAGTGGCTCGTCAGACTTAATGCTTACTTTACTTGCACTCCAATCAGCTCTGCCACTTGTAAATACACTTTTTTTTACTATCAGTGCAGCACTCCTATTTCTATTGGAGCTTAACCTGATCCGGAGCATGTTAGCCATGACTGTTAGAAAAGGAATTGAGATACCAACATCCTATGTTTACCCTGAAGCCAACACCCTAATCCAGCTACAGACAGCAGGGCTCTGGACTGTTGTACAAACCCAATTCTAAAAAAGAATACAACATAGATGACATATCAAATGTTTACACTGAGAAAATGTTTCATTTAATGGGAAAAATAAGTTGATTTTAAATTTCATGTCATCAACACATCTCCAAAAAGTTGGGACAAGGCCATGTTTACCTTTGTGTGGCATCCTCTCTTCTTTTTAGAACAGTCTGCAAACGTCTGGGACTGAGGAGACAAGTTGCTCAAGTTTAGGAATAGGAATGTTGTCCCATTCTTGTCTAATACAGTTGCTCAACTGTCTTAGGTCTTCTTTGTCTCATCTTGTCTTGTCTCATGGGTCAAAGATCTGGCCATTTCAGTAGATATGGCTTCTTTTTTGACCTATAGAGTTTTAGTTGGCAACGGCGAATGGCCCGGTGGACTGTGTTCACCGATAATGTTTTCTGGAAGTATTCCTGAGCCCATGTTGTGATTTCCATTACAATAGCATTCCTGTTTATGATGCAGTGCCGTCTAAGGGCCCGAAGATTACGGGCATCCAGTCTGGTTTTCCAGCCTTGACCCTTACGCACAGAGATTATTCCAGATTCTCTGAATCTTTGGATGATATTATGCACTGTAGCTGTTCCTTATACTGTATGTACATTTAATTTTTCCGGCCTCTTATTCCTACCTGTCCCAACTTTTATGGAATGTGTAGCTCTCATGAAATCCAAAATGAGCCTAAATTTGGCATGACATCTAAAAATGCCTCACTTTCAACATTTGATAATTGTAAATTAGATGAATATGAAAATGCTGTCCTGAATTGTCTTGAAAAGGATTTCAAACAAAAAGATCTTTGCCTAATGTGATGAATTCTATGAAGCTGCATAAGTTAGCATTATTATTGTATTGTCGAGATGTGTTACTATTGTCTGCAGGTTGCTTCTATTATAAATCCTCTATACAAAGACATGCGCAGCCACACTGACTCGAGACTAAAGCAGCTGCATTCTGCTGCTGTTGCCTGGGTCGCAGCGATAACAAGTGTCGCTGCAAGTGATGGACCCTGCTTGTAAACAGTGAGCAGATAACAGCTAACCCACAGTTCAGCGCAGGACCAGATTTCCCTCACAAGCACGCAAACCGGCCGATGTCATTCAGATTGTCTTGACAGCAAGTCCCACAAGCAGAAAAGACTGTACTGTGAATAGATTCTGAAGGGAAAATAATGAATTTGAAAGTAGTATACACCTGACAAGAAAAATGTTTCAAGTTAAATGTTAATACAAGTTTTGTTGGTTTAGAAACAGATTTATAACAAAGAAAAGCTGTGGCCTCCAACTCACAAATCACTTGAAATTGAGTTACAATGGTGAGCGTATAAATAATAAAACAGGCTGTCTGCCAGAACTGTCTCATCTTAAGGTACCTTTTACCAAAACTACAGTTGAGTAGAAGGAAGAAATGTCAAAAAAACAGTTTCAGCAGTGGCAGTGTCGGCAAACTGAGCCCTTCTTCAAACATTTATCTCAAAACAAGCCTGATGCCCACTGTGGATAAATGTAGAAATGGTCACTAAAATTTGTAAAAACTTTACAAACTCTAAAGTTCACATAGAGTGCTCATAATGACCTTTTACTTAACACCAAGGGACTTTATTCATATGTTAATTTGGTATTGAGTTTATTTTGAAACAACAGAATGCATTATCAAGATGTCTACACTTCAGTGTTACTATTTCATTGATACTAGCTACAATCATTCAAAGTTATGAACTTTAAATGATTGAAACATATTAAACTATTGAAACATATCATGCTCTTTATAATTTTATAATTTATACTGTATAAAAAAGTGTCAGGTTTATGTATGCAAGTTATTTTCCTGTCCCCTTTGTTTTCCAGATGAGGCGACCTAGAACTAAAGACCAGAACAATGTCAGTATATTTTTTCCCATGGTACTTTAAAAATCAAGTGATGTGTATTGACCAATCAGAACTTAGATTAACATAAACCATGCAACGCAATCGAAGCAACGACTGATTATTCAGATACTTTTTAATGTTTAATGCTCCTGGCCTTTACCAATTTCCAAAAGCAGATTTTTAAACTACTGAGTTAGATTTTTATGGTGACCCACATAAAATGTCTGACCCACTTTTGGGTCACGGCCCAATGTCTGGAAAGAAACACAGCTCTATAACATAAAATGTAAATAAGAACATGCTCAAATCGTCATGTGTGTTAGAGATGGATGTTTTTTTTCTACAAATAGTACACATTTTCTGAACTGCCTTTATTTTATTACTATGTGCTTAGTTTTGCAGCCTCAGACTTTTTTTCTTTTTACTCCATTTTCAGTTAAAATGCTTTGTGAGCTTTCACCAAACATCAGTAGGGTCAGTTTTACCATGTATGTTTTGAATTACCACATTCAGGCAACTGTTGTGTACTGACTCATGGGATTTTTTTTATCCAGCTTAAACCTCCTAAGGATAAACTCACTCAAATTCAACCTCAAGTTAGGTATAAATTGATTTATAGATTTTTATTGCTTCCCAATTCCCTTGTTGACAAGCAAGTGGTCAGACATCCAGATCTTATTCCCACTCTGGCAGATTCCTGATTCCTTTATTTTAATGCTAGCTGTTTGACTACAGTATGTGTTTGGGAGCTTAGACTTACTAATGGCGCACTGGGTAGGCTGCATCAAAATGACATGATTATTAGTGACGCTGCCAGCTGCAATCAGGGCCAGAGCGCATAGAGAGGAAGCTCCTCAGAGAGGTGCTTTATGCCCAGATTGACAGGCCGTGTGAGGAGCCGGTGCATTTTTTATTTGTCTTTAATCTCCCTCAGTGCCCAAGCAACACAACAGACAAAGAGCAGCAGAGGTGAGGCAGTAGGAAAACGGACGACAATGATGGAATTATTAAGCTCACAAGTCTGTGATAACTCTCCACCAGAGATTTTTGTGTCATAACAATGAGTGGATGTGTGCAGGACATGGGGAAAATTGTTGGATGTTTTAAACTAGGGAAGTCTTTTAGAAGTTAACCCAAGAGTTGCATCATGAAAACTGTGCACTGAATGCTCAAAGCTGCTGAGAGAGGACTCTGTGTTACCTTCAGCTTTGTTTTAAAGAGGCAGTACAGACGTAAACAGTAAACGTGTGGGGGGGTGGGGGGGGGCTGCCTCTAGCTCACACGGTAGAGCTCACACCAAATATACACGGGAGACCCGGGTTCAAATGTCACCAGTGTCATTCCTCTCTCTCTCTCTCTCTCCCCCCATTTCCTTTCGACTTACTGTCAAAAGGAATGAGGTGAAGAGGAACTAACAGCTATTAAGTGTTTCTGCAACTTACTCAACAAATGTAGTAGAAAATCATCCATTTCACTTCACCATATTGAATCTTTTATAAACCAGCATTGCAGTGCTATCATTTGCCAAAAGGTCAGACATGTCTCTCTTGCTTAGCCTGGACTAAATGCACGTCAGTTTGCTGTGCTTCTTGGAGACCCACATCGACAGCTCCATGTCAGTGAGTCTACAAATAGAAGAAGCCTTTAAATCCTTCGTCTAACCGACCGACAACATTACTGTCCACACAGCCGTTTTGTTTTCTATCTGCACTGACGTCCTTTTCATCTTAGCTCAGTGGCTTCTTGCTTTGAGTTGATCAAACTGACAAGAATCATCTGCAAAATACACATGGCTCTACGTCCCATTATGGGCCTATGGCGGAGATTGGGGAGATCCCTTTTCCAGTTTATCAGGCAGTGATAGAAAAATACATCCTTTTCAAAAGAGAATGAATAAAAATTGTATCGCGCTTAAAATGTTCTATAAGATCGTTCACAGATTTCTAACAAAAGAGCCGAGCGGGGAACACTGCTCTTTTGTCCGCTCTCTCTAATACAACAGCAACAGTTTTGTAAGATAACACACATTTCTCTTTGTTAGTCGGATACGTGACATTAATGGGGTTATGATCTCAAATGGTGCAGGTGCTATTCACAGAAGTTGCAAAGATATTTATCTTGCCTGTAGTGAGAAACGGCTGGCTGGATGGATGGCTAATTAGGTTTGGTGCAACTCTTGTGCACGGCCAAATTAGTTCCACAAGAGCAAAGTGCACCTGGAGAGCTCTGATTATCTGCAGAAACTTAGACGAGGTGCTTGGATAATTTCCTGATTTGCGTGGCGGCCTCAGCTGTGATACCTTTAACATGGCTCTATTTCTATTTGTTATTTTTGCTGTGATTATTACACATTTGAGGTTTTAATGTGACTTTAAAATGCTCCAATTTGGTTCAGGCAGGTGTGTTTCTGAACTATGTCTTCTGGCCTCAGGAGTCTTGGCCTGTTTTGGCTGCTATTTACGCTCTTGTACCCCACAAATAAGTGTGTCCTAACATTTGTCTTGCCAAAAGATCTGCTCCTAGATTTACATATTGTATCTGCACAGTGGCCCAAAAAACCCAGCGCAAATAATATAAAGCGTAATTGAAAAAATCTGAATGTTATGGATGATCAGCTTTCTTAGAAAAAGCCGTGGAAAGCCTTGGGCAAGAATACATCAATCGTCGGTGTTTGTATATGCAAGACAGACCAATATTTGTGGTTTTCATATTAGCTCTGTGTAGAATGTGTCCTTAGGTGCTTCTTTTTACACAAGTAACTCCTTTTGACTTGTTGCCAGAACATTACTGCATTTTGTCATTTAAGTAAAAGCCTGGAAAATGCGGGCCATTACTATTTATTTACTCTAGGGATTCCCCAATATCACTTCTTTCGAAACAAGTGCTAGTACTTAACCTCTCGACAATAGCAACTATTCAGTATGTGGCCTCTGTTCAAAATACTTGTTGTTCATTTCACAATTAGTCATTTAACAGATGCTTTTATCCAAAGCAACTTACATTAAGCTATTCACCAGTCACATGTAAGTGTTACCTACAGTGACGTCTGCTGGATATTCTGGCTCTCCATATTGGCATTGCTCAATGCTCACACAAAGTGGCGTCAGAAGTGCAGCTTGGATCATTTAAGTTTAGTTTCTTGGCTTCTGATGTGACTTTCAGCCATTTAAATGACAGGGCTAAAACTCCACTGCTCACTTGTGAACATCAGCTCTAAAATAGCTTTAAATGTCACTGGAGTCTTTTAAAATCTAATACTGCTGTCCTTTTTTGGGGGGAACTTGTGATGACTCTAGTTTGGCATCCACTCCCCTCATTCAACATGAAAGCAGCGGATATTAAATATATTACTGTGCAATACTGTGAGGCGTCCAGAAACTCACTCATCTTTTATACACACACTGACTACAAGCAAACAGGTAAGGATGGTTACCTTTAGTAGCCATTTAAACCTGTTTGTGTCAACTTGTGTGCATGTTATCAGGCCAAAATCACCAATGTCATTATGAGTTAAATCATAATGACAACAGAAACTACCCATGGCTGGGTTAGAAGGTGTTTGAAAATAAATAGCCATTAATATTCTCTAAAAATACCAATTGGCCAGGGTATGTAAACTTATGAGCTCAACTGTATAATAAAAACATTTTACATATTAACTCCTTAACAAATGCAACAATTTGAAATGCATTTTTGACAAGGAAACAAAATCTTTACTCCCAAACCCTCACAGAACAGGAGAAGCCCACTCACACTTGTATGCCATCTGTGATTCTACTTTTGGGAAGGAAATACCAGTCAGCAGCAGCTCAGTAAATACATTCAATATGTATAGGTCTGCTTTTTGCTTCTTCTCTCCATTTCTACCTGATTTTATAAAGAAATAATGAAGTGACAACCATCCATCTTTTATCAGTTATTGTAGTAAAAACAGACTCAGCCTAACTCCGGTTATCCTTGATGCACAATCCATTCTTTAACACAGACCGAAAGCATGTCTGTGCTGTGTTATCAGTGGCAGTCCATGTTTCCTACAAGATGTTTGGCTTGCATTGCAGCAGTTTGATCTGCACAGGCTGTCCGTCCTTGATTTAGCGCCCAGGTCCCCATGCTCTACACAGTAAATCTCTTTTTACTGATAGCGCAGTGGTGTAAAAAAAAAAATAACTGAAGTGGATTAAGGGAGTAGACAGGTACACTGAAAAAAAACATTGACTAAATGAAAGCTTACACTATAAAGGTGGACATTGCAAGTGAAGTGGACATGGCTGTTTCACCCAAGGGTGGCTGTTAGAGCAGCATGTTTTCTCTGCCTTTTATGTTCATTGGAAAATCTGTGTTGTTTGGCACAAAAAACACCCTGTTTTCTCTTTCCTATTGAATGCCTTCACCATTATCTTCATTCCCCTAAGGAAGAGCTTCACTATAGTCAGCTAACAGCAGTGAAATATCCATGCATGCTGAAGCAGCCAAATCCCCTTAGGCTCAAGCAAAGCGCTATCCCACCCCACTCCCCCCTTACTTATTCCAATGCCAGCCCTTTTCCAAACATATTCTGTGTAATGTTGAATTTTCACAAATCTGCCCCGTCAAGCCTCGAGCTCTCTCAGACAGCCTCTCTATGCCTCGGTGCGTTTGAAGACCCCGGTCAGTTTATCGCTGCATAAGTATGACATGTTTCTGTCTGATGTCAAGCTTTTTCAAGCATCCCTTGCTAGCCGCCTCACTCTATAACTGCCAGTCAGGGCTCCCCAAAGCTAGACAACACCCTACTGTGACTGTGAAAGCTGTAAGATACTCACTTTACACCCCAAAGCCAGCTTTCCAATGCAGCAGTCCTTTTTGTATCTTCTCTTGTTTGGGTGCTGGCATTAAGATGAAGTGTCTGTGTAGAATATCCTATGTCTTGTGCTTTAGACCCTTTTTACTGTTTGTATTTAAATTAGCTGCATGCACACATGGCAGTTAAGCAAAACAGGTTAGGATATACCAGGTAAAGGCTCTAAGCTAGAAATCCTAAGAAATTGTAAGTGGGGTATGTTATGTAGGAGAATAAAAGAAGGCTACAAAAAGCTCTTCATGAAGGACCCACAGTTATACACATTTGGTTATACACAAGGATGGTCTTTGCAAAACAACAAAAACATGAAGGCTATAGCTTCTTAGCATTCTTGCCGCATCTGTGTATTGTAAACAGCACCACAGCCAGAATACATCCATCAGTAGAGTATTGACTAATGTGACCATGGGGAAATGCGGCTGCTTTTATTGCTGCATTTGATGTCTATCTTTTTGATAATGTTGTCATTTATTCTAATTTATTACGTGTTCAAAAGTTGGCGGCACAGTGGGTTTACGCTGTTGCTTCACAGCAAGAAGGTCCCGGGTTCAACTCCCAGGCCGGAAGGGGCCTTTCTGTGTGGAGTTCTCCCTGTGTTTTGGTGGAGGTACATCAGTTTCCCCCACCAACATAAAAAAACATGTTGGGTGGTATTTAATAAATAAATAAAACGTGAGTATTTATGGAAGACTGCCTATATGCAACTGTTTAAGCTCTGAACCATTTGTTTATGCTCATTCAAGTCAGCCATCAGGTTTGTAGGCCCTAATTTTTGACACTGGCCCATGATAGCCATTGTTGATGTTGATGATATAGAGGTAGCACCACATTTGTTCTTCTGAAATTCTCTGTGCTGTGTTAAGTCTGAGACACATGCAACAACCAACCAGCCTCTCTGTTTAATCCAAACTGAACAAAAATAGATGGGAAAATTAATTAACGAAATGTGATCAAAGGTAACTTATTAGTTCTGATTCACCTTGTTTTTCACTTTTTCTTGTTTATTTTTACTGGAGCTGTACCCAAAGCTAAGTTTTGGAGAGAGACAGTTCTCCTGGGCTTTGCTGCCTTTATTGGCATATCACACGGTTTCGTCTTCAAAAATATTTTCAAATCCAATCCCGTCGTGCACTAAATTAGACATTAGTCAGCACTTCAGGTGAGCACTTCCACCGAGTAAAATTAAGGCAGAAGAAATGATGTGGTTCCAGGCTTGCTCTTTTATCACATGTGCTCACACACAGTGGAACACACAGTCTCATATAATCTTCCCTGCTGCCTGTAGCTTAAATTGACCCACATTTGCCAGAATGGACCTCCTTTAAGTCCAGCTGCCAGAGTTTTCAGTTTTCATTTGGAATATCTACTGAAAGGAATCTCATAATGTCAGTAGAGCATTACAGTTCTGCAAAGAGTCTTGTGAATGAGTGTCTCTGTCTATGGATTTGGTTTGGTCAGCAGAATGGTCATTTGTTAATATAAATATGCTTTATTTTCTTTAAATACATAATTCTATCAATAAAGTATTTACACAGTAAATAACCTTCTTATTCAACACATAGGCCTATACTTGAATAAGAGGTAAGTGTACTTCACTGATTTGGCTAAAGGCCTATGTAGCTAGACCTACATTACGACAAGTGGGTTAGCATTAGCTTAATGGTTTACTTGTTACTAAGACTGTTAAGTACAGTGAATCTAAATAACATGAGGATCTGGCTTGCAATATAGGCAGGAAAGAATTCTTTAAAGCTACCGAGCAGTATGGTAATGTGAAAGTGACAACTAACTATGCTAAAATTTAGCATAGTGCAATTTAGCAAAGTTGTTTTAATCTTTTTAAATTTAGATTGTAACAGCATCCTGTATGGACAACCATTAGCATATGCTAAAGCTCACCATTGCTTTAGCTTGCACTAAAAAAGGTATTAACACACTTAAGCCAAGAATGATTATGGTCCAGAATATTATTATTAATTTAAGTTGTATGTTGAAGGCTTTCACAGCAGCCACTGACTGTTGAACATGATGTGCTTTTGTAGACCACTATGGTCACCACTTTAAATCTGCCTCTTGAAATATAATAAGATAACAAAGAAATAAACATAAATCATAAGATTGTGGTCCGAAGCCTAATAAACTGCTAGTAGTGCTTCGTCATTGTATTGAAAAAAAAATATTCTGTCCCTGACCCTGGTGACCTCGCAGCTGTCTATGGCATGTGCTAAAGGTGTCTCTTAAGCATAAACAACTGTTACTATTTGATAAGGTCAAATCTGAAGTGATTCTGTTTTAAACACTGGCAGCACTTACTCGAGAAGAGGTTGGCGTGGGTTGTATTGTAAGGTTGTTTACTAACATTTTTTATCTATACTTTTCTTGCGCGCAGGTATCCATTTCCTACAGTGTTCAGCACCTGCAGTAAGAAGGACCTGGCAGCCAGTTTAGAGAAAGGAGTGGGCATGTGTCTCTACAACATGCCCGAGGTCAAGGTGCTCTACGGCGGGCAGAAGTGTGGCAACGGCTACGTGGAGGAGGGAGAGGAGTGTGACTGTGGAGAGCCTGAGGTACGTACAGGAGCATGATGCTCACATGCTCCAGTTAAGTGAATCAGGGCACAGGGCACAGAGTTATTTTGGGCACACTACCTGCTCTGAATGTTGTATGTTGGCATGAGACACTGTTTATGGGTTTATATGTTCCCCTTCCAAAACGCAATGTCCAAAGTAAACAAGGTTAACTGGCTGATAAGCAATCATCCCGAACTATGAAGGAGTGCTGACTCCTCTTCACCTTCTAGACAAACACAACAACATCCAAGATTGTTATTAAGCTATAAATCACAGCTGCACAATATTAATAATGTGATATAGAATGTTGAAAATTGTAATGATTGTATGTCATCACACAAATTTTTCCTTTGTGCACTATTACTAAGTTACATTGGAATTAAACCCCAAAATTGTTCCAAAGTGCTTTATTTACGAAATACTTTCTCCCAAATGGGTTTGACAACCCGCTCTGGTGATGCCATTTTCTTATTGAAGGCCCATTAATCAAACCAGCGTCCAAATCGAGTAACAGAAACCAAACAGACGTGTAATGGTTCAGAGTGAGATGAAGCCGTGTTTGGCTGAGCTCGGCGCTGCGGTGCGTGCTACCTGCCCGAACACGCTTCATCTCTCATTCTCACTCACCGCAGGGCATCTGAGAAAGCCAAGTGAAAATCACATGTGGGAAACAGGTCTCACTCAGACGCAGCCAAGCAGCTGTATCGCTGGTAAAAAAAATAAAAAAACGTGTAAAACAAAAATAGGATTTCAGAATGAATACTTCAAAGTTTCTCTAAAGGATAATGGTTTTCTTGCTCACTGTGAAATGGTGCACCTGCCCAAGGATTAGAGATTATATTAAACATGTCTGAATACAAAGTTATAGGGAAGAGGCACACTGGCTGCTCTCTTTTGTTAAAAAGCAGAAAAAACATGTTCTGCAACCATGTCTGTACTGTTGTGTCTGTTGCTTCAAACTAATACCTATAGTGGCACCAGTCCCTTCTATTGGTATTTTCATATACTTTATACATTATCGGTATATCAGGTGGCTAAAATACACAACCATTATTTGTAGAAAATATTTATATTAAAACACATCACATACATTACATAGTCCAGCATTAATTTGCCCAGCCAACCCATCTTAACCTCAATGATGTCTCCCCCAGAAAGAGAACGTATGATTTGCCAGCATATTAGTCAAAGAAATAAAAGTAACCATTTCCCTCCCTGTTTCCAAACAACACACTTACATCAGCGCTGAACGATAAAAAGCCAAACTCATAAAACCACACATTAGCTGAAAAGACAGCCGACAATGCCACTGCCCTCAGTCATCAACATGTGTTACAATTAGCACAGAGCAGCAAAACCTACACATAAATGATGATAATGTCGCACTGCTCCAGAAACACACACTTTATATGCTTTGGCGTCTAATGAAAGATAAACACTGCAGCAACTCCCTGAAGACTTCTGCGGCGTTATTCCTCTTTCAACTGTGCATCTTTTCTCTTCTTGTTGTTGTCTCCTGGCGGTTTGACAATCCTGTCACAGTTATAATCACTGTCTCCAAAGAGTTTTAACATACCATAATGACCTTACAGATTGTGATTGTACAGTTTTCCTTAAATCATGCACCTTCAATATTTGATCAAGCAGTATTTCTTGGATGCATCTTGATTTGGGTTTGCACGGCTGTAGAGCTAGTTTAAGTGGCTCACCTTTTAGCTTATATAGAACATAAATATGTGGCCTTGTAGCATATTAAAAGTACTAGACTAGTTTACGTCAAGCACTACTGTGGATATTTTATGAAACTGCAAAGGCTACGCATTTTACCTTTGCTGTTCTCATTCAAACCTGCTGCAGCTTATTATTGCACTCACTCCACTACAATGTCCTCACAAAAGCCAAGTGACTTACATCTACACAACTATAGGGACCAGAACAATTCCAATCCTCTCAACAGCATTGTAAAGCATTTATTTTTGTATCTGTAGCTTTTCCCTTCTAAATTCTTCCACACAAAGGTTACTGGGTCAGGACGGTTTGGAAAGCATTCAGGAAGTGTGCTCTCTTGACCTGGAAAAGCCTTGATAATGCTGAGCCATGTGGGAATATACAGTATCAGGCCCACATGTGAACTAAACCAGTATCTTTCTCCACTCACAGGAATGTATGAACCCCTGCTGCAACGCCACAACGTGCACTCTGAAGGGAGACGCGGTGTGTGCCCATGGTCAGTGCTGTGAGGACTGCATGGTGAGAAATCATTTCAGTTTTCCCAGGTTTGAATACTACGCCAGTTCTGAGAGATAGAAGCTTTTCAACACAATCACGAAACGTTTCTAACTGCACCTGGTAGGTCTTTAGAGAGTTGTCTTCAGATGGAATTAAACATGTCAGCTCTGCTTCTCTTACCCTACCTGACACGGGCCAAGCTCTTTTGCACAAGTTCACTTCTGTCTAACAAAGAGCAATCTTTTTTTTTTCTTCTTTTTGACATGGAAATCCTTTCTTCAAGAACTGCAGATGTCTGTCCTCAGCCTCAACTTGAACTTTTGTAAAAGATGATTAAGTGCACTTAGTCTGCTCATTCTGCCCTGTTCTGAGTGGATTTCCACTTAAAGGAAAAAGAGGTCATCTCCAGCAACAAAAATCCATGTCCTCCATTTTACCAATGTAATACCAATTCTTGAATTTTAACTGCAGTAATTACAAAGCATACTTAGATACCTAAATGCAATGCGTCAAAAAATTAGTTAGACGAGATTCTATTATTTTATAATTTCAGAAGAACTTTTAAATAATCAATTTTATTATGTTTTATGCATCTATTAAGCCCAGAATTGTTAAGCAAAGAGTTGGGACAAAAAAAATATAATTTCAGTTTATCATACCCAATAAAAAAATAAATTATACCTGGCCACAGATTTGAAAAATGAATAGTTGCTTTGTGTGTTTAATATCTTTTACAGCTCAAACCAGCTGGCACCCTGTGTCGAGAGTCCGGTAATTCATGTGACCTGCCAGAGTTCTGTACCGGAGCCAACCCTCACTGCCCGGCCAACGTTTATCTGCATGATGGACACGCCTGCCACAATGTGGAGGGCTACTGCTACAACGGCATCTGCCAGACGCATGAGCAGCAGTGTATCACCCTGTGGGGACCTGGTAACTAAACACACTGTCAAGTAGGCCTCCCACACTCATTTTGATCATGTTTGTTCACTCCTACGTCTATCTCTTTCGATCTGTGTGTAAAGGAGCCAAGCCTGCTCCAGGGATCTGCTTTGAGAGAGTCAACTCTGCAGGAGACCCTTATGGGAATTGTGGGAAGGATTCCAAAGGCTCCTTTGCCAAATGTGATGCGAGGTAAGACGTGTGCAGCTGTTGCTCTGGAGGTATGGAGAAATGACTGCACTGAAAAACAGACTGAATTAAAAGCTGTCATTAGCACTTATGGTATCAGGCATGTGATTTGGAAACAACATACTTTCAAGAGATAGCAGCTAATTATTCATGAAGGATTTTATGCTATTTCCTTTGCTGATTATTACAGTAGAGAAACTAATGAAACTGAGGAGTAGTGAAGCGCTGCATCTTCAAGGCTTGTATTTACTAGTCTTGTTTGTAACTGACAGGCCTTTACAGTCTAAACATGAATAATGAGTGTCTTTATTCTGGTGTGTTGTGTGCAGAGATGCAAAGTGTGGTAAAATTCAGTGTCAGGGAGGAGCCAACCGGCCTGTGATTGGGACAAACGCAGTTTCTATTGAAACTAACATCCCGCTCCAGGAAGGGGGGCGTATTTTGTGCCGTGGGACACATGTGTACCTTGGTGATGATATGCCGGACCCTGGACTGGTTCTGGCTGGAACCAAATGTGGAGAAGGCATGGTGAGTAATGGACATAAGGCTTATTTGTAAAAACAACAACCTGAACGTTATTTCACCCGGGCCTCATGCAATTACAGCAGTGTCTGTTGTCTTGCATCACAAATCGTTAGCATTAGCACCATCTATACGTAGAAAATTAGGCTGCTGTACCTATGCAAATTATTATAAGGCAAAGCTAGCCTAGCAATATTCTCTCTGGCAATGCATACTACTGGCCAAAAAAATAATTAAATAGAAGTTTTATTGTCATTGCACAGCAACACAATAAAATTGAAGTGCCACATCTGATCAGTGCAGAGAAACTAAAACTAACAGAGGCAATTTCTTTAAGACTGCAAGGGAAGCTCGGCTTCCCTTATAATGTCACAAAATTAATGGTCAAATATGTACTATTGTATTAACATTTTATTGACTAAAAATGCGTTAGAAAACGTTCAGCTCAAAGACGAGTTCGTTCAGAATCAGTTACATATAGCAGGTCGGCTGACTCGATTTCCTTCTCATACATTCCCGCAGCGTCACAGTGCATTTCCCTATTGAAGCCCAGCTTCCATTGACTTCAATGGGGCTGCTTTGAACGTTTTTTGTCAGCGCTTCGAAACTAGACGGTCATTGGATAAACGCTGCAATTATGTCCCGCCCACGGACGCTCAGCGTCTCTGGGGATGAATGGGGAGTGGGCTGGCCCGGACTCCGAGCTTCTGCGTGATGATTGGAGGGTCCTGTCGAAAGACTGCATCTCCTTTTGACTGACAGCGATTCTGTACTATAAGGACTCACTGAAGCTATTCGCGCTCAGTCCCATCGCGGATTTCTCAAGTTCAGTCGAAATAAAAACTGCTGCAACCTATTTCTTTGATATTTGCTTGGCGAAATTGCTTGATTTTCTTCATACATTTCCTACAATTATACACCGCATTCCTTGTTTCAGTTTTACAGAGTTTAATTTTTTTTTTTTAGATCGTTTATTCATTCATTCCTTCATTCATTCATATAACGTTAGTAGGCTAGGCTAGCGTCGTGGTGAAACTACGATGGCAGACGGTGCTAATATTGTCGACCTGATTTTGGCGAAGCCATTTGAAAGTGTTCCTTACGAGGAAAAACTTAGAATTAAACAGCAGGGCAGATCAACACCTAAGATTGATTTAGTGCAAAAGATAGGGAAAAATAACAGGTCTTTTCAGCTCTCCTGGTATGACAAAGTTAGCTGGTTGACTGGAAGTGCTGTGACAAATAAAATGTACTGCTGGCCATGCCATTGAGAGGACACTGGTCAAGTCACTTGAAAAGACTCCTAGTTGGTACGACAGGGTCACAGACCATTTTCTTGAAAAGGAACGTAGGGCAGAATTTACTTTTAAATAAATAGACAATTTTATGATGTAGGCCGAAAATGAGCTTCCCCTCTCTGACAGACCAGTAGCCGCCACTGAAAACTAAGCACACAAACACACATAATAAAAACAATAAATAACAATAATTTAAAAAACATTGTATTGTATATTAAAATTGTATATTGCAAATTCAAATGTTTTTGCATGTTAAAAGCAAGATGGAAGCTATTATGTCTTATCTCCATTCAGAGTCCTTACGGCCCATGCTTTTAAAACTCCTGTATAGCCTCCCTGAGTGCAGGAGGCTGAACAGTTCATGCCCAGGTGGGTGTCTTCCTTTTATTATGTTCTGGGCCCTGTTCAGACACCTGGTGTTTGCAGTGTCTTCCGGAGTGGGCAAGGAGCAGCCAATAATTTTTTCAGCTGTTTTTATAACTCTATAAAGAGTTTGCAGATGTATAGCCAGAATACCACACTGTGAGGGAGTAAGCAAGAACACTCTCAATGGTGGAGACTGTTCTTGGTTGACTAATTCTAATCACTAATTACTTAACCCGAGTACAACAACATAAAAGTTATTTAATCTGACACCTTAATTAGTACATTTTTTGCAGTTAAACTCCTTTTACATATTTCATTGGTTTAACATACTTGCAATGTACATTAAACTAGAAATATGACCCTTGGTTAAAACAGTATTTTTATAACTAAAATTCATTCTCTGTCAAAACTAGACCTATTTTATGTTACTTATAGTGTACTTTACAATATGCATTTAGCATAATGAACACTTTCATGGGGAAAAAATTACTCTTTCAGTTGTCTGTCTTTTTGTCAGATTATACTGTCTCATCTTGGATCTATATCGTAAAGCATACCCCTTACAAGTAATTCCTATTTTTTACAAAATGTACTACTAATCTTTTCTTTATGTACTGCAATGGGGTACAAATACTTCGTTTTTATGTCCTGTTTATGTAGATATACAGTAGATCTTGATGTCATAGATGTATCTCATCTTACCTCATCTCTTGGGTGGAGTTTTTAGAAACACTGACAATGTGGGTATATATTGCCGTTGAAAAGGTCCAACAGTATGTGCTTACTCCACCTTTTACTCCCAGAACTGGCTTAGTCTTGATGTTTCCCAGTGCCTCCATGACCCTGCCTTCTGTGATGGAATGTTGGCAGGAGAAAGAGTCAGAACTGTGGGCTCTTAGACTCCTGCAAGTCCTCATAAAGTGTTGGCTTTACCTCATGGCTCTTGGCGCCAAATGCCCTTTAGCCCCTCTGGGCTGTGTGTGCATAGTGGCCAGGTGCCAGGTCAGCTAGTTGCATGCTGTTGTCTGAGCAGAGCACGAATGAGCGCTACACATTATCAGTGAGCCAAGTACGCTATACTGGATTCTGACGGCCTGAGGTGCCGCTTTGTCACAGGCTTTTGTTCTTTTCAAAGAGGTTTTTGGCAATGAATGACCTGCCATACTAGCAATTTAAAGACGATGAAACTCAAAAACGCTTTGTCTAACATATATACTGTATATATTTTTTGACATAAAAGCAGCAGCTGTCTTTTCGGTGTTTTTGTTTTTTCAGAGTAAACCTGTTGCTTTTGTGCAAACATATGCACTGTTTTTATAAAAGACTTTACAGGTCACAGGTAAAATTGTTTTTACCTACAGTGTGCAGCACAGTTCAGTCCCTGTAATAAAACACTGTATAATTGCACACAATTTCATCAGATAGATGAATTCATAACTTAAATTTTATATTTCATTTTCATTGTCATCCTCCAGTGTGTTTCAATCTTTTGTTTTAAGAACAAATTTTGTTATTATTATTGTTATCACTACTTTCTTCTGCGTTGTGTTCACTGTAGAATCAGCTTCGTGAGGAAGAGGGTTTTACACACAGGCTGCATTGTGATGCATTGTGCTGTGTGCATAGTTCCTACACTGCCTGTTTTCCCAAATAAATTGCATTAAATAGAATGTAGTACTATTGAGCCCCCTACGTTTTACTTCAATCATGTAAAATATAAATGCATTCATGTGCTTCTCTAACAGTCAGTTTCTGAAGTGGAAGATATTTTTCTGACAATGTTGTGGGAAAAACATTTTTATTGACTTTATATAACACACATATCACAAGCTGCAATATTGTACTCTAATAACAAGAGCTTCTTTTCTCTATATATTTTGTGTGCTCCTGGGAAATGTACTGTTTTGTTTTTTGCAGCAGGTACAAAAATAAAAATTCATTCTTATCTCTTATTGGGCTGACTCAATAGTAGTTAATAAAATTACTTATTAATAGCCTTTTATACAGCGAGCAAGATTTAATGCAGCATTTGTAATTCAAAGCTCAATGGCAGTATATACAAAGGTTGAGTGTAAATGTCATTCATTCATTGATCAATTAATTAATAAATTGGCTACATTATTGCTAAATTGATAATAAAGACCACATAAATGCAACATTATGCCTAGAGATGCTCCGATCAGCATTTTTGGGGCCGATCACCGATTACCGATCACCAAAATCATGATCTGCCGATTGCCGATAACTGCCGATCACAGAATGGCAGGGAAATGGGAATCTTTTATCTGTAATCATGCAGAGTTTGCACCATTTGTAGAAATGAAACTAACTCTAAATTAACTGTATTAACTGTATATGACATTTCACCACAGAACATGACTTTACTTGTATACCGAAATACAGCTGAATATAACAGAACAGTTATTTCCTAAATAACTTTCCTGTGTGCATACACACATGGAATGGCAGGTTATGTTCCACAATAAAAGATGTGAAATACATCTCAGCTCTGAATGGAAGAACTGAGATATATAGGTGCAGCCTTCTCTGCGCTTAGCCTCCCTAACATGTTGTGGTCCCTAAAAGATATAAAAGCATAAAATATTATTTCTATAAGCTATAGGCCTATGCAATTATTCGTTAATTATGTTTAAATATGTAGATTACTTTTACTATTTATATAAGCTGCTTATACTATTTATGTAAACTGTTTTTATTTATTTTCTATTGCAACTTTAAACAGGTCTAAGCAGTTTGGTGTTTTCATGTTGCCTTGGCAACTAGCCTGAATAATATGCACATGAAATGAAACTTATCAACTCACCTCAATATGCCTTTTGCAATCATTTAGATAAACATAACTGATTAATTTAGTTTGGGAGAAGAGATAAAAGCCCACCCACACTGACAAGTGATTTGTTGATTTGCGGAAACAGGCTCAGGATGCTCTCTGTCTTACAAGCGCTTCACACACACGCACACTAGCACACACACGCAAGGTCTCTAGCACCCTCTCCCTCTCTGCCGTGCGCGCGCTACACGATTTGAAACACTCTTGCATGCGCGCTCTTGCTCGCTATAGATCCCGGGAGATTTTAACTAATTTGCGGGCATCAGGGAGCCGCTATCAATATGCGGGAGACCCCCGCAACTTCCGGGAGACTTGGAATGTCTGCTTTGAAAAACGTCCAGACGGGAGAGCTCATGTTGCCACTGACAAGCTCCGCTCTGCTGTTGTGTACCTGTGCCGCACGCTGTGCATGCACGTGTGAAAAAGTCACATGATTTACGTCACGCAATCAGCTTTTTTGATTGGCGCTTTTGGGGTTCGCCGATCAAGCTGTTTTTAGTCAATATCGGCCGATCATGATCGATGGCCGATCAATCGGAGCATCACTAATTATGCCCTTTCATGTGTGGTGCTAATAACTCTCTACTAATAACTTTTGAAAGACCATGTCACTTTTATGGTATGTCCTCCTGTAAAACACACTGGGGATAACATTAGTAAGTGCTTTTACCAGCCGGTATTAACTTTACTGCTTTACTTGTGAAACCTTTTAGTAAGTAGCCTAAGCATCACTCACCTGGCAGAAACTTTTAAATCTGTCATGACAAATTTTGTTATTTACTTTTACCCATGGAGGCCTTATAAAGCAATAAACTTGTGCATCAGCCCTTTTTGTGTTTGAATCCCATCCCACCCAAATTGTCTTAATAATGCTGTCTTCTTTATAGGTGTGCCTGAACCGCCAGTGCCAGAACGTCAGTGTGTTCGGCGTGCACCAGTGCTCCAGCAAGTGCAATGGACACGGGGTGAGTGCAGAGCAGCCATTACAGCTCCGTGTTTGCTGTTAATTAGACACTACAGCCTGTGAATCCATTTAAACATGCTTGTGAATTTGGCGCATTTCTTTACTCTAGTCACTTAAAAATGAAGACCTCTTAACCGCAGCAGGGGAAAAGCAACAGCGTATTTACGGCGTGCTTCTCTTGAGTTATGGCAGCTGCTCTTCTTTCTCTGCCATTAGTCTTCATTACCCCTCTGAGGTTAAATCCATGGCGTTAATGGAATCATTTATGGCCTTCTTAAAGGGTTGTCCATCATCTTTTGTCTAAACAGGGATAGAAGACACAGCCTGAAGGAGGACCAGCAAAACACATTCACCTTTTCTCTTATAAATGATTCACTTCTAATGTTTTGTTTTATGATACTCTCAATTGGGGCTGAATTAGTTAACACCTGCTTCTGATGTGCCAGTGTCTTAATATTACAGCAATATGAAATAAGAAAACAAATCAGCAATGCTACAATACCATTTACCTTGACCTTATCTTGCAACGGATCAACTCCGGCAGAACAAATTACGCACTAATCTAAAACCGCGGCGGCAATTTAGGTCTCGTTAAAATCAAAAGCCAACAAACAGAGCAGTAATTGTAAGTCTAAATCAAAATTGTGTGGAGAAGCTGAGGTGCACATACCATATTCTTTTTACAATAATAATAATAATAATAATAATAATAGGAAAAGTACTACTTTACTATTAGGGTTGGTTAGCCATACAACATGAAATTCATACAATTATTCTCCAGGCAGTTGTTTTTCTGTTTCTGTTCTTTTTGACTTCCCACCATTGTCCAAAAACATGCATTCTTGGTGATTCAATACTTGCCCACCGGGATGACTGTGAGTGTGAATGGGTGTTAGCTGGCAATTGCCCAGAAAGCTCCCTGCCTTACACCCAAATTAGTGATAGAGAGTGAGACGCATATGGTAAATAAAATTGGCCAATACACTGTACCCTAGCAGTTTTGTATTTGTACACCTGTTTCAGGTGTGAATGTGATGTTCTTTCTTCTAAACTTTCCTTCTTCTAAATAAAGATTGCGCTGCTGCCCATGCACCCAGAAAGCAGTATGCACGCTCTGCTGGCTAAAAGTTACGCTGGCTGGCCTTAATGTGCCTATTTTCACTTATGACCAAAAGATCAGCTCCAAGGTTGTACCAACGTCTAGATATAGTCATTTTGTGTCATACGTCATTTCACAGGTAACGTGACTCCAAACACTACCTCAACTGGGTAAACATCTTTCCTTGTTATGGCTTTGTGCTGATGTATGCAAAGCTTTATAATTTAATTCCTACAGAAGCATAGCCAGACCTGAATGGTCAATGCTGTTACACTGTGTTGAGTGTTTAACTGACTCCAGGTTTCTTATTGATGGTGAATAAACTTCTCCTGCCTAAGATTATCCAGAAAGTCTCCAGCCTGTGACTCTCCAAGAATTAGCAATGATGACCTCCAACCCAAAAGACCTATAAAGGACAAGAGGTTTATTAAAACCAGAACCTGCACAAAGGGTTAATAAACTTAAGTCCTTCTGAATCGTTGTAACCATCTGAAGATTTAGATGGCTCTTCACATTTAATATTCTGGATCCCAGATGTGATTCTACATAAAAGGAGAAAGATTGAGTTATACCTACAGCTGCAGATAAAGCCATAGCTCAAGTGTTGATAATAAAAGCCAGATGTTTTTCTTTCCGTTTCTGTCAAAGAACTATCCTTAGATAACTCCTTGTCCTTTTATATTTCATGTTTGGTGAATACATCACAATGAGGTGTCGTGTTAGTGTTAGATTCCACTACACACTCCCAGATAGGGCTCCTCCTAAATCAAGCCTCCCCGCCATCCTCCAGAGTGCCTCTTAACCCCAGTGCTCGGTGTGAAGGAGTGTCCAGGGCCTAGAGGTGGGGGAGAGAAGGCCCTCGACTTTTCGTCTGCAACTAAAAGTACAATTCTCCAGCAGCTGCACCTCCAACTGACAGCTGGACCGCCTTACCTCGCCTGGGAGTTCTCTTGGCTCAACCTCTTGCACTGGAAACCCGTGGCTTTAAAGAGATGGACTCACCCAAAACACATGTTTTATCTATTACAAATGTTACACACATTTTCACATGTCCACACTCTTAAACTGTAAGTCAATGCCCTCAGAAAACCTGATTTAAGTCAATGCTGAAAATCATACACACTAGTTTAGGAGAAAAATGACAACATGAAAAAAAAAACACAGAAACTAATAAATAACTTTCATGCAAATGGTCTTGTTGTTTTCCTGTTTTGTGTTTGTAGGTGTGCAACAATAAGAGGAATTGCCACTGTGAAGCTCACTGGGCACCTCCCTTCTGTGAAAAAGCAGGCTTCGGAGGGAGCATTGACAGTGGCCCAATGAGGCTGGCAGGTACTGTAGCCATCTTTCTACTCATGTCTCATACAAAGACATGTTTTAGATCCATTATCCATTGAATTGTCATTTCATTACTTGAAAAGAACCATGAGTCTATGTGAGTGTGAATGTCAGTGAGACTAAATAATGGCATTATGTTGTACTAATTATCTACTAATAGAGTGGTAAAATTATACCCTTTGTTTAAGTGCTACATAATAGCACAGTGCTTACTGGAGCCAGGCTTTATAAAGTAGACCCTTTTCTGTGATAGAGATAAAGCCATTCTTCTCAGACATGGTTTAATTTCATCTTTGATAAATCGTGTTTTATATTTTTAGACACTAAAAAAACACCTGCTGAGAGCAGTACTAATGAAGTGGGAAAATTATACATTTATACAGTACATTTCTTACTTAAAGAAGCCCTGTTTCTCTGATACATTTGATGATATTCAGCAGCCCACCTGTTGTTAAGCCCACTTGTTGTTTGATGACTCACTCTTGGCATTCTCTCGATGAGCTTCATGAATTGGTTTTCCAACAGTCTTGAAGGAGTTCCCAGAGATGCTGAGCACTTGTTGGCCCTTTTGCCTTCACTCTGCGGTCCATCTCGTCCCAAACCATCTCAATTAGGTTAAGGTCAGGTGTCTGTGGAAGCCAGGTCATGTGGCGCGGCAGTCCATCCACTCTACTTCTTGGTAAAATAGCCCTTACACAGCCTGGAGGTGTGTTTAAATCCCGAACAGTGTCACCAGCAAAGCACCCCCACCCCTTCACACCTCCTCCTCCATGCTTCACAGTGGGAACTCCGCATGTAGAGACCATTCGTTCACCTTTTTTGCATTGCACAAAGACACGGCGGGTGGAACCAAAGATCTCAAATTTGGACTCATTAGTCCAAAGCACAGATTTCCACTGGTCTAATGTCCATTCCTTGTGTTTCTAGGCCCAAACAAATCTCTTCTGCTTGTTTATTTTCCTTAGAAGTGTTTCTTAGCAACTATTTGACCACAAAGGTCATGCAGTCTCCTCTGAACAGTTGATGTAGAGATGTGTCTGCTACTAGAACTCTGTGTGGCATTGATCTGGGCTCTAATCTGACTTGCATATTTCTGAGGCTGTTGACTCGGATAAACCTATCCTCAGCAGCAGAGGTGACTCTTGGTCTTTCTTTCCAGGGGCGGTCCTCATGTGAGTCAGTTTTGTCATAGCGCTTGATGACCAGTGTTGTGCAAGTTACTTCCAAACTCTAATACATTATAGATTACTTGTTACTGTTATTTAAATGTAATACTTCACCTTACAATATTACTGTCTCAGAATTGTAATACATTACATTACTCCTGTATTACTTTTGAGTTACTTTCACGAAAATAACTACAAGGTAGAACGTAAAATTCTAAAATGACAAAATGTAATACAGAGCATTTTACATCCAGTAGAAGGCAATTTGATGTTCCATAATGACTGTGGGCTATCTAGGCTACTAACAATATAGCATATAATTGGCAAAGTGAAGCTCAAGACAAGAAAGGATGACAGACAAAATCACAAATGATCAAAGTCTGTTAAAAGTATGGTAGATGTAAAATTATTATCTGGCAATATCCGTGAATAGCTAGTTCTTTTTGTCCTTATCTCTGACAAATTCAAAGTAATGAGCATACGTCCACCTCGTGAATGTACAGTTGCCTTCTGCCATCTTCATTAGCCGCTTTTCCACTGGCAAGCGCGACTCGCGAGCACAGCAGGGGCAGAAATCATGCCTCGCACCACTCCTGTAAAACCCGCCTTCACTGGACTATGTCACGCATTAACAAAGTTACACCAACAAGAGGGAGATTAATGAAATCTCGCGGTCTCGCAAAGGTTTTTTTTTTTTTTTGTAACGCAAGCTTTGCTGAAAATGTACCGAGTAAAATATTACTGAAAATTAATTAGTAATGCCTTACACTACTGCGTTACAGGAAAAAGTAATAAATTGCCATAATGTTAGTTCAAAAAGTTGTCAAATAGGGCTGTCAACCTGACCTTTGCACAACACAACTCATGGTCCCAACCCCTTTAAGAAGGCAAGAATTTCCACAAATAAACCCTGACAAGACACAGCTGTGAAGTGAAAACCATTTTAAGTGACTACATCATGAAGCTCATTGAGAGAAGGTCAAGGGTTTGCAGCGCTGTCAACAAAGCAAAGGGTGGATACTTTGAGGAATCTATTTCTATTATCTATTGAGTTATTTCACACTTTTTGTTTACTACCTAATTCCATATGTGTTCATTCATAGTTTTAATGCCTTCAGTGAGAATCTACAATGAAAATAGTCATGAAAATAAAGAAAAAACATTTAATAAGAGGATGTGTCCAAACTTTTGACTGATAGTGTATGTTAGTGTATGAGTTCAATGCTCAGAATATCTATTGAGAAACTGCAAGGAATGCGATTGGCATAGAGTTTGAGGGCCGTGCTTATATGATTTAGCACTTTAATTTAAATGTTAAAATGGGTGGGCACAATAAGTCTTGACTTCAGCCTAAACCCTTTTGTTCCAGGTTTCACATCAAAAGAAAGTATTGTATTCTTTCCTATTTACATTTAATGACCAAAATGAACTGAATCATATGACACATTTTGTTCTCATCACATACCATCACAAAATGTTTTCCAGATGATTCTAATATTGAAGCAAACAGTTCAAAAAACTATTTGAAAGCAGCTGACAGAATTGTATTTAAAACGTATTTGATTTGAAGTGAGCAGCAAAAACTAAATGACCTAAATCTCCAAAATTTCCTCCATCTACCTCCTTCATCTTCCACCCAGCCGTACATTATGAAAACTGAAATCCAACGTGGCCCAGCTTTAACAGTCTCTGCGTATGTCCTGTCATTCTTCCGTGCTGTAGATGTGCGTGTGTGTGTATTAATGTGCGTGTTGTCATATGTGGCATCAGCCGACAGCGTAGTCATCACTGTGGCCGTTCTGGTGACAATGCTCAGCCTCCTGGTCGTAGCCGGAGTGGTCTTCACAAAGAGGAAGACTCTGCTGCACTTCCTCTTCAACAACAAGAAGAGCACTTTGGAGAAGCTCAGGTGACAAAATGAGACTTGAGGGTTTGTTCAGTGACCTGTACCTGTATTTTATGAAATTATTTACTTTAGTTTTCTATGGATTCTTTTCAATATAGTAAATAATATAACTCAAAGTCAATAAAGTGCTGGGCATTTAGGAATGGAACTCAAATATTATTTATTCTGAGCACCTTATTAATGTCCTGTGACATGTGATATGCATTAGACATAAGAATCAAGATAATATTTTCAGTTCATTTTGATATTGATTAGAGGTCATCAAACCGCCCTAATCTGTATTTATAAATGGAAACCTAAATTAACATTGTGTTATTTAAAGGTGCCATTTTGAGCAACAGTGGTAAATTCCCCATTCATTAAAAAGTATCAGTACTATATTTGTTTCAAAATTCAAATAATAATACCAGCATTCATTACACACCAGTACCTCCGTCAGAATCTGTGATATGAGTTCTTTTTCCAGTGCAGTGTGAGTTTATGTTCCCATTTTCTATATATATAACCCCATTTGGAGACATCTACATTTGACTGTGACTGTGTATGTTGATGATGAAAGCAAGAAGCTCAAAAACTGGTTCCTTCAAAACAAGTTAGATAAAATGCATGACAGCATGACATGTTAATAAATATTAGGTACTCAAATAAATCTGTACTCATGTTTGCACTTGGTGTCAATGAGTACTCCATTGTTAGTGCTTATATTCGTGAAAACTATTATTATCATTATTTCTCACAGTATGTGAAAAGCTAGCTTGTACTTATGCACATTGGACAAAAGAAGAAATCCTTCAACAGGCCTTTTATTTTTAACAGTTCTATAAAAATATCTTTGTCTGTAGATCTATGGAGGCCAGCAGACCTACAAGCCCCATCAGGTCCCAGTCCTTGTACCGACCCACCGCACTGCGCAAACCCCCTCCTAAAACCTCTGCAGCCAATATTTACAAGGTACTACACTCTCTACTTTCCATATATATGGTTATGCTTTTGTCTGTTGTGCAGCATATTTCCCTGTACTCCTTATATCCTCTTAGTGATTACCATAATATGTGCATCTCATTTCTGTCACAGCACATTGGATGTCAAACTCTATTAGAGCATTTACTAAGCTGCACCCAATATCCTGCTTGTGTTTGGCCTGTTGACAAAAACAAGGTGATGGCACGCTGCTTGGTGACGCCTGGGTATATTTCTATCTGACAAATAATAATTATGAGGCCATTGTTGACAGCTGGCAGTGGACTCACAAATGAGACATTGTTCCATTAAAATGCAATAGCCACAGCTAGGATATTGCACCTCCTCCTTGGACCTCTGCAAGTTTGTGATCGAGGGTTTCATCAGAGATTGCTTGAGACATCAGGAGAAAATAGTTTTTTTGTTAGCAATGATGCAATGATATTATTACCAGTCATGAGATTATGTTAATCTCGTGGCATGTATACATTTACAGCAGTGTAATCTTTTTTAATAGTATTCCTAGAATATACAAAGATTTGTTAATGTCCAGATGTCAGTCCACATTAGCAGCTTTGGAAAGGTTTACGATACAAGTGTGTTGACCGGCAGCCATTTTGGGTGTCAGTGGTACGTTGCGCTGAGGGCTAACAGCTGCTCGGAAGATGTGGTCAGACTCAGGCTTTTACAATTCCACAATGTCATATTCAATAAAGGTCACGTTTAATTGCTAACTCTGACATCATACTTTAGCGCCACTGTAATGCTTTTGGTGTGGTTTCTTTCACGCCCTCAATTACAACAAGTAAACTCAGACTTTCAATAGAGACACATATTGTAAGCACATATAGACTTTTTAAAGGCATACTTTGCAGAATTATGTTAACAAATGTAAACTAACATGTGCCTACGACCAATTCTCGCTTTTTTTTTTTATCATTGAGTTAGTTGAGTTTACTCTTGGCTTTTAAAGGAACTGGCGGCAGTAGCTCAGTGGTAGAGCGGCCGTCCTCCAACCGGAAGGTAGTAGGATCGATTCCCGCTCGCCCCACAGTTCATACTGTCGTTGTGTCCTTGGGCAAGACACTTAACCCACCTTGCCTCCAGTGACTGTAACACTGGTAATGTAATGTAAGTCGCTTTGGATAAAAGCGTCTGCTAAATGAATAAATGTAAATGTAAATGTAACTCTTGTGATATAGGTTAGCTGTATTTTCTTTTGTTTTTTGTGAGCTTTGAATGGCTGACAAAAGTGTCCCCTCATGTGTATAAAGAAGAAGAAATGTGACATCCACACGGTGCGCTACATTCACTCCACCTCCACAATGTTCCACATAGAAAAAGGGGTGGAATTAAATAGATTTTCAGTGTGTGAAGATGAATTAAAACCATAATGAAATTGCTCCATATGGCGACCGGCTGCGTGTGTAGATACAAATCTTATTTTAAGGTAATTATATGCTTTTGAAAGCATAACTGTATATATAGAGTGTTATTTTTACAAATAGATTTACTTCTACTGGAGCAATATATTTAAGCCTCTTCAGCTGCTTTTGGTGAGAATTACACTGTCTCTAAATACCAAAGGGCTTTAAGATTACCAGGGCCAGGGAGAAAGATTTGGAGATGAGAAGAAACAAACAGATGTAATGGAAGTGTAATTAGTAGTATGTAAATAATTAAATGAACAAAAACCCTCTTTCTGTGTTTTTTCAGCCATCTTTCCTGAGTGCCGAGCCTCTACTCCCTTCTCACAGCTTCTACTCCCACAGCCTGCGCCGACTGCCCATCTACCAGCCGCTGCACATTAGCCAACCCATGCCCCTGTCACTGAACGTGGGTCAGCCCACCCTGCCCCCTCTGCCGGCCCTCCACCACAGGCTGCCCGTCCACACATCTTCCGTCTCTCCGACCAGAGTGCCACCGTTCCACAGCCTGCCGCGCCAGCAGTCCTCCTACAGAGTGGACCAGGTCAGTGTCCTGTGTCCTGTTTACCCACAACCCAACCACGTGAATGGGTTTATTTGAGTTTTACGCTTGAAAACTTTTGGAATGGATTGAAATGAAGCGTACTATCGTTCCATACTTTGACTGAAGTAGAAAGACATAAGAACAAAAAGACCTAAACATACTGCATTATTTTAATTGGGCAACAGAGAATCTTCAGTAGTTTGCTCAATTTTGTTCTCTAAATTTACAGTCAAATATTTCTAAAGAGTTGGCCTCAGTGTTTTTTAACACTGAAAACGTAACATAGAAAAACTTAACATACAACACTATTGAGTGGGTTTAAGTCAAAGGAGCAGGCGTAAAAGACACTGTTAGTATCAGAACTTAATGCATATGAAATGATGTTCTTGAATATTAGAAAATGTTTGAATGCCTTTAAAGATCCAAAAATGCATTTAAAAATCATCTGACTGAATACTTAACTGATTGCATGGTAAAATCAAAGTCTTGGAGCCTAAAATGGAGACTAATCAAGTATCAACATGAATATGTAATTTCCCACAGGTGCAAGTTTCTGCTCAAATTTTTACCTTGGACAAAGTGTACAAACCGTAAAAATGTCTGCTGTGTTTCCTTAGCTACCGTCAAATCCTCCAATGCCCTTTCAATTCTCCGATGAGTCTCAAGGTTTACCTCACGCATCACATACATCGTGCCAACTAGAAAGTAAAATACCTCACCTTACTTACACTGTGGCTTGAGCAGTGGTTTTTACACCACAGTAAAACGAATTGAAGGCAGTGGCACAGAACTTTGAGGTGAGCAATTTATCGCAAAACCTATGCTTTGAAAATGATGTATGGTAATGAGAAATATATGTAAATTTCAGTAAATGGTTTCAGCAGCTATAGGTATGATCATTAAATTTTGGTTGGAAGCTGAAACCTGCTATAATTCTCTTTAGCCCGCACATATCGATTGCAAAATTCAATGGGTCCGTTTTGCAGTAACCCGACTCCTGAGTAAGGTGCACAATTCTGCTGAGCTGGCTGTATCGGCCGCAGTGGAGATAGTAAATCCATCTGTCTGCTCTCTCCCCACTTCCAAATCCCAAGACTTGTTGGCAGAGACTTGCTTTTGCAGTAAGAGGATGGCTCAAAGAAACCAGCAGATGTTTGAGAAGACATTAGCTCAGTGATGTGACACTTTATACATCATGTCTTTATACTTGATTAATTATTCTGGTGAGCACGCCACTCTCTGTCCAAATCAGTCACTGCAGCATATCATCATTTACAACAACAAGCGTGTGCCAACTCAAAATGCACTTTAGCTGAAAGGCCAGTGTTTGTTTTATGAATAAGCCGCTCACTGGCTTGCCAAAACAATGTGATCATTTAATATCAGCCGGCTCAATTTGCTTCACTAAAACAGATTCAGGAACGAAGGTCAAAAATGCAATAAGAGGCCATACAAAAAGGATGTACAGGATGAAAACAAAATGATGAAATGGCTTGTATTACTCACAAAACTCACCCGCAGTCTATGCTAATACGCCTTTTTGTAAATGTCTTACTGCATTGCATTAATGTTGAGAAGAAAAAGTCAATGCTGCATATATTACATTAAAGCAGTATATGAAAGCAAGCAGCGTGAGAGCAGCATGACACTTGTTGAATATTATTTCTGCCGGATGAATATGTTACCTGTGGAGTGGAATATAGGTGAAGCAAGTCTGCTGTAACATCCTCGCTCTAAGTTAGGGCTGTGAACCACGAGCCGCTCCATCACACGGTTGGATGAGTGAGAACTATACCTCTCCAAAATGTCATCGTTACAGGAACTCAGAAAAATAGCTTTGCTTTTGGCCCGGACAACGACGCATTTTTCAGTTTTTCCCGTGGCTTTCTGAAAGGTGCTCATAAGCCCAGAGCTCATAGATCTCTCTCAAGCCACAAAGGACAGTGCAATCCTTCATTTCGAATTAAGCCATGTGAACAGCACCAAATGTCTCGTACAACAATGTGATGCCAAGAGAGGCATTACAATCCACATGGGCCCAGGATCTTTGGTGCATTCGAGTGGACGCATCTGTTCGTTTACATCTTTGTTTTCCACTTTGTTTTGCCGGATGAAGATTTATTTTCCATTTAAAGAAACAAGGCATGGATTTTTCTGTCATTTGCTCACTGTTGGAATACAACAAAAATGTTATTATGTAGCATATTCTTCAGTGTTGCTAAAAACATTATGAAATAGATTAATTCTTTAATCACTGTAATGTCACTAAGAAAAGAAGAACTTTTGATTTTTTCCCGACAACATAATAAACATAATCTAAATCATCATCATTGCGATGTAATGGCAGCCCTCCATGTTGGATTCTGGCATGGCTGCCTTTATGGACAGGATTTCTAGGTGCAGCCAGGGGCCGGAGTAGCCTGGCCAGTCGTGACTCTTTCTTTTACCTATTCTATACAAAAAAGTTAGTCTGGTACCCTGTTGCTTGCATTCCATTTCAAGGGCGGGGTTTACAAGAGGAATGGGAGGAGATTCAGCACCTCCAAGTCCAAGGCCATGGTTCTCATCTGAAAAAGGTGGCTTGTCCACTTCAGGTTGGTGGAGAGATCCTGCCTCAAGTGGAGGAAGTGAAGGAAGTGAAGTGAGGGAAATAGGGAATAGGAGGTTGACAGACAGATTGGTGCAGCTTCTGCAGTAATGCAGTAGATGTATGTTGTGGTTAAGTAGGAGCTGAGCTGCAGGGTGGCTGGGTGCTCCCTTAGAGATGCGGAGAGGAGTTAGGTCACTCGGGAGGAGCTCATAGTAGAGATGCTGCTCCTCCACATCAAGAGGAACCAGCTGTGGCTAGGGCATGCTTCCTAAGTTGCATCCCTGGGAAAGTGCTTTGAGTGCCTACTAGGTGAAAAAGCGCTATAAATAAATAAATATAAAAAGGTGTTCTGGGCATGTCCCACCGGGTGGAGGTTCCATGAGAAAGGCTAGGTTGGCAAGGAGTAGTAACACCAGCACATAAGCATTTCTTTAAATAAAACAACAGACTTTACTTTTATTTGCTAAATGGTGAGCCAGTATATTAACCTTGCACGGCAGCTGTATTCCTACAAGATTTATGAGTTGTGAAAATCAATCTACTGCTCGAAGCAAAGTATTTGTGGTCTGAACTGTGGCTTTATCAGCTCGTTGTGGCCAATGAGGTGGCTGCACTGACAGGCCTGGACATGTATTAAGTTTTAGAATGTAGGTGCTATTTTACAGTTGCAAATATAAACAACATGGCACTGCTCTGATTGGATAAACTGGTTGATAAATCCAATCACCGACTAGGTATTAATTTAAAGTACCTTTTGCAAATGCTTTCAGCAAGAGCCTTCCCAGATGGTACTGTGGAGTAGTTCTATCTGGTAAAGTCAGGTTACCAAGATATTAATGCAACATTATTTTTAACCTTGAAATATGCTCACTCAAATTCATTTAAATTCTTCCAACTAACATTTAATAAAAGCCCTCTCAGGAGAGCTCCTGCTTTTGGCCACAAACAACAACATAGTACGTTCAGTTCAGCCCATACTACACATACAAAGTTTGCTAACAACGGGCTAATGTGTGTTTGACACATTGACAGTGCCCTTTAAAGGGGGTGTGTCCAGGAGATATGCAATGTTGCAATGATGAGGTCTTAATCAGAAGCTAATGAAAGACTGTTTTATGCCTAATCGAAGCAGCATGCCTTGAAAGATAAAAATGTACTTTATTTTTAGAATGTTGATGTTGATATAAATGTAAAAAGACACCAGTCCAGTACATTTCTCAAGAGACAAGTATTTTATGCATCAGTGGGTGGTACAATGTACAAAGAATGTTATGTCAGTTTCAGTTATTATTCACTCTTATAATATTCGTGAGTGTATCACCCCACATTTCCAAACAGCAAGAACAATATCCTCATGGGATCTGGGCCCAAAACCTGCCGTGCTGTTGACTCTGTTCAATTAAAGCGTCCTCACATTTCCAGCTCAGTGGGACTGCTCTTGTTTTGAGTCGCACTGGATTGTAGTATACAAAGATTTTGAATTATGTCTGTTTCAGATCTTCGGAGACATTTTTGTGTTAAGAGGCTTTTACTGATGCTTGTTTATTGCTCGTAAGTCCAGAGTCAAAGTCTTCAACTGAGAAATTGATTTCCTCTCTGGCAGCTCATTTTTACATGACTTTCAGTTTGGGGCTATTGACTTGCGTAACATGCTTGGTGAAATACATATCGATACAACATTGATGTTCTCAAGGTCATTCTGTCAGCACCACATTTGACATTTCTGGCTGCTCGTAATATTTTGTCGAACAATGGCAACTAGACTAGGAGTGTGTCGCACTGAGTGCTGTTTATGTGCTGACTGGGCGAAGATGCTGATCATGTGTGTAGCTGCGGCTGCTGCTAACAGTGCCTCATCTGCTCGCTGTAGATTAGTAACACACGAAGGCACCTCAATTGAGATAACCTTCCACTGCCACAGAGGGGGCGGGGCCAAGCCGTAGTATTCTTTCGCACTCCAATATGGAAAAGGGCAATGCTGATAACACAGTGCCCTCTAGCACTGCACATCCAGCCCCCACATCTAGCCTCCACAGCTCCTTTACATCTTATTCATATTAAAATGGAGTCATGAAGGTGACATGGCTCATTATTCAGGTCTCATGGATTATTCTTAAAGGTACGATTAATGTGCTACTGTTATTGGTGAGTTGTAAATGAATGTCAGAGGGGAAACGCTACATTTGGAGCTGTGTTCTACTAGACTACATTAGCATGCATTTGAAAAGTTATCTTTGAAAAACACCTCAAACCTTTGGCACTATGAAATGATGGATATTACTATGTTTTTATTAAATGAATTTAACGTGACCCTATCAAATAAAAGCTTAAAAATGAATCAGGAGAAAAAGTGCATCAGGAGTAGCCTCATCTTTGTCGAGCTAGTGAAGTTAGCATAGCATTGGTATAAGTTGTTGAGTTATGCAATTTTTTGCATCTTTAAGACTTTATCTGGTGTGTAAATAATATTAAACTGAGCATAAGGAGACAGAGAGGGGTACTAGAAAGGCATCCAACCTCAACTGCTTTAGTTTCACTGTTCACAATTATTTTTGTGTTGGCATTGGGCATAAATGAAATGGTTCTGCACTCTGCTTTAAATACAAATAGAAAAATTTCTATTCATTCATTGGTTTTGCAAAACAGTCCCTATGCTTTCATGAACTAATGAGAAATACGAGAAGTGGAAAAGTAATTGCCTTGTCTTGTCTTTCTCCAGGACACTGAAAAGCCTAGTCCGCCTCAGAAACCCCTTCCCGCCGACCCGCTGGTGAGGACATCCTGTAGGTTCAACAGCCTCTCTGAAGGAGGCGGCCGCATCCAGGCACTGGTCCCCGACCCATCCCTATCCCGACTGTGCCCAGACCTCCCCCCAGCATCCCTCTACCCAGCAGGTGTGTGTCTATTGCAGCAAACAGCCACTGTAGTTTGCTGTGTAATTATTTTGTATGTTTTGTATTTTAGGCCTGTTCCAGCATTGCCATACAGACCACCAAAGACCACAGACTCCTGAGCTCTCCTTGATCTCAAACTGAGACTTTATCATTTGCACTAAAGACACTAAGACGAGAGCTTTCATGTTGAAAGTGACCCAGAAAAGGGGACTTGCCATCAAATGTTGGTGCTACGCCTCTGTACGGCATTCTGTTGTCCTCGCTCAGGTACCAATGAACTATTTAACTATTTATTATTTAACTTCAGTATTGACTGTTTTCTTTTAATGTAATGGTCATTTTTATACTTCTTAGATACAATGCTAACATAATGTTTTTATAAGAAATGGTGTGTCGTGAAAAATAAAAATTAAACAATGCCTCAGACAAAAGGGAAGAGCAGCACAACTCGACAAATCTTAATCCGAACTAGTATTTTTTTAATGGAAGCCAGATTCCAAATCTAGTATTTTAAAATGTTCCATACAAGAAATTGAGTTACTATAGGCAGTTTTCCAGTTTTCACTGTCACAAGTCACTGGTACAAGTCAGGTTTGAACGGTAAACTGTTAAAAGCATATCTATTGTCAAAATTGGTATGAATTGGTCAATCAAGCATATACCATACACTCAGCTTTGTTTCCAACAGTGTGGTATGGTTACTAGAAAGTGGAGACAAACACTGTCGTCTGTGGATTAGAGAATAGAACGTCACTACCCAGAGACTGTAGCATGTTTTGATGTTGGTGGGGAAACCGGAGTACCTAGAGAAAACCCCACCCAAGCACGGGGAGAACATGCAAACTCCACACAGAAAGGTCCCCCCCCCCCGTCCAGTCTGGGATTCAAACTCTGGACCTTTTGCTGTGAGGTGACAGTGTTTACCACTGTGCCACTGTGAAATGTTTTTGTTCACTAACTATAATGCATTAAACCTAAGCTGAGCTTTTAACATTCAATATTCCATCAAAAGTATTTATTTAAGATTTGTCCTCTTTAATTTACAAGTTCAAAGAAGTGGGAATAAACCAGAAACAATTTTTTTCTCCTTCCGTTTATTGTTGCTTCAAATACAATATGATGTTGGATGTTGTGGATGCCACTCCCTGGACATAACACAGTTTAAACAGAAGCCTTTTATGGGTTACCTATAACAAACCGTGTAGTACTAACCAACCTGTACCACTCATAAGATATTTCATTTTTTTTATGATGTATCAGTCTTTAGATGCAGCTTCTCCGTGTGTGCCAGGATAGTGCTATAGGATAAATGGATTTATTATCTGCAGCACTGAGACACTCATTTCGAAGCTTTGAAGTGCATTTATAAATGTGCAACTTGATAAATTCAGTCATTTTGATCTTCTTCAATCACCTATGAGTTCATCTTAGCAACTTGATATTAGCAGAGGCTTCGGTTTGAACACGTACAATGGGTTGATTGTGTTCCAGAGAATTACAGCAACACCAAATATTTTACCGTCCACTGAGGTGGATATGCGAAACATTTCTCACTTTGTCGTCTTCTCCGCGAGACAAGGAGGATGACTTAAGTGCTGTGAGCTGTTCAGACCCTCCTTGATCTGTCTCTGTCCCGCATCTCTCTCTGCCTTCAGTGCTTTCCACGTCAGTTTTGTTTGCTTTTCATTTTGAGTAACCACAGCATATTTCACGTTGCACTGAATGATATACCTTTGTGATGTTTATTGTTGACTTGCTGTTCGTTTTAAAGGAGGAACTCTTTTCACTGCTTTGTGTACACTACAGCCTCAGAGCACACGGTGTTTGAGTACAACAGAAGGATCACACTCTGTTCTATTGTGTCATGTCTTTTCCTGTTTCTGAAATGTGTTTGGAGTGATTGCTTTCAGTACTGTCACTGCTCTGTGGTAAAAATCTTTGTTGGTGCTGTATTAGTGTTTAATGTCTGTTGTAGACCCCAAATGTGTAACTGCAACATAGGTCATTGTAAATTGTGTATGTTTAATTTGGCAAATCTGTCTTTTTCTCTTTTGCTTTTTACAAGAACACAAACCTAAGACTTGCTGTGTGGCTTCAGTTCATTTCAAAAAGTAAAGACAAGGCAAGAGACTAATGTTTTGTCATTTATCCGCATTTATTTAATTAAGTTTTCATACACTTACACAGTTACATACACAGCTTCAGATTTCTTATCTTTACAGGCTCCAACCATTAAAAGATATGTAATAATCTAACTCTTTACTTCCCTGTTCATACCCATGTGTGACATGGACTGTTGGATGTGTAGCTTTGTCACATGTTCTCTTTGAGAAGCTTGTCATAGCTATACAACTCTGCCACCTGTAGGACTTGCATGGTCATTACAGTCATTGGACTTTTACACTATGATCTTAAGGGCAGCAGAGTAAAGTTGAGTCCTGCTTAAGATCAACTTCCTTTTTGTATGCACCTACTTTGCACTAAAGGAAAAAAGAAAGAAGATAACAGTATACCTACACAAGGAAACTCATCATTTTCAAAGATTACTTTTTGGCCTTTTTTTCTTTAATTGGTAGATACAGTGTAGCTCAGGTGGGCAAACTAGTCTGCCACATGCATGACACTAATATTTTATTGATGATTAAACACTGTATATATTTTTCCTTTTCCTTCAATATTTTGCAGCAATCAGTTCATTACACTATACGACATGCTCCAAACGGTAAATACCTTTACTGTAGGCAAAAGAAACATGATTTTATTGAGCATGAGTTCCCTGTGTTGGCCCGGCCCTCCACAACAGTTCCATGTTCTAATGTAGTCCTTGGGGAAAAATAATTGCCCACCCCTGGTGGACAGGAAACAGGGCATAGAGAGCATTAAACCCAGGTTGCCCAGGTATGTGGTAGGCACTCTATCAGGTAAGCCACCCATTAACTCCTCGTTTAACCTCTCACCTCTTGAGCATATACAGCATGTCCCTCCAGGGCTACTGTAGTGTCTGAATATTCTGCAATTTTCTTACTAGAAAAAAAACACCAAAAATTTAACACTGCCCTTTTAATAAATTAGAAAATAAACTCTTCTATTGACATTAAGAGGTAGTTATACTGTGTATCACGGCCAAGCATTTACACAGTTTACACATTAATGGGAGTTATTTTTATTATAATAAAAGTCAGTAGGATCCTTATACATATAAGTAAATATGTGAGCTAATGCTTAGAGCATAAAAGTTCTAAAACAAGAAAATTCAATAGATTTTCAACTTCGGAGAACATTAATATTTAAATCCAACATTAAACAAAGCTTGAGGTCAGTGTAATTAACTTAATGCTTTCTACACAATGTTCCAGCCTCTGCATGGAGTGCTCTTTTCAGTCTGTGTGTGTGTGTCATCTGCTGACGAGCGCTCTTCTATGGGATTAGTGACCACATGACAACACTGGGCTGGCCGCCTGCTGAGCCTTTTCATTTGGCTTCACTTGCAGCGGCGCTCTGTGTGCTGTCCAACAGTTTACTGAGAGCTGGACATTTCCAAACTTCGACGAGTTTCTTATGCCAATGTTGCCGCAACTGTTGAATCCTGGATCTGACCAATGATGGAGCGAGACACAGCAGATTACTGTTCCTTAGACTCCGAAAGCCTGGGTCAAGGAGACAAAGAGTTTGATGACATTCTGGAGCTGAATCAGTTTGATGGCCTGCCTTATTCCTCAAGGTTTTATAAGCTGCTCAAGGAAAGGAAAGAGTTGCCAGTTTGGAAAGCTAAGTGTGAATTCATGGACACTTTGTCTAAAGAGCAGTTTGTAGTAGTCAGCGGTTGTGCCAGGACTGGAAGGAGTTCCCAAGTGAGTATTTCCACACACAGCTGTGAAAAAAAATGCTTATTTCATTCCAAAACCAGAAGATATTACAGGCCATGATGTTGACAACTTTTATGGACCCTTTCAGATTCCCCAGTGGTGTGCTGAGTTTTGTCTCTCAGTGCAGTTTCACAACGGCATGGTAGTGTGCACACAGATTGACGCTCAGCAGGCTGTGGATTTGGCTTTACGAGTGACTGACGAGATGGACGTCAACATCGGACATGAAGTTGGCTACAGCATTCCCATGGAAACGTGCTGCGCCAACGACACAGTCCTCAGGTCAGGAGCAAATTGTTTAACCAAATATTCACAACATATCTCTGATTCTTTCCCCTGTGTTGCTGAGAAACCCCAAAAAATGCTCAGTCACCAATGCTAAATCACTTGCCTTTTCACTGTGTGAGACAACAAAAGACTTAGAGCCCCTCTTTTCAGTGCCTCTCTCTCACAGCTGCCCAGCTCCCCGTCCACCCATATGTCACACTCTCGCAAGCATGTTCCCCATAAGTCAGCAGAGAACAAAGGAGCTGAGCACACTGAAGAGAGGCGATAAGCCCAACAGACAGCCAAAGAACCACTCCCCGAACTAATTATCAGAGTAAATTACACTAATAGTTCTAAAGCTTAAGTGACTTTCATTTAGATGCCATTCTCAAGAGTGAATGCTTTCATGCTCTCATTAAAAGATGCAGTTTTATTTGCGGATTATAAATATTATAATATAGAATCTTAAACTCGGGTCAAAATGTCTTTAGTTTCTATACTCTTTTCTGACGGGTGTGCAACAGGTTAATTGTGTAAGCTACAGTAACTTAAGTTTATTCCCTGTTCAATTACTTTGACATAGCAAAACAAACTTTACATGAAACTACATTATTGAGCAATCAAGCAGGAAATGTTGAAAAACTTTATTTAAAAACTTGCAAAAGAAATTGTAAATTTTATGAAATACCTCAACTCAGGTAGTCATTTATGTATGAACTCAAATGATTATACTGTAGTTTTATTATTATAATACTACTTGCTAATGCTAATCATGCAGATAACAGCTAACTATAGTTTGTATTAGCCTAGAAGCTTGTTAATTATATATTTTTGTTTTTTTATTGCCTATGTGCAGTATTTTAATATATATATATATAAATATATAATATATAAAACGCAATGTGTTTGAAAAATTACTAGCCATTCAATGTATGGACTGTTAATGTTGAGTGGGCTTCTGCTTAATATTTAGTTAAATGAAACACCACATTATTATTAATGGAAAATGTTGTAAGTTAGTAGACTAGGCAAACAGCTAGCTACAACAGCTAACCAAGTTGTTTCAAGCTACAGCTCAGTGTTGGCTTAGTTAGTTATACTTTTTTATTGTTTTCTTTTTGTGTGTGTGTGTGTGTGTGTTAAACAACAAAAGGATTTTATATTAAAGCTGTGTTTTTGGAATTTGAACAAGACACTTGACTATTTTTATTCAAATAATAGTGTTAATTATTGATTGTTGATTTATTGACTATTGCTAAAGCTAACATACGTATATTGATAATAATGTTAGATAAACCACATTATACATGCTCTATCATAGACACTTTTTAAGGAGTACGAATTTTTTACAAGATTTGTTATTATTATTATTTATTAACCCTTGCTTAATATGTTGCTGCTGTAGGTACTGCACTGATGACACTCTGCTGAGAGAAATGATGTCGGACCCTCTGCTGGAGCACTATGGCGTGGTGGTAGTGGACCAGGCCCATCAGAGGACAGTGGCCACAGACGTCCTGCTCGGTCTGCTGAAGGATATAACTCTGCAAAGACCGGAGCTTAGAGTTGTTGTTCTCACAGCCACAGAGCCTGGACCTAAACAACTGGCACATCTTTCGACATCTACAGTGCCACATATCCGGCTGGAGAACCAGGAAGTGGGGAAGGTTGTGTACAGCAGCAACGAGGAGAGCTACTTCTGCTCTGCGCTGCGATTGGTCCTGGAGATTCACCAGTCTGAGGAGGAAGGGGATGTGGTGGTGTTTCTAGTGACAACACAGGTATAGGACTTATGTAACTAAATTTTTTATTACCAGCTTTTAATGTTTCAAGTATGAAAGCTAGTTTCTGTGATGGAAAAACAAATATGCAATTTTAAATACTAACAATTAGGTACTGGATTATCATTTATAAAGTTTGCCCTGCTTTAGGCAGGCATATTGGTGAACACTGTTTACCTAGAAAAATGAGTAAGTAAATGAAACTGCAATACAAATTCATTTTCTT
This sequence comes from Perccottus glenii, assembly GCA_024416835.2. Taxonomy (NCBI): domain Eukaryota; kingdom Metazoa; phylum Chordata; class Actinopteri; order Gobiiformes; family Odontobutidae; genus Perccottus; species Perccottus glenii. The sequence continues at coordinate 17,616,842 of CM044552.2, read as the reverse complement.
CATTTTAGCTATAGCCTGTATTTTAATTCCTTGACCAAGATCCCTTTATTCAGTCTGCTCTGCACTGTAACATTAACAGAAAGAAATTGCAAAAAGAATGCATTCATTTACCCAGTCCTTGTCAAAATACTTTTATTGTTACGTGTTGTCTTCTTTTAAGGAGATCGACCTGGCACACGAACTTCTGAGTCACAAGGCGCACACTTTACCCGCTGCAATGGGAGAACTGTTGCCTTTCGCTGTACACCCAGGAATCACAGGGACCCTAGTAGATTCTACGGAAGATGAGACTGGGCGAAACCGCAGAGTGTTTTTCACCTCCAGCCCGAACGAGGACTTCTTCTGGGACGTTACCAGCATAAGATTTGTCATTGATACAGGGTTGGAGAAGAGATATGTACGTTTAATGTATTCTTACTTTATAATTATTCTATATTTGTAACATATACAATTGAATTAAGAAAATATAGTTTTTTTATAGATTATAGAGTCTTAACGGCAATGGGAGCCCTTCAAGGACACTGTTCTGCTGAAAGATGATAAGTTGAGTTTGTAACAATTAGAAACAAAGTCAAGTTCATAGCGCTTCATGCAAGATTGTGTATTCAGAAAATAAGAAGCAGGTTGTCTTCTTTGGGCTGTTGTACAAAAACAGGAAGTAATTGCAGTTACACTTGGTTCTGTGGAGCTTCAAATGTTTCTTTTTCCAAGATATACAAATGCAAAGAGTGTTATTTCTATGTGTGCTGTAAATGCTAACTTTCTGTATTGTATTGTTGTATTATATCATATTTAATCATCTGAATCTACTGCATTTCCATGACAGGTGTACAACCCCAGGATCAGGACAAACTCGGTCATCATCCAGCCAATCAGCACAGGTCAAGCCCAGAGTCGGCAGCAGCTGGTGGGCCCTACAGGTGCCTCTAGTAAACAGGACTTCTCTAAAATAACCATAAACATCCGTTCTAAATAAGAGGTTTCCTTCCCCAGGCAAGTGTTTCTGTCTGTACCCAGAGGAGAGACAACTTCCTGCGGAAATACAGCCTCATATTGTGGAAGCGAACATCACGTCCACTGTGCTGTTTCTGAAGAGAATGGAAATCGCTGGACTGAGCCACTGTGACTTCATCGACAGGCCAGGTGAGATTTCTAAAGGAAAACCAATTAAACTAAATTTCTGACACATTTTACTAATCTGAAAAATAAGGCCTGTGTCTGTGTTGCAGACCGTTAGCCTTTGCTGTGTGTGGGTTGTTTCCTAACTTTTGCAACATTTGGTCTGAGATAAGGATACGTTTTTTGGTTTCATTCCCATTCCCTTTGTCTGAGCAGACAGAACTTTTTGTATTGTTGAGCAGTGAGCCGTAGCTTAGCCGAACTGACAGCTCCTGTTCTGCGAGCATCCTTTTCAAGCTGACCTGCTTCCGTGTGCTTTGTTTCCCAGATTTATTCATCCCTGCAAACACACACATAGTGACCCATTAGCTGTTCTGCTGGTGGGTGGGAATGAGGAGGATTTTGTGTTTTCCCCCTTCTTTCGCAAAAACATGTTTGTGGCAAGAGTGCAATAGAAAATCTTATTTGTATCATGAAATACTTTTTAATTTAGCATAGTGATACATGGCAGATGTTGGTGGGGATTATAAAAATCCTAATCTGTAGCTGCCTTTTGACAGTGCACACCAGGGGGGCGGCATCAGTGGGTCCAATATTTGGATTATGGCATGAAATGCACAATTCAAAAATCCTACACTACGTCTTGTAATTATACATCAGAGAGTCCATAAACATAATTATTTCTAGTATCTTCTATATGTTGAGTAATGCTGCCTTCAAGATGGAGAACACACTTCAGGTTACTGTGGGTATACAGTCACCGTTCACCTGATTTGGATGTAAATACCCTTAAATTAAAGCTAAAAGTCTGCAGTTAAAGCACATCTTGTTCGTTTCATTTCAAATCCATTGTGGTGGTGTACAGAGCCAAAAAGATTAGAATTGTGTCGATGTCCCAATATTTATGGACCTGACGGTACACAAACAAAGTTTTTTGAAGGAAATTTGTATTTGTATATTACACACACTTGTATTGATGTAACTTGTAAACTGGGATTTCGGATAGTTGTTGTCGTCATAGATTGGCATAGACTAGTGAACTAGCCAGTCTGTGAACTTCAACATTATCATTTTGAATATTGAGTACATGAACACACTTTTTGAGTAATGACAATTTTCTTTCAATGTATGGACTGTTAATGTTGAGTAGGCAACTGTTTAATATTTAGTCAAATAAAAAAACACATGACATTAGTATTAAATGCTGAGGCTAATGTTGTAGTAAATTAGGCTAACACCTAGCTACAGCAGCTAACCAAGTTGTGTCAAGCTACAGCTCAGTGTTAGTTTAGTTAGTTATACTTTTTAAGTGTTAAATGAGAATTTTAAATAAAAGCTGTGTTTTGGAAATTTGAACAAGACACTTGACTCTTTTTATTCAAATAATAGTGTTCATTTTTAAATACTAAATTATTGACCACTGCTTTAACATTTATTGCTAATATTGTTAAACTAATGTCACAGATAATTAAAGATAAGAGCTAGTTTGCCTAGTAGCTAGTTACATTTTTTCCTTTTAGATAAACCACATTATACACGCTCTATCATAGCCACTTTTTAAGTAGTCCAGATTTTGAACAGTGACTTGGGAGCTGCCTGGATCCAAGAACAGGAGCAGGATTAACTCTTGACACACCTCTCTGATCCAGATCCCAGCAGCCTCATGCAGGCTTTGGAGGAGCTGGACTACCTGGCCGCTCTGGACAACCATGGCAACCTGTCAGAGATGGGCATCATCATGTCCGAGCTGCCCCTGGATCCGCAAATGGCCAAAACTCTGCTGGCCTCCTGTGAGTTCGACTGTGTAAGCGAGGTGGTCGTCATCGCTGCCATGCTAACAGGTGACAAAGCAGACAATTTTACTGAAGTGGATAAGTGACAGTAAACTACACCAGCTTATGGTCAAAATTACCTGTTCATTAAATTATTTCTGTTTTGTAATTATATAATTAATACTTCTTGTACACATCAGTAGTATAGAATGTGGTTTACAAATTTTATTTTCTTGTTCCCTCCACAGCACCATCTTGTTTCATCATTCCCTCTAAGGATTTGAAGTCAGAGGCTGCGCAGTGCCACATGAAGTTTCAGCACCCAGAGGGAGACCACTTCACCCTAATTAATGTCTACAAGGCCTTCAAGCAGAGCCAGCAGGATCCATGTGAGTTTGTGGGAGCACTACAAAATGGCCACCACATCCATGGTTCGTGAGGTTAATGTGTCTGAATGTAATCGTTGTCTTCCTCAGACTGCAGCGTGGAGAAGTGGTGTCAGGACAACTACCTCGATCACAGTTCGCTGCTGATGGCTGAAACTCTCTGCACGGCGCTCATAGACACCCTCAAGAGGATCGAGCTGCCCGTCTCACTGCCGGCCTTTGGGTCTCGGAACAACACCGTTAATATAAAGAGGGCACTGCTGGCGGGCTTCTTTATGCAGGTCAGATTATACTTGTTTTTAACTGATAGTGTAAAAGCAGGGGTATCACTGTGTTACAGAGGAAGAGGTACACTTTAGAACAGACAGGGCAAGACAACAGATACCATAATCAATACAGCACAAACTTTCATTGAAAAGGGAATTTATGGCCTCTGTGGTGAACTAAACTGAATTCCTTTCACAATCAATATGTCTGGCAAAATTATTCACTGATCTACTGAACCTGTACTACCAATGAGACAGCTATACAGCTACAATAAAGTTAAATATGGTAGCTCCACATACTTCTCACTTGGTCTGTTATTATGTAAAACCATTTAAATACACAGCAAGGTACTGAAAAACATTCTGTAAGTCTTTCAAGTCCATCGTTCCTTGATCTTACTGTGTACACGTTTTTTATGTTCAGGTGGCTCGCGACGTGGATGGCTGTGGAAACTACTTCATTCTCACTCACAAACACGTGGCTCAGATCCATCCTTCGTGCTGCTACGGCGTCAAAAGCCCCAAACTGGGCCGGCCTGAGTGGGTTCTCTTCCACGAGCACAGCTTCTCCGAGGACAACTGCCTACGGACGGTCACGCAAATCAAACCACACGAGTAAGTAAAGTTTCTGTCAGTCTCTGGAACTGCAGGGAGCCCTTATTAGTTCACTTTTGAAGAGGCTTAAAAGTAATCAAAGAGGCAGTTGGATCTTAAAGGGAAAGCCCCAGTGCTGTGGAAAGTAATCACGCCGGTTGTGGAGGGAGGTGTCCTAATCCCTGTCTACTGTATCAGCTGTTCAAGCGGAGGATTACGGATCGTGCACATGCTTGGGAATGTGGATCTGCAGCTTAATGTGGGAAGAGAAAGCATAGAAGACTTTGTCATGCATTCTTAGGCTTGGTAAAAACAATATTTGCATAGACTGCACAATAAAGCTTATAAAATCCATATGAAAGTAAGAAATCAAACTACATTTAAATAAGCCAAGGTCACCAGGAGTTACCAATATTTTTCTTTTCCCCAGATTCATTGAGATGGCTCCACAGTATTTCTTCTACAACCTGCCTCCAAGTGAGGGCAAAGATATCCTGCAGAAGATTTTTGACCGGGGCATGTCTCAGTGTCCTGAAGAGAAGCCATCAGTCCCTCAGAGTGACCCACCAGAGGAGCACACACATGACCGCTGTGTCATACAGTGACAATGATCAGAGAAGAGTTGGATCAGATTTCCTGATGTCTAATAAGATATTATGGTTTCCTTTTTCAGTATTGCCCTTGTATTTATTATATGTCAATTCAGCACTCTTTGTTTGTATTTTTACAAAAGAATACATAGTCAATGACACATGTTCCATCTCTACCTTGTATGATGTTTCACAGGAATATTTCTTTGTTTTTCACATTATGCCCACTCTGGGCAGCATACATCCCTTTTCTTTCTTTATTCTGGACAAGCCAGCAGTTACTCTAAAGCACTACTCGTGACCTTTACTTTAAAGTGTTTTTGCATACCTAAACTTCTAAAGGCCTCTCATTTACATAGCTTTGTATTGTCGTAGTACTCGTGTTGTCCACTTGAGGGGGTTTTACCACATTTACAGTCTACAATTTCTATTGCTTCAAACTAAGGAGCAATCAAAAAGAAAACGCCATTCTCGTTTACAACTTCAAACTAAGAAGAGATTAGCCTGAATGAAAGCAAAAAAAAAAAGAAATATCCAAATGTTGCTCATGAATTTATCTTGAGAGAATTTTTTTCTAGAATGTCTTAACGTTCCCACCTACAAAACATTCACGTTGCTAGTGCAGCAAATCTATATATAATTTAGAAATATGACAAATCAAGTGAAAGTAATTATACATCTTTTTATTATCTCTTATTTTTCCAAGTCAAATCAAACCGTGCCAGTTCCACTTACAGCTGTACACAACACTAGTCTTTAATTTTGCTCTCACGGTTGCTGAACTATTGTGAACACATCAATAAGGCATTTGGCTTATTTAAATGTGAACAATCATACACTTCTTTTATTTACAATAATGCTGGTGTGACTGAATATCAAACACACCAAGTACATTAAGTTAACAGTTGTGTGGAGCTGTGCTATAGTAGTTCCTTTAGGATTTACCTTAAGCTTCCTTAATGTAAAGTTTTATATCACAGGCTTTTGGAGCTCAACAAAATTAAACACTTATGGTTTCAATTTATACAAAACTATTTGCAATGCTTTCTTAAATACAATATACATGTTTAATTAGCAAAATGTTTTGGTTAGTGAACAGAATACAAAACTGACCTGTCAATTTGGAAAAGTTAATTCGGCAAATTTGTGCTGATACAACGGGCACTTGTGGAGTTATTTTATGAAGAGACAAATAAAAGAGGCAAACATTTCTTTATACTTTACATCTCAAAGTTTCGTTTAAACCAATATAACTCTTCAAGGTGACCCAATTTGAGATTGTCAGCAAAAATATACTGCCAAAAAGCTGTTGTAAAGCTAATGTTTGAAAAAAGGTGGTCATTTTAAACAGCGCCAGAAACTGAATAATTCTCGTGTAGGCTTAATGTTCTATAGCGAGTAGTAGAGACAACATTCTTTTATAGCATTTACAGTCAGTTATGAGCTCCGAGTGCATTCTTCGCTAGGAATCCTTGTCACTACTTTCCATCTCCGCCTTCAACTGCTGCAGGAGCTCGATGTAGAACTTGACGCGATTCAGCAGAGGTGCGCTTTTCTCGGCGCGCAGCAGCTTCGAGTACACATTCTTGTAGGTCTTCAGCAGTTCCTCGTCTTTATTGCTGAGAGAAACATCAAAAAGGTGGTTAGTCTTAAATGCGCTGAGTTAAATGCAACAATGCAGTTTTAGAGTTCTGCTCACCTTGGTTTACGTTTCATAGAAGTCATGAGTTTAATGACTTGTAACAACAAAAAGGAGAAGCTGGGCTCAAAGACTCCACTTAACTTCACAATTTCCTCGATATTCAGTCCTGATCCCTCACTGGTGGCCAAGTCTCCTGATTCAGACACATTTTGTTCCTTCAAATTCAAAACATAATGAAAAATGTATGAAAAAAAAAAAACTCATGTCATTCATAGAAAATTATTTCTTATTTAAAATTTACCTCCATCTGCTCCTCCATTAGCTCTTTATGAATGCGTTGAAAAGCATAGCGAGTCTCAGTCATGATTTCTAGAGCTCCGGTCAGACTCTTCAGCTTAGCCGCACTGCTGCTTTGACCTGCACCAACAAAATATAGTTATAGCAGAGAAGTATAAACACATAACCAGTTATGCATAAAACTGTACTACATTGCTGCCCCACCTGCCATGGTAAACTCGGTGAAGGCCACTCGTTCAAGCAGAGTGCGGAGCAGTTCACAGGGAGCGTCTCTGAGACTCAGGAACAAGCTCACAGCTTTACTGTAGTGCAGCTCTGCCAGGCTGCGGTGCTGCTTCCTCAGGTGTTCATCCCCAACCTGTCAGCCATGAGAAACAAAGACGACACAGAAATCCTTCAGAAATACTGCTTACTTCATTTCAAATGCAGACACCATTTTGCCTGGTAAAAACTACTGTATGAGCTCAATATACATAGATGTTAGAACTCTGTGCAGACAAAAGAAAACAATGGATATCACTGTGGAAACCAACACACCCAATATTCCCTGGGATCTAAGGTGGGGACAGGGCTGAGGATAATAACGCCAGATGCTAATGTCTTGCAGATGCAGACATGACGTGTGTGTAATGCCTTAATGTCAATAAAATGAATATTGGTGTGTTACAGCAGTGTGTTGTATAAGCTAATGTATAGTAAAGGTTTTTGCTCTTGTAAAATGAATTTCATCTCCAGGTAATTAAAAGGATTAATAAATGTTGCTCAGCCGTGATTGCTTCTCCCCAGTTTGTCTACAACCTTTCACCAAATTGAATGCTAATGCTATATATTATGTAGTATTTCAAACACATGGAGCCTCACAAAAAAAAAATGGATGTTTTCATTGTTAGCAAAATAACTACTTCATCTTGTTTCTTGTTCAAAATAGTTTTAACTGAAAATGACTTGAATGCATGGATTATACAATTGTACTTCAAGATGTTGTGTAAAACTTGACTTTTAGAAACATACGTTTTAAAAACTTTTTGACGCTGGATAAAGGCTCTCTTGTCTTGTATTACCTGATTACGGAAGCAGCTGTGGTACATGGAGGCCAGCCGGTGGTGAATGGTGGCTGCTCTGTACTGGTACAGAGGCTGTCGGGCCGACTCTGTCTGCAGGTCACAGTACTTCAAAGACTTCATCATGGCCTCAGTGACTTCTCTCTCAATCTGTCCACAAGCAGAAGAAATTCTTAAAATGTATTTCCTATTTATACTTCTCAGTCCAAAATTTCAAGCAGCGGTTCCCACCTGCTCCTGAGCCTTTCTGGACAGAGGGGCGTAGTCCTGCAGGAGTGTAGCCAGAGTAAAGTAAGTCGTGGACAGCTCCCAGTTGACGCTATCCCAAACTGCAGGGTGGCTCTCTCTAGTGGTCAGTGATTTCATAGCACGCAGGTAGTAGTCTATTGCCTGGAGAATAGAAATATATTCCAATTTAAAACGTTTCTCCCATTTCACTCCATTTGAATGTATGTATGGAGAACCGATCAACTATATTCCCAGTATTGAGTGAACCCTGTCATGTCATTGTGGTTGTACCTTATTGTAATAAAGGGCCTCTTCAGGTGAGAACTCCCCTCGGCTCTGGTCGTCGAACACAAGACAGTGGGCCTGGGCACATATCCTCATCAGTCTGCCGGTGTTACACAACAGCAGCGCCGTGTTCGTACTGTCCGCAATGGCTTCAAAGTCCTTCATGCCTTTCTCAAAGAAGGCAAAGCTCTTTTTCCAGATCTCCTGCTCTGCCACAGACACTGACTTCTTTACTACTATAAAGAAAAGAGTAAAAAAATATAAGTATTTAAGGATATAGCAATAAAATGAAAGCTATCATTGAGGATTCCACAGTGTCCTACCTTCTTTTTCAGTCTGCATGGCTGCGGCCTGGTTCATATAAAAGACGCCCATCTCATTTCGGATGTTTCCCAGCCGTTTGAGAACCTGGGCCAACTGATCTGCAGCGTGGTCTTTCAAAAAGTCTGAGACTAGCAGCTCGTGTGCCGCCTCGTAACATTTACTGCTAACAAAGAGCAAGTACTCTGGGTCCATGGCCAGGTCTGTTGCCATGTTAAACGCTAATGAGAAGAAAAACACAGGAGTCAGACAATTATTCAAATGGAGAATGATGGTTATGGTGTCATTTCAGTGACTAACCCTGGCAGCTGCTCTCTCTGTGCAGACTGTGCAGAATCTCCTGGTCCTCTCTGGTCTGGTAGTTGTATTCCTCCAAGTAGGCTGCTCTGTTGTTGCTGTTCTGAGCCAACATCAGCTGGATGTCGCCACAGAGAGACAGACACTGACTGTGGAACTGCAGCACGTGGGGGCGTAACGTGCTGCTGATGGAACAATAGGCATCTGTAGATATGTAGGAGAAAAGACAAGTTAGAATTAAGTAAATATAAGATAATTGAATTCTTATGGAAGAGGATTAGGGCCACTGTGAGAAAAAATAAATAAAAAGGGAGGTATGACTTTCTGTGCATCTAGTCAAAATATTAAGAAAAAAGTCAAAATTCGAGGCAAAAATGGAAAAAGTCTAAACTCTGAGAGGTCAAATTTCTAGGGGAAAAGACAGGATTCAGAGAAAAATTATTCAAATTATTTACTTTTTCCCCCTGAGAATTCTGACTTTGTAACACATTTTTTACTTTAATCTTGAAATTCTGACTTTTTACCTCTTAGAATTTTAAGGGGGATAAAAAAAAATTCTAGTTTATTGACATTCTTTTATAAACATGCTAACTATTAGAATTGTCATCTATTTTGTAATAAGAGTCCATATTCTGCCTGGATCCAAAATCATAATGGTCAGTTTTATACTGATTTTCATTATTTTATTAAATCCCCAATTACAAACACCAGTTGAGCCACAAAATAGTCCCAGTCACAGCAGATGAACACAACCATATTTAAATTGTACATTGAATATTAAAATAATACCGTAGCACTGCAGAGATAGTTTGATGTAGCGCAGCGCCCGGCCGTACTTCATCAGGTTAGTGGCGGCGTCTGAAAGAACGTAGTAGGCTTTGGAGGCTTTGATGAAGAGCTGCATTTTCATCCGATGCTGCCACGAGCCGGGGATCATCCCTGAACGAGTTGGGTGCTTCTGGTCCTCCCGCCCAGTCCCAGCTGGATACATAATACAAGATCCTTTATCAGTTTCACCTATCAAATCCTTTTGTTATTATGAGTGTGTTAACACAGCATATACAGACCTCTTTCAAGAAGAAGTGAGAGGCCATTTTCAGCAGAACACGCTCCAGTTGCACTTCTGTCCTTGTATTTAAGAGGGATGGGTGTGTTTGGGTCAGCGGCTGGAAGGTCACTCTCCTTTTTGATGCTGCCGTCTACTGCTTTTAAACCCTAAAAAGACAATTATTTCTAAAGACTGTTCAAATTCAAAATACTTTTTTAAAAACACTTGTATAGTACATGTTAATATAATATTTGTGGCTTTATTCATACTTATTTAGCCCTTCCCTACTTTTAACTTTAATTTTTTTCTATGTTTAAGGATGTTTTTGTGTGAAATTAAACTATTGTATCAAAGTCATTTTCCGTGTGGATTTATCCAAACTTCAAGTACGTTTCAAAACTTTGAAAACGTTAAAATTTAAAAGTTTCAGTACAATAGTGGGACCTGGTTAGTATAAACTCTTGACATATGTGACTTTTTTGTCGAAAAACAAGCTTTTGACATTTACCTTTAATACATAACCTAGAACGTGCCTGCATCTCTCCTCTTTGTCTTGGGAAACAGGAAAAGCACAACTTGACTGTAAAAATAAGAGAAAAATATCTTTAACTTTAAGAATATGAATTTCTTGCTACAGTACGGTCTCTGGTGGAAGGTCAGGTGAGCACTCACTCTGATCTGGTGAGTGGACTTATATTTCTTCGGGACTGACAGCTCCACCACCGAGCGGATCACGGCCACAGCTTTACTGTCGTCCTGTGGGCTGGAGTGTGTGCTGTAGGAGAGGTTCTCGTCGCTCTCCTCCGTCAGATCCTCCTCCTCTTCCTCCTCCCTGTCTTCATCGCTGTAGCTGTCCTCTGAGCCACCTGCCCTCAGCGACTCGCCCTCGTCCTCTTCTGTGGGTTCGTCCAGCTGGAAGAGCTCTGACAGCATGTAGTGGGCCGAGGCAATGATCTGAACAGAACATAGGTTAGCCAATACTAGTTCAGTAAGTTTTTGTGCATTAGTAGTTTTCCTCTAACTTACTTGAGAATGTCTGTCCTCGTCCAGAAGTTTGACACAGTTCAGGAGCAGAGTTCTGATTGTGCCGTAGTGTTTTCTGTTCTGCGGGGATTTCAGCATCAAATTGCTAGCCACTCTGAAAAATGTAAAAAGAAGTAAATGTTTAGCAACATACACACAAATCAATTATTTAAATTAAAAATATATATATATATACACACACCAGCAACATCTAGCATCTTGGACATACTTTCAATCTACAAAATGGACTTTTTTTTTTTTTACCAGAATTAAAAAACTGAATTGTGTATTATCAAACATGGCATGCCTTTTAAAAAGTTTTCATTGGCTACCTATATCGGATCCAACTTGTTAGATAGCTAGGCTTGCAATTAAATTAAAGAATCACAGTGAAATGTGGAGATGCACACAGCTTAATGTTGTGTTTAGTTGTGGGTTTTGTCAAATGTATTTGAAATAAATAAAAAATAAAAATTTACATAAAAGATTTGTTCCATAGGCATTAAATAAAAAAACATTTTCTTCAATCAAAAAGAAATTAATATAAACCATGATCTTAATGACCAAAATTGCCTTAAGTAAAAATAATCCAAACCAAAATACGTTATAAAAAATAAACTAAACCAAACCAGGAAGTTCTAAAAATGTGTGTCATGAAAAAAAGTTTTAGAAGAGCAAACTAATTTCAACATAAACTGAGTCGACCTACTTGTAAAGTAAGACAGCAACGGGGAGAGTGAAGGGATTCTGACATTTCTCCTCCTCAGCCTCCTCACAGAGCGTCGTCAGATCATAAAGCTTCACGATGTCACTACCACTGGCTGTTAAATTCAAAATACCATCATCAGAAAAAACAACATTTAGGAAAGAGCATGAAAAACAACTTTAAATCCAGGTCTTGTTATGTGGAAACCTTTGAAAAGCCAGTAAGTGTGCCCCTCTTTGGTGCAGTTGGACTTGAGGAAGGACAGGATGTTTTGAGCGATGTCTTTTATCACTCTCGTTGAGAACGTGGAGTTTTCCAGATGAGGGATGTCCTCAGTTTTTATCATTTCATACTTCTGCAGAAAATTTAAATAAAGACATGTAAATGAAAGCTTATCTAGGACACTGTAAGGACGAAGGTTTAAGTTGTATGCTGGAAAATCTCTATTTACCTGCACAATGCCATTGACGTGAAAGCACATGACGAGCTCGGGAACGTTGCACATTAGATTGTCGAGCCAGTAGTCGATACCTGTCAGAATGTTGATTGCTTTGTTGTTGTCCCTAAACATGACACAAAAAAATGAAAAGAGGTTTAGAAGAATGCACAGGTATCATTGTGTCATTATTATAAGGCTGTACTGTCTAAGCTTAAAAAGAAAAGCAGAGCTACTAGGATCTCTTACCAACAAGTTTGTGGGTAATAAGCTATTATTCCAGAATATTAAGTGTATGTAATTAAAGTGTATTCTAACCTGAGTCTCAGACTGACGGCAGGATAGCGGCCACCTCCAAAGATAGGCATGTTAGAGCCAACCAGCATATGAATATCCTCAAATGTCCACATAATGTTCCGCACAAAGTCATTCCGTAAACCCTGTCAAATTACACAATATATAAAACATATTAACACCATATATACAAAATGTTTGTTTTCCTCAACAATTCAACACAGCATTTTGTCATTAAAGTAGCATTGCGTAACTTTAAGCCTAAAAATATACATTCTCTAAATCATTTTGATGGTTCTTCGACATGAGATCCGTAGAATGATGCCCATCTCACGACACACATATTAGCTGGACTCAAACCTCCAATATAACTTTCCTGTCACCGGCGGTTGGTTGAATATGGCGAGAGAGTATGTGATTGATGCACTCTAGTAAAGAAAATAGGCCAATACACTGTGCCCTAGTGGAGCCCTGTTTGTACAAAATACACAAAAATAGTCCTACCGTTGCAGAAGACATATTGTAAATATTCTATTCGTAAGAGTTACGCAGGATCACAGTATTTGTATCCATGACTTGAAATGATGAACTCGTTCTATTAGATTCAGATCAACTTTATAGTCCCAAAGGGAGGTTTGCCTTGGGCTCAGTGTGCTGCCCACAGCTGCAGAAACAACCATTTAAAAGACAGCGCACGTAGAACAACAGCGAGCAGGCAACAGTCAGTGTAGTATATACAGTACAATGCAGTACCATTAGTACTGTACAAACTCAATAAATAAGGTAACAAATCTCTATTATCTCTAAATCTATTTTGATGCTCTCTGCTTTAGATTAAACTCAACAAACTGAAGAAACCTGAATGTTCTAAATCCCAGTGAGTTTACAAAGGGCATAAACATTTTTTTTAAATCTACAGCCAGTTGATGATAAAACATAATGCGTACCAGAGTTTACAGAAGAAATTTTGTAAAAAAAACAACAACTAATGAGCAGTATACAATAGGGTATAAAGAAATCTCATAATGACCAAAGATTTCGAGAATATTTGCTTGGGAATATAACACACACCTATAAATATCATCCAGCATGTCCTCTGTGATAATAGATATTACAGTTATCAGCGATACAATTTTTAATAATGGCTGACATGTTAATCCTACCTGACCATTTTCCCCTTCATTGAAAAGTGTCGGAAGATTTTGTTCATTGGGAACAGATGTCACCTGACCAAGGGCGAACTGGCTGTCCACAGAAACACTTTCCTGCACAGATTAACCAACAAGACAATATTAATTAGGACCCAGCTTCCGGTGTGTTATCGAAAAAGGCTGTTTATGTTATGAAGAGGTGACTGAACCTGTTTGGCAGCAGCTGAATCGTCTTCATCTGTAGGTGAGCTGGTGATGGTTGTTGGCCATGAAGATCTAAACTCTTCTGCTTCATTCTCCTCCTCTTCTTCATTCAGGTCACCCGGTACCGGCTGTGCAGCACCGTCAACATTTATACTAAAAAAAAAAACAACAAATTGGTGGAAATCCTTGTGACCCACACAAACCTGTATCTTTTTCTTTCAACAAAAAAGACAATGGACTAACCTGTAATAAAGAAACTTTGACAGGATGGCTTTTTGATACCAGTGCTCTTTACTTTTCTTTTTTCTCTGCCACTTCTCATCTATTAGCCGCTGGTAAAACTCCTTAAGCCATGTCCAGTCTCCTGTCTAAAAATACACACAGGAAAATCTATTAGTCAAGCTTTTTGGATCGGAAATGTGCCAGTTTATTATTCTTGTTGTACCTGCGAGGACCTCCTGAAAAGCTCCTGGATGTCAAGCTCATCCAAAAGAAGAGTCCTCCCCACTCGGTGAACAGCCATGCTGACGTGAGACTTGCTGTAGGGAATTTTCAACAGCTTCTTGATGTTCTGAACGGGACACAAACCATAACCTATGTAAGCAGCTTATCAAAGAAAAAAAGGACCAAGTCCTCTAATGGAAAAGTAAATCTCCACAAACCTCTGAATCCGATACCACGTCAACATCATCACCAATGCAGTCAATGAAGTCATAGGCCATGCCAAAACTACAAAAACAACAAGACTTATCAACTGCAAATCAAAACATAGATCAAAATAGCACAATTAAAAGTAAATATAGTTTTTAGCTAATGTTTTCCTCTGCACTTTGATAGTACAAACAGTCCCCAATATGCCTCTTAGCAATAATCTATCTTCATCAGAGCATCCAGACCAATAAGGGAGGCCATCTGGTTAGAATGTTTTCAGCAATTAGCAGAGCGAGAGTATGATGCTTTCAGCCAAGAACAAACAGTGATTAGCATCCTCTCTACTTGCACACATACCACAGTGAATTGGAATTGTTGCGTTTCAAATTCTAATGGAAACACTGCTTAGTAGCATCTATTCTTTAGTCTCTCCGTTTACCTGGAAAAGGGCTTGCTCTTACTGCTCGACCCTAACACTGTGGTGCCAGCAGTTCCAAGTTGAGCGTTTTCTCTGAGCCAGTTTGCTGGAGGCAGTTTCAGATCGGTCTTTTCTTGGAGCACGGCATAACTGGTCGGAGGTGGGGCGGCAGAGTACTTTACCACTGCTTTACTCTTTATTTCGCTGTTTCCTGAACATAACATTGCATCCTGCAAAGTGAAATGAGCAAAACAAGTTATGCAACATGTCTGTTTTTAAAGGATATATTAACTACCTGTGTTTCAAAACGAATTGTAACCCAGCTTCAGGTTTATTCTGGCTTGAATTGTCTTTCACCATCTGTCAAATAGCATAGCTGTTTTTTATTTGTCTGTTAGCTATGGCTGTGTCTGCTCCCATTTAAACAAAAAGTTCAGATTAGATACAAGGCGAGTTCTATTGTGAGGATTAATGTTAACTTTTCAAGAAAATCTTAAAAGCATTTAATGCATGCCAACTCAAAAGTGTCGGAAACACTAGACAAAACTCAAATCACAGGTACATACTCAACTATTTCAGCGTGGTTTCCTTACCTGTTTGCTGCTCTCTCCTGTGCAGCTGTAACCACCGGAATCCTCATTGACATTGTCAAAAGGAATGTCAGCCTCTCTGTCCCAGGCCGATGATGAGCTCATACTGGACTTACGATACGTCTGTGGCGTATTTTTATGAACTATCTAATGACCATTTTTAATAGCTGTCACGACAGACATTACAACTGTCAGTGACTATAGTATTGGTCTGACTCTATTTTAGAAGCTGCATAAACTAGATTTATAAATACCTGGTTTGAGTTTAGGGTTGCGAGGTTAAGTTATATTGTAGCATCAGAATAAGCTATCGCAAAAGACGGTTGTTTCTTTTTTTTCCCCGACTCAGGAGAGTCCTTACTCCTGTGGCTTCAGCTGTTTGTTGTTGGAGCACACGTTAGCGCACGCAGTTAACGACAACTTCCGGTTCAGATATGTAACAAAAACTATAAAAACACTCTTATATTCAAATAGTATTTTATTTCTGTGACGTACACAGTCCTTACCAATAATTTCATATGAAATAAATAGCCCGTGGAACTGTAAAAATGTGAACGCGATGTAATAATAAAACCCGGAAGTAGATTAAGATATGCAAATTCTAGAAAGTTTGCGTCAATTCTGGTCAATTCGTGTACGTTCCAATGGGCCTTATTTTATTTTGAAAGTCATAATTTGTATGTTTCAATTAAAAAAAAAACTTGTACATCTTTACAAAAGGAAAGGAAAGGGGAAAAACTAATTGTGGAATTACACTGTAAAGGTAATGCGATGGTATGTAACAATAACAGCTAATAATACAGAGAAATAAATGGCACTTGTAAAGATGGCAAACAAGTGGGACGTAACGTGGGGCTGAGAAGCAGCTGATTGGACTAGGGCGGAGCTGTGAAACTTAGCTGAGGGATGCTAAAAGCACAAGAACAGTTTCCCTTCCAAGTTCAAATAATATAGCCTTGAATTTTGGACTAAATATTACCGCCTTTGGTGGTTTTAAGTTACGACGGTGTTGATTTTCACAATGGTGGACTGGAAAAATCACGTGCGTTGTAGACTCCAAGTGAGAGACCTAAACGAGAAACACCCCTTCACTGGAGTCTTCACACGCTGTAAGGATTCGTATGGTGATGCAAGTTAGGCTCAGAAAATTTAGGGTAATATCAATTTATTTTTTTTATTTTTTTTCAGTGTCTGAGGTACAAGAGCGTTTTGAAATTCGCAATCAAGTTTTAGAGCAGGTTAATTCGAAATGGTTAGAAACACTTTACTCTTTGGCTCGTCTGGTGTCCATGGTTCTCTGTTTTTTAATGTTCTGTATCTTCCCAGCTTAGAAAAAGGTGGAGTTGAAGATGGGAGACACACAAGACTCCTGCAGTTGCAGCTGAGAGAAAGTGAACACCTGGCAGAAAAGGTTGAGTGTGGTTAAAAAAGCTTTTAAAACTGGATACTTTAGGATAGCTGATGTATTCTCTACAACCATGTAGGCTGCTGCTGTAAAATAGGCAAAACATTTTGATTTTAAAATCTTGGAAGCCTTGATAGTAGTCAAAAAGGGTTGGCTCCTTGTTTCTCCAAACTGGTACTGCTATTTTCTGCTCTAGGGAATAAGTTACCTATTCAATTCCATATAGTATAAAACCTCTGTATCTTACTCATATCCACTAAACTATTGACCATTTCTTTATGTTTGTAGCTGTCACAGACTGTCTCAGACCTGACCTCTGTCCTGTATTTGAAAGAGGCTGAGCTGCAGTACTGGCAGTCACGGTAATCTAAGAGTTTGCCTTTTAAAATTTTACCATTCTATCTTTTATTTATGTCCTCTGTGTGGCTATTTTGTAACAGTTTATCCAGTTTCAAATATTGGTACAATGCAGCCAACACTTCATTGCACCAAAACTGCAAACTGACCAAAGTTATAGTAACACACAATCATTAACCGTCTGTTTCAGTGTGTCCTACCTTCGTAAAGAGGCTTTGAGTTTGGCAAAAGGCAGTAACAGCCTGAAGTCCACTCTGTCAAATTATGAGTTCACCGTAGAGTGTCAGTCCAAGGAACTGGCAACGCTGCACATGGAGCAGAAAAAACTGAAGGAAGCACTGGCAGAGGCTCAGCGAGAGAACGATGAACTTTTGCAACGATGGATGGAGAAGAAGAGAGAGGAGGCCTACAGAGTGAACGAATATAACCACACTCAAGAAAGGTACTAAAGTCAAATCAAAGATAAAAACTCATTTTACAGCTACATCTCACATTGCAAGGGACTTCTCGTTTTGTTCATTAGGTTGGCTCGTGTTGTTTATTATATCAAGAAACATGTTCACAAAGAAATGGACAAGCAATGTGTTCCTGTGAAGACGCACAGTTTGAGTGGTGCAACAGAAAAGTCAGCATCAGTAATTCAGGGTAAGGATTAGTAATGGTAAAAATATCTTTAAAATGGCTGCCTGTTTAATATTTGATTCATAATGTACTGAAGTATACAGCAATTTAACTTATGTTCAGAAAATATAGTACTGGCTGAAATTGACTTAGAATTGTAACGTTGTTTTGTAGCAAATACACGTGATGCTTATGCATGATCACCCTTATTTTAAATATTGTTAAATTTTGTTTGTCTTGCACTTTTAAAAACATTCACTGTAACTTTGAAATTGTGGTTCTTGTTCATTTTACAAGGTATCATCCTGCGCTATATTATTAAATTGATGTTTTTATATGCCAATGAAAAATATTTATCATACATTTGCTTCCAAGAATTTGATGTTTATTTTTGTTATCAATAAATAGGTGGAAAATGAAAGTGGGCTGTTTTTTTTTTGTCCGAATTCCACTTGTACATCTCCATGGCAAAGCAAGGTCACATTTCAGGTTGTTTGTTTACAGCAGGTTTCCATAGTCACCGGTCTGTCCATTAGTTGGATTTTGTATGTGTGAGTTGTAGCTAAGAGAAGAGCATAGTAAATCAAAACCCAAACCTGTCAAAATGGTCAAAGGTGGCAAGCAGCATGCACCGACCAACCCCGGCGGCAAATGGGTAAGAATGTCTTTGGTACAAAACTTTTAGTGGAGAGTTTAATTCATACACAACAATGTTATGAGGATTTTTTTCTTTCTATCCTTCCTTGCAGTTTGCTCATCCAGACTCAGCAGGGAAGGAGTTGGGAAACCGAGAGACTTGTACCAGCACTGGCATCATGCTGACTCAAGTGAAATCATCATTGCCTCAGGCTTTGCCTACTGAACGCTATCCAAAATGGAAATCTCAGCAGGTGTGTGTAGACAATGTAGGCTATGGTATTGTACTTTGTGTTACATTCTATCACTTATTATAGTACACACAGATCCTTAAAGGTGTTCAGTGTATGAAAGAACCTGATTGAAAAATTGTATGTTAATGTGATTTTTGACTTTCACAGAAATCTAGAGAGTATCCACTTTCACAACATGACAACAAGTACGCCTTAAAAGATGACATCTACATCTTTAGCCAAGTAAGTATAAATCATATCCTTAAATCTCTACCTCTTGTTAGAACTAACTTTTTCTTTAGGTTGGAGTCTACAGAAGCTCTCAAGACAGCCAACACAACTCCCACTTCTGCCTGTGCCACGAGGGAGCTGACACCAAATCCGGAGAGGACGTCAGTGTCTTTAAGAGTGACTACACGGAGAAGCGGGCAGTCAGTGATCCGAGAGGCAACAGGAGGTTCCCCCGCAGTCACCAGCAGAAGTCAAAAGAGGCCGCTTTGGCTCAAGAAGAGGACTATTTCATGTGGTTTGGGCGTACGTGATCTCTCTAGAGACCTAGAAAGTGATTTAAAAACTTACCAGACTTTGTGAGCATTGGGTTTCTTAAGAGCGCTGCTTTCAAAAAAGAAGTTGCAGTGAAGCAGTTTATGTACCATGTAGAGTTTAGTGTTCTTTTTTTGGTGTTGGGTATTGAGCTCTATAACAATGTTTTACCATAATCAATTGAGGTTATAAATTTACTTTTTGTTAGTAAAGCAACACAAGGACACTTTATGCCATAAAATACATAGCCTAAAAAGATTGAATTAAAACTATTTCATAGACCCAGTGAGCCTGGTTCATTAGATACTGCAATATGTACCTAAATGACCATGCTACCATCAAGGAAACTCGTATGTTGCCATATAACTACTACTATAGACACTTAGTTGGATGCAACAGTCCCTTGTGTTTTAGCAGCAATGTAGTTCCAGCCTGGCAATGTTTAGTGGGTACACCTACCAAAAAGTCAAGTTGTGTTGCTTTGAAGTATAAAAGAACCAAGGCTGGGCAACAATACCTCCATGTAAAACCATAGAACGAAATCCACAATAATGAACTGTTCATTCCTTCATTTGTAACTGCTTTACCTGTTATGGTTTACAGAAGAGTGGAAACTTTTCCAGGTACTTCTCACACAAGCCCATCTTGGACAATCGCAATGCTCTGAATGTTCTTTCACACAGTTAAAATGTTAAATTAAATTTGATTTTGAAAGTTTTAAGAAATACGAGGCCCTGGACTATCTTCCACTTGTCAAAGCAGGAGCTACATTAATAGTAAAGACTGAACTAGGACTAAATCAGGCCTAAACAAGTCTAAACTAGGACTACATTTAGAAAGGAACCACATCTAAACCAGGACTTTAGAGTCGCCACATTTTGATTTTGAGGCAAAAAGTAAATGTCCATCACCTGGAAGACCATAACGTTACTCCAACACAAATCATTCTTTGGGATACGGATAATATTGCAATAATGTTAAATTTATGATATATTGTGCAGCCCTAAAGCAGACTTAAAATAGAATGGTCAGCCACCACTGTTAACTGGTGTTAAAAAGAATTGCACAATGTGAGTGTTTTAGTGGCTCGCCTGCTCAAAACATACTACAGCTAATTAATTTTTGGCTCAATCCTGTTATGTCAAGGGCATTCCATTTCTCTTATTAAATTGTCTCTTTACTGTCATTTTCAAAATAAAAGCAAAAAGCCAAATTATATAATGTAGTATTTATAATAGTTCACAATTGTTATCAGCAGAGGGCAGCCTCTCTGCATGGTTGTGCTTTAGCCAGAAGAGTCAAGGATTTGTGCTCCTGCCAAGTTGCTTGAGAAAATGTAATAACCGAAACCCCTGTGTAATGTGCACGCTCTGAAAGAAAATCTGCAGAGAAATAATTAGGGAAAAAAATAATCCAGCTATTTTTATTCAATGCACATCAGCCCAAATTATTAAATTATAGCATATGAAATAAATTAAGCTTGATTCGAGTCATAATGTATGGGTTTTTCCCTTTGGGATGAAAGTGATGCATTTGTGAGGAGCCTGTACAAGAAAAGAAAAAGCGTGGGAGCGAGTGATGGAGAAGGCTGCGAGCAGAAAGGCTCTTAAATGAAGTGTATACTCCTTCCAATATCTGATGTTTTTCTCCAGAGGATGTTCTGACCAGCTGCTTTCTTTAAGTACCCACAAGAGACAGGGGGCTTTTTTCTCACAAGGTTCTTTTTGCTGCTGTAATTAGCTGGAGCACTGATGTTACTGAAGTTTTTTTTTTTTTTCAGTTTTAAAGGGTGAAAGAGATTTTGCAGGCTTCTTATATCCATCTAAAACTGCTGCCT
This sequence comes from Perccottus glenii, assembly GCA_024416835.2. NCBI lineage: Eukaryota > Metazoa > Chordata > Actinopteri > Gobiiformes > Odontobutidae > Perccottus > Perccottus glenii. The sequence continues at coordinate 17,595,831 of CM044552.2, read as the reverse complement.
GTTGCCTTTGTGGTTTTTCACACGGGTTGATATCAGATTTAGACCCCCTTGATGCATGAGCACAAGAGATTTGATACGACCACACCTATGACGGGAGTTGTGAAGGGAAGACTAAAACATCTGTTGTAAATCTATGTGGCCAGTTCATATTAATTTTGAAGACTTGCGCCGCATTTGGGAGAGGCTCATTTATTAACAGGAAACACCTGTGCTCAAGTTTGACAGTTGGATCTGTCTGGTCTTGACTTTTTGGCTGGCACTTAGTGGGTTCAGATTGCAGACTACACTTATCTTGGGACTTGCCACAACTTGACAAATAAAGGCACACAATACTTTTTAACTAGTCACATTGGCTTTGCCGTTTATGCTAGATAGGTGTCAGTAACGGTCAGTTTAGATGGATTGCAGTATGGTTACAAAATGCTTTAAACTAGTTAGGTTATTTAGAAATGGTTTTTGAATTATATAAAACATTTTTATTTAATTTACCTGGCAAAATTATGTTCCTGTGTCACTATGTCCTGCAGGGTATGCATGTCAGTCAAACATTGGCCACTCTTTGTTGTTGCCTTGTCACCATATGTAGAGGATGGTCCATGTTGTTTAATATAGCATCCATCTTACCACATGCACTGCTCCACCATTTTACGCAGAGTCAAATTTTGTCGAGCAGGCCAATTGCAATTTTTAAAGATAGCTTCCCCTTTTATACCATTTTTTTTTAGGATTCATCATAGTCAATCATGGTGTTTTTTTTCTAAACATGAAAATTTCTTTGCTTGTGGAAATTCAAAGTAGTAAATAACTTTTGTGCCTTAATACTCTCCTGCCTTTTTCCACAATGAACGATTAGTGTAGTGTCTTGGACAGTTTAATGTTTACCTCTTTATAGGCACCACTATTTTTGACCCAGTGCACCACCTGTCTTATTCAAAAAGTTACTTAAATAAATGTGACAGAATAAATTTAATAAGTCACTACACTCATCTGTTCAAAAGGGAGTTAAACCAGCATGCACACACAGTGGCATACTGAACAAAAATTTAAACGCAACACTTTGGTTTTTGCCCCCATTTTTCATAAGCTGAACTCAGAGATTTAAGATGTACACAAAAGGTCTCTCAAATGTTGTTCACAAATCTGTGTTAGTGAACGCTTCTCCTTTGTTGAGATAATACGTCCACTTCACAGGTGTGGCATATCAAGATGCTGATTAGCGAGCACAGGTGTGCCTTAGGCTGGCCACAATAAAAGGCCACTCTAAAATGTGCAGTTTTATCACACGGCACAATGTCACAGATGTTGCAGGTTTTGAGGGAGCGTGCCATAGGCATCCATGTATACATTTTACATTAAGCGTTTTATCATATTGACACAGAACAACAAATGTATGTAAATACAGTTGCTTGATGGAATATCAGACCTTCTACCAAGGACAAAAGACACATCTCAGTAAACAAGCGCTGGACCACCAAAGACTGCCCCTTTATGCATATGAAATCAGACACTTTGAATTGTCTCTCTTTGGTGTTAGGAGGCCTCTAGTCTGGATTCAGAGAATTTGATTTATTCGCAGGTGCACGGGACTCTTTGATGTGTGGAGTTGAGAGGTTTTGCACCTGTTAGAGGGGAAGGAGAAAAAAGCTTTGAAAACAAGAGGTGGATTTGCCAGATAGTCGAAATAAGGGCAACAAGAATAAGATTTGTGTTGCTATGGTACGGCGTGTGGGTTCTTTTAAAAGACCACTGTGCTGTTTTGACAGACTCCCTTTTTTTTGTTTTCTTTTTTTATACATTCTGTTGGGCTTGCTTTTGGCATTCTTCTGAAGTTAGTTGTACGTTTTGCATTTAGCCATTACCTGTTCATTAAAACATGAATTTATAGGATGGTTGCAATGGAGTTGCAATATGTTTTCTGTTTGTTCCTTTTCCTGTTATTTCTAATTGCTAACCTGTCATCTTTTGAGATTTTTTAAAAATGTGTGAATTTGTCTAATGTCTAACATTTGAAAATTAAATTTTTCCAGATGATTAGGTTTTCTTTTTTACTCAATATAAATATAAAAATTAGTTTTTTTTCTTATACACTGGTGAAAAATAAACCTAAAATTAAATTTTAAAATAACCTTGGCTTACTACTTTAATTGCCTACTCAGTTTATATATCCAAAATGACACGGGATTGTAGGTACATTATGCTACACAATCTATTAATCCTGCAGTGAAACAACCCTTAATCCACACCTGGCTTTCTTCTATTATCTTACACTGCAGCTGGATTCTTGTGGGATTTGTGAGTTTACAAACTCATAAAAATCCATCAAACTGAACTGCTCTAAGCAAAGTATTTACGTGACCGATGATGCAGCAGTACTTACAGGTATGGGGGTGTTTTAGGTTTAAAGATGTAGCGGATGTTTTACTATTACGGACATGGCGTTGCTCTGATTGCATTAAACTGCACCACACTGACTGGTTATTTCTTTAAAGTACCTGCTCTTTTGCAAATGCCTTCTATGGAAGCCCTCCCAGATGGTACTGCGAAACTGACCATGTACTGTGGAGCAGACTATCTGGCATCTATTTGGTTTTACATCGATTGCTTTTAAGTGTGTATCTCAACCAATAACCAGGAACTGCTCAAATATAAAATTTAAAAACATAAGTGTATTTAAAGCCACACCTGAATTTTACTTTTAATTTTCCATTAACAGAAGAAAAGAGGATGAGGCATGAGGCCAAGTTTGCTTGCATATACATTCCTCTAAAAATTTTGCATACACTAAATGTCTAAAGATTATGCTGTACATGCTTTAAATATCTTTCCATTTACTGTCAGTGGTAGTTGGTGCACTTCCTATTTCCTTTCTCTTATTACTGGCAGGACCTTTTGGTTACTTCCCCTCAACTGCCCAGTGGCCCTCCTGTTTTAGTAACCGTATGGGGGCCCTCTAGCGATAAAGGTGGCTATCTATCTCATTTCCACAGAGGACAAGATAACATCCTGAGAACATTTCCATCATTTGAGGAGTTTGTTCAGCAGAGATAAGAACTTGCCTGTTAAACCTCAGCCACAAAGCTCCTGTCATGTGTGTGTGTGTGTGTGTGTGTGTGTGTGTATATGATTATGTCGGTATAGTATGAGTCCAAACTACACTGGTCCGAGTTTAATGTTTGCCCCTCTATATGTTTGGGCTCACAGAGGAGGGCCTTGTTCTGAATCAAGGCGCTGAGAAGAAATAACCTATCCTTGCACCAAGTCACATCCTTTCATGTATTTTTCAGCCCTCCGACATGGTTTGCATGCTAATTCGTATGTAGGTGGTGAGTATAATTACATTAGGCTTGTTGTAAACAAAGACCTACAAGCTGCAGTCTGTTCAAGTCTGACTCCCTGAAGAATGCTGCAAAATAGTTTATACAAGGATGGATGGATTTATTATGTGAAGAAAATCTTTTGCAAAAAATAAATGTTGAAGCATGCAGTAAATTGTTTTGGATATGGGAGACGCTTATACACTTAATCATAAATAGACTGTGGCATTTCAAACAAGGCAATCTTTAAGCCTCCCAATCCTGTTTTTATTTGGTTAAATATTTGGTAAAAGGCGGCTCGTGTTGGAAGCTTTATCCTTCAGTAGTTTGCCTTCACATATCTGTAGTATTACCAAGAATTTCATCACTGTTTAAGAAGCTCCACCTCCTCGTTACAGGCACACTACTCCTTCATAACCTCAACTTCAGAGTCTTTTTAAGCTCATTAGGTAAAAGGAGAATGTGACATTGAAGATTTTGAAGCGAGAACACACGCCTTGCACTGTACATTTTCACCTTTATATCCTGCCTCGTGAGTGAGAATATGTTTTGGAGCCAATAAACAAGGACATAAATGAGTGTCATTCGAAATCCTACACTACAGTGGTGGCTGGTGGTGATATTTGGTGGGTAATAAATACAATCCCATTTGGGACACTGTGCTTTATCAAACAAACATGTACCTAACACGACTGAGGATTATGTGAAACCAACTAGTTCTCTTGCACACAAACACTTCAAAAATATCTATCTAGCATCCACTAAATACTGGAATGTTTTACCACTCAACAAAAGACAGACAAAAATAATATTTATTACAGTCCAAGAGACTGGAAACCGAACATTTTTGTGAAGCTTGTAGGCTACAAGGACCTTTCTGATTCTTTCATGCTGATGATAAATGTGTCAAATCATCCTAAATAGAACACATATTCCTAAAGCTAATGTTTTTATAAGAAAACCTGCTCTTCCTGTCACTTCTTCTAAGAGTTCACTGTTACTTTGTAAGTCTCAAGGTTTCAACCAAATCTAAGGGGCTGTCCACAGAAAAGGCATTTATCAGAATGAAATGGAAAATAAGACAAAACTTGGACAGTGGTCATCCAGTAAGAAAATCATTTATTGACATTGGAAGGACAATCTCTAGAATGAATCATACAAAAATACATGCAAAAAGTATATGCATTAATACATTAATACATTAACACAAAAAAATGGAGAGGTGTATTAAATAAGAAGGAAATAAGAAGTCATAAAAATAAAGGAACGCTTTAGAAATACAACTCAAGCACTAATCTAGAAATCAATTTAGCTAAATAAAGACACAAATGTTTCATACAATATTAATTCGTACAGTTTTGTAGGACAATACAAAACCCCAAATCTAATTAAAACCTGGCAAATGTTTCTCACATCAAACACTTTGACTTGATTAAAGAAAAGTATTTTAAGGTTGTATTGAAAGTATTTAGCTTTTAAATTATTGTTTTTCTTTTTCTTACTTCGAGTTAACACTCACAAAATTTAAGTTGTAGTTATAGTGTGGGTCAAACTCAGTTGGTTTACTCCCATCATCTCTAATAGGTGCAGTGAATTCTGAAAAATTGCATTGCAAGTCAATAGCAGGTAATTTAATGGGCGGGCCTTCACACCTGTCAATCACCAAATGAGGAAGATGATTGGTGTTTAGGCCACTGGCTGTGTCATTGTACTTGGGCTGTATAAATACGCCTCTTTTTCTTATTTTTGTGGCATTTTAGACATATTGGTGCCATCAAAACTATAAACACTATGTTCAAGAATCTTCCACATAATATAATAAAATTTAAACTATAAATTTTATGTTTAAAAAATAAACTTTTTAACCAAAAATTAACATCAATTTTATGTTGGAGTGCACATGGCAGAGTGGTTAGCACTCCTGCCTCACAGCAAGAAGGTTGTGAGTTCAAAACCTGGCCGACTCAAACATTCTCGGTCGACTCTGGCCTTTCTGTGAGGAGTCTGCATGTCCTCCATGTGTTACCGTGGGTTCTCTCCGGGTACTCCGGCTTTCTCCCACCGTCCAAAAACATGCATGTACAGGTTAATTGACAATTCTAAAGTGTCCCTAGTGAATAAAAAAGTGAGAGTGAATGGTTGTCTGTCACTGTCTGTCTCTAAATGTCAGCCCTGTGACTAACTGGTTCAGGGTGTACCCTAACGGGACTAAGCGGTAGAAAATGAATGAATGAATTTTATGTTAATGTTTCTAGTAAATGTTTAACAAAACCTACATGGACTGGCCCACTGATACCAGCCCCTTGACTATAATGTGATCTCCACTACAACACTAACTTTATCATTGCTAAAAATTGTGCATCAATTTGTCAGTATAGGAGCTCACTGAAATGATCAAGAGGCCTCGAAACAAGTTTAATTAACCAATTTTACATTCAGTCTCCAGTCAAATAAACGTTACAAGCACACGTTCTTCATTGACATTCCAGTCCAATGCGGGTTGGGTATCCAAGTGTCTTTCTTTCTTCCACAGGCTGCTGCTATGAATGTGTCAGAGGCCTTAATGTGCTGGAACATAATTACAGCCAATGTGAGTGCGGCCAGAGTGCTTTTGTTTGCTATCCGAACCACATCGTGCCATCTCCCGAGCAATGTTAAAACACATTCTTCTGCCGTTGTGTTTGCACTTAGTGGAGGAGGCGCAGCACACATAGAGCACAATGGCATACTTGAGCACTCTCACATTATAATAAAATGTAAATTACACCCCCATAAGCCGCTCATTACAATATCCCATACGTATGTCACATTTTTTATGTTCCTATGCAGGCCTGGAACACAAGCTTTACTTTGCTGCTGCTAATCATCGAGTGCTATGCTAATGTAAAATTATCTCAACAATTTTTGTCATTAATTAAATAGTTGTCTCGTGAATTGTGATAAATTTATGTAATGCTATTGACTGATGGAATAAAAGCCTGAAAGTTGAACCAAAGACAGTAATATGGTTTATTTTGACGTTGAGAGATGGTGAGGAATGTGACAGTGAAAGGAAATGCTAAGCAATGAGGTGATTTAAGACCAAGACATTGATTCAGGGTTGCAGTGGAATATTCATTCAAATGAGGCACAGAGTGGAACAGCATAAGAATAACCCGTCTTTAAAGATTAACATAACCCTTGGAGGTGTTATTGTATCCCCGTAACCGAGTCGAGACTTTCAGCAGGTGCAGTAACTCCCTCTCTGTGAGTTACTGCATTAAGTCCCTCAAATTTAGTAGCACAATCATGAGCCTCCCGTTCACTCTCTGGAGTAGAAGAATCGCTTTGCATTTTAAAAAGGTCAAATACTCAGATCTCTGCCAGGAGGAATTGAGGGAAGAAATAATGTCTGTCTGCAGAAATATGCAGTCACACACTACTGATCCTCTCAAATACCCAGTGTACAGTAAAGAGATTAGAGGTGTGTGCGTGTTGACTGTCATCTCTTGACAACTTGTGTGCAAACAAAACTGAATCAGTGTTTAATTTATTGGGTACAGTTTAATCTCCAGCACTCATTTAATCCAAGTCGGTAAAAACACATTTAATTAGCATTTCTTTTGTATATAATTTTGTACTTTAAAATTTTTACACTGCACAATCAGCTGCCTGTCCCTGACTTGCCATTTTGCACAACTCAATCCGGAGCACATGCATCCAATTATAATAACAGCATAAAAAAGCATTACAGATAAATCTTCCACGTGACACAATTGAATTTAGAGTGCCAACAAATATGCATTACATACTTCATCATATGTCACATTCTGTCAAAGTGGAATGCACTACATCGCAGAATTGGCCATTATTCTTCTTGGCATACTGATCCAATTTATCTACTTAATGCTTTTTTATTGATTTTGAGAAGAAATAGTCGTATGCTTGACTTACAGATGCAACTCGAAAGTGAAGCTTCCTGCCTCTGTCCATATCAGTCTCAAACATGTGCTTCGGTTGGTGTCCCCAGTCAGATTGTGTTGGTCATTATAAGAGTGTTTGGGCTCATTCCCAGGAATCACATTGTGCTGGAGACAAAATGACCACAGGGAAAGATCCTCTCAGGACAGGGCCAAGAGCCCACAGGCCTGGGACCACACACAGACTTTATGGCAGTGACTGAAAGATGCAGAACAAAAGGTATATTGCTTGCAGCGAGTTTTCTATTTATTCTGCATTTTAAAAAGATGAATCGAAACATTCAGACTAACTGGTTTTGGGAAACTAGACATGACTTGAATGACCATGGTAATCCAAAGATGCTGTCTGCCATCTGTAGCGTTTAAACTTGGCATGTGTGTGCTGTGAATGGAGTTTACATACATCCATCTGCTGACACTGGAATGTAAAAAAGGGGGAATATACTGTAGATTGCATGTTTAAGGCATGGCATCAAGGCCCAGCTGCAGCAGCTGTTTTCTGTACTTGTATAGTCTGAATGGGAAAACTAAATTGAGCAAATATGAAGGGCTTAAGTTCATTAATGAACATCTAATTACCACTCCATGGGCTACACTCATAAATATTTGTTAAACCTGTCACGTTTGTGCCATGTAACATGCATTTTATATTGAGCCATGTGGCAAAACTTTCAAGTTAGAAAGCAAATAGAACAATTGTTATTTATCTCATGTTTCTTCACTTTTGCAGGAATGGATTATTGTTTCGAAGACAATGTGCCACTTTAAAAAGTCACATTTGTCACTTTGAATTGTGGAATCCTGTATAGGCTATTATCGTTACAATGTGTGCCAGTCCCATGATATTACTATTAATAGTGTTGTTAGATAGTGTTCACTTTATCTTTGTCTAAAATGGACTCAGAAAATAGCATAAATGTCAAGAAATAATTTTCATTCATCATTATTATTTGTGCCGGTTTGCTTCCAAGGGTTCTATCTTAACTTGGCGCCTTTTGAGACTCCTTCTATTGGGTGATTTATCACTTCCTAAATTGTGAAAGAATTCTTGGTCAAGAATAGTCAAGACCTAGAACAGGAAAAAAGCAGCAGATAATGCTCTGAAGACTCCGTAGCCTTTTCCAATCAACCAGTCTTTCTCGAAAATTCCCACCGTCCCATCTCTATCATCTGAGAAGTGTCTGTTTGAAGTGCCCCCTGCTCTGCTGTGTGAGCGCGCGACCCGCGTGCGCGAGACAAGTGGGCAAAGGCTCCGCCTCGTTCAAAAAAGCGAGCGAGAAAAAAAAAGGGAAAAGCAAACTGATACACACCTCTCAATTCTGGCAGAAGGAAAAGAATAGGAGTGTTTATGAAGCGTACAAGTAAACAGCGGGATAACCAGACAGAGCAGAGGCTACTTCCCCGCGTTAAACACCGACTACCGTGTTCTCAGCACCGGAGCTTGTCCCGCTGTCTTCAGGATTAAGTTCATCTAAAGGTGGATCATTATCTAAATCCGAGATAACAAGCGAATTTGAAATGCGTAGCCTGCCATGCTATATCTGGAGCCCCCAGAGCCGACGTTTGAACTCCCAGTAAACAACTAGTCAAGGTAGGACTCCACATTATTGTAAAGGTGTTGTTAAAAATATATATTCGCTATAGTTTGAAAGCAATACTCGCATCGCTGTCCATGTGTCCCTGCGCCATCAGCAAAGAGGGACAAGGGGAGGGTGGGAGCAGTGCGTTAGCATGTACTCCTCTAGCTGCTCAAGTGATGTGGGAATAGCGCTTATTAACTTCCTAATGAGCGGTCCACTTAGTACATTGAACGTGTTTAAGTTCAAATGAAGTTTAGTATACTGTTTGATTTATTTGAAGAAGTTATAAATGCTAATTTAATAGTTTGATAAAAAAGTTTGGTCAAAGTGTGAAGCATGTTTAAGCAAATCCTGTTTCTTCCTAATTAATGGATGCTAATTAGCCACTTCGAGTTCTTTGTGAGCACCTGCGCATTAAAGAAAATTGATTGTGTCTACCTCCACTTTTTTTGCACTGTTAATTGCATTTGGCCTTTAATGGAAGCAGTGACAGCAAACTTGACCTACTAAGTTCTCATATAACTCTAACTATAACAGTGATGTTTTAAATATAGAGCGTTTAACCCCTTTTTAGTAGTAAAATCACTCACACAGTTAACCAGCAGGAAGTGCCTCTACTTTATTTCTTTGCCAGGTTGGATATTGGCAGAGCTTTAAAAGAAAACTCCACTTTTGAAAAAAATAAACTCCAGTCTTTTGGAGGCTTCAGTGGAAGAAAGCTTGAAGTAAAAGGAGATGGTGGTGGAAGAGGAGGAGGAGGTGGAGGAGGGCGGCTCTATTGTTTGGCCAGTGAAGGGGTGGGGATTTGAGGCTGTATGCAGATGTGCTCCTGGCAACGGACATCTGCTCTCTCCCCCTGTGGGCATTGTCACAACAGGCAGGGGAACATAGTGAAGAGTCTGGCCGCACAGAAAAGGCCCTTTGTGGATCAGATCACAAGCTGTAGTTGGGTAAATGTTTGCTTTTGAAACTTGGGAGACGTCATTAGATCATAGCAATGGTGGTACACAGTTGTCTTATACCTTTTTATTGTTGTAATTTCATTTCAAAAACATCTTTCTTGATTCATGATTTGTATTTTCTCACCCATCAGCCAGCGCAATACGCCGCACACTTGCCTCTCTTCCAATCCCCCCCCTCACTCTCCACCTTCAAATCCCCAGGGGCTCAACTTCCTCTCTTGTTTCTGTGGCCTGCCTGCGTTCAGATATGAAAGCATGGCCATCTGAGTGAGAGAAAAAAAAGCATCACAGGCAGCATCACAACGTACATGACAGTTCCTATCAAGCCGTTTGATTTATCGGTAAGGGGGAAAATGCCAAGAACATGCAAAACCAACCCTTTAATATTTATGCTACCTCGCACACGGCTTGTTTGATAGCAGCTATCATTGTCGATGTGTGTTTATGCTGGAGTCTCATTTTCCTCAACACGTATTCCCTGGTGGCTGTTGGAGTCAGTGTGCTGTGATTATGAACATGATTGGTGCTTGTACAGTGCACTGTTGTACACGGCTGATCTGCAGTGCAACATGCTTGCGTAGCGACTCATTTGTGTGTTTCTGCTGTGTTTCAGAACAGAGAAGCAGGAGCAACGGTGCAGGGAGAGATGATAGCTTTTGAAAGCACAGGTGCCGTCTCTCACTTCGCTCAACGCTGGCTTGTTATTGGACAGGGAGCCCATGCTGTTTATTGCATTGCTGTCATGTCCTACTTTTCTTTTTTCACAATGTATCAAACAGTGAGTCTTGGCAGAATTTGAGGCAGACTGTAAAAAAAAAAAAAAACAGAAACATGAAACAGTGAATAAACTGGCTGTTTTTGAAGTCACAGAAGCAAAGCAATTACAATTGGTTAATCATATTCTCAAAGCTCTAATACTCCATTTAACATCGTAATTTGGACGCTGCTGAAATAGCTCTTGTGAACTCTGCAGCGAATTCCCATAATGGCTGGGGCTCTAACGGCTCCTAAAAGTTCCCGCAGGAGTTGGTTTGAGAGGATTTTACAGTCATGTGAGAGCGCTATGCATTGTGCAGAAGGAGGTAATGGGTGTGAAATTACACTGTGCCATCTGCAAAAGGCTAAAATGTACAGCCTTTTGTCAATCTCATACAATATACTGCCTGGCACAACCACTGCAGCCTCTGGTGTGATTAAGATTTACACTGGGCATGAACACCTGCAAATCTTAGCCCTTTTTATCTTTTATCTATTTATTGACGGCACCAATCGCACCTGTCCAAACAATGCTCTCTAATATTTTTGGTTGTGAGAAGTTAAAAGTAGATTGTCGCAATTTGATATGTGTTTGAGGCTCTATAAAACTAAGAAAGATCATTGCACACAACATAGTTTAGAGTTGTTAAAGTTATGTTTCTTGAGCTCAAGCAAAACGCATCAGACCACACATTGTGTTTTGCATAATCGTTCCACTTTCCTGCACCTGTTTCTCTTGTACTGTGTTTTGTTTCTCTGTCTCTTTACCAGTTGTGAAGAATAGTTTGGAGGGAAACTGAACTGTACTCCACTAGGCAGCAGCAGCAGCAGCAGGTGTGTGATTTCCTGCACAGATAAAGCCTGTTTGCCCAGTCTGCTTACACGCCCAGGGTGCTCTCAAGTTTATGTGTGTACCTTTGGATAAGGTAGACATAGAAACATCCTCCATTGTTTGCGCTAAGTGCTGCATAATCTATTAAACTGGTACAGCTAGCTCTGGCTACACTGGCATCTTACAAGCTGGCAGCTCTGCCAATTCACAATGAGCTATTTTATCATCGTCTCTCGGCAGTCGCCACAATACAAGTGGATTATCTGCCAGGGCTGTATTTTAAAACATTAAGTTTTTAATTGAGACAACACTACATGATATACTTAATCAGCAGAGCCAATTCCTGAATGTAGCATCTAGCTTTTCATTTTACTCACTATGCTACGCTAACACTACAGTTGCACAACAAGCTTGCACAAACTAAACTGAGACGTCACTGTGCTTAGAGAAAATGTAATCGCAATATACTCAGGTGCTGTAAGTCTTCAAAAAGGTGGGTATTTCTTGATAATTTGCATCTTTACAAGAGGCCACAACAAAAAAGTTTCAGAGTGGTCTGACTTGATGTGGACACGCAATTAAGAAGAAAGACCTAACATTTATTTTGTCAGAGATCAGTAGATGTTTAAACAAAAGTGCTGTCAAACAATTATTTGCAGCAGAGCAAACAGTTACATGTGCATTATTAATAAAAACACTTTTATAAACCACACAGTATAGAGTGTAGACACTGTTTGGATGATTAAAAAAAGCATTCCCTTAAATTATTAACTCATTATAGCAGCAGTGGGTACAGCAGAGGATGTTTACCGTGGCCTGTATTTATGTCAGTGGGAGTCCGCTCACACCACTTGGCCGTTTAATAGCCTCCCACCAGGTGTAAACCATTGCAGTGTGTCGCCCGGCGCTGCTCCTCGTTAATGACTGGCCATTTCCCTCCAAAGAAGCCCTAATTGCTCTCAACAGCACTGGTGGGCATTGTGCGAGAGCGGATGGATGAGGGGTGCAGTTGAAAATCTAATACCAATGTTATACGCTGTCTTTCCAACATGGTGAAGTGTTTGCCAACAGCAACTTCTCCTTCTCACCCCTCCTCTTTTGCTTGCCATGGTAAGAGCTTTAAACACCTGCCATTAACTTTCAAGCAAACCCCAGTGGATTAGGAATGAATAGCGGCACCGGCATCCAACTATGTGTGCAACGTGTGTGTTTGTGCCTGTGTGTCACTTTTGGAAGAACTAGCTAAATACAAAGCACCATCTGCACGCAGCAGGCTGTCCCAACTGCCCGCTCTCCTCCCTGGGACTGAGGAGAGGCTTTTTGCACAGCATTGTTATGAAACTGCTCCTACCGCTGCTGTTGCTACGCTGGTTGTAAATGCTGACAGCTAATAATGTCCTCCTGGGTGACAGTGCCTCGCCGGAGCCAGAGCTGAGACAGAGACTAATGAAGAGGCAGGAAGTGAAGAGGGACGATACATATAGAGGGTGATAGCAGAGCAGCTCTCTCACTTTCTGACCGAGCTGGTGAAGTTAGTTAAAAAGATCACAAGCATACACACTAAAAATGCAGCCTGCTGTATTGTGTTTTATTTCCTCTTGTTCGTTCCTTCCTGTACGGTAGGTATTCTCCTGTCTCAGCAGTGAGATGGCAGCTGTTGGAGGAAGGGCTTCATTGTGTCAGAGAGAGCGCCCTGTTCAGTCCAGCTGACATAGACTTGTGTCAGGAGGATCCATCCTGCTGATGTTAGGGAAGCTGCAAAGTGAAAGAGATGTCTAAAATGCTGAAGTGGGCCAGGGCCAGTGGAGAGATGGCTCTGTTTGTTTGCCTTTCTGCTGAGCACCACTTCACAGAGAAAACTTTTTGGCTGAATTTGCTGACTGTGTGAAGGAAGAAAAGAGTTGGAGTTGTGGGAGTCATTGGTGGGCACTCGGAGTTGAGGCTATTGTGGGTCTGTGACATTGACATTTGGACATGGCGAGGGGGGAGAAATGAGTTAAAAGCAGGGTTTTTATTTATTTATTTTTTTTAGCTGTTTCTTACCACACAAATGGTTTTGCCTCTGCAAACATTTGCCACATGAATATGCATGATAAGTCCTCTTTTCTTCTTTGCCCTCTGAGCTGTATTTTTTTCTACCCAGAGACCTGTCGTGTTGTGTTTGATTGGCCCTGACATTTGAAAAGGTCCTTGAAAAAAAGTTGTTTATGACAACTGGAGAACTCTCCTTGCAGCAGAGTAAAAATGGCATTTTGAAGGGAGCACAGCTCCTGCATATTTAAATGCTAATAGCTGTGTGAATGTGCAGGCTAATAGGATGTTTTAATCTGGAGGGTTGCAGTATGCAGTCCCACTGTCTGAGTGCTACTTTTGGAGAGCTGTGGAAGGTGCAGCTCATTTTAGACAGGGGTTTTGATGAGTCGTGTAAACAACAACTTTCTGTCTTTATGAGCTTGATTATCTGAACACATAAGCAAAAAAAGCAGTCTTTTATTCAGAACAAACCCCTGAGGGAGTTTAGAAATTCTGGCATCTGTAGAGTATTATTGCAATGGTTATGATGCAGATAAAGTTTAACAGCTTGTTTTACAAGCTTTCTGATGTTGTGTGTCAAGAGTGGGCTGCTGTTTCAGACAAGGCCCCTGGGGTTTGGACTGGGCAGCCCTGCAGTGAAGCTTCAGGTCTTTGTTTTATTATGCACCATGTGTTAGCAGAGGCCAGACACAAGTGCCACGAATCCCCCTGGACTTTGACCTGCTCTCAGTGTTTGGCCATCATGGCTTTGGTTGGGTTCTGGCTTTTACAATGGATTACAGGTTATTCACGACAAGGCTCTCAAGCCCCTTTCATTCCTTTTCTTCTTTCAAATGCACATAAAAAACATTTTATTTGAGTTTACTGCTCTAGGTTCATGTTAACACAGTGCTTAGTGTTTCCTCACATAAAAGGACTAGTGTTTTTGATTATCATTTTGGTGTACAAGTGTTTTTACTATAGTCTTTAAGAACTACTCATCTTGTCACACTAATGGAAAAATTGTAATTTCTTTTGAAACTAGCTGAAAAGGTCTCCCCGTTGTGTTGATTTGTTGAATGTCACAGGTTCATGAGGTGAATCTGTGAAGATTAGTGTCCAAAGAACATGGAGTTTATTTTTAAAGCCTGTGCTCACCTTTGCAGCGTGCTATCTCTGCTCTAAAACACCGGGTTAAAGTGCTTCCATATCATGCGTTTTATGCATTTAACAGCCTTTTACTTGCTTAAATATTGGCAGACATCCAGACAGAAAAATCTGGCAGCTGTCCATGGAACCATTTGACTCCTAAAGCACACTGTTAAGTGAGAGACTCTACTTCCTATTGATTTAAATGAGCATCAGATCGCTGCTGTATCTGCACTCGCACATGCACAAAATCACACAGTGGCAATTATTCTATCTCCTTGTTCTGCCTCTCATTGCTCTTGTGTTTTGTAAAATGGTTTATTATCTTGTCAGTTCTCTCCATTTTAAAAGTGTTGACAAAGTAAGTAGTGAAGCTGAGCGATGAAGTCTTTATCACCTTAGCTCTATCTCCATTATGAATATGGATATTATCAATGTTTGGTGAGCCTCAGGCTAGTTCTTTGATTCTGTGCTGCCGAGAAGCACAGTGGGACATTTGGCTTTTCAACTCGTCAGCTTGTTCGCTCCCAAAGATGCTGTATGGAAATGTTTGATTCTGATCCTGAACAAAAAGGATTTACAGAGGGTTAATGTTTGACAGAGTCCCTCCTACTCAGTTCTGTGTAAATACTTCCCTTAGGAGTGTACAGTTTGGATTTTTGTCTCTTTGGTTAAATGCTTACTTACATGTTACACAGGTTTGCTTTGTTTCTACTGTGTTTGGCAGTTTCATAAATCGCAAAACGCATCATGGCATTTATTCATTTTGACAGCAATATCTTTTGACCTGTGGCAAACATTTCCTCCATTTTTCCCATCAGAAGACAGGCTAGTACATTAGTAAGATAACAAAGCTGCAGTATATTGGGACTTTGCCTCGTCTGAGTTTATGCTGACGCACAAAGAACATGTTTTACCTACAGCTATACATTTTTAAGAGCAGCTTAGCCAAATTCAAAAATGAAGACTGTGAAGCTTTTATTATTATACAGTGCAGTCACTATGCACCACTGCTAGACAGATCAATCTGTCTTTGAAAGTCCTAAAGTTGATGTGGCAAGGGGAACATCTCAGTTGAATTTCACGCACCAGTCACTTTTTTTCAGGTGGTGATAATATTGCTTTTTAGGGGGGGAGGTTTTGTTTTGTTAGGTTTGCTTGGAGGATGCCACAGGGAACTTGTTTTCATTTCTCTCTGCGCTCTATGATAAAATGATAAGTTGATGTTTGTTTTCAAGTCTCTTCAGCCTCAAGGGTTATTCTCCATCCCTGACCTTCGAGTTCTCGTCTCTCTGGTCTCTGTCCTTTATTTTCTCTAAATAACAGTTGTGCATCCTAATCCATTGCCCTTGTGCTGCCTGCGTCTTCCTCAGGTCTGTTATTCTTCCTCGCTAGGTGGCTCGAGTGCACACTGGCGTTTCTTAGATTGTCTTAGATTGTGGATGCCACTGTCCTTTTGTCAGGGACAGGCTAGTTACGACACTATTAAATATGGCAACCCAGACTTATAGACTGAGGTTTATAAAATATATAACAAACCACAATTTTGAGTTTATACCTCAATGAACCTAAACAGGGATTACATAATTGATTTACTCTTGCTTTTAAACAGGTTAATTACATAACAGCTTATTGTAACGGGAATCATCTGTGAATAAAAGAGACCTTAAGACGTCTTCTAGGCTTTATAATCAGGCATTTTTATAGGTAAGAATGATCAGCCCACAGCGGGATTTCGGCCAATCACAGCTCGTTTCCAGTAATAAGGAGCTCTACCATTGTTCGACACTGATGTCAACAACAAAGGACCAAGGAATTAAACTAGGAAATAGGTTATACCATTTATAAAATGTCTTATTATACAGCAAATAAAAATAAATAAAGACAAGGGCAGCAAATTAAACGCAGATAAATTACTATATATATTTATTTTGTATATATGTATATATACTATTATTTAGTATATAAATAATGTATACAGCTCTGGAAAAAATTAAGAGACCACTGCAATTTTTGCTAGCAATCAGCATCTCTACAAGTATGGAAACCATTCCATTCCAATATCTGTTGAATCCCAACACGGGCACATCTCATTCTACTGATTAGGTGATCACCTGAACCAAATCTTATTTAATAAGGAAAAGTATTAAAAAAAAAAAAACACCTTTGGTCATCACTATCCTCTTTTCAAATCTCTAAATTACAATATTTTTATTTGGAATTTGGGAAAAATGTTGTCAGTAGTTTATAGAATAAAACACAAATGTTAATTTTACTCAAACACATGCCTATAAATAGTAAAACCAGAGAAACATAATTTTGAAGGGGTCTCTTAATTTTTTCCAGAGCGCTATATATATATATATATTAGGGCTGGGACTCGATTAAAAAAATGTATCTAATTAATTAGAGGCTTTGTAATTAATCGCATTTTAATTGCATATAAATATTTGACCTGAGAACAGTGAGAAGTAATTTTTCACATGGATTTTTAGTATACCATTGAATAATGACTGAATACATAAGCTTAATCAACAAAATATTGTTTATTTATTTCAGTCCAGCTGACCAGTTTGCCATTAAGTGTAGCAGTGTAGTTACCCTGGTCCTTGTAACTTTACTCGGAGTCGGGCTAACGTCCACGCTAACTCCTATATGTTTTGCGTTGAGGTGATATTTGAGGCTCGATGTGCTGCGGTGATACGCAAATCCCTTGTTGCATAGCTTGCACACAACCATGCTCTTGTCGACGCTTCCATCCTTTCGTTTTTTAGTCTCCTTTCGTCTCCAGTATAATCGGTCCGTCGAAACTCATTCATTGAAAAACGTTCCGCGGTGCAAAAATAAGTGTGGTTAAAATTATGTTATTTATTTTTTGCATAATTAATCTTAGTTAACGCGTTAAAGTCCCGTAATTAATTCATCTTAATTAACGCGTTAAAGTCCCGGCCCTAATAAATAAATATATATATATATTAGGGCTGTAGTAATCGAATATTTTGGTAATCGAGTATTCTACCGAATATTTTATCGATTAATCGAGTAATCGGATAAAATGTATTTTTACTTAATTAAAGTGCAATATTAAATATGGAAGAGAAAATAAGACTCTAGGTCTCTTAAAAAGAACAACTACGTTTCATTTTTAAAAAGAAAATTTTAATTATTTTTTTAAATGCATAAAATGCAATGCATACATCAAAAATAAACATTTAGTTATTACCCATTGTTTGTCTGTACTTGTACTGTGAACAATAAAAATAAAGTGCATTTAAGTGCCATTCATTTGGGGGTTTTAAATAAAGCATTTTCTGAGATGCAAAAACAAATAAAATTAATTACTTTCAAATTACTCTCACATTAAATTAATAATAATAATAATACAAAAACACTGCCTTTTAAGTCATGCAACTTAACTTTCAGAACTAAAAGTTAAACGTTCTGAACATAAGTCTTCTTCTTGGAATGCTCTCTGAAAACTCAGCTGCTCAGTGGAACATGAAGTAGCTGTCCGCACATCTGTCCATACGAAGCTGTAATGATTTACTGAAAAAGAGGTGAAAAAAACAAAACAATTATTGATATTTATTACTAAGCTATTAAGTAAGCTATAATATCATTATTATACAGCAAGTACATGGCTGTGTATTTATAAATACTATTCATGGCAATCAAACTAAATGCCTTGAATACTAAAAATAATTTGTATTATGGCTGCTCGATATTGAAGAAAAATGTGATATCACGATAACTAACAAGATGCAATGTTCGATATACAATCATTGGATAATGTTTTGAGTGTGTAAAATAAATTTAAAATGTATATTTAAAAACTGTAAATGATATAACCAACATGCATGTTTTCACATTATAAATAATCTAGTATACTTCATTGTAAAAGCCAATCACAACTTGTTTTTGCAGTAAATTAAGTCCTTTGGTAGCCGTGGCATAGCTAAACTGCTGTTAAATAATCTGGTGGTGTAACCCCTCTGCAAACGCGTGCAGTTTCTTTTAACATAATTGTACTGCCCAACATGACATAGTTAACATACTTGATTTAACAGCCTTCATCTTGACTAGCAATCACATTTATTTAATGCTGCATTGAATTTACCTTGTCCTGGGTGTGCTCGGTCTGAGTAGAGTGGATGTTCTCTGTTGCTGCTGCAGCATGGCCTTCGTACTGTTGTGGTATGCTAGCCTAGCTCGAGCTTGCAATGGGCACATACGCCACAATGTTCTCTTTACGTTTTAATATGAAACCCAAACCTTGGACAGTTTGAGTCGTTTTCTCCTGTTTGTTTCTTTGCTCATCGCTATTGTTATCAATCCCTTCCATTTTGCAGCTCGCGCGTGCAGCGCACCCTCAAATCAAAACACTGCTAGTCTGCTAACTCCTTCCGTCTACTTCCGTCTCCTTCCGCTTTGCAGGTGACGTAAACGCGCTGTGTCACATAAAAAAAAATCATTGCGAAACAAACTGGCGGAGCTAATAAATTAAAAGATGCTTTGAGGCAGTTATTTATTTTTGCATAATTAATCTTAGTTAACGAGTTAAAGTCCCGAATTAATTCATCTTAATTAATCGTTAAAGTCAGCCCTAATATATATATATATATATATATATATATATATATTTTTTTTGTAATAAAATAACGTGTAAAGGTATAAGAAAGAAGTCAAGTGCACTCAAGTGCAGTTTGCTTTAGAAGTTCAATTTGAAGGCTTATAGTTAATCAAATCCGAAAACACCCGTCAATAATGTATAATCACAACAAAAAGTGGAGTGCATTTGTCTATCTTTGACCTTTTCAGGACTTGCATATTAGCCTGTTAATGTTTCAGAAATGGCTGTTCATGTTTCTACAGCTGCTCAGAATGGACAAACTGTGCACTACGCTTTTATGTTTATTTTTGTGAGGATATTAATGTAAAGGTCATAAAGATTCCTACATTTTAAAAGTGAACTCCTCACATGACCTATTCACCTCTCCAACGGGTTTGTTAATAACAGAACATTCTTCTAAAAACTACACTACACAATGCACTTTTAAGTGAGTCAACTATCACATTTTATGAACCTTTTTTTTTTTTTGCAATATATTTCCATGCTTGTCCATTTTGTTATAATTTAAGTATACTTTAAGAGCTAGAAGTTTAAATACCTATTTCTTTAATCTTGAAATTAATTTTTAAACCAAGATATGGACAAAATATGCATTGCTGTAATGACAAACCAATTAAACCCAGCAATTAATTTTCTAGGCAGTTTTAAAGGGAGCAGTGCAAATGGAGAGAAGCAGAATAAAATGTCTGTGGCATTGCTTTTAATTGAGTTCAGATTTAATCACTGTTTTATTTAAGTTGTTGACCAAACTTGCCCGTTCCACTCCCTGTAAACAGCAGAAAGTATTCCAGACCTGCCCCCTTCTCCAGAGAGTAGATACAGCCAGAAACCCACCATGGCCCCGATTTGCAGTCATCACGTCTGTGTGGGCAGCAGCGTTCGGCGGCCTTCTCACAGCCCAGCTGAGACTGACAGATGGAATCATTTCACACGCAGACAGGAAAGAGGGATACAGGAGAGTGGGGTGTGTTTTAATAGTGCTAGCGCTGCGGCGGTGGGTGCACTAATCTAGGTCAGTGGTGTTCAGCTCACAGCTAGTCGGCCTCTGGGGTGACTTGGCCTTTCCTTAACCCCATTAACACGACTAACATGCAGTGTGCTTGTATTATAGCACACATCCAAAGAGCTAACAAGATGTTAATGCTGTGCGCAGGTTGTTATAGTCAAAGCTAGTACACTGCAATTATCACTCACTTTGTCACATGACTACTCACTGGGAAATCCATAAGCACTGCATTAATGACTTAATTAACATGGACTTCATTAGAGATCCCTATATGTTGGCAGCTTGTTATATTCCATAGGTTATTGTTAAACTGACAATATAATTACTGTTTAGCTTCAGGTCTTTTTTTGTTTGCTTGCAATTAGCATATAAAGAGCTATCTCTCAGCCACCACATGCTTCAGTAACGAGAAGATCTTATGGGAAGTTGTAATGTATTTTCTTATATTGTAGGCTGGCCAGACATTATTTATGGAGTATGAAATTCACTGCTGACAACTGTTATAGGCATTTTGGACAGTTTTTTAACTAACATAATTTTGCATTTTTTGGAAAACATTTGTGTATTTACCAGCATCTTCAGCAATACATTTAATCTACAAACAGCCTTTTTTAAAGACCTTGGATAAACACTCATCTGTAAAGCCTAAAAAGCCTTTTTTTTTGTTTTTGTTTTGCCTAATTGATATTTTATACATTTTCAGTGAACATACATTTTCTGCTCAGCATATGAAACAATAATAGGCCTCTCCCACTGAGAAGCACATCGCCCTGTCATGATCCTCCACCTTTAAAAATGTCAAATTGTGAAGCAGCACTCACTGAAAATATGAACATTTGCACTCACTCGGTTAATTGATCTTGGCTTAATTTGCAGATTGATTGCTTTTTACCAGTGCTGCATATGCATCAGATCCTTAGCAGCTAATTGGTGAGAAGACAGATCATCAAGTTCACCAATTACGCAGCGCACCAGACAACTTGAACACGCAAAAATGTACAAGCATGTGTAATTAGAAGGGGACTCTTCTAAGTGGGATCATGAAGATGCTTATGGAGTTTTTATTATGGAGATGGGGCTGTTCTGTAATGTCTCTAATGGATATTGAAGAAGGTTGAGCATGACTGTATAGTAACACAGCCATAATTGCATTTTGTTGCTAATCACCTGTCTTTACTTGAATATTTTATCCAGCCATTTAAATAGTAAGCTCTTTACAGATGGTTTTTAATAGTTTAAAGATGACTTTGCATTAGCCAACTTAAAATCAATATGGCCAAGACAAAATAATTAATTATCCGCTCAAGCCAAGATCTAAAAACGGAGCCAATTTCACTTTAAGGCAAAAATGTTGAAACACTTTAAATACTTTGGCACACTTCTGGACAAGAGCTTTACTTGGAGTCTCTTACAGGAACTCCCTGGCACAGTTAGTACCAGTCAGCATATTCTAGTCTAAAATTGTTAAGAATCGTTTTTTGCCTAATGAGTCAATGTCATCTAATGTATACTCCCCAAGTACTGTGGAAAGCCCGTTGGTAAATCTATTCAGTGTGACATGCCATTTATGATATTATACAAGATCCGATGAGCTGTGACTGGAAAATACAGGCCAATACATTAACAAAAAAGGCTATTCTTTTTACTACAACTCTTAAACTGTATGCATCATTGAAATAAATACTGGTACATAAGCGCACAAACTTTTTCAGTAATATGTGGTAATCATAAATTAATTGTGATAACTGGTTTTGCATCAACCATTTATCACACCTTTCAGAAAAACTAGAAAAAGGGCGACACAAAATGACTGATAAAGAGCCAAAGAATGGAATATGAGTTGCTTATTGGCATATGTGCGCTAAAAAGTTTATTTACGGGCTCACCTCAGTCATCTGGTAGAGCGCATGCGCATACCACATACTTGGCCGACCCAGGACTGATTTTGTCTCAGGTCCTTTGCCCAATGTCATTCCTCTCTCTCAACCTGTTTCCTGTCTATATAATATCTTCTATCAAGTAAGTATCATGTTTTTTGTTTGTGGCGCACGGTGGCAGAGTGGTTAGAGCTCCTGCTAACCACTCGGTACTCGGCTTCCGCCCACAGACCAAAGGTTTATTGGCAACTCAAAAGAATCCCTAGTACATGAATGTCTGTCAGCACTGCGACTTACTGGCCACTGCCCAGGATGTACCCCGCCTCAGGCCCAAAGTTGATGGGATAGGCTCATCTCCTTCGACCCCTAATGGGACTAAGCAGAAGAAAAAATATATAATGATAAAATAAAGGAAAATTAATGTTGTGGCAGGTGATACAAGATTTAACAGGCAACCAGAGGTGGAAAGAGTAATACAATTTTGTACTCAAGTAAAAGTACTGTTACTTCACTGAAATTTTACTTAAGTAAAAGTAAAGTTACCAGTCTAAAAATCTACTCAAGTTAAAGTAAAAAGTAGCTCATTAAAAATTTACTCAGAGTAAAAGTTACTGCGTTACTTTTTTTTAAACAGCCAGGGTGGGGGTAGTGTAGTTAAAAAAAAAATACAAGATAATATAACTCCCTGTTGTTGACATTGTCCAGTATTTTATTATTCTTGTTGTGTCCATATGAGTTTCCGTGTCTATACCAGTGAATGCCTAATATTTAGTGACATGTTTACAATGCTTGATATTGAATCTGGATGTGTATTGTAGTGAGTCTTCAGCCGTCTGTGCTGTGCGATGGTGTTATGAAAAAATAAATAGGCAATTATCCCAGTGGAGGTTTGTGCCAGACTTTGTTTGAGTTGATTAGATGTAAGTAGAGAAGGAATGCGGCCCACTGTGAAAGGCTTCATGGCTAAGGCTAACAGGCTGCCTCGCTCAATATTGTCACCATTATCCATTTCCTGGGTGACTTAAACGAAAAGGCATTATTACAAATTTGTGCATTAGCCCAAGTCAGCAGTTAGCAGCGCTGCAGTCTCATTTGGTTTGAGAGGAAATGATGAGGAAGGAAGAAAATGCGACGTAAAAGAGAAACCATAGATAAAAGGGATGGCATGTGCCAAAGGCTGACAAAAAAGTAACCATAATGGATACAGATAGACTGGCAGAAACGCTCGATAGTGATAGGCAGGTTGAAAAAGGAGAGATGTAATTGTCAGTAAGGGTGTATTTAGACAGCGAAGAGTGGAAGGAGGGGGAAAAAAAGAGAAGCTGGCAGCGGATAGGAAGGTTGTAAATCAGCAGACTGAGAGACAGCTTTACGTGGCCCTCGGAGCCCCAACTATCCGATTAATGAGAGAAGAGAAACCTTAACCACCTTCCCCTCTCCTGCCTGTTTTTTTTTTCTGCTATCTTGCACTTTCAGGGACATAAATCATAGCCTCTTAAGCAGTCACTTTGGGAAACTGCAGCTCCTGCACACTTCTCCTACGCCCGCCCCTCTTCAAATGTTAACTATACGCTATCGCTATTTAAAAGCACGCAACGTTAATGAGATTTTGCTGCAGCCACTGCCCACTGAAATGGCATCTTCCAACACGCCTCGTACTGAAGTATAATTTTATTGTCATAGTAATAAGTGCAGACGAAAGGTCAGGCTTCACACAAAGATATCAAGAGTGCAACAAAAGAACAGTGACATGTTTTTGGATAGAGGCCAAAAAGAAGACTACAGGGTGTGCTAATAAATGCTACTGTGCATTATGTTTTTTCCAGGCTACATGACTAGAGACTACAAGTCAAATAGTCAAAAATTCATACTTGATTGATCCTGATTGATCCGTTGTTTAATGTGTATAGAGAGATGATTAGGTTATGCTGACAAAATAGTCCCCAAAACCCTGGTACCACGGTCATAGATCATTACTTACCAAAACATACGCAAACAGAATTGTGATACCTGTGTCTGCCTGCCTATACGATACTCCTTTGCTCTGAATCTCTACATAAATGTGTGTTTAATCATTGTCCATGCATGGGCCGGTATTTGATTAAAAAAAGATCAGATTAAGAGATATGTCTTTATACTTGACAAAATATAGTAACCAAAACCGACCTGAGGCCAGTATAAATGTAGCCTAAATTATCTAAAAAAATAACTTTTATTTAAACATTTATTTGTGCTGGTATTTGCATTTTCAAGCTTTAACCGTATGCCAAAGCTACTAATTATTCATCTCACAAAAGCCTAAAGTTTTTCTCCCTTTCACTTTTCTTTTTTCCACTGTGTTTTTTGCACTATTACGAGCCTAAACAAGATCTCCTGAGCTGCCTGGCTTTCAAGTCCTTCTCAGTACAAAGGCAAGATAGAGAAGTGAAGCAGAAAGACTGGGAATGTCTTTTACTTGTGAAATTTCAGAAGGAGAAGTTGTAAATTTATGAGCGCTAGACCTGATGCAACAGCTGCAACACTGGCCAGTAGCATTCAGTGTTGTTGCCCAGCCTCTGTGTGGCATTTGGATAGAAATATGAGGACTTTGTTCTGTTTGTGTTTGCAAAGTTAGACACAAGGAAGAAGCAGCAGTTGCTCTCCATAGCTGATTTGCTTCAGTGTGCAACGCCAAGTTTTACAAGTGTTTCAAAGCTGTTAAATTGGAACACCACTCAAGTTTGTAGTGATTATTTAGACCACTCAAAATGTGTTGTTTCTGGTCATGTACACGGTATTCAAAATCATTTGTCAAAATTTTCTCTAGCCTCAGAGAACTGTATTCTATTTTGTATGTTCTATGCCCTCTACAGGCTTCACTAATGGTTAACCACCTGAGGCTTTGCCTTTGTGCCCTGTGAGACTAATGAACTTGCCCATCCAATGGCAGTCACCAGTGCTATTTCTGATAACTATGCTAGCAGGCTAGACCTTAGATGCATAACAAGAAGACTTACCCTGATTCCTTACCACCAGGTGTTGGAAGGAATGTAATTTTGGAAATCCCTCCCTCTCGGCAGGGCAGTGGCCGACTCTTGTTTCACTCCCAGGGGATCAGCGAGAGTGAGGCTGAGCTTAACTGTAACTTGTAAAATTGAAAAAAAAAAAATTTGTAAAATTGTTGACGTTGTCTTCAAAAGGTGTTCCCTACAGCACTAATTTAAGCACATTTAGATTTAAATTATTCTCATGAAAAAAGAATCCAAAAAGTGTAAGGAGGTGATTTCAGAATTTTACAATAAATAAATATGTATATCTCTATAGCTGAGCTATAGAGATATAAGCTCAGCTCTCTTACCAACGTCTTCACCTTGAATGCTGAGTCCAGATGCTTTTGCTTTAACATTTTCTTAGATAGGTTAGATAGGTTTATGTGGAGGTGTTACAGGTCGAGTTTTGGAACCTGATAGAAACAAGGCAGGGCAGAAAAACAGCAACAGAAAAACAGCATGAGGGCCGTAGCAGGAGGCTATGGCCAAATGAATAATAAATTATATGATTTGTTCTCTGAAGTGTTCAGTCTGTGCAAACTATCAAAAACTCCCTTTTGTATAAATCTCAACCTAGTGTGTAGGGCAATGTCTGGTGGCAGATTACAAACCCACCTCCCACATACCTCTTTTCAAAAGCCTTAGGGGACCTATGGTAACCCTGTGGGGACATTTTGTTGTCTATGAAAAAACCCAGTGGAAATATAAGATGAGTTAGAAAAAAATTGTTTTAAGCTTTCTCTCAATATTGTGTGTTCAAAAAAGAAACTGATATATGTGCTTCTCCACATGCTGTACTCGTGTTCATTCACTTGGCTCCTTTCACTATGCTCTAGTGCTCTGGAGAAAAAATAGGTATATTTTTACAACACCACAAATGCAATTTTTTAGTGCACCTTAAACAATTTCGCCATTTCCCACAATCGCTATCCACAAAATGATCTGATTGAATGTGTTGTGTGTCTGTTCACTCTGACAAAGTTGATCTGACCAAAGATTGAAACACAACTTTAGAGGCCAGCGTAAATACAGCCAAGATTATGCACCTTCTTTGTACAGAAATTCTAGCACTTTAAGTCCATGTCCTTCCAAGTTGTCGTGAAAACCTGTAAATGAACGAGAGGAACTCTTTTTAGTGGTGTGTATCCTAAGAATGTCAAACCGCACAAACTTTGGAGTTGTATATTTTTGGGCCGTGCTCATGTATAACTTTCTTTATCTGCTGCTGCTCTGAGCACTTCATTCTCTAATGTTTGTCCTTCTATTGTGTGGTTACACAACAGCACTCGGCGTGTAACAATCCAGTAGTGATTGTGTTAAGGGCTGCAGAATAGCTCCACTTTTTCTCTCTGGCACTTCTGTGGATGAGCTCAAAGTTGTTGTTGACTTTACAACATGTTCAGTTTTTTTTTTTTTTCCAGTCTCTTAAATGGAGTGTATCCCCATGTCACATGAGTCAATCTCTGGAATTCATTTATGGAAATGAAGTCATGTATACCACAGATTGGGGGTTTGGGTTGAAATGATCTGTGGAACTGCTGAGTAGGGGATTTTTGTTAGCCAGTGGGGTGGTTTGCAGTTCCATAGAGACCACCAGAGAGGGTACAGGCTGAGAGCTGTCATGTCTGAACGCTTCCAGGTGTGCATACATCTGAGAGAGGGTTTCTGAAAGTATGACCACTGCTATAACCGATATACAGGAGCACATGGGCACTGTGTTCTTCAAAAGGCCTGCAGAGTTGTCATCAAAGTATAGACTATTACAGTTTGCATGCACAGTATATTATTATCAATAGTTTTTGATTTGACATTTTTCATACTTTTAATAGGAGCCCATAGTGTAGTGTGCAGTGTTATTCTGGTCTGCTTCAGGTAACCACCTCCTGTTTCCTAATACATTAACTATTCATATTATTCATAGAACCTTAAAAGACTAAATATTTTATTATTTTGCCACATGTATTGCATGTAAATGATTAAAAACTCATAAGAGGCTTTTCCGTAACACTGGCGATTGAAATAAGTCCCAGAGGATTAGTTTCTGAATATAATGTTAAGTAGAAGTTGTAGAAAGTCTGTCACAATTGTCAATTTGTGCATACTCATGATATTTTATCTTAAATTTTCTACTGCTTATCATGTTGAAGGTGGTTGGTAGTTGGAGCTCCGCTAAGCCTATATTTCCTATAACAAGTTATAGGAATATACTGATGTATTTAAAGAAACCCCACACAGGGTGTGCCAGAGTGGGGGTCATACCTGCAATTTTTTTGCTGTGAGGAAGGAGTCCTAACCACTCTGCCTCTTCTCTGTCAAGCTCTAGATTAGAAAAAAGTGAATGGTGTGCTCCCAGTAAAAGAACTAACCGCCTTAAATACTTACCACAACTCGAGTTTATCCAGATGCATACTAGAGTAGGTTTTGTTGCACAGAGTATTGTGTGAAAAGAATGCAGCTGTAATTGTGTTTCTTGTTCACATCCGTCTTGCTCTGCAGGCACCTGCTCACAAACCTGTGCTCTGATGTGAGTTCACTAAGGCTTTTGGAGTTGAAGATGTTGTTGCTCATGTTCAAAGCCAGAGTTGCTGCTGCACCGAACACGGTCAGCTGCTCCAATGACCTCCAGTGTTGGCCGTGTGCAGCGCAGAGGCAGAGATGCCCATGCCCGTCTCCTCCAGTCTATTCATAGCTGCGGCGCTGCGACTCCCCCGCCTCTGACTGACTGCTTCCTGCCTTTCCCTCTTGCTCAATTACTTCTCCTCCGACTCCCACATGTGGCTCTCCACTCTCTGGCAGCTACACTTACCTTGTGGAGGAGGAGGAACGAACGTTGGAGCATGGCTTGCTGCTGAAACCAGTCGGAATGTGTTAACTTAAAGAAAGAAATGAGCACTTTTGTCAGTGTCAGACGGAATGCTGTAGTGTTTGGAGGATAAACTTGAACTCCCAATGTTTTCTTGAGATTCACTTGCAGTGCCCTCTCCAAAAACACACACAGCTGTGGAAATTGCCTCAACAGCTGGCCAAATAAAAATGCAACCTTCATTCATCATTCAGCCATATTGCTCTGCTTACCTACCACCTCCTGAAACAGAGTGGGTCTAATTGTAGTTACAGCACACTTCTCATACATCATGGATTTAAATAGTCAAGTGAGAGCAGAACTCGAGCAGTGAGCCTAAATAAAGAAACAGTTTGAACACTGTGGGAAGAGGCCAGTATGTGTTCAGTTGAGCCACAGTTTAGTTTAGTATGGCACAGTTTGACACAGCCACACTGGATTTTGATCTTAAGATAAAGCCAGTTTGAAACAAATGATAAAAATGTTGTCTAAACATTTAGACAACATTGTTTAGTGAAGTGGTGTCACAAGTTTGAGTTATACAAAGTATGATTTGGTATAATGCACTGTGGTGCTGTATGTACTTTATCCACCACTGTACTAAACATAATTTCTGTCCTTTCCCAGCTCCATAAACAGTAAAAGATTGGTCGCACACCCCTCATGTCACAAGTTCAAGTGTGTGTGAAATGGCACATAGATACAGACAGGGGCCTATCTGTATGGAGTTTGCATATTCTCCCCGTGCTTGGGTGGGTACTCTAGTTTCACCCACAAACATCAAACCATGCTTTAGTTTAGTCTCTTAGTTAGTGACATTACTGGGGTACCTGGGCGCTTAAGAAAATCACAAAAGGACACTGGCCCTGTCTAAAAGTAGAGATGACACAAAACAGTTGCCGTGTTGGAGATCGTTTTGAAGACCAACATTGTAAATATCGTGTTTGTTCCACTGCATTTTACAACAAATACCTGCAATGGACGAGAAGAGAGAACACTTGGGTAAAAGTTGACAAAGTGGAAAAACTAAAACTGTTGAAATAGTTGTTAGCTTGATCAAAAGAATTCATAGGATATCAAGTATATTAAAGTCACTATGTTGTAATGGTTGCTACAAATCTGGCTTTAGTCAGAAGATGCTTTTCCTCTTGCTTCCAGCACTCCCTCCCTTTGTGTCTTCATTTTGCTGATCCAACCTCCCCTCCGCCTGCTGACTAACTGACCCACATTCCTGCCCTCCCAGTCAATGTGCACAGTCCTATATCTGTTTTTCATCCCCGGCTTCTCCTTTCACAGTGTGTTTGTACCTAAGAGCCCCGTGTATTTCTCCTGTTCGTCTGTCTCGCTCCTAAAAGTGTGCCATGTCCCCCAGGCTCCAGCATGAACCAATTAGATGATTGCTCTTTAAAGGAGCATCAGTCACTCGCCAACATAAATGATTGGTAAAATGCCTCATTTGCTTGCTCACTCTTTGTTTGTCTGTTTTTACTAGACTTGATTTAATTCTGTGGAGGCTGCAGAAATTAAATTTTTTTCAGCTAAGGATGAATCAGTGAGGTGGTCTGAGAAGTGACTCCCTCTAGTGGACAGTGTGATCTCTGCACATGGCAGGTGACAGCTGTGACATTGGGGTTGGGGCAGATTACAGTTATTGGAGTAAATGGTCTTAAGAGACAACACCTGAGACTGAAATGCAGCCATTTTATCATTGCAATGAGACGTGTTATTGCTTTTTCAATGTACAGCCTTTTCTTTTTGCTTTGGAATTGTTCTGTTCTTTTCACACATCATCAATATTTTAGAAAATTGAACACAAAATAGAAAATAGATCACACAAAAATAGAACACACAGGACACAAAACATTTGTTTTTACTATTAAAATTGAGAAGTAAACAAGATATGAGTGAGAAATGTTCTGTCACACTAAAATGATGTATGTAATTAGTGCTGGGCACTGATTAAAGCGTTTAATCACAATTAATTGCACAATGTTCTGCGATTAATCGCGATTAATCGCATTATACACAAAATTTAATAATGAATTATTAGATTTATTAATATTAGATTAGATTAATTAATATTAATAAATTAGTGTATCGCATACTTTTATTTTGAAAGAACTGCTATTTGAACAAAAGTGCAATAACATTTGGTTTGCACTTTAAACAACACTTTAAACAAATGAAGTGCTTTTTACAGCAGTTAAAGGTTAGTAGCAGTTAAAATATTTCTTGTAAATCTCAACTTAAACATTAATGTAATCAAATTAAATATTAAACCAAAAAATATTTGCCACTGCCAGTGCATTAATATTTTGTTTAGTTTGTTATAAAAAAACAAGTTATGTCCAGAGCTTCAATCATAACATTATAACAATATAAACAATATAAATGTCTCTCTTGTGTTTTCATTACAGTCAGAGCATGTGAATGCAGTTCCCGCGCATTTCACACACCCTCTCCGGCCACATTGAGTGGAGTTGTGCGCTTTTCACTTGTAAAACTCAAGGGTGTATGGGTAATGTAGTCTCTGCTCTCGTTGGGACAAATTAGGAAGCGTGCATTGTGAAGGGCGCTCTGGAAAGCCAAATAATGAAAACCTCTATTAAAACAGATGTCCAAATGAGCGTACCGGTATGCTAAAAGCACGTTCTGGGCGCACGGAGAAGTGGCGGTATGCTCAAGAGCTATATTTGGAAGTGGCGGTACTGAGTACCGGTGCGTACCGGCCCAATTAAAGCACTGGATGAGGGCGGCTCATACGTACAGTCATTCATTGCGATCCTAAAAATGTTCTTCAGACCGACATCTTTCACTATACTAATCGGACGACGTTAAAGTGCGATAAAATAATTGTCGGCGTTAATTCATTAATGCGTTAACTCAATAATAACGCATTAACTTGCCCAGCACTAATTTTTTTTATAATGTTTTGTGGAAAATATTCATGATGTCTAAAATGTGAAAAAAGACAGTTGAATGTTTTATTTTTATTTTTTTCTTTGCAGATTAAAGAAAAAAAATGATAAAGTATGCATGGTATAATTTACGGTTATTTATTTTAAATTACTTATTTGATTGTTTTTGCAAATTTTTTGCTTGTTTGTTTGGAAGTGCATAAGTTCTCTTTTTTTTTGTACATAAAAGAAAATCAAAAAATCTGCATAGTACAATTTCCTAGTAGTTTGTTCTTTGTTTAATCATTTGTTAAAAATTCGGTGGAAGTTGGGGATTTATTAATTTTGTTTGTGTTTCTTTGTCTTTTAATTGTTTTCTTATTTTTTTTCTTATTCATTTATATATATATATATATATAATTCTGTGTCTCAGTCTAACCTTATTTAATACATTTCTTTATTTATGTGCTTTTTATTGCATCTCTTATTGCAGTAACGCTAATACCATGTCCTTAAATGGCAAATATAGAGTAATAGTAGTTAGCACTACCTAGCAAGAAGGTCCAGAGATCGACTCCCGGCCGGACGGGGCCTTTCTGTGTGGAGTTTGCGTGTTCTTCGCATGCTTGGTAGATTTTTCCCGGGTTCTCTGGTTTCCCCCACCAACATCAAAACATGTTCTGGTTAGTGACATGACTGGGGTACCTGGGCACCCTGGCGGTGCCTGCTGAAAATGAATTTCCCCACGGGGATAGTATAATAAATCATTTATCCACTCTGAAGCATAGACATTTGAATTTGAAAATAAACATCTTGCTTCCAGAACGAACACTACTACTTCACAATTGACAGATTGAAATTGCTGTCTTTTTCAGGTATAACACATCATCGCTCTGCTAGGTTTTTGAGCATCGGACAACCGCAGAAGGAGCAGCGGTGGATAGAAAGTCGTCAAGACAGAGGGGCACCTACGTTAGCGTCACGATGGCTTTACCTGACAAACATAAAGTAAAACGCCAGCGGCTGGACAGAATCTGCGAAGGTACCCTTCTGTTTTTGTTAAACTCATTTGTCTCATAGCTAACCAAGAAAGTTCAAGCCCTCTTCTTTGCTGCTACAGTTTCAGTGGAAAGCCATTGGGATCGTTTGCGTAAGTGTGTGTGCTTGTGTGTCAAAAGGAGCCTTGGGACAAAACTTGTGCTGCGAAGGCTGTTGGAACAAAACAGTGAGATGTGGAAGTGTTTTGTACAGGAGGCTGGGAGTGGGTTGAAGGCTGAATAAAAGACTCTAGCTCGATGTTTCCAGATTAGCGGAAAGATGAAGTAGGGAGTTTGTAATAAACTGAAGCACTCCTCAGAGTCCTAGGATTGATTACAGTGGCGTGCGGGATTGATTTGTAGCTGTGTTTGTGCTCCTCTTGTGTGAGTTTTAAGAAAAGGCAGAGACAAAGCAGATTTTTTTTTCTTAATTTCAAACGTAACGACTGCCTGTCCAAGTCGGTACTCTGTGCTCAGTTATAGCCCATCAATTATGCATGTTTGTGTTTTCCTTTTTTGTAGTGAGTTTGATGAGCACATATCCTGGCGCAATGTCCTCTCTTAGTTTTCTACACAGCACTACAGAAATACTTTATTTTTGGATTGATTTCCCTGGTATTGAATGAGAAAAAACACACTCCAGTGGTTTGTATATCGGGTCTGTTTCTTTAACATTTGTCAGGTGTCCAGAAAATTACTCAAAGTATGATGTAACCGTTGTTCAGACTTCTTTGTTTATAGCCAGAAGGGACGGTCAGATCACAACTAAATGTGGAATGACCTAAAGTTTGAATCATTCTCTATATGTATATGTATGTATCTGTCTAGTCTTAGTGTACTTATTGCAGGGTCTGTTTTTGTTCCCCTTTTTTTTTCTCATTGTATTTTACTTTAAATACTTTTCCCCTCGAATGGCCAAAACAGAGATGTATTAGTGGGCCACGGGCCAAACACAAAAATCTTTTGCATATAATTGAAAGAAATACTTTTATTTCCATTTTGTAGCACCTAAATGGAACCTTGCGAACTTTACCTATTATACCTGAACATAAACTGTTTGACCCAGACCTTTCAAAAATCAGACTAGTTTTGGACTTTATAAAGTGTGGAAATGTTCACATGTGCACAAACCTACCGGGATTTTCTTCTAGTAATAATTGTCTTATTAGACCCTTTAATCCTTGAAGTTAATGTGAGCACCAAGAGTGAAGGCACTAGGCTGTTTCTGGGATATATAAACCCAATAGCTCCACTTTAATGCAATAGGCCATTACCAATGGCTAAGAATACACAACCGATGAACCAATTTCAGTTGCATAACATGACAACCACTGGCGGGCCAAATAAAACCTCTTGGTGGGCCAATTTTGGGCACCCTTGCTTTAAATGAACATAATAACAGTTAAACGGGTTGAAAACTGTCTTTTTTTTTACTTATGTTTGTGGTTATTAATAGTGAAGGTGAAGCCAGCTGCAGAGCTCTCATATTTTCTTATTAGCAACAACCTATGTGTTTCCAAGAAAATGTTTTATAAATTGGCAAATATTCAACACTTATTTCAGTGTTTTAAATGCAGCGGAAAAAAGCGTATACACTGTGTGCACAATAATTAGGCCAGTTGTGTTTTTGAGGATTAATTTTGTTATTGTACAACTACAGTGCTCTTGCTCTATCCAAAATGTTAACAAACCCTCAAACTTGAACATTTAAATAGTAAAAGTGAAGTTTTGGCTTTCTTAAGAGAATATCTACATGTACACCATTATTAGGCAACTATTAGTGTGCAGAATTATTATGCAACAAAATGAAAAACAAAGATTTGCCCATCTCACTTGTTTATTTTCACCTGTTGATATAGTGAGAATAATAAACAAACTCAAAATTTACAAATAAACATTTAAGACACTGTTCAGAGAGGTGTACTGTTTACTTTCACTGTAAATTTCCTGCTTAAGAAGAGCCCAAAAGTTCTCAATAGGGTTTAAGTCGGGTGAAGAAGGGGACCATGTCATTAGTTTTTCATCCTTAAGGCCTTTACTGGCCAGCCACGCAGTGGAGAACTTTGATGCATGTGATGGAGCGTTGTCCTGCACAAAAATCAAAGTCTTCTTTATAGGGATGCACCGAAATGAAATTCTTGGCCGAAGCCGAAGCCGAATAATAATGAAATGCTTGGCCGAAGGCCGAATACCGAATACCGAACGCGGTGTTTCACATTTTTTCCATTTATTTTGCCAATTTTTTCACCATTACAATAATTAAATAGTAAAAATTAGCTTTTTACTATTTTGTGTTGCTTTTCAGATAAAAAAAATCAAATAACAAAAATACAATTTCAAAATATTTATTTAACTAACAATGAGCAATACATTTGTTATGGTATTTATTAATCTTCCTTAATGTAAGATAATAAAAAAATATTTAGTTCATGTTAGTATGAGTGCATTCACAATTTTAACAAATAGGCCTACCACTTTTGATACTTTTTAATTCAAAAATTACAAATGTGATACTTAATTTTAATACTGTATTAGTAAATGTTAACATTAAGATTAATAAATGCTGTTAAGATTTAATTTTCATATCCAATTTTCAATCCTTATCCAACCAGGGTTTACATTAGCATTGAGGGGACATTGTTGCTTTAATGCTTTGTTGCTGTCCATTCACTCCACACTAGTAGCAGCTGCAGCTTTCAACCCTACAGTACATTCTCAAAAACATGAGGAAAAACGTGCTGCTTGAATGGTCTTTTTTTTAATGAGGAATTATTCAAAGAAAAACAGGACAGTAATCATTAAGGTGAAAACGTTTTTAAATTTTAATAATTTTCCATTGTCCACATGCTAAAACAGAATATTGGAATCCTGGAAAAATAGACCAGGCAGGTTCAACAAACAAGTTACATGAATGAATTTAAATGATCATATGCCTTGCTACATGCTGCTGTCGCCTCCATGCTTTTTTTTATTTTATTTTTTTGATGACGCGTCACGCATGCGGCGGACGGCGGTGCGACACAGGTGGCTGGTGTTGCCAGGTTTGGTGTTTTTCTGCTACATATTAAGATCCGCTTATGTGTGTTTTAGCCGGGTTTTCGCCTGGAAGGCTCTATAGAAATCTGGCACCCTATTGAACGAAGTTAACCTGAGAGAGCGTGCCGTTCACAGACACCAGAATGAACGAGTTCACAGTAACGTTCATCAGGCAGTAATACAGCACGTTCAGTTCACGTTCACCCAAAATATGAACGAGTTCATGAACTATCGTTCAATGAACGCGTTCAGGCACAACACTGCGTGGATCAAGCACAGTCGCGATGCAGTACAGGGGTTCTGAGTCCGCCTGACTAAATCGTGTGCTGACAGCTTCTAAGAGCGCACTTTTAGTTGTTTTCACTCCGTGGTCTGTTTCACTTGAAGTAGGTACGTTTTTGCAGATGCACCCCGTCTGGACAATTCAGCAGAACAATGTCTGCAAACGGCCGTTTTTGCCTCTTTCTCTGACACTTTAAAGTGCTTCCACACTGCTGACATGTTTGCTGCATAAAGCCCGCGCCTCTCACTCTACGCGGGTTATTTGATTGCGTCATTTTAAAACGCCGGCAAATGTTCGGCAAAATTTATTCGGCCTTTTTACGGCAGTAGCTCAGTGGTAGAGCGGCCGTCCTTCAACCGGAAGGTAGTAGGTTCGATTCCCGCTCGCCCCACAGTTCATACTGTCGTTGTGTCCTTGGGCAAGACACTTAACCCACCTTGCCTCCAGTGTCTGTAGCACTGGTGTATGAATGTGTGTGACTGTAGAGGTGTGTTTGGTGGTGGTCGGAAGAGGTTGAGCGCCGTTTGTGTGGCAGCCGCCATCTCTGTCTGCCCCAGGTGTGAATGTGTGTGAATGGGGTGAGTGGTAAGCACGTTGTAAAGCACTTTGTGATCTATATCTGTGAAAGATGCTATATAAATAATAATACTTACTTACTTACTTACTTACTTACTTACTTACTTACTTACTTACTTACTTTCCTTAAGTGCTTTTTTTTGGCTATTTTCGGCCGAATAATTTCGGTGGCCGAACATTCGGTGCATCCCTACTTCTTTAAAGATGCTGACTTTTTCCTGTACCACTGCTTGAAGAAAGTGTCATCTAAAAATTGGCAGGTCTGAGAGTTGATTTTGAGTCCATTTTCAACCCATAAAGGTCCAACTAGCTCATCTTTAATAATACCTGCCCATACCAGTACATCACCTCCACCTTGCAGGCGTCTGAGTCGAAGTGGAGCTCTGTGTCCGTTGGTGTTCCAACCACGGGCCCATCCATCTGGTCCGTCAAGAGTCACTCTCATCAGTCCACAAAACCTTTGAAAAATCTGTTTTCAGATATTTCTTGGCCTATTCTTGACGTTTCAACTTATGTGTCTTGTTCAGAGGTGGTTGGTGGTTGTCTCTGAGAACTGAACACCTCGTACTTCTTGACACTCCAGGTAGGTTGCAGTTGTGGAATATGGCAGCACTGAAGGATAATGGGTTCCTGGTAGCTTCACGTTTGATTCTTCGCAAATCTTTGGCGGTTAATTTGCGTCTTTTCTTCTCGACAAGTGTTTCTTGCGACCCTGTTGACTATTTGCTACAAAATGTTTGATGGTTCTGTGATCACGTTCCAATATCTTTTTGACTTTTCAGAGTCAGTTAAATCTCTTTTTTGGCCCATTTTTTCTGAGGAGAAGAATCTGCCTAATAATTATGCACACCTTGATTTAGGGTGTTGATCTCCTTAGGCCACACCCTCCCTCGTTACACAAATACACATCACCTGATATGCATTAAATCCAATATGGATTCAAGTTTATACAGCTTGGAGTTGGAAATTATGAATAAAATGATGATATGGTCAAAATAATCACTTGCCTAATAATTGTGCAGACAGTGTAGCATATAGTATTTAGTGGAATTTTTCTGGGGTTTAGCATTTCTCAATTGAATCCTAAATATAAACCCGTCGCATTCTCCAAACAAACCCCAATTACACTGAACCAGAAAAGCTTTCATTAGCTTTGTTCATTTCCAAGGAAAAATCTACTCAAGTTTAGACATAATAGATGCTTAAACGGAGCCGTGATATTGCGCCTTTCCAGCCTCAGAATGAGAGCCACATGTGGCATCGCAGAGCACTCCAAACCACCAATACTGCTTGCGCAGAGATATTTTTTCCACTCATCTCTTTTACACACACTGCGCTGACAAAATAGGGCAGTGTGTTTAACATTCCTAACAGTGTTTTCTGATCTTTGCTTGGCATTTATGGAAAGCTTCTGCTGCGGTTTCCCAGCTTATCAACAATAAAGTCATTCTATAAAAGATGAATGTTGTTTCCTGATACAGTTAGTCACCGTTGCTGCTCTTAAAAAATGTCTAGAGGAGGGTGATTCATGCTGAAGTTAAATGATGAAGGGAGTGAATCACAGTAGTGTTAAATTTTCTCAGACAAATAAAAAAAATAAACAAGAAGAAGGGGGATGAGCTGTTGTGCACCATAATGTCAAAGCCAGCCACTATTATCTGTAAATAGTGCCGGGGCTGAGGCGTGAAATAGAAATCAAAGTTGATATCATGTGTATTGACAAAAACAAGAACATCGGGGCCGTGTTTTTGATTGTGTTGTGGCGGCAAGAGAAGCTTCCCTAATCTGCATTTATCTTCTGAGGAGAACTGTGTCAATCCAATACTTGTTTCACAGCAGAGTGCATCGATTACGTCTTGACTCATTGTGATGAGTGTCTGACCGAGCCGTGCCGGACGCCTAAATTCAATTGGAAATGGCTGATCAAATGCAGGCTGTTTACTCTCATCAAAAGAAGTCATGGTCCAGGAATTTGAGATTTTAGCGGAACGGTGACTGTGCTTCAACTGGTGATATCTGATCCTCGGACCAGATTATCTGTCCCTCTTTTGCTTTTATCTAATGTTTTTCTGGAGACAGAAGATATCTAAGAGCTAAATCATGAATCAATTATTCTTTAGTCACTTTGTAAATGTAGTTTATTTGGCGTAGAAATGGCATAGACATGTTTAAATCTTTGAACTCTCTGCAACTCAACCACGCCACTTATTAATAAAAAAGATTTACTTGTTTTAAATAAAACAATACATGTTTTCTGCCTGTAGTGTGTTCAAATCTGGACCATTTATGTCACCATCTGGGCTGGGGTAATCTGTGACAAAACAAAATCTATAAAATCTCTTTGTTATTCAACTAAGCCGATCAATAGTGAAACAGATTTACTTGTTTTAAATTTCACAATACACACCACTGTAGTAGACTTACAGGTAAAATTGAGGGGACAACAATGTAAGAAATTAAGCTGGGAATCAAACCTGGGCAGCTCCAGTTATGCATCATAGTAAATTAATAAGTGTAAGTGTCAATGGTTGTCTCCTCTTCTTAGTGTTGACCCTGTGATTGACTGGCAATGATCCAGGGGTGCACGCTCAAAGCAGCATTGAATGGTAGTAGTGGTAGAAAATGAATGGATGATTATAAAAGGAACGCTACAATATCACTAATGGTCTAAAAGACATGTTTTTCCACGAATCCTTAGTTTACATATCAGCTTTCAAAATGTATATGGTACAACTGCTCCATCTGTAAAGTGCTTGGGGAAGCGCCAGCTAAAGTGTAACTGCAATAAGGGAACTGTGGTAAACATCTGTTGTGAGCATCAGTTCCTGTACTGTTATTCCCCCACCCCTTTTCTCTCTAACTCACTCCCTGTGTGTCCTTCTGTTTGCTCCATCTGTGTACCCAGCATGCTTTTGGCTTGGGCAGCGCCACAATTTGATGCCATCGTCGCTCAGCCATTGCTAACTGACTGGTCCGGGCAGAGACGGTAGGCGAGTGGTGCAGCAATGTGAACTAGGTCGCTGTGACAGCATGTTCCTGAATGTTGATTTACAAGTTGTAAATCTGTGCTTGGACGCAAAGACCACAAGGTGGGGTAGTGGAATCTGTCACTGTGGATCCAAACGCATCAGTTGGCAGCTTAAATTGGTTTAGTATAATTTTGTAGTGGGTCAAGATAAAGTATAAAAAGTCTACTTCAGCTTATGAATATGATAAATCTAAAGCAGAAGTCTTGAGTGTTTTTGATAAAATAGGTGTTAAACAGCTCAATATTTAAATGACTTTTAATTTTTTTTTTTTTTTAATGTACCCCCATCTTTTTATCCAATCAGAAGCCAGAACTCAACATTAGGACGTCTGTAATATAGAAGAATGCTGAAATAACTATAAAACTGACAGAAAATGACTGAGTGTGAATGATTTAGTTTATCTAGTTGAGCTGAATCTAAAATTGTTCTTTGACATCCTCTTGTAGCAGTGTTGGTGTTATCCAATCTCCCTCCCTTTCTCTCCATTGTCCCCCAGCCCTGCTCATACTCTGGCATCCAGTGCTGGTATGAAGTCATCGGAGCCGCCCTCGTCCCCCCCCTCCCATCACCACCATGAATAAGTTGTAAGGGGAGGAAAACTGAGAAACGTGTGTTGTTTTTGGAAGGAAATCTGCTGTAGCATTCTGGCATGTCCATTGTTATTATAGTTTTGTATGCTGTGAATACCTTCAATTTTACATTTGTCCATTTCCTATATCTGGTGTCTGCAGTTGCTTGTATTTGAGTTGGCAGTGGTTGATGAGACTTGAGTTCTTGGAAAAAAACTGAACTCTTTGGCTTCACTATAAGTACTGTAAATCACTTGTGGCTGCTTGTGAGCTGGTTGAAGTGGTAGGATAAAGCAATAAAAGATGGATTTTCAGTATTGGGGTCTAGCTGTAACGGCTGACTTAGAGGAAAATAAGTAGAAGTACACAAGGAAAATGTGCTTGGACAAGAATAACATACGGGCTGTGCAATTGTTATTTAGATAAGTACTGGCTTCTTTGCCATCAGCCTCCATTTTTCAGTCCATTCAGTCGTTATGGCAATGCTTTTAGAGCAAATAATCCCACCGGAATCGCATACAAGCCAACTGTGTACGTTTTATCTGTTAAGTGTGCATTACAATTTTATCTGACAGCATTATTCTCTGCAGTGGCGTGGCCATTGTAATCCAATTTCCAGTTGTTGCCTCTTGCCCCGCGTGCATGCTTGAGTCAGTGTGTATTTAAAATTCAAATCATGCATCAAATTCATGTCGACCGTAACAGACAGTTGTTTTTATTTCAGCTGCAGCTTTCTATTCCCATTGAACTAGCGTGTCATTTTTATTCATGTATGCATGTCAGACCAAGGCTAGGGGTTTGAGGGGGTTTTGTGTATGTGGATGAAAAGGGACACTAACGAAGTGCTGCTGTCAATGCTGTTTGTTAGAATGGGTGAGCTGAACAGGGTCAGAAGGGTTCAAGTTAGGAACCAGAATTGTGAGGCTGTGTTTTGGTATGTGCTCTCTGAACTGTCTGAATGTGTGTAAGTGACAACACATTTGAATTTCCCTTATTGCATGTGAATCTTCAGTGCCACACACTTTGTAGTTCACACTGGTGCCCATAGAATGACCCATTGTTAGTTAGGGCTAGAGGTCTGTATAATATATTGCAGACAGTATTACGGTTTTAAATAACAGGTTTACTAAAAAAAAAAAAAGTAAAATCTGTTGGAGAGAGCTATTCAAATGTGGTGCATTTATGTAATGGTCTGGGCTGAAGTGATGTACCCCTTTAGGTTTATCCCCATCCGGGGATAGTAGTTTGGCAATGTTTTTATGCCGGATGCTCTTCCTGATGCTACCCTCTCCATTTACCTAGGATTGGGTCGGGCACAGATAGACATAGTAGGAGTTGCTCCAGGGGATTCGAGCCCCAATTTCCCGCACCCAAACTAGGTGCACTAACCTCTCCACCACAGAGGAGCTGCAGCATCACTAAATCTATTCAATCTTTCTTTGAACCAGACAAACTGTTTAATAATTAAACAGATTTTCTTGTTTTGTATATCGCAAACAATTTTCTTTTCTGATTAGGAAAGGAAAGTTTTCACATGTGGGCAAATTCCTTGACGGTTTGGCTGTGTGACATCACAAAATCTATAAAAATAATTTTGAACTGAACCAAGCCGTTTCAGACAGCAGGAGCAATTGTGATTGTTGCAAAAAATATTCCACTAGGTTGCAGGTTTCTGCTTTGGGACCTGAACAAAATGGTATCTATATCACTAAAGAAAAAAAATTTAATGGCATTATAGGT
Source organism: Perccottus glenii (assembly GCA_024416835.2). NCBI lineage: Eukaryota > Metazoa > Chordata > Actinopteri > Gobiiformes > Odontobutidae > Perccottus > Perccottus glenii. The sequence continues at coordinate 17,554,715 of CM044552.2, read as the reverse complement.
GACTTGTTATGTGTACATTTGAACTAAAAAGGCTGAGAATAATTTGTTTTAAATGTAGAGAGAAATCCTTCTTTGGCTGAAATAACCTACAGTAGACTTGTATACAGTACGTTGATGTAACACAAAATGTTGTACAGAATGACCCTGTGAAAGAATATTCTACATAATGATTTCTATTGCTCTAGTTGTATTTAGAAAATCTATTAGATCTCAAATGACATGCTTACATGATTTCTTTCACCACTTTCTTTGTGCATTTTAGATTTTTCATGCATTCAAGCCTTATTTAATGTAAGGTCTTTACTCACTTCTGCTGGGGTAGTATTATGTTTGTTCTAAAATCCCCAGCTTAATTCCTAAATCCCTGCGAGTGAATCCGGTGTTGTGTGCAAAGCCTGGCAAGTATGGCAAATGAAGAACATTAGAATTGGAAAGTCAAACATTGTTTAGTTGGAGGCACACAGTGCGCTGTGATTTGCTTCCCAGTCAGGATTATATCTGTCGGAGAGTACACACCTCTGGCCTTCTGTTTGAGGCCTAGAGATTTTTGAGAGCCATGACCTCCTGAGAGCTGAACTAGAAGTAATGAGAAGACCGGAAGAGGTTGGGCAAGTGGCAAGGGATCACATTTACTCTATAGACGGTTGCACTTGAAATAGTCTTTATGAATATATATTGGCTTGAATGTTTGAACATGCACTTGCCTAATTAGCTTCTTATAAAGAAAGTGATAGCAGTCATATGAAGGCATAGGAATAATCAAAATTCAAAATCTTTAACTACAATGTGCTTTGATGATGAATAATAAATAATACTACAAAATCCGGCACAAGTTTACCTTAGTTAATAAGATTGGAAGTGCTTCAAAGATTTTTCATCACAGCCATGATTAAATAATTCATTTTTATCAGTTTCAGATTTCCGTGTGCTTTTTTTTTTTTCCTAAGCCTTCATCTCGTCACCCTTCCTATTTTAATTTTCTTTTATAAGTCAACTTGTTTTGCGCTGAACGTCCCCAAAACCCTGTCATCTGCACATTTTAAGCTGCTTTCATTAGCCTTTTACAGTCACCTTGTGGGAGTATTCTTTTTATTTTTCTGATTTTTGTCTGTCTATAGTGCTGCACTACATACATTTTAGATGTCCATTCACTGGTAAATTTTACTATTACATTTGAATTGGAATGGATACTTCCGCACCTGACATCTGTTTTCATGCATAAGTAAACAGGGATCCTCTGCTGTAGAGATCAAGTTTAAACCACAAAGACATGCAGTGAGTCTTGTAGGAACACCCTCAAATAGCCGACATGTATTAAACATTACAGAGCCTTGATCCATTTGTACTTAAGTATCACCACAAGGGGGTAATACCAAAATATTTCTGTGCATATTGGCCCAGCAAATATCAATTTTGGCAGAGGTAAAAAGTTGTAGGTTCAGTGGATTTAAACAAACCCCTCCCCTTCAACAATGCACGCAATCCAGATTATATGAACTCTAAGTGAAGGGGATCAGGGAAGCTTTGGGAAAGAGGGGGATGGTGTTTGGCTGATACAAAGAATTTGTTAAAACTGCATAATTTAATGCACTAAACTTCATACTGCATTTTATTATTGACCACCAATTTATAACCCATCTGTCACTAGCCTTCTGTGTTAACACAAGTAATAATATATTACTTGAGTATGTTGTGATCTATATATTTGTACTTTAAGAGAAACAGATGTCTTTTAAATGTATGTGTATAAAGTATGGTTTGCAGTAGAGTGGACTGATTAATCAGCAGGACAGTGATCCTGGGATTGTGGAGAGCATGGCATTGGCAGTGAGTGCCTCAGAGCCATCAAGGACATTTCAGAGTAAGTTGGCCAGCAGTTGCGTGGTGACTCTGCTTCAAGCATGGGGCCTCAAGGATTAGTGTCCAATCAGAGTGGATTTGATGTTTACTGACAGCACATGGGACTTAGCTGAGAGAACTGTATTTCATTTGCATTCAATGAAGCAAGACTGCCTTGCTTTGCCTGGCCTCCTCACCTTAGAATCCGGAAAGCAAAACACTTAAACCTGTTGGCAACTCCACACCACCAGGTAAGAGAATCTTCAGGAAGGGACGAGGGTTTGGGGGAGGGGGGCTTTTAATCATATCCATCATTGTCATCATCAATGTGGCTAACGCAATCACCAAATTCGCCCGAATCTGGTTCATGTGACGTCACAGTGGGAGGTGGAATTAAAATGCTTTATTTAGTTGTAATCCCTGACAGCAATCGGCAGACGGGAAAAATGTCCCAGAGAAGAGAAAGATAAACCCTATAGGATTAGTTCAAGCACTGGCCCATCCCAATTCCTAACTCAACCTATCCCTTCCATTTACCCCCGTCTCTCCTATTTTATTCTATGAGTAAACATTTGGTGGCTATGCCAGGCTTTCTCCTGGAGCTGTGTGTTTTAATGTAGTGACTGGGCTACCTTTGCTGTGATCCGTGTTAGTAAGGGGTGTCCTTTTTCCCAAGAACAACAAGCCAGCATGACCAGAGATTAATTATTCAACTGCCTGCTGAGGGAGCGTCATCTGATATTGTGATCTTACAATATTTCAACCTTCTGTCAGGTGTAACAATAGACCAGCTTTAGCAGCTTGTGTGCATCTCACTTCTGCAGTTTTTGGTGCTTCTTTGAATAAGGACTTAAATAAGAGGATTTGCTACACTTCTACAGGTTGTTTGTACTTTTTTTTTTTTGTCCTTGTTGGAAATCTGTTTTTGTACTTTTTTGCCAATGCTTGTCGCTAACAAACAACAGGCTCTTGGTCGCTCCCACAGTTGGGACACGTTAGGGGGGAATGAGAGTCAGTGGGATAGGACTGAGAGTGTCTACGAGCAGCAGGCGAGATTAGCTGGCCGACGAAGCTCTCTGTCGTACGGAGAAGGAGGGGGGTGGTACGAGGCTCCACCAGGGGTGCGTCCTCCTGACCTAGATTCAAAACGGGATTCGTATTCCTATCAAGACTCACCGTACGGACAGGTTTTCACAGACCCACGAGGGCACAGAAAGGGTTCTGTACCAGATCTAAACCACTACGAACGGGGACCCATGGCTCATAGAGGATCTATTTCACAGGATTACTATCAACATGACCAGGGTCTGACACCTCGACCTCCTGAAGGTTTCTACAGACCACAGGAGCACCAGCCCCCACTGCCTCATCCACTTAGTAGGTCTGGCTCACATTTTGGGATGACACAAGGAGCTCGAGCTGCTTGGGACCATGGTCAGGGTGCAAGAGCGGGACCCCAAGGCCCCTCGTCTCCTCTTCCTCCTCCTCCGCCACCACCACCAACTGCTCACGAATTAATCCGAGGTTACAGGGAACCTGGTACTGCCAAAATGATGCATGACGGGCAACCGCGCATACCATCACGGGATCCATCACCTGCTCATTATGCTATGGATCATGCCTCTCCTCGGTATGCCACTGAGCCTCCACCTGTGACTGGTCAGGTCTATACTGATGTAAATGGCCGGCCATTGGATTCACAGCAGTCAGCTACTTGTCTAGTGGTTGACCCCGCCACTCAGGGCATGATTATGAGACAAGAAACAGCAACGCCTTATAATGTCCAGCAACAACAGCATTTACAGCAACAACAAATCCAACAACAACTTCAGCAGCAACAATTGCAACAACAACAGGTACAACAGCAGCAAATTCAGCAGCAACAACTCCAACAGCAGCAACTCCAACAGCAACAACTCCAACAACAGCAAATTCACCAGCAACAGCTTCAACAGCAAATTCAGCAAGAACAAATGCAGCAACATCTGCAACAGCAGCAGCCCCTCCCTGCTCCAGCCACAATGCCCATGACTGATCCTAATCTTACGGCTACTCCACTTCCTGCTCAACCTGTCCCAGTGCAACAAACAGCAGTTGTCCATGTACCTGTAGCGCCTCCTCCTCCTGCTACTCCACTCCCTCCTCCTGTCCCTGCTCCACCTCCACTGGCCACTGCTCCTCAGACACCCCTGCCCACTGACCCCAAGAGGACGGCAGATCCCGAGTTTCTTGCTTTTCTGCGAAATGAGGGCCTTTCAGAAAGCACCATCTCCTCCCTTATCCAACAGGGCTTTGACTCCACAAGCATGCTTGCTGTAATGGAAGAGAATGATTTCCGCACTGTAGCGCCCAACCTTGGCCAGGCGCGTGTCTTGTCTAGGGTGGTCCAAAATTGCAAACGACCTGTCGAAGCTCCACAAGTCCCATTTCAGACACCAATGCGAGGTCGTTCTAGTAGCTTTAGCCATCGCTCAGACATCTATAGCCAGCAACAGCAGCATCATCCACAACACCCGCCACAAACTTTGACTGTGGACCCACATCTTTTATCTCAACAAATTCCTGGTCCCATGCAGACCATCTCTCCAAGGATGGGAGAGGCAATGGGTCGGAGGCCCAGCAGTGCCCCTTCTCAGCATCTTTTGGAAGCATCAGGGGCGTACCCTGGACAGCCACCTCGTACCCCAGGGCCATATGCAGGAGCTATGATGACTGTTCAGTCACGACCCATGTCTGCTTATTCATCTGGCATGACAGTACCAGGAATGCCTATGCAAGGTATGCAGATCCTGCCCCATCAAATGTCTGGTTCGATGCCTGCCATAGCTGGATCTATGCATCAAATGACAGCTATGCCACAACAGATGCCTATATCGATGCCGGCTTTACCGCAGCCACCACAACAAGTACCTAAAGCATACTCAACTAATTACACTGTACCCATGGAACTGATGAAGAGAGACAGGAATTTAATGCAAATGTCACCCATGCACAGTCCTCACCCAAGTCCCCAGATGATGCGCAAGGGTGGGGGTACTGCTCCAGACAGTGCCCTTGTTGGAGCCCCTGGTCAAAACCAGAGTACTTTGATTAGTAACCAGAAGCTCAGTAGACGGACAGGTCCACCAGTCATCGTATCCACAATGGCATCTCCAGATACAAGTAAACTGCCTTTTGTTTACTCTTTTAATATTTACTGTCTTCTAGTTTATTTGTTGCACATATATTGGATGTTTAAGGCTATTTTAATAAGCTTTTACTGATATTAAAAGTGACCCTAAACCCTAATGGCCAGTTCTTCAGGCACAAATTTGTTGGGTTTTGGTTAGGTTTAAACTGGGACAGTAGATGAAAGTAGTAAAACTTAAGACAATGATTAATTTTTTTATCAAACAATATAAAATGCCATAAATAAATAGTTATAAGAATTTTTATCATACCAAGACATTGTTTCTTTGTATTCCACGTGTGGGTGTAAGATTACAGTTAAGTTGAATGAGTCCCAGTATGCACAAATTAAAATATAAAATGCAGCTAATTCAAATATTTTTTACATCTTCAAATTTTTTACTTCAAAATAATAAATACCAATAGTAGCCTATACAGTACTATTACATAGCTTTTTTGCTGCAATATAATTGCAATGATGCCCATTTCTTCTTTGCCACACACCAGCTCCCTCCCCCCATAGCCCCTGGGGTTGTAAACATGTCTCATTTTATTATGATAATAGGAGTTTATCACAGTATCTTGTGAGTCTTTTGAGAATCTTAGGTCATTTTGTCTTTTTCAGCCATGTCTATGACGAGGTGCACTACTGACCTGAATAAAAAAGCAGCAGTTTATGTAGATTAATAAAATCTAGAAAATAATTGTTTTAAACAATCAAATGTTGTGTTTTTTTTTTTTGTTTGTTTTTTTTAGATTTAGTCAAACATGTTTGCACAGCGCATAAATATCCTAAATAAAAGATATTATCTAGCTGGTAAAACAATTTAGACATTTGCCTGATTTTGACAGAGCTCGTGGCACGGACTAGCATCATTGCAGGACAAATAGAATCATATTATGGTCTGATGTGTGATTGTATTGTTTTCTCAGTGCAGTTTGTAATGAAGAGAGAGTTTTTAATCATTTAGATCTGCTATTTCCACTGCTGCGCTAGTCCACACATAGTTTCTTTCTGTTAGAGCAGTCTATCGACTCTCTGTGTGCTGCCCAGAGCTACTCTACCTAGCATCGTAGTTAAAGTAATAGGCACACTAGGAACAAATCGTTCAACTGTGGTAGTTTTGTTCTCAACCCCTTGATTTTCAAGCCCATGAGAGCCATAAAAGAGCCCTTTTGCCTGGCTGTCAAAACAGGCTGCTCTGTGCACAGATGGACACATGCTTCAGAAGGCGTTCTTCAAGTATGCCACATACACTTAGACTGCATTGTTATTACACACACAGTCAGCAGGGTAGACCTCATTTGCATGTGGCTGACATTTGTAGCTTTGGTAATTTCATCTGTTAATGGACACAGCAGCAAAGCTGTTCTGAAAGCATGTTCCTAAATTGTATGTTGCTAGGCAACATGCTTTTGGATGGTTATTGTTGGCAGTTTTGCTCCTGGTTAAGGGGTTGCTCTATTGTCATACAACACTACAAATTACAACCAACAGTAGAGCTTGTGAAGTGTAAAAAAGGAACCATAATTCTGCTCCACTGTCTTTCATGTTGATACTTATTAGAGAAATATTTTGATAATATGACATTTTAGTTCAAATTAATTAGTTTAGATTATTACATAGTACAGCTGAAATATGTCAGCCTCAGACAGTTCATTAGTTTCACTAGCTGTGTGCACATCCCACTTTCAACATTCATGTGTAAATACATATGTTGTACACCAGTGGCTCTTCTTGCATCAGCCCTGAGCGACATCCTGTCTTTTATGACTAACCAGGACTCGCTCCCATCCCCCTCTGTACATGACAGTAGCTCTTCTTCTGTTCACTTCCTGCAGAGTGACTTGGCCCCTGTCCCACCACTCTGCCAGGAGACCCCTTGCCAGCCAAGGTCAGCTCCACTCTGCGTGACACACTAGCTTTAATTTTCTTCCTGGGCGCTGGTATGATGATGGGGGAGGGGTGCGCTATATTAGTCCTGGAGATGGCAGATTAAGTATTAACAGGGTCTAGGTCGAAGCTATGGGCAGTTGTCGCACTGAGTGAGGGATTAAAAGGAGAGGCAAAGCTCGAGTATGGGGCAGAGCTTGCATGTTTTCGGACAGGGGAAGGGAAAGGGCGCTGTGACAGCTGTCAGTAAACTGTGGGCTTGGCACAGAATTATGGCAGTATTTTTTTACGTCTTTTTGGTGGTCAAACGTGGGCCTGAAGCGGACAGTTAAAGGTCATTTTAACACCCTGCTGGCTGTTTTGTTTTTTTGTTTTTTTTTCTGAACCAAGTGGACGGCTTACTAATGTCACAACCTTCACGCACTGGATAAAATGAGCATGTTTCCTGTGCAATGACATTATCTTAATTGTGCCTTTTAACATTTAAACCTTTGCTGTCAGCCTTTATATTTCACGTTTGTGTACTTCACTGTATCAAAGATATGCAGCCTGTATATATTTGCACAAAAATGTGTGTGTTTTGCTGTTGGCAGGTGGCTGCGGCGGTGTTGGTTTAGGCATAGTGCAGAGTTTCTCTCCATACCAGATGTTCCTCTTAATATCAGCCAGTGCTTCTCCCAAATGAGAATAGAAAACGTTGCGCTGCCTCTTGGTCTCTGTTCACTTTACATCTATTCACATCATGACTTCTCATTCTCTTTTATCTCAGTCTCATGCATTTTCTCTTTGTCTTTAATCATCCCACTGTTGCTTTGTTTCCTTCACTGTCTATTTCTCCAGCCCCCTCCTCTCTCTTGGTAAGAAAATTAATCTTTGCAGGAAATGATTCTACCATGACACACTCTCCACTAAAAAAAAATGCAGGGAAGAAAAGCAATCGGAGGTAATAGGGGAAATATGTTTCTAAATAAATGGTACAGCCAGCTAAGGCAATTATTTTGTGACTGTGGTTAGGGTTTTTTAGGAAAATGGAGGAAGGGGAGGGAGGTAAGTGGAGGAATAGTAAGTAAGGACAGGTAGAATTCTTTTTAGATTAGAAAAAGTCATTGTTTAAATAAAGCTGAGGCCAAATCAAGACCGAGACCAAGTGGAGTGCATAATTAATGAAGAAGATTTTGGAAACACTTTAAAATTCAATCTTGCACTTATGGCCAGTATCCTTGCACTTATGTGGAGTAGGGATTTGCAGTCTGGGGTACATATTATTTTTTTTAGTTGACTACTCTTTCTGTAAAATTGCTTTGTTAATGATCACATATTGAGTCACTCACTATGTTTACATGTGCAGCTACGATGGACTACACTCAATTAAGCCATCATACTGGACATACTGTCTGAGTTGCACAAGAGAGAATCGAACTGTACACAGCGTTTGCGCTCTAGCTAATGCTACATTCAAATAGTCTTAAATAGCATTCAGCCAATATATAAAATAAGCTTTGGTTATTTGGTATCACAAGACTTTCCTTTATTCCTGAGAGACATAACAACTAACAAACAATTTTGGTGATCAAAAATATGTCTGTGTACTAATCACTAATCCTGTTTTGTTTCTCATTCATTCATGTGTTGCGCTATGCTGCTGTCCAGCTCTGGAGCATGGCTATACCAAGCCATATACAGGCAGCAAAACCCTAACAATGAATTGTAGACTGCTGTAGGTGGTCTCCCAATGTGAACACCCGTTGATGCGACACAGGACACCTCAGATGTGTCCTCAGATCTGATGTCACCTTGCATTAAGACTAAATCTGATCACTTCCGGGGACCAAAATGTCGTGGACAAAATTGGACAAAATTGTTGGTACCCTTTGGTCAATGAAAGAAAAACTTTATTCTAAAGTCAGACATTGCTTTTCAATCATGCTTCAACGGAATTATTTAAAAAAATAAACTCATGGAACAGGCCTAGACAAAATTGTTGGTACCCCTAACTTAATATTTTGTTGCACAACCTTTTGAGGCTATCACTGCAATCAGACGATTCCTGTAACTGTCAATGAGACTTCTGCACCTCTCAGCAGGTATTTTGGCCCACTCCTCATGAGCAAACTGCTCCAGTTGTTTCCGGTTTGAAGGGTGTCTTTTCCAGACGGCATGTTTCAGCTCCTTCTAAAGATGCTCAATAGGATTGAGGTCAGGGCTCATAGAAGGCCACTTTAGAATAGTCCAATGTTTTTCTCTTAACCATTCTTGGGTGTTTTTAGCTGTGTGTTTTGGGTCATTGTCCTGTTGCAAGACCCATGACCTGCGACTGAGACCAAGCTGTCTGACACTGGCCAGCACATTTCTCTCTAGAATCCCTTGATAGTCTTCAGATTTCATTGTACCCTGCACAGATTCAAGACACCCTGTGCCAGATGCAGCAAAGCAGCCCCAGAACATAACAGAGCCTCCTCCATGTTTGACAGTAGGGACAGTGTTCTTTTCTTGATATGCTTCATTTTTCCGTCTGTGAACATAGAGCTGATGTGCCTTGGCAAAAAGTTCCATTTTTGTCTCATCTGTCCATAGAACATTCTCCCAGAAGCTTTGTGGCTTGTCAACATGTAGTTTGGCATATTCCAGTCTAGTTTTTTTATGATTTGTTTTCAACAATGGTGTCCTCCTTCGCCTTCCCATGTAGTCCACTTTGGCTCAAACAACGACGGATGGTGCAATCTGACACTGATGTTCCTTGAGCATGGAGTTCACCTTGGATCTCTTTAGAAGTCTTTCTGGGCTCTTTTGTTACCATTCGGATTATCTGTCTCTTTTATTTGTCATCAATTTTCCTCCTGCGGCCACGTCCAGAGAGGTTGGCTACAGTTCCATGGATCTTAAATTTCTGAATAATATGTGCAACTGTAGTCACAGGAACATCTAGCTGCTTGGAGATGGTCTTATAGCCTTTACCTTTATCATGCTTGTCTATAATTTTCTTTCTATTCTCCTGCGACAACTCTTTCCATCGCTTCCTCTGGTCCATGTTGAGTGTGGTACACACCATGTCACCAGACAACACAGTGACTACCTGAAGCCCTAGAAATAGGCCCACTGACTGATTACAAGATTGTACACACCTGTGATGCTAATTAGTGCACACCTTGAATTAACATGTCCATTTGGTCACATTATTTACAGTCTTTTCTAGGGGTACCATCAATTTTGTCTAGGCCTGTTCCATGAGTTTATTTTTTTAATAATTCCGTTGAAGCATGGTTGAAAAGCAATGTCTGACTTTCATTAGTTAACATTCATAGAATTTTTATTTATTATTACTTTTGTCAGAATAAAGTTTTTTCTGTGACCATTGTGAGTTTTTCTTTCATTGACCGAAGGGTACCAACAATTTTGTCCACATGTGTAATTAAGCTTCTAGAGTGTACGAGTAAGAAACCTCAGAATTCCCCACATACCACTTTGAGGTGAGAAATACAAAAACAAAACTTTGTCATGCAAAGAACTCATTAAATTTGAAAATCAAATAGGGAAAAGAAATTCACCTCGATGCCTTTATATTTGTAGTAGGTTTTGAATGTCATCTCACAGAAGGCATTCATCCTCTTAAAAACACCCTGACATATTACATTTAAGAAACCTAACACCTGACACATCTTTTTTTTTTTTTTTTATAAACGCTGCTAGGCATAGAGATGATTTGTAGATGATCGACAAAAACTACGAGTCCTTGAGAGACAGTCTGACTGTTGAGGCAGAAAAAAGCTTTTCTCCGACCAGTGTGCCGTGTCCTTTTCACAGAGACATGAAGTGATTAACTGTTGCTGTTGGGAGCACATGGGAAGAAAGCTAGAGGCAGGAGGTCACTCACACTTAAACATTTGTCGCTTAAAAATCAAAAGGAAGGAAGAATAAAAATGAGAGTGAAATCCTTGACTACCGCATTCTCATTAAATCTGCCCTTTTTCGCTCCCACCAGCCGAGGAGTTACCCTAAATTATTCATCTTCTGAATATGAAATCTTCACGGGTCTTAAACCGGAGTTGGGTCCATACAAGGCTGAGGCTGTATTATATATTCACCATGTGACCAAGCGGTGTTTGACACTCCGCTTGTTTTAACAAAAGGTAGCGGAGTTAGTTTAGAGGTGTGGATGAATCTCATTTCCACTTGGAAAATATATATGTCTCAGGAGGCACCCACTATTGTGTTGAGATCCCAGGGGATTGTGGGAGTAAATGGAAATATTTCACACAGTCTGGTTTAAACAAATAATGAAATGGATTGGAAAAAAATCTGAGAAATAGTTAAGCGCACCAACCATCAACAAAAATGTGAAAAACAACTGTCAAATTTAGGCACAGACATGAGACTGTCACAAAAAAAGTTTGATTGATTCACTTCTGCTTTTTTACTCCTGCTAATTAATTTTAGATAACTAGTAAATTTTATATTCAGGTTGCTAAGATCTGTGATGGAGATTTTGACAATACCTAAATTTTTGGAATAGACAAGTGCCATACGCACTTTAAATCTACAATTTCAGCAAGATAAACTGCATACAAAGGTTTTTAAGGGATACGGTTGATATATAGATGCAAATACAGACAAAGCAACAAAGTAAAATGAACCAAAGTTACTACCATTGATCTGTAAAATGTTTTTAACAGTGGCAAAAATGAGCGTGCTGCTTGTTGAATTCTAGTTCACAGAGTGGTATCACACAAAGTTAAGTGGTATTGTGCGGTCTTCAAGAAAGTAATGGCTTTCTTTGTATTTCCCTTAAGTGGCAAGACTCAGATTCTATACAGTAATGCTTTACCAATGAATTTTCAGTTGCTATGGAAAGGTGAATCTGAAACCCATTAATATATACACTAAAGCAGCACACAAAAAATCAGAAAATGTCTGGGAAGGTGCCTTGTTTGCGTAACCTTGTGCTGCAGCTTGATTATCTAAAAATTTGTGAGTTTACAAACTCACAAAATCTATCTTGTACTGCTCCTAGCAAAGTATTCACAGTCTGAACCCTGGCCAAACTCCCCAGGAAGGTGTCTAGAAAGCATCCAGAACAGTTAAACCAAGCTACCACAGCTGGGTCTTCTCAATGTGGAGGAGCAGTGGCTCTACTCTGAGCTCCTCCGAGTGACCGAGCTCCTCACCCTATCTCTAAGGGACCATGTAGGAACGTAGATCGACCGGTAAATTGACAGCTTTGCCTTACAGCTCAGAACATCAACGGTATTACTGCAGAAGCTGCACCAATCTTTCTGTCGATCTCTTTTTCCATCCTTCCCTCACTCACTCGTGAACAAGACCCCAAGATACTTCAAATCCTTTACTTGAGACAGGAACTCTCCACCAACCTGAAGCGGGCAAGCCACCCTTTCGGCCCCTGGCTGCACCTAGAAATTCTGTCCATAAAAATTACAAAAGAAAATAAAACTGAGGCACCAGACGGTTTGCTAAAATGGGGCATGGTGACATGAAAATACACATTATTGAAATACATTCAGTATAAAAAACACTGAAGTGGTAATGTGTGATTTTGGATGCACGTAGACTGGGCTTGGATGGACAAACATGAATTTATGTGCGGAGATCACAAAAAACCTCTCCACATCTGTTGTCCACCTGCAGCTGTTCATTCTCAATTTCATTCTCATCTCACCATTTTTCCCTGAATTGCGTGAATCATTTGGCAACATTCAACCGTGTAGATCACAGGAGGCAGATGCGTTGGTGGATTTTTAGAGGTCAAACGATACAGTAGGACCCCCTCACCCACCCACCCTCATCTCCAAGTGCTCTCTTTTCATGAATGGAGCTTATTTTCTTTTTTTTCTTTTTACTCCAGGCTTGGCCTGTGGGATCTGGTTACATGTTGTAATCAAAGCTCTTCAGTGGAGCCTTTTGAACTTCCTATTGAGCTGATGGTAAATGCATTCAATCCACTACAACAGCTTCAGTACAATTCAACCAATGCTACACTACTGTACTGTAGTCTAGTTGGTGTAGTTGTTTACGCTGGTGTAGTGAAAGTTGTAGCTCAACCTTGACTGGAGATAAAACGAATAGGCTCTGTGTGAAAACACAATAATAGTGCAAAGCAGTGCTGCCCAAAGTAATTTGCAGATGTTCATTGTATTTGTATTAGCACAAAAGAATCTAAATGCATTCTGGATAACACTAAAAGATGTCCTACTCCACACATGTATAAAAGATGTTTAGTAGGTGTCTGAGACTAGCCCGCTTGGCGCAAATTCTCCGGTTGTCAAACGAAGAAAATTTATGCACTAAAATAATACAAGCATTTAGGAAGTCTAGAATAATGTCTTAAAACAACTACAAAACTACATGCATTTTTTTTGTTTGCATTTTTATGTGATTTTGCTACGTTTGATTACGACCATAACACATGGTTGCCAAGTCTCACACAAGCCTGTGAATAGCATGTCTAGGAAGCCTCAAGGTATAAAAGAAAAAATTATCCAGATTCTTTTGTGTGTAACAACAAAGAGTAGCATTCGATTTTAATTAGATTTTAAATTATTTCACGTCAAGAATGCTTTTTTGGTTTGCTCTTATTACAACGTAATGAGTAATTCAACATTTTCAAAAGTTTACGTTTTAGCGAAACAGGTAATTTTAGTGTTGATGCTAGTTGGTAACAACAAAAGTGATGGTTATGGACTAAATGCTGTTAGTCTGGTGGAAGGCTTCAAAGTATAATTTACCTTCTGGGGAACATTTGGTTTGAGTGTGGTTCGTTTTTAAATCAAAAAGTTAGAAAGGCTAAACAAATGTTTAAATGGTAATACTTGTAATGTGGTGTAGACAGTCTGGCCGCTGTCTTTTTAAGACATCTGTCGCTGACAAAGGGTTAAGTGCAGAGCTACTATTGCCAACGTCTTGCTAAACATGCTAATCTGTCGCTCCTGCTTTAGTCTCAGGATCAATTAATCTCCCAGAAGGATTATTTTTTACAGCAAGTTGACTCTGCGACAGATACAGTCAGAGAGAGAGACCATTTTTTCTCAATCACCCAAAACAAGTGCAGGTGTCTTTTACTCTTTATTGCTGTTGAAATAGCTAGTAACATGAACAGTAACATGAACCCAATGGAGCTCATGCCAGGGAGTGTATGAGCATCGACTAAAAATCACAGAGGAGGATCATGGAGCAAAAAGGCTGAGAGGTGGGATAGTGGGCTGGCACTCTTAAAGGACTGCGAAGGCTGGAACGGGAATAATATAACCGAAAAGGTGGGGGGGAACGGGGAGGGGGAAAAATACGAGAGAAGGAAAATATGTTGAGTGAGAGGACGGGTTGGCTGGAGAGAGAGTCGAAGAGGGAGTCGAACGTGTGCCAGGATCGCTGCACCTCTCGCCGTGACTAGGATTTTTTTTCCCTTCTATTTACCTCCCTCCTCCCACAGCGTAGCTGTGGCACCCATTTGTTTTCTGTCTATCCCCCACCCCTTCTCTTTCTTTCGCTCTTTCTTTTCTACCACTCGCAACAAAAGGCTGACCAAGTGAGCCTGACGTCTGGATGAATAGCCGAAATCTGCCGTGAAGAGCTAGACGGCGCAGCAGAGCGGACGCAGAGGAGGAGGAAAAGTGAGGTGGCCAAATATGCTGAAAGAGGACAGAGAGATCGCTCACAAGTGGTGATTCCTGGCAGGAGACAAATAGAAGACATTTTTCTCCGCTTTTTATTTGGACGTTAAATGAGTTGGAGGCATTGCTTTTGCCAGTGACCATCGCAGTTCATCCTTGCCCCTTGTGCCACCTTCCCTTTTCCCTAAAAAAAAATGGAGCCCCTGGGGGTGAGGTGACGAAGATTTGGGAAAGAAAAGCTAAAGAAGACCGGAAAATAGAGAGCAGGGGGAGAGGATAACCCCAGGCCAAACTGTTTGAGAACCCTCCTCCACAACGTTTCTGTGCCACAGTTTCTCTTACCATGTGTAGCTCCTGATTCGAAGGATGTGGAGACAACATTTTCCAGGCAAGGAGCATGCTTCGTGTTTGTATGTGTGAGTAGGCATTGAGGCTAATAATAAAAGGCTGTGGTGTTTGCAAAAGATGCTCAGAGGCGGGGGGAGGAGTCGGACCGGGCTTTAAGGCTAATGAGCCTCTTATGTTTTTGCGAAGTGTGTCATGAAAACAGAATGTCCAAAAAAGTGTGGACCAGTGTGTTCTCTTAGTTTTACTAAATGAAAAACCTGCACAGTGATGGACTACAGAGGTTACGCAGGGCAATAGGTCACATAGGTGAATGGGTTGAGCAAAAGAGGGACAATTTGGCTTTTTGTTATTGAGGAATTAATTTTTTTTTTCTAGGACAGACTTTTATAACTGATTATTTTTACTATAATGGTTTAAATAAGTATGGCCAACTTGGTTGGGTAGTTCTTTTCTTGAAAAGCAGTATTTGAAAACAGCAGACAAAGCAGTATTTTATGGAAAACAGCAGTCAATATATAACTAAAACATCTCCTTTCTGGGTGGCATTAAAAAAGATAAGACACAACTAAGAACAAAAGTCTTATTGGCATTCCATATAAAACTCTGGAAAAGCCATACCTCTTTTTCCTCAGGCTTATATAAAATTATTTAACAATCTTGAGTCTCTAACGTCACAGAGTTAATTCACTTCTTAACAGTTGTAATCACTTTGCTTTTTTGCAACATTTCAAATCATTGCTTTAAACATTTTTTCTAAAGTGCAATATTTTATGGAAACGCGCAATTGCCAGTTCATTTAAAATCCAATTTGAGGCTGTAATAATAGCTCATTTGTTCTTATGTATCATTCTTTGAGCATCCTTTTCGACCTGGTGTATCTTTTATTTAAGGTGCTGTCTAACTTGCATTGTGCTTTATTTGTATTCTACCCTTGTTGTGCGCACCAAAGCTCATGTACACCATCATCTGACAGGTGTTTTTGTCTTTCAACATTTGGAGGCAAAATAGAAAAATATGTCAACCAAACCATGAATGCTTGTCTGCTTGTCTTGCTTTCACTGGTGACATCATCTGTGCTTTTGTGTCAACGTGCTTTTTTTTTTTCTCTGTCACACTCTGATATTTGGAGCCTCCTCCTCCTCCTGCCCGGCATCACACTCTTGGCCGGAGCATTTAGGTGGTGATAAGTTCGGGGGAGGGAGGCAGCGTGAGTACAATCAAGGTCTTTGTGTGCCCGCATAGTGGAAGAAGAGATGGACCAGGGTGGCAGTGCTGTAGCTGGACTGATAGGGCCTACTGGGGGCTTGGAGGAGGACAGTCTGCCAGAAAAATAAAGATTACACCTCCTTCTTTTTTGTGCACATGCCAGTGGATTGTAAACACACTCCCGAAACCAGTCACTCCCATAAATCACAGTGCAGAATTCTTGTCAACGTGGATACAGTTTACTAGAAGTGCAGCCGATTAATGGGAATTGCAAACAGGTGAATGGATTGTTGAGCAAAAACAGGAAGAGGGCTGAGATCAGGCTTTGGATTCCTTTGAAAATGTTTCCGGGAAAACAAAAATGGTTCTGTTTGAAAAACGTCTACAAATATGCTGCATTCATGTGATGTTGAAAAATCTAAAACTACCCAGATAATCAGGGTTCCCATGTGTCTTGTAAAACCTAATAGAACTGGAAATGCCCAAAAGTACTGGAAATTTTTCCCTCAGGTTTGTTGAGATTGTGTCTATGTGCATTTTGTTTGAGAATTAATGGGTTTTATATAAACAATGCCACAAAGTGAATGCACTCTGTAACCCCACTGGAAATCTGAGGCTGCGGGAGTTTTGACCTTCTGAGCTTGCTGTAGTTTGTAGAATGGAATATAAACTTAAGCAGATGGCTATTCAAGAAAAGTTCCAAATCATTCATTTGAATAAAACCTACGTATTAAAAAACTGCATCATAAACCTTGGTGTGCTGTAAATGTTAATGATAAAATGACATCCAGAGTCAAGAAAAAAAAAATAGTCCTAGTCAATTATTTCTTAAAACAGTAGGAAATCCTTTTCAAAATGTGGCTTAGAATTTGGTATGCAATCTCTGACTTATAGATAATTTTTTTAATAGCTTTTTTAATTTTATGTACTACACCCCAACTCGCAGTGACCTAGTTAGTGACCAGTTAAGCACCGAATCAACTGCCCACAACTCAGATACTTGTATAACTTAAGTACCACATGAATGCAGCATTGTTTGAGGCTCTTTATATCTCCTTTGGGTTGCCAGGTTGGGTGTTATTGCAGGTTGCCCTAGGAGAATAGGCACAGTATCACAAATTAAGCCTGCATGGTCGCAAAAAAAAACTGCCTGAGACTTCCCTCCTCCTTCATTTTTCTCTTTTGGATTGTCCTGCTACTGTGGCCCCCAGCTAGAGTGTTGCTAGGTAACCACAACCTGGTCCTAAGCCCGTTGAGCCCATCTTGGCGCCACTTCAACTTGGATAGGAGCAGAGTGGAGTTCCTCTCTTGTGAACCCAGCGACCACCGCAGAAGCCTTGATATCATCGCTTCATGGAAAGTTTTTCTCACTTCCTTTGTTTTGTTGATGGAGGGAACACCGAGGGAGTGTAGATAGTGACATTTATGACACCGGTTTGGGTAATATGGGAGGCGCTGCTTGCCTGTATTTCAACACATGTTTATGAATAGAAGAGGAAGAACAGTGTATGCATAAAGGGACTCCCAAAAGTGTTTCGCTCTTCTGTAAGTTGGGACACTAAACCATTTCAATGAAAAGAGAGATGGCATTGCACAGTGTCATTACTGAGAGAGAAAAAAACAATTGTGCAGGTAAGTTAATCCAAGCCTGCAGTCCCAGAGTGGACCATTTAGCTTTCAGTCTTGTCCATGATGACTCCAAAAACAATCCAGCAAACCTAAAGGGAGCATGGTCACTTCCCATTGAAATTGTCTTTATAAACCAGGCAAGGCAAGTTGGAAAAGCATAAAACCACAAAACCAGCGCAAGCAATCTGCCAGAAAAAAAGCTTTATACAGAGACATAAAGATAACTGATGGGGTGAGAGGTTATTAAATACCAGTTTAAAGATTGCTTTCGAGACCCAAGGGGAGAATCTGCCGTTTGAGCAAGGGTTTATTTTTCTTTCATTGATTGTTTGTGCTCTATTTAGTAAATGATCCTCTCCCTCTGAAGACTCTGACTCACAGCGTCTGGCAGGAGCTGGAGCGTTCTTATAGCTGCTTTTCCAGATCAGCCCTTCCAAACTGGAGAATTAGACACCAAATCTTATTCACTAAGGAGAGGCGTATTTCTATGAGCGCTCTTTTTAAAAAAGATCACTTCTATTTGAGTAGTCACAATCCAAGAGGGCTTTTTAGTCTGGGACATCTGTAATCCATTTGTGGTTGAGAACAATCCTACCAGCTATGCCAAAAAGTTTTTTGACTTGGAATGGTCCAGATAGTGATTATCTTTGGGTAAAAAGACGATATGAACCTGAAGCCCATTCAAGCTTTCCCACAAGGGATGTGAGATCATGTGACTTCTGCTGGATAAGGCTATCAGCTGTCCCAGAGCTGTCACCCCAAACAAGGTTTACATTTAGCTGTTCAAGCAGTTGCTGGAGTTTCTCTATTACTTACTGGCTCAGAGACAATGCTGGCTGTTGTTCAGTGATAAATTCTCTGAGTACAATAACAGGAAACTGGCACAGGCAATTAGCATTTCTATCCGAACCGTTGTCTGCAAAAAATCATGTGCTTAATGTAAACCATCTTTAGTTGTGTCTCTCCTGCTCACAAACTTTACGTAACAACACTTAAAGTGGCTCCATAGGGTTTTTTTTTATTCCACTAAAAGAACGAGTGTATGCTTTTGTTTGCTCTGGTATGAGACTAGGGCTGCTGGGTGGAGCTGTAGCCCACTGTGTCCCTAGGCTAATGCAGGCCCAGCGGGAAGGTTGATATTACTGCAGGATAAACGGCAGTCAAGTCAAGAAAAAAACGCATGAACAGGGCCCTTTTCTGAAAGCTCATATCAGTTTTTCCATGTAGCTCTTAAGAGAACAGCCGCTGTGTGAACTTTGGAGGGTGGAAGCAGTTACCTAAGGCTGACTCAGTGGATGTGATGGCTTCAGTATGCCTTAGGTTGCCTAGTGTAATATTGGTGCTCTTTTGAATGATGCATACTTCTAATTTGTGTGATTTAAACTCAGATTTTTGAAAGTGCAGTGTAAATTTCTGTTGTTGTGCAGTCCCTAGTATTTGTTTAATAGAAATTTTATAGTTCAAGGGTACTTCTTTGTAGCCTGGCACAGCCTGATGTGTGCTCTCTGTATATTCTATTTACAAGAACGGCACAAAAGCGCCGTAAGCCAGTCAGTTCTTCAGATAGGTGCCGTACTGACCAATCATATTCAAATGTCGCTGGAGCGTTGCCTTGCGTCACACTTAGACGACCCAAGTCACTTGTTCAAAACAGCCAAGATGGCGCCAAGTTTATTCGCCTCTGCTCTTCAATCAGTTTTAAATAACATAAGACAACATTATGTTTTTAAAACATCGACAGCAAGACAGCGCTAAAAGCGTTAACTATTGAAGATGTTTTTGCACACCATGTTTGCTTGTTTGTTTGTTTACTTATTCGTAGATTGTTGCCTAGCTAACGGCATGTTCGTTGCAATTCCGATTGGTTGGCACCGAGTTGCTTTGCCCCACCAGCCCCACCAAGCCCCGCCTTGAGGAAAACGAGCTGGCATTGAGCTTTTCCAGACTCCTTGCTGATACAGAAAGGAGTCTGGCTTCCCAGGCTAAGTTCTTTGGGGGACGCCTTAATACTGAACCCACAATGTGCCTTAGTGATATAAATTAGGTGCGTTGACAAAAATAAACAGAGTATTGATTACATCTAATAATTCTGTTCATGGCACTTTTGTATGTATTGTTTTGGGGTTTTTTTTTTTTAACGCAATAATTTTTCATGACAACCAACAGAGACCAAATACAGTATATAATTTTGCTTTTTCATAACCACACTTTCTTCCTTAGTTGGTGGAATAAGTTTCTTTAAGTCAGTGGGCAGGTATGAGAGTCATTTGGGCCCTCATTAACCTCCTTATTAGCAGCTAATTATATGCAGATTCATCGTGTGTTAAGTGCTGCACCACGTTCTGCCTTATTAAGTTCTCGGAAGGCCATTAGCCCCTCGGAAATAATTAATCAACACTATTTTGACCTACCTCTACCAGTGATGCTGCTTTTCCCACCATCTGCCCTGCTTTTGTGTCTATACATGAAACCCCACACTATTTCTTTTTATCTTCATCACTGCAGGTTTGCTTGATTTTCTCACTGTAAACTGAAGTATATTCTTTGACAGCAAATCTAAATGGTGATAATGAACCCAGCGGGTGTGTGACTGGGGAGAGCTGCAGAGCCACAGGTGTGTGTTGGCGAGCACAATACAAGGCTCTCTAGTGAGAATAGAGCTTGCTTTCACTCTCAAATAAGAATGCAAACATGAAGGTCGCATTGCCATTATTCCTTTCCAACCTTTTCCAACTCTGCACTTTTGTTGTCCACCCCAGTAGTTTATGAACTTCTGCCACACGACAATAACACTGTTAATGTGTGTAATATAATAAATGATAAGAGTAATCTCTTTATTCACTTTTTACAAGGCACCGTTATGAAGTGATTCTCCAGACAGTAATAAACCTTGTAAAATCAGCAGAAAACTGATGAGCGAAGTAAGCAAAACATAAAAGCAAAGCAGCGATATAAAATAAACAGGTAGAGAATGGATGGCTATAAAATTTGATTTAGCGGCTTTATGAGTGCACTTCTCAGATGATGTTTGAAGCAGATTTTTAGATTATCCACTGGAAAGCATGCTTATGTTTTTGGTCCACTTGGTACTTTGATTTATAGCATCAAATGTAAAGACAAAATGTTCTGATCTTTAAAAAATACACATTACAAAAATACAAATTACTACAAAATTGTACACTGGTAATCACCAACATATAAAAAAAATACAGCTGCATCCAAATAATAATCTGACTGAATGTAACACAAAAGCAAGGTATTTATAACTTAAAGGTATAGTGTGTAGTTCTTGGGATCATCTGGTAGTGAAATTTTAGATTGCAACACTGTCTTATGTCTAGCCTGTGCTGTTTTTATGATTTATTTTACTTCAAAAAAAATTTAAAAGGAGCTTTTTACTATTATCGCTATATTGAACATAGTTATTGCATTTTTCTTGTTCTCCTAATATTGTGCTGCCCTAGTGGAAAGGGTAGATTAAAAAAAAAAAAAGATTTGTGTTGTTCATAGATTTTCAAAGCTGTCTTACAAAAACATGTTTAAAAAGAAAACGTGAAAGTATTTCTTCTCCAGTAGTTTGTCCTTTTAAATGAGTCGAAGGAACAGGAGCTTTTGAAGGTAAAGAGTCCTTTTTCAAAACACAAAAATACATCTGAAGCTTTTATACAGTATTGACAAACCCAAGGTGATCCACTTTGGTTAACCATAGCCTCATGCAAATTTTTTTCTCCACACAATGGACTTTAAAAGTGTCATTTATAATATAATATGTGCCTTTTTAAGATGGATATTAAGGCGATTGTTTGCTCAGCCTTGTACCCTTTGAAATTTTATTTCACTTCAGTTATGTTCAGCTAAATCACTGGTGTCCTTTGCACAAACTTAATAATAATTTGCACAGAAGACCATATGATGGCCTAAAGCCTGATAATTGTAACTGAACTGTTTTAATTTTAATAAAACAATTAAATTATTCTTGGAAAAGAAACGATTATGATTGGTCCCCAGTGCTGGATGTTGGACATGCTTTGTGTTAACAGAGGTCTTGGTTATCAATACTTTTGAAAAAATAAGCAAATCTATGGAACATCCAGCTTCACATTAATCCTCTTTGCTTGTTCAGAACTAATGCCATTTCTTGAAATAAAATGTTTTTGTAAAATAGTTCTGTGAATGGAACATTTGGGATTCTTTTAAGGTACATTGAAGTACAGTAGTTGTTAGCGCAGTAATGTTAGTGCTGTGTTCGCTTACTGCCGGTGCAGGAAGGAGAGACAGAGACAGACAGAGAGCAAGGCTTGGACATCCTCTCCAGCAGCGCAGATGCCACTAAATAAAATATTTTATAATCCTGCCCAAATCCTCTAATCACCATGACAACAGGCAGCAGGGAGTCAGACACTGCTGGTGTGTGGACCCCCCGCCCTTCATTCCCTTCGCTTTTCCCCCTCTTTTCAGATTTTAGATTTGGTCCATGCTGTAGTTAACACATATTTATCTACTGTCTTGTTTTATCTTTGTGTAAGTGCATTGGTGTTTAATGTGCAAGTCAAGAAGACACTCAAGATTAATTAGTGTTTTTCTTGTTGGAAGCTGCGGCACTTTCTGTTCTTTTGAGAAGATAAGACTTGCCTAAAAAAGAGAGGGGAACAAATCTGGCAATTACCACAAGCCAAAATGCCTTGACTTTCTTTGGTGAATCAAACAAAGTGAAGATTTCTGTTGAGAGCCGACAAGACCTCGAGTGTGTACAAGAGGTGCACATACGCGGACAGACACACACCCATCACTCGCATCCAAGTGCTGCCAGCTTCCCTGTACCGTGATAGGATAATGGAGGTGATGACCTCATGGGGTGAAAGGACCTGTTGCCTGGTAACAGTGTGGATAACAGCGAGAGGGGGGTTAGTCATATCATGAGCGGTGTGTGTGTGTGCATGTAAGTGTTGCGTGATATCGACCAGCGCTGCCAGGTAAAGGAGATGATGATAGTGGGTGCAAGTAGAAAGTCCATTTTAAGGCTATTGATTCTGCTTAGTTGCTGTTTGGGTATGTGTGTGCGTGTTATTCGCCTAATCAAGTCCAACAAACCGGCCTGGTCCGTGCCCGTGTACACTTCCTGCTGCGAGATGCATTTCTCACATTTAACTGCCTTTTCTGCAGCTCACTTGACTGCTTGTGCCATACATAAATAATTAACTCCCCCCACCTTTTCTCTGCAGGTATTCGGCCCCAGATAATGAATGGGCCTATGCACCCGCGCCCCCTAGTGGCGCTGCTGGACGGGCGCGACTGCACCGTAGAGATGCCAATCCTCAAGGATCTCGCCACTGTGGCTTTCTGCGACGCTCAGTCCACACAAGAGATTCATGAGAAGGTATGACGCTCTCAGGAATGACTTTTGCAATTAAACTTCAGGATTAGACTTGTATTGGCGGGCTCCAGTTGAGAGTGTTTGCAAAAGGGCAAGTACTTTCAATAAATGCCTGGTCGGTGATTGGATTTATCAACCTCAGTTTATCCAGTCAGAGCAGCTCAAACCTAAAACATGCTAAGACCTGTCAGTACTGTCACATCATTGGACACAACGGTCAAGTTTAGCCACAGTTCAGGCGTGAATACTTTGCTTGAAGCAGTTCAAGATGGATCCAGCTGCAGCACAATGTTACAGGTTTAATGCCCTAAAGTATGGGCTAAATACGTCCTGAATGTATCCTGCAGCTGCATGCTGGGTTGACGCTTTGGGTATGTATGATATGACTTGAAACTGAGATCTGTGATCAACTTGAGATGAAACTCATCTCAAAACCTTTGAAAATCATTCAATTCTCCTAGCATTAACAACACTAAAGAGACCACCAATCATTCTAAATCACAGTATTATTTGGTTTTTAATCTGTTACAGCTTCTACTTTTACTACTGTCACAAAAAAATCAAAGCTGTGTCTCCACGTTTTTAAAAGCTCAATGCCACAAAATCGTACAGCTTAAACTAATTATATTATCACAGGCTTCCAAAATTTGGAAAATTACTTTTTTAAACTAATCTTTTTAGAACATTTAATTTGCTTTTTTCCATTAAGCAAAAAACATTAATCAACTGTTGTTTGCTGAGCACTGTGTTTTTCTTGTAACGTGCTAATTTTCCAAACTATTTTACTGCGTGTTAGATGTGCAAATAGAACATACTTTTTTTCTGTTTACACAAGTCCTAAAATTAAAATGTTTCTCCGAAATCTTTCTGATAAACAATTCTTTCTTCTCTCTTTGTCTTTTCCTCTAATGTTTTAATCATATTTGAGCACCGGCTTGTTCCACTCTCCCAGTTCAAGTGTAATGGTGTCATCAGTGCTTCTAATCCCGCTGGGCGCCTCGTTAAATCAGGAGGAGGAGGCCGCTAATAGAAATGCAGTCTAATTGTTCTGAGCCAGAGTGGATGAAACATTTTACTGTCTGTACACTGGGATAATTTCACAGTGTGAGCACGAGGGGTGTGAAAATGTGTCTTAGGCGATGAATAGAGGGCTCTGTTTAAAGAACACATTAGATTATTATGAAGATGGCTTTGCTTTGTCCTTCTGCCTGGTTTACACTTTTACATTCACTTCTGTATTCATTTTAAATAGTTTTTTTTGTTGTATTTCTCTCCCTAAAACCGACCAAACAATGTGCGCCTAGTAACATATTCTCACACACATTGGGGCGGACCCTTTTGGGGGGAGTATAGATGTTGGCAGCATTCCCACAGCTATAACTACACTGCAGAGGGTACAGATGGGGCACTTATGCTGCGTTCATGTGGTGTCAGAAGCTTTGGAAAAATGTTTTTTTCTGAGTTGGGAAATACATATGAACACCTGCTCAAGTCGGAAACTCGGGGGCACCGCTGTGAGACTTGACGTCGTGTGGACTGGGGAATCTGAGTATCTTATAATAACTACAGTGTGTTGTCATATGGTCAGTTAGAACAGCTTTTAAAAGAGCAGTATCAATGACTACTTTTTACTTGCATAAAAAGTAAAAATAGCACTGGCTCATTTTTTAGGTTTGAAACCCAGTCAAAGTCAGAAGGTTGCAAAGTAGGACCCTGCTGTTATGCAACAAAACAATTTTGACTAATTTTAATCATAACCTTTAGAAAATATGAAACAAGTTGTGTGTTGTTTTTACTGGACCAGTCAGTTCTCCTTCACAAATGGTCTAAGGAATAGGGGAATAGTCTGTAAAGCTTATCAGGCAACTGCTATATCAATAGTATTTCAATTTTAAAAGTTTTCAGAGAATATGAATGATATTAAGAACTGGGCTAACTACCTTTGATCAGTTGTCATTATGATTTAAAAAAAAAAAGTAAACACAATTGTTTGACAATTAATGGCTTCACCCAACCACTAACTATGAGTGAAAAATTTTTTTTTGTCATCATTCATATTCTCTGAAAATAAATAAATCACAAATTCTGCCAGGGTATGTAAATTTATGAGCACAACTGTAACATCAGATTTTTGCATTAGCTCTGTCTGCTAATGGTAAACAACACAGCAGCTAGCACAGCTATTTGATTAGAGAAGAAGTTTAACAGTGGAATACTCACTTGTTCATTTATATGACTGAATGGGAAGTATTACTGCTTTTATGTCTTCCAAGAACTGCAGTGTCTTGCACTGGCTGACGGCTGTTTTGAGTGCTGTTAGCTGTGCTACCTGTTGGCAGTGTGCACTGTGAAATGCACCCACATGGGATGGGGGGAGACTTGCCGTCCTTGAAAAGAAGACTTTTGAACAGCACAAAGATTTGAAGTAAAATCATTGTATCAGTGTTCAGGTTGAGTGGAATAAATGACGTTTATAAGGAGCTTCAGAATTTTTGAGACTGTTGAAACGGAGAAAACAGAGCTATTAAATGTAAAGCACAAATGAACAGTTCAGTTGGAAATTGATTGTATTCCATTCTCCAATACAAAGCACTGAGCCAATGTATTATTTGTGAAGGAGAACTGACTGGTCCAGTTCTATTATTATAATCACATAAAACACTGAGACATTTGACAAATTATAATATACTGTAGATTAGCATAACAAGCACATTGCTTTTAGATGTTCTAGCCTTTTAGATAGATTACAGTAAACATAAGATACTAAAGCTAACAAGCAATGACACTAAAAGATGACAAAATTAAAGAATGAACACTTTCACATGGCTTCCTTTTGTTGTAAATGATTTAATATTGTCCATTATTCAGAGAAGTCTTTTGCTGCTTTGTCGAAAGAAGGATCAACATTTATTATTGCACTGGTAAAACAATCAAGGGTTTGAACTTTGTTGTGTTGGAACTAAAATATGTACATGTCATTACTGTTTTGTTGATTTTTAAATATCAGATAACTCCATTTCAATCTGAATAACAATTCTCACGTTTAAGGCAATATGAAATGTCCCTGTAAGTCTGTTGTGGATGGAAAATGAACAAGCTGGTCACATGATTTCTCCTTTTATTAGTACAATCTTTTTCTGTACTGTTTATACAGGGAGATTTAAACAATAAAGAAAATGTTTTGTTCCCGCTTGTCCTCCACGTTGACTGTTTGGTGTATGTTGTGTGCCACTTAACAGCCCTCTGTGTCATTTTCCACAGTCGGCCTGTCACTGCCGGCTAGTCCCGTTCAGCTAATAACATTAATGCATGAGGAGAGCTTTAACCTTGAATTTTTCCATCCAGCTCCGACTCCAGCGAGCACCAATAAAAATGTTCGCAAGAAATTGATGGCTATGCTAATCCGGCCCAGTTAGCTTAATTCAGTTAGCAGGCGGCGAATTTCAACCTGTTACTTAACAGCTGCGTCTCTCACGTCTGTTTGCTTTTCTCTGTATTTCAGCAGCTGCCGGTCTGCTTTATGGCCCGCCAGTGTTCACTCTGCTCTGTGACACAAAGCAGCTTGGGCGGCACTCATTATCGTGACACAAGAAACCACTCTTATTTTACAGCACACATAAACAGTGTATTTGCATTTAGATGAAGAATAGCACCTATAAACGGAGGCAGCCTCAAACAAAGGCGGTAAAAGCTGTCGCACTGTTATTTTAAATATATATGCAAGGTTCTACTATTTATCTTTGCCATCTTAATTTTGTTTAAAAAAAATTGACATTTCAGAGCAGACATGTCAAACACAATTGGACTAAAAGCTAAAGTTTTTAATCTCAATAAGAATAATATTCGCTTCACTTTTTTGGCGTGTTTTAGGTTTGAAGCTGTAGCTGTTTTACCAATATGAATGTTTAACAACAGGGCGCTGTTCTGATTAGATAAAACTGTGGCCAATCAACGACCGGTTATTCCGCTTTCAACGAGAGCCCTCCCAGATGGTACTGTGGAGCAGTTCTATTTCCTGTACATCTTGTACAAACTCAGAAGATGCTTCTCCTTCAGCGGTGTTTAGTTTGTCCACTCCAGACAGTTGTATTGGGCTCTTTGGAGCTTTACACATCTGTTTTCCAAGATAGACAAAGTGTTACAAGGAGTGTTATTTGATGCGATTATACCCTACTTAAAGGTGTTTTCAGTTTTTTATTGATTCAACTGATGTAGTTGAAAGTAAACTGAAACCCCAAGAAATACTTGTCTGAAACTTCTCAAAAATGGAGTGCTATGAAATGTTATGTTGTGCTATACTATGCTACTTTATGAAATGATGATAAACTAATAAACCAGCTTTGTTTATCGAATTATCTCCTCCATGCTGTCCCTTAGGTGCTGAATGAAGCAGTGGGGGCCATGATGTACCACACCATCACTTTGACCAGAGAGGACCTGGAAAAGTTCAAGGCCCTGCGCATTATCATCCGCATCGGCAGCGGCTACGACAACATCGACATCAAGGCTGCCGGAGAACTAGGTGAGTCTCTCAATGACAGATGTGCACAAATTAAGAAAATAAAGGCTGTCCACAACACACAGTGGTCACATGCTCTGACTATTAAACATGCATCATGTTTCCATGTTCCCATATGGCTCAGTCGACTGCCATCTGATGCAAAACATGATCAATTAAACAACAAAAGTAATTATTTATGAGGACGGCACACCTTTGGACAGACACCAGACACACTCCACAGATAATAAACAACATATGTAACAGGAACTATTACTTTCACTAAACAGAATGTCTAACGTGAGCGATGCTGGTGCACAACAGATGCTCGACGGAAATAAAACGCATCGTCTTACTGTCCACCGTCCCCGACATATGTTTGCTCTGATAGTGGGAGTTAATATCCTAATTAATTATGTTCATATGTGTACACATGCAGACATGGACTCCTTCAGGAGTGGGTTTAATTAGCCTCCAAATTATCTTATCATTTATCGTTCATCTTCAAGGTCCTGTCACTCTGAATGTGTATCTATTGCAGGTATCGCCGTGTGTAACATTCCCTCAGCAGCTGTAGAAGAAACAGCCGACTCCACAATTTGTCACATCCTCAACCTGTACCGACGAAACACGTGGCTTTACCAGGCTCTCCGGGAGGGCACGCGGGTCCAGAGTGTGGAACAGATCCGTGAAGTGGCCTCGGGAGCTGCCAGGATTCGGGGGGAAACTCTGGGCCTCATCGGATTTGGTTAGTACATGTGTTTTAAAAATTTAGTGTACATGTAGTTATCAATACAAGGGGTCCCTTGGTAATACAGTAAGTCGATAAGTTTGTATATATTAAGAAAAACATTATATTTTCTGAGTATGTGTCTTAACCTGTTGTAAAACTTAAAATAAATAATCTTTATCATGTCAGAAAATATGCCAATTAGTAGGATTTATTATAAAAAATGTTGATGTCTTCTTCCATAGGTCGAACAGGTCAGGCTGTGGCCATACGGGCAAAAGCGTTCGGCTTCAATGTCATCTTCTACGACCCTTACCTCCAGGACGGTCTGGAGCGCTCTCTGGGCGTGCAGCGAGTCTACACGCTCCAGGACCTGCTGTACCAGAGCGACTGTGTGTCTCTACACTGCAACCTGAATGAACACAACCACCACCTCATCAACGACTTCACCATCAAACAGGTAATGCTCTTTAGGTTTCTGTCGTCGTAGCAGGTGGATCATCGCTGATAATGTCCTGGAAACCGATATCAAGAAGCTGTTTAGGTGAACATTTTTCTAATAACTCTTCGAAAAGCTGCTCATTCTTTAATCTTAAAAGTCTTGGCAGGTTTAAAAGAGCTTTAATACTGTGGAATGGCACTGACTTGGCTGGCCACTGGCATTCTTTCACAGTATCCTTTCTTTGTTCGATAGCATCACAGGCTTTTAAATCTCAGCCTTTGATGAAAGCTGTGAATGTGCCGATGCAAAAGAATGAAAAACGGTAGAACACAGATAAATGTACAGGTACACACGTGGACAAAATTGTTGGTGCGCTTCAGTCAATGAAAGAAAAACTCAATGGTCACAGAAACAACTTTATTCTGACAAAAGTAATAATTAAAAATTCTATGAATGTTAACCAATGAAAGTCAGACATTGCTTTTCAACAAGGCTTCAACGGAATTATTTAAAAAAATAAACTCATGGAACAGGCCTGGACAAAATTGTTGGTACCCCTAACTTAATATTTTGTTGCACAACCTTTTGAGGCTATCACTGCAATCAGACGATTCCTGTAACTGTCAATGAGACTTCTGCACCTCTCAGCAGGTATTTTGGCCCACTCCTCATGAGCAAACTGCTCCAGTTGTTTCCGGTTTGAAGGGTGTCTTTTCCAGACGGCATGTTTCAGCTCCTTCCAAAGATGCTCAATAGGATTGAGGTCAGGGCTCATAGAAGGCCACTTTAGAATAGTCCAATGTTTTCCTCTTAACCATTCTTGGGTGTTTTTAGCTGTGTTTTGGGTCATTGTCCTGTTGCAAGACCCATGACCTGCGACTGAGAGCAAGCTGTCTGACACTGGCCAGCACATTTCTCTCTAAAATCCCTTGATAGTCTTCAGATTTCATTGTACCCTGCACAGATTCAAGACACCCTGTGCCAGATGCAGCAAAGCAGCCCCAGAACATAACAGAGCCTCCTCCATGTTTGACAGTAGGGACAGTGTTCTTTTCTTGATATGCTTCATTTTTCCGTCTGTGAACATAGAGCTGATGTGCCTTGGCAAAAAGTTCCATTTTTGCCTCATCTGTCCATAGGACATTCTCCCAGAAGCTTTGTGGCTCGTCAACATGTAGTTTGACATATTCCAGTCTAGCTTTTTTATGATTTGTTTTCAACAATGGTGTCCTCCTTGGTCGTCTCCCATGTAGTCCACTTTGGCTCAAACAACGACGGATGGTGCAATCTGACACTGATGTTCCTTGAGCATGGAGTTTACCTTGGATCTCTTTAGAAGTCTTTCTGGGCTCTTTTGTTACCATTCGGATTATCTGTCTCTTTTATTTGTCATCAATTTTCCTCCTGCGGCCACGTCCAGGGAGGTTGGCTACAGTCCCATGGATCTTAAATTTCTGAATATGTGCAACTGTAGTCACAGGAACATCTAGCTGCTTGGAGATGGTCTTATAGCCTTTACCTTTATCATGCTTGTCTATAATTTTCTTTCTATTCTCCTGCGACAACTCTTTCCTTCGCTTCCTCTGGTCCATGTTGAGTGTGGTACACACCATGTCACCAGACAACACAGTGACTACCTGAAGCCCTATAAATAGGCCCACTGACTGATTACAAGATTGTACACACCTGTGATGCTAATTAGTACACACACCTTGAATTAACCTGTCCATTTGGTCACATTATTTACAGTCTTTTCTAGGGGTACCATCAATTTTGTCTAGGCCTGCTCCATGAGTTTATTTTTTAAAATAATTCTGTTTAAGCATGGTTTAAAAGCAATGTCTGACTTTCATTGGTTAACATTCATAGAATTTTTATTCATGATTACTTTAGTCAGAATAAAGTTTTTCTGTGACCATTGTGAGTTTTTCTTTCATTGACCGAAGGGTACCAACATTTTTGTCCACGTGTGTATAACAGCTTTGTCATGGTTGATAAAAAGATTAAATGAAAAGATTTGTGCTCACTTTTTCATGTCATTGTGGAAAGCTGGATCAAAAGTTGCAATATACTTTTCTTTAATAAACCAGACTTGTGGGATTTAATTACAATTTTGGTTATGACAGCATAAATTAGACTGTTGATGTTTCTATTCTAGGTTTGATCCTTCTTGCTGCACCAGAGCACTTTTGAGGGTTGTTTGTCCGTTTTTTCACAAGGCTTATTCACAAGTATCAAATGGATGGATAGAAGGATGAATATAGTAGATACTATGTGATAGACAAGCAGACCATGATGTGAGTCAGAGCACACAGGCCTGGAGTGCAAACAAAACGAGAGGACTTAACCCCTGAGATACTGCTACCTGCTTAAAGGCTTCGTTCGACAGCCGGGGTTGGACAGTTGTGAAAACCTAGTTTGAGAAACACCAGCAGCAAAAGAGTTTACTGGAATATGACTCGGATGGAAGGAAAAAGTGTTGGCAGGGAAACTGTGGCTTTGCTGTGTTGTTACAAACTGATCCTTTTATTCGAGTAGTGTTGATAGACAGGAAACAAGGGAATGACATGGAGCAAATGGACCTGAACCAATGTTGCTCAAGTATTTGGTATGTGCTTTACCAGGTGAGCCACGGAGGCGCCCCCAAATTGATCTTTTATAAAACATTTATATTTTCATACTTTCTATGCCTCATCTTTGCACAAACATCAGTCTTTTCTCTTACCTCTCCACTGGGCTCAAGTTACACTATTTTAACTCCTGCAATCTTAATATTTCAAGATCCCTAAATCAAGATCCCTAAAATTATTAAATATTTTCTGCTTTAAATTTTGCGCACGGCAGAGAAAACATTAAATTTTATTTGTTCATTAAGGCACTATATTATAATCATTATCTAAAAATCATAAGGTCATTCTGCAAGAGTCGCTAGCTAACCTCATGCCTAGTAAGTCACTTTGCTTAATTTTTTGCACTCACTTTCCACTTAGTTCTCACAAAGCTTTAGTAAATCAGTCCAAAGTGTAGCTGCCTGTACTCCACTATACTCCATTGTCCGAAATCATGACACATATGAGAACCTTCAAAGCAGTACACCTATTGTGGGCTGCCAGTAAAGCAGTCAGTAAGTCAGCCAAGAAACGCTACAGCGGAGCCAAGTGTTGGCAGCGGCGTGGGCTGGCAGGCCGAGTGGGCACGCCAGTTAACCAGGCTCGTCGGTGTCAGTAGTAAAGCCGCTAGTGACAGGTCTGTCGCACTCAACAGCACCAAGAGTCAAAAGTTCACCGGGCTGCACACTTTGAAAAGTGAGCTGACGGGAAAAAGAAAACTTCCTGCTGGGAGACTTTCAATCACAGGCTTGTGTTTCTGCCAAATGTGGCGTAGCACTGCAGACAACAGATTGCACATTCATAAATACGTCTACATGGCAGAAAGCTTAAAGTATAAACCAAAAATAATGCCTGTAGGGTGTTTTATTCAAACAAATGAGCTAGTATCAGTATTTCCCTTGGGTGTGAAAAAGTTGTGTTATTTTTATAAATCAACCAGAACATAGTACAGAGCGTATAAATGCATCAGTAAAATAAGTATGGAATTGGGACAAATGCTAGATTTTCCTCTGATCACTGCTGCCATCTCCAGGCCACTAGCTGAAATTCTACTTGTTAATTGACATGTTTAATTATTAAAACCCCTAGAGCTCCTCAAATATGTATTCTCAGATATGCCCAAGTAATTACATCATCTATTATTAAAATCAAATGTTAAGTTGTTTGAGTCATTATATTGTGAACATGTGTACATCTTTTTGGCCTGAATAAAATGAATGCTTCTTTGGAAGGATTAGTGTCAGCAGTTAGTCACCTCATCATCCTTCATTTGACAGGCTTTTGTTGGCTTTTTTTGTGTTTTTAACAATCGTCCTACGCAGCAGTTGACAGCACTTCTGGCTGTAGTGTAATTGGGATTTTGGTGATGTTTTTAGGTGTAATTGGTTTTTTTTTGCAGATGCGTCAAGGCGCTTTCCTCGTCAACTCTGCCCGAGGGGGTCTGGTCGATGAGAAGGCTTTGGCTCAGGCCCTAAAAGAAGGCAGGATACGCGGCGCTGCCTTGGACGTGCACGAGACAGAGCCCTTCAGGTGATTCTTAAAAACACAATGATGCAGCATTTACTACCAAAAAAAACCAAATGTTTTATCTTTTGTTTTTTGTTCTATTAGTTTTTCCCAAGGTCCACTAAAAGACGCCCCCAATCTGATCTGCACACCACACACAGCCTGGTACAGCGAACAAGCCTCACTGGAGATGAGAGAGGCCGCCGCAACAGAAATCCGCAGGGCCATTACAGGTGGGTTTAGGTTACACACACACACACACACACACACACACACACACACACACACACACACACACACACACGGGCAACACACACACACACACACACACAATCTGATCACACACACACACACAGCCTGGGCAACACACACACACACACTGAGATGAGGCAACACACACACACACACACACACACACACGGGCAACACACACACACACACACACGGGCAACACACACACACGGGCAACACACACACGGGCAACACATTAAAGCTGCTCTCTGAGAACAATTTAACTTTCTTTACCTTAATGTAAGATGCACTTTTAACAGTCAACATAATCTTAACAATATCATGAAGTGTTATTTTGATTACCTTAAGACCTTTAATATTAAATCTAATGCTGAGCCCTTTTGAAGATTTGGTGTGTATTTTATTTTTTATTCTGTTTAAAAAAATTAAACACATTACATAAGTGCCCTGTGTAAACCCATTATTTATTATTAATAATCGATTATAATTGATTAATACGATTAGTTGTTGCAGCCCAACTATATGATAATAGTCAGAAATGAGGAGCCTAGCCATTCTGCTTCTCTGTTATATAATTCTAATTATATAAATCAAACATAAATAATTCTAATTATATAATTATATTAGCTAAAAGTTGGATTTCCAGTGATGAGAAAATGGGTATGGCTGGACAGGCGACCAAATTAACTCATAATAAAACAAAAGTTATATCAAACGTAAATGTTTTAAATTATCTTAATAGACAAAATACTTGTATCACTACATTTACATAAATATTTCAGATGACTATTTTTGCTTCTACATGGGTCATATTTAAATATGCAGTATGAGTCTATGTAGTTGAGCACATCCTTCTTTCAAAGTGCATGATTAGAAACAGTTAGATTATTATTTTTTTCATAAAAGTTAAGAAGATTATACAGTCGGCCTGCTGCTAAAAGTTCAATCGCTCTGCCACAGGCCGCATTCCTGACAGTCTCCGAAACTGCATCAACAAGGAGTTCTTTGTTACCACGGCCCCCTGGGGAATGATGGAGCAGCCGCCGCCTCAAGTTCACCCAGAGCTCAACGGCGCCGCCTACAGGTAGGTGCTGCATGGCCGACAGTGGCCTCTTTCACTGGAGGTGGGCTGCGTTAAAGGGAGAGGGTAGCACTGGTCTTATGTTGATCTGTCACATTTTCTTGACTTCCGTGATGTTATGGACTTCCTGTGGCCTATTCTTCACAGAAGTTGACCCGAATGAACTGACCCCTTTCTCACACTCTATACTGAACTGCTTCTCTCACACAGCCGAATCAACCAAACCATGGTACAGACCATAGCAACCGGGGGAATGCAAGACAAATTATATACCTAAATCTCAACCAGGTAAATGAAAACTGCCCACAACAAAGAGTATCACCCAGACCCACTGAGACCTCTGTGTATTTACACTTTACCTGTAGGATCCCTATGTAGTAACTCTGCCTTAGCTTTATGATATGCCCTGTTCCCTCCAAACCTTTAACACACTTTATGACACCCTTTTTAACTAAGCAATTACCATTTCATTTAATCATTCCTTTAATAAGTCAAATGTAAGTAGGAAGATCAAAATAGATATTTAAAAAGCAGCTTGATCCTAAACTGCTGTAAATGATAGACCCTTGTATAAATAGGATTATGCTTGGCTTGAGAACATTGCAGACTGGCTCAATATTTTACTTCTCTATAATAAAGCACTTAAGGAGTGCCAACTCGATCTAAGCATTGTTACAAGTGTGTAGCACCAAGGTTTGACAACAGACAACAGAAAAGTACTCAGTGAAGCAGAATTTAAAAAAACAAACATTTAAACCCAGTGACATATTTATATTATGATGTAGACATTTTGTCCCTAAGATCCACTTAGTAAATTAATTTTACTAAGTGGCAATAAAGCTCTGGTTTGGCATATTTCCTTTATATTAGCATAATAAACATTCCTAACTTTACCATTTACTGAGGGTAAAGGTTTTCTTTTGTGCCATTGAATTAAAAAGAACCAATCCATTATTTTAATTTGATTCTTATATTGTACTGTACTTGGCAACAGCAAGTACTTCATTTTAGGTACTTGTTCTGGAAGGGTCATCAGGACATCCCTAAAACCTTTGTATTTCCAAACATTACCTTCAATGCCGTTTTTATTTTGAAAATGTCCCTGCTGACCGTCTCGTGTCCCGTTGCAGGTTCCCTCCCGGCATGGTGGGCGTCACCCCCGGTGGGATCCCTGGTCCCATGGAGGGGTTAGTGCCCGGGGGAGTGCCCATCAGCGCCCACACTTTGCCCCCCGGTACCCACCCGTCCCAGGCCCCGTCCCCGCACCAGCCCTCCAAACACGGCGACCCCATGAGAGAGCACATGACTGAGCCATGAGCCAGGGCTGAGGAGGGAGGAGGGCTTTAAAACAAAAAACAAACGACATTAAAACATTTGCAAAAAAAAGCATCGCCGCCATCTTGAACCGACCAGCAGACGCCAGCGACTGGGTTGAGAGTGAGGATAGTGGCTCAGAACATGAACTGCCAGCGCTTGAACAAGGACTGGCCAGGACTCGACAACTCTCTCTGTTTTCACCTTCTACTCATTTATCGTCCTTTAGGATTTGTTTGTGGACATTTTACTGGAGGTTCTTGGGACATACATGCAGGACCAAACCTCAAAAGACAATTTATCTTCCACCTTTTATCTTCCATGTCTTGTTAATTTTTTTTTTTGTTTTACATTCTACTGTTTATGTTCCAGGTGAATTCTATCTGTCTTTGTTTTTCAGTGTAAGAAAATGAATGACTCTTCAGTTAGGCGTGTGTTTATCCGGACAGTGGAAATTCCAGTGGAAATCAGTTCATTGCGGTTGATGACCCCCGAATGTAGAGACACTTGAAGGGGCAACACTAAAAATGATTGACTAAAGAAAAAGACCATCCTATTTCCAGTATTTATCGAGTGATTGTCTTTATTGAAACTGAGGTACAACCCCCGAAAACTCTACGACACACCAGCTTGCCAAGCACGAAAAAGTTTAAAAAAATCTCAGGAAGAAATTAAAGATGTGGTTCCCCTTCTCTGCAGAGAAAGTTAATGCTCTTTATGTCACCTCCTTCTCCATTGTGGTATTTTTTTCTATAACTGTGCGTTTTTTGATGTTGGAGGTTTTCAGTCCTGTTAGATTTGTATTGCCTTGTTAAATGTTCTTATAATCATAGTCTTACGTGAGTCGCCCTTTTTCTTCTAGGTTCTTTGTTTTCTGCTCCGATTGAATCCAGCTGTGGATTCTGAGCGGCCGCAGCGCTCGCACACACAACACACACACACTTAAACAGTAACGTCCCTTTAGCTCCAGAAACTTTAGCGAGAGAAGGCTGCTAGCAGATGGTTTTGTTTTTAGTGAGTGTTTGTATTTGTTTCTTGTACAAGGTGAACATATAGCATACAGTGCAGCTGGAAACGATTAATAAAACATACTGTTCTGATGATCATTAAGCTCTCGGGAGTTTGTGGGATAATTTAGTTTTTTATGTTTCAAGTGTGTAACTATTTTGAGCTTTTTTATGTATGACATGTGTTTGCTACATTACATGAACATTATATTATATTATAGTGAGATTATTAGTGGAATATTAGTGGTTGTTTTTCATTCATTATTTCTCTATATAGCACTGTTTGGAAATTATTACAAGCTGTAAATTCTACTCCATTGATGTGTCAAGAGGCTCAAAAACTGGCGTCTATAAGACAAGCTACTTTGCGAAACAAAACTATTTGCCAAAGTTCATCTTACAGTATGTGGTTGGGATGTTGTTAATGGTTTTATCCACCATCCTCTTCTCTAGCAAAACCTCTACAGTAGAAGGTCCAGTTCCAGTCCAACAGACTTTTGTTTTGTTCAGTCTGCTGGTCTCAACACTTTTGATACTACCTCCACAGCACACAGAACATCTTCTGTAGTTTGTCACACTCATCAAAGAAACAACAGAACAGTCTGCTCTGTCTTTTCTTGAAGACATCATCAGTGGTGTTTGACCAGTCCATCGCACCTGGCAGCCCCTTCTACACCTCCTCACATTCTTGGGATTTTCAGGTTTTTTGATTGGCAGGCATGTGTTCTGGAGAACTAGCGGTTGTTCCTTTGTTCATAAACAACGCTGTTAACCATTGCAAGGTATTTCTCCCCAAAGCAGTCTTTTATGTTTAACATAGCATTTAGTAAATGCCATAGGCCACAGTTTCTATAAACCCTGGCCATATTGTACATCCAAACCTTCTGGCTACACTACTGCTGTTTTAAATAACAGGAAATAAAGTCTCCATTAAGGAATAGCTAATCTGTCTCTATCCAATAAATTCTAAAAGGCAGTAAGAAATTAAAAATGCTAAAGAATTTGCCACACTGACGTTTCATGAAGTATTAGTACAAATTCTAGACAGTGGCAGCCTATTTTATGTAATACTTAAAAGTTGTTTTTAAAAAAATGAACAGCTCCTCTTGGATACAGGGGAAAGTTCTGTTTTTCATAATCTTCAGTGTAATATGAATAGTGGTAGTATAAAACCACTAGAGGGCGCTGTGAACACTGAAGGAGCAAGGTTAGCTATTAGTAAGCTGTAATATTGGAACACGGTTAGTGTAAAAACCATAGATTGTTTATATATTAAAAAAATGTGTTGGAAAACTCAAAGCAGCACAGGAGACATTTTAGTTGGACATTCAAAAAAGGTTTTATTTTTTTTCCTTATGTTGCCTGTTTGCGTTACACTGTATAGTGAAGTCAGGCCTAAATCCACAAACCATTATCGTCACAACTGCAACTATTGCATAAATACAAAGCAACATACAGGTGCTCCAAACATGTAGGACTCGAATGAAACAGGAGGTTACAGTACACAATGGCAGGAGAAAAAATAAACATTCACGGCAAAAATAAGTAACTTTTTTCCTTTTTTCTTTGTCAGCTTTGGTTTTACGTTGCAGTCTTTCATTGAAACGTAAAGATGATTTCACGCAAAGACGAGAAACAGGCGCTTACAAGTAGTGACCGGACGTGTACCGTGAGGATGACGACTAATAAACTAAAAAGACGACGAAGAATTAGATTTTATATTTAACGGACATAAACATGTTCGCCTGCCCAAAAATAAAGCACCACATTTTCAGGCATCCACATGAGGTACTGCAACAACAAAAGAAAACTTCGGTAAAAAGTGAAGGTCACGGTTGTTTTTTTGTTCCTCACAGCAACGGTGTTTTCTGTGCAACATGTCTTCATCGAGATTCGAGAGAGAAAGAAAAACAAAAGGATAAAAATTATACAGAAAAATCAAAGCTCTTATTAGCTCAAACAATAAATATGTCGATTACAGAAGAAAAAAACACCACAAACTTAACGTTTGTGTGCTAAACCTTGGTGAGAGTAGCTTGTAAAGGGAACACCTCCCTTTTTCAGAGAGCTTCATATATGACCTTAATTCAAGCAACAATATTTATATAGAAATGTTTTCATAAATGTGCAGTGCTTAGTAATAAGGATTAAAGTAATTTATTATTATCAGTATTATTATTATACACATCTGTTTTTTATCTCAAGTGGGCGTCCTGAGCCACACGTAGTGATCTTGGCTTTGTCCCTGCCCTTTCAAAAAGAAAAACTTTGTACAACTGGAAAAAACATCAAAATTTGGAAGTGTGCTTTAGTCAGTGCCCCGTGTTGAACTGTTATAAAGTGTTAAACTTGAATTGATGCTGGTATATTAATTCCTTATACTCTTTTTTGTTTAAACAACCACATGCAGTAACATCTATAGATAGAGATTCCTTTTTCCTTTACATTTGAAAACATTTGTAAACTCTATTTTCTCCTCGTAATATGTGGGGTTTGTCAGTTTCGTGGTGACATGTTTTGAATGGCAAAGTCCTCCTTCAGAAGTGAGGCTTTCACAGTTTGCCCGTGTCGGGAAAGGAACAACTTAACGGAGAAAACAGAAACAAAATATGTCATTTCTAGGGAGGTTTAGTTTTGTCACTCGTCATCGTCGTCCTCCTCCTCTTCGCCGTCCGACAGAGAGGCGCAGGGGCGGATCTGCCGGTAGCCGTCCAGCCACTTCTCCACCATCTGAGTGACCAGCGGGTGGTTCCTGCGGCGGGAGCTCTTCTGGAGAGCCACCAGGACCCCCCCTTCTGTCACGCAGCAGTCCAACCACTCACGCAGCAGCTTCTCCTGTTGCTCTTCATTACCCATCTACACAACAGAACAACATTACAGACTCAGTCAATACAAGGTTTGAACACGTGTCCAAAAATTAAGACATAGAAAGTGTTTACTCAGACCAATGGATAATGCATTGGACAAAGACTTGGCCGAGTGCGACTTACTTCCTGCGCTGAGAGGAAGTGGATGTGTAGCAGCTTCCTCTCACTGTCCACCAGCGGCAGGAACGTGACCGTCACGTCGTCGTCCGTGTTGAGGTTGGCGCCTGCGCCTCGATTGTCAAAGCCGTCGTTCTCCATGGCGACCAGTGCAGAGAAGTGGCCACGCGTGTATCCCAGAGCGATGGGGCTCTTCCAGCAAAAACTCTGCTCCCATAAAAGGGGCAAGTACACACCTGAGAAGAGGACGGTGTGGTTTGAGATCGGCATAAATGTGTGGCACTTTACTACACAACTTAGGAGGAGCATTTGAATTTTTGTTGAACAGTTGTGCACTCTGATTTAAATTATCAAGGTGAAAGAATTTAAAATGTTTGAACACCTGTATATTTCAGATAAAAAGCCTTTGTCTCAGATATACTACCTCACTGGCCTTAAACTGAGCTTAAACTGGTGATACTGAAGAATGCACAAGGACTTGTATCTAATTTCATTAGTTCACAAAAGACAAAGCAGTTCATTCCAAATAGAAGCACCTGGTGTAAGTGACACCACATGAGGAGGGCTTCTGCTGTCCCAGTAACGATTGTGTGGAACAGACTTCACCTGGTCAACTCTTCTCTTCTCCTCCCTCTCTTTAGGCCACCATTTGCATCTGCTGCCCTCAGTGTGTTTTGCATTTCCTGCTCTTGGAAACAGTAACCTATGAGCCTATTGTCCATCACACAGCACTTTGATCAGCCCTGCCCAGTGCAGGCGCTCGGACGGTAAAATTAAACCAGACTGTTTTTACTGCTCGTCATAAAAGGTCCACTGTTCTTCATCGGGTTGTGACTGTTTACATTTGTTTACGTGATGCATGTTGAAGACTAAAATACCACATCAGGCAAATACATCCTGTAAATAACAATTAGGAACACATCAGAGCAGCAGTTATGTCAGCAATGTAGGCGGCAGCCCTTCCTTACAAAGAAAGTGACGTTTTTCTTGGCCCTAAAACCGAGCTGCACACAGGCTTTAGCGATATTTGACCTGAATTTAAAATAACCTCTGGCTATAAAGTAAACTTACCTTGAAAACGGGTGTACCCCAGTGTTTCACCACGGAAACTTTTGTAATACTTCACTCCATAGACGATAATGGGCCTACGAAGTATATGTGCAAGAACAAAAATGTGGGTCTGCTCCAAACTGGATCCCGGCTGCAAGAAAACAAAAAACGCTACAATAAAAAGGCTGTTAAACTTCAAACAGCTCCAGTGCTTTCACACCCTGTAGGACATAACAACCCGCCCAAATACTTGGCCTATGAGCTCACTCAGGACAGAGCTGAGTGGAGATGTGCTGATGACACACAGGATGCACTTTGGAAGGGCATTCCACATTAAGTATGCAGCAGTGAAGGCATTAAACCTTTAAAGTCTTACATCATTAGAGTGTCGCATTTGAAGCTTAATACGCTGTCAACATCTAGACCTGGTCTTTGCTCTTAGGACTTAGGGTTTTTACCCAGCAGTACAGCACGTTTTGGAACAGCTAGTCCTGATATGGTTTGTGTGTGTACTGTACAATGTGTTGCTGTATGCCGCTGCCGTAAACAGGAGACTGTTTCTACTTTATTCCTAGCATTCTGAACATTAAATTCTTACAGCTGCAGCAATTTCCTACATTTTAGGGGCTCACTTTAATGTCACTAGTTCTGCCTGTGTTTAATGCAATAGACTTTACATCGACACACACTGCAACACTTCAATGGAAACAGGATTATGTGTTGTGCACGTACCTGACTGGCGAGGGACAGGATGAATGCCCAGTCCTCCTGCCACTGCTCCTCTCGGAGGGAGAAGTGCAGGCCGAAACTCTGCGAATACCACGACTCCCACTCTTTCCAGCGAGTGTAGAACCTGCAGCCCAAAACATGTTTGCTAGTTATTTGGCCTTTCTGCTCCGAGATCCGTGGGATTACAGTCACTTTTTCTCAGCCTCTCTTGAGGTTTACGTTAGATGGCAATTAGGTCTCATTACGCCAGGAATAGTTATTTTCTCATTGAAGAACCCACAATTTCAAACAAAGAGGCGTGAGTCACACAGAGCCATTAATTCATTCCCAGGAGTTTCCCATTTTACCAATATGGCTCAATGAGGGCAACCATTTCAGCACATTTTTTTTTTATGTTACGTTTCATTAAATTTAGAGATCAAAATAACTACTGTCTCATTTTCTGTGGCTGCATTCATGTGGGAAACACTATGGGTGGGGCCGACAGAATGTACAGGCCATACGATGGGAACATAATTAATGAGGAATACCGAGCCCTCACCAGTGCGAGCAGTCGTGCAGGCTGTCGTGGAGGGTCTTGCGCAGCACCGAGTCTTTGTCGTAGATCCCCCACGTAGCCTGCAGCACAGAGTCGAGCAGACAGTCTCCGGCCGTGCGGTTCCACAGTGCGTACAGCCGACTGTCCAGCCGCGTCCCCAGCTCCAAAGACCAGTTGATGATTGGAGCCTCTTCTTCAAGTTCTGAACAAGGACAGAGATACTTAATGGATGTCTCTTACTGGAAAACGCATAACCTCAAAGTGTAAACATGGAGATCTGTGAAAGTTTTGAACAAATTCCAGCATCAGACTATTACATTATGTAAATCTCAAGCAAATATAGAGAACCTAGTTAGGGAAGGACAACTGCAAAAATTACATTCTTTACCAATATTAAAGTTTGGTGCAGACAGGGATCCACAATATCACTTCCACCATGTTTAATATTGCAAAAATAATTTGACCTGTGATATTTATTTATG
The DNA here is from genome assembly GCA_024416835.2 of Perccottus glenii. NCBI lineage: Eukaryota > Metazoa > Chordata > Actinopteri > Gobiiformes > Odontobutidae > Perccottus > Perccottus glenii. Next base: position 17,512,416 of record CM044552.2, on the reverse strand, counting down.
AACTGAATAATACTTTATAAAAAAGAATACAAGACTCTGGACTTCCACTGCTCACACTGGAGTTGATCACTTTTAGATTTCTAGCATCAGTTTGAGTTAAGGCTCTTATTAACAAGCAAAGAGTAAGTATGGGTCATATGGTAAACCAAGATATTACAATTCAAGCAGTTCTTTGCATAACTGATCTTGTACATTTTGATGAATTAGTGCTTGTGAAGCCTTAGTGGAGGCAAAGGTTGAAGAAAGAAAATACTAAACAAGCTCCTGACAATGTGTTTCATGTTCCCCTGGGTTTTGTCTGTCAATGATAATTTGGCTTATATCTCCCACACTGTTCAGTCTGTTTTATCTTGATAAAGTTAAGTTTTAAAATGACACCACAGGTTTAGGAGTCAAAGCCATTCACCACCTCCTGTCTCCAAATTCAACTCTTGCAAAATACCCATTTTATTGATAAAAAGGAAATGCATAGATGATATGTTCACTGATGTATTCACTCTCAAATTTTAAATGGGTCATTTACAAAAATTATGACTAGCAAGGTTGTTCTAAGACAAGATAAGATTTTATTTCTTTTTTTTAATCAAATACAATTTAGGATAAAACTTTTTGATTCATCCAATCCTTTTTCCATTTTTTAATAAGGAAATATTAGATACAGGATCTTTCTGTATATTTACCAATTGCTTTGAACAAATGTATTTAGTCCTATTTGTTAGGATTTTTAGAAGTTATCGTTTATTATTTGCACACACACCCCCTGCACTTGAATATGTTTTGGTTAGACCTTTAGGTCCAGGGTGATTCAATTTAAACCTGTTTTAACTCGTGTCTTAAATACCTTTCCTGAAGCAAGTTAAACTGAATACTAAACGGTGCAACACAAAAATACCTAAGCTAGAGTGAAATACTGATGCACTGATGTGAAGATGCTAATGGAGTGGAAGTGTGAGATGAGGTCAAATCATTCCGTTGGGATCTGAAGACTCCTAAAACTCAATTAGGCTGATTAGGGCGAGAGAGCAGTGCACAAGATAAAGACGGACCTGTTGGCCAAGTGACAAGCCGTTGAGCAGAACCGCGTCGGCTCTAAATACAAGCAACACTGCCAGCACTGGGCAGCATTTCCATCAAAGTAGAACGATAAGGTGGTGTGTTAATGCATTCATAGAAGGACTGTTCATATTTTTACCTTTCTGTACATCTCGGTCTAGCACCTCATCAAACAGTTTTTCTTGAACAGCTGGAGGTAGGTCTTCAATGTCTGAAACAAAAAAAAAGACAAACTGTAAACTTCATAAACATCCTTGTCCTGTTTTTATAAAAGCATATGATTATCAAGTGAAACCTGAAAAAGGCAAACTGAAAAATCTTAGGCTCCCATGTTTTGTCATTCTTACAATAGCCCGTGGCTTTCTGTGCATGCTCGGAGCTCTCGACAACAGTAGCTCATTCTTCAGCTTAAATAAATGAAAGCATTGACTTTGTGGAACTGAAGAGAATGGCTCTCTATAGTGGCCAGATGCCAAGGGCCGCATTGTCCTGAATACTCTGCATAACACAAATCCCTTCAGCACGCAATTACGCTCAGACAGAATGTAACGACTATGTGTCATTCTGCGCGGAGAGAAGTGATGAAAATTATTAATCCGGTTTTGTTTTGTTTTGGAAAGTATGCAAGAAACAATATTGAGAGAAAGAGCCAGAGGTTGCCTACGTCTACTGGCAGTTGGAAACAGACAAGTGTAGCATTATGTTCTCCCCAGCCTCAGAACAACAGGCAGTTTCATACACCACAAGCATTTTGTCATACACTTGGCAGGGCAACGGGAACGGGCAGACAAGGCTTTTCAGCTGCACAGATGAAGTCGAGATAGAAAACAACACTGTGACTACTTTGCTTTGTACGGAAGAGGATTAGGGCCACTGAGAAATGTTTTCTTTTTGATGGTAGAGTTCTGAGAATAAAGTTAGAGTTTGGAGATTAAAGTCAGAAGTATAGGACAGACTTTGCAGTAGAAAAAAGAGGTGCAAAATCCATATAACAAACGATATAAATGCATTTAAACACTTATTGTTGAGGTTGTGACGCTGCATTTGTTTGTTTTGGTCACTTTAGGTTTCAGAAAATCCATTTTAATGCAATCTTGCGGACATTCTCTTGCGCTGTTGCCACGGCGACAGTCCGCCTGTTCACTGGCAGCGGAAAACAGTCACTGTAGTGGCTTATTTTAGAACTTAGAAAATGAGTGAACAGGGATGTGGGTTGGGGAGTCAGAACTTTTGTTAATTATGACCCACTATAGGGTTCTAATATCTAATATTATTGCACATTTATCAATATACATCAAGTATATACAATATTTGCAGCAAATTGCACTATGTGGACTCTGTAGTGTAATGGCAGTGGAAGCAGCTTTTGAATAGAGTCCATTTTAATGGCCACAAGTTCAATTACCACTCATCCTCTTAGCCTTGTGACTTCAATCTCAGAATTACTACCATAAAAATATATATATTTTTTTTCACAGTGGCCCTAATCCTCTTTTGTAGTTTTTTTCTCTTTCCAGATGATTTGTCTTATTGTCTTCATAGACCCTTTTAGTTGAGCTGAATGTGCATTTTGGAAAAGCAGACTTTTTTTTTGGGCAAAAGGCAAATGATTAAATACTGTGTGCTGTCTGTGAGTGGGTATTTAACGTTAAGCCAAGTGGTTTGTTCAAACTGAAAGTGAAATGGCAATGTATGCAAACACTTCATTACCATCTTAAAGTTTGAGATATTCTTTCATAAAAAAGGTACCATCAACCTGATTGTTTTGTTATGGGGAACAAACCGACCTGCCGGGAGGGTAAAGGTGACCAGGTCAGTGAGGAAATAGCAAGTGAAGTCTCCCTTGCGCTGATGCAGAGAGGCTGCTACTTCACGGCGGATCTGCTCCGTCAGCTCAGGGCAAACCATGGCGGGGATACACTTCGCTGCCTGTTGGGACACCTGCATGCACAAAGACAAAAATATATTCATGAAGGCCTTTACAAGTATCTAGAACCTACAAATCAGCTGGTAAAGAAACATTAACAGAAGAGGTTGGGGTCATAAATATTTAGCACCAGTGTGCGAGAGTGTTTAAGGAGGTAGGTGGAACATTGTGACTAAAAATGGAAGAGGTACAAAAGAGGTTTTCATTTTTGTTGCTTGCTGCAGTGTCTGGATCCCCCCCCCCCAGGAAGGAAAGTAGGACAGTGACTGAGTGTTGGAGGAGAGGTGTACACGCAGATAATCCGGGATCACGAGCAAGCTGCAACCAACGGTGCACTACTTACGAACAAATACTCATAAAATATCACAATTCAGAAGAAACATATACTAATAAAGGCCACATATAAAAGGGTGGGTAGTAAGTAAATTCTACTTCCTTCTCTTTTTCTAAACGTATAACTGTGGTTTTCGGTTGTTAAGTGTACTGTTATCAACTTCAGAAGAAACATGGAGAAGTAGCGTCATGCTCTATGCAAGAACACCGTCTTACTGCAAGACAACCATGTCAACCTATTAGAGCCAGCAGGTTTGTTTGAAATCATGCAAGATGAGATATAGTAATGCTTTTGTGTGTAAGGTTCTCAGCACTAATGCTTTGTGTTAAATCAGGTTTTTAAACTGGAGATAAAGCTGTCCACATGCAGTGGGGTGCCCACAGACCTCAGTGAGTAACACAGCCAGCATGTCCTGCCTCTGGAAGCGGATGGCTAAGTGAACCAGCGTGAAGCCGTCATCAAAAGCAGATGGCCGATTCAAGAGGCGAACCTCGTCCGACGTTAACTGCCTCGCAATGTCTCCTCCCGATGATTTGTAGGCCTCCACAGCTGCCAGGTCGCCCTCCACCACACCTTTCCGACAGAAGCACAAAAGCACAACTGTTACAAAACCTCTCATTCATCCACACACTTCAACATTTATTAAGTGGCAGACAGCATTTATTACAGACATTTTGCCCTGACTCTCAGAACCCACTTATTCCTTAACGGGAGTCCTGAACACATTTTCAACACGAGCAGTCATTAATACATGTTTAAAACACTGATAAGTAAAAAAATAATGCTGTCATCGATAGTTTCAGCACAGCTTAATTGCTGTAATTTGAAAAATCAAAGAGATGCTTTGGCAAAACACTGTGATGCCTTTAATATCAGTCTGGGATACATAGGGACATATCTGAAGAACAGCCTTGTGCAGAGAACATTCTGTGCTCCAGCAAATCTATTATATAATATGAGGAAATGTTTTATCTATGAGGCAGCTGTAACCACAAACCCATTTAACTGACATTGAAGTTAAGGGCATTACACAAAAAGAGCTGTACAGTCGGAATGGCGGTGCTGCTTATTGTTGCTCTTTGACAGCATGGTCCATGTTGTTCATTATAGCCTCCACCTTCTACAACAAAACAATGCTCCACCACCTCACCCAGATTCTCCAAATTTATCCTCAAGGCGTCTCAACTGATTGTGGTGTACAGTAGTTACAAGCAATAGGATGATATGCAAAGATTAAAGTTGGGTTAGGCATTTTCTGTGCCAAAGTAGCACATTTGTGCTCACTTTTAATTGCAGGCTAATTCTGACTTTCTCTTGTCTCAATTCATCCTTAAAGCCACAGTAACATTATGAGGGCTAATCCATGGCCCAGTCTTTACAGGAAATTGATTGTGTTTATTTATGCAAATTAGGCATGTGAGCCAAGAAAGATTTTACAAGCCTTTGAGAAAGTGTGGAACAATCACCAAACAGCGTTCTACACCAAACAGCTGCGTCCCCTTAAGAATTCCGGGGAAACTGAAAAGTCCTATAGCCCTACTAGGTACCTTTTCAGGGAAAGTTTAGGGTTGAAGGAAAGTTTTTTACCCAAGGTAAATTTGGTGGTTTTTTCAAAAATCACGGGTAAATGATAAAAGTTCTTGTGGTGGAAAAGGGGGTAACAACTTCTTTTCAGCAGGGTTTAGTAAATTCAGCCCTAGTCACACAATGTAAACAATTTCACATTTCTACCTACCAGCACCTTTAATAAGAGCTGAATTGTTATTTGGAATAATAGCTGTGCAGTGCAGTAAATACACTCAGATATCAAGTCCAGCTTTTCAAAAAGGACCCTCCCTCTAGTACACTCTCGTACATTTGGAAAGATAAAAAACTGTTGCTCTTTTGTCCGTGCCTAAAAAGACCACACACAATGCTCAGCTAATGTGTGTGTGTGCTTATGTAGATGTGTTTGTGTGTGTGAGAGAGAGAGACCGGGAGTGGGTGGAAGGACTTGTTGTGCCATGTGGAGCTGGCTAGCACGCAGGCTGAAGAGGTGAGAGCACACAATGGCAGCGGCACAGTCTGATGGGAGAGACGGGGAGATCACAAACACTCACCGCACTCCATTAGTGTGGGTGCGACCGAGCCCTGCAGTCAATGCTGTACTTACAGGTCATACAGGTCCGCAGCGAACACAAGATGCGAGTGTGCATACAGAGCAACTCTTGAAGACATACAGACGGCTGAGAGACTAATGAAGATGAAAGGGAGGGCTTTTTCAGTAATGCCAGTCAAATGTTGGCAAGCAATGGTCATTTCTCCTGGTAGGGAAAAAAAATACCATGCTGTCATAACAGCAATTTTAAGACTTAACATTTACCAACACCAAAAATCAAATTTTCTTTCAAGGATGGGAGGAGCCAAAAAGTTAAGTTATGAGAGAGAAACATTCTAGCTTTACAAATCTTAATATATTATTTGATTAACTTAATTTGGCATAGATTTCTAACTTTCTTCTACTTTTACCACTGATAACTTTGACTGGATGTTTTGGGGCAAATTAAAAACACTAATAAAAGCTCTACTTTATCTCTTTGACAGCATGTTGGAGATGGTCCATGTTGTTCAATATAGACTCCATCTTTTACAAATACAGCGCTCCACCACTTCACCACCAGATTCTCCAAATATTTCCTCAAGATGTCAACAGCTGCATAAAATATTGCTAACTGCCAGACAGAAATGTACAGCAGTTTAATGCATTCATCAAGAAACAAGAAGATTATTAAGCCACGTCCTATAAAGTGCATCTGTATTTATAGCCTACTCTGGATTGTGGTCCAGGTGCATCATTTATTGTTTGTTACTAAATAATCATTGTAATGTAATGTAAAACCTTGTCTCTGATCAGTAAACTGGGGAAGAAAGTGTATAATAAGCCGACAGCAAAGGAGAAAAAATATTTTTGCATACATTGTTTTATATAAAGTATTCTTTTTGACTTGAAGTGTGGATTCAGCAAATTAATAATTCACAACTGTAATGCATAAAACTATCTGTCTCTTTGATAATAAGTAGTCTGTCAGCTAGAAGGTATTTTCCAATCCATTGCAGTCCTAGTTAGTATTCACCTCAGGCATGCGCAACACCAGTTTGTTTGGAGTTAGCACATTCCTGTGTTCACATAAGCTTCCTTTTGACCGTGCTGCCATTTCCTTTCACATTGTGCAGGTCAGGACACTTTGAAGTGCGGATGTGCATTCAGAAGCAGAGGTGACTGTATATCAGAGCTTCTGTGGATCACAAACAGTGTGCAATAGTGTGTAACGTACACATACTCTGAGCAGAGCGAAGGTAAGGCTGTGCTTATAACGTCATACACGGTGGACACAGGTCGATGCTTTTCACTTACTCCACAATAACCATGTCATTATTTACTCTGCCATGAATAGCGTTATTTTTAGCACAGCAGGTTGCACAAGAAACCCACTTACTGGAGCGGCAGAGCCAATGTTTGCAAACACACACGCTTATACTGGAATGATTTTTTTGTTTTCATTCATATTCTTTGAAAAATGGAAAGAAAAAAATAAATAAATCACAAATTCTGCCAGGGTAACTTATGAGCACAACTGTATCTGCCACATTTCCAACAACAGAGGGACAAAAAGTAAAAAAAATAAAAATACACTTTGTGAAGAAGCAGTGATCCCCATGGAAACAACAGCAGCCAGCAGCAGCGTTAAAACCAGCAGCGTTAAAACCAGCAGTGTTAAAAATTAAAGTTGCCTAGTGTTGGACAAACTACGCTGTTTTTGTGAAATGTAATGTTTAATAATTTTGTTTCTGTGTGAAAGTTGCCGCTCGTGCCATGTTTGTTTTACTGTGTATCACTTAACTCAACTTGCACATGCTCAGTTTATTGGCAGCTGCCAGAAACCAGTATATGCCATATACAGTTAGGTCCATAAATATTAGGACAATCAACACAATTCTAATCTTTTTGGCTCTATACACAACCACAATGGATTTAAAATGAAACGAACAAGATGTGCGTTAACTGCAGACTTTTAACTTTAATTTGAAGGTAAAAACCTTCAAATTAAAGCTAAAAGTCTGCAAATCAGGTGAACAGTGTAGGAATTACAACAGTTTGTATATGTGCCTCTCACTTTTTAAAAAGGGACCAAAAGTAACGGAACAATTGGATGCTCAGCTGTTCCATGGCCAGGTGTGTGTTATTCCCTCATTATCCCATTTACAAGGAACAGATAAAAGGTTTGAATGTTCATTTCAAGTGTGCCATTTGTATTTGGAAACTGTTGCCGTCAACTCTCATAATGAGATCCAAATAGCTGTCACTATCAGTGAAGCAAGCCATCATTAGGCTGAAAAAACCCATCAGAGAGATAGCAAAAACTTTAGGTGTGGCCAAATCAACTGTTTGGAACATCCTTAAAAAGAAAGAACACACCGGTGAGCTCAGCAACACCAAAGGACCCGGAAGACCACAGAAAACAACTGTGGTGGATGACCGAATAATTCTTTCCCCGGTGAAGAAAACACCCTTCACAACAGTTGTCCAGATCAAGAACACTGTCCAGGAGGTAGGTGTTTGTGTGTCAAAGTCACAATCAAGAGAAGACTTTACCAGAGTGAATACAGAGGGTTCACCACAAAATGTAAACCATTGGTTAGCCTCAAAAACTCCAGATTTGAGTTTGCCAAACAACATCTAAAAAAGCCTTCACAGTTCTGTAACAACATTTTATGGACCAATGAGACCAAGATCAACTTGTCACCTCATCAGTAAAGCATGTGGTGGTAGTGTCATGGCGTGGGCATGTATGGCTGCCAATGGAACTGGTTCTCTTGTATTTATTGATGATGTGACTGCTGACAAAAGCAGGAGGATGAATTCTGAAGTGTTTCGGGCAATATTATCTGCTCATATTTAGCTAAATGCTTCAGAACTTATTGGACGGCGCTTCACAGTGCAGATGGACAATGACCTGAAGCATACTGCAAAAGCAACAAAAGAGTTTAAGGGAAAGAAGTGGAATGTTATGCAATGGCCAAGTCAATCACCTGAATCTGATTAAGCATGTATTTCACATGCTGAAGACAAGACTGAAGAGAAAATGCCTCAAGAACAAGCAGGAACTGAAGACAGTTGCAGTAGAGGCCTGGCAGAGCATCACCAGGGATGAAACCCAACGTCTGGTGATGTCTATGTGTTCAAGACTTCAGGCTGTAATTGACTGCAAAGGATTTGCAACCAAGTATTAGAAAGTGAAAGTTTGATTTATGATTGTTAATCTGTCCCATTACTTTTGGTCCCTTAAAAAGTGGGAGGCACATAAACGGTTGTAATTCCTACACCGTTCACCTGGGTATTTACACCTGAATTTTGTAAATACCCTCAAATTAAAGCAAAAAGTCTGCAGTTAAAGCACATCTTGTCGATGTCCCAATATTTTTTTTTTTTTTTACGTTTTCTGTTGGAGTTCTCCAGGTAGTATATCCAGGTTTCTCAAAACAAGATATGATGTTTACATGCACAAAGACAAAAATGATACTTAAAAAACCCTGTCGTAACCGGGATACTCAAGTGCATGTAAACGCAAACATTATCACATATCAGAGAAACAGAGAAAGGTTATTTGTGTTAAAAGTCCATCCTGCAATTTGCAAAATGAGATCTGCTGCATCTTCCAGGAATGGTAATGGACTCTATTCCGTCACTAGATACCACAAATATCACTACTACAGTATATCTGAACTGCATTTGGTACTTTAGTTGCTGTGACAATTAACTCCAGAGTTCTGCAACATTATGTGCTAAAAAGTTATCCGGCAATACCTTAATCCTGCTACATACAGTATTGTTCAAAATAATAGCAGTACAATGTGACTAACCAGAATAATCCAAGTTTTTAGTATATTCTTTATTGCTAAGTGGCAAACAAGTTACCAGTAGGTGCAGTAGATTCTCAGAAAACAAACAAGACCCAGCGTTCATAATATGCACGCTCTTAAAGCTGTGCAATTGGGCAATTAGTTGAAAGGGGTGTGTTCAAAAAAATAGCAGTGTGGCATTCAATCACTGAGGTCATCAATTTTGTGTTGTTAAAAGTTTGTTAGGGAAAACCTATACAGAGGTGCAAAAACTATCTAAAATGATAATGCTAAAATGATCTCCGATGCCTTAAAATGAAGAGCAAAACCAGAGAGATGTGGAGGAAAACGGAAGACAACCATCAAAATGGATCGAAGAATAACCATAATGACAAAGGCTCAGCCAATGATCAGCTCCAGGATGATCCAGGGCGGCAGTAGCTCAGTGGGTAGAGCGGCCTTCAAATGGCGGGTGGGCGGTTTGATCCCCGCTCGAAACATCCCGCTCTCCCCCACATACTGTCGTTGTGTCCTTGGGCAAGACACTTAACCTACATTGCCTCCAATGGTTTTCCAGCTGTAACACTGGTAAATAGCTTACTGTATGTGAAGCGGGGGCGTACGTGGCAGAGTGGTTAGCACTCCTGCCTCACAGCAAGAAGGTCGTGAGTTCAAACATTCTCCGCCCAACTTTTTCATGGAGGAGTCTGCATGTCCTCCACGTGTTACCGTGGGTTCTCTCCGGGTACTCCGGCTTCCTCGAACCGTCCAAAGACGTACAGTGAATGAATGTGAGAGTGAATGGCTGTTTGTCACTGTCAGTCTTTAAGTGTCAGCCCTGTGACTAACTGGCCACTGTCCAGGGTGTATCCCACTTCAGGCCCAAAGCTGCTGGGATAGGCTCCAGTCACCCGCAACCCCTAACGGGACTAAGCGGTAAAAAATGAATGAATGAATGAATGAATTAATATGTAAAGCGCTTTGTGTGCCTACTACAATAGGTGGAAAAGCACTATAAAAAAATTAAAAATAATAAAGTCTGGAGTTACCTGTAAGTACTGTGACAGTTAGAAGACATCTGTGTAAAGATAATCTATTTTCAAGAATCCCCCCGCAAGGAGGATGATTTTGTGGACTGATGAGAGTAAAATAGTTATTTTTGGGTCCAAGGGCCACAGACAGTTTGTGAGACGACCCCCAAACTCTGAATTCAAGCCACACTACACAGTGAAGACAGTGAAGCAAGCATCATGATATGGGCATGTTTCTCCTACTATTCTGTTGGGCCTATTTATTGCATACCAGGGATCATGGATCAGTTTGCATTTGTCAAAATACTTGAAGAGGTCATGTTGCCTTATGCTGAAGGACATGCCCTTGAAATGTTTGTTTCAACAAGACAATGACCCCAAACACACTAGTAAACCAGCAAAGTCTTGGTTCCAAACCAACAAAATTTAATGTTATGGAGTGGCCAGCCCAATCCCCGGACCTTAATCCAATCGAGAAGCTGTTTTTGAAGCAAAACCAAGAAATGTAAATGAATTGTGGAATGTTGTTATAAAATCATGGAGTAGTAGTACAAAATAGTTTTGAGTTTGTACAGTCAACGACAGACACTGCAATTTTTTGAACACACCCCTTTCAACTAATTGCCCAATTGCACAGCCTTAAGAGTGTGCATATCATGAATGCTGGGTCTTGTTTGTTCTCTGAGAATCTATTGCACCTACTTGTAACTTGTTTGCCACTTAGCAATAAAAAAAATACTAAAAACCTGGATTATTCTGGTTAGTCAAATTTTACTGCTATTATTTTGAACAATACCTTACTGCCAACCTTTAATTCTGAGCATTCAAACCTGTGTTAACTTATCCACCTCATCCTGCAACACACTGCCATTTAGGATAAAGAAAACATTCATTAAGAAAACAGCCACTCAGTTTCAGAAGCACACAAGCTGCTTGAACAACCGAGAAGGCAGACTTCAGATCACATGAAGGGAGCCAATGCTTGATACTGTTACAGAGAATTACACCCACTCACATCAAATATTCTGGCCAGATGGGTCCTGGGCCGCAAGGTACAAGCTGTTTGCAAAAAAAAAAAAAAAACATGTCGCACAGAGTAAAAGATTCAGTGACACACGGCCAACTATCAACAGTGTTTTCTGACCTTTAGACTCAGTAATATCCCTGCGCCTAATGAATGTGGACAAGTGAGCAGGTACTGGGTATAAAAGGCAATTTAAAGTAAAATAATATAATATAATGAGCTGGTATGTGGAGTAAACCAGGAAACCAAGACGACGCTAGGAGAAAGAGAGAGAAAAGAAGAGGAGAATAAGCAATGGCTGGTTGTTCTTATAATATTTATCCTTCCTTTCTCCCACTCTACAGTGTGGGTGGCTACTTGCTGCGTGAGTGGGGACGTTTTAGTCTGAGTGCGGAGGATTTGAGTGCTGTGCTGTGTGTAGCAGGACGGCACATATTCAATCATCTGGTCCTGGCTAAATAAACAGGACAGCACCTATAAACTTGTACAGTGAAAAGAAATAGACAATTTAAAACAATCTATAATACATTTTCTAGCCGGACAAAATGTTGGAACTAGATTCAGATTCGGATATCCTTATTTGTTTTGATGCTACCCACACTGATTAGTCGGTAAAGTCAAGGACAGAGGTCAGATTCTGTACAGACAACAGCAGAATCCATCTTGTGTTCAAGTATTATTTAATTTAAGGCTTGTTTCATTTTCAAACTGACACTGTTTATCACACTTCAGCTGACTGCAATGTAGAAGGGAAATCCTGTGATAGGCTGGAAGTATATACTGCTTGCAAAAAATCAGAAGACAAAGATTATTTCTGTTTTAGACACAGCTTTTTTTTTCTTTTTCCTAAACTATAAAGTCTATTAAATACACTGCAGCAGTCTCTTTCAATTTAGGGACTCACTATTTGCTGGCACATGTTATCCTCATGTTTAATAGCCTTCTGACACCAACGCTATCTTATTGGGGACACTTGGTTCTAAATGTGTGGTCAGCTTTCAAAAAGATGGAGCTAAACATGGCAGCTTGTTGATTGGACAAATAGATAATCATTACTTGAAGAAATTAGAAGGTTTGTTCTTGTTCTTGTGATAAATACTCAAAGAGAAAAGCTATATATATAAGCTATATGATATTTTTTTTCCAGGCTACAGAGAAACAAAACTTAAAGGGTTACCAGACCATTCACTGATCACTCAACGGTAAAGTGGGTCAGGAACCACTCCCAGGGAATCTTCCAGTGAGCTCGACCTGACCAATCCTAACCGTTAATCTAAAATAAAGCAAGCTTCATACAGGGTTTGTTTATCTTGTTTCAAATTGCATCAGTCCATAGTCTGTTTATTCTGCGTTTATTGGTATGGCCCCCTAAAGTTTGATTGGTTTGTCTTAGGCCTGGGCGAAAAATCGATTGAATGAATTAATTTGATTTTTTTGTGGCGAGCGATTTAAAAAATAAGTAAATCGAGTTTTTGTGTAACGGTGAAATTTTGGCTCCCCGGAGCTTCCGTAGCGTTAGTTTCACATAGCAGAGCAGTACGGCACGCAACAACAACAACATCATAGCACACAAAACAGCAACAGAAAGCAACAACATGGCTAACGGTGAAAGTGGGAAGTTTGTTCCCAAGAAAGGAATAAAATCATCTGTTGTTTGGAACTGGTATGGGTTCGTTGCGACACGCTGCAACATTTGCCTAAAGCCCATCGCAGTCAAAGGCAGCAGCACCACAAACCTATTCCAACACATGAAACAGAGACATCCAGCCGAATATGAGAAATGCCAGTCTCTCCGAGACGAACAAACCCGCAGTGACCAACAAACCTTAGCTAAAAAACAGCTAACTGTAGCCGAATCCTTTTCACACGGCACCGCATGTGACAGGAAAGGGGCACGGTGGAGAACAATCACTAAAGCAGTCACTTTGCACATAGCCAAAGACATGGTATACAGTGGAGAAGACTGGGTTTATTAATTTGATTAAAACCTTAGACCCCAGATATGAGCTACCCAGCCGCAAGTACCAAGAGGGTGTTCATTTATTTATTATTCATCCCAGAAATGGGGGTTACATTTGTCTTGCTTTTAAATAAAAGCAAAATTAGCTTTAAGTTGTCTTAGCTTGCTGTTTGTACTTATTGCTTTTCTTAATAAGTATGGGGGGAAAATCGGAAAAAAAATCGTAAATCGAATTAAAAAAAATAAAATCTGAGATTTTATTTTTAGGTCATATCGCCCAGCCCTAGTTTGTCTATGCAATTCCATTCAGAGGTAGTTTAATTCCCATTCCGTTACATTTATTCGGCCCTCTGTAACATCAAACTCAAATTGAAAAGGACCAGACTAATTGCTCACAGAGAATAGAAAATAGCCAAACTATTACTGACCCCTTCCCTACCAGAAACAATATTTAATACTCTTTTTTTAATACTCACCAACGCAGGCATTAAGGAACAGCCAATCAGTCCTCCTCATCCGGTTCTTAATCTGCTTCAGTTTTTTGAAATCCACTTCAATTTCTTCTTTGCTGCCAATACCGGCCCCTGACGCCAGTTCGATTCTCTGGAAGTCCATGTTCACCTCTGATTCTCGTTTTGACGTTGGGGGTGACCTCCTTTGGCTGCTACTACATCCTCCCACACCACTACCCATGCCCACCACTCCCTGCCCAACCGAGTGTCCGCCCGCGGCCCTCCTGTTGTCCCTGTCCTGCTCGTTGAGTATTGAAGGAGGCTGTTGGCGCTCGGGTTCGGAGGCCAGTTCGATGGGCTCTGCCAGCAGGCTGTTGGGTCTCGGGTGGTCACACACCACACACTTGCGTGATTTGGGCCAGTTTTCGTAAGTGCAGGCGGCGCAGGTCCAGCGCTGAGCGTGCGTGTTTAATCTGTTGCGGTCATTGTATTCCTCACAAGGGTCTGTAGTGGAAGCTGGGGTTGAGGAGCGACACCCTGAGCCCGAGGTCTGAGGCGACTCTGTGGGACTGCGCGGCTGCTGGGTGTGAAGTCCTTGATAGCTTGAGTGCTGCGCGTGTTGTTGTGCCTGTTGCCTCTGACACAGACACTGGGTGCAACGAATGGCACGTGGCCAGTTCAGATATGTGCACATGTGGCAAGACCATTTGGTGCTGGTCTCCGGGACGTCGGCAATCCGCACACGGGGCCTGGCGCTAGAGTCGGGACATATGAGCAAGCTGGATCCTCCCTGGGTTGGACTGTTGCTAAGGTCTGCTGAGTCCCATGGGTGCAGACTAGCATCCAGAGCAGGGCTGCTTTTAAAGGGCTCCTCAGTGATGATGGCACCCCCACTGGGCCTCTGAGCGCGGCACATGGTGCACTTGATGGCGGACGGCCAGTTCTCGTATGTGCAGTATTCACAGGCCCACTTGGCAACCAGCTCGCTCATCGTCGCGCCGCCGCTGTGGGAGGCTCCCCGCCGCTCAGAGGGGCACTCAGCTCGGCAGACCCACTCTCAAGGAGGGCACACAGCAGAGCACACTGTGACAGAGAGAGAGAAACTTAATGCCAGCTTTACCAAATAAGGCACCTAAACTTAATTATACTACAAGATATGTCAATTAGCCTGGGTGTTTAAATCCTTAGTGAATATAGAAATTGGATTATAAACTCACTAAATCAAGTCAACACTTTGTTTTATAAATAGTTTCTCCAAAGTCATGAGCTTAACATTGGCCGTTCTGGGGTTATGTTTTATTTAGTTTAGCCCTGGTTTAGTCATAATCAAAGTTGGGTTTACATCTGCTGGGTTCTTAATTATACCTAAATCACATTGATGTTGAATAATGACAATATAACTTACAAACTATAAAGTTTTAGTGGGATTCATAGTGTAAATGATTATATACTATTATTATATATTGGTTATGTACTACTTTGCTGGATTTGATCCGGATGTGTAATGCATATTAGGGGAAGATATACAGTACATAGAATTTAATTTTAGAGGGGAAATGTCTTGTCAATTATCATTACAGCTCATCAAGTCCTTTTAAAATATAAAGAATATAATATCCATTTTGCATGCATCTTCAAGAGCCCTAAACAGGACTGGCCAAAGAAACCCAAATCCCCCCACCAGTGTTCTTCTTCAACTTGGCACCGGCCTTGATCACATACAGTAAAAACTCACTGAGACTATGGCGAATGTGCCCTACAACTGAGCTGGTAACAAGAGACAAGGACAGATGAAAGCAGACACCCAGCATGAAGGCGCATGACCGCCTCATTCACTCACTCGATGCACTCAGATCAACTTCACTCAAAGCCTATTACTAAATGATTAAAATCGACAGTGGCTGCTCACTGTACAATGCTACAACCGTATTAAGCATTACAGCGTAAACTTGACATTATCTAGCTTGGTGTATTTGGATAAAGATCATCTGTGACATGTTTACACTACGCCTCCAGGTTTACCAACACACAGTGACAAATTCAGCTTGTTTTTGAGAAGTGCTATCCTCATAGCTGCTTGTTGAGGAGCATGATTTGATTCGTTATGTGTACTTTTCCCCTCTTATGTAAATGTGCACTTCTTTTATGCACATTATAGTTTTATCCAATGCATGCACATGCTAAAGATTAATCAGGGTCACCACAATGGGCCGCAGAGTAAACAATCTAACAATGTGTAATAAACAGCATTTGTTTATATGTTTCATTCTTCTCAGTCTTTTATTTATTTTTTTCTTGTTTTTTGTTGTGCAACTGCCCTGCCTACACTGCCCTAACTTACGCCCCTGATATTAATGCAAGCAAATGTACACAAGCGCGAATTTAACATTTCAACATTTAAACCGTTAGTGTATTTGAAGCTTGCAATACAATAGTTTAACTAATAACACTTTAAACGCGGAAAAAGTATAGCTATCCAACATGACAACTAAGAACTACAGGGTTTGGTTGGCAGACTGAGTCTCACTAGAGCTAGCAGGCTGCTCGCTATTCGCTAACATTACGGGATTATGTTCTGCCCAGTCTCTGCCTCTGTGTTTTTAGAAGGCCCTCGAAAAAAAAAGCAACGAGGTCAGCTATCGTTAAGCTTACCTTTCTTTTGCCGTGTTTACCCTCCCGTTTGCGACCAAAACAAACGTAGCTTCCCCCTGCGGAGAAGCCCACTCCAGTCCGCACTTGGGGTCCACTCACTTGGTCGACACTAGCCGCATATTTACTTCTCAGTTGTCATTTCAAGGTCCATACATTTCCACAGAGCGACAACCCCCCCACCCCCAAGTCCCTCAACCGTCCGCTTTGACGCTTTAAATCATGTTCGCATCGTCCCCGTCCTCTGCACACCAAGCTAAAAGAGTTTAATGGCGGTACAGGGTAAGGGAAACAGCCGTGGTAGTCCAGGCAGAGCTAAAAAAAAATACAGTACGGGGAGAGTAAAAAAGACGAGAAAGCCCTGGGCCGTGTTACAGTGAGAGGCAGGAGCAGGATTTACCACCTGAATCTGCCAACAAATCTGATTGGCTGATGTTTGTGTATCCCTCTACACGGACCAATCAGATTTCACGTCTCTCACTCCAATTATTAAAAGGCTCAAAGCAAAACAACCAAGAGCCTCAGTAACTACGGCAATTCCATGTTATGGTTTTCTCCATTTTTTTTAATATAAAAAAATAAAAAAAGATAGGTTGCCGTCAGAAAATATGTTTTGCCTGCAACTGTCCAATCATAATTTGTTGTATCTGTGGCAAATAACCACGTGGTATTCCCTCAAAGGGTATAAAAGAATGATGTCATCGTAAAAATACTGCAGCACGCAGTCTGCAGTAATGCATGACAGATTAACCAATTTTCCTCAATGTTGTATTTTTTCGACCTTGCTTTGCACCGTGGGAGCTTGGTCTTTCGTTCTATTTGCAGTTTCATTTCTTTTTAATTGCTTTTTTACGCAGACTTAATTAATGGATGGATACAGCCTTGTTTACAGAAGTGGCTGTTCCACTACAACGTGATGTCATTGTCAGGAGTGCAAGTAGGTTTGTGCATGCAAACAAGTACACTTGTAAATTAAGTTACATAAAGCTAGATCCGTTTTACTTTGTTTGAAACATCTGGGTTTAATATCCAATTCTGTAGCTCTATAGCCCAAATACTAAAGTGTATTACTATACAATAAGAACATATATATGAATTCACCCAGTTTAGATGTTAGAATTTCCGGTTTGTTTAGTATACAATAAAGGCACAAACAAACTCACTTAAACATATCTCATTTATTATTATCCATTCAAGAGCCATGACATCTGTGGTCTTTCAATCAAATCCTTGGACTACTTTCATGAAGTGCACAAATCCAGATAAAAGCCAAGAAGATCTAAGCTGCAACTGGATTTTGTGCTTCAGGGATTGGTGAATGTAGCTAAGGCGGCAAATCTGGGGAAGAAATGTAATCCTATGGGCTACAGTATGAGTACAAGTGTCTAAATTGTGTATGTATAAGATGGGACTTTAAAAGATCTTACAGTTGCCAGTCCTGTTGTACTCTGCATCATGGACTTTCTGGATTAGAGGCCTACTAAAAGGACCAGCAATTGTCTAAACGCCAAAAGCCTCATAATTAAAAGTGAGGACCAGCATTAAGAGTTGTTGCTCTACACCACAACACTGAAGTGAGACAAGCTTATACAGATAAGTGCTGTTCAAATGCTACACGGCATTGTCCACTATACATTCATAATATATATATTTTTTCATAAGGTTCCAGTACTCAATGGATAAATCTCAAACAATAGAACTATTAAATGATTTTGTACTTTAGCAATATTTGTGATTGTGTTACTCTGTGATTAATGAGTAACATTAGGTGAGCCAGTTCCTGGTCAGTGATGAATTGGCAATACACATCAGGGCAAATTAAACAGCCCTAAAGACAAACATGACAGACCACAAATGTGTGAATAAAGCAGTTCACAAAGCGAGCCAAAACAGTCTCCCAAGAAAATCTTTCCAAATCAAGTGCAATCATCCACATCTCAACAGCCGCCCTGTCCAAATGCATGCCCAGTCCTAAGTCTGTTCATGCTGTTCATGCAAAGTTGTCCGTTATCTAGCAATGAATTAATCCATTGCTTTATATTAAAATGCCTTGCATGATGTGTGACAGATTTCCTTTAGTTATTTAAATTCCAGTTTAAAATAATTAAAGCAAGCAAAATTACAGTTGCAACCATCAGATACAGGTCCACTTAGAGGCTGTTCATTGAAGTAAAAGGGGAAATAGCATTAGGAAGCAGTGATGGTTTCAGTTCGACAAAACACAGCACCTTGCAGCTGAATGTAAATTATTGCAGACTAGACATAGTGTGCTATGACCCCCCTTAAGAGAGATCAGTGAGTGTAGTCTGTGTGCAGAAAGAAACTGCCCTGAGTGGAAGGCACTGCATACGGAAACAAGGTCAAGATGTTTTCATCACATTATCCAGGTCCATATCCACAACACTGACTGAGCAGGTCAGAATGAGGTCTGCTCTCAATTACGCCAAGACAGAAGAAAGACCACTATTCTCCTACACTACAACAACTTTGACTTTAATGGAAGGAAAAGTCAGTAAGACTAGAGCTGAGTAGTAGTTATATGATAACGATCAGTAGTTTAAGAGATGACCAGAAAAGACATGAAAGTAGCAGCCAGGTTTTATAAGAAGAATGAGAGACGGACGCAGTTTAAGCTCTCGGTGTTGCAGCAGCAAAAGGGAACTTTAAGCATCTGGTTAGTAAAGCTACAGTACAGTGCGTTTGCCCTGTGAACCTCATACTACACACAAGAAAAGAAGCCAAAGATAACTACTTCAGTGGCACGTGACAGCATTGGTATAGCATGAAAATGAACATGTAACATTTTGTTAAGTGCAACAAGGCGCAAACAATTTCAGTGTTATCCAAAAAGAACACAACATTGACATTCTTGTCAATCAAATTAGATTAACTATTAATCAGACAAAATTTCAGTGTTATCCAAAAATATATATATATATATATATATATATACATATATATATATATACATACATATATATATACATACATATATATATCATATCAGACAAAATATATACATATATATATATATATATATATATATATATATATATAAATATATAAAGCACCCAATACAGAAATGAGTAAAAAGTAAAATTTGTTCATCATTCTGTTCATTGTTTTTACATAGGTAAATGTATGATTATTCAAGAGGAACATAAAATAAAAATGAAGCAATTCAAGTCCTAATGTTAATTTTTTTAAGAAATGATTCATAAATTATTCAAATAAACAAATTAAAAGTTGACCCTTTGTCTACCTCTCTTCATAATACTATCTCTTTTAAATAATTAAAAAAAAAAAAAAAGGCAAAAAATGCAAGAGGCTGTAGTTAAGATGGGTGCTCAGACAAGTAAACATAAAGAGAAATCAGAACTGGGAAACTGGAGGAGGACCTGTCTTGTTTCGAACAGAACGGCTGCTGTGGTGTTAGACTTTTTGTTTCCACAACCACTCACATCCTTGTAAATACCCTGACCACCACCATTCCAAAATTAGAAAAAAAAAAAAATCCTTACAAGGTTTCCCCTTAAAATGGAGATCAGACTAAGACAAGAAGAATACACACAGTGGGACAACCACCTGCGCATGCCGCTCACAGTCAGGACTGGCACGTCTTTTGTCTGTATATCTTTGATTGACTGAGATGAACACTCTGAAGGTGTGCCGTGTGTCAGTGTCCCTCATGTCCCTCTATGTGGTCTGTGAGCCACGAGCATCACCCTCGGGGCTCAGGACGGCCGGTCGAGCCACCAGTGCAGGGGCTTCACTCACTAAGTTCTCATATTCACTACTGTCCTCATCCTCCTCCTCGTCATCGTCCTCGTCCTCCTGACCGGCAGCTTGTCTGTCCAACGAATCAGAGCTCGACCCATCTCCGTTACCAAGGTATGGGGTATTTGGGGTGGAGACAGAATTAGAACCGAGGACGAGACCTAGACCCAAATCCATTCCCAGTGGCCCAGGGGTTGGGTGTCCAGGAGACCCAACAGCTTGGGGCCGGGGCAGCAGAGCAGCGCTGGTGGGAGAGGATGAAGACGAGAGCAGAGAGTCACCCTGGGACAAGAGGTCAGCATAAGAGGGTGGATTTGGTGAGGTACTAGGCCTCTGTGGGGCAGAGGGACTGTGGAACCCTATCCTTGACAGAAGGGCCACTTCAGGAGGCTCTGTGTTATCATCTGGAGTGGAATGAGAGTCTGCATTCTGGGCCTCACGCAGTCCTACGAGAAAGAAACAATATTTTAAAAATCTGCAGAGAATATAAAATCAATGAATGAATGAATGAATGAATTGTCAACTAGTTTAATAATTGATTAATCGCTTTCTGGGGTATTCATAGACTCTGAAACCTACCATGTGCTAAGAGAAGAGAGTTTTATTACAAAGACAGAGCAGTAAGTCCACAGAAAGAATAAAAGAGATGTACATTGTGTTTTGATGAAATATATCTTTATGTTTACATATGCTCTATCCACAAGTCCTGTGGCACTTGTAGCTTTGTCCGGTTTAGATTTAGTAAAAATCAATGTGATTTTTTTGTAGTATTATCATTGGTTTTAGCCCAGAACAATAAAACACATCAAGTTTTTGACCACTTGTCTTTGTTAGTAGACCAGGTCCTCATGCATTTACACACACTTCACTATACGATTATTAATCAATTAATTGAAAAAAATAATTGTCAGATTAATCGATTATAGAAATAATAGTTAGTTGCAGCCCTAAATATTATTACTTAATCTATTGCAACTATAACTTTGTAAAAAATAAAACAAACTAAAACAATTTTTGTAATTATTTAACCTTGACCTTTATTGTAGTGCATTAGTGTTAAAGCAGAGACCAGAGGCAGGGTTTGTAAGGCATTTGGGGCAAATATACTGTATATATAAATGACATGAATCAGTACAAAAATAATTTTTAGCTCTGACAAAAAATTACCAACTTAACTGACAGTTTTCCTGAGGGAAACACTGAGTATGCACTGCAGCAATGTCATTGTAATTTTAATTATTTCTTACATAAAACAAAATTCCTTATAACTTAAAACAATGTGGAGTTGAATGTTTCTGTAAATCTCCTTCCTTTTTACTGCATATCACATCTCGCAGAAGGAAAAATGGATCAAATCTATATGACAGGTGGATCAAGTTGGTCTAAAAGTAAACCTGGATTTGACATTTATTCACTAAAAGGTTAGAGACATTTGTGGCGTGTCCAAAAATGTCATTCTTGCATGTTATTCCATTAAATTAGTTAATTTGTCTGAGGCTGGAGAAAACATCTTCAAATGTCTTTGATACTGAACCCACCAATAGATTTTGTTTTACTATTATTTTGAGTAATGTATCTGCGCGTGATGTGTCCATTGTAGAGCACATACTTTTCTCTTCTTCTGCCGTCTTCTGTTTTCTGAGGGCAATTTGTTGTTTGAATTTGTTCACATCTTCGTGGAGTTTCTCTTTAACCCGTTCACTTTGCTCGACCTCGGCACACACCGCCTGAAATTACACACAAGCAAAGGCAGAGTTCAAAAGAATGGCTGGACTGCGCTGTAACGTAAATTCCTCTACACTTTGATGTACCTGCAGTTTATCTTGTAGTGCGCTGTAGACTTGGTATATTGTTCGGATATCCTTCATCACACCATCTTTGTCAAAAAATTCCGCCCTGGAAAATATGTATATGTATGTACATTATATTATGCTTTAGTAAATAGCTATAACAGATTTGCATTGCCCTCTCGCAGTATGTGTGTGTCACTTTATCTACCATTGTAGCTTTAGCTGTGCGTATGCTATTCTGTCACACAGTTTAACAGTCTTTGATCAGGAAAACAATTGTATGTATTACTTCAGTATGTGTTCTGTTCATCCAGCATAACATAGTCCTAAATATCCAGTTACTTGTGGCTTGTAGCATTTAGTTTAATTGTTAACGTAATGCTTAAATGCTGACATTAAATAGAGCAGCTACATATTGAACCACTCACTAATGTTCTCTAACCACTCAGTAGCAGCACACACATTTTCAGTCAGTTGCCATGTCGCAAAACCATTGCATCTTTTGGATGCTAATGTCCTTTCAACTATTGAAAATGCACATGCAGCTTATGTTTACAAACAGTCACGGGGTTGGTAGACAATATAAATTAAATCTCGCTACAATCAGGAAACTACCGAGACAACTCACCCATGCTCTTTGATGACCTTGGTGTAGTTAACTGAGGTGTTGGGCACTGAGGACACTTTGTATTCCTGCTGGCTTGTGTTGCCGAGGTTGGGGAGAGAAAGCGTGACCCTCTGATTGTACCTGCTGAAAGAGAATACACATTCATTTATTAGTGTTCCACTGCTATTCCTCACGGGGATCTACCCCAGCTACTATAGGTATTTGGAAGGGTATGTAATTAACTAATATGGAATTCAGTGGCTATTGATAAACCATAAGAAACACACCTCAACCACTTATTGCATTTGTAGTTTTTTTTTAATGACCTTAAGTGGAAGCTATCGATGTAATGTTCTTCTATAAATACCTGGGAGTGCATCTGGACAACAAGCTGGGCTGGTCCATAAATACAGAGGTACTTTATTGGAAAGGCCAAAGCCAGCTTTTTTTCTAAGAAAGCTAAGCTCTTTTAATGTCAACGATAAACTTCTGCAAATGGTTTATCATGCAGTAATGGCTAAATTCAGTTTTTTTATGCTAAAAACGTACAGAAATAAATAAAAAGAAAAGGGCTGTACTAGTTGTACTATGTGTACTAGTTTGGAGACTCTGGCTGAAGTAGTGGAGCAACAGACACACAACAGGACGGATGCTGAACAGCAGCAGGACAGAATCCCACAAGAATTCCTTCTTCCTGATTGCCATAAGACTGTACATTCAATCAGTGTATGGCAGTAAAAATACTTTTTTTCTTTGTGTATATTGTACAATCTATACATGTATACTCTGGTTTTAACTATAGTAAGTACCTGCGGTTAGGCCTAAAGAGCACATACTCCAGTGCATGTGTGGAGTTGTTCGCTGTAGAGATGAAGCTAAATAGAAGGAAGATTAAGTCAGGGACACCAAGCAGCTGGGTCAACTGTTTGTGAATGACTTGCTCTCTGTACGACATCTGCTGCTGAGTGTTCCTCCGAAACCGGTACCAGCCAATGATGTTCTACAAGAGGAACAACAGAGACATTGATTTTAATGTATACAAAGTGTCTGTGTTTAATGTATCAATTACCAAAATAATGAACACAAGAAAGAAGCCAATTTTGTAAATGTACTGTGAGGACACACTTATGCTTAGATTAAACATAATCCACTTACTTTTCTGCGATCTTTAAGAATGTTGTTAAGACTTTCTTCATTGACCTTTCCAGCATAGTCATAAAAGCTTGTAAGATTTTAAAAAGTAGACAAATTAGTCTAAATGCTTTTACATGCATGATCCTAGTGATGAGATGGGGCCACCTACTGTCCAACTGTCAAATAAATGTAAATGTAATTCTTTAAACTTAGTAACAACATGCTACATTGGACGATTTTTTTTACATATTTCAACAATACAAAAGTGGCCAAAGCAGGTAAAAAAAATTGAAACTAAAAAAAAATAGCATCTTACCTAAACAACTGTGCACAAGGGTCATGGTTATGAATTTCTGTTAAGAAAAAAAAAAAATAGGAACACAATTTATTATTGGCCAATACTGTTGAAATACTTACAAAGTTGGATAGCATTCATAGGTTAAACTCAAGCCTTACCTACTACTTGGATTAGTTCTGCAGTGGCAATCTGTGCATCACTGATGCTAACAGTCTCTTCTTGCCTTACTTCACCTAAAAGGAAACCCTCCTGTGTAAAAAATAATATATATGGAATCTGTGTCAGGGACGTTACTAGGATTAAACAAAACACAGGGAGCCCAACTTGGATGAAAATCAATACTGCCTGCAAACTTAACGTAACAGTAAATGTAAAGTAACATCTAATTCCCTGCTGTTTAAGATCATGTGTGCATTAGAGTTTAAAAAGACAAAAATCAGAAGGTATAAAAGTAATCAAACTGGATATAGCGGGTCAAATTCTTAAGAAATGACAACAGCTGGTGAAGGTAACACGAAATGACGACTGCTGTCTTGTTCATTAAAACTATGTAAGGAATGCGGCCAAACTTGTCAACAACTGTCCACCTGTCTCGGCCAGAGACAGCAATTTGTCAAGGTAATGACGCTGACGTGTATCTCATATCTAATATTGAATCGTCGCTTCTTGAACGTCTGTCTAAACTAAAGTAGAAACCACAGAAGAAAACAATTTAATTTACTTCGACACTCCGTTTCGAAAACAAAAAATAACATGCTAGGTTGCTATCAGGTTAATGCACCGCATTTTATTTACAATCTATGACCGCGACATGAAAAATACCAAAAAGAGCATTACAATATTATGTGTGTAAATTTGCCAGTATTAATAAGAGTGAAATGACTGATGCATAGCCTGTGGATGTTTAGGTTACCATTTTTTTTTACAAAAGAGAGGTATACGGAAGTTGCTTGACTTTACAGCTCTGCTAACATGATAGTTAGCCCAATGGCAGTGCACTGGTTATACCCTGAAACATAAAGTTTACCAACAGCATATCCTATTCACAAAAAGGGTATTGGACAAAAATATGTTTTAACAATAAATGATATGATACAGTATTTGTATATTACGTGTTGGTAATGCAACGCCACATTGAAAATCTCTCGCAATATCCTGTTCTTGTCACAATTTTTCTTAAAGAAGTATAAGCGTCCAGGAAATAGACGAGGCCTGACTAGCTAAGTCAGCAACAGGATGATGACAGGGGGAACCAACATTAAATTAATGGCGTTAAAGCTGCCGCTACATGCTACCGAGCTGCACACAAAGTAGCCACCACTGCACCGGAGATTACCGCCATCAACGTTTGTACTTACATGATCGGAGTTGCTGTTGGCGCTGTGATAACACACAGAACTAAAAGTATAACCTGAAATGGATGCCGCCATGATGGAAACATCCCTAGCAATCCCAACGCCCCCTGCGGTTGCAAGCACACGTTTAGACAAAGGCATTATGGGAATTGTAGGCGCTGAAAGTGGCTTCTTTTCCATCATGGAGGACGCGGCAGAGAATGCACATGTGAATGGAAACACATCTGAACTGGAGGACGAAGGGTGTTCAGAAGAAGATTTTGGACCATCTAAACTCGGGACCAAAGAGTAGTAAGTGTCTGAAGGAATGTTTGCTGTTACCAAGCGGATTTTGCTCTTGATAGCAAAGAAAGCTATCTGAGGCACGATAGTAAACACGTTTAAAGATTAAAATTCTAAACTATCGCTAGATAGTAGATACGGATACGGGTACGCTTTTCCGTACATACATATTATTATCTATAGACTGTTATGCAACACATTACCAAGATATTTGACAGGTAAATGTATTATTTGACGCAGAAAAACTCCAGATATTATTTGACGCAGAAAAACTCCAGAGGCAGTTTATACTTCACTGCCCCACAGTCCACACCCACTTACTTTGCTAGTATATAGTTTAGCAACGATGTAGTGATCTTTAATCTGCTAATAATTTCATATTGAGTAATGGATTGTCCTTATTTTGCAGCTGGGATGATGTTTACGAAAGGGAACTTGAGACTTTCAACGATATCGGTGATGTTGGCGAGATATGGTAATCATGCAATTGCTCTTTTTCTAGACTAGAGAATGCTTCCATAATTATAGGAAATTGGTACTTTTTTATTATACATTTTACGTTTAGTGGGTTTGCCTATATCATATTTCTCTGTTTTGTTAATGGTTATTTAAAACTGATCATATTTTCAATTCATAAAAAAGGTTTGGTGAGGAGAGCATGACTCGTGTGCTCAAGTGGATGGAAAAAGCAAGTATCTCAGAAAATGCTGCTATTCTTGATATTGGCACTGGAAATGGAGTCTTTTTAGTTGAACTGGTAAGGAAACCCCCCAAAAATAGGTCATTGTGATTGTGTACATTTGAAGTACCATTTAAGTGCCCTTATATTTCTATTGTTTCAATTGTGTGTTCTGTTTCTCTCTGTGGTTTTCAAGGCTAAACATGGATTCAGAAATCTGATGGGGATAGATTATTCAGCAGGCTCTGTTGAACTGGCCCGGAATATTCTGCTTGCAGAGGACTTGAGCGATGTGACAGTAAAGGTAGGTTAAGTACATGTTGATAAATGAAAGTTATTTTATATATGTATTAAAATGATTTAACACCTGAGTAGTCTTTACCATAATCCAAGGATTAAAAAAAACACTTCAACATACTGTTTGCTCTGTACCTGTGCTTGGAAAGTTTAAAAGAACCTGCTAATGGGGGGAGTAAGTTGTCAATATTGACTTTTGCTGGTTTGAGGGGGTACACAGGGTGTAAGAGAGAGGAAGTGGTGTGTTGGCATCAAGAACTGAGGATTGCCAGAGTACTTTTATGTAGCCTTGAGCATGGGAGTCTATGTGCAGTTAAGCTACAAAGGGACACTATTTTTTCCACAGGTCTATATTCTGGATTAATAAGCTGCACTTTTACAACATATACAGACATTTTTAAACTACTGTCAGTGACCTACCTCTTCCTCCTTAAGAAATATGAAATGATGAGGTCTGTGGTTTGAAGAATGTGGCTCTTAGGCTTCTGGGTGTTTGCCCTCCCATAAGATACAGAACTCCTTTCACTTGTGGCATAGTAGTTCATTAACGTCTACACAATTAACCACCATCTTGTCAGCAGTTGGAATTAAGTATTCAACTAGAGAGGTGTAGCATATTAAATCTTGATGGATGCTGACAGAATTCTAGTCATGTGAACACACTGATGTATATAAAGCGGTTGTGGACATGGTGTTATTTTTGTGTCTCACCACTTTCTGTTTTTGTTTGCTTCAGGAATTGGATTTCCTAAACTGTCAAGGTGAGCTCATGGGCTTTGACGTTTGCGTCGACAAAGGGACATTTGATGCAATAAGCCAAAATCCAGACAATGCAAAAGAGAGCAAAAGACTATATGTTGAATCTCTGAAAAGTGTTCTAAAGGATCAGGGATTCTTTGCTATTACCTCGTGTAACTGGACCAAAGAGCAACTGCGAGAAAGATTTAATGAAGGTAAGAAAAATGGTTCACAACCATTTAGTAGCAATATGAGTGTCTACAAATGTTAAATTAATTATTAGCATTTCTCCCATAACACTTTTACAATAACATGTCATTTTGAATTAGTGTGGATACCTTCCATTACTTGCACACTGACTTCCTGGCACAAAACTACTGTACAGTCAGTGCTTTAGTGTCTTACTTGTAGTCAAACACAGACAGTGTGACACAAATAAGACAGCTACCTGGCAGGTTGTTAAGCTGCAGGCAACAACAGCACTGAAAGTCACATTTTAGGCAAACTTTCATAGCTGTCAGTCGTCTCAGTGCAGTCACTGTGCAGAACCTGCAGGGGGCCAAGAGGCCATGAGATCTAATCTGTCACAGTGACAGCCAGTCCGTACTGGGCCTCAGGACACAGAGCAGATGGTGGATGGCTGGGTCTAGACTCTCAACACTTTTCTGAACCTCCTGTAGCCCTAGTTAGCAGACATGTCAATGTTGCTAGACATGAATATTTAAGACAATACCCTTTTTTAACTTGTACATTCTGTTCCTTGTTGCCCGACAGGATTTGAGTTTGTCCAAGAGTTGCCTACTCCTGCTTTTACATTTGGAGGACGGACAGGCAGCAGTGTGGCATCCCTTATCTTCAAGCGCGTACTTTGATTTGACGGTTATCACAGAATACTATACTCTGTATACTAATACTATGTTTAGCTATCCTGTCTTTTCACGTGTCCTCTTCAGAAACTCTGTCATACATATTTTTTAGAGGACACAATTCTGTCTTACAGCCTGCAAGACTATTGAGATTACAACACAATTATTTTTCTTTTACTTTAACTGTGTATGAATTCTTATTTAATAAAGTTATTGGGAAATGTGAAAATAAAAGACTAAAATGTTATAGTTACTTTTAAAAGGACCTCCACCATTATACAAGATACAAGATCCAGGTCATGTTACATTGACCTGGATCTTATTAAACATGTTGTTCCTAGTTACTAAATCAACTTAAAGATCTTGTGTCTTGGCCCACAACCTGAAACATACTTTTGAGTCTTGAGTCTTTTGAGATTAATTAGTTAATTGCATTCATCTTTCTAAGTCATGTGAAAACTTTCTCCTGTCTAATTGGTTAAATTGGGAACCAGCAGAGTTTGGGGTCTCGAGTTCCAAAACTCTCTGACATAATAAATAAACAGGAGCCTATGGCTTCTGTGGCATAGAGGTTGTCTGCTGTTTCCTTTTTAAAAGGCTTTATTAATAACTGCCACACTGTGGGTCCTAATTAGACTCTGGGCCAGTGGCCCAATGGGAGTCACGGATGTTGAGGCATGCTGTTGAGTAAACACACAAGCTTTACAAGAATTACTGCCTGGAATTTTACAAGGCTCTGGATATCCTGCCTGGATGTGCATATTATGCCTATGTTTACCAATCTCACAGACATTTTCCCATGAAATAGAATATCCCCCCTGAGCTTCAGCTTAACCATGTCTCATGCTCCCCTGTTCCCCAGCGGGATCAACAATTATTAATTTGATTTGAGTGTATTTAGTGCATAGCATTTTATTATCAACCTATGTTGCACTGACTGTAGCAACACACTAATTTCCTTGAATAGATGACCTTGCTGAGAGAAGTACCACACCACACTCCAGTTTGGTTTTCAGAGCATATATTACACATATTTTTACTTACCAATATTAATGCAAAAAAAAACTGCATGTGAAGACACACTCACAGGTGTCATTGTGAACCAGTTTTAATTTGAGCAAAAAAATGGTGACACTGGAGTAAAAAAACAACCCCCTCCTAATGAGCAGTGGATGACAACAATGGCTAAATTGGCATCTTTTGAGAAAGTTACTTATGGATTACTGAACAAACTGCCTCAAAAGCTTACCTGGACTCTCTTCACCAGCTTGCTGTCTATAACATAACCTTGAGAATTCACTGAGAAGTGGCTGGTGTGGTGCTTTTGTGATGTTTCTTTTTGTAATTCAACTTTTGTTGTCCTGTGTCAATGTGTTCTCTTGTTAAAAATATATATATATATATATATATTAAAAAACTTGCTCTTGTTTCTTAAACTGAACTGAACTGCAGAGTGCATTTACTACTGTTAGGTTTTTATGGCTTAATGGCTGGCACTACATTTTTATTCCACTCGTAACATTAACCTATAAGGTTTTAGACTTGATGCCATAGCCCACTGGCTGTTCTTCCTCTCTCAATACTATGCTTTCATTTTAACCTCTAGAGTGTAATACAGGAAATATTTATTATTATTATTATCTTTATTATTCATTTCCATGATAGCACCTTTGAAGATCTTCTAATAAGATTTTTGAGGATTACATTACATTAGTTATGTACCACCAGGTTTTCTATGGCAGTAGAGGCAATGTGTGGGAAGTTTTTAAATGCATTTCAGGGTCTTTATAAAGTTCAGCTTTTTCTCACCAGGTCTAATCTATCATGATAAAACAAAACAAAACAAAACATACTCATACAGCATTTAATATAGCTTGGTAAGATTACTGTTCCTTTGTTTGAAACTATTTACACCAGTTATTTTTATTGATTTGCCCTCTGATAACATTCGCCATATATGATTATCTTGACTTTATTAATGGAAAATACTTTACCGAGATTAAGCTAACGTTTCGTTTTAGAAGCAGTTTAACACCATGTTTAACACCGGGCATCAAAGCATGGTATCGTAAAATCCTGAGCGAGGACCGTGGTGGAATGTACCAAATGTGAAGGGGTGGACGTGATTGTTTTGAAAATGTATCTGTGCTAAATCACAATAGAATCAACAAGCTACACAACTACATAATGTTTCTCAATAGTTTGTCACACTTGACTTTACTGTATTTGCTTTTCCTGCTCGTAAATTGCAGTTTCTTTTGATCGTAGAAACTTAGTCCACCCCGAGAAACAAACGGCGTGTATGAACGCGGATATTGTTACAATCAATGCTGAAGCCTGAAAGCAGTGGCGAGTAGTGATGGGATTTATGGCTCTTTGAGGGGATCCGGATCTTCGCGATCCGTTCCTTTCAAAGAGCCGTTCAAAAGAACGGCTCTTTGGCTCTTTTTAAATATTTAGTCAGTTTTAAGAAGCCAGCTTGGGGGCATCTCAGTTTATCCTGGAAATAATCACTGGGAGGAATGATGAGGTGAGATTTGTAGTCACACACCAATATCTGAGTTTGAATTATTCTGAAAATATTGATTATTACCTCATTTTATTATTCATTTCCATGATAGCACCTTTGAAGATCTTCTAATAAGATTTTTGAGGATTGGCTGAATTACTTAGTACAAAGGTGTGTGTGTGTGTGTGTGTGTGTGTGTGTGTGTGTGTGTGTGTGTGTGTGTGTGTGTGCTTTTACTACAAACATTTCCACACAAGAACATTATCACACAAGAACATTTTGATAGAAAACAAAAATATTTAAAGTAGATAAAATTAGAATAAATAAAATGGAAATGTCTTCATACTACATACTATTACTACTGTAAACTTTGCAAATAGGACATCAGCCCCTTCAAGTCAATGAACAATAACAAAGTGGGCTGCAATGAATGTCTGTGCAAAACAGCTTTTAGTGAAAAATTTCTATACAAGAACAGTATCACAAAAGAACATTTTTAATGTCCTACCCAATGACAGAGGCACGCAGGGTTTTTTTTTTCCACTGGAGTACTCACGTGAAGGATGCGTGCACAACTAATAACTAATATCATCATATAACTGTTCTGACTCGCGGAGGAGCTCATTTGTGTGCATCTGTGTGAGACAGGCATAGGAAAAAGAACGACAGAAAGAACGGCTCCTCCAGCCGCGACTTTACTGTATTTGCTTTTCCCATCGTTCATGTTTGTGAGCCGTTCAAAAGAATCGGTTCGTTCGCGAACGTCACAACTCTAGTGGCGAGCTCTCAGCTGCTCGCAGTCTGCTCAGTCCTGTGCTGGCACTGCTGAACTGGCGAATGTGAGAAGCAGTGAACCGTTTTTTTCATTTTTTTAATAACAGATGTTTTTTTATTTCTTTTGTTGAAGATGGCCTAACTTCGACAGAACCTCTGCTGGCCAGGTAGTTCACTTAGAGACACAATTATAACAGTGTTGCTTATGATGTGTGGCTTCTAACTTGCTGGGAAGCTGGGCTCTTTGGGCTACTTTAGTTTGCTAATGTACATAGTTTCCTTTCAGACTGAAATGTAAGATGAAGACTTTCTGTGCTTAAGCTGCAGTAAGGAAGTGGACCATGGACATGTATTACTTTGGCAGTCATGGTCTACTCTGTACCAGTTTTGAATTGAAAACTAGCTTTGTAGTATATTCCCCACTGACAGCATATTATTAAGAAACAATAAGCTCTAGTCTGAATAACCTGTTGCTGTATTAACTTCACATTAACCTGCTTTGATCTGGAAAAGTCCCCTAATTTCTCAGCATGCCTGTTGTCTTGTAGGCAGTGCAGTGGCTGATTTTATTGACACACTAGCTCACCACAACCTGTAGCACGAGACTGAGACAAGGCTGAGTACTCTCCACACATTTGGTTTTGTTTCCACACTGCACACTCAATGTAGGTCAGATTTGACTGTGTGACATATTTATTAAAGACAAGGTGCTTAAAATGCTTAATGGAATGTGGAAAGTGACAGTATTTTCTCCCTGCAGGCTACTTGGCTGATCTTTGTGTACACTATAAACTGAATACTGAAGAACTAGTTTTGTAAGAGGGTACCCTAATTATGCAGGAAAATACCTGGAAAAGTTGGCCTAATGCTAGCACTTGGAGGTTGTTCACTGCTCTTAAGTGATGACTGGCTGGCTCAGTTAACAAAACAGGAAATATCCGTAGTAGTTGAAGGATTCTTGTGTCGGAAAATCACTCCTACAAATTGAAAGTGTAGCTTAATTTCATGCTATGACATGAAAGAGAAGTTGAAGCCAAATTTTAATCACCGTGTGTAATTATTACCAAGGAATGTTGCCGAAACTCACCTTTTAGCTTTGCTTCGATGCTGTTGCACGTGACAGAAAGTGTAGGTTTGCTTTGTCAGTCCATTGTCTCCTTCTGGACATGTATAGGCATAATTTATAAAAGCAATCAAGGTTGTGTATTTTTTATTTTTTTTATATTTTTTTAAAGGGATCATTGTGTGCTCCAGCAAGGCCCACACATTGGCAGCGTCTTTGTGTTGGAGGCAAAAGGCCCTATTAGAGCCCTATTCTGTCAGTGGGCAGCTGTGTGCTGTGTGCTGAGCGAGGCACTTGTCCTTTCTCTGTCTGTGTGTACAACTCTCAGTCAGTCCACACACACTGACGCACATGCTGCCACCTTCCCCCTCTCTGTTTGTCCTCCTCTATATTTCAATTTGACTTGTTACAAGTTTGTTTAATATGTACTTTGTATCTTTCATTTGTCAGTGTTGTGCTTCTCTTTTTTTATTCACTGCTTCTTTGGCCCGAGGCATTATGCAAAGCTCCAACTAAAGGATGGTTAGCTGTGCTTGTCTGCCTCCGTGCTCCTCACTATTCAATTTCACATCCTTTTATTCTTTATGACCCACAGCCATAACTGAGACAAGGCACAGCTTTAAGACATTCAAGTTTAGTAAAGATGTTCTTATTGCTCATTGTGTATATTCCTTGCTCATTGAGATTTGTAAGTCTTCAGTCTTGACACCCACAGAGCCAAAGACCTGCAGCTGAAAAGAAAAGAAAAGGGGCATTCTCACATACACCAGAGAAGCCCTCCCCAACCCCCAAAGACAGGCACCAGGCCCTACTTAGAGATGAAAAGCATTCTGGGATGCAGGAAGAATGCTCCCATCAACGCAGACCGCTGTGGTCGCTCTGTGTGGTGATAATAAGCCATCCCCTCAAGTTTTATAAAACCCAAACAAAGGAGAACTTGTGGCCTGCGTTGTACTGTGTTGGCCTTACTCTCTGTGTTCCTCAGCGCCTTGGTTTATCACCATCTGTCACATGAGAATGTTGAATTACATACATGCTCCTGTCATTCTTTTATGCTCTTCCAGTGGTACATATCTGTGTGGTGACATCCAACATCAGGACAGGACACACGGGCCACCGTTTATTTTATAATCTTCTTTGTTATAATGCGTGTTACTTTTTAATGTGTGCTGTAATCACTCACCGTCCATGTTGAATCTCTGAGGAGAAAAAGAGGAAGTCTTCAGTTGTACAGATGCCCTAAGCTGACACTGCATCGATATATTACAGTTTCTTTAGTTGTATTTTTCCACACAATGTTGGCAAATTCTTTTTAATTACTGTGCTGTTGCAAAGCCTTTTGGGTTGATGAATGGATGATTAGAACCCAGGTAATTATTTTGACTAGGTCTGCTCAGCACAATATTAGAAAAACGGGCAATATGTGATGGTTATGTTGAATATTGTGATAACAAAAGTCATGCAATATTTGGATACTACTTTCCACATAGTAATATTACAACACTTTAGACTTCCATTTGTCCAAACTGTAGCTGAATAAAACCTAAACTAACCCTGTAATATTTATATTGTGCTTGTTAATATTACAGTACGATAAATTTGCCATATTGTGTTGGATAACAATCATGTTATTTGTGATATGGATATTGCATTTGTTAATATTGTGTAACATTGCAATAAATGTGTGGTGTTTGTGCAGCCTATTGTCAAATCAATAGGCTGCACAAATCTTAAATGCATGTTTAATTTCAACATAACATCCAACACTGGATTTTTTTCACACAAACTTGATATTTAATGTGTTACATCCTCTTTACGTAGCTCCTTGTGCAAGCCTAGGCTTGAGGGCAGAGCCAGTGTGTCTTGACAATCCTGCTTGCAGAAAGCCAATTATTATTGTGACCTGTGCCAAAACTCCTGACTGTTGGCTTCTGCAGTAAGTAATGACATCTCACAAATAATTTTTAGTATGTTCTACAACATGCACCTGTAGGTTATTCCAAACAAATATCCAAATGAGAAGTTAATTTTTACATACACTGAACAAAAATTTAGACGCAACACTTTTGTTTTAGCTCCCATTTTTCATGAGCTGAACTCTAAGATCTATGTACAAAAAGGCCTATTTCTCTAAAATATTGTTCACAAATCTTTTCAAATCTGTGTTAGTGAGCACTTCTCCTTTTGATGAGATAATCCATCCACCTCACAGGTGTGGCATATCAAGACGCTGATTAGAGAGCATGATTATTGCACAGGTGTGCCTTAGGCTGGCCACAATAAAAGGCCACTCTAAAATGTTCAGTTTTACTTTGCCTCACACAGTGCAACACCTCTCCTTCGCCTAGAGTTGATCAGTTTGTTTATTATGGCATGTGGAATGTTGGTCCACTTCTCTTCAATGGCTGTGCAAAGTTCTTCATTATTGGCTGAAACTGGAACACGCTGTTGTATTTGCCAATCTAACTGCGCTGCAGCTGGATTCTCGCGACATCTAGGAGTTTCCAAACTCTGGTAAATCCATCTTGTATCGCGCCAAGCAAACCGCTTGAGCCAAACCATGGGCTCATCGGTCACTTGTGACAAATGATGTGGCAGCATGAACAGGAATAGGTGGGATTTTAATTTGACAAATGCAATAAGCGTCCTCTTCTTTGTTATCAACATGGCTACGCTGAAAGACATGTTTCGCTAACGCAAAAAAATTTGGCACTAAAGGATTTTCTGCTCTTCTTACTAGCTTTGGCATATCATAAATCTCGTAGTCTTTCATACACGCTTATTTCATCGGCCAACGTCCTTGTTTTATTTACCAATTAAGTGTTAATGTTCCTTTTTAATTGCAGATTTACTTTGCAAAAACTGTTACAGCGGTTTGAGGTTTCTGCATATAGGTCACTCTCTGGTTACAATATGAATTGTTGCTATATTTGGCTAAAACAAATCTTGTGGTAGGCGGATACTAGTCGGTGCTTCATCCAATCATATACGAACAGAACGCGCATCCCTTTTGCAAACGCTTTCAACGGAAGCCTTCCCAGATGGTCTCTGCATTCAAAATGCCATCAATAAAATGTACCTCTGTTTGTTGTCTATAAGATACGCCTGCTCATACCATAACCCCACCGCCACAATGGGTCACTCGATCCACAACTTTGACATCAGCAAACCGCTCACCACACGACACTGCTGTGCTGTCTGGCATCTTTCCGCTTCAGTGAAAACCGGGATTCATTAGTGAAGAGAACACCTCTCAAAAATGCCATTCGTCATTGAATGTGAGCATTTGCCCACTCAAGTCGGTTACAACGACAAACTGCAGTCAGGTTGAGACCCGATGAGGACAACGAGCAGATGAGCAGCTATCCGAATGGCTGGTCTCAGAGGATCTGGTGGACATTCCTGCAGTCAGCATGTCAAGTCAGCATTTTTGTGAAGTATATTAGAACTTCAATGCAAGAGCATAGATGTTCTAACACATATTTGACATTTGGTCCCATTTATAAAAAAAGTGATGTGTCAGGTCTTTTATTTGTGCATGCTAAGCTTATCACATTAGTATCCATATGGTAAGCCAAGCCCCTAATGAATGAATGAATGAATGAATGAATGAATGAATGAATGAATGAATGGAGCAGTGGTATGCAGCCCATGCTTTTCCCTCTGTCACTCTCACCATATGCTTTTAACGCCCTTTCCCTCCGTGATTACCTCTCAAAATTATGATATTACGTAACAGCGTCAGAGGGCAGTGTCACTTTATGGTTTGTTGATTGGTAGTGGCAATGTGTATGACATCATCTACTTACTCTTAACAAAGGAGTGGTCCCACTTGTCCCGCTATAAGCATTCAAAGGGAATTTCGGGGCCCCGCGCAAGGCTTTCGTGTAATGTATCCCTGATGGATTAGGACTCGGGTTAGTGTGCAGAACAGAAAGGCACTCGTGGATAATGGAAGAAACCACAAGCGGAAAGGCATGGATTCATAGGGGGCTGTGTAATTAGTGGGTTACCTGATGTATGGAAAGTCCTGGCATGCGGGGGTCACTCCAGGGGGCAAGAGGGGCCCCCATACCTTTTTTCATTATTCAGCCTGAAACACCTGATCCTGCTCCTGCCAGGCTTCTGAAGAGTTTTTGTTAACTACGGTGTAGTCTCAGGCAAAGACATGTTAAATGTATTAAATGTCTGCTTGGACCCCAAGAAGAATAGTCTTGAGGTATAGACTAATGGGAATCCTTAAATAAAATAAACTAAACTAAAGACCTCGACCTGAATAAACTCGGGAGTTAATAGACCAGCTGTGCAGGTTAGTCTTTACGGTTCAATTGTCCCGTTTATACGACAGCTCACTCCACTGATAAAGAAAAAGTGAGCTGCCCACATAATCGGTCCTTTGCTAAGTGACTTCTGCTTTCTCACATTACCAGTGTTATCGTCTGTTTGTGTTAGGTTGCCATGGCTACCCATTATATTCTCTGGAAGACTGTACTTAGTAACTCTTTTATGAACCACATTATATATAGAGAGAGAGATGCATGGCTGTCTTGACTTTACGGACCCCCTTTTTTTGTTTCATAGTGTTTTTTCTTTTCTTTTCTTTTTTTTATGACGCTAGACAAGTATACAAATCTTAATCACATATCTGCAACATTGCAACAAGAGTTTGTTGATGTAGTAAGGAAGCTTAGCTCAAAGGAAACACTGCAGTGTAGCCAAACCACTACTTAGTTTAGACCACTACTTCTGTAAGCTGATTTGGAAAATGTTGGGATGGAATATACGTAAATGCCTTTTTAGTGTAGAGGATGTCACTTTTTGTGTTTGGTAATTTAGTTCATTCCACACCCAGTACCGGAACGACATGTGACCACAAGGGAAGCAAAACCCAAAGAAAGCAAAGGGAAGTGTCCCTGCATGTTCTGTTCAGTGTGTCTTCATGCCAGCTAAGCAGCGACGATGTCAGAAGTTGACTCTTAAAGAGATCAACTTAGAGTCTTTGTTGTCATGTTAGTGCTGTTGTTATAGGTGACCACTACTATTTTACTATTTGAAGTGAGTAATGATTTGAATTAAAGAAAGGGTTTTATCACTCAGGTTCATGGTCACTGTTAGGAATGTGCATAAAATTTGACCAGCGGAGCACTTTTATTGGAGATGCACTTCTGAAGATCTAGTGCCACGATGGTCTGTTGTTCTTGGCCAGCGCTTCCCAAGAGTGGGTACTAGGGTGATGGCCACAGGACTCAATGGTATGTCTTGACCTCTCTAGGACCGTTTTTTTTTTGTTTTTTTACGACCTCGACCCCATTATAAGAGCGAGCTGGCTGCGCGTTTACGTTGCATTAACAATTAACACAACAGAATTTCTCGGGTTACAATAACATGCGTTTTTTTTTTTTTTTTCCATTTAGGCAGCGGCCTTTCTTGCATGAATAAGCATGTTAGAACACACCTGCTGTTTTATTCACAAATAATATTTAAACAATCCACTATGATTTTATATAATAGCTTGTGTCACCCTGCAGTATTTATTGTGAGCAATGCATATCAGTTTGTTGAATGATAAGAGACATTTCCTTTGACCAGAGCCACTGATCAAAGTCTTGACACCAGACGTGCTCCACACAAGTATGCAGAAAGCAGAGCCAATTGGTGATGGACACCAAACACCCCGTCACAGAGCTTCAGGGGGCCCCAAATAGGCTTCTATTAATCTGCCTATACAAATCACAGCCCGGGCAGAGAGCCATATTATCTTAGCTGCCCTTTCGAGCACCCTACTAAGTCAGCGGCCATTGTGAGCCAAGAGTTGGTGTTTGCACTCCAGAGTACACAAATCTGATTAAAACGACCATTTGGCTCCGAAATTAGTTACAGTAAACTAAATTACTTTATGAGTTCGACTTTGTTCTTCTCTTTGAATATTAAATGTGGTTTAATTAGAAGATTATCAAGGACCAATAGAGAGGACACAGGGCATGCAATGTGTTAGTCCATGGTCCAAAAGTAACTCAAAAGTAAAATGGCAAAGGTCGTTGTGGTATCTTTATTTCTTGTAATTACTTTAGTTCTTGGAAAAAAATCTGTAATATAAATGGAGTTATGCAACATTTGGTATATACAATGTCTTTTTGTATGGTGATGGGAATTATAAAGGTAAGGCATAGACATATTATACTGTTCATATACAGAGCAATTCGGCCCCCACTGTATGGTGAAAATGAGGCATGTCATTTTCCAGTTTTGATATTGTCCATGTCTAAAATTGCGTCATCTTTGCTACTTGTGATTAATACATGTTCACAAGTCAAAATATTACACATAATATTTGAATAACTTGTAAATGGTGTGCATCTGTATTACATGCTTATATTTATAGCTATTGCAACTGTCGCCTCTGCATTTATTTTCAGGTCAAATCTGATGCTTCCTCTGTATGTATGAGTAAACAAAGCATCTAAATAAGCATACTTAAATAAGGAAATTGTATCTAATCTAAAACATCTAAAATACTTTGCATGACAGACCTGGAACACTATAAACTTGTTTGTCATGCATCATTGCCAGGACACAGGCAATGGCATTAGACGATTCCCAGGCGGTTAGATAAGTGATAATGTATCGCTAAACTTGAGTCTTGAGTTTATAGTTGCATGACACTTGCTGAAAAAGTGTCAAACCTGTCTGACCAAAGACCTTGTTTGTCATGTAGACTGACTCATCTGTGGAGTTATCTGGAATCTTGTACAAACAGTGAAACGTAGCCCAGCCAGAGTAAACTCATTTTGAGCAGTTCAAATCTGATCAGTAGAGCATTCAACACAAGGGCTCTCCAGTTCGTTCTCCTTCTGCCCATTAAGCTCCGGTTTCCCCCATCACGACGGGCTGCTTCATTAAGTAAGCATGGCTCCGGGGTTGAATTCGCACTCGCTTTGCCCTCTCCCATGACCTCCACTTGCCAGTCAACACACACGCATGTAAAAACAGGATAGCATGCGCACACTCCTGCATGTACCCATTAAAGCTCACTAGTTTGTGTTCAAGCCCCATGTCACGCTTCCTAATTGCATCAGTCAGGTGCTCACTGTGGCAACCTTTTACACATGATCGTCATGCTCCTCAACTTTCACTCTAACACACAGATACACTCTGCAGCCACTTCTATGGCCTGTGCATTGCTCATTGTCAGTCCTAATCAATGAAATGCGCACAAGTCATCACCAAGACCTTTTTGGCAGACTCCACCAGCACCTCTTGCTGGTGGAGGCCCTAATTGTGCGCCACTGACTCTCTGGGATAAATGGAGTTAATGGGAGTCATATGCTAGCATTTGGTTTGGGTCAGGTCTACACGAAACATTTAGAGTTAGTTATGGGCTGAAAAGGAAAAAGGGCTGAAGAAAAAGAAGTATTACATTTCCCTTATCTTTTATTGTACACCACTTCTCATTTCGTCACACGCTATTAATCCCACACAACATTTAAAAATGTTTCTGCTCTCTTGGGCACGTTATATAAGTGTAATCGCCCTTACTTAACATCATACCACATAATACATGGGTAGGGTCACATAGTGGGCCTGGGAGAGCCATTAGCCTCACGTGTTGCTCCACTGCAGAAAGCTGTCATTAATAGCCTGCACTCAATTGGAGGATACAAACCACAATGGCACTCTCTAATTGGTTGGTGTGTTT
The DNA here is from genome assembly GCA_024416835.2 of Perccottus glenii. Classification (NCBI taxonomy): domain Eukaryota; kingdom Metazoa; phylum Chordata; class Actinopteri; order Gobiiformes; family Odontobutidae; genus Perccottus; species Perccottus glenii. The sequence continues at coordinate 17,472,241 of CM044552.2, read as the reverse complement.
GGCAGTGGACTAATGAAGGAGAAAAGTTCAGGCTCAAGGTTACAGTGACATGTCTGTCATTTGCAGAGCAGTTATCATGAGGCACAATCAGTTGGAATAGACATGTCTGGACATGTTTTGGCCCATATGGACCCATCTGCCTCAAATCAAATCCAACCTTCAGTGTGTAAATTGTTTTGTTTTTTTATAGCTACTGTCTGGGTTTTACCATCTGCAAGGGATGGCAGTAGATGACGCAGCTTCCGCTCTTTATATGCTCAGTTTCTATTCATGTTTTCTGCCACATTTGTAGGCCTACTTGTGATGTCTTTTCCAGGACTAGCTAAACACTGCTTTCTCTTCCACAGGATGTGATTCCATGGTTTGATTGATTCTAGTTACTATAATAGATAAACATTTGCTATCATTTTAGTTTAAAAGAGCTTTGAGTTTTGCTTATAAAAGCTAAAATAATAGGTCCTACATAGAAGTGGTAAAGTGTTGGATTGTAAAACATTTTTCACAACTCAATTATGTCTTAGTTGTGTAAAGATTGTAGTTTGATTTGTTCAACAGTGCTAGCTAGCTAACCATCAACTAGCTACTACAAACACATGGTGCCACTTATATTTATACAAGTAAGCCTTGTTGTAATTTCTTGTTCTGAAACAACAACTTAAACTACAGTAAGCAGTAAGCTAAAATGCTTTTAGAAAAACTGCTTATTCACTTCTGTGTATTCTTCCCTCAAGGATCAGCTGAAGTTTTTGAGGCCAGCTCTGCAGATGGGAGGTCACCAACCTGCCGTCTGTTCTGCTCAAATGCACTATTTGTCCCCAACTCTTCTCATCTAAGATGCCTGCCCGTGGGCTTCTCCTGCACCTGACCAGACCGGAGCAGAGATGGTGATCATCTTCTCAAAAACACTGGAAAAGAAGAAGGGTGTCAATGATGTAAGGTCCAAGAACAAGGAGAGACTGCTGGTGAGAGAGACTTATTCATTTTTGACCTCTGATAACATATTGGCAAAGTGGTTAGCACTCCTGCCTCACAGCAAGAAGGTCCTGGGTTCGATTCCCATCCAGGGCAGGGCCTTTCTGTGTGGAGTTTGCATGTTCTCCTGTGTCTGTAGGTTTCCTACCACCAAAAACATGTACAACAGTCCCCCCCCAAACACACATGGGGCCAGGACTCCCCTGCAAAAGAGATTTGTAATCTCAGTGGGACTATCCTGGTTAAATAAAGATTAAATAAAAAATATATATATATATATATTCCTAGTGTCTTGTCTTGCTAAGCTATATGCTAATAAAGATGCATGTTACCATGTCAGTCACATTTTTGGTTATTTTTTGTAAAAGATGTGTATCTCAGCTATGAGCTTAGTTTTAGTAATAATAATAATGGATTGGATTTATATTGCGCTTTTCTTCCAAGGGACCAAGGGCTTACAGGCCGTCCATTATTCATTCATACACAGTCATTCTGGTGATGGTAAGCTACAACTGTAGCCACTGATGCCCTGGGGCAGACTGACAGAGACCATCACCACATACATTCTTACACATTCATATGAGGCAAGTTTTGCCCAAGGACACAATACCAGTATGAATTGTGGGGAGAGCGGGAATCGAACCGCCTACCTTCCGGTTGAAAGACGTCTGCTCTACCACTGAGCCCCTGCCGCCCCGTATAGTTCAGTCAGCAAATATACAGATGGAAAAGATGGGTTCTGGGTTAGCATAGCTATTAAAATTCTAACACACAATTTGCAGTTTTTCTTCTGGTCTTTTCTTTAATTTTATAAAAAAAATCCCTTTTGGGTTTTAAGGTTTTCTACCTCAAATGACATAGTCTGAAAGTGAAACACAAAAGCTGCCATTTGAGATTACGAATTGATATAGTTTATTGTGTTAACATAACCTAGTTTTAGAGGTTCAAAGTCTTGTAACTTAGGAAACATTTTTTGTTGTGGTAGTAACCTTAAGGTGAGTCACTGCAGTGTATCACTGTATTTTTGTTCTGTCTCCTGAACAGACGGCCACCACCCTGCTCTAAGACACAAGCTGAGAGATGATGGGTGTCAGGTTAGACATGTGTGTGGGGAAAAAAGAACCTTTGTTCTCTGCAGAGCATAAACACTGTAGGTGTTAAGTTGGTTATGTATCTGTAGACCTAAAGCCTTATTACAAGCCTTATTACAAGAATTTGTCATTGCAGAGTCAAACAATCCAACACAGCATCTTTTTGTCATAACAGCAGTGTTTCCTAGTTCCTAATTGATTTATTACACATTTACAAAATAATCCACCAGACCTGACAAGCCGATTAAAAGACAACCAACCTGTGTCAAAGGCTACTAAATTCCATTCAATGAAAGTGAGTCACTTTTGCACCCACCATTTGTAAATATGAACAGGAAGTGTGCTGCCACAAAAACAAACAACTTCCGTTCACTGGCAGCCTGATTCCTATACCCACATCAGACCACAAATGGTTAAAATATCTGTCAATCTTTTTTTTTCTTCATAAGCGGCAAACATCTTTTAAGTATATATAAATGTCAACCAGCATGAAGCCATGAGATGAGTGCGATACAAAAGCCATGTTTAATTTAATAGAGCAGTATAGTAAAGCTGGGAGGTTGGGTTTATGATGTGTACCACATCTGTGCAGAGGATGGTTACTAACATAAAAACCCTTTTAATATCCTAGTCATGATAGTGTCTATGCCTCTTTAAAGCCTCTTAATATATTGTATTAAAGCAGAGTATAATTTATATTTCTTTTTTTGTCTCTGACGGCATACTGTAAACTTCTGTCATATTAATAATGACTGACTTCCTTTGCTCATTTGCAGCTTGACACCATGAGTCGGGGGACCACCCTCTTCTCCTGTGGAACAGTGGGTATGTTCTTTTTCTTTTTTGCTTATACAAAGACATCAAATGAGTCTTCTTTTTCTCTTAACCTTAAAATATTTCTTTGGTCTCCTCATGTCTCACTGTTCATCTGCTCTTCCACTCTTTCTGGCTACTTTCATATGGGTGCGCGTCTCTCATCCCACTCTTATGATCACAGTGCACCTGCCTTCACACAACGTTGCACACCAGTCTCACGGGAGGCAAGCTGTAATTGAATATGCTGTTGTCTATGTCAACAATTTCTCTTTGGCTCAGTTAGTGTTGCAGTAATTACCCCCTGTGTTAAAAGACATCCCAGTGTAAATACAAGCCTTTTGTTCCCAACCATTTATGTAGGGGATATGCAGTGACATTACATGGAGGAGTATGACTGCTGTTTTTATTGTTAATATTCACCTTAGCTTTGTTATTCTGAATTATGGTCAGCCAGTTTTGGAGTTTCAGTGAATGACCTTTTTGAAGTTTGTCACATTCTCACTTTCAGTTTTCCCCCTAACATTCCTGTCAGGTTGTCACTGTGGCCCCCGTGCATTGTTTCTTTGACCAAGACAATGCTTTTCAGCCACCAGCTCGAGAGAGTGTAGGCCAACTACAAGGACAGTATTTGGAGCAGAATTACCAAATGTGCCAATAGTTTTTTTACATCCACTTGTACTAGTATTAAAGTCACTAGTTTACATTGGTCACACAGAGATCTGTCCATCTTATAAAACTCTTTTTACAGCTGCTTCTGGCTGAAATTGATAATACGTTTTGTTGCAGAAACAGACCGGTGGCTGGACCTGGGCCGGGGCTGTGCCCTCCAACAGGGAGCTTCCTGTCAGTCCGGTTCGAGTCTGGAAAGCCTGTGGGACATAATGCCTGAGCAAAGTAGCCGGCCCTGGACCAAGGAGCCGGGCCCCACCACTGCCATCACAAGCCTGATCAGAGACCTCAGTCTGGGGGATGGCACTAAGGCCCTTGGTCTGACCTCCAACAGCGTACACTTCACTACTACTGCCCCCAGCCAGGCTCCCGCTGCTCCCCCCAGCAAACGCCAGTGTCGCTCCCTGTCCTTCTCTGATGAGTTTGGTGGCTTCCGTTCCTCTTGGCGACCCCAGGGCTCTAGAGTTTGGACAGCAGTTGAGAAGCGGAGGTGTCACAGCGGTGGGAGTGTACGGGCTGGCAGCTGTTACTCTGGGAATAACTTCCCTGCCATGCAGCGCAGCTCTAGCTTCAGCCTGCCTTCCCGCTCAAGCCTGCCCTCGGATGGACCCTTGGACCTGCCGCTCTTCACCCAGCGCCTGCCTCTCCACCCTCAGTTCACAGCCTCTCCCTTGTCTCCCACGTCCCCTCCTTCTCATAATCAGCACTCCCGCCACCAGCAGAACTTACTCCGACCCCTGTCCCTGTCCCATGAGCAGATCAGCCTGCCCGAGCTCCAGAGGGAAGAGATGTCAGAGGCTAGCTCCCCAGACTCGACCCCAGAACTTGGGAGGCGAGCTCCAAAGAGATCCACAGGGAAAGGCTGCCTGTCCCGGAGTAGGTCCCAGCCCTGTGTTCTCAACGACAAGAAGATTGGCATGAAGCGGAGAAGACCAGAGGATGCCCAGGAGCAGCGGCCTTCTCTGGACCTGGCCAAGATGACTCAGGTTAGCAGCAAAATCCTCCACAGACCAGCCCACATTCAGCCTGAAATGTATTTAACCTAACTATGTATCACTTTTGCTGCCTATTGAACATAAATCAGCCTCTGGGTATTTCAAATCTTTCTCATTTTAACTATATATCTATATACTATAATATCCTCACACTGCTCAAATAAACACTGTTTCATTCACTTTCAAAACATTGAAAATTTCATGAGTTGATCAGGATTAAATAAAGCCAAATTAAGTTTTCTGGGCCTTTTCTGGGGCTAAGTGAACTCAGGCCTCCAGTTCAGGGAGTGGTGCTCACTAAAGAAGCATTCCTCATGTTCGGTCACGCTGCCTGGCCTTTCGCTCTAGCAGGCCCAGCTCCGGTTATCATTTCATTTGCCCTGTTGTGTAAACTGCCCGTCTAAAAGTTCAAGTCCTCTCTATTTTATTTACAGCCTTCAGCAAAGACGTTTGTTGTTAATGTGAGGACAGGAGAAGCAGCGGAAATGCAGTATTATTGACCCAGAACAAAAATAGAAGTGTGTTTAGTCATAGTAGTTGTATTATTTTAAAAGAGCAATGTCCACTGTACAAGATTTATCATATTGCATTACATTTGTTCCCTAGAGTTCTGCAGCATTAAAAAGAACTGAGCTGAGGCAACATCATGCTGTTTTTTTTATTTTTATTTTTTCAAAGAGATTCTATCTCCCATGCTAAATTCTTCCTCTGACATACCTCCTGTCACGGAAAAAGTGGCCATTTTCCAGTTCTCTTTTAGAAAGCCCCGTCCATTTATCCCCTCCCTTCCCTTTTCCAAAAGGATTGTGTTCCCAGTCAGTCACCCTGAGGACCTGGCCAGAGTTGGATCAACAAGGCTTTGGTAATGGAGCCTAGCGAGCATGTTTCCTCTATTCATGCCAGCTGCTAAGAGGGGAAAATCAGGCCCGTTCATCATACGTACATAAAACATACATGGAGTCACTTTAACCATACCTCTGCTTCTTGGAAGGTGCAGCCTTTCAAGGACATTGTAGTTTTGGTAACTCGCAAGATTAAAATTTTGACTTTACATCTACATTTTCTTTTGTTTGACTTGACAGTTGCGTGAGGTTAGTGGTATCATTCAGCCATCAGTGTTTACTTTTAAATGAGTTTGTACTTGCAGGAGGTGATAACTGGTCCATTTTGTGTTTGCTCACACATCACTTAACATAAGCTTAAACATTCACTAACATGATCTGTACCAGTGTTTTCCAAACAGTTGGTCAGGATCCATAAGAGATGACAGGAGTTCTAACTCTTGTCTAAAAGCAAGTCTGACACAGGCAGGCAGAATACATTTAAGATCTGCTTTAGAAAAAAGGATAGGGATAGCAAACCAATACTAAAAATGAGCACAATTTCCTCTAAAAATGGCATTGATGAGGAACCGAGCTCCCTAAATCCACAATGTCACGAGGCCTATGGTACAGGTTAGCATGGCTCAGTTTAAAATTTTAAATATCCCAGTGGGGAAATTCATTGTTGGCAGCCGGAGTACCTGGAGAAAACCCACCCAAGCACGGGGAGAACATGCAGACAGGCCCCATCCAGCCCGGTAATCAAACTCTGTGAGACAACAGTGCTAACCAACTTGTTGTTGTTATATCAATTTTATATAGCACTTTTACAGGGACGCAAAGACGCTTTACATATCAATTATTCATTCACTCCACAGTCACACACTGGTGGTGGTAAGCTGTAACCACAGCTGCCCTGGGTCAGACTGACACGTGGCAGCCATTCCGTGCCTACGGACTCTCCGACCATCACCAAATACATTCACATTCTTACACATTCTTACAAGGCAAGGTGGGTTATGTGTCTTGCCCAAGGACACAACAACAGTATGAACTGTGGGGAGAACGGGAATTGGACCTCCTACCTTATGGTTGAAGACGACCAACAATGATTATGAAAGCCAAAAAGTAAATGTTCATCACATAGAAGACCATAATGTTACAAGTCAGTCTATGTGTTATGGATATGGCGATAACGCTAATATTTCAATAACAATAAATTTGTGAAATATTGTGCAGCCCTAATCTTCAAGAAGACATGGCTGTCTTGATACACTTTATACTCCTGACAATACTCGTCTGACAACTTCCTATACCAGTCCAACACTGAAGTTTAGGAACTACGGAAATATATTGTTCATTCTGGTGAGTTGAAAATGTGGTAAATCTCTACGAGAACCAAGGGAGTGCTAGTATCTGGCAAGCAGGCTGGAAAAGGAAGTGATAATGTGGAAAAGTGGAACTGGTTACAACCTGTGCCTGTACAAGTGTCAGCAGGACAGCAGTATAACCTTAATAGTCTGGAAGGGAGGGAGATTCTGTTTATCATTGGGATTTATTTTTGGTGAGAGTTTTACAGTATTACATAAATGCAATATGATTTTAGCACAGTGTTTTACAGAAAGTGAGTCAAGGACCATCAAGGGTCACAAAATGTACAATTCAACCATTCAAAAAAAATCCTGTATATGCAGAACATCTTAAAAACTTAAGTTCTATAGTTTGAAGTATAGAGGGCTAAAGTCAAAGTAGATTTGTCTATTACTGTATTTGCTCAGTATAGTCTCTTGCAGTTTTTGGCTTATGAGTGCTTATGAGGGTGAACACGTAACAAGTCCCAAGTGATTGTTGTAACATGGCCTTCAGATTCCTCTACCACGTCAATGAAGGCAGGTGTGAATTCTGCAGATGCATATCATGCTAATCAGTTACAGCTAGGCCTCCACATTTACCAGCAACCACCACCCAGAATTTCTCAGATATCTGTCCTGTCAGATGTGTGTCAGTCCCCTGGCTCCTCTTTATCCTGGGCTGCCCTTCAACCTTGGCCCGCTGTTGTTTTTTCCTCAGCATTTTGAGCTGTCAGTTGGAGAATGTTATCTCTTGATTCTAGGTCACTTGGACAATGATTGCTGAGGCTGCTCACACTTTTGCTTTTGAGAAAACACACAGAATAGATGAATGCATAGTAACAATTACTGTATTAGTTGCTTAGTTGTTTCACTTTTGTTTTTGTCTGTAGTGCCTATTGGCCTGGAATAATATACATACTTCAGTCTTTTCTTTAGCTGAACGACTACCGTTTTCAGGAATTCTGTAAACAACCCTGTAGTTTGATAACCAGCTTTGTGAAATGTTGGCTTCAAAAGTTATCCGTCTTTGGCTTAGCGCTATAGAGGTGGCAAACTGGTGCAGTGTAGATAAGTCTGTTTCGGTGTGTGAGCATTCAGATGAGCATAGTGAAGAAAGAAGCTATTATTTGTGCAACAAGCCGGGCAGACAAACTTTTGACTCCTCTATTAATATCTTCTCTGGCTGCTCTCCACTTCCCCTCCTCTCACCATCTCACTTCATTCCTTGCATGGCAGTCATGGTGATCATAGCTGAGCAGCGTGCCTCGCAGGCTTGTGGGGACACCTAGGTGCAGTGCTGCCTGTGTACAATAACCTGCCACAACCTGTCCTGAAGGTGTTTCACGCCGTACATCACTCGCCGCCAGCATGCGTTCACACATTTCTCCTTTGGTTCTTCAGCGCAGACTTATATTTAGCTCCTATCTTTTCTCAAGGAAATTGGCTGCATCTTCTCTGCATTCTCTCCAGTGTAACACTAGGAGCTGACCACAATACGGGCAAGAGATGCAGAAACAGATGGTGTTAAGTGTAAATAGTAATTAATAATAATGTTAATAGATGTTAAGTGAGTTTGTTTTCTTTTATGCAGTTGTCATTTGTCTTTGCTTGGCTTCCCCACTGCACTAAATACATTCAAGAATATTATTTGGCTCTACATTGTGTATATGCATTTGCCAAAGAACTTAGCAGGGTGTTATCCATTGTTCGCCCCAATTATACAAAGCCTATTTGCCTGTGTCATGAACTCAGTTTGTACATAAATTGTGCAAACATTTGGAAACATTTCATGAACTCTGTAGTTCATTTTAGCCTTCAGCTCCAATTTAACAATCACTGAGTAGAAACATTTTAGTTTGGTCAATAAATGAATATTGCTGCCTGTACTATGTCTGGTAGTCCCTGTGTGCTTAGCAGGCATTAGGTGTTTCCATCAGTGATGGATTTCTCACACAACAAACTTTTTCTCGTTTTTTTCAGTATTGCAGGGGTCCTAAAAGGCAAACATTTTTAAAAGTTGGACTGAACAGTGTGAAATGTCAATATGTAAAAGCCGATAAGCTTCGTTTGTGGAGTATTCCACAATGCTCCTGTTTTGATATTGGTGGTAATTCCTGCCACCAATATTGCATCTCACTTGGCTTTGCATCCCATTTGTGCTCAGCATGTGACACAGCAAAACTTTCAAACATCCTGGTGTTTTGTAAAATAGCCGATCGCAATCCATTGTTGTATGTCATTACTTACACCAGCCAAGCTCTTTACACCACAGGGCAGAAAGAATAAATTATAAAAAATGAGAAGCACATGGCTAATTTTCAAAAACAGACAAATGTTGCGTCGTAAACCCATCCACGTATTGTGCCTATTAATTGTCCATTTATGCTACTTAAACACATTAGGTCATTTTTTTGGACTGATATTGCATCTCAGTCGACCTCGCATCCCATTTGTGCTCAACAGGCGACAACAAAACTTTGTTTTTATATTGTGTCCCGATGTGTAAATATATACGCCAGCCAATCTCACCACAGGGCAGAAAGAATAAATTACAAAAAATACTCAAAAAGCTAAAAAAACACAAATCCAGCGTTGTAAACTCTTACTATTTTTTGTGCATTTACTGCTACCCAAATATATAATAGATTACTGATTTTGATTTTGAGTAATTCTAAGCTATACCATTTATGCTCGAGCTGTTGCAGGCTGTTGTTACATAAATACAAGAACACTTTTTAGGAAAACCCCTCATACAAGCATTGCAGTTTTTTGGTATGAGGCTTTGTCTTTTCTTGGTAAAATAAGTGTAGTGATAAAGGTGGTGTCATTCATAGCGCCACATACAGGCCTGGCATACCCACTGCATCTTTTCCTACAACCAGAAAATTATGTAAACTTCAAAGTAAGCCTGTGTGTCATCAGGCATTGGCTTTCTCTGCTCCCAAGTGAAAACACAGCCAAAGCAGGGTACACTGCAGAAATGCAGCGCCATCCCCCCCAACCTACACTGCCACACCCGCCCGAACCCCACTCCCAAGACTTTATAGAAAGCATATGAGGAAAAGGCTGTCTCTCCCCTTGTGTCCCCCACTTTCTATTGGTCAGCGGTGATAATTAGTCGTGGGGTAATACATAGGGTTAAACATAGAGATGGAGTATAAATGCACAGAAATCCCCTTTTCCACTCCAGTTGGGTAACTACAGCAAACCACCTCAAGCACTTGAAGCAGGGAAGAATGTTTGAGCTGCTCGTATGTAAAGTTAATTTAGCAAACGTGAGCAAAGTTTTGGTTCAGATGGCCAAAATCCTGGACTTTTTTCCCTTTTTAGTCTACATTAAAGTGGAAAAAAAGAGTCAAGCAATGGAAGAGGTCTAAAAGGGATACTCCCAGTTCATTGTAACAGGAAAAGCAATGTCCTAACACATGCTAGGGAACATTAGAGGTGTCTGTCATGTAAGCCCTGGCTCTATAGAGAAAACCTCATCTCTATTCACTTACATGCCTCCAACATCTGCTGCTGGGCCACTCCAGAGATCATTAACCCCTTCACTGCACCACACACATCGGCCCGCTTTTGTTGGCAGCCAAGAATTTAGCATGGAGAAAGCATGAAAGACAAGCTCTGTCTAAATAAAAGGGTCAAGTGTTGAGAGCAGGAACCCCGGCACATGCTGGGAGATGGAGGTATTTGCACTTTTCGATTTGTCTGATTTGTCAGTGTAGGATAACAAAACATCTTACTGCATCAGTTTAAATACAAACACAGGGAATGCTACATGTGGCTCTCCTTGAGTTTTATGGTGACAAATAAACCAAAAAAGAGGAACTAGAAGCATTTTGTGGTTCTGTGGGGCTTGTTTTTCTGAAACAACATGGAAGAATGTCAAACAGTGTGTCTGGTGTTTACATATGTGGAATGCGAAGCTAGCTTTTTGCTGCCCAATTGAAACTCAATCATAAACTTACATTTTGGAAAGCCAAGAGTGCAAACCTGCCCTGCCAGAACTGTCAACTTTTATAGCCTCATTAGGGTTAACTTGACACACAAAGTGGGGCCTACACTATACAATAATCACAATTTCAATCAGCTTTTTGCTGGAAATCTTTGAACAGCCCCAATTATCTTATTGTACAGGATTCTTCATCAAAATTAAACATCTTTCCAAGCTAAAGCTTTTTGAACAATTCAACTTATTAACTTAATTTTCAAGATTTTAAGATATAGTGCCAAACATCTCTAAACTCCACATTCCCAATTGCGCATTAAGAAGACAACATACCCGTTGGTGACAAATCTCCAGGATCTTCATTTACAAACTTAAAATCCTTTCAAAGTCAATTAGTAACAGACGGAAACCTGGAGCTGGGTATTTTTGCATAGCCACTACACTGCTACACCTCTCTCTTGGTATTCAGAGTGCAGCACAGCCTCTATAACTTTAGCCAGTCTTCTCCATTCTCCATTTAAAAGCTTCACAAACATTAACATTCTTGTCATCCTTCTTGTTAGTTTACTCTGGAGTCACATTTGACCGCAAGAGATTTATTGAGATTTCCTGAGTTCCCTGTTTTGAACTGAGAGAGTTTGTGTAGGAAATATGCTCATGTTTGGTGTGTGTTGGTCACATCAATGCATGCTATTTTATGTTATGATATGCTATACTCTATTATTCTCTACTCTACTGTACTTTGCTATGCTATAATATACTATGCCTTACTATGCAATGCTACTCTCTGTTCTACTCTACTATGCTCAAACATTGGGGTTCCCAAAATGGGGGTCACCCCATCTCGCAAAATCTTATACTACTGATCTAGTATAAGATGTTTCAGTTCTTGTCCTGCTCCTGTGTTCACTTGTATTTATATTAGGACTCTTTTTACTGATGCATTCACAATTCTCGTACGACTAAAATTATAATATGGTTGTTCAGTTGTGTTCTTTGTGTCGTTACCATACAATGTAATGCTACGCTCTGTTCTACTATACTCTTCTATGCTCTATTATACTATGCTATGCTATCTCATGCTACATTATGCACTGCTTTACACCACTATGCTTTGCTATACTATACTATTTTTGGTCAGGTCTCCAATATTTAAAAAAATTGGTTAGGTCTTAGCTAAACCTATGTTTTACCGTTGTGCTTACTTTTTTTTTCTCTCTCTCTTTGCAGAATCGTCAGACTTTTCAGAGCTTGAGCTGCCCTGGATTTTCAGTGTCTGACTCTTTCTGCCTTCCACCTTTCGAGAGCCGGCCAGAGTCGGACTTCAAAGCTGTGTCCGAGCTGAAGCTGGAGCCTAGGCAAGAAGTGACGGAGGACGACGAGGAAGAGGATCTGTCCTACGAGGAGCTGGACAGCGACTCAGCCTGTAGTGTAGACTCCCGGTCGGCGTCTCCCGACCCGGATGTAGCAGACAGTAAAAAACGCACCCTCTGGAAGGGTGAGTGTGGTGTGCAGAGGGACTTTTTCCAGCTGGGAGAAGAGTTGGATCTTGACCAGATTGAGAGAAACTGAACGTTTAATACGAAACTGTAAAAGACTGCACAAAGAAGGTTAAAGAAAGTTAAAGAATGCTGATGTTTGTAAAGAGAAAGCAATTCAACAAACAGGAAGGCTGTTTCGGAGATAAGTACGTCGTTTCGATCAAAAGGATTGCGTATGTTGTTAGAGTTGTAGACTTTTGCCTTGAACATTCTTACTGTTGAAATCAAAAAGCAGTGATCTTAGTCTTTTTTAATTGGGTGTTCAGCTACTCAGGAGAGGGAAAGTGAGGGTTAGTCTTAAGAAACCCCCACAGCCCCCACTGCCTCTCCGACCTGATGATCTTTCCAAAGTTGGCCAACTTTAGGATTGTAGTACTGTAGCGTAGCTGGGCTCTCCTGTATTTACTCTCCAGTTTTGTTGTTTCCTCAGAAAGTTGGGGGGCATGAATGATAGATGCCAGGGGCAAAAAAAGACCCCTTCTGTCCATTTTTTTGGGGCGCACAAGAGAATCTGACTTTGCTGAATGTAGACTTGATAAGCTTTAAATTGACTTAGTCAAAAATGGCAGTGCCTTCTTTTGGATGCTTGCATTATCATTTCACTTCAAGAGACTAGCCTCCAAGAAAACCACAAATTCTGACCTTTTTTGTAGTTTCTTAATATGCAAAGTGTATATTTGAACGAAACACGGAATCATATGTTTTCAGTTCTAATTTCAGTGTATATTTTTCTAAGGAACCATTTTTTATGAGCTGTTTGTGAAGGAGTAAGAATGTAAGACCTCTCTTCTAACAGAATGAACCTGAAATAAATTTGCAAACTGCACTAAATTGTGTTGTTTCTCTACATTACCCACAGCATCTTTAAAGAAGCTTTGATCAACGGACCTCGGATAACCTACCTAAAACTGCTTCCCATCAAGGGACTAGAACCGTAATGGAGATCAAAGCTGCATTAAAGGCACTTAGAGGGGCTATTAAACGTTGCTGTGCAGCATTCTTTCCAAGTTTAACAACTCAAGCAATTTGATGGCAATGATAAAGTGCAGAAAATTTAATGTGTATGTTAAACGTCTTTCCCGGAATGATGCCAAAATTAAATAAAAAGAACGCAAACACATATTGTTTACTTTTGGGTCTTGATCTTGATCCTAGAGGTACGTTCAGTGTGTGATGTGGAGTACCATCCCAAATAAGCATACCAAAATAACAATTACAATACTGTACCCTGCTTTCACTATGAGCGGTCATAGAGTTCACCATCCAGGCTAAATTTGTCATTCCCTTTACATGTAGCACCACCTGCCCCAAACAAAAGCAGAGGAAACTATGACACTGTGTATGTAGTGACCTAGCACTGACCAGCGGAGGTGATGTCAGACAAGTCTGTTTAGGGATTTCCAGCGCAGACAGACCCACGCGACAGCCAGGGACTTCCAACAAAACTCTCTCAAGTCTGTCCAAGAGACTGGGACAAGCTCAAAGCACCTGCCACCTTCACAGCACTCTCCTTTAAAGTGCATTCAAAGCCTAATGGTGCACTCGGGAGGTTGTTTGTTCCAACAAAGTCATGGGCCCAGATTGATTTTCCAACACTGGGAGGAAAGCACAGGCTGTGTTTACGATCCAAAACAGGATGTTTTAACCAGCGTCGGTCTTTCCTTTTGATAATAGCCTTGAAGGAAGGTGGACTATTTAAACCACTGCTGTCAAAGTCAGATTAATGAATTAATGACCGGTATATAAGGAGAATAACAGACTGTATATATTGGGAGTGGCTAGCTTTTATTTATCGGAGAATGGGTAGAATGGGTTCTTTTTCAAATAGGCTACCGTCTGGAGATTCTGCAGTACAGGTCAAGTTGGTATGGCAAAGTAACCGCTGAAAATGTTTATTGCAGTAATAATGGCGTTATACATGTGCCCTACAAGCCATTATTCAAATAAGGAAACAAGGAAATTCTTCTGAGTAGCAGTGCATGAGGCCAAAGGTAAAGCTGCTGCAATAAACAGTAACAGAAGAATATTTTGGCTTTTTCCTAGTAACCAAGCTCAGGTTTGGATAATGAAAGTCTAAAAGCATCCTGACCCGTCTTCTATTGTACTTTGTCAGTGGAAACGTGGCTTTAATTCAAATGCACTCAACCACGTATACACATGATTAGTCATTTTCTTCCAAAATAGATGAGCAGAAAACCTGTCACCTGCGACTATATTTTTAGCTTCCTGTTCCCCTTTTTGTTCTCTTTCACTTTTTGTTGGCGACACTTCACGTCTCTCACAAAAGCCTGGAAACAAAATCCTGTTGCTATGAACAGTAGTTTTAAAACACGCTGCCCCTAAAGGTCAGAAAACCACATACACAAACATTTCCTCGCAGGCAGGAAGTGGGAGACTGAGCAAAGGGGTGGAAGAGTTAATATCTCAAGAAAAAAAGATCTATAAATAGGGAGCATTGTAGTTGTAGGCTGGTAGACACAGACACACAGGAGAGAGGGGCGAAACAGGAAAGGCCACAAATTTACAGTACCATGAAGTCCACAGCCTACACTGCTTGTGGGAAAACATTGGCTGGGGTTTCAAAGGAAGCTGTGTCAGCAAAAAGCACTTTGGAGGTGTTTACAACAATGACATCACTGACTTTAATGTTATCGTTCTTCTGGTTGAATGCCTTATGTCTAAACACTCATCTTTTTATGTGTTTTAACCTCAAATGTTCCCTCCTTTTTTCTTGTCTAGTTGTGTGTCACAACCCCGACGCAGCTGTGTGTTTGAAGGCCGCCTGTGTGTAAGTGTGTGTTAGCAGACACCTATCGTGCACGTAAAGACAGGTGGCTGTCAGTGTTGAGTGTCACTGATTGACTATGTCTCTGGCTCCGAAAGGTGTCAGAGTTCAGGCCAGCACTTTGTCACCATAGTTTCCACAAATGCAAAGGCCTCCTTGTCCCCATCTCAGTGTGATTTACATCCTCGTAAAAAGATAAAAAATTATTGGGTTTTGCAGCATGCCACCCAAGTGTATACCTAGACCTCCCTATGCTACAGGCTAGAAGCACATCACACACTGCAAGTCACTGCACACCCTCTATTTTGTGCACTACACACAACAAAACCAACACTAGACTTGTGTCATTAAATCTTTGGCAGGGGAGGCCACTAAAGTAAACTAATATCCGTACATAGTTTTTCTATGGTTTTACTTCGAAATCTGTGTTGCACTAAGAACTTACAATCGTCCTTCATTCAACCCATTTGTTGTTACTTACGTATCTATCTTGTTATGTAACAGGAAACTCAACTGTTTTGTAAATACTACTGCAATCGAAAGGTAATTTTTGATGTGACTAAGGTTTTGGAAATTTGCAGACCTTTTATTTGATTTATTAATGTTAAATGGAGGGTATGCAATATTTTTTTTGGTATGGTCTAGTCACATTTTCCATGTACAAATACATTAATCTCACAAGAAAAGAGATGCTTTGTACCAGATTTAGTTACAGCTACTTTCCATCTGCAGTCCCCAGGCAGGTGAGCACAACAATACAACATTTTAGAGTACAGAATTAACATTAATTCATAGTAAAATACTTACTATACTAGTTGCATTGTACATTAAAGTTTAACTTTATGCTCCTATAGCAATGTGTATCTCGTCAGGCAAATGTCAGTGTTTATAATTGTCGCCTTTCGATCGTATCAAACCACTCAGTAATGTTCACTACCCACTCACTGACAGCATGTCTCATTTACAACAATGGTCTATTTAAAATACAATGTTTATGTGCATTATTAGTCAACAGTAAAACCTCATTTTCACATTTCACTCCTACATGACAATTTAAAATGCTTTGCATAGCGAGAAAGTTGTTAGTCTTTAATCAACATTTATGCATTTTTCTCTTATCAGTGAACTATAATAGAGAGTAAGGAATGTTGAAGCAATTGGCAAGTCACCTGTCCTGAACAAATAGTTTGAGTGGCACGAGATAAACCAGGGAAAGCCCAGACTTCACTTTGTAACACTGCTCATAAATGTCTCCGTTTATGAGGAGCAGATGGCAACATTATTTAGTGTTTTGGTGCTCTGTGGTGCTCACAGTGACTTTCAAATCAAATGAGTCCAAGTAAGCTCTCTTTTTTCTGCATTCTGTAGCATTACACACATATTCCACTAAACTTTTCCCCACTTTGGAAACATGTTGCCCTCCAAACATTCCCAATTTGTCCACTTGTATTGTGGAAGACGGTCAAGAGGAAAGTGGGAGTAGGGCAGCCTTGCTCAGTGGAAGAACACGTGCTGAGAGACAGGAAACACATGCCTGCTTCACCGTGAACCACTTTTCTTTTGTGAGAAAGGCATGGTACACACAGGAGAATGGCTGTTGACTTACTACATACACAGCAATGACAGAACGCCTAACAATGGTGCACTGAAATAGACATGTTTTGGTGGTGCACATTCATTACAGCCCATTACAGTCACTTCTGAGTGCTAACCAGTGCAGTCTGAATACAGATGATTTGAGCCAAAACGCTGGCGTTTGTTGGGGCATTTGAGTCGTGACCCGCATGTGACCGACATTTAGAAGACTTGTTTTTAGGTAAAATGTCCAAGGAAGTGGGGTTATGAAAAGCGATGTCCACATAAGTATGATGACAGAAAGGGAAACATCATGTGAGAAGAGAAATTTATTTTTGTGGTTTGACTATTACAATGATACATGTGACAGTGGTTTGGTGAACTGCACATGCAACAACTTGCCTAGGTCTATCATGCAACATTAACCACCATTTTGTGTCTGTGTACTGTATAAGCATAACATCCAAGCCAAACATAGCCTAGTCAAGTATAGTCTAAAGATAAGTAAGCAGAATACCAATAGAAAACTGGAATTTTGGATCTGTAAGGTCAGTGTCCTGTCATTTTGAATTATGTTTGTTTTCCCATCTCAAGGTCCGGACAACTGAACACTACCCAAACTGAAATCAGTGATTACATAGAAGTCAGCTTTCAAAAATAACCAGCAAGCTCTCCCACTGACCACAGCCACCTACTTTACTTTTTACCCCTATAGTCTGAAAGTGGGCAATGTAGGTTTGACTGGTGTATGAAAGGTTTTTCAGGTTTTCAAGACACAGGTTTGATCCATGTCTGACTTCCACTTACATGCAAATACATTTCTGGGAAATTGCTTATGACATCCCCATACCGACCAACAAAACTGACAGTACCTGATGTTTTTTTTTTTTTTAAGGGTAACATAAATTAAGGGTAACGTAAATTCAGAAAAGGTAAAAATAAAACAACGGAAATGCATTTACGTGGTATTGTGTCAGTTTGATTGCTGAACAGTATTTGTAATTTGGAGCATTACTTTTTTCATTAAATTTTTTACTAGGATACATTAAAATATCTGATTTCTTATATTCTTACACCACATTAATTAGGTTCTGAGCAATGATTTGGGACAGATGTTATATATAAGAATAATAATAGATTAGATTTATATTGCGCTTTTCTCCCAAGGGACCAAGGGCGCTTACAGGCCGTCCATTATTCATTCACTCCACAGTCACACACTGGTGGTGGTAAGCTGCCCTGGGGCCCGACTGACAAAGACGTGGCAGCCATTTTGCGCCTTCGGACTCTCCGACCACCACCAAACATTCTTACACATTTGTACACCAGTGTGGTGGCACTGGAGGCAAGGTGGGTTAAGTGTCTTGCTACCTTCCGGTTATAGGATGAGTGTTCTACCACTGAGCCACTGCACCCTCAATATTATATATTATATTATACAGTACATTAGCAACAGATTTTGCAACTGACAATGAGCATCCAGATTTCACCATACACTTCTCTACTTCTTAACTGACCCAGATCTAGTGCACTGTAGTTCGGCAGATATTGAATGTTCATAGACTTTGTTTGCACAGTAGTAAATAAGACCTAACTGAGTGTTTGACACATAATCACGCAGTAGCTTAGGAATAATATAATGTATCATGTCACCGTTTGCAGATGGGAACCCCCTGAGCATTTGTTCAAAGTTACTGTTGGCCATAAAACGGCTGCAGGCAGGTCAAACACCTGGCTATTATCACACTGTTAAAACCCAACTCCTTGATAGTACACAGTAAATACAGCACTTTAGCTTTGACCTTTACAAGTTGCACCTGCGGCTTAAGGGAACAGAGGTCAGAGTCAACAAAAGTGACAAAAAGCAATGTCTTTAAAAAAAAAGAACTATCAACGGCTTATGTTTAGTCTCTTTGTACTGTAGTCAATAGTAAGATCATATGTGCAGTAGGATTCCTCGTGCTTTGCTCCCACGGGCTCCGGTTCCACGTGTTTCTGAAAGCCTGTCAGAGTGAGTACACACCAAGACACTACAGTAACTCCCAGATACTCTTTCACAGTCG
Organism: Perccottus glenii; assembly: GCA_024416835.2. Classification (NCBI taxonomy): domain Eukaryota; kingdom Metazoa; phylum Chordata; class Actinopteri; order Gobiiformes; family Odontobutidae; genus Perccottus; species Perccottus glenii. The sequence continues at coordinate 17,453,612 of CM044552.2, read as the reverse complement.
GTCTTCTAAAGGAGAGACCTGAGCGCTGACCTTCACGGCAACTGTCATCTTTAATTCAGTGACAGTACTGAGTGACATGTGAGATAAATTTCACTGACAGACAGCAAATCAAGTCAGAAGATGTAGTTACAGTCAAAGGTCACCCATGAAGTTTTCTCTGTTGTCCATGCATAAAAGGCAATGCAAGAGAAGCAAACTTCAATACATTTTCAATGGACAAACTCATATCAGTCACCAATTCTGCATATGGCAACAGATCAACAATGTATGCACAGTCAGAGCTTCTTTAAAAGAACATTAGTAAGTGGCTTGTACTTGTAAGTGGCTGCCCTATAAGTGCAAACATTACAAATATGCATATTGGGTAAAGTAACACACCTAGGCCAGAGGGCTATGCAAAACTATGTAAAGGCTATAGCTTCTTAGAATACTACTCGATTTGCTTTTGGTAAACAACACAGCAGCCAACATATTTGTACTTAAGTCCATGATATACAGTATATGGTTGAAGTGCAGAGGATCAGTAATAATAAATATAATAATAATAATAATAATAAGGCTATATTCTAATTAACAGAAAGATATTTATACAAATGATGTCATTATTTTATTGTTTGTGCCTTTAAAAGGTAAAAACCTAACAGAAATGTGCTTATAATAACCGTCTCTTCTACAAACTTTACGCAGTAACAGTACACTGATTAGTATTTGACTTTTTGGCTGAAACCAACACTGAGAGCTTGTATTATAATAGTAAACCAGAGTAAAATTAGGCATTAGACAAACTGGCGGGAGCATTTTACTACCAAAGCAGGACTAATGGGAACTGCTTTAAGGTATGGATCTACACAAATGTCAAGGACTTTTCAACTGAAGTATTGGTTTCATACTTGCAGTTCTTCTGAACACAACACAGATATCCAGGCATGTATATGAACCTAGCCTCTCCCATGGAACCTCTAAAATGGTCCTTATGTAAGGGCGCCGCCATACGGCGATTTTACAGCGAAATACAGCGATATACCGCAGTCCACCAGAGGGCAGGCTCCAAAAGCGGAAATATAAGGAGAAACCCAATGGCGACTTTAGTGTAAAAGTCATGTTTACAGCCTGGTACAAAAGATGGCTCCAGTCTCTTTTTGATTAATATGTCCGTTTATGCTATCTGAAAACTATTGTTTTACTATGGAGTAAAAGTAAATCCCGGATTTAACCGCCATTTTATTGCCCTTCCATAATGACAATATCGGTGAATAGGGGACCAATGGGCGGATAACATCCATTTTTTTATAATCTATGATATGAACACAACACCCACACTGCAGCTGCAGCAGGGCCTTTTGGGTGCACACAGGATTGGCGCCTGCCATTGTCACACATCTGTAAACATGGCCAGACAAGCGAGCAGTCGTCTGATCATATCACAGCAGGCCATAGCTTACAGTATGTACAGATAACCAAAAGCTAATTATGATCCAATTATGTTGGGTAAATACTCAGGGATGTTTTGGGTTGAACGAAAACACAAGGCTGTATGTAAACAAGCCTTTTCCTTTCGAGGAAACGTGGTACAGTACTATCATTTATGTAATTTAGTAATTTCATTCGTAATATAATACATTGATAAACTGTATTATGACTCCTATAACAGTATATCAGATTATTGCTGCTCAGAGTGTTGCAAAGCATCATACTCTTTCATCTGACTCTTTGACTGGCTTTTTGCCATCTTAGTTGGCAAAAGGTAGTTGGCAAAAGGTAAAAGCCAGTAATGTATACGTAACTGTCAAGATACAAAGTCACAACACTAATATAAATGAAATTATGCTAAATATTTTCTGTTTCTTGTTTGGACTCGGGTTGCTGTACATAGACTTGTGGTTTGTAAACTTAAAGCACAGCCATATAAGCCAGATAAGGAAAAATAAAACACTGAATGGTGCAACAATGACTCCATTTAATTATTTTTTTTATTAAACCTTATCACCTCACTTTGGTCAAAGTGAGTTTATGTGGAATTCACAGTGTTTTTGCTAAGACTACTACTATGATGGGGCTAATTATTTCCTAAAGCAGTCGCAACAAAGAGCAGAATCATATAATCAAATGACTTTATGTTCATGTTTTCTCCTGCAATTGTTTTTCTAGCTTTTGAAAATGCATGAGAGGTGTTCAGTCTCACTTCCTGTTACATGGTGATGCAAATAAGTAACACAACATGCCTCTAAGAAAAGCAAGTGGCTGGAGGATGGGCAATCTGACCAATATAAGCAGAATGATTTTAGAGATACATATCTAAATAGAAGATATTGAGAAAGGAAGTATTATATACAGTGGATGGTTGAGAAAATTGCCAGAGAAAAAGTATTCCTTTTCTGCTAATCTATAGCAGTAACAGCCTTACTCTGTATTTTAGCTTTTATGTTTTAGCTTTTTTAGCTTTTATGTGTATCAGATTGTTGTTGTTGTTCAGTTGTTATGGCTAAAAATTACCATAACATGACAGTAATTAACTCCGTAGTTAAGTTTCTGTTGGTTCTGCTGTTTAATGACCACAAGAAAGTGACCTTTATATTTTTATGATTCACAAAACCTTCAAACCTCGCTGTTCCTTTTCTGTCAAAAAAGTAGGTGCTTATTATCCAACTCGGCTGTAGTGATAAATGAATTCTCTTAGATAAACATTTCCTTTTTTCTTTTAAAGGGAGGAGGAACACACAGGAACTTGGAATGCCATCAAAATCCTACTGCGGGATGGGAAAGATATTCCTGACGCGCCTGGTCCGTGTGAATCGGGCTCCCACCAAGTTGTGACAGATTACTGTGTTGTTGCTTTGGTGTGGGTCTCGCATGGTCCTGTTTGATGTAGCTGGGAGGAGAAAATTAGAGTCCTTAGAAAATGCTTGGTAAAGCTTCAGCAGCTGGCCATTCATCCATTTTTGCTTTACACGTGAATGCTTCCCCCCCTCATTATGAAAAGCATTCAAAGTTCAGATGAATACGGTTTTGTATACGAAATACGGTGAGTCGTTATGCCTCAAGCTGATAGAGGGCTTAAATTTTTCTTTGCTGCATGTTTTGTCTGTCTTCTGGTGTTTTCACTTCCCCCTTAACAACGATGTACACAGAGCTTTGTGCGTCATTGTGTTACAAAGCTGAAGGGTGATCGAGTGCAAGCAGTAGGTGTCTTTATTATATTCAGTTGTAGAGATATAAGTAAATAAAGAGAGGGCAGGACAATAGGACTCTGTGGGTGAGCAAAGACAGGGCTGGTTTCTGTTATTTCTGCTCCCCTGTTCGTTTGTGTGCTAGACAAGAGAGAAAAGGCCTCTTCCCTTGTTTGCGTTCCATGTGTGCGCCTTGTTTGTGTACAGTTCGTTTGTCGTAGTGTTCAAACAACCACTCTTGCACCACAGTCTGCAAAAGCACTTCATGCATGGCTGAGATTTGGACATTCCCTACTGTTCAACACCCTTCCTTTGACTCACACTTATAATCGCAGAGATGAAGGGGTGGGAAGCAGACAGGAGGGGGTCTTTATTCGTCCAATCCCTGCAGTAGATCACAGTGTTGTGGAGCACGTGGCTCTTGTATTCCCAAGGTTAAGGAGCAGGTCCATTTGAGAAGGGAGGAAGCTGACTGTCACTGGTGCTCTGATTTATCAGCTTCTCCAAGAGATTTACAGTTCACTCCTCTGCAGTGAGAATCCACAGACCACTATTGTGCCATATCTAACATGCATGCTACATGCTAGTCAGGATGAGCTTCTGAATTTAAACCAAGACTCTAATTAACAGTTGACTGAAACACAATGACGGAATAAGAACAGGCATGTAAATAAATAAAATTGGTCAAATTTGACCAAAATCTATGAAACTATGATTTCAGTAATGTACAATCACATAAAACACTTGTATTTGTCTACCTTAAAAACATTTAAAGTTCCACAGAATCCAGTGGAAGTTTTTTTTAACAGATAAGCTGGTTAACTTGACTCTCTAGATCAGGGGTGTCAAACTAATTTTGGTTCAGGGGCCACATACCAATTTGATCTGAAGTGGGCCGGACCTGAAAAGCCTGTTGCTTCTTAGCACGATTTCTGCAGCATGTATGTTTTTACAAGCTCACCATCCTTGATGCTAATGCTAATTTTCTAGCTATCTTTCACTGACCCCTTGGCTTTGTGTAAGAACAGTCACGCTAACAATTAATTTATCTCCTCTCTTCTCAGTTGTCCTTGCCAACTGTTGTATTTTTCTCCATGATGAGTGGTTATTAAATTAAATTACTTGAGCACTGAAGCTTGCTGCATGCACACCAAGCACACAGTAAATAAATAGGAAGTCATCTGCTTTTTATTTCGGGGTCTCTGTGTTGCGTTATGTCCGCTTCCTTACTAAAACAGAGGACCCCCAGTGGTCAAATTAGGAATAGCAGTTACTTTGATTTGAAAATTACAGTAATTTTAACACTTTCCAAATTTATTGAGCCAATTATTGTTTTTGGCCCGCAGGCCGTATGTTTGACACTCCTGCTGGAGATGCTCTATTACAAAGAACCATTTGGGAGGGCTTTTACAGAAATCATTTGCAAAGACTGCTACTTCAGAATAAATACCTGGTCAGTCAATCAACTGCCTATTAATTTTATCCAATCAGAGCAACATCCTGTTGTTTCCATGGTATAGGCATAATGGTTCCTTCATCCAGAAACCTAAAACACCTAGCCCTGCCAGCCAAACACTTTCACTTTAAGTTAAATAAAATTTTTCTGGTTTGCATGTTTTTATTCAATGGGCTCAGCAAATGTTGGTACTGCCCCCTGAAATCTTTTTTTTTTCTTCTCTTGATTGTTGACTTTGACACACACACCTACCTCTTTCTTACTGTTCTTGATCTGGCCAACTTTTGTGAAGGGTGTTTTCTTCACCGGGAAAGAATTCTTCGATCATCCATCACAGTAGTTTTCTGTGGCCTTCCGGGTCTTTTGGTGTTGCTGTGCTCACCGGTGCATTCTTTCTTTTTAAGGATGTTCCAAACTGTTGATTTAGCCACACCTAAAGTTTTTGCAATCTCTCTGATGGGTTTGTTTTGTTTTTTCAGCTAATGATTTCTTGCTTCACTGATAGTGACAGCTCTTTGGATCTCATTGAGATGACAGCCAAGTTTCCAAATGCAAATAGCACACTAGAAATGAACTCTGAACCTTTTATGTGCTCCTTGTAAATGGAATAATGAGGGAATAACACACACCTGGCCATGAAACAGCTGAGCAACCAATTGTCTGATCACTTTTGGTCCCTTAAAAAGTGGGAGGCACATATACAAACTGTTGTAAGTCCTACACCGTTCACCTGATTTGGATGTAAATACCCTCAAATTAAAGCTAAAAGTTTGCAGTTAAAGTACATCTTGTTTGTTTCATTTCAAATCCATTGTGGTGGTGTAAAGAGATTAGAATTGTGTCAATGTCCCAATATTTATGGACCTGACTGTATGTAAATTTCCCTCATGTATTCATGTACATTTAATTATTTATGTCCTGTTATAAGAAAACAGCACATTTAATTGTTATCATTACTATTGTGCTCTATAAGGGAAATGTTTATTTTATTTTATTAATGATGGTATATTATGTATAGCTGGTATATTTTTTATTCATTATGGTTATATATATTTTTTTCACAAACTTTCTTAATGAATGACCTCACTAACGTGAATACTGGCCACTCCCTATTTAAGAAGGCTTCTTGCAACCATTTGCCTAATTGGAGGCCTAGTAAAGTGAGTCTGAATAAATCTCACTTTTGCAAATTGGACAGTGTGCAGGAGTCTCTGATTTTTTTTATACAATTGGAGACACAATATTTACATCTGTGCACACTCCCAGCATACTTCACCAATGAGAAATAAAGAAATTCTGCAGATTTAAACTTGTGAAACACAGGATATGGTTGACTTGAGGGATGAACTCAGCATGGAGTAATGTCACACCAACAGCCAACTTTACAGTGACCACACACTTTATTTACAACAAAGCGCATATGTATGTGTAAAAAAATGCTTTAACCTTTGTGTCATACTCTGGATCATTTGTCAGCTAGGGGTAAATATGAGTACATTTAACACAATGAAGTCCCCAAAGACCTTGTAAGGAGCTTGGGTTTGGAAAGCCCCATAGTATGCTATTCATTCAGACCACTCCACCCGGCTATTATGGCGGGGTTGCTCTCTAGGGACCCCCCCCAAATGCAGACACTTGTTTGGAAAGCCTGAGCAAAAAGGGGGAAGGAAAAGGAGGATGATGAGAAAAGTTCTCCCCCGACTGCCTCATTTCCATCCGCTATGGACGTAAACAAACAGGAACATGAAAAAGAGAGTAGGAGTCGGAGGAGGGGAGCAAAGGAACAGTCAGCAGGAAAAACATATCTTGGCATGAGGCGTGAGATACAAGTCACCAGCTCGTTTACTGCGGCCACTGCCAGACACGCAGACAAAAAACACATGTGGGCAACAAAGATTGGCCTGCAGACTCACTGGCACACACACAGCTTTAATGCACGGGACTAGTGTACACACATCAGTTTAGCCAAGTTCAACAATTAATTTTTTTCATTTTCGTTTGACATATACAACAATTTTTTGTTTAATTAATGTGCTTTGCATTTTAATTAGGTCAGAAGATGTGTTCAATTTTAATATAAAAAAATCTCAATGTATTTTATCAATGTATTTATTAAGATTGTGTGTTAAAAAGAAAACATAAATGTGCGTCTACCTACTCTATACATCCTGTGCATCCATACAAAAAACAGGAAGTCCTTTTTTGACTGGGTTTTATTTTTCTGCCTATTTGACAATTATTACTTACGGAAGCGTAGTACTGTCAATGTTGTTTTTCTGACTTAATCATCACGTTATTTCTAGGGCTGGGACTCGATTAAAAAAATTTATCTAATTAATTAGAGGCTTTGTAATTAATTAATCAAAATTAATCGCATTTTAATTGCATATAAATATTTGACCTGAGAACAGTGAGAAGTAATTTTTCACATGGATTTTTAGTATACCATTGAATAATGACTGAATACATAAGCTTAATCAACAAAATATTGTTTATTTATTTCAGTCCAGCTGACCAGTTTGCCATTAAGTGTAGCAGTGTAGTTACCCTGGTCCTTGTAACTTTACTCGGAGTCGGGCTAACGTCCACGCTAACTCCTATGTGTTTTGCGTTGAGGTGATATTTGAGGCTCGATGTGCTGCGGTGATACGCAAATTCCTTGTTGCATAGCTTGCACACAACCATGCTCTTGTCGACGCTTCCATCCTTTCGTTTTTTTAAAACAAAATTTCCCATCCACGGGGCCAAGCAAAGCGGTCTCGTCAGCTTCTTCGTCATGTTGACTGTGGTCGGAAGTCAAGAACGCTAGTTGGTGCTCCAGTATAATTGGTCCATTCATTGAAAAACGTTCCGCGGTGCAAAAATTTATTTTTTGCGTTAATCATTGTCATTACGAATGGGCAATAAAATGGCCGTTACATCCGGGCTTTTTCCATAGTAAATCAATAGTTTTTAGATAGCATAAACAAACATATTAATCAAAAATTCACCCCCAGAGTTGTCATGTAATAAAAACTTAGCTCTAGAGACCGGAGCCATCTTTTGTACCAGGCTGTAAACATGAGTTTTACTCTTGTAAAGTCGCCATTGGGTTTCTCCTTATATTTCCGCTTTTGGAGCCTGCCCTCTGGTGGACGGAGGTATATCGCTGTATTTCGCTGTAAAATCACCGTATGGCGGCGCCCTTACACGAGGACCATTTTAGAGGTTCCATGGGAGAGGCTTGGTGTCCATCCAGTTGACCAATAAGAAATGCTGCTACATCCAACGGATCTGACTGATTCTTCCGCCTATACAATCTCATTTGTTTCAAAAAACGTCTTAAGGTGCTCACACTCATCACAATATTGTCTACAGTGTTCAGTAACATTAATATCTCGCCATGTTTTAGACCAAGGCTGAAGTAAAACTTGATCAGACGCGACGCCATGCTTCCTCTTTGCTTCCTTGCGTTGCTACGGAAGCTACATGGTACATTGCTTCCGATAAAGCATTGGGAAAAAAAAATAAATAAATAAATAAATCACAAGATAACGTGATAGTATCACGAAATAACGTGAAAATTATCATGAAATAATGTGATAGTATCACGAAATAACGTGATAATTAAGTCAGAAAAACATTCCCACCCCCCCAAAAAAAGTCAGAAAAACAACATTGACAGTACTACGCTTCCGTAATTACTTACACAATTTATTTTTTATTTTTTTTAAAGAATGGTGGAAAACCAGCTAAGCTAGCTCTTTTTAGAATGTTTGCAACCTACCATGAGTTAGCTACAGAAGTGAAACAATACAGCCCCTGACCCAATTATTTTGGTTTGATTGACAGAAGTTATAGAGTAAATGGCCTAGTCTCCCATCCACATCTAAGTTAAGCAACATCATTTGAAGGCTGTTCAAATGGTCGTTTTGTGCACGTCCAGCCCATGTGTTTTTACTTAACCTGTTAATCAGACCCTCTCTCGACGCAGAACGCCGGCTCACTCTGCTCTTGATTGACGTGCTGTTCGCCTTCCTGTTAGCTTTAGCCCGTCTGTTGTGGGCTTGGACGGCTAACACCTTCATCATTGGGACTGGTTAGCGCCGTTTGTTTACCTCGTGTAGTTCCCCGCCTAGCTCCGCCCATCGTCCGTCAGAACAGGCCTCCACAACCAGACGAGGTAAGTGGAAACACCTGTGTGTGGGTGTGCTCGAGAAGGTAACCATTTGGAAGCCAACTCGCAGCATATTTTTTAAACTGCTCAGTGCTCATATAAATTTTTATGGGTTATATAAATAAGAGCATGTGAACCAGGCATATAGGCTACACCATGCTACATTATATCTCAAACTGGGCTAAATCAAACTGCACTTTTGAGAAAAAAAAAAAACTGCTATTATTAACTACTACCACACAGTGATTACAATTGTTTGAGTAACACGCTGTATTCTGTGACTTAACTGAAAAATAAACTGGAGCTTAAAGCTACATTATTCACCACCGTAAAATACCAAAACATTCCATCAAACCGAAGTTTAGAGTTTACCTTAAATTTCTAGCATTTCCATTATTTTGATATTCTCAGCGCTATTTTGCTGTGTAAGGACTTATCCTTTGTAGATATTCACATTGCCGCTGATAACATTATAGAAATTCATATATATGATTTGAGGAAAGATTAAAATTTGTCATTTCAAGGCTTAAAATTGGGTGAACTTGACCCGCAAGTCTACATGAAAACAGATGTTTGCATGTCTTATCAAGTAGTTGCTACATACAGTATTAACTTACTGTGGTGTTAACACATTTGTGTTTTAGAAAGGTAAAAAGTCACAGCTAACAGCGGTTTATGTCATCCTGACTTTGTGTTATGTAATATATGAAGAACAAAATGATAGCATGTGAAAGGCCTTATGTGCATGGGTGGAACAGAGCAGAGAGCAGCACGTCATGGACAGATTGATTGAGTGTCAGGAGAGCGGGAGGGAAGGAGCTTTATGAGCTTTGAGGTCTAGTTTCTGTTTTCAACATTACTCATTTTTACCTCCTTCACTCTCACTAGGTTTCCCACTGGCATCTCCACTTTCTATCATTAGCCCAACTGGAGCTGAGGGAAACCTTGTGTGTAAAGCCGCACATTCTCACACAATTGCACTCTTTGTCAACTTTAAAGGCCACCAGTTTTTGTTTCAAAGCTTGGTTAAATTTTCACATAAAATTTTGTTTTCCCATTTTCTTTTCTATCCCAGACATTGTACGCAACCTCTGCGGAGTGAGTTTATCAGATTGCGCTTTCCTGTGCTGTAATATCCTCTGTGGGGGAATGAATGGTAAAGATGTACTCATAAGGCTGCATGAAACTATCCACTCACAGCGTACACTCAAAGGAACTGAAAAGGCTCCCTGCAGTAAAAAAGGTCTCACGTAAAGTTATTTCCTTCTTTTCATATATTTTCTTTGGTCCATTTTATCCTCCCCCCGGTGCATACCATCTATGGAGCTATAGTGTGTTTCCATCTGCCAAAAGCGGCCACTAAGTGCTTTCAAATCTTTGTCATATGGTGTGTCTCAGCAGTTCTTCCCGGGACCTAGCCACATGACTGACATGGCACTGACTTGGTGCACTGCTTGTTCGACTTTGTGTTTGAATGGATTAAGGTACAAACATGGTCCAACTGTTTTGTGATCTTTAGATATCCATAATTTAGCCTTACTTAAATATTTACTGAGCACTTCCCGCTATGTACTTGATTTCATGGGCAGGACACCAGGCAAACATATCCCCCGGTGTTACATTCTAGAGACAGGCCAGACAGAGTTTGAGTCACATGTACAGTATTGTTCAAAATAATAGCAGTACAATGTGACTAACCAGAATAATCCAGATTTTTAGTATATTTTTATTGCTAAGTGGCAAACAAGTTACCAGTAGGTGCAGTAGATTCTCAGAAAACAAACAAGACGTGATATGCACGCTCTTAAGACAGTGCAATTGGGCAATTAGTTGAAAGGGGTGTGTTAAAAAAATTGTCTGGTACTGCTATTATTTTGAACAATACTGTAATTTGTTAAAATACTGCAGTCCTTGTTCAGATAGACAGGGGTCCCAAAGTAACTATTAGATTACACATAACTGTAGCTAACATAACAAATGACTACAATATGTTTGTATGAGCTCACACTTTATCCATTTCACTGAATTTACACTTAATATTCTCCTAAGGATCAAGTGAAGTAGCATAATAAGCCACAGTGGAATAAGTGGAGGAAGTCCCGCCTTCGCCATGATTCAGCTACTGCTGCTTGGAAAAAATAAGGATATGAGACTGACCAATAGTAGCAGACATAGCACAGTATAGGCTATTTTATATATGCTCCTTGTAATATTGGTAATTTTTTTCCCAACAGTTGAATCAGCCTTGTGTGCCATTTATGCTCAATGGTGACACTGCAAAAAGGCAAGCCACTGTCCCCCTTAATGCTGCGCCATTAAATTAAGCGCATGATTAATTTGTATACATCCAGTGACATCTGGCACATTGTACAGCTAATAAATACCACAGGGCCTAAAGAATTGTCCTTATAGCTTGTGATGTAAAAAGGAATATATACTCTATGTAACAACTACAACTTTCTAAAAAAAGTATAAAAAACAAATTTTCTTAACATTCTTATCTGACATCAGCTTAAAGATACAATAGTACAGTACATTAGCAGTAGCTCAGTAGTAGTACAGTAGCTCTTGGGCTATAGAGACATTAATGTTGGTTCAGGCTCCAACAGATTATATGACATGCTCATATATGCTGCACAAAAACATCTTCCTATCTTGGATTAGTGACAAACCTCCTTTCAAGTCAAACTGGCATAAACTTGTCATGGAGCTTTTTTTCCTGAAATACTTAACCTGTCTGTGGTGGTGTGGGCCCCTTACCTCCGCTTTGCTAACGCTGCTGTGGTAGACTAGTCATAGACATTTTATTCCTTTTTATTGTTTTTTTTTTTTTTTAATTTCCTTGGGCCTGTGCTCTCTAAAAAAACATAGAGACAGTATATTCTTGCATCACAGTTACCAACCCTCACCCCTTACCCTCAACACTGTTGTAAGGTCTTGTTTTTGACATATTCCTTTAGCAATATGCTATTAGATTAATGAACTTCAAAAAATAAAATTATGTACACGTATACATGAAATGTGCATTTTGACATTAAAAATAAGCAAAGGCCATCTTTGATTTAATAGACATTTATCTTTTATCTTCATGTCTCTGCATAGTTGGTCCATGCTGACCTGGATCTTTTACTTGACTAGGGTCTAGACAATTATGACAATATATGAACTTCAAGGCAACCGATTCTTTAAGTGAAGTCACCAGTTTCTTTCCAAATGGACAAGGTAACATCCAAACCCCAAACAAAAAGGTTAGGCAGGCCTGCATTTTGACCCATCCTTACTTCTGTGATAATGCATCGCTGAATAAAATCCACTGGGTAAATAAATCCTAGTTTACCAGAACAACATTAATTCTACAATCACATAGACAAGCATATTACAGGGACATATATTCCCTGTTCTGAAGGTCTACTTAGTGTCAAACAGTCAAGTGCTGATGTTTCTGTGCTTTCTTTCTTGTACTTTTCTATCTTATTTTGCAATTGGATGGACTCCAGGCGTGTGACACAGATGTTTGTGTAGATGACTCTTACTTTCCTTGTGAGTCCAATGCTGTTAACACATATATGACATTGCTGCCTGTTTTGCTTGGAATTACCTGAATACCATCTGGGTTCTGGCATGAGGCCTGTGGATTACTGAAGGTGTTTGTCTCATAGAGAGCGTCAGACAGGTCATTACTTTGGCATGGCAAGGCTGACATGGAAATTGTGGGGTTTGAGTGAGGGAGTCATTTGACATGCAAAACAAACACAACTCTTCCTTCTTTTGTCAAATCCTGAAAAGAGGTTTCCCTTGAACCCAACAGTCATTTAAACTTATCAGAGTCTGTTTTTGAGCAGATGGAGCCATGACAAAGAGGCTTTAAGTAAACAGGTAAAGCCACTTTTGATCTGAGCAGTTCCTTCTCTTTGAGCCTTTTACACTCATGTCCTGCGAATCCACAGACTGGTATAGGGTTTCTGCCCTCATTCTGTTCAGCTGCAGACTGCATGCCTCTCCAGTCACTGTGTTTTTCCACTAAACCTTGAGTTCCAGTGGGCATGTTTGCTAGCAAATGTTTAATGGACCCCATTTAGAGTTACTTTTCTGAACAGTGAATACACCTAAATCCAACAAATATCATATCATTCTTACACTTTTTGATTATATAAAATGTACTACATTTTGTGTTGTAGTTCTTAAGTCATGCTTCATTTTGATTTCTTAGTGGTCCCTTAGAAAAACGATCTTCCCTCAACATAGTGACTGCTGATAGGTCAAAAGAATTGCATTTGGTTATTTTGTTACCATAGCAGCTGTCAGTGGCTAGGATTTGTTAAGTGAAAATGTACCCTTTGTCCTTGAAGTTAATGTGGTGGAAGGAGAAAAGCCTAGAGTCACAAGGGCCAAGTTGTTATGGCAAGAGACTGGGTAGGATCTTGTGTGTTGTTCTCAGTCTGCATTGATCAGGAACTACCATAAGTGAAGAAAATACATAAAACATGTATTTTATTCTTGTATCTGAGAAAAATCATCTGTAAAAAAACAATACCAAGACCTCTGCAATACAATTGAATGTCCTTAGTGCATGGCCAATCACATGCTCACGTAGAAGAATTCTGGAATAAAGTTAATATAAACTTGTCAACACTGAATCAATGGCAGAAAAAAGAAATGCCACTTAACTTTTGTCTAAAACTACCATGCTTTTGTTACAGACGTTTTGGGGCAAAGCACGTGTATGTTTTGTGCAACATTACACTGTGCTTTTCTTAAACTGAAAACAATATTTATTTTTATGTTGCTATGCTTCATGCAAAGACTACACACTGTATTGACTTACTTTATAGAGGGAGTTTGCCCAGTTCTTTTATCTTAGTTTGTTTGCTTTGTTTAAACAGTGACTGGGAGCAGCTGCTTAGTCAGTTAGCTCACTTTCCTTTACATTTCCACTTTTATCCATCTGAATGAGTCCATACTTGAAAAGCCTGTTCTTTTTTGTCCACATCAACAGACAGTGATGGCGTATGAATAAGGAAATGTTTACCACAATTCCGAGGGGTTATCTGTATTACAGGAAGTACGTGTGTAATGAAGGAAGCCTAACTAAAAGATAAACACACCACACCTCGCACTGTCTTGTCCTGTCGGATCCTGTCTCGCTCTGCCTGGCTGCTGCCTCTGGGTCAACAGGAGTGGCACCTGGCTCCTTAAGTGTGCAGACGCTGGGAAATCATGACTAGATATGTTCAAGTGGGATATTTAAACTATGTATTAGGTCACCTGTCACTCAGTAAAATTATTTCATGAGAATTGTGGTGTGTCTACTACAGAAAAAGTGATGGTGAACTGTAAATTGGTTACCTTAAACGTCCAATCAAATCAACCACTGCTACTTAGAGTAAAAGGCCATTTACACTAGAAGATTTTTTTGCAACAAATAAACAAAAACAAATGAACAAACTAGAAAATAATGAAAAAGACCACAACTAGTCCAGTACCGGGCTCTTTACCACTGAGGCTGCCTCAACAAAGATAGGGCTCATACCTCCAGGAACTGTCCCCTCCCAGAATGCAAGGTGGTGGTCAGCCACTCCATCGGAAACAGCTCCAGGACCAGTCTGCAGCAGTTGGCTGTAGTGGGTCTGTTGCTGATTCTGGACAGAAAGATATTTATCACAAAAACATTTTTAATCTTGCTGAGGAGGTGCTTTCAATTTGTTGCAGCTACTCTCCACCAGTGTTTTAAATTCTGCAAATTCACGGTTCTCAGTTCTGATAAAAGGCGGTGTGATTTTCCTATTAGGTACGTTTCCATTCTTTGTTTGAACCTTATTTTTGATCAAACACCTACTTCTCCTTTAATGACAAGATGGGATACACATTGCTGCTTGCAGGTTATTCCTGGCGGAGAAGGATGAAAGCCCGGCCACAAAGGAAAGAATGTGGTTCCTGTTGTGGTCTTATAGGGGGTCATGGGCAAAGAGATGTGGGGATGGGGTGTGTGCCTTTTCACATTGGGTGGCCCCTGGGGGGCGGGAGTCAAGGTCTGTGGCCCGGGAGGAGGAGCACGACGGCCAAGAAATATGGGTGTTTATGGGCCGGGGCTGAAGAGGTCAGCGGGGTGAAGCTGAAGTGGGATGACACCTTTGTATGATCCTAAAAAGATAAACAAGAAAGAAATGTAAGTTTTCTATTCTATGTTCGGATTTGGGGGAAAATATGCCTTCGCAGACACCAAAGCGAGACCGTGACAAATTTTCTGTAGGGACAGTTTTTCCTCTGCTAAAAAATCAAACAGTGACACTTGACAGCTCTGTGCTAACACCATGTGAGGTGTAATTGTATACTTAATTCTGGATATGTGAGTGTGAGAAAGAAACTACAAATAAAAACGTGACACTGGGTGTTTTTAGTAGTTTTTTGGCACCCTACCATAACTGCCAAAAAGAAAGAAATGTCACGTTGCGGCTGTATTGTGTGTTTACTAGAGCTATAGATCTGTCATTATCAAGGCCAAACCTGTATCTTCCTAGACAGAACACAAAAGTCGCAGAGCTAGCTTTTTATTGATGGGATTGTCATCTGATCTCTTGGCATCAGGATTTGGGCAGCAGCCAACCAAAACACAAAACAATTCAGGGAGCGTGAAGACGATCAAAAGGAACACCTACATCCTTTTCACTGAACTACAATAAGACCGATTTGTGTCTTTGGTTTAACATTTCTGTGTGTTCTGAAGCTCAAGCCTAGAAATGTATTTATTTTTTTCATGAGGGCATGTAATGATAAGACAGGAAAGAATGGTTGTGTTCATTCTGATGCAAGAGAGCAATGCAACAACGCAACATTTTAGTCCCAAAATGGAAAACATGCTTCTTTCTTTGCACCAGATTTTCACAATTTTCACAACACTCAATTTTAGTCCAAAGACTGGCACAAAGTCCAAGGAGGCTGGACATGGCGCTAAAAGGAAATTAAAAGCACAGAGCAGATATCTAGTCATTGCAGATTATTTTGATGCCTTATTTTTCTATAAACTCAACAGGGACATATTAATAAAATGCCAAATAACTTGTGCTTAAATGTGACATTCACAGCGGCTTGATAATCAATAACAGTGGGATCAGCATATAACTACCGCACAAATCTAATTAACAATGGAAGACATTAAATGGCACTTTATCATCCCAATATCATCAAAAAGAACTGCTTGTATCAAGATAATATTATGGCCTTATATTTATATAACAAAATAAATCAGTTTGATCAGTAGAAGATATTTGCTTGCATTTATTATATATTTAATTTTTTTATTGAGTCAAAGGGGGCATTCAAATACCCCAGGTCATATCTAAATTGCAATATATTACACAGTTATCACATGCCGTCATTTTTCTAATATTGTGCAGCCCCAACTTGAAAGCCTTGTGGGTTATCTGTTATTGGTTTGGAAATAATGAGAATGTCTTTTGAAGCTCTGACTTTTTAAAGGAGGTCATTAGAAACCAGGCCTCACTTCCACAATGTGCTTTTACATCTGATCCCACTATTTCTATTGAGTTCTACTTTCAGGAACGCTGGGAAAAGAAAATAGGATTCTATTTGAATTGAGGTCATCTTTGTGCAATCAGAAGTGGCTCAGAGCAGCAGACTTCTGGGTGGAAGGTCCACAGGATGTTTGGAGTGTAACATCTTGAGAAACAAATCAATTCTGAAACAGTCCCCAGAGGCAAGGCAAACAAATATGAATCATTAAAGGCAGTTTTCATTTGTTATAGGTACTACAACGTGTTGCACCGAGCTAATTTAGCTTTAGGCTACTTCTTCCAAATACTCTCCTAAAAACGTTCATAACGTGACACAGCACAGGGCTGGTGTAATCTCATGACAATATTTATGAAAACCACACTTTTTATCTGATCAACAGTTTTACCATGAACCTCTATAATTCAATGCATTTGTTGGTTTTAGTAACCCCCCTACAAGACAATAATGTAAGATTGAGTACTTATGTCTTGTGTAACATGTTAAAAATGTTCCTGGGAAATCTGAAAAACAGTTGTCCTTTTTTGTTTCCTATTTTGTAATACAAAATATTCAAATACATGTGAGGATTTCATTCTCTCACACAGGAGGCTTTCATTCAAGCTGACATAGATACCAAAGTTAGTCCACCCCAAAGCTCCCTAAGCCTCTATGTATCAGATGAAACTCTTAATAATCCCCCATAGATTTACCTCCAGTTTGCAGTATGGTTATAACATTTGCTTGTAATGCCATGCAATGGAAGCAGTTGATAGTTTCTACATGTGGAGACATAAAACCCTGCGTGTTGCTGTAGGTAGATGGAAAACACAAGAGCCACATACAGCTCTGTGCAAGGCTGCACGCACTACTTCTGTGGGAGAACAATGCTTTAGTGAAATATACTACTCTATCCAGAAATACCTAAACAGCGCTGTTCACACTGAATGCCTCACTTGTACAAGGAAATGTGAGAAGCCATAACCAACCCAATAAGCCAAGTAATGAGCAAACAACAGTGTGGCCGACAGGCAGCTGTCCGGGACAGACACTCAAACGCTTCCCTTGGCTTTGAACCTGAGCATAACCTTCGTGGAAACAAATCGATCAGGCTCTGACTCCACAATGACAGCTGTGTGAACAAAATGGCAGTTAACCTTCCTCTAACTACTCAAAGCTATATTGCAGAATAGCAGTGTTAATGTTAAGTAAACACACTAATCTTATTCTTTAATGACTCCATTGTGACCTTTCGAAAACAGACTTATCTTCTAATAGTCAGGAAATCATTTCACACACTGTTGCACAACACCTTGATTCCAAGGAACAAAGTGTGCTGCCAATGACGCTCAGACTCTGTTTTTATTTCTCAGACGAGGAAGACTAACTAACACTGCAACAGTGACACTAGAACATGCACAGAACATGCAGGCCTGCACATGGTTTAGCAATATTTGGACTTTAAAAGTTGAATGATGTTATACAGAGCATGTAGAGGCCTAATACAGTGAGGCTACACTTCATTAAAGCACAAGGCCAGCAGGTGGCAGCGTTTGGCTTTAGCTGAGCTGAAGTGTGGTGTGTTTGCTGTTCATGTCCAGGAAATCTAAAAATGTATAAAACAAACAAAAAAAAATAGGAACCCCTTTATAATACTCGTGTGAAAGAGAAAAAAGAGGTTTGAGCAGTTACAAGTAGTTACAACTAGTTATGAGGTTATTTATTTATAGGATGTGTAAATGTTATGTGCTGTGTAATAACCACATGTATGACACATCTTAACACACATAATCACACATATTACACATGCAACTTTACATTGTTGAAAGATTTATTATAGAACACAGGCATATCTTGAAACCTTGAATTTTGAGCCTATGAACACTGAGGTAACAGCTCCCTCTTCTGACACAGAAATTTAAACACTGTCGTATAGAAAAAGTGAGGGCAGAGGAAGTATTACGGTAAAGTTGTATTTAACTTAAGGATTTTCATTTTATAATTGGTAAAAATGAATGAAACATATTCATTTCAAAGGATGAGAATTAAGGGATGTAGTTTACCCTACTTAAATTTAAAACAATGTTGATTTCCTTTGAATTGGAACAGTTTATCTTTGGCTGTGTAATCATTGCTGTATAAGTGGACTAATATAGAAGCACTAAGCACATGTGAAGACAGTGCAGTCTCGTGGGAGCACTCAGAGGTGTTATCAGTGGGCCCTGATGTCCGCTCTGTGGCCTATTGCTGTTGACTGTCAGGCTGCTGGATAGATAGGAGACTAATAGAGAGGCGGCTCTGTTAAGTGATTGAGCTGTAAATACAGGCTGACCTGAACTCAGACTCTCATCATGTGCAAACTCATTCAACACTCCGCGTCCTTTCCTTTTGACATGTGAGAGATTCTGAATCATTCATTGCGCTGCAGCGGGTCCATCTCTGATCATGAGATAGTCTAATATAGGTGTGTGTGGGGCAGTGAGGTGTCAAACGACAGCCCTGAGGTGATTTTTCTATCAGCTCCACTGAGAGCACTATTGTCCCACACTGAATTTATGGAAATGGTCGTAAAACGTGAAGACTTTGGTAATGGGATATGTCGATAAAAGCCACTGCGGTACAATCTATGGCAGTTTACTGAGGAGTTGAGTGGCCCGGCTGTTAGACAACTCAAATCTAATTTTCTCAATAAAGACCTGCAAGTCAACAACCCATAGGGTCTCATAAATCATAATATATATGTGTAATAGAAAGACTGGAAAAGGCAGATTCATCATAGCTGTATTTACTCTAATGGCTGAGTGCCAGCTCAGCATTCATTCCATCACCGTATAAAGTAATAGCATTTCTGCTTTGATAATTATGTTCGTGATTATAAGGAGTTTGAGGACCAAATTTGTCAGAATGATTAATTATACAATGTCATAAGAGCTTGGGTGATTTATTGATACGTTCAACTTTATTCTGCACCACTTTTTGAAAATCAATAAGGTTAAAGTGATGACACTTCATTTTAATTGCAGTTATATCTAGTTTTGTCTCATCCAGAACAAGCAATGACCTGTGGCCCCTCTCAAAGATTACACTGGCTTAAAGAAGAATTATTGACTAAAGACAATCTTGTGACTTTTTGCAAAGATGCTTTACTATCTAGATATTGGATCTGTAAATGTGCAGTACCAAAACCAAAAGTATAAACAACTCAAAACATAAAATTTGCTGTAGCTAATGATCCACTAAACTTCACAAAGTATTAGCAGAAGACAAAGAAACACACTGGAACACATTGCACTGGGTCTGAGACTTTGGTTTTAGTATAATCATTCTTTTTTGGCCGACAGGAATCACATATGTCAAACTCACTTACTCATCTAAAACTTGATTGACATGGCCAGGAATTGAAGCACAGATCAAGGAAAAATAAAGGATCAGATTATTTGGAATAGAGATCTGAAGAGTGACTACCGTATGTTTTTAACATGCAGTTCATTTTCACAAATATGGCTGCAAATAGGCAACATCTTCACTTCCTCATCCTAATGCATGTTTCCTTTTTCTATAGGGTGTGTCTTGAACCTGTTAAAACTGCACTGTGTATCTTCCAGAGGCTTGTTTATTGCCTTTACCAGTAAGTATGTCTTTATTTGAGCAAGACATGCCCAGTGTCAGAAGTGAAGGTGCTGTGGGGCAGCTCACATCTCGATCAACAGTAATCCTCGTCCTTTGAGGTCACATCAAGTTGGGAGCCAAAGGTTTTCCTTTTTCAGGCCGACTTCCATTAGCAATCAGTTAGCTGCAATCCACTGAGGGGGACGACTGAGGCTCCTGCTCCTGGGAACACACACACACACACACACACCACGGCACAGACCTTGTTTGATGAAAAAGAACAATTAAGGGAGAAATGAGGGAGAATCATCAGGGGAAATGGCTGATGAAGACTTTATTGATTAGCACAGCTCCACTGATCCAGCTCTCACTGTAGCAATTACAGCAGACCACATCCAGCAGCGGGAGCCTAACGGTCAGGGCCCTGTTTGAGGAGGAGCAACATGTGAATGAAGGAAGCCCTGGTAAATAATAGATACAATACTGAATGAGACCACACTTTAAATTAAGCCTAAAATCACAACATTTCAACCTGTGGTCAAATATACATTTTATGCAGATGTTTAGCCATAAATCACACAGCAGCCATACAGACTGACATAAAGCCATACAGCTTCAATTCTCCCATTTACTTGCAAACAAACACAGACCCGAATACCCCCATGATTAATTCAAATCCCTAGTGAATAAAGCAATAAAGCCACATCTGAGTCAATGTGGCCCTGTCTGATCAGCACTGTTTGTCTGTTTGCTCAGCTAAGACGGCATTATTGAGTATTTAAATCACACTGTTGTATCCACTTAAAGCAAAAGAGGCAAAAGAGGGAAGTGACCACTCTGTGCACTTATCAGCTTCAAATGAGCAGATAGTTAAATGTTCCTTCTGCAGGTGAATCACAATCAACCACAAAACAGAGGCTTAGCGCTTGCACAAAAGAGACTAGGTAACAGTACATCTTTTTTCCATGTAGAAGAAAATAGATTTTCACCCCGTATAGACACCACAGGTCAGATTAGGTGACCCTGGGAGATGTCTTTTCTGATTACAGATGGGGAGCCAGATTACACTGTGATCATGGGTTTCTAATATATTCTCAGTATGAATGAAAGCACAGCTCTGCAGTGCAACCATAGTAGTATTACCTTTGTAGTCAGATATGAATAGTTTTGTACCTAAATAAATTACTGAAGCCTAGTCTAGTGTCAGTGTTGTTGCTTTATAATTTATATTAAGGGCGCACAAACAAAAGGGATAAAAAGTCAAATGAGGATTTATGGCTCCACTGTTTTCTAATACAAACAGTATGGGAATTATGTACATGTAATATAATATATACGTATATACATTTTTTACATTTTATTTTCTATTGTTTTCAAAACTTGGGGTTTATTTATTTAGGCTGCTTTAAGCCATTTCAAATTAATGGTTAATGCACTGCTCATTCTGATGTTTTTGATCTGTGAAGTTTGTGGAAGAGAATGTTTTGGAAGATGGTCATCGTGACTGCACAAGCTAATTCTGGCTGGTTCTGGAGACTGTTGTTGCTGCAATAAAGTAGAAAAGATCATTGGCACTTTGAAGCTATGGGGACAATCATCTGATAGTGATTGGAAACCTTTAGTCCACACTTAGGTACATACATAACAAAAAGTCTTTCTCCTATTTGCCCAAAACAAAAGTCCCATCACTTTAATTTTAATGACATCACAAACAACAACAAACAATTATTGTAACCCATGAATGGCTGGAAGCCTCTCAGAAGCCTAAATGGTAGTGGGGCTGTACACACTGCTTTTGAAGCACACTAACTAAAGCTCATGGACTATTTGGCAAGGGCACAGAAACAAAACAAGAGATAACGGTCAATGGAGAAATATAAAGGGACAAACACAATCTGTTTGTGCCATAGATGGAGATGAATGGGGCATAATCCATTGGCTTCCATCACACCTCACAGTCTGCACCGAGGCCGCTCCCCACTCACCACAATGATGATTAATCCTACACTCACTATTTATATTTCCTAATTGTAATTAGCATGAATTATCAATTACGGTTAGTGCCTAATTGCCCTTCATAAAGACAGCTCCCCTGGTTTAAACGGATCCATTTAAATAATGTAACTAATAGCTCTTGCCTTTACGTTGCGGATACATCTTCATTGTTCCACGTATGAGCCGTGATGGTTGCTCGTAATTTACCAGGGCAATGGAGAGAAGGAGTGCAGGTGGCACTATGGGACTAATTGTTGTTAATGAATTATGATGTGACCTTCTCAGAACAATGGATAATCAATGCTTAGGCTGAGTGACAGTACTTTGTGCGCAGATGCTAAAGCGGGCCTCATCAGTGTGAGTGGCAACTTTATTAGCTCCCATTTACTTAATTTTTTAACACCGTTCACATCTTGCTCTGAAAGTAACTAAGTGTAATAATAACACAAGATGCATGACTTGAAAGTTCAATTCCAAAACCTTCTCATTTAATTGACTGTACAGGCTTACAGAGACAACCATGGTAAATTCAGATATGCTGCACATTAGATTGTTGCTGATACTTGTATGGGTTGAGAAAAATGTTATTTGAATCATTAAAACTTCTGTAATGTACCTTTAAAATAAATTCCTAAGTTCTGTGATCATTTGAAAAGTTCTGCTTGTGTGCGTTTTTGATCTGTTTTTACTCATATTTGCAAGTTATAACCTAGTTTCTGTGCATTCTGCAGCTACACATAGACTCATCTTCCTCTTGTTCTCCAAACCAGCTCTGACCCAACACTCCAAACACTTACTGCCTAGACTCTCTGCTGGATGTTGGTTGACAAAGGCGGCGTTTGAACTGACCTTTACCTTGTTGTGAAAGGGGCGCACTATGACTGACAGTGTCCCTCAGCATAATTCAGCCCAGTCCCACATTGCCCTCCATCTCCTCTGTGATGCAGTTGACCCCTTTACAAATCACCCCCAACTTTACACATCTGCTGCCTGTCAGCATCTGCCAGGCGCACTCACCCGTCCCGCCTGTAATGAAAAACTCTCATTACTCGCCTCCACCCAACAGGTATACAGGCCGTTAGGACAATTACTGGGCAATGCCACTGACCTTGTTGTCAGAGAGGGAGTCAGGCACACACAGAAGAGGCCTGGCAGCAGATCTGTAGTCCGACTGAACACCAGAATACTTGGCAAAACAAAGTAAGCTGGAGGTTTGTTAAGACAGATTGTATTGTATTGATCTTCACAGACACACATCAGTGCAAACAAACTGAGTCGAGAGTGTAGCAGAGAAGAAACTCTTAAAGGATCAAATTGTACTTCAATATAGCTTCTCAATAAATTATTACATTATCACTGGCAGTTCTTTTTTTTACCTCAGTTGCATTTCAAAATAATCATGTAAACAATGTAAAATCACAGCCAGTTCCTGTAGTTAGTGACCAGAAAATGCATTTTCAGACTGCTTTAACTATAACAATGTAAATATATTCCATGTGTCAGACAATCATCACACTTTTCATCTCAATAAATATGTACATTTAGAGCCTTAAATCATAATGTGGTGCTACTAAATGAGAATGTTGTGGCACATGTTTACAGCTCAGTCAAGTTATGTTCTCTGCTTGATTAGGCTGTTTAAATGGACTGTACCTTCTTTGTCTCTTGCAGGTGCTATGCCAGTTCTCTTCGGAGCACTGAAGAGATGAGTTAGCTCAATTAAACAAAATTCAGTGTTATCCAGTGTTAAGATACTTGTACACATTTTAGATGCCCAGATTTAGTGAGATTTAGGTAATAATTAATCATTTCAGAAATTTCACTAGTGTCATGTAAATGTAGTAACCGTCACAAAAATGTAAACAGAATTTTGATCAAATATTTGAAGTTTTTATTCAAAAACTAGTTAAGCTTTATTTTATTAAAAATGAATTCCTTGATCAAAAAATAAATTGTCAACACCGTTGTGTCAAATTGTGTGGGGGAGCCCATATTCAGATATTACAAAGAATGACGTGCTTTTGGGGAACTACTTGCACAATACATTTTGCTGTCAAAATATTTGCTGTTAAATGTTGAGTTTTATGATAAAGGTGAAAATGAAATTACAACTTAATGCCTATTGCATGGCTCCTGTGTCCTGGAAACCAGTGGAGATACAAGGCTCAGGAATTTGCCAGCAAGGATCTAAGAGGCACTTAATGGCTGACTAGACTCTTGCTGCTTCTTTGTGTGAGGCTCTTTACAGGACAGTTGTGGAGACAGTGGAGGCCTTTAGAGCAAAAAAGAGGCGTGACAGCCTGTGAGTGGAAGTGCTGCTCATAATGCTACTCCTGCCATTAGACAAATGATGTGACGTTTAGCAGACCCGGAGCTGCCTCCCTGCCATGTAATGACTTTATTGACCCTGGAGGGGGGTCCTGTATGGAAGTGTGTCTCTTCAGCCCCCTGCAGTGCACAACGTGGGCTGCTCCTCCTCTGGAGTGTTCCGCTGTGGCCCGTACAGAATCGAAGTTGGGCCTGCTGCTGTTTCCCGCTCTGTCAAGTCTATCCTGAGGGCTTCTTTGTCCTTGGGGCTGGCCTCTTTGTCACGCTGACCCACACAAACAGATGTCCAGCCACTGGGCTTTCTCGTAGGAAGTTGTAAACCTCCAGTGTGCAGTGGGCTCTATTCATATGGAGACACTACAGTGATGGCTGTGCAAGTGGTATACATATGCAAATGCAGACATGCAGACTCACAGTAGGGGTGGCTTTGACAAATGTTTGTAACTACTACACAACACACAACGGACTATGAAACCTCCACGCATACCCTGAACCATATACAGTAAGGAGCACAGGAAATTGTCCCATGCCCTGAGCAATCTTCCAGGACACAACCACTGTCTTGCTCATCGACAAACAAACGTCAGACCCCACAGGTTTAAGATAGTAAAATATGTAAATGAAATAATATGTGTATCCAAACATTAGTTCTTTCCCTCTCAATATAAAAGAAGAGGGCACTTTTCTTCAAAACACATTACAAGGTCATAAGAACCAAAGGACGCTTCAATCCTCTGTTGCAGCCGTTACTGGTTTGGCTTCCCAGTATCCAAAAAATACCGTCTGACTAACTGACTGTGGCCATCACGGTTTATCTGTATTGGACAGCTGCTGGGAATATTGATCGTGGGTTGGTTTCACCGTTTAAGCCATCAGCAGGCGTCAGGATTTAAACAAGCCCATGTCACTTTGTATTGAATACTAATAGCAAAAGACCAGGGAGCCCATTGATTGTGAATATCAAACTTATCTATCAGCTTCAATTGAGAAAACAATCAGACATATTCAGCGAATGATGGCAGTCAAGTTTTGAAATTGATGAACCATTTTTGTCCATTATTTTTTTACACTTTTATCACATATGCATTAAATCTAATTGCCCAGGACAAATTTCCCCCTTGGAACAATAAAGTTGATCTGAATCTAATACTTGTTATGACTGCAATAAAAAGTGATAGTGTACTTCATATTATTAAGACTACATCATGAGGCAGTGTAGTACAGTTTATTATAAAGACCCCATCAGATAAAATCATGCATGAACTTAAAATAATTTATCTAAATTAGAAAAGTCGTTAGAGTTAGGTCTTAGATGATCTCTGTATTACTCATAAATATAAGGTAAAAAAAGTACAAACAGCACACACATTAACCTTATCTGTGCCTTTATCTTGCAGATGAGCTTAGTATAAAGAGTAGCCTTTAATAAGAGAAAGTTTAGCTAATGGCCACAAAATACTTGCTGCATTTTTTCCAAGTTTAATTTTAATTTTGGAGATAGGATAATGACTGATATAGATCAAGTACCATCTGTGCCCAATTTACTTCCAGGTCGTGGCTTATTGAATTTAATGATATGGGTGATTATCGACGAAAGCTTTGAGCTCATTAGGAGGTCGTGTGAAACGCTAATAGTGTTTTGTGTCACGTGTCTAGTTGAAAGACTTGGAGGGGGACAGAGCTCTTTAAAGAGTGCGCGCCGTTCACCTCATTCACACTGTCACCGACAAGAGCAGAGCAGCACCAGGGACCACTGCAAACCTGAGCAGAGGAAAGAGCTATGACAAGTTTAGTGTCAAGGGTCTGTCTTTAAGCTTTTGTGCCTGGGTGTTTGTGTGTGTGTGTGTGTGAATGATGCTCGACTCACACAAGGAGCTTGGAGTGAAGATGACGACAACGCACAAGATTTCATTCTCCATATTAGACATCCTGGACCCGAACAAGTTTAACAGCAAGAGGATAACCGGACTTTGTGGCGCGAAGGAGACGCTTCCGGTGGCCGATGAAGAAAGTTTGGGGCCAAGTACAAATGTGCACGGTGACGGAACCAAGCCAAGACAAGAAGGTAAATCAAAAAACTTTGAACCATACATTTTAACTTTAACTCAGAGTTGTTTGGGCTAAGTTTCATGCAATGAAACTACACAAAACCGCTTTCTATTGCCTCATTATCCTTCCGCTTAACGTGGACTAAAAAAGCTACCAGTTAAAGATGTGACGTGAATCTAGTTCCTTCTAACAAAATATTTAATTTGAAAAATGTTAGTGTGTTTTTAAGTGTTAAGTAGAAATAACAATATCCCTCAAAAATGTATTGCTACATAGTCACGCTAATGAAGCTAAAACGTTACTTGATTGATAGATAGATAGTCTCGTAGGCTATAGCCTAGCTTACATAAAACTTAGTTTTAGTAATTCTAAACTTTTAGGCCTAAGTGAAGATTAAACACCACTGAGACGTTTTCTATCAAATTTCTGTCATCTCTCTGTGACCTTCCTTTCATTTTGAAGGCTGCGTTTCCTTTCAGCGCGGCCACAAAAGCTTGCTCCCAGAGCCCCGGTTTGTGATTGGCATTGGGACAGGCAGTCTAGATAATTGTTTAAATCGTCCCATTGAGGATGCCCCGCGCAGGCTTTGATCGATATCCCATTACTGCATCCTGCATATCTCCCTCCAGCACCTTGCCGGTACAAACTTCACACCCCTTCCATGTCTGATCCCGAATATCGCTCGATTCAAACTTCCCTTTAAATAGATGACATTTATCGATCCGCTGGCAAATATGAAACTCCATTAGCACGTCACGGCTGAGGCGGCGTGGCTGGATTTAGACGGGATTTCTTTTCCGCAACATGACATTTTGAGAAGCTGTGTGCTTTATAAATTATTTAAGGATTAGTGACCAGGGCAGCACCCCCATCTCCATTTCCCCGTTCTGTTTGAATGACCCCAGGCTTTTAAAAATAGATTTTATATTTTATATTAATACTTTACTAATACCATTTTTGAACACTAATATAAATTGTAGGTATTACACCTGTATTAGTGTCTTAAAATAAGGGCTTTAATTGGATTTGACAACTAGATCAAACCATGAGCTGTTAATTTAGCACCACAACAAGTCACATATATATATATATATTATATATATATATATATTTATATTTATATATATAATGGCATGAATAACACTTTTACATTTATTTCTTGCTTTTCTGCTCTCCAAGCTATATAAGTACAAGCTTATATAAGTTTTTAATATGTGTAAGTAATATGCCATAATAATAATAATAATAATAATAATAATAATAATAATAATACACACAAAATAGAAAAAATACAAAAAAAGAAAAAACAAACATTTTCCAATTTTCAAGTAGCACATATTTTAACATAATATAATGTTATTGTTTTGTTTTTTTAACTTCACAACAGCAGCATTATGTGTCCACTCAAATTACTTTATTGTAAAATAAGGTTTAATTAGTTTGGTCAATATTATGCATATGTTTGCATGTATACAAACTCATGTTGTAACTGTTATTCTTCACAGGGGAAGACACAGAAGCAGATGAGCACTTTTCTCCCTCAGAGAACTCTGTTCTTGACCCTCGTCTGATTTCCCCTCCACCTGAATCTGATCATTGTCTTGTTGGTGAGCAGGAAGATGAGGACACTGCATCACTATCAGCGGCAGTCACCCCCGACTACTCCCCTCACAAACGGCGCCGCCAGGACCCCGCCTGTGCCAAGCCACGTCGGGCCAGAACTGCATTCACATACGAGCAACTGGTAGCTCTCGAAAACAAATTCCGCACCACTCGGTACCTGTCTGTGTGCGAGAGACTGAACCTGGCTCTGTCTTTGAGCCTGACTGAGACCCAGGTCAAAATCTGGTTCCAAAACAGGAGGACCAAGTGGAAAAAACAGAACCCAGGAGCAGACAGCACTTTACAGACCACATCCAACTCTCTGGTAAATGTCAGTCCAAGTCCGAGCAGCTGTGGGTCTGGCCACGCCAACTTCCATCAGACTTTCCCCAGCTTTAGCTCTGGTAACGTAATTTTCCACACAACATCTGCTGTCCCACTCACATCCACTGGAGGGCTCCTGCACCCTTTTATGTCAAGTGGGTTTGTCCAGCCAACTTATTTCAACCCTCATCTATGAAAGTCACCAAGAGTGACTGATTACATTTGGGCTACACTATGAACTATAAATAGTGGAGTGGAGTGTCAAAGCTGTAAGCACACAACTTGTCTTTAACTATTGACATAAAATATTAAATTTAAACAAGCAAACAAAAAATGTAACTTGCAAATGTATCTTATTGTATATCTCCCACTACTATGCACATCACGTCATCGCCAACTCCTGCTTATGTTTTGTGTTTGACAGTTCATCCAGCATTGTTTTCTGCATTGCTGTGTTGTCTTGTAACACAAACTGCCATATTGCATCCATCCAACACCAGCTGTGTTTCTACCTCTCACAGGTCTGTTAACGTTTATGCAACACTATTAATGTAAATTAATAAAAAATGTAATAACTGTGTGTATGGCTCTGATATAAGATAGTAAAATCAATAAATTAGGGACTTTGTTTTTTTATTTGGTAATAAGTGACATTTGTAATAGATTTGTAGGATAAGAATGTTAGTATGGAAGGGCTGGAAAGTTACTCAAATGCTGCCATCTTCTGGCTGCCACACAGGATAAAATTAACTTCATCTTTTTCTTATACCAAATATTTGCAACACATTTTCTCCAGCGGTTTACATTTTAGACCAGGGTTTATTAAAGAGTCAGTGGGGTGGCGGTGTTTATAGTTTGGATGGCAACAATTCATAGTTTTTACGAGATGTCACACTCTGTGAAACATTTCCTGCAAGTCAAAAACTGCTCTGCTGTCGTCAGTGCAGAGAGCACATTATTAATCTTTTTGCTGAGAGGACTACATGACGAGTTATGTTAACCCTACCTCTGTACCTGTCTCTGTCCTGATGGAGTAAACACACAACAACTGTTATAACATACCGACAGAAACCTCTGATTTTATGAGAAAACTGATATAGTTGTAGTCAAGCCGTAATGAAGCATGAATAAAGTTGTATTAGTCGATAACAGCATCCGCTTGTTGGGAATAACAGTTCCTCTAACAGTTTTCACTAGTTAGCCTGATATAAGGAGTGTCTTGTAAAGTTATAATAACGGTTAGGGTTAAACTAAACTATAAAAACGGTTGGTGAGCCTCACTCTAAGCATCTGAGACATTTTACTGACATAAATCAACAAAAGACCGTTTTTGAGCTGCCATAAATGTTAATGTTCAGACAGTAATTGTAAAAGAAAGCAGTTAATATATTCTCGTTTCATTACGCTGTTCCTTTTAAAAGAGAGGATTGTTTTTCTTTCGATGTGGCTCTAATATTAACCTAGCTTAAGTCGTACAATGAGCTTGTCAGTACAGTTGTCCCTGGCCTCAGGGTCTGGGGGCCCAAAACTAAGCCCTCCTATACTTTAGTAATATGGATAAAAACATGCTGTCTTTTGCCCCCCAGGCACTGCAAATGTCACGTGACTAAAAACAATCAATATGTCAAAATTTCTTTTTTTTACAGCACAATGACACATCCAGTTACCTAAGCACCAATCATCTTCCTTTTACCAACTGACAGGTGTGAAGGTCCACCCCTTGAATTACTAGAAAACATAAAGGACTGCCAGAAGTAAAAATCATCATCTGGTGCCACATATTTTTCTCGCTTTTCCAGAAAAAAGGTACATTTTAAATAATTTTGAATAAATGGGTCAATAATAATGTATAACAGATCATGTTTGTAAATGAGAACTAGTTCTCAAACATTTTACCTGTACAAACAAAAACTGTCCTGTTATAATAGATATACAGTATACTTATTTCTGTATTATAACAATTTATTCAGTGATGTGTATCAGTGTAATAGCTTCCTCATAACTTGATTCATCACATGTCATTTTTTGGTATTTTACCTAAACATCCAATTGACATAAGGTCAAAGTTTTTGTGACATGCCCCGAATATTCGTAAGAAGGTAGCTGGGCAGACGGATGGACCAGAAAGTGTCCTAAGCTGCAGAGATAAATATACTTAATCCCAAATCTATAAAATTGATACTGGGGCACTTCAGTGACTTATGCAGAGTAACCCAGGTTTAAATTTGTACTCAGGACCATTTGCTTCATGTCATTCAAGCTCTCTCCACTTCAATTCCAGTCTGTTTACTGTCTCTATCAGATAAAGGTGGCAAAAGTTAAAGATTAAATAAAAACGATGCACACTTGGACATACATTTATATGTTTTGTTGTTAAATGCGTGTAGTGATTATTAAACTTTAAACCTTTTGTTCTTGGCCGAAAGCAGAAATACAAGGTGTAAAAATTATGTTTACAGCCTGGTACAAAAGATAGCTCCGGTCTCTAGAGCTAAGTTTTACTACATAACAACTCTGGGGGGGATTTTTGATTAATATGTCTGTTTATGCTATCTGAAAACTATTGTTTTACTATGCAGTAAAAGCCAAAAAGCCCGGATGTAACTGCCATTTTATTGTGAATAGGGGACCGATGGGCAGAAGTTGTCCGTATCTATACAGTCATTGGGTCACACCTAAGTTTTCTTTTTGTTAATTGTTTTTGATTCCTCATTTTTATATTTTTGAGTAATTTTTCTACGGGTTTTCATGTTTTAGTAAAAAAAAAAAATTACACTTTAAACAAAATATGTCATGGCCATGAGTTTTGAATTTTTTAGGCACCAGGGTTTAGTTTTAAAAATAGAGTTTTTGAGATCCAAATTTCAAAAGGCTGTGGTTTGAAAATAATACGAGATAGAGTCCTACTCTAAACTAGAAAAATGTCAGGTATGACCCTAAGTATATGAGTGAAATTATTGTATGCATCTAATTTGCACCTTATTTGCATACCATGGCATTATATATTGGTGGTTATGTTATTTACAGTACATACAGAATAATGAACATATTATAATAGATTTTTTCTTTTTTTTTTGTCTTTTTCTGAAAATAAATGTTTAATAAAATCAACTTGTAAAGAAAAATTTGTAAACTACAACTACAACTTCTAATATACCATAACTAGTAAAATGTATAGGAATAGATAGGAAAAATATATAAATGTACTGGTGTTTGGTTGCAGAAGCTTTATCTGTTCTTATCCGTCCAAATAGCATAGTAGTTTTAGAGTGTGGGACCTCTCATAAGGCACAGCACACAACCATCACTCTCATTACTATTGCTGCTTTTACGCGCTGACTATATTTACCCCTGCCTCTCCCTCCTCTACTGGGCAAAGTGTCAGGATTCCGGTATGTCTTGAGGTTTATTTATTTCCTTTTTTTTTTTTTTTTACAACAGATTCCTTTTATAATATACTATTAGATGATTAAAGAGTTTTTTTTAGTTATGTTTTACTTATGTGATATTTCCATTTTTATACTTACTAGTTTAATTAGTACTCAAGGAAATCCAGTTTAAAGATCCCACAATTTGACTTGTGGCAACAGTTATTGCCCAATATGATGAATAATTTTGTATCCTTGGGGTTATTTGGGGTTGAGTAAAGAGGAGTTATATTAAGAAATGCCCCCTCCCTCCCCGTATGATGGAGCTATGGGTTTCCTGGTAGAAGGGTGATTCAGAGGTAGCTGCAACTGAGTAACATTGAGGTTTAAAGGTCACATGTAGCAGTAAAGAGAGAGCTACATAAGGACTAAAGTGTGTGTTTGAGTGTGTGGCAAAACCAACGGGGTAAGCCAGTGTTACCGTATTTTCCGGACTATAAGTCGCACTTTTTTTCATAGTTTGGCTGGTCCTGCGACTTATAGTCAGGTGCGACTTATTTATCAATTTATTTGACATGAACCGATAAAAATGAACCGAGAGAAATGAACCAAGAGAAATGAACCAATAGAAAACATTACCGTCTACAGCCACGAGAGGGCTCTCTATGCTGCTCAGTGCTCCTGTAGCCTACCACTGAAAACTGTTAACTGAAATATTAACTTAAAGACAACTGAGAAAGACTGAATGCAAACAAAATGCCACCAAAAGAAAATCCTATTCTGCAGATTACAAACTGCAGATAGTAAAATATGCAGCCGAATACGGTAATCGAGCAGCAGAAAGAAAGTTTGGAGTGAGTGCTATGCTAATATGTAGCTAACTGTTAATGTGTTACGTTAATATACATATTCAGCCTGTTGTTCTGTGTACTATTGTGTACCATTAGCTGAATAACTTGCCTTGCCAGACTTGCCAGATTACCAATATCTGTTCTTGGTCTTGGATTTTAAATAAATGAAGCACAACACTCGAGGTATGCTAAGCGCTAACTCAATTGCTAAAAACCCGCTAGCATGTAAGCTAACCCGCTAGCACAAACAAAATGCCCTGTTCACAAAACGACAGCAACTCTAGTATTAACCTCTAGCAGAAATATAATCAGTAATACAATGAATGGGGTGTGGTGCACAGTTAATGTGTTGACAATGTTTAAGAAATAATAAATACGTAACTTTTGACAAAATGCCAGGAGAGAGATTCGTGTGTGTATTATAAACAACTGAGTAACATTGAGGTTTAAAGGTCACATGTAGCAGTAAAGAGAGAGCTACATAAGGACTAAAGTGTGTGTTTGAGTGTGTGGCAAAACCAACGGGGTAAGCCAGTGTTTTTAATGTGTAAATAGGATGACGGCATGACTGAACTACTTTGTGTTTGTTGTACAGTAGGGCCACACACACAAGTTAATGACTGTGACAATCAATGGTGACACGGTCGTGAGGCATTTCGACGTACCTGTGTTTTTAGGGGTTATACTAACCCACTTACTAACCAGTTAGGGACTTGCAAGACCTGGATCTATTTAAAGCAGATCCTGGTCCAGAGGGAAGCAGTAGGAGAGATTATTGGATAATTCCCATGTTTTACGTTTTTGACAGAATTTAGAAGTTCACTTATCAAATATGTAAAAAAAAAAGCTAAAATAATAACTGGCAGAAGAGTTATTATTTTTATTGCCAATTATATACTATATTTGAGTTTTTGGGGTGCTCAGTGGCAGAGTGGGTGGCCTTCATAAAGCCTTCAATAACAGTGTAAAACCCAGCTGGTGTAAAGCAATTGCAAAAACTCATTTACTACATTTTTGCTAAAACATTTCATTTGTAATCTGACAACAGTTTATTAAATTAAATAATTCAGAGAAGAATTGTTCAGATAACATATAAACTATACTTTGGCTCAAAAGGTCACAAACTCAGTGAAAACAATTGGAAAAGATGTGACCTTAGGGTCTATGTTTACAGAAAGGTTTTTTCCTGACCCCTGAACCCTGTAGCCATCCAAATTATCACAAATTAATAGAAACTATGTTTTTAAGGAGGTTTTACTCTACAACTGTGCACAAAAACAAACTGATCCAGAACAGACTGATCCAGAAGCTTCTGTTTAAATGACCACACAACCTGGACTAAACTATGACTTGGTCCTGACAAGACTGTAACTTGGACTTGACGGTTCTACTAACACCGGATGTGTGGATGTGTGAACTAGAACCACTTTTTTTCCTTTCTTAGATGGAAATGAGCAACCCTGCGATAACATGTTACTCTCCTAGTCAATATTTTTAATACTGTTCTTATGTAACCATTTTGACCATCAGAACGCACCTAAACTGTGTGTAACTTACTGTATGTTGAAAAGCCTCTTACACTCACCCTAACCTTGGTTCTGACTACTACCTTTGCCCTGTTTTGTTTACTTCATGATGTCATTTAGAAGAATAACCCCTTTTTCTGCAGGGAATGGACTAACTCACATCCGGCCAACTCTTTTCACAGCTGGAATTTCTGGACATTGATGACACCGACATTGTTAATATGAATAACATTATTTATTGGATAAATGAATACCTTGTTTATGGGTTTCAACACTTGACAGAAGGTGTCAAGTCTTGGGATCATTTGGGGATTGATCTGGAGACAAAAGAACTCTGGGGAACAAGTGAGAAATTTGAAGTTGGGTTGTATGCATGTTGTCTTTTCTCTCGACAGACTGTGTATGAAAATAGAGAAATAATAGAGAAATTTCAAAATACCATTTCTTGATAAATGGTGAATTACAAAAACACAGTCTCAAGTTAGAAGTACAAGAAGCATTTGCTCTCAAATCCCTTTGTGGTTTTAAGAGAAAGCTTGAAATACATTAACTCTAAGTCACCCCTAAGAGATGACCCTCCCGGTTTGCTTTAAAGTAATGCAAAGAAATGTCTGTAATGTACTGTCACTGTCAGTGTAAATAGGAGTTCCTCCTCCTTTCTCTCGCTCGGTCTCCCTGTTGGCTGTGAGGAGCTCAGTCAGATGAAGACAGGGAAAGCACAAGGCTGCCAACATGAACACTGCTTGATTCTCAGCTCTTAACACCTCCAGGACATGGACTCCAGTAAGTGCCTTTGCTCCTTTTACAGAACAGCAAATAGTATGATTTAATATTGATAATTTACCTTATTTTGTGCAAAACAGAGCCTCAAAATCATTTGCTAGACTTTTAAAGATCCAAAACCCTTTACACTAATAGTTGAGGGATTAACCATACACAGTACAGCCAAAGTAAGATAGAACTGTACATTGAATTACATGTATACATTCAAAATACATAATAAATTGAAGTTAAAACAACAAACAATTTTGACTCTAATTTTTTAGAATTTTGCCCCAGGCCTGTGATTTGAAGAGAAAAAAAGAGGATATATTCATTTATGTTGTATGTATATTTATTTATCACATTTTGCACAATTGCATTGCACCACACATGTATCAGCTGAGCCTTGTGGAATTTCTCAGTGCTCTTCCTCCAGGGGTGAAAAACCTACAGTCTGCAGGACACTGAACTGCTGATACTACTTTGTTTATTCATGAACATAACAAACTATGTTAAATTATCACACAAAGGCTGCAGTGGATATTTAGCAAAAGCAAACATCTTTATCTACTCTATACAAACAATTTGTTTAGTCCCTCTAAAGTATGAACTTGACCAGGATGAGAAACAAATGGGCGCAGATAAAAATTCCACAGAAAGCGATTATATAAACATTGACTCACAGTGGACATGATTTAATAAATATTGTTCTGAATTGATAAACGCTCATAAACTGATAATGGCCCTGCTGTGTGTCTAGGCCAGTCAGGTTAGGATGATTTAAGGTTGCAACAAATGTGGGCAGCTGATGTCGAAACCATGCTTTTTTTGGCAAGGGTTTCTGAAGTCAGGTATTACAAGAAGTATGAGAGGGGGGGAGTACTTTATTAAATTGTTTAGACTGGACTCAACAAGCCAAAGATAAGGACATTGGGGAGAACATTTAGACAAATAATCCATCACATTGATGTTGAGTCAGGGGCAGCCCTTGGCTTTTGATGTGATCTCTAAATATTCTGCTTTGACTTTCATCCAGAATTTTATATCATTTGAAATGTATGATAGCCATTAGCCACATACGTATTACACAAAGCGAGCTTGGGCAGTGTGTGATCAACTGACATAAAGCCATAATTTAAGTAGGACTCATGTTATTTCCTGTTAACTGCAATTTTCTTGTTGTTGGCAGTGGTGACTTCTGTCTCTCATCATTTGGCTTTTCCTTATTAAAGGCACGGTGGCAGAGTGGTTAGCACTCCTGCCTCACAGTAAAAAGGTCCTGGGTTTGAACCCTGGGCAGGGCTTTCTGAGTGGAATTTGCATGTTCTCCCTGTGTCTGCGTAGGTTTCCCCTACCACCAAAAACATGTGCAATAGCCCTACCCCCTCTCATTGGGCCTGGTCATTATTGTAAATGAGAATTGTTTCTCAATTGACTGACCTATTTAAATAAAGAATAAACTAAAGATTAACAAAGAAGCGCTTCAGAGATTCCTGTTTTTTGCTCATTTTAGCTCAGTTTCCTACGTGTTGGCTAAATTGGCAGCACACAGAGCTGTGAGTTAGTCAAGTTCACTCAAGTGTGGGAAAGAACATCCAGCAAACGTTTTCAAAATAAACACCCAGAACAACCAACAGCCAAAATCCATTATAATGTAGATTTTCTGTGCGGACCAGTAGAAAATGAACCCGGGGGTTGGGGACCCCTTTAGTAAGATATAAACACTATCTGTCCTTGCACAGTACATTCTAAAAACTGTTGGGCTTGGTCCCAAAGTTGACCACAAAAGGAAATAAGACTACAAAAAATATAAGATGTAGCCAATGCCACACTAATTTTTTTCTTTTGCTTTTTTTTTCACATCTAGGAAAGGTGACAAGTGTCTCAGTCAGGTCACTGTAGTCCATCTGAAGTGCACATGCTGCACAGCTGGCCCCATGTGCACCGTGTATGTTTCTCTTATAATAGCAGGTTGTTTGGTTTAGCATATCAGTTCCAACATGATACTAATAAGTAAAAAAAGTCAACTGTTTGTCCTACTGCACAGAAGGAAAGCAGCAGTTAGATCTGAAGTGAGCCCTCTCTCAGTAACATTACAGTAGAGCCACACAATGGAAGTGTAAACTTCACCATTCTGCCATAATATAACTTTTTAGCATCTAAATTGTCATCTCCTCCGTTTGATGTAATGACCACTGAACCTTTACTAAATACAAGACTTCAAAAGTGATTTGTAGTTTATGCTGTAAAAAGCTAAATCATTTAATCAAAAAAAAAAAAAAGAAGGAAGTTGCAAGCTTGTTTATTGCTTTAAAAACAAAAAACAGGTTCAAAATTAATTCGGAACCAATGAGTCATTGGAGAGAGTCACACAAATGCAACACAAATATCCTGATGTTGCCTAATGCTGCTGCAGTAAACATTTTATTGTTTCTAATCATTATCCCTGTGGGGATATTCCTTGTCGGCAGTTACTTACAGGAGACAAGGAGAAAACCCACACAAGTAAACTCCACACAGAAAACCCTGTCTGTCCCGGGAGTTAAACTCGTGCTGACCAGTGTGTCACAATGCAGTTTTTGTATGTGTGATGATGTCTTAAACTGGAAACAGCTGTTGCTAACCCTGTTTTCAGAAAAAGTACAACATGAAGCAGGTTTTCTCTTATCACCAAACATACATAAAAACATTCTTGTTTTATGTTTTTCTTTTGCTTCTGGTGTCTGGCTCAGTAATGATTATCTATGGTCCAACCAACAGACTGCAGTGTTCTAAAGTAAACTACTATTTAGGACCCCAAGCCAAAGCTTCCCCAAAGTAAGATTTTTTTGGGGACACTTTTTGTAATGGAAACTTAACTGACCCATACAATCCTGCTCCATTGGAAACAAGGCTCAAGACAGGACCCTACTTTTATAGGGACAGAGAACAAGTAAAGACCAAGACCTGTGTTTATTATACAAGACTTGATCTCAGTGAACAGGCCATGTCCAAATAGTCAATATCCAGTCCTAGAGCAAGTCCAGAAATTAAATAAGTTAAATAAAGTTAAATAAATAAGTCGATATGTGTTTTTCTTTTATCTAACAACAAGAATGATGAGGACAATTATACAAGTTGTGCAAGATCCAAACAAGACCAAGTTAAAATGAGGTGTTTAGCCAAGACTTATAGCATTGAATGCTCACGTAAGATGAAGAGCAGTCTCATACTGTCCACCTGTATCAATATAAAACTTATTCTGGTGCCTAAGCCCTTCATCTCAGTGGATTTTTAGCTCACGTCAAATAATGATGTGTTTTTAGTTTTAAATTACAGAACAACTATTTATCTGACCCTGAAAGGCTCCACTCTTTAAGAACTGGTCTTTGATTGGACCACACAGTCTGCGGCAGATTAGACTTTATTCTAACACTGAACACACACTGGACACTGATGATAAAAAGGGCTGTGTTGGAAATATGTTATTTAATTTACTGTGGGTTATGACCTATGTTATTGTAGCCATTGAGTGTTAACAACTGTTTCTACTTTGCAGGACTCTGTTAAAGGCCGGGGAGCTCAAAGGAAATAAAGACAAATGATTATCTGAGTCTGGAGTCTGGATGAAAATAACAAGAAAAGACTCTTTATGTCGTTCCTTGCATTTGGAAATCTACCTGAAAGCCAAAAATGAAGTGGGTCATTCTGTTTCCACACGCAGGTCTTTCAAAGGTCAAAGTGGTGGGATTCCTGATGCTGATGTTCCTCATACTAGTGTCAAACCATCTGATGATGGACATACATGTGTTTACCCCTCATTACTCTCAGCTCCGACCTGAGCTCAGGCTTAACAACACAACCGAGCATAAAAAATCATCAGAAAATCATAACTTTATCATAAAAGCACTGGCGAACATTATCCGCTCCAAACTGGATTACTCACCCAGGAAACTGCCTGAAGACAAAGACATTATCAGAACTGACCCACATGTAAGTCCTTAAAACATGCAGATAAGGAAATTTAACACATATCAACCAACCAAGAAACTCTTTTAAAAGGAACTTTTTTTTCACTTTTAATGCTAATGTTCAGTAGAGGATACAATACATTGTTCAAAATAAAATTCTTCAAGGGCGTTAAGCATTTACTGGTAAAATTGCTGGCTGATATTTTTCAAATCATACAATCCATACTTTCTAGGCCATGTGGAGTGGACACCTGTGGACCCACTCAGTGAACAGTTACCTAAACACCAACCATTTCATTATCATATTGTTAATACATTCATTTGTCAGTTGTTTTATGTGTTGTGTGTTTTTATTTCTTTATGTTAAGTTCCTTGTTTTTCATTACCTTCTTATTTCTTTAAGCTCATTGGC
Organism: Perccottus glenii; assembly: GCA_024416835.2. Lineage (NCBI taxonomy): Eukaryota > Metazoa > Chordata > Actinopteri > Gobiiformes > Odontobutidae > Perccottus > Perccottus glenii. Next base: position 17,414,548 of record CM044552.2, on the reverse strand, counting down.
TGAGCTACTATCACGGAGATGCACCCAGGGTCAATACATCAAAATTCTTAGAAAATCCTCCTTACTCCTAAGCAATGTTTAAGAAGCTTTTGTCTAACTAAAATGTACTCCTCTCCACAGTTATATTCTGTAATGCCTCAGCATTTCCTACCTGAAGTTAAAAGCCCTTGTTGGTACGAGAAGGTCTCCTCTGAAAACAGCATTGATCCATACAGCAGGAACTATTTCAGACAGCACCATGCCAAGTTTTCGAAAGTATGTGACGATCTAAAAAAGAACTTTAAGCAGCACTTACACCACATTGACGGTAAAGACTATCGCCTGCGCTGCCTGCCATACTTCTACGTCATTGGGCAACCTAAATCTGGTACAACAGACTTATTTGGAAGATTGTTGCTGCATCCAGACCTCAAATATAACACAATAAAGGAGCCCCACTGGTGGACCAGGAACCAGTTTGGTAAGGCTTCAGGCTAAAGTTGGGATTATTGAAGAAACCATAGGATATTAGATATGAACAAGATTATGATTAAGCACAAACTTCTCATTGATGCTCAGCTTGTCTTGTGTTTAAGCATAGCAGGTTTCACAAAACAGTTTATTGCAAAATATGCAATGAATAGCAATGATTTGGACATAATCTTATTGTCGATGGGTGCAGATATTTGTGCCCACATTTTCACAAAGTGGTACAAAATGATTCATTTAAGTAACAGGTCACATTTTAAAACTAACCCTCATGCATCATAAAAAAAAAGAAAACCTAATATGGTTACTCTATGATAGTGACACTGCCATCACCATTTGAACTACACGTTCCTTGGAAACAAAACCTAGTTTAACTGAACCATCCTGTAGGCCAATGCAAATGTGGTTACTATTACTGCATAAACTAAACTCAGAATGAAATACTTTAAGACCCTAAACAGATAACAACCTGTGATTTAGGCTCTAACCAACAAGGATTAAAATACCCTGTAGAAGATTACCTGGACCTGTTTGACTCGACAGCCCACAAGATACAAGAAGGACTCAATAAAAAGTCATCTGGACACCAAAGTGCACAGCTGCTCATAGCAGGTGAGCATGCAAGGTATAAAGTCATCTTTTTAGAGCTTTGTGTATGTCATATATAATCTATTTCCAAAAAAAAAAAACCCCTGTTATACTTCTATGTCATTCGTTCAAATGAAGTGGCTGCATTACATCTTTTCTGTCCCCTTGTTTTTCCTGTAGGTTTTGTGTGGCACTGTTTATACATACAGTATGTGAATAACTGAGTGCTTGAAATATTTATATGCTTTCCATTGTCCCACTTTAGTACTTGGAAAGGATGTATGAGACTTAAAGATGTCATCTAGGCTTTATTATTATGGATTTTACCAGTTGAGAAAGTTCAAGCTAAGAATTCTGCAAATTCTGCTCCCATTGGATGCTCTTATTAGGTCTACAAGGCTTTCAACGTTGTATCAATAGCGGCAGAAGAACCAAACTGGCTACGCCTTCTAACAAAGTGAAACAGCTCAAAAAAGAAGGACATAAATAGCAAAGTGAGTGTACTGTAGTGGATGGTTATTATAAGACTCTTGTCATGTCATGACAGGTGAGGCCAGTGCATCTACAATGTGGGACAACCACGCCTTGAGCTATCTCTTTGATGACAAGGAGGAGACAAATCCCCCAGTCCTCCCTATGGACCTCATCCACAAAGTCCAGCCCACTGTCAAAATTATCATATTGCTTCGAGATCCAACAGAAAGGTAATCTGTCTGAATGGAAGAGCATCCTAGGCTATAGATGTTAAAACACTCGATTAAAATTAAACTTGTACAGTTCTTTTTTTTAATCTATGTCTCTAGGTTGTATTCAGACTACCTCTACTTTACAAAGGCCAACAAATCGGCGGAGGACTTCCATCAGAAAGTTGTTCAGTCTGTGCTGTTGTTTGAGGCGTGTCTTTCTGAGAGGTCTCTTCATTCCTGTGTCTACAACACCAGTCTCAGCCACAGCATGCCGGTCAGCTTACACCACTCTGTAATGTTCATGTTCTCACTCAAACCACAGTATGTTCATCAATAAAGAGCCGACATTAAATCAACACCATGTTACCTTTTAGTATGTATACCCTAAACAACTAAAGAAGAAAAATGCTGCTGCAAAGTAATGTCTTAATAAATCTTGTTGGGTTCATGATAATAGCATGCTCCAGAACCTACAGGTTTAATGTATCAGTCGAATAAGGTGCTTGTTGTCTTAAAAAGAGGAATTATTTAATGTCAAGAAACTATAAAAATGGAATGAACAAAATGTTGCTGTAAATTGTTGAAGTTTAAATATGATAGATAGCATTCATTCACTAGTTAACGTAGTCACTGCAGCTACGTTAAAGCCAAACTGTGGCTGAGACAAATTTCAACATGCAAGTGCCAACGTTGCTCTAAATGATGCTTATGGTAAATTCCATAAAACACTGATTTTTTGAAGCCGTCTGTTGCTTTTAAACAAGCTTTTATACAGGCTGTGCTGGTGAAATCGTGTTAAAATTTAACTTTTAAATAGACATTTTAAATTAATAAAAAATCACACCATTTAAAATCATTAATATAACAGACAGCCTGATTCTGTGACTGCTATCAAGTGGAGTTACATGAAACGTTGTCAGTTTGTATCAACCAATCACAGCAAACCATCCATCTGACCCTAGCATCAACCATATTTTAGGGCCTAATGTTTCATTGTGTTGCTCCAGTATCTGGGTGCGCTGTTGTTAATATAAGTGCTGGGATGTGCTGCCCTCATGAGGCCAAACCTGTGCACTAGAAACGAAAGAAATGTAGCAGTGAATGTTGCTCAATAAATTCTGTGTTTGTCCCTGTAGGTTCGACTATGTCTGGGGATGTACATAGTTTATATACGTGACTGGTTAACAGTGTTCCTGGGACCAGATTCTAGTGCTCTGCCTGGAGGATTATTCAGCAAATCTTACAATAACAATCAAGAAAGTCTTTGCTTTTCTAGGAGCAGGTAAGCGTATTCTAATGCATCTGTACTTGAGAAGAACCATATCTTTCGATTGCCACTTCTCCTGTGTCCTCTGGTGTTAGGGTCTTTGTCAGAGGAGGCGGAAGCAGCTTTGAAAAACCAGCCTAAGTTTAACACCAGGCGAACGGCTGATCTGGCCGTGGGCCCCATGCTCCCAGCCACCAAAGAGCTGCTTCAAGAATTTCACAAGCCCTTCAACCAAAAACTGGCTGCACTGCTTGACAACAGGGCCTTTCTCTGGAACAACACCAAAAAACACCATTAACATTTGAACTTTAAACATCTGATATGTTGGTTGTGTATTTCATTTGGGTTTCATTTGGGTTTGAGTAAATACTGTATGTGTACTGCTTTTCATTAAACTATACTCAAAACAATTCAAACTGCCTATTTACACATTGTTTTTTCCTCAAACAGTCCAGAGATTAACCCAATGGCAATTCAAGTTTTCATTCAAGCTGTGTGACCTTCTCTTAATAGCGCCCTGAGGTTGTGTAAGTCAGTTTTCTCCAATATAGCTTGCTTCAGTGCAGAAGAAAATAATATTGAATGAAACAGACATATGCACACTATATAAAAACCTACTTAGGTTGTCCTACTTTGAGTAGTCCAACAAGAGTTTCCAGTTTCAGAGATGGGTTTAGAGTTAGGTCAGTCAGACTTTGAGTTTAGTTAAAGAAATAAAGAGTCACCATGGCAATGGTAATCAAATCGAGGCAGTAAAGTTAGTCACATGACTACTGAAAGCATATATTCAGGTTTAAAATGAATAAAGCTTTTTAGCTACACATGCTAAAGCTTCATGGATAATTAGAAGAATACAAATTAATCTTACCATTTATTATTCTATTTAATTGTTTTTTATTGGCTAAGGCTCCATTTAGTGATTGTTCACACTGGCTTGATCTTGCATCTTTATATTGAGTGAATCTGCTTGTGCATATATCAGAATTTTAAAGTTCATACAAATTTATAAAGTCAATTTGTAAATAAACTAGTGCTGGACAACAATTAAAATTGCATTGTTGTGCACAACATTGAAAAATGTATTCAACAGTAGTGTAATGAACACTATTTAAAATAAAAAAACAGCACTTGCAGCTCATGGCACTGTGTGTAGTGGCTCTATTATTTTAATACATAAGATGAGTAGATGAATGTGTCAGTACTTTTGTTCCTTTCTCCTGCTCACTGCTCATGTTTCTGTTTTGTCACTATTGTTGGTTATAGTAAATATTTTAAGTTACTTAATTTAAATTACAGATTGTTAAACCAGTCTTATGTTTGTCTGCTAAGCTTTTAAAACCCAGATCACAAAATAATACTAAAATGTTTCCTCTGCTCCTTTAAGCTACACTCACAGTCTTTCTGCACTAATTATTAGGCTGCTAATTATCCAGCTCTGACCGGAGGAAAAGAGTCAGAAAGTGAGAGTTGAAAGTTATTAACCTACGTATTGTTGCACATGTTTAATGAGTTTGGATAAATCCAGGACAGTTCATATGAGCGCTGCAGTAGACCGGGGCCCACCCCTAATGCTCTCATTTGGTTGAGACGCGTAATAACGCCTACTGCTTTAATACGTGATAAGATAATTGTCACTTGCGTTCACTTGCCCAGCCCTAAAATAAACAAATAAAAGTAATAAATTATATCATTTTCATGCTCATTTTTAACTGCTTATAGTAAAAAGACAAGCTATTATCCACCAGAGGGCGAATAAACCACAGCTTTTCACCTTAAACTCAAATCATCTAACACTGGGTTAGTTGCATAGCAACTGTACACACCAAGTACAAAGCACATTTAAAAGTGCCATCAGTCTTCTCTGACCTATATTTACTATAAAGAAGCACAACGATCTCAAACCGATGTCAGATATTTACGTCTGCTGAGTTTGTTTTCTCATAAAATTAGATTTTTGTACTTTCCATTTGTGAAAACTGGCAGGAAATAAACTTGAAGAAAACTGGAGCTGATTGTTTTAAAATGTCAGAGAGTGTATCGAGCTCCACAGATGTAGACACCACTGACAGTGAGTGTATTGATTTGAGTGAATCTCTGAATCCAGTTTCCTCAACAAGCATCTGCAAAGTAATGCATTTAAAAGAATATGCCATTCCTCTTAGAGTAATGTAAAATGTAAATAAAGATATTTTATCCAACACCTTGTCCTCTATTCATGTAGTAGGCACAATATTTTTCTATTTCAACTTAAACTTTACTTGAGTGAGTTTACAGAGTGACCACTACATCATTGTGTAGAATTCTGTGTGATGTACTACAGAGACAACAAAAACATCAAAGTGCCATTTAACTGCCATAATGTGCCACAATGAGTATATAATGACAGGCCCACTCTGGATGATGTACTTAATGACTCCACATGAATGAGTTAATCATGTAAACCATTAGCAACAGCATCAGACCTGTCAATACCAAAATCACATCCTTTAACCATCATTTCTTTAAGTGCATAAAATTGGTGGACTTTCTCTTTTGTCAATCTCAGCAGCATTTTACACAGATGATGAAACTGTAAAAACACTGCACAGCCTTCACTCACTACACTCATTTACAGTGAATAGTCTTACAAAAGACAATGGGGCTCATCGGCTCAAGTGTTAAGTCATTATGATGAAAAAAACACTGTGTGAAAGGTTTCAATAATGAGGAGTGAGAGTAGTACCGAAATGGGGCATAATGTTAATTAAAATAACTAAAAAGAATGGGTGGATGGTGTTACAATATCTCACTAGATTGGAACAATTGACATTGTGTTGTTAGGCTTATACGCCAGATAATTTATTATATAATTTCAGATATATTTTTGTTGGCGTCATGCTAATCAATGCCACTACACCTACTCAATTTCCAAGGATGCTCTGTTATGCAAACTGGGGCATCAACATCATATCAAAAATGTTCCTCTTGCAAGAAAATAAATTGTGACAATCTATTTTAACTTTTACTGGTGCTGTCTCCGTCATCTCATTTCATGCCGAACCTGATAACAATTTTAACAGATGGTTGTCAGTAATTCATAATGTGTTAGAGAGTTGTTCTATGTTGCCATTTGAAGGGTAAACCCCAAAAGGGATTATATGTTAGAAAAATAAAATAAATAAGAACAAATATTTATAGTTTGCAGAGAAAACTTGTTTCTTTTTACATCATACACAAAGTGTATATATTAATTGTATTATATTAATGTATCTGTAGTTTTTTCCAATTATTTATTAATTATTGCAAATATAGATTTCAACTACCTAAAAAAATGCTGTTGAGGATTATAGAAAACAAAAATCACTCTTTCCAGATGGGTAGAGTAATTCCATTGGACCATTTAGGCATGATCTGCTAAGAATACTGTAGTGCGTACATCTGCCACTCAGATTTGCTCAGACCAATTAATCCAACTGTAGGAAAAAAAGACTCTGAATCATCCTTTTTGGATTCATATATAATTATTCTTTGAGTGCATCTGTGATTATCTATTATTCTAAATCATTGTCTGCCATTATATTTTCATCGTTCAAAAGAAAACTGTGATATTTTTACATTTCACTTGAGAAGTTTTAAAAAGGAAGTGTCTGCATCAGATGTGTTCGTGCTGGTTCCTCCCCTGTGTGTGTCAGGCCCACTTAAAATTTGAACTACAATAAAACTAGAGCAATATTACAGCAATAAAATAATCTAAGACTAATCAAAAACTGTAATATCTATAGATTTATGGTGACCACCACAGCTAATAATTTAAGATGTGATATTTTTTTTGAAGGCACACCACAGCTAATAAATTTATTACAGCAGCTCATTTACACACAACAGGAAAGTACATTTTACATTCTCACTTACAAATCCTGAGTTAGGCATTATAAAGTCTCCAGACAAACTCAGGAGGACTATTTAGAATAATGTACCTTATTATGTGGCTACTCTCAATCTTAAAATGTACAATTTCCAATATGAGGAATTGGTTTATTATCTAGCTGCCATAGTGTTGGGTGGGGTGGTTGTTTGTAAAGGTATTGTCAATTCTGCATTTATTACATTAAACCAAAATGAAAGATCAGAACTTTATGCTGAAAACCAGATTGGTGCGTCCTTTGCAGTAATGCAGTCGCTGTACTATTGCAAAGGAGGGAGCTACGTATAAGTTGCTAGGTGATGATCTACTTTATGGTCCTCACTTATGGTCATGACAGGTGTTTTGGGGAGTTTTGTGCTGTCCTGAGCTGATGGGAATCAGACTAAAAGATAGGCATCATGCTCTTTAGATTTAGTGTTAGGCAGGAGAAGTTTATTTACCATCAATACAGGACCCAGAGATAGTCACTGTATACAGTCTGACTAGGCTTTGAAAGGGAAATGTTTATACGGATGTAACATGTAATAGCAACGTGAGACATGGAGGCGAGTTATCTGTGCAAGGGTGATGTTTGACTGCAGGCGGAAGAAAAAAGATGGATAGATTGATGCCTAAAAAATACAAGTCTTTGTTATCAATAGTAATAAACTGTAGTTTGTACAAAGAAAGATGCACAGAGCCACCACTGACCCAGCAATATTGGATGTGTGGGACACCTAAATGTGAGAATTGGATCTGTTTCCTTATGACCAGTTATCAACAGTGACAACAGGAGAAACACTCTGTGCCTTGCAGAAACAGAGCAAAAAGATTGATAGAGATAAATCTTTGTGTTCTGCTGGCCTTGAGCAGAAGCAATCAGTCATGGTTCAACTGTGGGATGACATCAATTTCAATGTGAGGAAACTCTCCCTCATATCCTATTAGAGTGCACAATAGAGAGGCACCCCTGTGTTTATTTCACAATAGACAAATACAACATCATGTTCTGTACCAACAAACCTTGCCACCACTTTGTCTTTTTTATAGTCTGTAACAACAGTGGCATGTCTATAAATTATAATGAAATCAAAACATATTTTTCCAAGTTAGTAGCTATACAACATTTTGTCGTGCTACTGACTGTAACGCTGTTGCTACCAAATGCATTCAATCGAAAAGCAGTAGAAATACAGTGGCTAAGATTTAGTAGTCACATTTGTCTCCCATCTCTTTGTGTCATATATCCGTCAACGTCAGTCAGCATCTGTCACCTGAGCTGCTGCAAAGACCCAGAGGATAATGTGTTCACAGTTCATTCAGCTGATGATGCGTAATAATGATGTCCACATCCACATTTACCTATTTACATTTTTGGATCTCTTTCGGCATACTTCATTATTGTTCACACTTGCTGCTGTCACTGATGACGCTGTACAAATGAATGAGTGTCTAACTGCTGCATATTTGCTGCTGGTTTACTTTTCCTTAGATTCATGTACAGGGAGTTATTGCAGAAGACAGCAATGTTGATGTATTTTTATTATTGATATTTAGACATCATTTGATATTTTGCTTTATTTTGCACTTTATATGTGAATAAATATATATTTTACATCTAAAGTGTAAGGGTATAAATAGACTACAGAGTCAGAATTTCATAATTTTTGTTTGATCATTAGCATATTTGTAAAGGTATAAAGAAAGAAATTCCACACCTTCTACAGCCTGTGAGCACCTATGGTAGGGACATGCTGTACAGGCTAAGCCATGATTGCATGAAAACATTTAGATTTTCTTCAACCATATGCTATATAAGATTTTATTTCACTGTATAATAAATTTGTAATTGCAGTTCTCTTACACTTCATTCAGCAAATTCAACCACTGACAAAAACAAACCAACCTACTGAACTATATAACATTCATATGGCTGAATAAGATGCTATAAAACATGTTTACTGTTACTAGGTGTAGGCCACTAGGTTCAGACTACTTGCAGGTATTTCTTCTCCATTGTGTCGCTCCACGATAGCAGTTCTTGACACGACACTGGCTGACCTGTGCGTGAGAGCCTTATCCTCGGGAACCCACTGTTCTCTCTCTCTTCCTTTGTCTCTGCTTCCTTTCACTGCTCAAAGCGCTCCTAATGGGATGACTTGATGGATTTTTCCCTAAGCCACCAGCTCTTAGCTACTAGAAGCAGTGATTGCATGGATTAGTTTTGTTTCCAGCCCTTTCTGATAGATTCCCAATCCTTCCCAGTAGTCCTTTTGTGTTTTTCTTTCTAAGGGTGGCCCTCTATACATTTATCTTGTCCAGGGAATTGATTGAGTAGAACAAGGACGTAAATAGGTATTGAGCTAGAGTCACATCCTGTTGCATGTCACAGTCTGGTTTTGTCCTACTTGCTATTAGCGGATATTTCTCAGGTAAAAGTAAAGTATTTTAAACAGTGAGTTGTGCCTTCACTTCTTGGTGCATTAAAAAAAAGAAAAACTCCCCCCAATGGCCCTTTAGCTGTGCCCTTATCTGGTTTAATTTATTGTCAAATGGGATTTCTGACGAGGGGCATCTTTTTGGATTGCATTTTTATTACACACTTTTCACAAAGGTTGACAGGCAGGTAATAAAAGAATACCTGTCAGATTTCATTGCCCACACTGTTATCTTTGTCTTTTACGCAACAATATATAAAGGATCAGCTTCTGTAGTGATTGCCTCATTGTATTTCCGGGATAATTCCTGCGATAAGTAAAACATCTCACAAATGCATTGGTTGGATTTAAATTGAAACGCTGTCAAGCCAACCTAATGGATCAAGGAAGAGTCGGGAGTGTGCGTGCAGCGCTCTGTCAATGAAGTAGCAGTCTGAATATGAGCCTTGTGTACTGGCTGGTGCCAGCGAACAAGGGCTGCATGCTAACTGGACACATGTAGGTCAGTGAACACCACAAGATTTTTAGAGAAGGAATCCCTGTCGCAAAGTACAACGTGTTTTTGGAAATCTACATGGCATGTTTGAATGACACAAGCTAACAGAACAAGTTTAACCATGTGGCCACATAATATTCATTCATGGGCAAGTTGCTACAGTGTTAGATTGGCAACATTAGCTTGGCTTAGCTGTATACAACATAAGATTCATTCAAACTTTTGTGCTGTGGTTTAGGCAGACTTCAATGCTTGTCAAAGTAAGAATTAGCCACCAAAAATTGTAAACTGAGCATAAACACAAATGACAACCAACCGACTACACGTTTTTTTAGAGACTGGCTCAATACAATTCACACTCCATGTCCCATGTTCCAACAAATATCTGTTAAACACAAAAATGTCCCACTTTTTGACAGCCCATGTCCTGATTGTCCCCATTTGAGCAAAAAAATAAAATAAATAAAAAAAATAAAATCACTGCAACAAACAATTGTCCATACATTTCAGTCAGTTCATGCATTTTTACCCATGGACTGAACAGGTAATAGTTCTTTGGAGTTTTTTTTTTTTGGTTACTTTTTAGGGTTAAATGCATTAATGCAATTATTTTTGTGTTTACTGTTGAAAAAAACAACAAATTTGTTACACTGTAAAATGTATTGATTTTGTTTTATCACTTAAGTCTCAATCTACAGGTCCACTTTTTCATTCACATCATGTTTGAAACTAATTTAGTTGTCTATGAAGTGCACTGTAAGGATAATGATTGAGGAGTTAGGGCTACAGAGCGGTTTTGGACACACTCTCAACAGAACTCAGTGGAAGTGTCTTTACTTCCTGTTCTACAGCTGCTTTAGAACAGGAAGTTTCCTGTTTAGCATAGAGTTTTGCCTAAAGGCTTTGGACATTTCTGAATAAAAATTGTTCCTACATTTATATAACAAACTCATCATTTGACCTTTTTTCTTGGGTTGGACAACCACATGTCCCTGCAGGGCTTCCATAGGTGTTCTAGTTAGAAAGGGCTGTTTATTTATACTCTTCTGGAGCTTATCCCTGCTGCTTTGGGCTTTTGGAAGAGTACCCCCTGGACCAGTTAATCGCAGGGCTAACACGTAGTGACAATCACTGACAGACAACCATTTACCCTCACCCATGGTACAACGGGAACTAGCCCAGGGATAGAACCACCAGATGCCTGGTGGGAACCATAAACTACAGATTCCACCGTAAAATCAAACGTTTTGCTAGTACACATCTGTCATACACCCACATACATCACTTTAAGTATGTTCTAATTAATTAAAGCAGATGGTTTCCACTGAGTCACTGTGACTATTAAAGCCACATCATATTCTCATTAGTTTGTTTGTGGTGTAGCTCTTGCAGCAGCTGGCACAGTTCAACTCTTCCAAACTCACACCTTCCTAACAAACCACAAAATACAGCTTTGAAGAATACCAGAAGTGTTAATAAGGGGTTTTTCGCGGAGAAGCCAATTGAATGCAAATCAATACAGTTGGCGCATCTGCTGTCTTTTTGTGAATTTGAATCAGAGGTTATTTTTGTGACTGATCTTTTTATAAGCGAATCAGAATCCCCCTCCTGTGGAGTTGGCTGTCATTAGGTTTGGGGCAGAACTACTTTGCTGTGACTCATACGTGAAGCAGCAATTCTCAGAGAAGCCAAAATCTGTGCAACAACTCTCTCATTAATATCTTTTGCAGCTGTTGCCATAATATACATTTTAATGCAATTATGCAAAATGCTAATTAAAAGATGCTCTTAAACTCATCCTTAAGATCATTAATAATGTGTAGAATAACCTCATCCTATTACATAATGACCCGAGGCAAATGGGTCTTGGGAGGTTTTGATGTAAAGGTCAGATTGTGTTGTCACTTTAAATCAGGAGCAATATGCTTTCAGCCTTATGCAGTCCTTCCAGGGGATTATCTATTATTACAGACGAGAAAGAGGGCAGCTCTTGGTTAGGGATGGGTATCGTTAAGGTTTTAACGGTATTACTACTCTTACCGATACTGCTTAACGGTCCGGTACTTTAACGGTATTCTTATCGGTACTTTGTGTTGTGTGTGTGTGTTTTTTTAAGAACAAGTTGACAACAGAATTGACATTTCTTTATTTTTTTTTAGTTAATAAAACAATTATTTGTAGTGCAAGAAACAGCCATGTTTGAACAAATAGCTATTAAACACAAACACATTAATATATATATATATATATATATATATATATATATATATATATATATATATATATATATATATATATATATATATATATATATATTAAACTAACTTGAGTTTGTGCTGTGCATTTAAGTGCTGTGCATTTAAGTTAGCCAAATAAATGTTTACATTTACATACTGATTTTTCTTTATTTGGAATTTTAAAAACAAAAGAAATCAACAGAATGTCTACATAATGTTAACAAACCAGGGAGATTTTACATTTATTTTAAATGACGTGAACAACGTTGATTCAACATGGTTTTAGCATACATACCAGACGTAGATGGGGCAACAACCAGAGACGAGCTAGCTAGGCAGTCGAAAACTTAGCATTTCTCTGTCTGCACATAATGCACTTTTGAAAGGTGCTTAGACAGATTGCTTGTGTTTCCGCCCTTACATGCAAACATTTTGTTGCTCCATAAACGAGCGTTGTCTGCATTAACTCTAGAGAAGTGTAACCACACTTTGGAACGTTATGCTCTCTCCGCCATCGTCACTCTTTGTATTAAGCGGAGGTTTTCATACTGTTGTGCGTGCGCCGCGCTCGTTGTGTTGTGTGTGTGACAGAGCGCTGTGACAGACAGCCTCCGCGGCGCGCATGAGAGATCTCACAGACAAACGTCTTAATATGATCCACATTAGAAATGTTTGGTGAGATAAAATGTGCACAATAACATATTATTAAGCGAAAATACATAGTACATTGATTTTTTCCCCCTCCAGTACCGAAAGCAGGACCGATAGCGTCAGATCTTATTGATACTACGGTCTTTCATAATTTAGCCCCGGGGCCAGTTTAATACCGGGTTTCGGTACCCATCCCTACTCTTGGTTGGTGTGGAGTGTTAAAAATACCCTGCAATAGCCATATCAAATAATCCTACATTTTATATTTGGGTTATTTTCAGAGCTAAAGATGATGTGTTGGGGGAGAAATTGAGAAAAGTACTGGTTGGATTTGCACTTTGCAGGTGAGCGCCACTTAAAAATGGGGCTAGAGCCTATAAAACTGAAGTGTTTGTGACTTTTAAGAATGAGGACAATCTCTTTGTTGATTTCTTTATTTTATTTTTTCACATGACAAATCATTATCAAACATCAAACATTTTTTTCCACAAGCTATTGTTATTTTAAATTTTAATTCGATTTAAATTTTTGCAGATAAATGCAGTCAACATAGTCCCAATACAAAGCCTGCAATTAGGCAGAATATAGGATCAGCAGCTAATGTAAATATTTTGACAAAATAAATCTATGAAGAAACAACCCTCCATCAAATTTAGTCAATGACCTTTGTTCTACATGGCTACTTATCTTTTTCTAAACCCTTTTTAAACTGGTATTCTGTAAAAATGTTGTACAATGCAACTGAAGACATCAGTCATAAGCATGTCTTCAATACTTTATTGTCACATCAAGTTAACTCCTTCTTTTACCCTTCCTGTCTAAAACAGAGAATTGCACATTAGAATCCAGTAGAATCTATTGTACTTGTACTTTTAACATGTTCCTGCCCTCAACTGACAAACTGAGCACTGCTGAATGTTTACTCTTGAGTGCTCACTCTTGCAAAAACACCATAGCTACTCACATGCTCAGAAAAGAAAGTGTGAGAGAATTGTAATGCTACCGTAGTGCACTTTTTAACAACTACACACCTCACCTTTAATGGAAAGAGTTGAGCACAAAAGGAAGACATAAAAGGGTGCCTAAAAATCATTGTTACTAAGCAACAAGTGAATATTCTTAATGTTTCTTGTTAATTTGGCTTGATCTGATATCAAATCCAAATTTTAAATGTGAAGCTGCACTTTCTTATGGCTGTCTTATCTTGTCTAAAGAAAACTCCAATTCCCACCAACCATTTATTTCACCATCTAGAGAAAAAACAAATAGAGCATTCCAGGACAGAAATACTCTGTGAGCTGCACAGGCTGTTTGCTAGAGGGCACTGGGGAATACGATGGCATTTGGGTCCAATTTTCCCATGATTCACAGTGTATGGCAGCGGTCACTCCTTCAGTTGCAGAGTTACAGAAAGCATACAATTTGCTCTGACCCTCTGATGGTCAAGGGTTAGAGGTAAATCTGAAACGTCTGCATGCATAATAAATGATTGTAGGATGTACAGTTGTGCTCATAACTGGCAGAATTTGTGATTTTTTTGGGCATTTTTCCGAGAATATGAATGATAACACAAAAATGTTTCTTTCACTCTTAGTTATTGGTTGGATGAAGCCATTTATTGTCAAACAACTGTGTTTACTCTTTTTAAGTAACAGTTCATTCAAGACAGCCCAAGAATTTACCGGAACTGGAGGCTTTTTGCCAAGAAGAATGGGCAGCTTTACCATCTGAGAAAAAGAAGAGGCTCATCCACAACTACCACAAAAGACCTCAAGCTGTTATTGATGTTAAAGGTGGCATTACATGATATTAAGAACTGGGGTCATTTGGGTAGTTTCTTTGACAATAAAAGGCCACCCAACCAACAACTATGAGTGAAAAACGTTTTTGTGTTATCATTCATATTCTCTAATAAATGGTCAGAAAATCACAAATTCTGCCAGGATATGAGCCCAACTGTATGTATATTTATGGGTATTTATTGAGCATCAAACATATCCACTCACTTTTTCTGGTTTTAAGATTAAGACCGGTACTCGTATATTTAACAAACAGCATCGCAACTGTTATTAGAAATAATTTATTACTGTATTAAAACATCCTGTGCCAAAACCAATAATACTTTTTAGACCTTAAATCTTTCAGTTAGCACAAAAGCTGACCTGGATGACTGAGAACCTTCACAGACACATAAGCTAAGTTTACATTATAAAAGATTGTTTTTAAATTGTTTTAAACTAATTTTCAAAATGGATTAATGGAGTACTGCAACAACGGACCTAATTGTCTCACCTCAAAACTTTCTAATGGTGAGATGTAGATTAATACCCAAAGTGTGTCTTTGTAAAGTTATCCACCTGCAGCCTGCTCTCCTCCAGTCCTTCCTACGCACTGTGTCCTAATCACCAGGTCTCTACACAGCGTTTCATGTGAGCCAGGCCTGAGTCTGGGTCTCTCCCACTCACGGCTGATTCTCCCGGGAAAACAGTCTGATAATTGGCCTAAGATTTCATGCAGCGTAAACTGTCAAATGAGAAACAGTGCAGTAGATCTGCCCCCACGATTCAAAAACCCAGTCTTTAGTGATGTTGAGCTAGAGCAGTATCCTTCAGTGCTGTCAGCAGCCTCTTTGTCGCACACTTCTGTTCCTTACCTTTTCTCCTCTTTCTTTTTTCTTTACTTCTGGTGCTTTTGTGAGAAATACTTTGTTGGGTGGGTGGACGCCATTTGAAATCATTTCCTAAATTAATTCTTCCATTCTGTTTAATCATCAGTGTGCAATTTAATGTGATTTAATGTGTTTGATTTGTCAGACATGACTTTGGGTGTCAGTGTCAGCTAAACTGTCTTTTTCACCTCACCTTTTGTTTTCTGATCAGATTTTACAAATGTACCAAATATTGAATCTATGGATATAAAATGCACAGCATTTATTGCAAAATACTCACTAACACATTGGGGAAGAAAAACAGTTCTCACAGAATTAAAACTAATAAATGTGACTTCTGAACCATAAACGTCCTGAATCATAAAACAGGTGGAGAGTACAGTGCATTCACATACACTGGCTGGTTTGATGATTATATACAACACTGCCTTACTTTTGAAACAACTTTTATTACTTTTCAAATGAGATCAAAAGTTTCCTTTTCTCCATCCCTCATTTGAGGGTCCTTCATTTGGATTAGTGAAATAAAGGGTTGGAGTTGAAATTGAACAACAAGTGACATTGTCTTCCTTTTTCAGAAGATAGTACACAATACAGTCACAAACTGTCAAAGACTTGTACTTGTTCCACTGCTGCTCAGTTCTCACATTCTCACTCAAATATAAACCATGAGAGAAATCAAAACAATAATAATAGCAATAAAAGCATTAGAGGTTGCTACAGTACCACATTCAAATTACTCCTGTTAAAGTCCTGTTCTAAAAAATATATTAATTTACCTTAAAACAAACTAAACTGCACACAGTTTCACAAAAACATAGAAAAAAGTCTCTTTTGGTGAGCTTGATAGAATTAGAGTTCACAGTCTGCAAGGCACCGGAGGAACTAGGCCATTGTTAGAACTGAACCTGCACAACCATTGGCCTGTGTAATATCTATGTATCATATTGACATTTGTCATTTACTAATGTTACTTGCTTTTTATATCTGTGAAAATTTTGGTTGCACTGAATGTTTTAGTTAGGAAACTTGCCATGAGTTAAAATTAAATTGAAATGAATAGATGACAGATGCCACATTGGAATATATAAATTTCACTCACAAATCACATTTTGATGGAGTGATTTTGCTTTGCAACCATAAACTCTTTCACATTGTTAACATATTCAGCATTAAAATGTGACCATACTAAGGTCAGAGGTCATGAGTGATTTCAAACTGAATATATCTGACTGTTAACATTCATACTACTACAACAGTAACATTGAGCTATTGGACACAGTGTAGTGCTAAAGGTTTGGGTGTTCATGGTTTTGATCAAAGGGGTTTTAAATACTGACCATTATGTATTAAATGGGCTGTTTATTCATTTACTATAAAACAAACTCCTATAAATGTTATATTTCACCACATAATAAAAGTGCTGTTCTGAAGTAGCTGATGGTCTCTTGTAAAAACCTGTAACTAGTCGCTGCTACTCCTCAGCCTGATGTCAGAAGTGATTCATTAGTGTCCCTGAGAGCACTGACCAGTGACTGTTCAGCGCCCTTGTTGGCGGACGACGTTTGGACACTGTTGTAGTTCCTTGCTGTGTTGTTTTGAGATGCAGCAGACGAATTCAGCGAACTCCTCTTGAGGACTTTGTTGACCAGGAGGCTGTAGGTCTTCCTGTACTGGTGACGCAGCAGAGAGTAAACAAACGGGTCGCTGGCCGCCTTGCTGTAGGCCAGACATTTGGACAGCACACCCCAGTGAGGGTTAATTTGGCCTGGGCTGATGAGCTCCACAATTCTAAATCAAGAAAAGGACCACAGTGGAGACTAAGTCACACAACACAAAGAGGAAATTACTGCCACTACATAGATGAGTGGAAGTCAACTAAAGAGACTGTAATGCTGTGTAAATGTCAGCCGGACTGAAATGCCAGCACTCTCTCACAGTTCCAGGTACTTCTCAATCAGAATATTCATATAGGAAATGTTGTGTTCATGTTATTTAAGGCCCAGGGGCTGTCTTAGTGTAAATGCTAAGTAATCACTGTTTTCATGTAATCTGGTTCTCAGCAGAGTTCTAACAGGGTCTGACAGGTTGCCATTGCTGATGAAGCGAACACACCTAACGAAAGCCACTGATAAGATCACACTGACTCGCCCTGTCATCACATTAGTTGCATGCACTCAGCAGCAACAAATGTGGGTACAGCTAATAAGCTGTGTCTCTAGAAAAAAAAAAGTCAGGGTTCACATGGAGGCTTAAACTTATTTAGAATTTTGAAATGTAACTGTCTTTTGTTTTTGTTTGGCCTTGGTAAAAGATGTCTGAAACATGTAAATCCCCAGTTAACTCTACTGTAAGCTTCTGTTGAGAGTGTAAAATGCACAATTGGGGTTAAACATTATATTACTGTATACCAATTCAGGCTCACCTTGTAACGGCATATGGAGTGAAGCAGACCACAAAGGTGCCGATGAACGTGCTGATCTTCTTGGTGGCCCTCTGCCTCCTGCACTTCTGCTCATCCAGACATCTCTGCCTCACGCTGCACACAAAGAAGTTACATCATTTATCAGTGGCATGACAGAACAGCATGCATGAGAGATCTTTGGCCGGATGGATTACTGAGAAATCAAGCTTTAAATACATCACAATCAGATGCTAGAGCCAGCCTACACACATAATGTTGTCTGTATAATTCCTATGGGGGCATGATGACTGACATAACAGGGAGGTGGAGCAAGGGTTTCTTTTTCTCTTTCCATCCATTTCTCGTGTCAATCAAGAACCACCACCTCTTGTTCAAGATTTAAACGTTTTCAAGCTTGGCTCCACAAGGATTCATATAAAATCTACTTTAACAAATCAGTTGAACCATTGAAACCCAAAGTGAGGGCAAACTTGTGGCAGTATCTTGACATGAATTCTCTAAAGTGAGCACATGTTTTGTTCTGTCTTATTTTCCTTTTAATACATTTTCATGTGTAGTTTTACTCACTTGTAAGTCGCTTTGGATAAAAGCGTCTGCTAAAAAATGAGTAAATGTAGTTGTGATGTTACCTGGGGTGAATGTCCACGAGCAGCATCAGTGTCTGCATGGTGATCACGTCGATGCGCTTGCAGTGGAACCGGGCCACTTTGAGCACCTTCATGTAGGTGACACACAGCACCACCAGCGTGAGTAGGTAGCTGAGCGTGTGCAGGACCACCGTGAAGACCACAAACTGCAAACCTGCCCCTTTGGCTCGTGTGTTACACAGCGTGCACGATGCGTAAAGGTGATTGTACCCGAGCCACGAGCGCCATGTGGCCACAACGGAGAAGCACAGCGAGTGGATCCACGTGTAGCCAAGCGCTATGACCGCGTCCCGGTGCCGTATCCTGGAATGATAGCTCAGCGGAAACACCACAGCCACCCAGCGGTCTATGCTGAGCGCCGCCATGCTCAACATGGAGTTTGTGGTGAGGAAAGTGTCCAGGAATCCCACAAACTGGCAGAACGCACTTCCTCCAGGATGTCCAGTCGTGATGAGCCCTACCACAGTCAGAGGCATGTTGGACACACTCAGCAACAGGTTACAGGACGTCAGGTTGAGGATGAAGAGCGCGGGCACCTGTCTGCGGATCTCGGGGTTGTACAAAAAGCAGATCAGCACCACGACGTTGGAGAGCAGTGACACAACAATGATCCCTAAAACAAACACAGTACACGCTATGTCCACCGCGTGCATGGTGGGGACAGTCCCTTTCAGACAGCTTCGCTTCTCATGGTCCCAAAGACGCATTTAAATGCACACACTCCTGCGTCATGCCTCCACAGACTCCCCTAGTTACATCCACGACTCTAGTAAACTTCTCTCTTCTCACTATAATCGAGATTGCCCAATAGTACGTCTAGTGTCATTCTGTTGGATTCCGCTGCGGCTCTCAGCACTCTTCTCCTGTCACTGCTCTAGAGAGCCAGGGTTCTCTGCTGCGCAATTGCGCAATGAGCAAGGTTTTCTAAAGTAACATCAAAAACTGAACTTGAAGGCTAAATTGACCGCTATATCCTCTCATTGTTTAAAAAACTTCTTCTCTGTCAAAGCTCAAAGGGCGCCGGTAAACCTGTGTGCCAAAACATTTTGGAGTAAAAATAGAAACAGACGCACGACTGCGTGGTTGGTGGCAACACTGATGTCATTCGCGTCACGCTGAGAACTAGAAATGTTTGGGCAAATCCTAAAAAGTGCAGTGTATGTGTCAATATTTTAAATATTTCCAACTGCCACATTAATCACATTTTGTATTGATTTACTGTATACTCCAGGTGTACTGAGGACAGATTTTTGTATTAATTAATCTCAAGAGCAGGCTGACTCCCTTCATCCTTCAAGGGTCATTGAATAACAGAATTTTGCGAGTGGGCAGTACATTATGTGGAACTGTTGTAACTTATAAAAGCAAGCACTGCAAATGTAATTCTTTATTAAGTATGTAACTATCAGTTTAGGTTGAAACTTGACTATAGGTGCTTGATTTTCCTCCATCTCCTCCTGTCTGCTTCTTTACACTGGTGCCATATACTGACCACTGTCTCCTGGAGGAACTACACTGTCTGTTTTCCTTTAAAAAAGAACTATCCCTTTAAATGCATGTTTGTTGCTGTAGTGCCTGCAGTGTTCTCAGTACCAGGGTGTGCACATGTCATATGTGTGTGTTGCAGCTGTGTGCAATGCCCACAACATAACTGGCCCATGACCTCGAATATGCTGATGCTAGTGTGAGCAGATGTGTTTAGCCAAAAGCATTTGCATAAAAGTGGGAACTGCCATATAATGCTCTGAATGTTATTTCTGGAGTGAACTTGGAGCCAAAGGCCATAGGGTCACATGATCATACATTATTAGCGTATATGGATCTTATGAGTATGAGTTCATTGCGACTTTAATAAAACACATACAAAACACCTAAACATTTTCAGCCTTACATGTGATACATTTAATGAGAATTTAGTTTGATGTGTGCATTTACAGATAGAATGTTTTGACTCTTGAGGTCAGAAAGTTTTAAAGAATAGGCAACTTTGCACAAGATCTCAAGAGTCTTTATATGATGCAACATTTTTGTTTTGTCCTCAATGAAATATGCTTCTTCTGAGTCCTTTTGAAAGAAGTTCTTTAATGCTTCCAGACAAACACTGTTAGATTTTTATGTAATATCTGTTGACATTCACTGGAACCCATGGCACTGTGTATAAATTGCCAGGACCTTTGTATGTAATCCTGCCCAGTTATTCAGTCTGCTTTCTCAGTTGTGCACAACAGCAGCTATGGGATTCCTCTGATAGTGGCATTTAATTAATCTGCATGTAGCTACTGATAAAGCTCCACAGAGCATAGACTATTAAAAGAACTGGCAAGTTGTTTATGAGAGTGTAAGCACAATGTCTACCACATGCTGCAAGAAAAAAAAACATTGTGAATGTGCTATATTTTATTTGATTGTAAATTGACTTTTATTTGTCCTATCTAAATTTTCTTGATGCGGTAAACTCCTCCAATCTAGTGCTCCACTAGTTCGGAACAAACTGTGGTCTGCAGCAGCCATTACCTCTAGGTTTGGCCTCACCTCATGGAGAGATTCAAAGTCCACTGTGATAAGGAGATTCTCATAGGGTCATTTCTAAAACTTGTATGCACCACAACAGTCTTATGGCAGCTCTAACAGATCCCCACCTATTATTTCACCACAGAATAGACTCATCTACCACTGTCACAGATCCCCATACATCTACCAACACAGATTTCAATTAACATGCTCAATGAGTTCACCGAAATTACTAATTTTCCAAAAATCATTTATTTCACATTAGTTTCTGGGCCAAAATTAAAAGCATGGATGTGATATATAGTATGTAATTGGAAAAGATTTCTCTGCTATCCAGCTGAGATAATCTGGTCCCTTTGTTTAAGGAGGTCTTGTGTCCAGTTATTTGACATTTCCATAAATTTTCTATAATGACAAATTGCCAATACCAAATGTAGAGACTTTTAATTAATTCCATGGATGGAATTTTTTACCTTTTTACCTGAACAGATGTGAAACTCAATTTGTTACACTGGAGTATCAGGTGCATGTAGAGCTATCATTCGGTAATATGGTTCTTCTTACATTAAATTTCAAACGTATGCATACTGTGATCCTGTGGAGGTAATGTTGTTGTGATTTGTTTGTCAATGTAGTGTACAGTCTTTCAAACCAAAAGTAAGCGATTCTTATATTCAAATAAATTGTTATTATTATTTTAACAGTACATCTGTGGAAAAACAAACAAACAAAAAAGGCTTCATCTAAGCTTCATTATCAAGGATTTTTTAATAGAAAGAAGTTCCACACAGTTTGTCAACAATGGCTGCTGATAATACAGAGTATTTTCCAGCGCTGGTTACATCTGCTTACACAGCAAAACAGGAAGCCAAAGTGAAACAACAAAAAATATTGGCACTGATTCACACAACGTTTAACAAGGCAGAAATAACTGCCAAATAGCATTGGTCCAACGCTAAAGTGTAAGGTAAGTTCTAAAGTTTGGTTTCATGTAATGGAGAGTAAATGGTTGTCTGTCACTGTCTATGTCTAAATGTCAGCCCTGCGACTAACTGGCAACTTTCCAGGGTGTACCCCGCCTCAGGCCCAAAGCTGCTGGGATAGGCTCCTGCGACCCCTAACGGGACAAAGTGGAAGAAAATGAATTAAAAAAGATCATTATGCATTTTTTTTCTTTTTATTATTTTTTTAACAAATGAACAAACAAACACAGCCCAACAGACCAAGAAACAAGAAAGAGAAAGGAAAAAAGAGAGAAAATTTTGTGTGGAAACAAGTTTGTGTGGGGGAGCAGGTCACTAATCCAAGACAGGAAAATGTTCTTTAGTGCAGCATGTGTGAGGATGTCATACAGTCTCTCATGATCCAGATTCAAAGTCACTTCTCTATTTTCCTCATGTCCTCCAGGACCAGACACAGTGAGTGAAAGTCCCTTCCACTGATTTATATTTCAACTCATAGGTGACATTTGAGGGTTAATTCTGTGCCTTTTACTTGTGGAAATTTGTACACTCAATCATTTTAAACTGTAGCAGTGGTTTATGCTTTTTAAAGCTAAATTGGGCTATACAAATGCAAGAACATCCTTAGGTCTGCACAGTATGCACACCTGCACAGAGACGCAAAAACTTACATTTAGATGCCTACTTTTCTTGTATATTGTGACCTAAATGACAAAGAAAGCCTGCACAAAAAAATAAATAAATGAGTCAGCCTGGAAAATAGGGAAACGCGAAACCATGCAGATGTGCGCAAGTCGTTGTGGCACTGACCTCCCACACCATGAAGACTCTGGAGCGACTCGTCTACATGACCCACTCCAGTTCGTCTATCAGCACCACCTCCGTGTGGACGACGCCATCATCTACCTGCTCCACAGAGTCTACGCCGACCTGGACAAACCGGCCACCACTGTGAGAATCATGTTCTTTGACTTCTCCAGTGTGTTCGACACTATCAGGCCAGGGCCGCTGGCTGAAAAGCTGGAAGTGATGCAGGTAGATGCCCCTGGTGTCCTGGATTGTGGATTATCTCACTGGCAGACCACAGTATGTGCGGCTGCAGAGCTGTGTGTCTGACACTGTCATCAGCAACACCGGGGTGCCGCAGGGGACAGTCCTCTCTCCTTTCCTCTTCACCCTCTACACCACAGACTTCAACTACTGCCACCTTCAGAAGTTCTCTGACGACTCTGCAGTGGTTGGTTGCATCAGCGGTGGTGACGAGAAGGAGTACAGGACTGTTGTGGATAACTTTGTCACCTGGAGCAAGAAGAACCACGTCCAGCTCAATGTGATAAAGACTAAGGAAGTGGTTGTGGACCTGAGGAGGACTAAAGCTGCTGTGACCCCCATCTCTATCCAGGGGGTTAGTGTTGACGTGGTGGAGGAGTACAAATACTTGGGTGTGTATTTGGACAATA
Source organism: Perccottus glenii (assembly GCA_024416835.2). Classification (NCBI taxonomy): domain Eukaryota; kingdom Metazoa; phylum Chordata; class Actinopteri; order Gobiiformes; family Odontobutidae; genus Perccottus; species Perccottus glenii. The sequence continues at coordinate 17,391,161 of CM044552.2, read as the reverse complement.
AACTGGACTGGGGGAAGAACGTGGACACTGTCTACAAGAAGGGCCAGAGCCGTCTCTACTTTCTGAGGCGGCTGAGGTCCTTTGACATCTGCAGGACTATGCTCAGTATGTTCTACGAGTCTATGGTGGCCAGTGCCATCATGTATGCTGTGGTTTGCTGGGGCAGCAGTCTGCGCGTGAGGGACACTAATAGACTTGACAAGATCATCAAGAAGGCCGGACATGTTGTAGGGGAGGAGCTGGACTTTCTGACTGTTGTGTCGGAGAGGAGGATGTTGTCCAAAATCAGGACTATTCTGGACTTTCCCTCCCTCCCACCCGCTCCACAAAGTACTGGTCAGCTGCAAGAGCTCGTTTAGCAATAGACTGTTACTGCCACGCTGCTCCACCGAGAGACACAGGAAATCATTCCTGCCAGTCGCCATCAAACATCTGAACTCTGTAGTGTAAATCCTCTGTAGAGTCACTGGGCAATATTCTGCCTGCTGTACAATATTAAGTGCACTTGTAAACTTGTAAATTGTACATTGTTCATGTGAGTATGTAATATGTGAATATGTATCATGTGAATATGTAAATAGACTGTTTATTGTTTATTGTTTGTTAGAGATATCATAGTTTATAGTTAAATTATATCTACTTTAAAAGAAACTTCTATTCTTGCACTGGTCAGTTGCATGTTTGTAACAAAAAGAATTTCCCCTTGGGGATGAATAAAAGTAATTCTGATTCTGATCTGATTCTGAAGTATGTTAGCTATACAACGAGACATGGAGGTCTTAAATTGACTTTGAAGGGGTCTCTGAGAGTGACTTGTTACACATTGTGGAGGCGTGATGTTTTCCACATACTGTCCTGTGGTGTTTTCCTGATCTGACCTGTGTCGTGATGCCATTCAGTCATTTGCTATTCTACGAACAAATCAGTGGCCATTGAAAAGTGACTGTTCCGCTCCACTGTGTAAGCAGCAAATACACCAAGTTATTAAAAAAATCAGAGGAATTGAAAAATAGCTGCTTTTCCATTTTTAACATGTTTTTTTTTTATTATCAAGCAGATACACCCGTGCAGATACAGCCTTTGCTTTTCACATTTTGCATTGACTTGAGATCAGAGGCTATGCTTCTCCATTGGCTGAAACTTATATAATTGGCTGTGTCTTGGCTGTGTTTAAATTCTTACAGGCTTTCCAGGCTCAGTTAATCGTGCTTGCCCATCTGCTTTGATGTCCTTTCTCCGGTAATGAGTGTGGCATCGCTGTATACAAGCGTGACTATAAGCTGCTCGCAGAAGTCTTTAAAATGAGGCTAGGATCAGGATGGTATACATGTCAGGACCTTGAAATGCTCTGTAAATGAGGCTTGTTTTCTCCTCCTGCATGTGCCATGGGCTATATTTGAAGCAGCTTTTGGATATCTGTTATAGTGTTCACTCATTGCATGGAGTCAGTCTTTTGTTTGGCTGGCCTAGTGTTACGGTAAAGCAGCTACTACATGCATGACTTGTGCCTGTGGGGACATAAGCACGCCTGGCTGTGGCCCCAACTGCCTTATGCACCATCTCTAAAGCTGTCTTTTCATATTATCCCGTGGTATGGGCTATTGTATGGACAGCTATTACACATCTTCAGGGTAGACCTAACGTGCCCAGTACAAAGCCAGTGTGCAGTACATAGTACGTACTAGTTGTTAATTTAGTATAACAGCTACAGCAAGGTCACACTATGCACCCATGAAGGGGTTGCATCTTCTTTTCTGTAGGAGATAACATGGTTGTTAATGCACAGTAGTCATGTAGCAAGAAGGTTGTGTTTCATTGTTGATACTCTATAGATATTCTGGCTTCATCCTACAATATATTTCATCTGTCTTTAACTTTCAATCTATAGTTAACAGGCTGTTTCTCAGGGTGTTCCTCCTTACGTCCAAAGCAGGATACAATCAAGCCCTCTTTGATCTACTGTACCAACAATTACTTGGTCATTTTTATATTTTGCTAACATTTATGTTTATTTCACTTAATATGGCATAGTGCACATTAATCAGCTTGAGTCCATCAGTCCATCATCTTAGCATGCCATATTTAGACACATGGGCAATTTTCATCTGTAGTCCCATGGCAGCAGGGCTAATTTTGTGAGGGAACACAGGGGACATATTCCCCCAACTCCCAATTCTGGACCAGAGCCTATTTGATTTGCAATTTTTTTGCAGGAGTTTAAGGTGAGAGTTCAAAATCTAAAAAAAGCTTTTAATGTTCAATAAACGTAACTCCGAAAGGCCATTTTTCTGTTACAAAATAAAGCCATTTCATAGCAATATATCTTAATATGACTTTTTTTCTTCCTGCTTTGTGCTGCCGGAACACTCCGCCAAAATACCCTCAGTGTGTTCCCCGACCCCCAGCTTTAGAAATTAAGCACTGCATAACAGGTGTTAATATCTGCTCTGCTATGCATCTTGTGTCTTTATTGTTTCTAATGTTGATATGCATCTTAAATAAACATTGAAAGATATTCATTACGCCAGTCAGCAGTGCAGTTTCTCAGTTGCCCTAAACAGAAAATGCCCCTGAGCACTTTCTGTTGATAGTGGCACAATAATGACCTTGAATTGTTGAAGTGGCACTTCATAAAAAAACATTGCCACCCCTTGTTTAAGGTTTTATTCTTGGCATTTCTTTGGACTTAATAGGACAGTGTAAACCTAAACAGGAAATAAACACTGAGAAAGAGGAGAATGACAGCAAATACCCCGAGGTTGGATTCATTTTCTTCCGCTTTGTCCCCTCAGGGGTCACGGGGGACTGAAGCCTATCCCAGCAGCTTCAGGCCTTAGGCTAGTTAGTCACTAGTTATTCACTGTTATTTAGACTTATAGACAGTGACAACCATTCACTCTTACTTTAGAGCTGCCAATTGACCTATACATGCAAGTCTTTGTGCGGTGGGAGGAAGCCGTAGTACCCACCTTAACACGGGTAGGAGCGCTAACCACGCTGCCACATGCACCCCTAAACCATCCCCATAAAAAATAAATTTGTCTTTGACACCCAATATAAAGAGGTACAAATTAAATAGAATGTGAAGGATAAGAAAGACAATGTGTGTGAGTTTATTGTGGCACTAAACTTGTATCTCTACCTTAAACTTTTTATATATTGTCGACTCAACAAGGAGAACATCTTGTACTCATATGAAGTTGGCTCACTTTACCCACAGCGCACCTTAAGCACTGTTTGTTGCAATCTCAAATAAGTGTTCCTCTGGAGAGGCCAGACTAACAGCACTTGTGCAAACAGTTGTTGCTCTACTATGTCAAATGTTTCCACAAAATGCACTGATATAAAACTGCAGATTTGACGTACCTTACATAAACATAGCCTTCATCAAGTAAGTCGTCAGTCTGGAGTCTAAAACCGAGAGACTTTAAATCAGTAAATTAATCCTGCCCAGCGGTCCAGTCCGATCACCAGACCATCAGCCATGCCTGCTCGAATTTGATAAACTCCACTCACTTCATCAGAAAAATCATCAGGCTCTAAAAGTGAGGTGTCAAGTAAAGCCATTACCTGTCAACACCTCTTTCATTTGTCAAAAAGCAACTCCTGCAGCCCAAAGTGGAAAAGGAGCTTTCTTATCTCAGCTGAGGCACAAGGAGCGCAGTGGAAGGCAAAGCCACTGTGATGCATTACATTCTGCAGCTTATTTAACCTTCAAGAGACAATAGGGAGAATTTAGAAGTATACATCTATTAATATTTGATAACTTGATTCAATAAGACAATGCCTCTAAAATGGAGTGAATACTCTAATCTAGAGGTAAGGGTTCCCTATTTGTGGACAACGGTGAAGGTGCTGTGTGCTTTTCCTCTTTGTAGCCTGCTGAGATAAGAAGCCAGTGTGTTGATGCTGCCACCAATCATGGCACCCACCTGGTCTGGGGCGTGGGAGGGTGGACGCACACATCTGCCTGACTCTCTTCTTTACTCTGACAGTTGAAGAATACTGCTGCTACTGGATATTACATTGATTTTTCTTTCAATTAAAGAATCATAAACATTTGGGACCAGGAAAATAGCACAGGAATACGACCGAGTGATTGTCCAATAATGAATTATTTTCAATGTTTGTCTAATATTAGTACTACCTAGTACTTAAAAAGGCAGTAGGTATTAGTCCATTCTTTGGTGCAGTGCTACCCTCTAGTGGATATAGAAGGCCTTTAATGCATCACTGAAAAGAATATACAATATTTAAAGACACTGTGTGTAAAGTCTGGCATAGCAATTGTCCAATAGCTTATTCTTCCCTTTGACAAGATCTTGAAAAGGCCACACATAGCTCTTTGAGTGGCTTTTGAATAAGCTTCCTCCACTTGAAGATATGCATATGTGATGACAAATTTTCAATGATAAATTGCATACATTGCCTTTACTTATTAGTGATGTGAATATATATCAGTTTATTACATTTATTAATACAAAAATATCAAAATAATATAAGAATTTTGGTTAAAGGGTCTTTTTCAGCCTTTACAAAAATGGTTAATAAAAAATGTTATCTAGAAATTCTGATTATGATGTTAATTAATTTCTAATTGTACTTTTATTTAAAATGTTAAATGTTTAAATAATTGCTCTTTAATTACAGTTACACATTTTTAACATGTTTTGAATATAGTTTTACGGGGAAGTTTTTTTTATAGAAGGGGGCTGTATTTTGTGCAACACCTCCATTACTCTCCTGTTGAAACGCGTGTTGGCCACCAGAGGGCGCTCGCTGTTTGTTCACTCAGCCCTAAACCTGACCGAGGTGAGCGGACCCGCCGTGCCTCGTGCCTGGTCCGCGCTGTCAGCACTCGTTAGTCCTGTCTCATTAAAGCGATGTCAGAGGCCCTCCATTAGCGCTGAGACGAACAGCTGCCCTGCCTCGAGGCCAAGTCATCAGGCGAACTCTGTCGGACAGCCCACGCTGCAGGTTCGATAGCCATAAGAAAAGAACACAGGAGGCGCTGTTAGCTGTTTACATGTGCTCCATTGACCCCACTCTGAGGTAAGTAGCCTATAGTTGCATCAGCCTGGTTCACATTGTCACTGAAACAAAACGTGGTCCCACACATGTACAGCTTTAATCACGACTGTTAGATAAGTATGCTAACGGATTTTAGGGCACTATAATTAAAGAAGCATTGTATAGAATTTAGTATTGGTTAAATGGCACACACCTCAAAACAAGATTTCTAACAGGGTATTGTTGCAATATTATTCTTAACTTCAATTAAACCCAGTGGGAAGGAGCCATTTAGATCCAGTAGACTACTTGTGCCTACAAGTGGACAAACTTAAGCACTGCTGGAGGAAAAAAATACACATTCTTACATGAAAGTTTAAAACTTAAGTGATTTATTGCAAATTTTGAAGTGAATTCACCATCAGACTTATTTTCACTAGCTGTGTTTATAGACAACAGCATGGAGGGGGCCACTACTGTTGTGTGAGGTGTAGAATTGCATAATGCACTTTGGCCACTAGATGTCGCCAAAAATGCCCAATGCTTTGCAACCTCTTCAAAGATACATGAATACATTCCACATAGCATTTTGTTTCCATTTGTGAGATCAGTTGATTTAGTTGAGTCAGGTGGGCACATTGAATTTTATCCTTAAATATTACAATCTTATGTAACTGAACGAAATTTAGAGCAATCTTGAGTCAAATCAACAAGAAAGTGGACTACTTTCAAAGTGGAAAGTGGAAAGTGCTACTTTCAGAAGAAATTTAATAACTTAACGTCTCATGTTCCCTTTACAAAGATGCCAGTAAAGCTTACCATTTATTAACTGCTCTTATCAGATAGTTGTGTTAATGTAAGCGCAGCAGTGTGCAAATGTTAAAGTTAAACTGTCACTTAGTTCCCCTCCGGCCTTTGCTTAGCCAACTAGAAACTTTAGTCCAGTTGCACTTTCACATTACCACAGAAATTCCCTCTTCCTTCTCCATGGTGAGGTTTAGGCAGCATGTTTATACATCACTTCTCACTTTAACTGTTCCTTTTTAACAAAACTCAATTTTAACTGAAATATTTGATTTCTTTTTTTTATTTTTTTGCACTTCATAGGGCCAACATCATCTTTTAGCTCATTTCTTCTTTCTCCCTTGGCTCTTTATGACCCAGCACATGCCATTTCTCACGCAGCCACTCGCATAGACCGAGATCTGGATGGTATTTGGGGTCAAAACCGCAATATCCCCCATTTGCCTTCCTCCATTAATGGCCTATTTAGCCCAGTGCCGATGGCAGTAAAGAGATAGCCGGGCTTTTATACCTTCTGACTGGATATATTAGCAGGTAATGTTCTTAAAGAGGATTAGTGGATGGAATGAGAGGGAAAGAGAAAGAGACGGAGAGTGGCTGAAAGTGCCGTAGGGATGCCATGCCGGTAAATAGGCAGGTGATAGCAGGGACGATGGGAGCTTATGCTGCCATGCACTGCCTCTGGCTATGAATGGAGGATTAGCAGCCATTGTGACTTCTCCGGCATCCTGACCAATGTTGAGCTGTAGTTATTAAACTTTATATGCACCAAAATCAATTAATAATTGCTTTTCATGTGCTCTTTTCAGCACCATCATCATTGACATTACAGACTCTGGTTAATTGTTTAGGCAAGTAGTAATTTGTGCACACAGTTTGTGGATTCCTACTGTGTTTTGAAGAATGTGCCTTGGGTCGAGGTCATGGTCCAAACAATCTGGACACATCATGCTGTGTGTCATGTTAAGTATGTTAAGTAATTGACCTCATTTCAAGTTAAACAAGCAGCAAAACGTCAGGGGCAACCTAAACAGAGCGTGTAAAGACACTGTAAGCTGTAAGGAGTTGGCCCTGAACATGCCAAACAAAAGGTCAAACACAACTAATAAACATCTACACTTTACTGTTTCCACTGTGTGTACAATATTATGGGGAGATTTAGAGAATCTTAGCTTTACTATTTCCCACAGTTTGCAAAAGAATAACTAGAAAGAATCACAAGTTCCCCGCTATAAAGGCATTATTGTACAAGAACACGTATTGCCAACCTAGCATGTGACAGAACTCTGAATTACAAAGACAGACAGATTTTTTTATGAGTTGTTCTTGCATAAACTACAATGTCTGTAACATTAACTAGTCTCTTTATTTGTTCTGGGCTGTTGTACAGGAAGAAATTGAACTTGCCTTTTACTCTGTAGAACTATAGATATAATTTCTTTTCAAATATGCAAATGCAAATATTGTTATTTTTACATGATTTTACAGTACTGTTACCAATGTTTTTCATTTGGTACATATATGGTAGGGCTGAACGATATGGCAAAAAAAATATCTCTTTATTTTCTGGACAATTTTATTGTTTAAATGTATTATTTATTGTTATTATTATTATTATTATTATTATTATTATTATTATTATTATTATTTACAACAGCACTTTCTCTGATTATTAGTGTTTTTAGCTTCTACAGAGTCACCACAGACATTATTGGAGCTGCTCTGGAGTTATCAGCAGCATTACCCGCAGCACAAGGTCAGAGGAAACGTTTTTCTTTCCATTAAATTTGAAACTATATTGTCCAGCCCAATTTCTTTACACCGTGCACTATTTAAAATAAAACAAATCTTGTATTTATTACATTATATAAATTTTATAATTTGCTTATTTTCTATGTATGTACAAAGTTTCAGGCAGAGAACATCTTGTTTCTTGTTAAAACCTGAAAACACTTATCTTTGAGCCTTTAAGCCTCACTAACCAAAATGCCTTATGAGTGAAGTCCTAGACCCGAGGCCTTTACCTGGCCCGGACTAAGCTGTTTGGGGAGGGATTTGATCATGCAAAGATGAGATAGAGTTAGAATGGGTCACTGCAGGATCGGCTTTATCCACAGTCTGCTGGAAAAGAGTCAAGTGGAGGGCAAGCACCTGGACTAGCTGACCTTTACCTGCAGAAGGAAATGGAGAGGGATCAGGTGGGAAGAGCTGTTGAGCACTCACAGGGTGAGGTTCGGTTTCAAAATCCAAGACATTTTAAGGATGAGTAAGCAAGACCCGAATCCAGTAATAAAAAATAAAATAAATAAAAAAAGATTTCAAATAAGTCTCTTTAAAAATGAAATGTGGCATACTTATTTACTATACTTACTATATTTTCCCAAATCTAAAATGTCTTCCTGAGGATCTTCACTGTGCCAAAAGACCCATATAAACATCATTGCACTCAAAAGAAGCATTGTGTGCTGTTTCACGCTCCATGGCCAATTGACTTCTTTTCCCGGTAATCAAATGCACTGTTTACCTAATCTTTCATAGCATTTCAAAACCATTAAAACCAAGAGGATTATGCTAGTGTTTCTGATGGTCTTACTTTACCTTAGCCACAGGTGCCCCGATAACACACACACACACACACACACACACACACACACCCTTCCTCTCTTCCTCTTTCGCCACACGGATTACTTCTGTATCATTGAAATTCTTTAAAGTACAACCTCTTCAACTCCCCAGTGCATGCTTACCCTGAATAAATAAAGTATTATTGTCTGATTAAAGCAGATTAAGCAGATGGAAATGGAGTCAAAGTGAAATTGGGTTTAATGCGGCACTTATCAAATTTTTATTTTGTGTCTTTAAGCAGGATGTTGGTGTGGGTTTGAGGGGCTAGATTTCAGAGTCTCTTACTCTAGATCAAAAGAAGGAACTTGTGAATTGAAATGCATTTAAAGCACCTTTGTTAAATGAGACGATACACAGAGCTGTTGCTGTAGGGTCTTCCGTAAGCATTAAGAAGTAATTGCAAAGTGCCATGTGAAAGCAAAACGTTCTTTATATTTTATTACTTTCTTTGATTTATCTTTCAGACATTTAAGCCCTCATTGGACAGAATGAGGAGAATGACCAGACATTATAAGGCAGGAATAGTGGTATGCTCTCAACCAGGTGAGCCTCTTAAGCACTTTCTGGTTATATTAGAATAATTGTTTTGTTAAAAACAATAGCAACATTTTACAAGAATATATGACTATTCTCATAATGATCTGAAGATACAACGTCAGCCAGCATCTACTAGTCTATATCTATCTATCTACCGTATTTTTCGGACCATAAGACGCACTTTTTCTTCACCAAATAGTGGGAGGAAAAGATGGTCACTGCGGACCATGCGGATCTTATGTTGCAACTCGTCTGCAACATAAGAGCGGCAGCGGTCCTCCCTCACCGCTGCTCTGCAACTCGGGGTCCCCGGACCTTCCGTGTCCCTGAAACTGCATCATCCTCCCCGTGTCCAGGCTTCTCAGTACCCCCGTGTCGCCTTGCCTTACCGTAGTGGCAGAGCGGCAGCGGGTCCTCCTCAAGCCGATGCTGCTGTACTGTGTCACCGCCGTATGCTATTGGAGGATAGCATGTAGTAAGCGGTGTTACAGTACACAGCAGTGCGCATGCCCTTCACTCCAGTCATATAATTCAAATATTATTCTGTTATACTTTATTAAATATTTTATTACACTATTTGGTTCAAGAATATTTTCTCCTCTAAAAACCAGGTGCGTCTTATGGTCCGAAAAATACGGTATATATATATATATATATATATACACAATTATGATGAAACCAGTGTTGTCATTTTGTTCCATTTTTTTCAAATATAGTTTTCTTACTGTCTAGTGCCTTTCAGTTGCTTTAAACCTATTTTAGTCATTTTTATCATAGTTTTAGTGTCCTTTCCTTTTTATTTGTAGCATAACGTCATTCCTGACCATTACAAATTTACAAAAGCAACTATTACAATGTTAGGATTACTATATTTATGAATTTATAAATTACTGACCCACTTTTGTGTCCTGACCTTCTGTTTGGGAACCACAGCTCTAGATGAATGCAATGCCATTGTGTATATTAGCCAAGCTAGCCAGTTCAACCCCTGTCTGAAAGGAATAGTTCTCTGCAATGTGGTTTCTGTGAATATGATTTTAAAAACGCACCATATAAAAAAAACACATAAAGCTTGTCTCATTGCTGCTGTCTGCTTCTCCAGACAGTGGCCATGCTTTTGGTAATAATATGCCTCATCCCTGAGATCTACTCTTTGACAGAATACTGGAATATTTCTTCAAAAGCAATTAATAATGAATTCACAAACAAGACATAAAATCTTGAGAATAGATAGATACTATTTTTGCTTTATGTTCCTTGATTTGTCAATGTAGCCATTTAATTGTACTTTTTGCATAGATTAGAATATTTTATTTTATTAATTTGGCTTTATTATTATTATTATTTTTTTGAGAAACTACCGGCTTAATCCCAACCACAAACATCCATACACACAGACACACAGACAAAAACATAAGAAAACTGTTAATTACATAGAAGCTTACTAGTAAGGACAGTATTATAAAAGAATCAAAAGATGTATATTCATTCATCATATGCTATAGTATCTAATCCCTGTGTTTATTTTAACAATTTCTTTTCCATTTCATATTATGCTTTGATAATTTATTATTTATTGCTAGTATTTTCTTCTTAGGAAATTTGAAAATGCACAAAATCTATTGGTGGTCTAAACACAGACCAGATCTTGTGTTGGTTTTTAAAAATCCACATTTTCCTCAGTAGGTTTTGAATTTAATAAAATATGTTTACATATGTTTACCCTATGTTGGTGGTAAAAAATGACAAAAAGTAAATAAACCAAAATTATTATTAAATATTTGTAGATAATTTAAATTTAATGAGAAATAATGGTGTTTTACTTAAAGACATATCTGAAGCCCATCTAAGGGGTTCTTATGCAACACCGCACACAAGCATGTATTTGTACTGGTACTGGTGCATTGCGCTGATGGAGTGTCTGCCGACAACGGTGAGGGTTAATCTGTATTTAGTGGCCTATCCGGATGCCTTAGAGGCCTCTTATTAAAGGAAATGAGACGTTGTGAGGCCATTTTCAACAGACAGTTCCCGAGCTCCGTGTGCATTCCTTCATGTCTTCTGCAGAACGGGCAGGAACAGTGCTCCCCACAGTGAGTCCTGGCAGAACAGCGCTAGACAAAAAGGCCCTTGTACCGCTACACATGTTGGAGAGGACATGCCCGTGTGTCAATCAGACGCAATTATGAAAGTTTATCTCTGAACAGAATGTGACCACCGTAGAAGGCCGAAGAATTGAGCTATTTGGATCAAGATAGCTGAAGAATCTAGAACCGTAATGCTTTAAAAGATTGCCCGACCCCTTTTAGCTACAGGGTGGAGGTTGAAAAAAAATGGAGATGTGTTGAAATAGACTATTAATGTGTTCCATGGGTCATTTTTTGGCTTGCCAAGAAGTTGACTGTACGTTTAGATGAAAGGGTTTAATTGGAAATGATAACCTGCTGACAGAGGGGATCATTCGGCCTCCAAACCCTGGCAGTCAGTCCGCCAGCAGTGCAACAATATCCACAGGGAGATTGTCAGATAGATGCCGCTGTCAGCGCCCCTCCCAGCTCCAACATAAGACCTGCACTTGTGCTGGCTTCACGTGGGGTTCGTAGGTGGCTGTGTGCGAGTAGACCTCAAGCATATGCAAGAAGATCTGGACACTCAGGTTGGGTCGGTGGAGATACAAGGGAAGAGAAGCATGGAAAAAAAGAAATTCAGGCTCAAGCACTTTTCAGATCATCAGAGCAGTTCAACAAGATCCGGGACATCAAAGCCACTTAAATATTTGTCATTCTTGGGCAGGATGATATGACAGATGCACAATAGAGCCACAGTTTCCTCTTGGCCCCTGCAGTGGTGTTGACATGAATAGAAATTAAGTTATCACCCCTTTTTAAAGTCCAGACGGCTGTCAGACAAGGGCCAGTGGCACAGGGGGAGCAGATTTAACCATGTAGCCGCAGACTCTATATAAAAACATGTCTTACATCTCATTGTGGGCACCTTTTTTGAAAATATTTTTTTAATACATACCAAGCCAACCACACTGATGCTGCTACAACTGTGGTGTCCACATTGCTTCAAAGAGGGCAAGATATTAATGATGTGAAAAAAGGGCCATAGAGAGTATATAGAGATAAAAATGTTTTCTGTTAATGTTCAAATTCTGTTTTTCAGATTAAAAAATTACATTGCTATTGTATCTTAAAAAAGAAAGAGCATTTTGAACCTTAGCCATTGTCCTCAGGAGTAAACTCTGGACTTGTACCAGAGTGATGGGAAGAGAAGAGTCTGGAGAAGGAAAGGAACTGCTCATGATCCAAAGCATAGCACCTCATCAGTGAAGCGTGTGGTGGTAGTGTCATGGCGTGGGCATGTATAGCTGCCAATGGAACTGGTTCTCTTGTATTTATTGATGATGTGACAGCTGACAAATGCAGCAGGATGAATTCTGAAGTGTTTCGGGCAATATTTTCTGCTCATATTCAGCCAAATGCTTCAGATCTCATTGGACGGCGCTTCACATATACATATACACATATACAAACTGTTGTAATTCCTACACCGTTCTCAGAAGAACATACTGATGGTGGTTCCCAGAGTCAGAACAGAGTTGGCTAAGGCAGCATTTCACTACGCTGCCCCCTATGCATGGAATGAACTGCAAAAGGACTTAAATCTATCTGAACTTGTAACTTAGGGAGAAGTTAAATCTATTCTAGAGAGAGATTGGAAAATGTAAATGTTTTCTTGTATTTATTTCTTTAAACTGTATATGCTGTCGTCTTGGCCAGGTCACTCTTGGAAAAGAGATTTTTAATCTCAATGAGTTTTTACCTCAGTAAATAAAGGATAATAAAAAGTTCACCTGATTTGGATGTAAATACCCTCAAATTAAAGCTAAAAGTCTGCAGTTAAAGCACATCTTGTTTGTTTCATTTCAAATCCATTGTGGTGGTGTTTAGAGCCAAAAAGACAAGAATTGTGTCGATGTCCCAATATTTATGGACCTGACTGTATGTATCTTCCCTGTACACGTTACGCAATGGTGGCTGTTCTATGTGTCAGCCGCATCTTTCCAATTAGGAGCCCAATTTTTTTCAGTTGTGCTTAGAATAATAAATAATTTTGGGACAGCATGAGACATTGACCTCCACATTACAGAACGTTTGTGAGGTGCGGTCTAGGCCTGTAAACTGAGCCAATAAAATGGCTCCAACAATATCAAATCAATGTTTCTCACTTATTAAAATATTAAACCAATTAACTGTGACATATTGCACTTAAACTTACAACAGTCTTTTACAGCTGTGGACGCTGGAGTATCTGGATACATTAGGTAATACTGTATTTGTGTTGTAAGGTGTGAACTACAGCAGACATAAACTTGGCTCCTGCAATGCATTTGTAGGTGGAAATGCTAATAGGAATTAAAGTACAGGTTAACGTCACACGTAAGCAGAACACAAACTCTGGCAAACTAAAAATATCCTCCAGTGTAATTATGACTGTCCTGTGTTAGGATTTATCAGGCACAAGAAAGTAAAATGTAAATCATTTATTATTCAAATAATGCACTTTTTTTTGAGAGTAATATGTTCAGAATGCAGAGAGTAAAATATGTATGTAGTTTTTCCAATGATATTGTCATTGTTGTTATGTAGAATAATGGGCCCAAGATGAAAATAAATCTACATCAAGAAAAGTAAACGTAATGGAATTAAAAATCAACTGCTTCTTGGTCAGTGGCCTGCATATTTCTGAGGTATAAAAGCAGTCTTCCTCATCCTAAGCACTGAGTCTGTTAATGCTTTTGTTAGTTAAAAAGCCTCACCTTGCAAAGGATGGTTGCTTTAAAAAGCGGTGGCCTACGCTAATACTTCTCCACAGAAACCAAAGTCATAGTTTCCTGCTTTAAGTGAGTGATTCAGCATCAGAGAGCCACCATTTAATTACGACACACAGGAAGTTATCCTCAGAATGGACTCAGTGCTGATAACAAGTCCAAGCCCCTTGGATGACAGCTCTGGAAACCTGAGAAAACTTATCACCGAAACAGGGGGCGGAGGCCCACGACTGGGAGCCTAACAATCTGATTATACTGTCATCTCCAAGTCATAATTAATATATTTATCAAATTAATAACTGAAAAGAAGTCTTAGCGTCATTGGGGCTATTGTAAAAAGAGGCCAACCCTGGCCCCAGAGGTGAACAGTGGCCAAATTCATGTGGCGGCTGCTTTCCCCTTTGGCTAATAAGGCTGCTGTCAGTATAATGGGGCGGAGGGGGGCTAAGTGAGCTGCCTCTGTTTGAAGCCATGACAGATAAATTGCCTCCTCCTGCGCAGAATGAAACAGTATTTAGCAGCAGAAAAGAAATATGTTAGTGTGTGCTGACAACAACCACAGTCTTTGCATATGAATAGTCCTTTGTCTGAAATGTAAAACATAAAATGTTCTGTGTTATGTTGATAATCTTCCTTTTCATTACTTTGAAAGCAGTTTTGTTTGTGATATTTGCAGCTTGTAACAGTTTTCTCAGACATTTCTGTAGTCAGAATTGAGTTTTGTTGTCTTTACTTTGGGTTTTGTTGTTATATTGTCATGCATGGTTCACCTCATATTATGTGAATACAATGCCACAACAGAAGTCTCACATAAAGTCTGGAAAACTTTTGCTTCCATGGCCTGAAATGGGCTACTTTAAACTGACCGGTCTGCATGCTTCTGGTGCAACCTGCACTCCCCCTGTGTTTTTCTGTGCACTCCTGGTCAAACAGATTGCTGCTGGTTGCTTTTGCTTTTCTGGTAAACAAGTAGTGGTCCGTTGTACACATAGGGCTCTTACAATTTGTGGTAATTTTAGATGATGAATGTACAATCTGTTTTGCAGACACTGTTATGCACATTTTAAATTCCTAACTGAGCTGGCCTTAAGAACATCTCTAGTCGCCTCAACTGGGAGCAGTACTGCTCATGACTTTTGCATCTCACTGACTTGTTTATTCATTTTAGTTTATTTAAAGAGATATAGTCCAGTATTTTGTTAAATAGGTGCTTTGAGATACTGTATTTCCTTCAGGAATGGGGGCAGGGAAAACT
This sequence comes from Perccottus glenii, assembly GCA_024416835.2. Taxonomy (NCBI): domain Eukaryota; kingdom Metazoa; phylum Chordata; class Actinopteri; order Gobiiformes; family Odontobutidae; genus Perccottus; species Perccottus glenii. The sequence goes on along the minus strand of CM044552.2, from coordinate 17,376,093 downwards.
GAAACTACCTAGGAAATCAAAGGTTTACAAGGCTTCAGAAACTTCAGAAGGGTAAGGGAAATGTGTCACTAATTAAAGTGAGTAACATTTTTTAAGTTTTTATTTGTTCAAGTCAGTATTTCACAGAGTTCATCTGTTGTTCATACAATAAATAAAAATGTGGGCACAAAAAAAAAATACCATTCATTCATGTACACTTAAAATGTTTTATTTAGGTCATGGCAGAGGTACATTCAACACATTGATCAAATTTTAATTTGAGCAGATAAAACCGTAATAACAGTACAACAGAAATAATTGATACTTGGTAGGTACCCTGTAGGTACTGTGTAAGTACCCTGTAGTTGCTGGGTAACTACTACGTCTGTAATTTAAAACGAGATAATAGGGGGTACTTATCAGGTAATTACCCTGTAAGTACCCCATTACCCCGTTACTGTACCCTGTAATTGAGTTTAGAAATGTATAACCAAACAACTCACAATTTATCTAAGGTAAATAAATAAATAAATTATAATGTACAAAGCACACTGGACCTAGTAAATACACACTGTTACCAGTATTTGCACATTGTACCCAGTAAGTACCCCATGTACCCAGTAAGTACCCAAATACAAGTGTTGTTGTCCTGTAGGGACCCTGTAATTACCCAATAATTGAGTAATTACACCTGTTGTTACCTAGTACTTGCGTGGTAAGTTCCGGTCTGTAATCTAAAGCGTTACCCACTTCCTTTTAAAGGAATGAAGAACCCCCGGAGGATCCCTCATGGAGCTGTAACGCTGACCCTCGCCGCTGCTACATCCTCTCATGCACAGGTGGAAGCCCACAGTGGGGATATTTTTATCGGGCATTCCAAGGGTACAAAACAGGAAGGAGGCAAAGCCAAATTGTAAAGGTAACACAATCAGCCGCTAAAGTAGTCACAGGAGTATCAGTTTCTTTAAGCTGCTCTGAACACGGCACAAGATTAAGATGTGGATTACTGAACATTTACTTTATGTCACATGGAGAGGGACATAGGTTTGGAGTATAAAGTGATACAACATGGTGACCTTGGTCCTGTCCTAACATAAGATATAAACATGCGTAAGTGTCTTTATGCCTGTGAATTGGAGATTATAATACAAATGAGGACATGGTGTGTGAATTGGAGAAGTGCAGTGTGTGCAGTAAACTGATGCCAATTTTCTTGTTTCAACAGGGTTTCTGCAAATGATGAGAACATTCTAAAACCTTAAATTTTTGTTGCATCTCCTTACAGACTGGAATCCCATCCCGAGGGGCAGGCTTGACCTTTGACTCTTGCACTTGACCTGGCTGCTTGGGAATACGTTTGTGGAAGGCTGACATGCTCAGAGTCTGTTGTGCAGCCATGCTTGACCAATTTGATTAGTAAGATGTGACGCCATCAGTGCTGGAGTAAGAGCAAAAAAAGTCAGGGGGAAGAGTATTTAAATAACGGACACATCTTTGACTCACTACATGATACACTTAAAGTGACTATGTACTTTGTGTGGCTAATTTATAATTGCTATGTAAGTTATACTTGTGTCACATGTCGATCACCTTTTGTTCCTTCTCCTTTGGGACCCAACCCGCTTGGTCTTTCCTGCATTGCTGTGTGTAAGTGAGTGGGCAGCACAGGTGCATGTTGGCGCACTGTTACATCCACCCTCCCCCCTGGTCAGGCCCTGTGTGCATTGTGTGCCATTTCTATAGGTCCATAGGGGCAATAGCATGTTTCTTTCTACCCTTTAAAGAAATGTCATTAATGCACACTGTTCACTAACCCAAGTAAACTGCAGATGTAGACTGAGAAGAGCTTTAAGGGGTTGGGATATTGCGCACCATCCCACCCTAAAGACTTTCTTTTAGCTTCTCGGTGTCGAAAGCAGAGCAGAACGGCTGTCTCAGAACGCTTTGCTTCTGTGAGCACGCACAAGACATCCATTCATTGTCAGTGCGGCCCCACAACTCTAGTGCTCCCCCTCCTTCCTTTACCTTCAACTCCAGCTGAGGCAATTCAACTCGGGCCACAAGCAGGGACCTTTAATCTAACAGAATGTAGCAGGCACCTGAACTACTTAACCGCTGTGCTTGTTCAAGAGGGTGGGCACAGAGGCTAAGGTAACTGGGGTGTAACAAAAAGCCCCGAACTTTATCCTCAGCCAGGATGAGTACATTTCCTTTCTGTTGTTCCCAACAAAGGCCACTAGGCACAAATGGTCCACTATCTGTGTCACTGGGAAGTGGAGAGCAATTTGTTTCTGTTAAACAGGACGGTCTTCATCCTCCCCAAACTGACCTCCTACCTTCACAACTATATTGATTCAAATGGCTTTTGTGCTGCTAGTCATTGGGTTTCATTTGAGCTCACCTTGACCAGGTGGACATCTTGTAGTTCTTTGAAAGGGCCCCTTTTGTATAGTGCAAAAGATCCAAGCTGCTCTTTAAGGTTAATGTAAAAAATTATGAGGACTACAGAAATGTGTAAAACTAAAGGTTAAAGAGAATATTCTTTACTACAGTTCATCTCCGCCTAAGTCTTGATGGGATCCTAGGGACACACAGTAATTGCAGCCTTTTCAAAACCACCCTACACACATGCCAACAGTATAAACCACTCTTATATTCCCTCTAAATCATATCTGTGGCAGTTTGACCTCATTGATTTATCTGGATTCCTGTAGAGGGCAGAAATACAACTGTGGACCACTGTATTTCACGCACTGTGTGTCTGATAGCATAGGCCTATTCTCCAGTTCTGACAGGACCAAGATGGCTGCTTTCATAAGAGGGTGTTTGTCTTTTTTATTTAAGCCCCAATCTTGAGAACATTCATTTAATCACTGCCACAGGCCTGAAACCTTTTCACTGGGACAGTTTATCAGCTACGACGCTACAAATCCAGACAATGGACTAACCAATGGCTATTTTAATTTAAATGTGAATGTTCTCTATATACTACTTTGATTTAGGCCTTGTTCACAGCTCTCATTTTTATAAAACAATGTATGAGATCCAAATGGATAGTCAACTGATTCCCGCAAGTAGTTAATTGCAGGCAGGAACAACAACGCCAATGTTTTATATAACATATTCTTTATTGTTTACATATTCCTTTATCTTATCTAACACAGCAATAGTTTGGGATATTTTTTTCATAACATGGATCTACTTGGTTAATTTCAGTTTGTCACAGATGCTGTGCTTTTTGAGGTTTAATTGAGGACTTTGATAGAAAGTCATTCCTTTCTCTAGAAATTTCTGATCAGTTCATGCACACAGGTCAGGTCATTGGCACAATGAGCACTTAGTGGAAGTATTTTAAGGGTCACTAAAATGGGGCATTATTGTTGGGATACTTAAAAGTGCATTGTTTTTCATCCATTGCTATTTGTTGTTATTGTTATTATTATGGTGTGATAACTTAATATCACACATGATTAGTCTACTGTAATAATGCTAACTTTTCTATTAGCAGGTAGTTCTTATTCTTATTTTTGGTGTGCATCCAGTTACATTTTAAAGCCACAAGATGGCGCCATATTTTAAAAATAATTGATAACAACACTAAGGAGTGAATACATTTTGTATTCATTTAGTTTTTGATAAGCTTGCGCTTTTGGAAAAATTAGATTTAATATCTTTTAGATTTAATATCTTTTGCCTCAATTGGGCCTGTCTATTCATTTGTGTCAGTCCACACCGTGAGAGATAGAAGAAGCCTTAGATAGAAGAAGCACCAGGACTGTAGCCTGTTCAGTCTAGACACTAATGTTAAACACCATGGCGTGATCCTTGACGTATGAGGCTATATAGTCTTATGTGTTCCAGAAGCATGGCAGACTGGTTATTCAACTGTGTTGAGTGTCCTGTCTCTGGGTCCCGTATTGATGGTCAATAAATTTCTTCTGCCTAAGACATTCAAAAAATATCTCAAGCCTGCTTTTTCTCCCGAGTGACTTTTTGCATTTCTATGGGCAACTCAATATTCCCCAACAGGGCTAGGTTTAATCATATATAGGTCATATATAAAGCTTTCTATCCAGGCAACTCCTATTTACTATACTTAATTGGCATTTGGACACATATGGTTCAATTCATTTAGCTAATGAGCATCTCTAAATGGTTAAGGCGAGACATTATCTTTCTTCTTTTCCTCTTCATCTGTCTGTCCATTTCTTTGCATTCTCCTCCCTCATCCCTTTATTCCTTTCCCCCTCTGCCTGTCTTTGTATTGACGCCCTGGGACCCCATCTGGACCCTTTGGAGGCGTGAAATGCACAGTAATTATTAGTAATCATCACACACCATCAGAAACGGATCCTAGTGCTGTAATTACATGATAAATGTCTGCCTAACACATGCCCTCTATTTAGCAGCCCCCTGGAGACCGGGGATAATAGACAGCTAACAGGGATCCGCAGAATGGGCCTTTCAGCGCTGGCCGGGGCCCATTGTCTACACGCCAATACACCCTCGCCCCCCGTTTGGCAACAACGCAGACCCCGATCAATCCCCTGAGCTGACCCCACCCCGTACACTTGCATACACACACCACTCATCACTGCTAAGTAGACAGCGATGTCAATCATTGGCATTACACTGCAGTGCTAATGGCCGCCAAACAATTGCACATAAATAAGAGGAGTTTTGTCCAGCTATTTATCTGCTGACTTAGTTTAATGCTGTTGCCTCTGACCCCTGAACAAAATGTGATAATTGGCATTATTATCATCAGCATGTCTTTTGTTGCTTTTTGCGCACCGTTCTGATCACAATGTAGCTCTTTTTATAGTGTTCCTGTCACCTACCTAAGTGTTCACATGGCAAAACAGAGCCCAAAGCAATGTGAGCAAAGGTTCACACCAGACAGATTTATAGCTTTTATCGGGATTGATAACTTATGGCTAGATTTGTTATTTAACTTATGACTGGTAATGATGTCGCATTGTACAAAGAAAGTTGCAAGATTCAGCAACACATTCAGGTTGTGTTAAACCTTAAAGTTTTATAACCAATTTAGATTTTAAAGCACTGATAAATACATTATTATTGTTATTATTATTCTCATCTAGTTAAACTAGATCTCATTGCTTCATCTTGTTACTCTTCAGATAAAGCGGTCATGTGCCCCCAGAAGCAGCTTCCATTTGGTGACAGTTGGAAAGTGAAACGGTGCAAATGTCAACTCAGTCCACTGAACCGAATTCAGCTCAACAGTGTTTAATGCAAATAAGCCTGTGGTGAGTAAGTAGTCTGTGCACAATTACTTTCAGTGTTTTTATATGTTGTTTCTGTTTCATGTAGATTCTATATAGTTGTTCTAAAACCCGTCAGAGTTTGAATCTATAAATGGGATTAACAGATATGCATGCAAAGATGAGAACTCTTATCTAAATGCATAGAGTGAAATGAGGAATCATGTTTGTGAACAACAAGGGGAATTTGCCTGAGATTTGCCTAGCAGGCTCTAAACAACGGTTGAGTCTTTGCTACTATTTTATAAATTAGCCAGATGAAGCCATATTGTTGAAGCTGTTAAACAAATTTTTTATTTACATCTACACCTTATGGCCCCTCATGACATCTCATTGGGATGTCCATAGTCATCAGTTTATATTTGCTGCTTGTATGCTCTGTTCCAGTTTATTTATTAATAGGCAGCTGGAGTCAGTTGGTACCACAGAATGTCTGCTTCACCTGTTTACTTCAAGTGACAGTTGAGACAGTCTGTTACAGTAAAAGTCCAGTATTTACACATGGATGACAAATCAATGGAATTGCCTGAAGGAAGCAGTGTTATCCATGATGACAATACCCCCATCTATTTGCAAACTGTACAGTGTGCTCAGTATGGAAATGATATGACTCAGGGGCTATGGCTTTTGAAGTCACCTGATATTGTCTAAATTAAGCACTTTTGTCAGATAATGCCTCTGATGTGTTAAATGTGTGATTATACTCTGTTACATATCCTTTCAATTGGCATCTAAATTATTCCTTTTAGGCGTTCATCCTAATAAATTTGAGTACACCTTGTGAAACACTCCTAGCTCCGTATCATACAGTTTGTATTCTCTATGTCATCTGTCTTTGATCAAAACATAATTTGCTTTTAATACAACTTCCCTGCATTGTTTACAGTTTGCCTTGAATTAAAAATGATTTAACATGATTATCTTTAACCTGCAGATGGCAATATTTCCTCTTTTCCCTTTTTTCTTTTTAAAAGAAAAAATACAAAACCGCCAATACATTTGTTGTGTTTTTAATACACAGCAGTCTAAATTACAATACTGTATATACGTAAGTTGGCTTGTTTATAAAAGTCTTCATATGTTGCTTACTATTGTGATTCTCACAAGCCTCTTCAACAGCAGGCCAGCCTTGATACACAACTAAAAGCTGTGAATAAAAAGCAGCGCAATCTCAAAGACGGCAAAGGCTAACAATAACACACATATCAACTATCCCCTAATTGATACAGCAAGGTGGCCAGTCAGAGGCTTAATGAATTGCTAATAGCCCTGAGCAATGCACTGAGTGACAGGGGCCGAGCATTCCTCTTTGGCTGAAGGCTGCTGGGGGACCGCGGCGCACTGGGATGCTTCTCATTAACACAGGGCGGAGATGCCTGACAATTGTTCAGTCCTGTGTAGAGAGGCCTCTTACACACAGAGGACACACTTCTCCATCAGCTGCTGGTCCCCCTTTTTTTTTATAGCATCAGACAGATGAACATCACAGATAATGAAGACTTCATCAGAGACATGCGGCATTCCTCCGGGTTTGCCTGAGCAACTGGTAAGAAAGAGAGAAAAGGAGAAGAGTAGGAATGGGTATGAGAGGTAGTGTTTTGTTTCATTCTGTGTAGTGATGCTGTAATTTAAGGATTTATAGATCTGCACCGGCGGCCAAATGGTAAAAACATCTTAAATAAAAATCAAAATAAGAACACTAGTGTAAAGGAAACCTAAACAAAAAATTGCAATGTAGTATACAATAAACATGAAAACATAAATTATTGCATAGCTGATTAAGAAATACACTCACACTATCTAGTATAAGATTTAATTTGATTTGATAGTTTTTATACCTGGAAGACAATACAAAGAATACACATATGCCATATTCATTATTGATAGTTCAAACACTTTTTGATACAAATATTGCTTATTACAATATTTTGATAACAAATATATTGTGCAGCAACAAATGAAAGCCACTTAAATGCTGTTTAAACCACCATTATGCTACAAATGCATTAAATCAAATGGATGCACTGTTGGCATTTTAAAGAGTAGACAAACCTAAAGGGTTCAGAAACACCTTCCTTGATACTTCTTGCAAACTCTTAAACAATATGGTCAGTATTAATGCATATAACTGCTAGCCCTGGAGCTGACCCATAATTTGCTCCTAATAACTGCTGTGGGCGGAGTGATTATAGCTTTTCATTAGCACCGGCAGCTTTCACTAGTGCTATCCGAGCTAAAGGGCCCTCGCTCTAATTGTTTGCCATTATAAATATAGTGTGTTGGGAAGTATGGAGGGGGAAGAGGGGAGGCAGCAACGCCTCTTTGTTAACCACTGATGATTGAGCAATTAAACTTTGGCAACTTAATTAGCTCTCCACAACAACGCAGCTATATCAGGCATTAGGAGTGACATTTTGGTAAACACAGTGTCAGAGAGTGATAGCTTTGAACGGGGTGATGCATGTTCATCACCAGCTGTTGTAGCATATAATGTTGAATGCACTGTAACCTAAGAAATGCTTCGTTCTTTTAATCAGAGAACCCACACACATTCATATTGCATTTAAATGTAGTCAAGTGAGCACTGGTATTTAATATTTGCATTACCACTGTGATTATTCATACCTGACCACCAACCTATTAATTAACTGCCTGCTTAGTGTGATTTATTGTATAATACGTAGAAAAAAGAATCCCCCAAAGCTTATTCTCTTTGTAAAAAAGGCTAACAGATGTTGCATAGAGCCAAACACAAAACGGAAGAATAAAAACTAACAAGCATTCGTCAGCCCGAGTAGGAATCACACCACGCGCACTCCTCATTAAGTGGCATTAAAACTGCGAAGGTCTATAATTATCGAATAAATCCTTCCCCCCATCAATGAGTTCATCTGCATGCCATAATTCTTGGTCTTCACACAGAGCGGTGCTGGCGCTGAATGAGTCTTTTGTCCGCCACTGTGGGAAGGCTTTTGTGAAATTACACTACTGCATAATGATGCTAATCATAAATTAGCATTTCAAGATGGAGTTGACTGTTTGTGTGTCTGTGTTTGTGTGTTAAGTCGAGGCAATATGATTTTAATTTTCATCGCAGATAAACTCTGTTTTGAAATATGAAAAGACAATAATGGCAATTCTGGCAATTTCCTCAAGACGTCATTCAGAGTTACTGTTTGTACTACTGATCTTGGATAAATAGACTTTGTTGTTTGTCTCTTGTTTTGGTAAATGGGACTTAGTCAGATGGTGATATAAAAACAAGTTCAACTCTTTGTCCCCTCCGGCTTTGCAGCGCCAGACAACGCCAACATAAAACATAGCATTATGGGCACTAATAGAAGGCACATGACAGTGATATTAGATTCAAGTTTCCATTCAGAGGCTGAGAGTAGCAGGTGCGTGTTTCATTACCGACCAAAGAAAACACAACTCTAGTGCGGGCTCCTTAATGTAGAGGGCTTGACCCACTAATGAAAGCAGACAATGAGAGCGATCTGGAGGCAGCGCCCACTCTGTGTCCACTTAGCATTGGGCTGGAACCTTTGCCAATTAAAACCTTTTTGTTTGATGTGACAATTAACAAGGAGGTGCTCGGCCATTATTCCCAATGAGTCTACCTTCTATCAAGTAGTCCGTTTTGGTAGCAGCTATTGCTTTATTTGTCATCTGTGACATATTAAATAGGACTACAATTTCCAGTGTAAGTTTTAGTAATAAGCATTGTGTCATAAGTACTTGTTTTTTAATGTTTAATTACAATGCCCGTTAAAAATCCTCATATTGGATTGGGTCTGTCTTTCAACTTATGAATGGTGGATGTGGTTTGAGAGATATTTAGTGAGTCTGTGATCCATGTTTCTCACAAGACTTTCACAGATCATGAACTGTGATGCTGTTGCTTGAGTTTCATGGAGTGCATGTAAATTATATCCATTTCCCAATGATCTCAGTTGACTTCACTGATGTTGTGAAGTGTCTCAGAAGGTATAATTAATTAACATTCTATTTGTTTCTAGTAGATATTTTTGATTACTTGTATTTATTAAACATATGTGCATTATCACATCTGCAGCTGGCCATCAATAAAGACTTGCATGTTTCTACTATGATTCAAAGGGCTTTGGCAAAGTACAGCTAAAAAAATCCCCAAATAAAAAACAGTAGAACGTCACAGAGATGATATTTGTTTGGATGAACCATTACCAATCACGAATAATGATTTACACAGCGCACATTCATAAGCTCTTTACATTTTCAGTTTGACATTAATAATAAACATTGTTTTCAATTTCCTGAACAAAGATATTACACACAGTGTGTGAGACTTACAGAGAAGTCATTTGCATTAAAATGTATTTGTGACCTCAGAACAAGCGGCACATGTAAATGACAACTGCTTCAGTAGATCATGCATCAGTGGAAACAGATAAACACCTTTTTTTGGTTCAGTAATTTTTCAATGGAAAAAAATTGTTTCAAAACACATTGTCACTGTAGTATTGTCTGCCTTTGTTGTTCACCAGAGGGGTTTCTGCAAGTCAGTGTGACCACAGTGCTTTGCATCTTTCTCAGTTTTTCCAAAAGGATGGAGCATGTGGATGCAAAGTGTGTGGCTTTTCAAAGAATACAATAGAAACATAATTCTGTTTCCTCAACATGAGCAGGCCTTGTGGAATAATGACCTGGATCTTGAATAGAGTTTGGTCACCTAACTTAAAGTCAAGAAATTGCTGGTTTCTTATAAAGCATTTTCACCACAGCATTCTGCAGGTGTTTAACACATAAATTAGACAGTGTACAACTGAGCAAGTATTTTTTAAAGAAAAGGCAGGATTTACATGAAAGGCAAGAAAGCAGGATAAGTTTTGACAGAAGCTTCAAAGTACAGATTGTACAACAGTTATTAGTTCCTTGGTGTAAAGTGTAACCACACAAAGAAGCATGAATGAAAGTGCTTGTGGCGGTGGTTGAGCACTAGGGGGTGCCCCGTCTCTTTACTAACATATAAGCATGCTGGGGCTTTACAGGAGTAAATTAGTAATGACAGGGCTCTGCATTTGAGCTGAGCAGTGAAGCAGTGACTAACAGAAGAAGAAGAAGTGAGCAACACTGATGAATGGGGGAGATTTAGAGTTTCATGTATTTTTGAAATGAAGAGAAGTATTCCTTAATTTACACATTTGAACAATGTACACTGTTATCGATAATTATAAAATTAAAAGACAAAACAGGAAAATGTAAATGGTATTGTATTATTAGTACTATTGAGTATGTATGATTTGACACTAAAGCATACAGGGATGTCATGCTTATAAATGCAACCATATATTAAATATACTGCAGATTATGATCCTGTAGAAGTTCAAGAGCCCACAAATTCATGCAATAGTCTTTAAATTAACCATAGTTCAATCATCATAAAGTGTATAATTTTCTCATTTCCCTATGACCACTTTAGTTGATCACACCCAGAATTTTAGCTTTCATGACATCTCTTAAAACATGTTTATACACAAATGTTTTGTACGTATCTCAAAGGCCTAGCTCTGTTACTTACAATAAGATAATATGATCTGAAAAGAGAAAGTGTTGGTCTGATTAGGCAGGATTTGGGTGATGAGGGCTGTGCTCTGTGCTGCTGTGGGCCTATAGCTCCAGCCCAGCCTTAGGCAGCAGCTGGAAGCGTAATTACATGGGTTGATTTATACATCATTAAGGCCTCCATATAAGTCACTCCTTTTGAAAAGAGCAGTTAAGCTACTTATACTTTTCACAAAACAGCAGCAATTCCGTATAAAATGAATGTATGCTGTTCCACTGGAAGCATATGGTATATTTCTCACCTATTAATAATTCAACTTGAATGAGCAAAAATTAGTTGGCTCAGTTACCGCCGCATTTGTCCCACATTAATTTTGACGACATTTTGTAAATGGGGCTATTACGCTAAAAACAAAGCAGAGTGAATGACCACGGTTTGCCGTACTTAGGAAAAGAGAGGGCCTCATTCGTACACCTGTCATTTTCAAACAAGGCACCATTATAGCGGGCAGAGAAGGGATATCACACCTTTTCATTGGAGCTTTGTCGCTGCTGTGCACAAGCAGTAGCTTTAAAATGGTTACCTGCGAAAGGAAAGCCAGTGTTAATCTGAAAATCCAGACTTTTGCTTTTCAATTTTAGTCCATCAAATGACTCTATGTCCTTACACGTATCAAGAAAGAAGGAGGCCATAGATGAGCATTTTACAAAGCCAGTGTGAGCTTTCTTCTTTACCTATACACAGTAGGTTCTCAGTCATCCAGGTCATCTTGAAGAAAAGCTCAGCTCATGCATCAGTTGAACTCAGAATTGAAAAAGTCTCTTGGTATTAGAGACAAAACGTCTTCACCTTAATGCTTTTGCTTTAACCTTTTCTATACACAATATTCACATTGAGTTTCTGTTAAACTCATAACTAAGGTTAGATTGAAATCAAATGAAGGCCTCATTATTTGGGTAGCTGTTGAGCGCACAATTGAACAGGTGTTCTTTTAGTTATATTTGGGCATATACATTTGAACAACCCTTGACACCTTATATACACACGTACTTTAAGACCTGCTCGCACCCACCTCCACATTGAGCACGTAACACAGAAGGAGCAGCTCAATGGGCCTGAGCACATTGTTGCTTTAACCTTCTGCGCCAGTTATCCCTCTCAGAGCTCCAAGCCTTGGCAGCTAACTCTATTGGCTTTTTGTCATGGAGCCTTGGCGCTTACAGTGACTGGGGGTAGATAGTGCAGGGAGAACAAAACCGAGAGCTGGGGAAAGAAGTCCTTTTCTTTGCATTATTCCTGAAGTGAAGTGTGTGTGAGCAGAGGGCTAAAGGAGGCCTCAGTCGAGAGCTTGTCATCTTGGGGTCATTATGGCAGAGAAGATCATTAGGCTCTGAAGAGAAGGCACACGACAGCGCGCAACCTCTCAGCTGTCCTGGCTGCTCCATCACCTGACTTGCTCCACTTCTCACCACAGAACGGCCAGTAAACAACCCGACCTTTGTAAACCCTCATTCTGGATTTTAAGACACATTTATTATACCCGTGTTGCTTTTGTTTCACTTTAATTCCTAGATTAGGTGACATTGTAGACTGAGAGAGTGTGTATGGTGCTCTCAAGCTTGGTCAAGTGAAGAAAATAAGATGACCACATAAAGTGCACAAATTTGGCAAGAGACAAGAAAAAAATCAAAAAATATTTTATATGCACCATTTTTTTTTTGCCTTTTGTTCATTTCTGTTGTGCATGCCCAGAAATTTTGCTTTAAAACACTTTGATAACACACTGTGATAAGCTTACAGTCTACATTGTATTGGGATTTGTTGGGGGTGTTATCAAGTTAGATTGTGTGAAACCAGCCAAGCTAACCTCAGAACAAAGCTGCACTTAAAGATAAAAAATACAGTAGTACACAATTTTCTGACTTCCACACTACCACTTTTGGTGTCCATCTCCAGAATTCGTTCACAATGCCCCATCAAAACTCACATGTAATAAACAGCGTGAGATTCTAAGCTAGGTCAAGTGAAGCTAACGAAGCTAAACCGCAATTCAAAATTCATGCCTTATACTGCGCTGTTTGTATCATTATGATAATTTACATGATGAATTCAGTCTTTAATAGGACTATTAGCACGCAGGAAGAAACCAGCCATAGAGAGGTCACATCTCAAATCGCTCACAGCAGTAAATAAGCTGCAATAGTGACAAGTGAGACACAGTTAGATTTCAATTGCCTGATACATTTACAAACTCTTTTTCCCTCATTCTCTTCCTCCCTCCCCTCTCTTGTCTTTATCTCCTTTGAATGTCACCGCTCGGCAGGAGGATTTAACGTTGCTTTTAACCCTCGCCGCTTCATAATTACCTTGACATTTACCCTGTATTCAATCAAGTTTTTAGCAGTAGATTTATTGCAATGACTTTTTTGTATTGCACACCACGGCAGTAATTATGCAGGTTATTAAGAGTTTGGTGGCGTTAATGCAGTTTGACGCTGACAATATTGGCTGCACCATGTTTTCCGGCTGCCTTAAGACAAAGTGACACCGGAAAGGACAGAAATACTATTAGATGAAGTATCTGATGACTTGGGGTGTGAGGAGTGGAACGGGCTAGCACTGCCTCTCCCTCCTTTTATTGCGCAGGTTATTATCACAACTGCTGGGGAATTGTCGAGACGGGGAGATAGGAGTGGCAACGATCCATCCGGGACTCGTTCATCACCACGCGCCGCAGCCCCCCGAATAGAAATTACATCTGCATCTGAATTAGTAACATTATTCGCCAATTTGGCTCAGAGTGAACATTGTTCCATTGAAGGTGGAATTAAATTAGAAAATGAGTGAGTCTTTAATTTTCAGATTATAAATCAGGGAATATAATTCAAGCTCCTTGTACCTTAAGGGCAATCACATTATCCTAAGCGACATTTTATCCTCAGCCCGACTGAGTGATCTCGTCACCCGCACGCAGTCACTCACCAATCATGCTCAGTAGAGAGGCAGGAGATACATCTTCTCCAGGATTAGACAGAAAAATGAGTGTCTGCTTCTACTCAAGAGCTTATTTAGCACAGACTTAAACTGTTCTGACAAATATGTTTATAGTGAGTGTATCTTCACAGTGGGGTTTGTATGTGTTGGTAAATATTGTGGAGGATATTTGTAGAGAATGTCCCCCATAAAATAAATATACAATTGTGTTTGTTACACTACTAACATGGTGTGAGCTTTGCAAGTCTGAACAATACTATAAATATGCACTCTGGACATTATAAGCAGCTTCTACTTACACATAACCTGGTCAAATTGGAACGAACCAAACAACCTTTTTTACTGCCAGTCGCTGTAACTGTGGCCCAAAACTCTGCTTGTTCATTTCATTCTGGCCAATGCCCAGACCTCATTAAAAATGAATGCACTCTTTAAACCCCAACACTAGGCCTTTTCCATTAGGGAGAGAGATATGAGGGTGATAAACATTATTTGTGATCGGATATGAATCGTGCGAGGATTGGCTGCAATATTGAAAGCCACATTGAAAAGTGATTGTGCTTGAATTCCCTCATGCAGTTTTGTGCCATATCACAGCTCTTGTAATTTGATTCCCATTCATTTTGGCCATTGTTGTGCATTATATTGAAAGCCCTATCAAAAGCGATCTAGACCAACCAATTTGGATTTTTGTTATTCTGTCCCACTTGGTTGATTTTAAGCTGATCAGGATATTTGCCTGGCACAGTCTTGGGCATTCTGAATGGCCTTATCTTCCATTTAATTACCATACGGCCTTTGTTGAAGCAAAATTCATCTATTTTGGTGTGTAGCACTGGGGAGGGGTTCTGCACAAAAGAAATAGACAGAGGAAAAGAAGCACTTGCTTGCTACGCTCTGTCTTAGCTGTGACATCAGCGGCTGATATACTGTACAGGTGTATTTTCATGGAAACGCTGGTGCGTTGGTGGATCCCCTATATAAAAGGCTATAAAGCTTGACAGGCTATTGGAGATTCACCCCTGAGCGCTTCACTGACAAGCTCCCAGACATATACATTTAATATTCCATTGACTGATTGATTTTATGGGACATGGTTAACATTGTCATCAATACTGCCCTCAGGACCAACACACCATCTTCATTCAAAAGAATTGCACTTGTCATACACAGAGAGGTGGCTGATAAACATCTGCACTAGGTTTTTATGACACTATGCAAACAGGATAGTGTTACCTACGTCTTTTGTGAGAGGTGCTGTGTGGGGGTATTAAGCACATATCTTTCCATAAGAGGAAGCACTATACATACAGAATAGCAGCAGACAAGGACGTTTTCATAGTACATTTTACACATGCACTATTGATGGTTTGAGTTGTATTGGCCTGACTGTTTGACCCCAGTGTGATCAGTGTGCCTACCTTACCTTCGTCCAGGTTCACTGATAGTCAGAAAGGGATGATAATGGCCGCCCTTGGACACAGAGCACTACAGGGCAGGGACGAGATGGGCTGCAGCTCAGGCGCATATTAATATTAATACATATAAAAGCCGTCCGGCTGGCTCCGAGGCATCAGCTCGAGACACACACACACACGTAGTCACTCCAAATAGACACCTGCTCACTTGCGGACGCACACATATACACAAAAACAAGTAAAAGGCCCATTATGGGTGTAGTGTTTGCAGATGGACCGTTTCCCAAGGTCAGTTTGAAACATTTGCCAGCAGAAAACCTACACAGAGTGCCAGTTGTTCACACCGTTTTGGGGAAAACACACATTATGTAAATGATCTGTCTTTTGGAATGGAATAGACAGAGCTAGAAACCTAGTGCTAATGGTTATCGTGTCAGCCAAAGCTAATGGTTTGCTTATATGTGAATGTATCTTTTGATGTGTTATAACATGTTTGCACATACAAGGCACTTGGTGTTAAAACGGTTGCATTCATACATATATTAGGTGTACTGTAGAAGGCTAACAAGGAAAAAGTTTACCTCACTTTACATGTTTTGGTTAAACCACAAAAGCAGTTTGATAAACATCCAGAAATATCGACAACACACACAGTCAATAACAGTTTTATTCACAGACTAGGAAGAGTGATGAAGCCACACAATGTCACCACTGTCTTCAAAGCAGCACACAGTCAAATTCTGTTTTGCATACGGCTAATAGTTAGGTATCAACAACATCTACAAACAGTCCAAAGTAATGGGCCTCACTCATTCTGCATCGATTGCAGGAAATATCTGTATGCATGGGTGTTACAGCTGCTGTGTGTTTGAGTTTGACGTTCAAACACAAGGGCAACAAGGAAATAAAAGTGGTACGATTAGGATATGAAGTTAGTGAGGGATGTCTGAGGTGCTTGGGTGAACAGTGAACTGAAAAGCAGATGTCAATGTCAATAAGAAGAATGGAGGAGTGCTGAGTTGTTTTGCTCCACGTTTCAGACGGGGGAGATGTATCCGCTGAGAGGGAAAATGAAATGACAAATTTAAATAGCATGTATGTCATTGGATTATAATAGAAAATGAGTTTTATTAATATTTAACAAAGGATCAGAGCTTTTCTTTCAACTCCCTTCAATAGTGACTTCTAATATACTTTCTAGGCAAGTATCACTTGATTGTTTTGTGTCCCTGCCATTTGTGACTTTTTATGAACAACAGGGGGCAGAAAGAAAAGCCTGTTATTAACTTAATATGTAGCATCTGAGATGGCAGTGTGAGGTCATATTCAAAGAAATAGGCCACTTAAGTATGCTGTTTATTGATGGAAATTAAGCCAAATCTACCTAGGGCTTCTGACTGACAGATACTTGACATTGTGAATTCTGCAAAAGAAAGAGCTCACTGAAAAGACACCATACAACAACACTTTTAATTTAAAGTGAAGGTAGAAACTAAAAAAGTTCACATCGGCCTAAAATGGAAAGAAAGTGGAACAGCAGTTTTTTGAGTAAAGAAAACTCTTCTTCTTCTTCAGATTGGGGGCTGGGCTGGGGTGAATCATATTTCACCGTCAGCCTGACTTGCCCCAACAATGCGACAGCAGGTGACAAATAACCTGGCTCATGATTGAAATCTGACAAAATAACGCTGTGTTTTATAATAGCGTCCCCAAGCAGAAATATGGCAGGCGCAAACTAAACAGTGCTTCATCACCTCCGTGCCAGTCCCAGCGGTTCTCCATTAAGGGCCAGATCATTGTGTTTTGCCTCCCCCCGTCCCAGCTGACCGCCGAAGTGACAGCCCCGGCTTGCTGCCTTGACAGTGAAAAATATTTGCAGTGACAGGGCCACAAATCACATGGCGACAAGTTTTAAAACTCAATATTCACTCAATGTGCATCTGCTATATTCTTGTTAAAAGTGTAATATGGTAGTCTCTCCCCTCCACGTTCTTTTATTATTACAGTATTGACAGCGACTATAATAAAGTTGTGCTGTTTTGATGCCACGGCGCCAAGGAGGAGATGGAGAGATTGAAAGAATGGGTGTAAGGCCGTAGAGAATAAGGCTTGAAGATGCTTGAAAGCTCACGCTGTAACAAAAGTGCTCCATTTTCCTGACAGTACTTCATCTGTCGTATTTGGTTTGGCCTGTGAGTTTCTCAATCTGTCTGTTGCCACTCATACTGGAAAACTTTAAAAACTATTAGAAATCTTTTCTTCAACCCACTCTTTAAAATCAAATGCTTTCTTGTGTCCTGCAAATGTTCATAGAAGACCATAATTGGAGAGAGAGGAAAAACAAACTCTGTATGAAGGTTGTTAAAAGGTTGTTGGAAAAGTCATAAAAATATCATTTAAAAAGTCTTGTAGCCCAAAGCTGAGAAAAAGGTTTTCTCCTGAAGACTGTTATACCTTCACCTAAAACACCTAAAACCTGAAACTGCTCACAAGAGTTGCACCAGGATTTTGTGATGCTACAGATTACCTCAGTCGACACATCAAGCAGTGAGACATTCAAATGAATAAATATACAGAAAGGGACTCTGAATGCAACCTATTGTTTACATGTAAACTTGTTTTATGAGACCAATCAATATAATTATATGGAAAAGTAAAGGAAACCTAGAAATTTATAGAGCAAACCAATTTCCAAATATCCTGGACATAATGTCTTGTGAAAAGTATTTTATTTTAGACCCTTTTGTGTTTCAAGAGTGAATCTGGATACTTTGCATTTTGTTTCAAACTCAACTGGCTTTAAATTAAAGATGACACCTCACATACAGTATATGACCTTTGTAATCTATTATACTATAAGTTTGTAATTTGACCCTCTGAAGCTGTTGTAGTTTGTGAAGTTTAACCCAAGGCAGAGAGGAATAGTCTAGACTATCCTTAATTATATATATTTAAAAAATGTTGACAGGTGACATTCCAACTCTGGGGGTCTTCATAATACAAATTTAGATAATTGAACAACATACTAAAATTCAAGCCATTATCTTTGGTCATGCATTTTAAAAGTCATTGGACTATAATCATTTTAGCCTTTGCATGCTCTAGACCCCTGTTCTCGACTGCACTAGTGCCATCAAACTGCTAGTTGCTCTAATACACCCTCAGTTTGAAGCTTTGTCGACCATGTAGGCCCTAATGTGTGCCTAGTGTGCACGAGTAAGTGTGCTTTAGGCTCATTGTTAACATAAGGCCAAATCTGTAATATAGCACGGACAATTAAGTGCAAAATTTTTGTATAAATGCAAAATCCCTCACTGTGAATTATTTAATTCCCTCTCTACAGTTCATTTAATAGAGCCCTTTTGGCGGGCGCTTTGAGTCACACAAAACTAATTTGATTCTGCTCCTTGATTTAATTAGATTTTATGATGTATGGTATTGCTAATTCGGTGGCTCACCATGCGTTGTCGGTGCCTGTCCCTTGCACTGGTGGTGAGCTGTCACAGCCCCATTTTTAACAGTATTGAAAAATTCAAGCTTTATTATTGCCCCCTCACTCATTTTCTCCCATCAAGGGAAAGTAATGAGCTTTTAGATCCACTCTCTCTCTCTCTACTGCAGCGCCTTTTCATTCCTCTGTCTTCTTCTCTCCATCTTTTTTCATCTTTCTTTAAAAACAATAGGGTAGAATAGAGATTTCAAAGAGGAACAAAGTAGAAGCGATGACACAGACAAGTTCGATACGATGGCGAATGGAATGAACAAATAAGATAGCAGGACAAGCAGTCTCAGAGGTAAGAAGTGTGAGAAGGGACTAAATGTGTCAGGTGGAAGTGGATTGTGAACGTAGTGGTGATATGAGAGATAAGGAGCAGTGAAAGAAGAAGAAAAGGGAAGTGGTGTTGTAAAATGAGCTAGATAAAGGTAAGACTGCGCACTTACAGCGCTGCAGGCTCGCCGCTATTGCATTAGCTCACTGATTCATGAGTTAAGTTTCCCCAACTGCCCACAGCTATTAGCTTTCAGTTCCTTCGGCTGTCATTTAGACTCCAAAGAGTCTTGGTTAATGCAGTGTTTTAATGAGAATGCAGCGCTTGCTAATATATTTGACTGTATGAAAGGTCACAACAGGAAGCTAAACAGATTGAGAGAGAGAGGGAGCTCGGTAGAACCAGTAGCGGCAGTGCTGTCAACACGCCAGACAGGTTTCTCAAGCAAAAAGGATTGTACGGTACGAGGGCCGTCAGGGGTGGGCGGCACCATTCCACAAGCATTACCCAACATCCAACTCTGCATAATAGGCCGGGGAAGTGATGGGTTACAGCTCCCTGTGATAGTTCCACCTCATCTATCAGCGGCGTTAACCAGAGAGAGCAAGAAAAGTTGGAGGAAAAGGATTTGAAGAGACAGGCAGTGGAAAGAGCAGACACCGAGAGGAGCCACATGTTTCATTACCCATATAATCACCAGTCTGATTGCCACACAAGCAATGGAAGTGTCTCACAGCAGCCGCGGAAAATTTATAGCAGCCTCACTATGAGATTCGTAGCAAGCCGTTAAATATCTCTGAAATGCTGAGACGATTTGGGAGCAAAGAAGTCAAAGATATTGAACATAAAAGTTTGAAGATGAAACTATGTCTTGTGGAATTGTTGATTTTTCTCTTCAACTCTCAATGTACTTTACAGTATTCCCAACACTGAAGCTGTGACAAGAGGGAGCACCGGCATTATCAAACACTTTGACAAGCTCGCATAAACAGGCCTGGCCTACGCCCTGGCACGCTCTCGCTCTTTGTCAGCAGCACAGCCCCTGTTTTGTCACAGGACACCCGTAAGGGAGCGTGGCACACGTTTAGGTTTGGGCCCCAAACCCCGATAATCTAACAGTAATCCATTCAAAACTAATCAAACATTTACAAAGTTGTCATGACGCGAAGGGAGCTCTATTCATCAGTGTCCTCTGGTCGCTTACATGCAGGCCAGGCTCGTTATGCTCGCGGCATCTCAATCTACCTATGCAAATGAGACAGCAGGGTGACTTGTGTACAGAAATTACAAACAAATATTCATGAATTATGGTTGTAAAGGCAGATAAGCATGTATGGGATTGGTACATGCAAACCCCTCTTCAGGTGGACAATTACTCACTGCGCGGGATGTGACAGTGTTGTCAAGGTGAATTAGCAGCATATGTCAAGCTTTTGTTATAAATCCTGGCCTACTGTAACCCTTATTTCCCCCTCTACACAATGTATGTACACGCTTGATGATATATCAGCATGCTTTGCCATTAATAATTCAGCCGGGTGTTTCCACAGGGGGACTGTGGTGAGGTGTGGGACAGGCCTCACAGTGAGGGTCGAGGGGCTTCAGTGGGTGAAAAGGGGTAAACAGCGGTCGCCTTTCTGCTGTAATCCTCTCCCACTTCCTGTACGTCTGGGACTCTCCCTCTCCCCCATTACCCAAACCATTTGTTTATCATGCAGTAATTACAAAGCTTCAACCCTAAAGGCAAACAAGCGAGGCCATGTAATGATGGAGACATTTATAACAATATATCATAACGTTGTTAGTAACAAACAATGAATTTATGTCATGGGCTATCAATAGAAGCAAATGGCCAAACATCCAGGTTGAGTTTGTTGGGATCTCGACTTGTATTGATTTGTAATGAACCACATTCTCCCTTTAAAAAGCAGACTGTAATGTGCGTCATTTTATTTTGCAATTTCATGCATGTTTGCTTCACGAGGTTAAAAACCACAAGCTGTTCTGAAACAAAAAAAAATCTCATTTTCAGCACTCCAGAAGCCATTTAATGCTCCCTGTGTAAGAGTGGCAATCCCTATTACCGCTGGATAAAGTGTACCCTTTTTTATTTGAAATGAAAATGTCAGTAATTTCTTTGGAGATTGATGACTCCTTACATGCGGGCCCAATAAATGAAAAATTGATGAGGCTCAGTTCTCTCTTTTAATATTTAAGGCAATATTAAAGTCTCTCTTACATTGCATGGAAATAGTTTTATTTAAAAGGAATAAGACCATTGGGCATTGTTTACTGAACACCTCATGCATGTTTTATAAAGCCGCAGCTCTTGAAGGAATTCAAAGGCCCTTGAAATCGTTACTGTTTTGCAGTAAGTATAAAACGACTTAAGAGGAAGTCGAATGGCATCGGCGTTGTTGTGGAGCTGCTCCCTTGTTGTTAGATGCATTGATGAGGGTGCCAATGCTCGATAGCCATGCCAAAAAAAAAACAAGAACGTCGGAATGGAAAAAGGAGGTGGGAGTTGTGCGATAAATGGCAGAGGTTTTATTTCTTCTATCAGGTCGTAATGTGTGCTCGGTGAGGAAATTGATGTTTGACGAGCCGGCAGATGAATTGCCATTTAAAACAAAGACCATGGGTTGGAAGCAACGGGAGGAGAAAGGAGAAGAAAGGGGGAAGTTAAAAGTAGGACGAGGAGGAGAAGTGGAAGCCGTTTGAATTGTTCTGATAGTTTAAAACAAGCCAGAGGCAAGGAGAGTCCCCATGCAAAGGTAGAAGATGATACCCAGGTATTACCGGCTAAATTGTCTCGGTTCAAATAGTTCTTAAAATGGGTTGAAGCAGGGAGTGTTGCTACGAAGGAACACAATAGATCAAATCGACGAAAGGAGCTCATAGCGCACAACAAAGCCTTTCATATAAGCCTAAATAATGCACATAAAGCTTTGGCCTCCAGTTAAAGTGCTGACCCCAAAATATTTTCAAGGGTGGTGGTGGGAACTTCAAGGAAACAAAGCACTGCCAGGATCATTGTTGTCACATTTATGATGACACTGTATCCTTACGCATTGATCTTTCTCCACCGGTGAACAGCTGGGAATGATGTAAGTTTAGGAAGATGCTAAATAATTAAATGTGGTTAAATGGCCTAGAAACAGAGAAATACAAATACACACAAAATGGAGGAAAAGCTGCTACACCACCAGGACACAATCAGTAACTTCAAGTTGAGGAGCACATTACATTGTAGTGGTGGTTAACAGGCACATTCAAACTGAGAACCAAGATACTCCAGCTCCCATTTAGACAAATTAAATCAAGTCCCATAATGCTTTATGTATCTGTTGCCTGGGTTACACATCCTTGCACACCAGGCCGCTTGATGGAGGTCGGAATGAAGCCTTTTATACGAGATGCTTCAACAACAGGGGGTGGCTACTACCTGCCAACTATTATCAAAGGCACTGGTTTCATAGCCCTGCCATATTTTTTGATTGATCTAAATTACACGTCAGTGAGTGCTGCAGTAACATGATCTATAAAGAGATAGTGACTACTGGTACATTATTAAACTCCCTGAGCGGCTGCTCTGCTTTTGGATTGCTGTAATTATCTGTGCTGGAGGCACAACAAGTGGCCCAAACACAGCTGTTAGCCTGCCTGCGCAGCCCAGCCCTGGCTCACATTAATTGTTTTTGAACAGAAGCTACATTTGGCTGAGGTTAACATTAAGAGGCGGGGTGCAAACACACCTTTTATGGATCAGGATATGGTTTGCATCTAAAATGCAAATGTTGTTTAATCTACAATGCATTTATTAAACAATTACAGGGTGTGTATATATCATATTGTCCAAATATAATTTTTTTATTGCTTTTGAATTACCATTTTTAGCGCAATAATAAAAAAAGAAAATGTTAATGTTTGCAGAAATGAAGACCATCTTAGAATCACTTGTATCATCAAAACTAAGCTAGGAAAAGTGCCGTTACAGCAGCGACAGTGTGCAAACTATTTAGTGTTATCTCAACAAAAATATTTGCTTGCACACTAGAAAACAATTGAAAACTAAGCTAAACTTACTTAAGGAGGAATTTTTTTATTTTTTTGTCACTTTCTTCTTTTACTTAAAATAGATTTGTTACATTTGTACCAAGGTGAATCCCCTGATGTTCATATCAACTGATATTCCTTTTTATATCCTTTATCCAATATCCCCTGAAGAGAGATTAATCAGTTATTGGTGGTTTATATATTTTAAAAGCAGAAATTCCTGTAAATCCTTGTGCCTTTAACAGTAACTGCCTGTGGCCTTCTGACGCCCCATATATCCTGGAAGAATGAGGAGAGAGTGGACATGAGCTGCAGCAGTAGGGCATTCTGGGATACCTGAGGGACTTCTGTGGGACTCCGGCGAGGGTCATGTGACTCATGGGTCCGACACTGTGGCACCAGTCAGGGTTTGTGGCCAAATGCTGATGTTCTGGTGAAAAAGACTCAACAGGATATATTGGCTTCACTGCAGCAGACGTCAAGCACACAGAGCCTGGGTAATGTAGTTCTGTTTAGGTCAATCCTAATGGAGCAGCATTGTTCAGAGGCAGGACAGGGAAGTTAACACATTAGATATACATCTCACACACGCAGTGCTCATGATCACACCATCGATGTGTTTTGCTTGCAAGCTTTATTTCATATGTTACACCTTTTTTATGAGAATTGCTGGGGAGTAGAACAGCAGATGCAGACACTGAATTCGAATTCATACAAGGCAGACATAATATCAGGCAATATAGAGGCAGACAGAGAGGCTATTGAAATGCAAATGGACTGCTGGGGCCGCAGCAGCAGGGAAAAGAAATTGGCCGGGATGACAATGCAAGTAAACCACTCCAGTTTGTCAAGAAGGCCACGCTTTGTCACAAAACTGGGAATGGATTTCAACATAAGTGCTGCTAAAAAAGAATAATATACAAAACAAGAAGGAGAAGCTAAACCAAAGCTGCTGCTGATCCCACATTAAGATTGAGAAATGCCTGTAAAGTTAGTGTTTCCTGGTTTATTGTTGTGTTTTCCCAGGCTCAGAGTGGACCATGAACGTGAGCAATGTAGGCATAGAGAGCTACTGTGTGCTTGCTAGCTGGTGTTAGCGTCACTGCCCATATGAGTGGTCTTTGAGAGCACGGTGTGTTTTGTCAGGTTGGCACGCTCCATCAGGAGGAGGGACACACAACTGGGAGGCCTTGCCGGACCCTCAGCCATAATAAATTACCTACAAGTGCTGCAGAACAATAACACAAAAAAGTGTGAGCCATCCATTTCGCCACCATTTACAAGAAATCAATATCAATACTTAATGCAATGCGGATGAAAAATGAGCAGAGATACAGGGGCATAATACAAGCTCAAATGAAAGACCTTGGAGTGCTGCTTCCCAAGGGTTTGGGGGGAGCCGGGAGGAGGGGGTAAAGGTGTGGAAAAAAAAAAAGTATAAGATTGCTTTTTGCGTTTTGTTTTTGTCTAGTCTATTTTGTACTTTAACTTTTATAATCATCTCTTTTCTTTGCTCAGCTTTTTAATTGTTAATCAATGTGCAATTTTGGTGCGACAATGGCCTGGGACAGAACATGCACAAACATCTATTTAAATAGTAAATACTTTTTCACCACAGCTGCATCTGAAGTAACTGTTTAAATGCCATCTGTGAATAGGACGTGAATATCTCTTTACCATGTCACAAATGAATCATCTGTTAAAGATAAACATGATCTATATTTGTCCTTGGGGCACGCTGCATGATGTCATCTCAGCCTTAACAGACATTTCATTGTGCTGCTTGGTGATATATTGCAGATCTTTGTGGAGAACGCATGTTTTTTTTTAGACTAAGGAGTAATGAAGACAAGCAGTGGAGTTCAAAAAGCAATACACATTATTTTGAATGGATAAAAGCGATGTTGAGAAATGTAGCCTTTACGTGCTGTGCAGGTTATTTACTAATAAAATCAATAGTAATATTGTACTAAATTTACATAACTGACACTGCCTTTATAAAGAACACGTTACATTTACTGGTTACATTTAACAACATACAACAATTTGTTCTTTTATTTGTTTTATGTTCCTTTAGACATTGGTTGGTCCTTGCATGGCCCCTAATTAGTTGGCTAACTTAGCTAAGCATAAACCAGTGGTCCTGAACTTGAGCAGTTTCAAAAAGACTAGTTCAGACTCAGTAGCCAGCCTCTTTGTCTTTGGCTGACTTATTTGTCTGATGATTCAAAGTAATTCAGTTGTAGTCTTTAGTCTTGTCATAAAATACTTACCTACACCACCTTTAATTAAGAGTATTTTTGTGCCACTATTTAAAATATATATTTATTAAAAAACCTTTGCATGTTGTGGTTTGAGAATGTTTAAATCTCCCTTTTTTACAAAATGTTGTTTGTTACAAAATAGAACACATCAGCTGAATATATTCAGTGGTGTTTTTTTTAATTTCTTCCTTTTCCAGGTTTAACTACTGCCCAGAGAAGACAAACTGAGCAGTGCAAAAGGAGTAGCATCTCATGTTTCATTTTGAAGGATATTTATAAACTAAAGTGAAAATTTTGTTATTATCAGACTTATTTCCACTTGTTTTGGAAAGGGTAACATAGCTGTTCACATGCTATAAAATGGAAGTGTAAAATGTAAAATTGCAATCTACACTTTTGCCACAATATCCTATAAAAAAAGGCCCAAATCTACACACCCACATTATAAACACAAACCAGAGTATTATTAAAATGTATTGAAAGATGAAAAAAAATATTTTCATTTTATTTTCACAAAAATATTACATTTTATTCCAGCAATTTAACATACCCTTGAACATGCAGACCCTTGAAAACTACAAACTGCATAATTTCAGTTTCTGCTGCCTTATTTACCTGCTCTTTCTTGGAAAATATTAATGAGTACTAAACTTTAGACAGAACCTTTTCTTGAAAACAAATTTTGGCCTCTACCGATCACCTCATCTCTGTTTATCACACAAGAACTTGTATTGTGTCCATGCAATTGTCACATAACTGAAGCTCTATACGGCCAGGTGCATCAAGGTCATCAGTCGAACTTGTCATCCACGCTGAAAGGCCATTTTAAATGGTGCTTTGTGCTGCACTTCTTCATGTCTTGTGGTTTGGTAGAGTTTAAACGTGGCTGTTTCCCCGGAGGCTTGCCAGTAATTTAGTCCAACTTCATATTCTGTTGTCATTGTACAAACTTCCCCGCACACTCAACCTTTTCAGTACCTGTTGGCATATGCACTATGCAGTTGAAAATTCATAGTGGGGTATAGTCTTACCCACATAATCTTAAAAAGTGTTTTGGCCTACAAATGGACTTTTGAGAATCTTTTGAGTAAGTGCTTAGTGTTGTGGTGTGGATGTGGTGTGGTTCTTAATATATGTCACCAGTAGATGGCACTGCAGCCAAATTGTGAGACCTTGATTTTCACCTGCCAGCCCCTGCTGCCAAAGAAAAAAGTGCAAATGTATTTGTTTCAGCCTGCCTCTGAGGGCTTTTTCAGTCCTAGTGTTGTGAGAGCAGATGCAGTACGTGTGTGTGACACCGAGAGAGAATATCAATAACCAATATGCTCACAGGCCAGCGGACAACAGTTCCAAGTCCACACAGTGCTATTCCGCCCATTAAAAGTCTGTCCCTATTCAAATTACACTGTTGTTGCCCTAAAACACAAATGATCATGGCTTCGGTGATAAGCAACCAAAAACATCAGGATTTTTGTTGTCTCTGGGTCTTTGTGTTCCGGTTACTCAGGTTACGGGCCATCAAAAGCACTGTGTATAATCTTTACTATTACGTCTGCCTAGCTCTGACTTATCAAAAGCCGAATAACATCAATTAGTCTTTAGAGGATAGAGTATTTTTGTATTGTTAAAGGTCTGGTGTCGAGTTCTGAAGCGGGCTATTGTCCTTGGATCTTTTTGAGTACATAAGTGTTTATTGGAGTCAATAGAAAGTGCCGGAACAAAAGCGCTGGATATTCCTCACCTGCTTGCTGCATAGTATGTATCATAATTTCAGTATAAGCTGTTGCAATCATAAGGAATCTTGGCAGCTGTTCAGTGTGGCTCTTTGAACGCAAGCCGGCCCTGTTTGTCACACCTGGATACTTTTGAATACAGATATTAACCAAACAGTTACTTTGAGGAAATTAGGGATTTTGTGGAATTAAGGGGTTATGTATTGGGATTGTAGGGGATTGCACTGAAAAGGTTGCGGTTTGACGTGACATGTGAAGTCTGTCATGTATTGTTAAGAGGGGGAGCTGCAGGCGAACATGAGCGCTTGAGTTTCTTGACATTTTGAGGGGGTGTAAGAGCTCATATAATCTGTGCAGGTCAAATAAAGAAAGAAAGTAAAAACGGGCCAACCCTTGAGTGAAAGTAATGGAATATATACCATTTTAAACAGTACGCTTAACATCTGGAGGCCTCCTTTGATTCCACTTCTGAATTAAATCTGCTCTCTTTGATTCCCCCAGACAAATAAGTAAGTGATATACCGGAGTAGAGTGTGACAAAGTTCACTCCCTTGTTGCCCCGTGGCCCCGGGCTGGATGAGCTCATGACTGTGTGGCGCAGAATCAAAGAACATGTTGGGTTGAAGCGAGGGTGGACCTGGGTGTCATTGTGTCAGTTTGAACGTCAGTAAAGTAGACGCACTGCTCACCCACCATTGTTATTCTAATGGCAGTATCATGATCAGGGGTCTTGGAAAACACACAGACAGCTCTGTGCCCAGACCACAAGCATTCTGCAAAATAACATATAAATTTACATTTTTATAGGTGTGGTATCTATTAGTTTATACATGCATATGTGCATTTAATGACTAATGCTATAGACGCAGACAGATTATTTGCTTAATGTTCTTCTTTATTGTATTTCTTTTCATCTTCTTTGACCCGATATATATATATATATATATATATATATATATATATAGTGTCCTTAATAATAAAAGAATAAACTAATAATAAAATAAATGGCTGAATATACAAAAAGTGGCAGCATATAAACTCTTAATTGCATTGTTAGTCTTTCTTAGTCAAAACTTAATCTTAATCTCTTTTACAAACTAAAATCTTCAAATTGGCCCAAGCTTAAGGTTAAAATCACCGCTATATATATATATATATATATATATATATATATATATATATATATATATATATATGTTTTCCTTTGGTTGATTTTGACTATTTAAAAAAATAAATAAATAAAATTCTTTATTTTTCAGGACTGAAAAGGAGCACATTTTTCTGCTTTGCTGAGATCAAGCATTAGGGTCCTATCTGCTTGCTCATTCTGAAGTACCCTGAAGAGCACAAATTACCAAAACGTTGAGATATATATACATTAATTGCACTTGCACTGAAATATGAGGTTATCAAATCATAATCGTGATGAATCAAAAAGCTTTACACCCACCCTCTCCGGCTACTTCCTGTATAGCTTTGCCCTCCTCTCTACCCACCCCCCCCCCCACCCCCGCCTCTCTGGCAGTGATTTTTCAGATCATTTCCATTAACACGACTGTGCCGAGCTCTAATTACTCACTCACTCAGCGTTCTGGGCTGCCCGCCGCTCGTTTAGGGGAAGCAATGTGGCCTGTTAGCAAGACGCTTGTTAACTGAATGCCCTTAATTATATAAGAAGATAATTACATGTAAATGTTGTGTCTAAAAGCAGCCATCCAGCCCCACTTGCACATTTAATAGGCACATGTTTAGGATCTCTTGTTTTGTTTGTTTTAGAGTGCAGTGATTAATTGACTGCATAGAATCTGGTGGCTTTGGGCATAATTATGGCACAGGTTTATGAATGCATGCTTTTATTTCTCCATAAATTCAAGGAAGGTATGCCACATGTCCTCAGCAAAACTAAGCTTCAGTAGCAGATAAAGAGAATCCTAATTATTCTGTTTTTGTTTTAAAGTCCTCCTTGATGGGTAATGGTTTAAAGGGAGATCCCAGGATTTGGGGTTGTATGTGGTACTTGTGTGTAGTGTATTATATTGCCTGTAGTAGATTTCTACGCACAAAAGTTTGCCAGGCTCAGGTAAGATGGCTTATTTTTATTTTTTTTTAAGTAAATTATTTTACTGTAAGTCAGACATTTTTTGGGTACTCTAATGTGAGCCATGGATCTATTGGCAAACCATATAAGCTAGCCGCATGGACACTGTTACTGAATTATACTGCCTTGCACTATAGTACCCAAAATAACAGCTGTCTCTTAGTTATCGCTTTAAATTATGGTGAGCTGGTTTTGTGACCATGTTTTATTGACCAAGGCCACTGTAGCTAGGGTTATTTAGCTCAAATACTATTCAGAACACATTTCTGTATGGTTTTAAATGAATCTTAAATTTGATTTGTGTGAGTCTCAGTAAAAATTTAATTTATAAATAACTTTAATGTCAATTCTCACAATTCTGGGATTGTGGGATTGGGGTTATGTGACACAGACATCAGTGACTGGCAGGTGATGTGTTAGATCTACTGTATCTTTGAACTGGCGATGAGGCTATATTCAGAGACCCACATGTAAAAATGATTACAACTTAACTTTTTCTGCCAGATTACTTGTTTCTTTATTTGATGTGATTAGTGTACTGTTTTCTTTCTTTTTAGTGCCTTTATTCCCATTCCCATTGTTGAAGAATATTTGAGTTGCCCTTAGAGCTGCAAGGGGTCTCACTAGAGAAAAAGACAGGCTTGAGATATTTTGGATGTCGTAGACAGAAGAAATTTATTGACCATCAATATGGAACCCAGAGACGCTACACTCAACACAGTGTAGCATTGACTAACCCGTCTGTCATGCTTCCAGAATACATAAGACTGTATAGCCTCATACTGTGTCAAGGATCACGCCACACCATGATGTTTAACATTGTCTTGTAACAGTTTCTAGACTAACCAGGCTACAGCCTTGGTGCTGAAGGAAGGCTTCTTCTATCTCTCACATCGTGGGCCGACAGAGAATAGACAGGCCCAATTTACAGTTAAAAAGATTAAATGTATATTTCTCCAACAACCATTTCCACTTCATTGCGTTGTGAAATTCTGAAATAATAATTGGAATATCTGAAGCAACTTTAATCTAGAGTCTTGAGTCTTTACCCACAGCTTGGGAAACACTGTTTTGGATGATATCTGATCATTTGTGTTTGGAATCATATACACATATCATCTTTAAATGTTTACATTACAAAATAATAGGGTCATTTTCATTCAATCCCTTCACAAACACATCTCTTGTTAAAAGTATTGTAAGGCGATAGAAATTAGGGCACTTCTTGCTTTTATGAATGTAGCTTGAGAAATGTAATCCTTTTCTGGAAAGTCCCGCCTGAAACCTCCTGAGAACGCCTCAGCCTCTTTGAGAAATCCTACAAGCAGTTCGCTATGGAGCTAATAAATATGTATAATTTACTTCTACATGTTCTTTTCATGTACTTTTCACCTTTTAAGGAGCTCATAATAAAGCAGCAGCAGTTACAATATGTACAAATTGAATATTAACTGCTCAAAATAACATACCATCTCCTAAAAGTAACATACATCTCCTCACTCCACAAACCCCCTTAACCCATTAAAAGAATCTAAGGGCCGATGATTCATTTATCAATATTCTATTGTCTGCAGTAAATGATGCGGCTCTAACCTGAATTTCATTCGAGGCCCGTCACATGAAAGATTATTTAGTGTGTTTTAAGAAGGTGGAGTGCAGGGTGGAGATAGGGGTCAAAGTTGGAGGGCTCCCCAGGGAGGTCCTCAGGGGTCCGCAGGGGGACATGAGTCGTCCATTATGAGCTAATAAGGAGGGGAGCGTGTGTCTGTGTGTGGGGTGAGGGGGGGTGCTGGGAGGGGGAGATACAGCACGCAATGGGATAAGGTCTGTGTCTGTTAAACAACGTGAATAAACAATGACAAACTAACAAAACATTGGTAAAATATAGACTAGGTGCTTTACAAATTATAATCCTACATTAAAAATTATCAAGTGTACACAGTGGGGAAAAGGTTGATAGTTTATGGATATGAATGTGAATATAACATGATGTGCGAATAGGTAATGTTCTGTCTTTTTAATTTTTGCAATATATGGTGACTTTTTACACTAGGCAAGAATAAAAACCTAGGAAAAGATGGCAGTGCACTGTGCAGTTGGAAAGAGGTCTGCAAAATGTGATTACTTACTTTTCAAATTTAATCATTTAACTTCAGTGTCAGGACCCAAACTTTATTCTATAGCAAGTTCTGTATAAATCCCATCATCCACCACCCAAACCTCCATCCCGTGTATTGAAAAATTGTTTAGAAGTCATACTTAAATTGTTAGGCCGCTTTTGGAGCAAATCTATTATTCACAGCAGTAGTACTCAACACATTCCCACTTTGGAGGGGCAACACAGACTAATCCGTGTAATGCTGTGAATGTTAAAGTTGAGGCTGTTCCAGGTTTTGGCTGCAGGAAACTTAAACGCTGCTTCACCATGTTTAGTTCTAACTCTGGGCATGAGCAGAAGGCCTGTCCCAAATGTTCTCAGAGTCCGAGGAGGTTCATAAGCAACTAGCAT
Organism: Perccottus glenii; assembly: GCA_024416835.2. Classification (NCBI taxonomy): domain Eukaryota; kingdom Metazoa; phylum Chordata; class Actinopteri; order Gobiiformes; family Odontobutidae; genus Perccottus; species Perccottus glenii. Next base: position 17,344,439 of record CM044552.2, on the reverse strand, counting down.
GTCAGAAAGATATTCTGGTGCTAAACCATTAAGAGACTTGTAAACCACCAGCAGTGCTGTTTTAGCGCAGAGATTTAGATTTTAAAACTGGCGTGATGTGGTTGTACCTCCTTGTTTTGGAAGAGACCCCGAGCAGCAGCGTTCTTAATAAGATGCAGCTGTCTTAACCCTCGTTTTGAGAGACCAGTGAGCAGGCCGTTACAGTAATCTAACCTGCTGGAGATAAAAGCATGGATAAGTTTCTCTAAGTCTGGTTTAGACATTATCCCTTTGACTTTAGAAATGTTTTTAAGATGATAAAATGCTGTTGATGTAGCTGACTTAATGTGACTGTGGAAATTTGTTCAATGATGACCCTAGACTCCTAACTTGATTTTTAGATTTTAGAGAAAGACACTCAAGGTGACACTTTCCATTTGTTTCTGTGGCTCAAAGATGATTAGTTTAGTCTTGTCTCTGTTCATTTGGTGAAAATACATAATAGACACTACAGGTGTGTTAGATCCATGTCCAACTAAGCTGTTTAAGAAAATAGTCTTCTACATGCAAATAACAATAAATGTGACCTTTTAATTAGGATGTATGCCATTCAACATTTTGAATGCTATACTTCATCCTGTCACATATGCGTCTCCTAAAGCAGCAGAAGGCAGGGTCTCCCAAGACGTTATGTTCTTCACTCAGGGACAGACGTCTCCAGATGTTAGCAGTTCAATAAAAACCCTAACACTGACATCTAACCATATTCTCACATGGCTCTTTGCACGGCCCAGGGGAGCCACTGTGTTAAGAACATGATATATTATTTACCAAAAAATATTTGTAAGTGGAATCTGTCGGCCCGTCCGTAATGGACCTTTGGATTCCGCGTTTGGAGTCGGAAATGGAAACCAGTCGGCATGAATGTCAGAAGATGTATGCACCAGACGCCAAGGCAGGACTACGTCTGTCTCATTTTGTCAGCCAACACGTCGTCCGAACCGCGATTTTAAATCACTCACAAGCTAACATCTCCTACACTTTCTGCTGTGGAAATCAAATCCCTCCAGAACTTTGATGACTGAAAATGCATTGACAACATTAAGTCGTATTCCATTTCATGCAGCTTGTAAGTGCAACACCGCAGCGGATGTGGGACTGTGAAATTTCCAGTAAAAACGTAATGCTTTTTTCTTTTTTCCACTGCTATTTTTCAAACAAGCACTTTCAGATAATAAATTGATGTTTCGATTAGAAGGGCTTTATTCGTGGCCACTAAGGAAACAAGTACACCACAAGAAACAAAATATTGCAAGGAAAAACTCAACTGAAAACCTTCATTGATTTTCTTTTTTTCATACAGCAAAGGGGGAAAAATAACCCATAGCTTTTGATGCTGTAAGTCTAGTGCACTAAAAGCACTAATAGAGTTGCATATGATAAAGTGATATGCCCTGTTTGCGTTACTGTTCCAGTGGCAAGTTAAAAACTTCATAGCTGGTAAAGCCGGAAGTCCAGTCAATAATTCCTTGGTGATTGAATATTAAAAATGTAACCATATGTGCATAATTTATTTACACGTCTGTTTTTCAGGACGGTTACTCCAAAAGATAGCGCTCTTTATTCCAGAGGACACTTAATTAGACTGCTTGTTTGCAGTGTTCATTTGGAGGATACATGGATTGGTAGGCTGTAAGTAGAGGCAGCTCTGGGAGGATTGGGTGTTTCTAAGATACCTGATCCCTCCCCAGGCGCACTTTTACAGCCTCTGAAATGAGACGCATCTTTGATTTGCTTTGGCCTGTAAACAGACAAAGACATGAAGGGGTTCTGGTCTCAGGCCTTGCTGCGAGCTGCCAACAATTCACTCACAGACCGGACACCCAATGCTGTCTTGACACTTCAAACTGTAACCAAAAACGTGGTTAGTTTGTCAAGACAGACAGTTGGGATTAAGAAAATCTAATCTTTTTATTAGTTCATCTGTCAAATTGATGAGCCAGTTTTTTTTTATTCACACAGACTCGCAGACACTGCACATTCTTGTTTTACGTTACCCTTTGGCGTGTCAATGGGAACACCAAGAGGTACCGCTTGACAGTGTTTTGCTGGGGGCTGATGGGTCATGATAGGGAAGTCTACATCATATTTGGTGATAAAATAAAACCACTCTGGGAAAACATTTAGCATCAGATGGAGTGATAAGGAAGTATCTAGAGTGTGTTGTAATTTAGTAACGTTAAACATTATCTTTTATGAGTGCAAGATTTCACAATTTTATTCCTGGATGATAAAAAGTTCTTTATGCGGCTGTCTATATGTGTAAGTGTTGCTACATGATCCATTCTCTGTTCATAATGCATAAGTGTAACCAAACCCAGGCTGAATTGTAAATAGTGACACACAACTGGAGTTTAAAGAGATGGATTTTACAGTTAATTAATAAAAAGAAGCAGACCAACTGCGCCTAATTAAAATTAATTAAAAGGACTGATATTAATTGCACAATTAACTATATTTAAAGTTCCCATTATTTAGGGCAGCAACGCTTAGATGAGCTTAATGAATGTATTATAATTATTGTAGGGCAAATTAGCAACACACTTTTAAACTTTCCATTTTCCTCAACAATACTCCTTCAGCGTGACAAGAGAAAAGCAATGGAAAAATTTACATCTAAAGATTCCTTTAATATTTAGTGCTTACATGTATAGAAATCTGAATGGAACTGCAATTTTTTAATGGTTATTAGTCTAAATGGCAAAAAACTAATTTATAATATCCATTCTCATTATTTAAGTGCTATTTTTTAATTTATGAACATTCAACACAATCTACTACTTCAGTATAATGCTTGTACAGTGTTTATAGCTCCAATATGCAAAGTGGATTTGTCTTCTCCATTTGTGTGTTAGTGAGAGCCTTGTTAGCCGGCCCGTGTGTTTGTGCATCCTAGCAGTGTAAACCAACAACTGCTTATCACATTAATGCCATGCCACCGCTTGTTTATCCAGACAGATGAATCATGACTTAATTGGCTGTAATGATCTCAGTTGTTTTAATAATAAACTATTCCTGGCAAAGTAAATGAGCCGGGGCGATGCCGACCAGCCAAGCACTTGGAAATGAAACATTCTGTGTTGATGTTTTCATTTAAGGGCTACATCGTTTTCCTCTCAGAGTTATAAGTCCTATTCTGAAGCACTTTCCTTTTACCTTTGCCCTAATGTATGCAGTTAGTTTTTACACCTCCACATTTGGATTTGACAAGCTGCCGTTGGAGAGAAATGTCAGCTTGGCTCAAGGTTTTGGTATGACCTTTGCTGTTGTCCCTGCAGTGGGACGAGAGGAGCTGTGCTGATGACTCAGGAAGGATGGTGGATGGAAGGACGCTGAGTGTTGCTCCTCCTCCAGACAGTCTGCCTCCACTCCGTGAACATGAAGCGGTGCGGTCGGCTAATGTGGCCAGAGAGAGAGCAGCGCGGCTAAGATGTCATGTCTGTCTGTTTGGCTAACAATTAAATGTGGCACCTCAAGCAGATCAATTTGACTTTGAGGCTTCAGGTTTTAACTCCCCACTCATCTCAATACTGCCTCCATTTTTCTCTCTCTCTCTCTCTCTCTCTCGTGCTCCTTGTGACATAAAAAGTATGACATTTCTAGACATTTTACGATTGAGGGTTTATTATAGACATGTTGTCTCCTCACTGTTGAAACCAATATTCCATTCTACCACATAAAAAAAAAACATATTGAATATATTACTAGATGTATAATAAGCAGGATTTTGTAAAAAACTTAAGAAATACTCACACCTTTTGTCCCAACTCTACAATAAGAGTGTGGAGGTGAATGTATCTGTAAACTGCCCTCTGTATGTATTTTATCATTTCACAGAATGAAGAAAAATACAGCAGAACTATATGACAAGAGTACTTCTATTCTCTCATGGGCAAAAAAACACAGTGTTTATTAACACATACTATACTATATACATTTAGGTCATAAGCATATGTGTAAACACAAAAAGACATGCATGTATCTCACTGTAGAATGTGTGTAATGTAATAAAGAACCTGGAAGAAATTTTGAAAACCCTTCAAAGTGTAAAGTTAATACAGTGGTATCATTGCATATAACAAACTAAAACCCATCAGAAACCAACCAAAAACTGGAATATGGCTGCCCATGCGCCAGACAGACTCCTGTCCTGACGGAGACGAGGGAACGCTGCTGCGAAACACAACACCGGCGCAAAGCAGCACTTGAAATATCAACGCTCCAGCCTTCTAATTAAAGCCAAGACTAATGTGTCCTAATTGCTCCGCTAAAATGTACCAGTTCTCTCCTCCTAAGTGTAACTTGACTACACTTCTTCCAATATGGATTAATGGTGGACCGGAGCTGCAAACTAAAAAGCAGTTAATTTATCGGAAGATCTGTTAAGGAGGGATAAAAAAAAACAGCTGGGACAAGGAGAAGAAGGGAGGGTCATAAGAGGAGCGCTACATTATCAGTCTCTTGTTATTTAAGATGTTTCATAGCTGTCTCCAGAGGTTTGCAGTTGGATTAACCCTGTTCATTTGACTTCCAAGTTACATTTGTCACACTGGCCAGTACAAAGCTGGTTCCTGTTTGTTATTTTAATATTCAGACATGATGGTGTTACAGTGAAGTTTCAATAGTGTTGTGTAAAGGTTTCACAAAGTTAATTGTTAATACATCTTTTAGGTGGCAATTTATTACATCTTGCAGTTTATTGATGTAGTGTCTGTAACTCTACCTGTTTCATTCTTTTTGGTTAACATTTCATAATAGCTTTTATCAGATTTTCACTACAGTATTAATCCATTAGAGGCTAACCATTGTTTGGGGTAATTTCACAGTTAAGTGTTGGTACCGCAATTAAACTAATGCGTCTTTAGTTGAACATCATTACAATGCTATAAACACAGTGATAACCACTTTGAAATGGGTTTTTAATATGGCTTTGTTAACATACCTGCTTCTTCTATTTACACTTGAATACACTTGCTTGTTTTCAGAAACATGCCAAGACTATTAGAGGTGTATGTATTTTCTGAAGGTGTTGAGCTGTAACATCTTGTGTTGATATATTCCAGCTCAGTCTGGTGTTGTGACAAGTATGTGTCTATGGATTATTCATTCATTCATTCATTTTCTACTGCTTTGTCCCGTTAGGGGTTGCGGGTGACTGGAGCCTATCCCAGCAGCTTTGGGCCTGAATGGATTATTGTTAATAGGAAAAGTTCAAATGTAATTACAAATCAAACAGAACAAAATGTGTAGCATCTACATAAACAATTATTTTGATATAAAATGGCCTGATAATTGAATCTGGAGTCCAGTGTGCTCTGATCAGACATTCAGCTCTGATTAAAAGGATAGACAACTAATAATTTACTCCAACATTTTGAGTTGGAAGCACATGAACACAACTGCATCACTCAAGGAGCAGCACATAATGCTGTTTAAACTACAATAGACATCTATCTTGTCTGTTTTGCCTTTATCTTTTTCCCATTTGTTTAGTTGTTTGCCGCACGCTGCCGGCGCTGGGTGTATATGCAGAATGCTTACATGCTGCATTATATGAATCACATTAGCTATGTAGCACGATTAGGTAAATTTGAATTACTGTAATTCCAGTTAGACCAAGACATTTTGATGCATCCTTACATTTCTGTTTAAGTCAAACTAAGGCACGTATTTTTCTGTAAACATAGTGAGTGGTAAAGTTCAGCTGCACAGTGTGGCCATCCTGTGATTGTAATCAATGGACAGTTTGACTCTGCCCTTCTGCCTGACCAAACCTTTTATCTTTAATTGTGTCCACAGTGGACTTCCAATCAGAGCAGTCTGCCTTTAGCAATAGCTCAATGTGGCTAATTGGTTTGAGCATTTTTTTTAATTGTGGGGTATTGATTGCCTGAGGTCATCTCTGTTTCACAAATAACAGAGTGTGTTCTGCTTTTGTCTGGAAACTTGTTCAGCTTTTCTCCATTCAGACTCAGACAGAGGGAATGAGTTCTACTCATTTGTCCAGATGCCTAGTGATCTGCAGCCACACACTTAGCACCATTCACACCAGAACATAGCAAACACACACAGACGACTGGTCCTAATGCTAAATGTGCTTAGAGTGATTGTCTGGTGTTTTTAATTAAACCTTGCAGTACAATGTGCAACCTGGATGGGAGAGCTGCACTTCTAACTTCAGACCTGTGCCCGTTATAGGGAGAGCAATAGCAAATAAAGGGCCGATCAATAGGGCTTCATTAAAAGCAGCAGGCAGTCTTTTGCCTGGACATGGCTTAATTACAGTTTCACTGGCGTTTGCTTTAATTGGGGAAAATAAAGGGAGTGAAGTGGAGTGAATGAAGAGTATTTGCATATCTATCACTGAGGAGACCATAAGGTTTTGTCCGACCTGCAGCCTGACATATTGGCTTGTGTTATTTACATTTGCTCACACATACAGAGGCCCATTATAGTCTAATGGTCAGCATGCTTGTTTATTAGAGTTGTTGTATATCTCCTTGGTCTCACTGCAGAACATAGACCTAGAAATAATCCACCTGTAATCCTCATACAGGAAATGTTGCTTAAATAAACCTTTGCTAAGACTGATGAGACCATATTTGTCATTTCATGTATCATCAACAATCTTGTATGACTTGCATTGTGTTGACCAATATGCTTCTTCCACTGCTCTAAGCATTATTCCACCAACATGCTGAGTGGTGCTCCCTCTTTATGCAAGCTGTGTCTTTGACAATGACTGCTAAGCGTTCAGGATCAAACCACCCTCAGCTGAGCTCAGTGACAGGTGAGCAAAGACATTTTGAGCCTCTTTGGGTGGTTAATAATGATGTTAAAAACGGGTTGGGGGGTTAATAACACAATCATTGCCTGTGTGCAGACGGGAGGCAGCTGTAAGCATGTACGCAGATGGACGCTTGCCATTAGTCCTTGTCACAAATGCTGAATAGCCGCTGTTTAAGAGAGCTCTTCAGTGTACTTCACATGCAAGTCGGTGTCAGATAGAAGATATATTTTTTATTAAGGAAGGATTGTGTCAGAATGATTTCTATCATACTGTGCATGTTGTTTTGGACAAATAAAGCCACTGTGAGGTCCTTCATTATTGAATAGATTGATTTGTGATTTGCGGTGTTCCCATCTGTCCATGTTACGTAAAATTACAGCTAAACCAGTTAGTAAACACTTTGCCCCATTGTCTGTTGTTTTGATAATCACCCATAATAGCATCCCGCATCAGTATGGTCTTTAAACCTGATTTAGGAGTTAATGGAATAAGAGGGAGAGGCAGTCAGTATATGCACCGGGCCTAATGTCATTAGAAATGTTTGCGGAGGCTAAATTAAATCAGTCGTAAATTGTGCTCTCAAGTAAGCCAGAAAACCCTAGCTGGTTGAGGAGAGGAGGGGGCGGCGGGGATTCATATTTTAACCTTGTGTAGAAAATGCACTTAAACAGATTAAAATAAAATAGGGAGCGTGTGGATGGATGGGAATGGTAATTGCTGATGCTTTAATGGTTTCCTGTTAGCCAAGTCAGACTGAAGGCAGAGCTATTTTAAAGTTGGAAGAAATGATTGAGGTCATAACTTTGCAAATGTGGTGATTAAGCGACGGGTGCGTGTCACCAAACAGCATGTTACACATCTAATGGAGCTCTTGCTGGAAACAGATGTTTGTGGAGGGCTTTTTTGGTGCTCCACACAGGAAGTCACTGTGCAGAGCAGGTGTGCCATGGAGTGGTTGGCTTTTGATGAGAAACAATGCTCAGTGCCATAGTCTGTGACTGACTGACAGCATGCCAAATTGTAGGGAAAAAAAGTGTGTGTTTGTTTGTGCATGCACAGTCCATGTCTGTCACATTTGGTTTCCTAGAAGATGTCAGTGTTTGTTGCATCAATTGGCTTATCATACAATGCAGTCCAGATAATAATGATAGCCGTAAATACTCAGGGAATTCTCGAACATGGACTAAAGATGGTGTCTTTACCAACATTTGGCAAGAGATTGTAAAAAACAAGACAATATAATGCTCTTAAGGTGATATCATCACACTGTTTCTGGGCAGTGCCATGTGATGCTTTCCGTAATTCCATAAATTCTAAATTCTAAGGTACAATATACCTACATTTGGTTACTAGCCCCTCTGGGTAGGGAGAAGGTGATCTTTTCTGTTCTATCTTGGTGTGCTAAGCCATTACTTTGTCTTGCATTGACTGGTCTGGACACCATCTCTGATTTATAAAAGCTTATTCTCAACAGGTCAGAGGCTGAAGAGGATGGGGCATAAAATTCTTAAGATCCTTGCTACCTGACTGTGGGCTTACGTTTAACTTCTGTTGTGATTAAATTCAGACATTCATGCCCTGTCCACATGGTGGCAGATACTCTATCTATGTTGTATGATATAATGTTTTTGACTTCTATACACATGCAAACGTTTTAGTTCAAAGAATAGTTACAATCCCTTGAGTTGGTGAAGACTTGCAGCAACTCACATCTTAAGTCAGCCATGTATGCTTTATTGTTTTGTATAATGAGCATGCGCAGGTGGATTTAGCCTACAAGGTTTTTTTGTTCAGTTTAGGGGAGCACTGTACTGTACTGTATAGTCAAGCCTCATTGCCTTGCTAAATATTGATAATATTGTTTTAAGTTCTCTTAAGCTTACACTGGATAACCTTAGACACTTTAGGATGTCTTGAGCTTCAAGAGGAAATGTGAATGTTACATCTTAAATTAAGCATTGGCTGTTGTTGTATGTATTTTACCTTTGAATATTACAGTGCATCATATCTGAAATATCATAATACACAGACACACAGACTATAAGCACACTTCCTTGCTCTGAACCCACTTTTCCAGAGACCTGTTAGCGAGGCTTTACCTTTCTATCCAGGGTTCACTTGTAACTCAGCACTGTTGGCTCCAGGTAAAACTGTGGCCCCATGCATGCTCATGTTCAGCTTTTGTGTAAATTAACAAGGAAAAAGCTGTGCGGATTGAATGGCAAACATGCAGGTGATGACACATCCCGGCGCACACAAAGTATGTGTCATTACTCAATGCCAGTTTACATGTCAGGCCTACAACTGTCTCTATTGCTCTGTAGCCTTTCTCTCTTCCTTTCTTTCGTTTCCTTCATTCTCCAATTTGTCATTTTTCCAACTGTTACAGGATCAATGCTCCAGTGCCTTTGTAGCATCCTTAACTTTTTTATTATAAGAGGCAGGTTAAGCATGAATTGTTTGATTGTAAATAAGGTGGATAATGAGTTAGATTACCTAAAGTAGAGACTATGCATGCGGTGGTTAAAGTTTCAGGTCTTGACCTCTTATCTGCATATCTCCAGAGACCATTGTTTTGTCCATTGGTAGTCAACATTTGAAACTAAATTCAGAACAGAAGAAAGTGACACCACACTCAAAAATCCCCTAAATTATGAAGCACCTTTATGTTAGCCACTTTTGTTGATCATAAAAGACTTTCTCATGTGCTCTGTGTAACAAATTTAAGTCTCAATCCTATCGTTATAATCAGATAGGTGCAAGTTTGACTCCCTGGAGTGTGTCTTGGACTCTTCATTTGTACTGGAGTAAATTGAAACCGGGATGAGGTTGTCATTACTCCAGAGGTTGATGTCACAAAGTAACGCGGGGGGTGACAGAGAAAGGGAGAACAAGTGTTGAAAAAGCAGGACAGCCGCATGTGTAGAATCACCCATCTTGTTTTCTTTGTGTTGGCTGCTGCGGGGCACATACTGTAGCTCACTGGGTCACAAGTGTGAGCTAAAACTCTTTTGTACAGGGTCTGCACCCCAAGGTGCCAATCTCCTGCCAGCGAAACATATCCCAATATACCTCTACTGTATGTGGCTGTGGTCGCGGCACAATGTGGGAGTTTTGCTTTAATATCAAAAGGGGTTTGATGGACAAGGTAACCTCCCAAAGATTTTTGGATTATATACTTTACAAGTTTATCAGTGCACAAAACAGATTTAATATTTTGCACAGTAGATGTTTGTGTACTTGTATGAAAAATATGTATTTTAATTAAATTAACTTCTTTACTTGTGCGTCAGTAATTGCAAAATTGCAGAAAAATTTAATGTACAAAGACAAATCTGTTGTAAGTTTAGTCTAAACAAGCAGATTTTTGACTAAAAACTCATATGATCACAAACTGCAGTGTTAGAACTTTATAGGCTTCCTTATTTATTGTGGTGGTACACTTGCTCATTGGTCCACCTCAACGCATGAATATCATAGCTGTGTTTTCCTGTATAGATGATAAAAGGTCACATAGAGCACCCTCAGCCCACGCAGGGCATGATTTTATTCCTCACGTCACATTGGGTCACTACAGTATGTCCAACATACACAAATATTTTTTAAAACAGCCTGACCTCAAGGTGAGAATAGATTTGACAAGTTAATAACTTATATGGACAACGGGTTTTGTGAGTTGAATAATGTGTCTTGTGCACATTGTTTTTTTGAAGACAAAAACATCTAATTGAAGAAATGAAGAATTACCCACAGGTAAGAGAAGTAAAGCATCCAGTTCATATCCCTTGCATCGTGCCCGAACGCTTAATAACTCCTGTCCTTACTTATCTGAAGAATGTAAACCTTTATCAGATAATGCTTCATCAGAAGTTCTATTGTTTTTCTCAAAGTGACAGAATAATCAAGTGTAATGCTAAACCAGCTTTGTCTGTGACAGCAAATATTTGGGTTAAAGCAGGCGTCTCGACCGTCGGCGCTGCTCTGTACGGAATTTGTTGGCAGACAGCACGGCTAGACCACACCAAAACCTGCCAGTGACATTCTTCTCATGATTCAGACGTATCTCTTTCCGCCAGTGGGACAAGTCTGGAGAGAGCTCTGATCAAAAGATTCGTCATTGTTGAAGAAGCTGAGTTAGGGATGTGGAGCAAAAAGGGGGGAAACAGTGAAACCGTCGCTTGTTGTGTTGTTGGGTGTTATTATTCCCATTTGTTGGGGAAAGAGAGATGAATGGGCAGATAAATGGATGATGGAGGAGGAAATTCCCCTGTCTGGGTGGAATTGGATGGCGAGCTCAGGGATGGATAGAGGGAGAACGGGGGGCACCTGATGTAGAGGCTGCTGTCAGGGCCAAGACAGCAGGGTCTTTGTCTTCTCAATAATCACTCCACGTTATGTCCCTACCTTCTGTGCCACTATTGTGCCTTTAGTCATTCCCCCTGCAACTTGGGCTTAAAGGTTAAATGTCCTGGGCCTAAATGAAGGAACAATATAAAGACAAAAGGACAATCAGTGCCATAAATATAGTAAAATACATGACAATTTTAAAATATAATAACCCCATGTCATATCTTTGCTTGTGTATAATCTGTTAAATATTAATAAACATCTGTTGAGCTACACTTCCACCTTGCCTCCTGACTCGTCGTTTTCCACCGGTGCAGCAGGAAAAGAGTTTAATGCATTAAGATATTTAGGATATACACTGTGCATTCCAAATGAAAAGATGCATTGTCGGAACTAGTGCTCATTAATAATAAGTAGCTAGCTAAACAGCTGTTGTTGCCAGCCAGATCTAAAATGTCCCTGTCAGACAAAAACAATATGTCAGTCATTGGAATGTAGTATTTTTGTCCACTATAGTCTATTATCATGAAACTGATGCAGCTTTTAGGCTGTGGGCTACACAAGAAAGACATCTGGCATAGACAGTTGTGGTAACAGAGTCGATTGAGGAGGTTGGAGTATTTAAAATAATCACTTTTGTGTTATCATACCAATGACTAAGCCCAGACATAATTAAATTCCCACAAGAACCAGAATGACAGGTGTCTCATTGTGTGTGAAAGAGACTGCTTGTTTTGATTGAGGCTTTTTTTTTTTGGCTTCGGGTTGCTGAAAATCAAAAGCTGTATTTTAGTGTGGCATCTTCCTCACAGTAATGACTGTTACTATTTGCATAATCTTATAAAATGATTCCTATTTATGTTAACTAGATATCAATGTAGTCATTAGTCATGTTATTCCTCCTGCTGTCACGGTGCATCTTTCCAAAATGGTGCCTTCATATTCTGCTTTGATAAAAGATAACCTTTCATACCATTTTTTTCCAGTAGAAGTAGCTCAAAGTTGCTTCCATACAGGACTAAAACCCCTTTTTTAAATTCACATGAACCAATCCATTTAACTCAAGCTTCATAGACGCTATCATAAATCAAAAAAAGCTGCAAAAGAGCGACAGTAAATAAATGTTTGTTGTTTCTTTGCTTATTTGTTTTCCAGCCTCTTTCTCACTCTGTGCTCTTTGTAATGGATGGGCTATTGTTGGTGCTGCCCTCTGGCCAGGGAGACTTGTTTACTTAGGTGTTCAGTCCCCCATCCACCATAGGTCTCTGTAGGGGATGTTCCTGTTGCGGCCTGACTCCTAACCTGCCTATAGCTCCACAAGTTAATAGCATAGAGGGAATGTGATTTATATGAGTATAGCCACCACCAACAACACACTCACTTCTTTGTGCTTTTGGCCTGCTCAAACCAGACCTGTTCATCAATAACCGTCACATTGAAAATTCACTCCAAATTCAAGTCACTGCAGGTATGACTACTTTTGTATCGCAGAAATGCAAATGGATAAATAAAAACTTTTTTACTTCATGTTTTAAGAATGTCACAAGGAGTAAACTGACTAAAAATCAAGATACACCATTACATATTTTGATTATGAATATGTTCTAACCCTCATAAACCTTCATTTATGCTGCAACGAGAAGTAGTAACAGAGGAGTCACAGTGAGATATGTAGACAGCTTGAGCATAAATGGGATAGCTCAGCGTCATAGAAAATATATTTGCTGTGCAGCAAAATGCAAATTGGAAATGCAGTGAAAATTATAAATTAAAAAAATAATTAGCCATGTGCATTCATGTTTGTGTATAACTGATGTTTTTAACAGTTGTTAGGAAGGACTTTCATGTTTCTTGCACAGAGACTTGGAACATTTATAGACTGAAATAGTTTTCTTCATATACAACAGCATGTCCCTACAGGGCTACCATAGCAACTGGAATAGAGGGTTTGTGAGGTTTAGAATTGCTCTCTGCAATGTTACCTCTAGAGGCTAAATCAATATTTTTCTTGCTGTCAGTATTAAGCATATTCCATAAACAAACAAAACAATCAAACTTAATGAGTGTTTGTAACAAGCTATGCAATAAAAGGTGTTAGTTACTACATCAGGGGTTGCATGTTCCAACAGGTCTGAACATCTTTGATTGAGTGTCTAAAAATTGAGTTGTTTCAGCTTCTTGGCATTAACAGTGTTCATATTAACTTGTATCATATCTCAGTCGTGACACTAATCTGTGTTGTGTCACCTTGTGGTTGCCAAAAAGATGGTACATCAGCTCTCTGTCTGTGTGTGCGCCAGTACATTCCTTTCATTTCACACTATGCCAGCACATTTTGTCAGCGTAACATAAGCTTTGCCACGGAGAACCATGGATTCAATTTAATCACAACTGTTTACAGCTGTCAATATGGGGACCAACACCACAATAAATGCATTAAATTGCGTGTGGCCCTGTGTCACAGAAAATAAGGTGAGTGGACGGGCTGTGGAGGTGAGGCATGCTCTCAGTATTATTACACTGCTGTGTCTTAAGAGGCGTCTGGGCTTCTGTCCACTGGATTTAATCATCCTCTATTACCTGCTACCCCTTTCACAGTTAAAATAATCACCCACAATTACCTACATAAAGGGGAGAGCTGACATGAGAGTCCGAGGCAGAAAAAAACGCACACAAAGTAATTTCTCTCCACCTTAGTTGCTTGTGTGGCTTTTGATGTTTTGGCTATGTAATAAAAGGATTGAGAGGTGTCTGCCCTGACCTCTGTCTGTACAGTAGATATGAAAATACTGCATAAAACATAGAGAACAAGGATTGGAAAGACACTCTTACATAAGCACACAACTAGAGTACAAGGAATCATACATTAAACCACATTCAACAACATGAACACACCGTCACCATTAAGTAAAGAGCTCCATACTTTATTGCACATTACAGATGAAAGAAAAAGTGAAAATAATTTAATAATTGGCCACCTCTAAAATGAAGAAAATAGAACCATGACAAAAGGCGTATTGTGATCAACCGTAATCCCCAGCACGCTACAGAAAAATAAGAGACACTATTAAATGTACCTTTGAAATAAATGGGCCCAATTACCTAGATGGCCAGGGCTCTCTAATGAAGCTTTTGTCAAGGTGCACAAACATGGCAGAGGGATGGTTAAAAGGGGTGGACGAGCAAAGGGGTAGACACACGGGAATCATTCAAAAATGATCTTTTACATCAAAATCAAATTGACAGAAATGTAAGCACAGTAGTTTCGCGGGAAACACCAAACTTTAATTTGCCAATTCAGAAAAGTAATGAGTGAATCATAGTTGCAAGAGCAGTGAATGAAAAATAAAAAAACACAAGACAAATAAACATTAGCAGCAATCATTACCATGAGAGTTGCTCGGTTACATTAGCTGTTACGTGTTCAGGAAATAAGTCATGTTAAATGGGTTTAGGAGAGTTGTTTTGATAATGGCGTTTTGTGGAATCTCTCCCTTTTTAATTACTGGGTCAGAGGCTAGCAGCTCAAACTCCCCTCTTTCATCCCTCTTCACAACCGTGAGTGGCGCTGACCCTTCCCACAGCTCCACAGAATGCCCTGTACTACACCCACAGTGGAAAACACAGACTCGATTACAGTGCCTTATTTAGATAAAGAAAATAGATTCATGTCTCACAACAGCATCCATTAACGAGCAGCTTTTCAGACATGATGACATTTGTTAGAGATACGCTGTAGTCAGATGACCTCTCTACGTAGATGATCTCGTTCTGTTCTTTACAAAAGAACTACTTCCATTTGACATTTAATCGATTCAAAAGTGGACCATTGCTCAAATACAAGGAAGGTGAGTATAGGCTCGGACACAACAGCTTGTCAAAGGCTAAAGGTTAAGGCCATGAGTGTATGTCGAGGCCCAGACTGAGGTCAGAAGGTCTCAGTCAGGGTCAAGACCTGAGCTGACCCCAAGTCTGGACTTACCGCATGTTGCACGTAAGTTTTTTCATTGCATGCCATATATATTATATATTTTGGTCTGGGGGTCGACATGGTCAAACAGTATTAGATTAGTGAGATTGTGTTGTGTTAGCATTGGTTTGCAGAATTATTAAATGAGTACTTCTGAACAGTTTAACATACAGAATGCAGCTTGGGTAGTTACATTATACATTTATTGTGCACCACAACCTCATTGTGCTATTTATTATATCTATTGCATGGCTCAGCTCCCAGTCTCTAACAGTGGCCTCCACGGAAGACTGCTCAAGCTTGATAGAATTTTTTCCTCCGTCATTTAAATTTTTACACCTCCATTTACCCACCTTTTAATTTGCCGTATAATGGTGCCATTAGAACAGAATCCATCTGGAAGTTCTGTTGGGAACAGTTAATGTTGCATGGCTTTTTTGCTGCTAATGCCTTCATGTCTGCATTGGCAACAGATGCTCACAAAGCAACAGATACATTCTCTTCCAATATCATCACAATTGTGCCCATGTCCAGAATAAATGTTGCTGCTTGTATAGAGCTGTGGTAACTGCTTGTAAGTAGTAATGCATACAATTAAATACCACAGACTGTGTTCAGGTATGAAATGTTAAAATAGATTCTTAGTTTCTTATCCAAAATTTTACTGATGTTATATTTTGTGCATTTGAAAAATAAAATATTCTTAGTTTTGACTTGTTGTATAAAATAAGAAGTGTTTATGAATTATATGTAATGCTAGTTCAGTTTAATACAGTGTATTGTGTTTACTCATACTCTCAGCTATTTGGGCGACCTCTCTCCCACACACGAACACACTTGGCCAGTTCGTTTTATATGATATGAAAGCACAAAAGAGAAAAAATCTGTTGCAATTTAGGTGATTAAGTACAGTGGATAATTAATTGAAATAACAAACAATTTCCTCCATGGAAGGTTACTGATTAGCAGTGCTCCCTGCACTGCCATGGCTTTTTTTTTATCCTCTCTGCTTCAATTATGTTAATGCTAACTTTCTCTCCCAGAAATTATTGTGATTAATTTTCTCTTGTTTTGAATTACAATTGCGCTGGCTGCTAGCACTTTAAAGCATTCATTAATTCCCAATTAGATTGGTGGGCTCATTTGCTCCAGTGCTGCTCGGTTCTGTAGCACTTGGTGTTTAATGTGCTAATTGGGCAAGATTAAAAACAACTAACCTCCTATGAGAGCAGAAAAGTTATTCAACAGTTACATTAGCATAATTTATCAGACAGTGTTTAATTATTATTATTATAATTAGACAGTATCACAATAGTCATGACAGCAACAGGACACCAATACTGAAGTAAGTCCATGAAACGTAATGGATGCTGTGCTCGTTCTTCAGTTTGTGAACATGTTGCTAATGTGTTGTCTGTGCATATCTCCAATCATCCAACATGTCTAAGACAGTATGGTGTGTAGTTCAATTTCTCTTCAGAGCTTTGTTACAAGCACTCGAGTAGCATTAACAGCTCACTACTCCATTTACCCAAGACTTGGATTGTCTCTAACTCATTTACAACCATCAGAGGATCGACGCTTCAGGCCAACATGAGTGGGCTTGGATATAAGGGGAACAAGAATGCTTTCATGTCTCGATGTGATCTCTTCAAATGGGACCTGGAACCTGGGAGTGAAATATTGTTTAGCTGTTTGTACCGCACAAGTTTTTTTCATCACAAGATGAGAGACGCGGGTGTGTAAAACCGGATCTGGTCTTGAGAGGTTTGGTAAAGACCTGGGGTTGTCCAGATCAAAGAAATATAAACCTTGATCATTATATCTATCACAGCTACAGCTAGTTTTATGTAGTCTGAGCCCTTTTCAGATTAAAGAGGTGTTTTGCCCATAATGCACCCAGCTTTTGTGTCAGGATTAAATAATGTCATCATTCAAATTCACACCGAGGTTTTTAGTTAAGTGCACATTTGGGTGCAATTCTTGCTCCTTCTCATGTTCAAATATAGAATTGTAAGATGTTTTGAGGTCACAGTCTGTGTCCTTTGTACAGTACTTTTACATATTTGGCATTTATATATTTAAAAACATTTTTACAAACATCTGTTCATTTAGAAGGTGGTTGTTTATTAAAAGGTTTTACTTGTCATTAATTAAATTATTATCCCAGCTACATGCATGCACAATGATGACTGGCTGTCGCAATCCCTTGACCAGGCTGTACATAGATCATTTATGGGTGAACTACAGAATCCATCTTAGAATCGGATCATAGGCTATTTCAACATTAATGCTTCTTTATTATAATATTGTGGTAATAAAAGAGTCTGGTTGTCAAGGATGTCATATATGTTTCCTTCCGTGCACAGAATCATAGAGGATTCAGTGCACTGTGCCTGTGTTGTATGTGTCCACACTATACAACCCAAAGACAAAAGAAGAAGTGGTTTCTATTTTATGAGGGTCATTTAAATTTAGATGAAATTTCTGCACATTACAGCTTTAAAGATTGCTTAACTAGTGTTAGGAAAATCTAGGTAGTTTTGCATTTTATTTAAAGATTGATGTGTAGTTTTTGGCCTTTATGGTGGCAAAAGTACATCTATAGTATATTCTTGTACAGCCATGGTAGCCCTGCGGGGACATGCTGTTGTCAATGAATACGCCCACTAGAAAGAAGTCTGATGGAGAATTCAAATTAAAAGTTTAAATCGATCGAGTTCATCAATTTCCTAAAATTTTATGTCCAGTTTGAAACAGGAATAATTATACTTCTATTGGGTTTCTATAGAAATGCAGATGTTTTTCAAGCTAGGCCAATTCAAAGATTATTATTAGTGTGGAATGCATTACTGAAAAAGTATTTTGTTCATTTACAACATTTTACACAATACACAATAGACCTATCTCCTTCCTGGCAATGAATGCCCACTCAGTCTAAACAAACAAGTAACTTTTCAATCTGATTCTATAACTCTACAGCATTCATCCTTAGTTCCACATAACAAGACCCCAAAGAAGAAGGCCTGGGTTTTGTCACAAGTGCAGATAAGTGATTATTATGATATATGTTGTGAATAAAGCTGAAGTGGCATTCTATCATCTCCACTCCCATGTTGCTTTAACCTCTTTCATGTCTCAAGTGCTCGGACACAGGCAAAATCTATTAGTCCTATTTTAGAATGACAATGCGGTGAATATCATCCTATCTAGTGTTTTGTTCAGGTAATTCATCGAGCACTTTGAACAATATTGAAGCATCAAGATGAAGACCATTGTTCCTTGCGTACAAATGGACACTTGCTTATTTCATTGTGCACTTTTCATCTATATGGAAATGAAATGATGCGCTCTTGGGTCTTGTTTGTCTGTTGGCGTTGTCCGGCAGCCACAATGAAAGGGAAATAAAAAATTGCCTCTGCGCCAGGAAACTTTTAAAGGGCAGTCAAAAGGAAAAAGGGGGCTGGATGAAGTCTGGACTCTCATTTTGGAAAAAAGGGTATGATGTGGCTACAGGATGAAATTGTGGTATTGTCTAAATCTACAGGTGCATGCTGTTGGTGATAGACCAGGCTACCCCAGCGTTTGAGCTACATCCCTTCCACATCTAAATATCTTCCATTTCCTCCCTCAAACAAGTGCACAAAGGGGGCCTTGTGTTGTGGACGTGCCCAGTGCCATTGGGAAGTTAAAGGCGGAGAGAATTAGGAAGGGGCAGGAACAGGGCTCCAAACTACAAGGTAACAAGGGAAAACCAATCCCTCCTGGAATTATCCTGATACTGGAGACAGCGGGCTCACCAGACAGCGGATCAATGTGTCTCTCCAGGGAAGAGGAGGAAGAGGAGGAGGAGGAAGGAGGACCAGGCTGTACACAGCAGGATCATTTATGGGTGAACTACAGAATCCATCTTAGAATCGGATCATAGGCTATTTCAGCATTAATGCTTACCTTTATTATAATGTTTTAGTTTGAATAAAAGAGTCTGGTTGTCAAGGATATCATATATGTTTCCTTCCGTGCACAGAATCATAGAGGATTCAGTGCACTGTCTAATGTAGTATGTGTCCACACTATAACAACCCAAAGACAAAAGAAGTGGTTTCTATTTTATGAGGTCATTTAAATTTAGATGAAAATCCTGCACATTACAGCTTTAAAGATTGCTTAACTAGTGTTAGGAAAATCTAGGTAGTTTTGCATTTTATTTAAAGATTTTTTGTACATGTATAGTTACAAATCAATGAAGAAGAAGTAGCAGATTCAAGAGTCCTATTTCAAGATAAAAATACTAATAATGGATTTATATCATGCTTTTTATAGTCTGTTATTACTCCGACCCCCAAATATTCTTACACCAGTGCCATAGACACTGGAGGCAAGGTGGGTTAAGTGTCTTGCCCAAGGACACAACAACAGTATGAACCACCAACCTTCCTGTTATAGGATAACCACTCTGCCAGTGAGCCACTGAGTCCCTCAATGAGAGCAATGAAATTATATTATATCTGTATGCATTTGTCTCTTTTGTTAAAACATATATTTCAGGCTTGATGTTGCAGTTCTTTTTTATGTCACTAATAGTTTTGTTGTAATACATCTGTGGTTAAATTTACCAACATTGCTTATTATCAAAAAGTGAAGATCAGACTTAAAATAGCATTCTGTTCAAACATTAAGTCGCTTCCTGTTAACCTCCAATTTTACAGCCAGTTTCAATAAGAAGCAGACATTCTTGTTTCTGCTGATCCCTCGTGGCACATAACACTTCTTCTGTGCGTTGTGCTCTTTTATGGACGCATTAGGTATCCTCTTTGAGCCAACTCGCACTGGAAATGAAAGAGCCGAGCGCTCTTGGTCGTCGTCCCAGTCCCTTCCAGTCATCCCATCCCCACAATGCACCCCTGTCTAGTGCCATGTTTCGAGCGAATGTCATCATCTAACAGAATGAGTGGAGCATGCTGTGCCACATATTGATCCACTCCCTTTGTGAGACCTTCCAAGCTTGTGATAATTAGCGTCGTCCATTAGCGACTTTGCCGAGCAAACGCGCCCATTAAGAGTCAAAGCCTCTGTTCTTTTCTGTGAACACTCATTTGGCCCAGACTTTCTTATTTCAAAAGCATAAGGGAATGGTAAAAATATGTTGTGGACAGATGAAAAGTGGAAAGTATAAAGTGGGTGTTTAAATGCATTAAAAGGCAGCTAGATTTAATTAACACTCTGGATAGCTGGCTGCTTTGTTCATGTGCTGTAAATGATCATCTTAGTGAAGAGAGGAGCTATTATTTTGAGTAGGTTTTTAAGAGGTGCTTTGAGATAGCATGGCAGACCATTTTCTTTCTACAGTTAAAATGCTCTGTTTATTCTCATTAAATGTGATGCCAAAAGTAACATAGTGGAGAATTCCTCACAAAAACTACTCATCATCTTTGTATCACTAATTTGCCTTGATTAGGAAAAAGAATAATGTACGCTGTTATGCAGAAAACGTCTTTCATGCCTTAATGGAAGTCGCACATCTTCATATGTTTGCTACACAATGTAGTCTGGGTCTATGGGGTTCGGAAAATTTCTTGCACTGTTGGAAAAAAAGTGTTTTCATCATGGCAGCATTTAAAGTTTAGGTTATCGAAGTAGCATAGTGAAGGTTAGGAAGTGATCCTGGTTAAGATTTCTAATAAAAACACATAAAGGTATGCTAAACACATGGGCAAGTGTAGTTGCCCAATTGCCCAACAATTCAGAGACAACAATTTTAAGTCTAACAGTCTATCATTGCCTCTACACTTTGACTGTTACAACAGTAAAAGTCAGCAGCTAAACAATATCATTATAGGATAGGATAGGATACCAAAAGATATTTAATTGCTAGAGTAATAGATCTGCTGGAAAACTTTTCTCCCAAAAGTGATGATTTGATGTGAACCCTGTAAAGCAAAGCTGCGTGAGACAATAATGTTGACACTTTACAGAATTGCTGTTACTTTGCTGATCCAGGCCTGAACATCACGACAAGAGGTTCATTTGTAGATGTTTACATTCTCTGTTTACTGTTTGTATTTCTCTGGCAGACAAGGATATTATTTCCCTTTTTGAGGACCATACAGAATCGTCCCTCCCGCACTCAGTGTCCGACCCCAGCGTCCGGCGGAGTACTACTGATATAATGAGAGTTTGGAGAGAAACTAGTGCCACCAGTAGAGGCGCCCTCGTGGTAGATGGCATCCTTGTGTGTGTGTGTGTGTGTGTGTCACATTGACCTCTCTGCCCATCATCTGCTTAGAGGAGAAATGAGCGCCAGTATGAGAAGGAGGGCGCAACACAGTAAAGTGCTCACCCTAAGCCATTATGATTAACCATCAGCAGTTTTTTGTGTAATCATCGGCTCTGAGCGCACGGCACAATCCCATATGGAAAGAGCTGGGGAGAAAAATCAATCACATTATATTACTGTGGACATGCTTTATTGACCTCTGTTGGTGTTCACACATTTCATACTTGATTTGTATCTACTGGCGGGCGTTTAGAACAATGTGAGCAATTTGGGCAATGAGGAAAAACAGGGCAGTGTTTCGAAGCCTGAAGCCCATGCTTATGGATTGAGTGCTACTTTATGAAAAAGAGCAACCTATTTAGATGCACTTCCTGCATATATTTTATGAAATACCCTGAAGCAAATGATGGTGCTCTGCCCCCATTCAAGCCCATCAGAGATATTTGTACTTTGGACTGACTTTGCGGTATGGATATGTCTGTATGAGAGGCAGCCTCGGAGCACATTGTGAGTGAAATCTGCTGCAGCTCAGGCGAACAGCGGTAAATAAGAGTTGGATGTCTCATTATCTGAACACCAAGCCGTGACAGCTGCATTCATCCAAAATGCATTGTATCTAAAGGTTAAAAGTAGTTATGAGAGAAGTAATGTATTATTAAAATACCTTTTGGAGTGAAGTACCTCCTGATATATTTTCCTTGGTAATGAAAGCAGGATTCGGTGGAAATGTAGTCATTTTGAGGCCCATTTCTTCAAGCCTTTATTCACCCTCTCCCTCTTCAACAATTTATCCGGGGGAGAGTGAAGAGCCCACAGATAGCGCACAGACAGTAAACATTTTGTTATAGTCAGAACCATGTCTTATTACTGGTTTTTCATTAAAAAAGAAAGCCTTTCCAAGCATTCAAAGCATTTCGCCGGATGAAGATGCTTCACAATTTTCTCCCTCTCACCCTCTTTCTCTGCTCACTATACCTGAATCCTTTCTCTTTTTGATGCTGTTAAGGGAGTAATTGAGTGCAGAAAATGGCTTGGCTTATTTGGACTGAGCCTGATCCAGAAATGATTAAAGCTAAAGGGGTTTGAGGTATTCAAAAGGAGAGAATGATAGAAAAGAATATGGTTAATGCTTTTTTTCTCTTTTTCCATTTTGCGAGGACAGAAGGGAAGAGGGACGGGAGGGGTTGTCAGGCCGAGCAGCCAGACGGGTTGGTGTTCGAAGGGGAAAATGGAGGGGTGGGCACATAGAATAGCCCCTACTCATACCCCTATTAAAAGCATCAGGATTGTCAGAGACGGTAAAAAAGACAGGAAATCACTGCAAGAAATGAAGCTTCTTTTGCCAATTACTGAATACCGAGTGCACACCTTGGAGCTCTTTGTCCTGTGTAGCACCAGTTCCTCATGTCTATTCTTCTTTTTCTTTTCTTCCCACCTTCCTCTTTCTATCTCTCGGAGCGCCTTACATCCTTTGAGTCAGATGCATTAGCGGCCGAGGCCCCCGGAGAAGAGGCAGCCGTTTTCAAAGCCCCAGTTGGAACTCACTTCTAGCCCTGTCGTCGTAGCTCCTTTTCAGGCTTTTATCCGTCAGACAGTAGGGATAGGTCTGCAAAGAGGGCGCCCTCAACCTCTCCGCTTAAACATTTATCTCTGCCTTTTTTCCCTCCCTGTGCTTGGGCAGAGATGATTAGCTAAGCGAGCCATTTACTGATCCACCCCGGCTTTTCTGTGGTCGGAAAAAATAAAAGGCATTCAGGCTGATTAACACACAGCTACACGACCGCATTCAGACGCCGACTCTAAACAAACGCAGAATAGACACAAAGATTAAAATTGTGCAGTAAAAAGTTTGGTCTTATCAATAATTGAATGGAGTGTTGCCTTTAGTGAGGGATCTGTCGGGTCATTGGATTGTATGGATGGGTTGTGTGGTGCCCTCTCACCCCCATTGGGACCCATGGGAGCAATAAAAACCTTGCACACTGGCTCCCCTTCCCTCTATTGAGTCAGGCAGTTAATTAGCTCTCACTTAAAACAATAGCAGGCACCGAATGTGGATACGATTGCATTTAATCTCCACTATGACGTGTGCACTTTTCTCATTAAGCTCTCTGGCATCATCATAAAATATATATATAGTGGTTGTACGGCAATTTTTTTTTTTTACTTGTTTAAGGTATTTGGGAAAAATAGGTCGGAAATGTTAATATCACAGTTTGTACTGGGTTTTTTTTCTGGATTACACAGTGCCCACTTGTTGTGTTGTTCTTAAATGAGCAATATTGCTTGGGCTGCACAATATAGTTATTGTGATGGCAATATGAGCAGTGGCAATGTCCGCATCCCTAAGAATTGACTGAATCGCAATAGCAGGTTTATTATGGTCTGCCATGCATCAGACTTTTACATGTTACTGGTACCTATGTGGAAGTCCATAGCCTTGTATTTCTTTGTTAGAATTGATATGTGAGAATAAATAAATAAATTTAAACTGGATTTATAGTTATTGTGGGTCATATCGTTTTTGCAATATTTAGAGTACACTGTTAAAAATACGTTTGAGATATTTACGGTGTAATACTGTAAAATGGCAACAGTAAGTGCCAGTAATAGCTAAAATAGTATATGACATACCAGTGACTGCTGCAAATGTATCTGCATTAAATTTAAAGTTACAAAAAAAATTTTTTAAATCAGAAATTTAATTGTGCCGTCAAAACTAATACTGTAATGGTATGTAATTTAAACTGTCAACTTTTTAATGTCAATATATATTTTATTTATTTTTTCTTTACAGTGTAGTTATCAACTATTGCATGTTATTCTGACAGTTGTCACATTGTTTTAACAAAAGAGACCCCAACTGTAAAAACTGAAAGAACAGAATTCAGAATAAAGTGAAAGTAGAAAAGTTACATTTACCACTGACTATCATTGTTCAGGAAAATTGAATAATTTATTGTGGTGCATAAACAAGACTCATGGTGACTTATAGTAACAAATGCAGTTTACAAAGTGAAAGAATACAAGTTAATTGGCATTTTGCTGTCGCTTAGGTCAACAAAGTAACAGCACAAAGTGAAGAGAAAAAGAGTTCTCCACTGACTTCCTTTCAAAACCTTTATGTCTTTATGTTTTCAGGAAAGGACATAACTATAAAAACAAAACACAGACCAACATGTATCTGGACTCTTAACGTAACTTCACTGCTGATACAAGAATGTAGGAAAATACCAGTGATTCACAAAATGTCAAGTATTTGACCGATTGAACAAAAAAATACCCATGCACCAAATAGTTTTTTTTTTTTACCAAGAACACATATCCTCTCTTTTCTAATGAGTCTACCTGTTATATTTCTGTTAATAGCAGATGCCTAATACACAGGTAGTACAGGTACATTTAATCTCAATGTTTGCAAATAAGAGCATAGCAGAAGCCCTCTTGAGTCCATGGGAGCCATCTTAACTGGGTTTTCCCATTCTGGGTTTTGTGCGGCTTGTTGATGTGGATGCAGTTATGGTGATGGCCATCGGTAATGGTGTCGTTAAAGAAGATATAGCTGCCGAATTAGAGGTTCACAGAGCATATTTGCAAGGGCCAGCGCTGCTTTCAGGATCCATAACGTTGTTAGTGAGTTTTCATAGTCTGCGCTGACGGATGCTGTCGGCTTGTTCTGGGTCTGCTCTTATCAAGACACATGAGGATATTATTATGTAAGATTACTCATTTCAGAGGGATTTAATACAGAATCTGTTCCCCTCGCAGGCCGCTCCCTAAACCTGCTCTGCACCAATCCCTTTACATCATCCTTAGCTCATTTGTCATCCACACTGGCAGACAACAGGAGACACTTTTCAAATGACCCACTGTTTTACCAAGAGCACAACTGTAATGCTAATACAATTCTGTTTGCTTGAAAATATATCACTTGGTTTTACTTCTCTGCATGAGTACAGATATTTTTAATGGTGTTGAATTTTCATCTTGGTGTTAATGTCAACCATCACGCAGTTGCCAGCATTGAGGCTATATGGATGTGAGGCATCATTGCTCTCTGGCAGCCATTTGCAGGGTTAATGTTGTAGAAAACAACATCCATCTCTCCGCTTTGCCTTCTCAAAACAGTTTCATTAGTCCTAAGGCTCTGACCCCTCTTCTTATGACACTGTCAAATGTCACACGTATCATACAAGGTGAATGATACAGTCAATACACACTGTTGCCAAGTTTTCTGCCCCACTGTCTGTTGACGTGCATATTTAAAACTCAAGGCTAAATTGGCATTGCATTTGCCGCCTGGTCCCCCTCCCATACATCCACCCAGCTGGATAATAAATAAGACAGACTGAGGCACAGACTATCAATAATAATGATAGAGTGGGTTTAGTTTGGGACCTTATGATGAACGGAGCCTGGGTGCTTTGGTACAGCTTTGTTTGGCGCTGACATATCAGGCTTCTGACTGAGTGGGCCTCAGATAAACACTATATGTTGGATGGGATTACATTAGTTAAACAAATAACCTGCAGAATCAAGGACTCGCTGGGCTCACTCCATCTGTACTGGTTGTATGCTCTTCATATTGAAACCTAGTGGACAACAAAAGATATACAGTGGTATACAGTTCCTCACTCTGATTCTTATGTTAAATAGAGCACGATCATATGTTTCTATTGACACAATGACTGTCAGATATGGCGTCTTATAAACAACAGACTGATTTTTCCTACCATTATTGTGATGTATGTTGGGTTATCATTAAGATGTATGTTAAAAATGTTTACATTTAAAACAATCAACCTATTGTAACATGTTATGCTATGATACGTTCTTGTACTGGTGTTTGTAACTTCAAAATGACATTTAAAGGTATACAGAGGTTGTTTTCTATATAATCTAAAACTGCTTTAACAGACATATAACCAACTGTTAAATAGGTGTACTGAAAAAAACATAAACTTTGTAAACATCAACCAATCATAGATGCTTGGCGAGCGTTATCCATTGGTCCTCTGGCTTGTCAATCACTGTTACTATGTGCGTTACGTTATGCATGTGCGTTCCAGTTGCTGTGCATACGTAGACAGTATTTCATACATTGTTGCTCCGCTGGTCTGACCATGAAGACATGACTGAGAAACAACCTGAAGCATGTAGTGGCAAAAGAAAATCTTCTTTTGAGGAATACGAGAAGAGGAAAAAACGTCTCAAGAGCTAAATTAAACCAGACTGTGTCTTGGTCTACTGACATGTCGCGTTGCCAAGTTTCTGCTGGACATTTGGGTGAAAGTATTACATTTTGGAAAGTTTGGGAAACTTGTATTGTGGCACTGTAAAGCAACAGGCTGTTTGGTAATGCTACGAGTAATAGTGGGAGTACTGTCCAGCGGTGAGTCTGACACAGCAAATCCACTAACTCAACACAGCAAATGCAGGTAGTAAACGAACACTCGTGTTCCAATGTTCGTGCATGAGATTTGGAAAGCGGTCCCTTAAAATAAGTTGTGAAGGAGGGGGGCTGTTCTTACGCATGTACTCATTTAAAAAACTCAGTTATTGGTTTCTCAGTCGTCAAAAACATCCTCTGTAACACCTTTCTATTATGGATTCTGAACTTCATCATGTGTAAATTTGGCCACACATTTTACACAACTGATTATGGATAATGTCTGTATACAAATATTGAAAATACATTTTACTTTTGCCAACATACTGTACATTTACCCTTGCCATACATATAATACAGTAATTTCTAATTGTATGGCTAAAATCATAATATATCCTTAAGTATCCTCAAAAATGACAAAATAAAGCTTTCACAAATGCATTTTCATGTTTAGACACAAACTGAAAGCCACCAGACCCTGCCATCGTTATTGTTATTTACTGTTTGTAGAAACATTTTGCCTATTTGTTGTGGCGTCCGATGCATTTCAAAAAGCACAGAACAATGCAGTAGGGGTCTCATGTTTCACAAAAGTTGGAGTCTGGTAAAAATGACCTGTGGGTAATCTCATAGTAAAATATGCTTAAGCCTGAGCCAACAGAAATGGCCAAAAAAGCACTGATAAATCGCTGTGCTCATTGTGAATTCCATACTCAATTGTGGCATTTTCCAGGGTAAATGGAATTGTACATTAAAGTCTGAATATGGCTGACTTTGGGGGAGTGATACATTTTATTTTTCCCACAGATGGAGCCGGTGGAAGCCATGGTATTGCGGTGCTTTCAGTGAAAAGGCCATCTTTAGGACCTCTTGATCAATCTGTGACCTTTAAGTACATAGCCATCTCGTAAATAGGAGGGTGCGCTTACAGAGACTTCAAAAGCGAAGGGGACCCGATAATTTCAAAATGGAGCGCTGTGGAGTGGTGCTGGTGGGGAGTCCATAAAAGCCTGCCTTGTTCTGCGCACACCTCCTCTTTGCTCCACAACAGCCAGTTAGGGTAATAGCTCAAGGGAGAAAAGGGGACGAGCGCAGGGGAGGGTGAATGGAGGAAGAGAAAAACAGGTAATTACTGGTAATCATTGGTCAGGGAAGAGCTGATGATCACTACAGTATAACAGATTGTACTGTTCCCTGTAGAAACACTCCGTGGAGACCGGATGTGAAGCTGTCGGCAGGTAACAACTAGGAAATTAGTCGGTAACCTTAAACCCCATCTCGCAATCACACAGAAACTCTCCGCCGCTCCTTTTTCCCTCTTTCTGTCTCATCGAGAGGAGTCCTATGAATCTCAATGTTCCACTCGCCGACTACTGTATAAGTAGGGACTACGGGTGCTTTATTATATTACAATCTTTTTTATTTAGATTGGACATCAAGTAGAGGCAAGTAGCTGCAGTTCAACAAGCAGACAGGGTGATACAAACAGAAATGTTCCAGTGAAGCACAAGCACTCCAGGTTTAGTCTTGATTTAAGCCCGGGGAAAATGTGTTTAGTCAATTCAGTCTGCCGGTTTTACACAAATGCACCGGGTGTCCACTTTGCAGTAACAGCTCTGCAGTGGATTGTCATTTTATTTTCATCCATTTTCCTGTGGTAAAATGGCTTTGCTTTTCTGAGCCTAGCTACATTAACAATTTCCTGTTAAAACCATCAATGACATGCCACGTTAATTAAACGAAAGCATTTGGTTGAATGGGACTCACCCTTTCCCTGAACTGGTGGTGTTCATTACAACCTCAATTCTGAAAGTTTCTCTAAATGCCATTTGCACATGCACAAACAAAGAACTGCAATCAAGTTTCTAAACATATTTTTTTTTTACAGCGTATCTGCAAATTTATACATAAAGCTATGCAGAATACTTCACTCACTCACAGTTCCTCACAATATATTTTTGCAATATTATTGATCACAATATTTGTATCACAAAGCATTACTTGCAGAAACCTTATAGACAAAAAAAGTTTTTTTTGTGTCAAAATTATCCAAAATTGTCCAAACAAAGCTTTAAATCAAACTGTGGTGCTTTCAAATGAAAAAAAAAATCCTGGTTTAGACCTGTTTAGTCCAAGTTCAGACCTAGTTTAAACTGTACCTGTTTAGACCTGGTTTAGTCCCAGTATAATCTTTGATATTGTTTTAGCTCCTGCTTTGATGAGTGGAAGTTATTCCAGAGCATTATATATTTATTTTTCCTGTAAAAGACCATTCAAATATTGCAGGTAAAGTTATCGCAATATTTCAAATAATTATCATATATTGCACATTTTTTCCAATATCGTGTAGCCCTAATGTGTATTTAAATCTTTACATACTTATTAAATTTGTCTGTTTCCTTCCCTTATTTCCTTCCTCTAATAATTTGGTACTGATGTGTCAGTTTTATTCTTATATGTTATGCACTAATTCTAATATTTTATACCTGGCAACAAAACTGATTCAGATTTTAAGTAATGTAAGGTTACATTTAAATAGGGATTAAAAGTATATCTGCATTTAATATTTGAAGCAGGAGACAGTCGGTCTAAAAATGTGTTTCTGTTGTTCGAGTTCTGGCCTCATTCTATTTGTTTTTTCTGTTAAGATATTGATGCCAAATTACGTAGAACTGTAAAGAATGTGCAGAGCACTTTAGCCAAATTGAGTCCCAATTAAGGTGCATAGCCTACATGTAGCATTAGCCTGACTTTATTTTGCTGTGTTAGCATTTAAGTATTCTAAAAGTTTGGCTGAAGTAAGGCTGTAATGTGATGTTCTTTGTGTAAACCTACTAAAAGTAAAATGAAGTTGTGTAAATCTACGGCAATGTCACCATTTCAGTAAAAAAAAAGAAAAAAAAAGTACTTAATAATATCGACCACTTGAGTCTCAAATCTCTGTGTAACAACTTCTGGACAGAGATTTATCAATGGCCCTGTATTGTATTGGCCGGTCTGATGGCACTGGGTCTCATTTCTCCTCCAACGATTTCTTACACTTTCTTTCTCAGTGGCTGCTCGAAGTGTGGACTTTAGCAGACTCTGTGTCGCAGTCAGACTTATTGATCCGGCCGAGTGTCTTCCTTTGAGCTGTGTGACTGCCGTGACTAGACAGTGGCCCCCTCACAATGGGAGTCTTTTTGTTTTGCGGATCAATCGCAAGCACTTGTACCTGCTTGTAACTGATCAGACACCACTTCAGACAACTGATAATGATTATGTCAGGATAAACAAGGCTAATCACAAGCAAACTGTGGGACAGAATATAGTGTGCTCATGTAGGGTCTGCACAAAAGGGCTTTAATAGTCTGTTACCCTGACCCATGTGTTCACTTAATGCCACATAATACAAAGTTAGGTGCGGGAACTTTATTTTCTTGTTACTGCGTGCGAAGGTGTTAAGTGGCAAAGTTATTTTGTCACTTAAGACTCATGAGATCATTGCTGTTTCATCCACATCCTATTAAGGTGACATGGTGAGCCCATATCCTGCTCTTGTCCCAGTTCAAAAGACAGTGAGATCATCGAATCTTGACCTAGATGCTAAAGAACTTACCGGAGATGACAGCCACAAAAGTTTATATTTAGAATAGATGAGGGGTTTTGAGGGGACTGTCTTTTATTGGTCCAGATAAAAGAAGATATTTGTAAAGGAAGCGGCTATAAAATATGGATGAAGTCAGTGTGTGTTTGCGGCAGATGCCTCTTGTGTTGACATGTGACAGCGCTAACTGCTGTCATGGGAAGCCCGTCACTTTAAAACAGGTCAGATCAAAATGTGCCGCTGGGAGTTATGTTCTCCGTCAATGCAGCCAAACAAAGGCGTGCCATTGGAGCGGTAATTCTCACTCTCAGTTTGTTTTCAAAATGACAGTATCACTAGCACATTGCCCACACCCATGCGGTAGGGGCTTTTTTTGAAGCTAGCCTTAACCAGTGTGTGCTTTTTGTCCTGGCCATTCAAAAGGAATTACCAATAACACAGCTAATAATAAAAGGCTTGTAATGGATACAACGAGGGGGTTTGTCATGTCGCTACAGTTTAATCTGGCCTGCAGGTACTCCGGCAGTGGAGCACAGGTAACGTGAGACTCAAAGATTCGCTGCATTAGTTCTGCTTAGCTAACCGTGAATGCTAATTGCAGGAAGAACAAACTGCTCCCCTCCTTTTCCTCTCTCCTCCCCCTCTTGGCCATCAGTGGGGCACAGTAGGAGAACACACAGAGTGCACACAGCCCTACTCGGGGCCCGAACAAAGAGGTTTGTTCTGAGAGACTTGGCTACATGGAAAGGTAAAGCAGAGTTAAATTGAAGCTGTGGGTTTTAGGTTGTCACCACTGAATGCCCTCTACTAAATTTAAACCATTTTGGGTGTCTTTTAATGCCATGTTTTTCATTAAAATATTATTATAAGGAAAAACGACATTATATTAACCACTATGTGTTTAGAAATAGACATAATAATAGCTAGTTATATACAAACATTATGATAAATAACTATGCAATACAATGACCGACATGATGATTACTTATCTGTTTGAAACAAAGATGTTTTCTGAAGTAGACTTTTGGTATTATAGATCAACCTTCAGGCACTTAGAAGGAGAGAGTTCCATCCAGTGCTAATACTGATACTGATACTAATCTGTGGGCAAGGTCAAAGACCCGGTTACACACCAGAGGCTATCGGGCTCAGAGGTGCTGGTCAGCCTGTGCCGCCAGAGCTGTGATCACTCTGTGAGCTCCTGACCTGCGCAAATGAGAGGCCAGTGGCTCAGTGGCAGCGACTATCGTCTATCAGTCTTGTGTGAGACATCTATAGGCTACCTTCTGGGCCCTGGGGCCCAGCTATCATATAGCCACTGTACCAGCACTCCTGTCTTTCGCTCGCAGTGGAGATTTATTGTAATTAGAAGATTCCTTTACAAAAGCTTGGGAACAGTGTTTCTTCAAGGATCTCTGTGCGGTCCCATGGGGGACACCCTTTGATCCCGACCTTCGAAC
The DNA here is from genome assembly GCA_024416835.2 of Perccottus glenii. Taxonomy (NCBI): domain Eukaryota; kingdom Metazoa; phylum Chordata; class Actinopteri; order Gobiiformes; family Odontobutidae; genus Perccottus; species Perccottus glenii. The sequence continues at coordinate 17,312,581 of CM044552.2, read as the reverse complement.
CCTAAGGGTTAAGCCTTACCTTTGCAAATGGGTTTGACATGATGAGCCACTTCCTAATTGGCCAATTGCTCAGCAGCCGTTCTGGCCTTTGCTGGTTTTACAAGTGTATGTTTACCTTTCCACTCTCCAGTGTCAGCCTACATCAGCAGTGACGCCTTTGAAGTGAGTGCAGACGTTGCAAGCGATTATATGTCAAAAGACCAAAATAGGTTTGTTCGACTTTTTCCTGTAACATAACAATCTTAATTGAGTTTAACCACTCAACTACCCCACTATACTTTAGGAGCAGGGGGAGATATCTTGTGTTCTGCTCCCGGTTTGTCTCCTTTGTCATCTTCTCAGTGCTTTCTCCTGTGGTGGCCTAACATGCTGAAGGCTACAGTAGCTCTTAAACCATCATAGACTCTAGAAGAGAGGACTGCTGGTGTCGGGTCCCACCCTGCAGCATTTGGTTTGTAAGTTTCAGCCCCTCCCCACCTTCATCTTTTCGTCAATCAGATTGGTATGTCTAATATATTGAGAGTGAAGGTTGTTGTCACTGAGCCCTGAGGCCTTGAACAAACAGGTGGTGGTGAGTGGTGCTCAAATGGCTTCTCCACAGAGGTCCAAAAGAAGTTGCTGAAGTTTCCATATCAAAATACGTTTTTTCTTTGCTAACACTGATTTTATTACCAGTGTTTTTATTCAATGAGTTATGCATGCTTTCAGCAAACATCATGCTTGCTTGGCACTCTTTATCCAAACTCAAGAGTTCTGCTCCTTTACAGTTAATCTGTCCAAGATCTATCCATACATCTCACTCCGTCTCCAGACCTTTGCTCAGGTGGATTACTCCGTCACCTTTCCCATTGACCTCTGTAGCGTTGATCCACCTGCGGACCATGGGAATATCTTCTTTAAGATCCACTGTCCTCTGTACACCGGGAACGTGCCAACCCAGCCACCTTGCTCCAAGACGAATTGTTCAAGGGGCCAGAATTAGTCAGGTCAGGGAATCCTCGGCCTGGGGCCCGGCTAATTACTTTCTAATGTGACGACGATTCTTTTGAAGAGATGCTGACCAAATCTTTTTAAAAGCATCTTGGGGGTGCAAATGGGAGAACACTGTGGCAGGCCACACCAGGGCCAGAGGGGGAGCTCGGGTTACGCCCTGCCTCCCGTGATGCATTGTCGGTGGGACGTCCAGGCTCCACTGAAGGCAACCCCCCCTCCTCTCAGCACTGTCCCACCAGTCAGCCAGCACAGAGAGCTGCAGCACATCAGCACAGAAACTCTGACACCAGCGCAGAGGATGCACTCATGCACATGAAACCTTACACTCAACTAATGGTTACAAATGTGTTTTCAAAGAAATCCCAGGTCTCCCATACAAACCATAAACTCACACTGCAGTGACTGAATAAGCACACACACGCACTGGCAGGCAATTGGTTTTAATGGACCAAATAAACACTGTCATATGAGTTGGTAAATTGAAGTTTCCTACCTTAATAAAAGTTTAGTGTTATTTTTGGATTGTTCTTTTTTGTTCTGTGTTTCTAATACCATAGTGCCTGTTGTTTGGCCACCTTCTATAACATTGTATAACATGTCATTGTTGCTTTCAAGTACAATTTTTTACCAAATTCACATTGAACAATTGTGTTCCCTTTTCAACATGTTTGTCTTATTTTATTATGGTAGCACTTTGTTAAGAGACACAAGTATACAAATGCCAGATACTAATATTTAAAGCAACACTATGTAACGTTTTACCACGTAGCCATAAAATCATTAAAATGTGTAGCTCTATTGTCATTTTCTTAACTATTTGCCATGAAATCTCTCTATCTTGAGCAATGTTCACCTGGTTCCAGGATGGAACTTTTGAGCATGCTAACTTGTGAGAAAATATCAGCAGCCGTTGCACATATAATACACATTGAGACATAGTCCCTGTGTGTTTTTGCAGCAGTGTAGTTGGAGTACAAATTATGAAAGGTAAATAGTGTTACATTTATGTGACATTTTTTCACCTAAAGCAGTGAAAAAAAACAAGAGACTATCTACCAACATTTAATTCTAGTTCCAAGACTGCTCCCAATGGTCAATTTTGATATCTTTGCTTGTGTTTTTTTCAAACATGAATCAAGTATGTCTTATTTAATCTTACATTAAAGATGCCTTGAGAAATTGCAGGTGGCTTGTGGCTTTGACTGACACTTCACACGGTTTTTGGCGACCCCTGCTCTCTTTACCTCACTCCCTTAAAGACAATGTATTCCCTGGGAGGGGAGTGATCCCTAATTAGCTGTCAGGTGATAGCGTGCTGCTTTCATTGTGCTGCTCCCGCTGCTGTGCTGCAGGCTATGCGGTCTGCAGTCAGTCTCAGGCTAAACTGACAGATCATCTCCATATACAGGAGCCCCCTGCAGCTCAAAGGCACCACTTGGTCTTCACAAAGAGACCCCAAATACCGAATCAAGAACAAGTTACTATCACATCTTGGAAAAAATAGGCACACTTTAGGGGCTCTTTCAAATAAAAACAATAGCTACTGATATGGTTATTCTGCACAACTAAAAGTCTGGATTTGCACCTGAATTATTTAGTACTTCTTGTGTCTGTCTGTTTGATCTGAAGACTTCTTTGTTCTAACATTAACTCTCTAAAATCATTTCCAGTAAGAAAAATAGCTATCGACCACTGCATTTCCCAAAAAGTCATTCTTTATGTAGAAACTTCACAAGAGGTCATTCCTGATATAACAGATATGATTTCTTCCTGACTGTGTTCCTGTGCAGGTCTCCTCCAGACAGTTCCAGTATCCACCCGGGCAGCAGTGGGACCTTGTTTGAAGGTCATGTCAGCACCGGGAAGTAAACGTTAGACCTTTTTGTGGTCAGGGTAAATGTACAAGGCTGCCCTGCGGGAGCACTCCTTCCCTCTCTTTAATCGGCGCATAACAGGCCCTTGTAGAGCCAAACTGTCTGCGACACATCAGCACTTAGAAATGAAAACCCCTCAGCCAACCCTGTGACGGCTGCGGTCACCCAACGCCAGCTGGATCAGCTCAGAGACAACACAGATCAGTCTGCTGACGGGGGATACGCACACTGCCAGACGTGTAGGCAGTCTTCACTTTGACCTGTTTGTTGTCTAGTACATAGTTAGGGTGTTTAGAAATAAGGCTCTTGTTAGCATGACAATGTCAGGTCAGTTTGAAGACATCAGTTTTTGTCTATCGACTCCCATGCAAAGGGGAAAAGGGTGGTTTATCTTAGGCTTTATCTTTAACTATTATGAAAAATATTGGATCTGGGAGGTTATGTCAGCGTTTTTGGCTGTGAAATATAGGCAAATTTATCTCAAAACTGAGAGAGTCATTTGAGGTTCATTTAAATAAACTAACATTGCCTGTTTGGATTTGAACTTATCTTTAAATGAATAATATATGGCCTCATACATTTATATTTATTTGTTATAAATGTATGTAATTTATGAATATTACAATGTGATGCATTGTTTTAGAGATGCATTTACAGAAATTAAAGATGTTGTAAAAATAAGTTGATGTAAAAATTTACATCAAGATTTTTTTTCCTGGGTTTGAAGAGGCACTATTTTTATATCTTCTTTTGTGACATAAATGATTAGGCATTTACCTTACCATGAGCTGAAAACATAAATATATAATAATAGCAGTGTATGACCGATAGCAATAGATGCATGAACAAGGATGTTTTACACGGCCGCAGACTGATTTTCTTTCTCCTCGTGCTGTAAAATGCCTCTCCTCTCATGCTTTTACCATCTTCTACAAATAAACAATCTAACAATGTCAATGAGACAAAGCAGAATACACTGACATCTCTCTGTCTGTGAAGCCAATCATTTGAAGGAGCCGAGAAAGCAAATTTAACAGTTCTAATGCTCCAGCCGAGAAACTTAATTTACCAATTTGCAGGAAGACAAGATGGCAGGAAACAAGCCAATTTGCCACGTGTGCAGCGCACAACCCCGGTGCTCACTCACTCTCTCTCCTGGCCTCATGAGAGGTAATTATCCCTAAAAAAGAATGCCATGCTGTATTAAGATGTGGCCGCATCAAAACGAGGGAGACAGCGTCATTACAAGTAATTATGAGGGAATTAGAAACATCATTTAACTAAACGAGCAAATAATGTCCAGGATATTGAAGAAGCTGCCTGCACTTCTGCCGACCGCTGCAAGTCCCATTACAAAAATTGTAGGTCTTTAATAGAATAATGACATGCTTTATCTTCTGCCTGAGAGGGTCTTGTGGAAGAGGGAAAGGTTGAGGCAGAAAACAACTGTTGCACAGCCCTCTTTCCTCACTGTGGGCCCTCTCTTGAGTAAGTAGCATAAGGCCTTTCAAGATAATCCCCCTATTATCCTTACAAATACAAAATGGGTAGCCGAAAATTGTCCGTCACATCCATTATTGTGTCAAAGGTAATGCTAATGGACTTATCTCTAGAATAATAGCTGATTTCTCCACACGAACAGTTGCGTATAATAGTTTGATGCACGTTGCGCAGAGAATGGCACTTGAAGCTGGCAGTTCAAGAAATGGTTGGTAATTTACCAATGAAGCATAATGCTTTTTCCATTAAAGTCCTAATGCAGACTTTTGGCTAAATATTGTTCTTAAGGAGTTTAACAAAGGAATAGAAAGGGTGCTCATGCTTGGCCTTCAGTTACAAATGTACAAAAAGTCTTCCATTATTTTTTTAAGTAATGCATAAATATATGTCATTTATAAAGTTATAGATTTTCAGTGTTTTTGACATTCAAATATAACTCCCGACAGCAGAGTAGTGCACACAAGGTACACTGCACAATCCTCAGTGGAAGAGCGGCCTATGCATGGTAGATTATTGATTGATTAGTTTATTTCTTTAGGACAGCGTACAATGTACATTAAGCCAGAGCAGAGATGCTTGTACTAAATTATAGCTTAACAGCTCATTGTATTGTACATTATATATTGTACATGTTTTTAGTGGTAGGGGAAACCGGAGCACCTGGAGGAAACCTTCGCAGACACAGGGAGAACATGCAAACTCCACACAGAAAGGCCCTGCCCGGGAATCTAACCAAGGACCTTCTTGCTGTGAGGCCGGAGTGCTAACCACTCTGCAGCCATGGCATCAGTGTCAATGTAATGCATGTAAATCTGTGTTAATGGGATCATCATAAACTAAAGAGGTTACAGTCACTTTGATTTATTTGCTGCTAACGCTGTTTTCAAAAACATCTGTGATTGGTAAATGAGAGACATGTAGAGCCATTCAAACCAGAATTACACAAAAAACTTTAATTTGCTAGAGTGGTATTTTTTACTCTCAGCTATCTTGATGGATTAGAGAAGTAGAGCTTATATCACCTTGACCTCAGCTGAGCAGATGGTTCAATTCCAGACAGTACAGTCTTTATTAAAGTAACACTGTCAAAACAAAAAAATTTAAATACACCAAAATTGCAAACACATAGCGTCAAAGTTGTTTTGACCGTTCCGAGACATAAAAATGTAAGAGCTACTCTAAAAAAATCATGAAAAGGCGTGTTGCTTTAATAATGTACAGTCTAAAACTGTAGCTCTCTACTCCCCCTACTGGCACAATATAAATTTTGTAACTAACATGTCTAGATTGGTGTTTCTAAAAAAAAAAAAAAACACTAAACATATCTTAGATGAGCTTGGTAATTAAACCCTGTGCCAACAAATCATTGCTGCACTTTCCTGCCTTTTACTTTACACACACTCCTCTCTCTAACATTGTCCTGTCCTGTTGAGAAGAAAGGATGGAGGCTCAGAAGAAAGAGGATTAGGGGCGGAGAAGAAGGGAGGGGTGCGGGGGGCAACAAACACAATTTCCCTTCAGCTCCTTCATTTCTAGTTGATATAAAACAGAAATCATGAAAAATCACTTCTGCTCCGAGCTCTCCTTTTTAACCATTAAGCCATAAATACAGAAGCTGGTTAAAGGCAGCGGATGACAGGGCCTGCCTCAAAAACCTTGTTATGCTGCTCTCAAATTCATTTAGGCAGCAAACAGGTCTTCAGAGTTGTCTGGCTTAATGCATGGCGATTGCTTTTAAAACTCTTGTCTGGAGGCAGAGCCCTGGACTTTGCATCTGCTCCGTGTTGTATTTCATAGCATTTTCACTTTCAGATGAGATTTACTTTTGCAAATCAAATGGTAGTAGCACAAAACCCCTTTTAGAATGGAGCTTTGTAAATGAATGAGTTAAGTGATAGTTAATGTCGTGTAGACTTTTCAACATAAAAGGCCCTGGAGTAGAGGTTTGATCTACACCATGTTATTCCAAGGTGTTAAAAAGGTGATATCCCCAGGTTTTACTGTATTTCATTATAATGTAAATACACCTTAAAGAACCAAAGAATCAATTTAGCCAATGGGGCCTCTCTTCCCTCTTCCCCTCGCTGTGTGTAGCCCACAGTTTCCATTACTCCCATCATAAATTACAGCTGCCGGTGAATTACACTTGCTTTTCACCTTAGCAGGCAGGTTTGATGAATCCTAAGGCACAACACATCATCTCAACAAATCTTCATCACTGTGCCACTTGCCGTCACTTCGCAGTTTAAACCACTTCAAATCATTTTCATTGCCTTGCTATTAAAATTTGTAATTCACACCTGCCATTGAGCTGATACATGACATCCACCCTCCTCTTTCCCCAGTCTTTTCCATTCCAATCCATTCGATGCATCAACCCTTCATCCTTCTATCTCTTTCTATTCGTCTGTAAATCAAGCAACTTGAGCTGACAGGTCATGCAGATTTCCCGCAAGTCAGTGAGGTGCAAACATCCATCCAAAAATACGCAGCGCCTCACCGTCACACCTGATGACATAATGACCACTTGGAAACTAATAAACAACTTCATTCAAGCAAAGCTATTGCTCCTTTTCATAAACGGCCCCTAGCTCGGTCTCCCTCCCCTCCTCTGTGTCTCCTATCTGTCACAAATTCATCCCCCCTGCACCTCACCTCTTTGCCGGCTGCTGGAGTTAGCCATAAATCACTGTTGTTGTCTAACACTATCCATTTTCCCCGAAACACAAGGCGGCTGTTGCAGAAATTGGGTCAGGCATAATCTGCAGGGCAGCAGAGCCTAGCTAGTTGTGATCATGCTAGGTAATGTAGCCATTAGCACTCATACACTGAAAGGTTGTGGGAGAAGAGAGGTGTGTGTGTGTGTGTGGGGGGGTCCCTTGATTGTGATGACACTCAAAAATAGCTGTTAAATGGCACAGTTTTAGCTCTCACAGTCAAGACATTTCTATCTGCATATGTGGCTATCCACTATATAGTATGCCAACCTTATTGTCTCCAGTGTAAATGATACAGTGTGATGGATAAAAGTAATATCCGCATTAATAAAAAGACACTGGGAATCTTGAACTTTGGCTAGGTGTCCTTTTATGAAGTGTCACCTTACAAGGCCTGATGCCTGAGAAGCCTGAAGATGCAGACTTCAAATGTGCAGAGATACCGCCCAGAGGTGTGATTGGCTTAAGATGACGTTTGTGTCTTCTGCACTCCCCACTGCAAAGGGTTTTACCTGCCTCTTACTTTTTAGTGCATGCCTCTCCAGCACTTTTGATGTATTAATCTGTCAGGAAAGTCCACCTAGAGCTTTTCAGCAGTTAGTTATTTCACCTGAAAGAAATATAAAAACATACTCTGGATTAGAATAGAAAGGGGAAAATAGAGGGGACAATATACTTACATATTATTTATTGATTACAGAATAATCCCATAAAAGTCCAATTAATAACCCTATCTGCCAACAATGCATTTTGACTTTAATTTTCTAATACATTAAATAAATTATTGTACTTTATTTTGCTTCAATGTATGTGTTATATTTTCCTTTTGATTTTTATTTGATGCGTAGATAAAACACCACTATGCAAAAGCAGGACCCATTTATAGAAACAAACATGTCATAAAACCACATAACCAAATAACATATATAATAATGTTTAAAAATATTAACACTTTGCAATATGTCTTCAAGCAGGATATATTTTGTCCAAGCCTTGTTCGTTTGACTCACTGTGGCACAATTTCAAGGCACACCTCAGTTTTGTTTTTTTTTTCCTTTTATAAAATAAAGCAAAGCAAAACAAGTGTTCACTGAAATAGAAAATTTATTGAATGGCAGTTATTATTGAAGGTCTAAATTACAATAGAAAGGAGTAGAATTCCTGTAAATGGAAGCTTGAGCTGGTCCTGGAGCAGTGGCTTCATTTCACATCAGCGGATTTATTTGACAAACCACTTGTTTGGTAGAAAACAATGTAAAAGACCTTCTCAGTTTGTGTTTCTGTGATGAAGATGATGGACTGAAATGTTAAATAAAGGTGGCAACAAATAAAATAAAAGGTAGAAAATTATTATAATTATTATACACATGGTGTATTTTAATATTGGGAAGCTGGTTGCTTTCAGTGTGACATACAGTTGCTGCATAATAGAAATATCTCAACAAATGAAGTGGTAATTTACAGGGCTTATGTCGAGACGCGTTACTTGGGCGCAGTGCAGTCTTGTCAGTATTCGAGCTTGTTGTACAGGTTGTATAAAGGTAGCGCTGGCAAGTTGCTCCCGGGGTAATACAGCGGAGTGGGAAAGGCAATAGAGCGAGGAACCGGGACTCGCAGTAAGGAGTTCTCTCTGAAAACCAGCGGCATCCCCACGAGTGTCTGTGCCGAGGCGTGCGCCATGTTGGCCGCCTCCAGTTCGGCCGACAGCTGGCGCTTCCATTTGTTCCTGCGGTTTTGAAACCATGTTTTGACCTGCGTCTCTGTGAGTTGAAGGCTGGAAGCGAGGCAGGCCCGCTCCGAGCTGCTCAGGTAGCGCTTCATGTCGAACGTGGACTCGAGCTGGTACACCTGGCTCCGAGAGAACACCGTGCGCGTCTTCTTCTTGGCGCCCTGTTTGTCCGCGCTGTCCGACTGCCGCTCTTCGGAGAGAGGGGACATCTGGTGGCACGCACGCTCCTGCTCCTCCTTGTAGTCCTGCAGCATCGGCCGGCGCGGCTCGCTCCCGGCCAGCAGCCCTTTGGCGGGACCTGCGCGTAAAATGGGAAAGGTTGAGTTCATTTAGGTTGAGTTCAGTGATACATAGCTTAGACGGAGAAAAAAACATCACAGTTTGTGAAGTGTGAGAAATGCCTCAGTGACTTCGTGATAAACAACCAGCAGCGTGTGAAGCATACCGTGCGCTATTATTTAATTCACTTCTATTTAACGCTCAATTGACGATGTGTAGTGCGCCATTTTGGAACGTGTTTCATCAATTAGGCCGGCTCAATTGAATTTGAAATGAAAGGATAAGGCAGAGGTCTAATTATTATTATTAGCCCAGCAGCGTCCAGACCCTCCTCCACAGTAATGACAAGCTGCACATGCACTGTGTTTAACAAACATCTAACGGTGAGTGGGCTGCAGCAGGGCACTGTCACACGCAGGAAATTTTCACTCTTTTTTTTATAACACACCTTTTTTATAATGTGTTATTATAGCCTAATATAAACATTACACATGATTCTATAAAAAGAGGCTTAGAAATGTTATTTTATATTTTATTTTCAATTAATGTATCATCAATACAACAACAATAATAATGATAAAAAATAATAATACCTAAACATGAGAAGTTGTGCGTCTGCGCGCACGGCTCGCTGTGTGCCGTGTCGGAGGAGCAGAAGCAGTCCGCGGAGTCCTCCCCTCCGCTGCAGTCCTCCTCTGAGGACACGGACAGGGACCGTCTGCGTGGAGGTGCGTGCGGTGCCAGAGGAGTGAGCGGTGGAGGCTCCTTGTTGGGCGCACGCGGGACATCGGAGCCCGTGCCCAGGATGGACTGGATGGTGAAGCTGGAGATGGGGCCCGACGAAGCCTTGCTCCCGCTGTCTTCTGCGCCGCTCATTGTAGCTTCATAACAGTCCTCGCGTTATTCCGCTTTTGTCTCAGTGCCTAAAATACTACCTTTGTCTCGTGCGGCTGTTAATTGTGGAGTTTTACATTGAAGGAGTTGTTTTTTCTAGAGCGCGGGGAACGTGAGTGTAATCCCGGTCCTCCTCCTCTCGCTCTGGATCACAGGCTGTGGGCTGCGTGACTTCATTTGCATCTAGGTAAGCCCCTCCTGGGCCAATGGCGGCCTCGCGCTCCAGCCCGGAACTTTCAAACTGCTGTCAAGTCCTCGAAGGGCCGAGGAGAGGGAGAGACTCATGTGCGCTGTGTGGGCTATACCTCACTATAGTTCATTTAAACTGCACGGACTGAAGGAACAAGTGTCATGTGTTTTTTCTGTAACAGCGCGTTGTCAGGTCCATATTATTTTGATCTTATTAGAGCAACATTCCCTGCCTATTTTCACTTTACAATAATTCAAAAGTATCATTCTGAAATAGCCCCAACCTCTAAATAGTCATTACTCACTAAACACGTCATTTTCAGATGAGTTTTGTATTTTGAGCATGTTGTGATTTTGCATCTCTCACCTGATTGGTGTCGTCAGCTTTTGTTCGTTTTACTTGCTGTTTAAGTTTGTCTTTTTTTATTCTACAAAGACTACAGATTAGACGGAATCTGGCACAAGCACCTGCCCGTTTATGTAAATGAAGCGAGTTTGGGCGCAGTCACCTGAAGATGACCTCATATACTTTCTCATGCTAAATAGCTGGCTCACACACACACTCACACACACTCATATATACACAGGTTTTAGAACTGATACAGTTCTAAACACTGATACAGAGACCGTGCTCATTTTATCTGAAAATAATAAACTCATTTCGCGTCCATTATCTGCGATTAAGAATTAATTTGATCATTAGTGTAGCTAATCTGCCTCGTGATGACCGCGCATGGAGAGGAGTGGAGGCCAGCTAATTGATTGACTAATTGATTGGAGGGGGCCGAGTCTGCGTGTGAGTGCGTGTTTGTGCGTAGAAGAAGAGGAGAGGGCCCCTCCCACTCTGTCCTATCGCTGTCTGTGGTGGGACAGCTGCTTTTGTAAAGGAGCCGCATTACACACACTTTAATCACGTGTCAGCGCCCCGCATGACACTGAGTGGACACTGAGGACACTGTGGGGTTTGTGATGATGAGCTTCGCAGCATTATCGCTAGACTGAAGCATCTGGACTTACGCGCAAAGATGGCAGCTGCTAAACGGTCTTAACAAAACGCAGAGGAGGCCTTTGGTGAAAGAGGGTTAATATATGAGGCCACGATACGGGATTTATGGCGGTTACATATAAGGCGTGAAATGCGCAATGACAGTTAAATGGGTTTATTTTACCACAAAGACCTTTGTATCCGCTTTCATCACTTTGACTCTCGTTAGAGACGGAACCAGTAGCTTTGTGCGCAAAATGAATTGTACTTAGTGCTGTTTTTACATCAGAATGTCAGTGTAGAATTGTTCATGTCTGCGTCTAACTGTGGGTTTATGATGGCCAAAGCGGCAAAGTGCAGCTTCTGTCATTGTGATAGGTGTTGTACGCGCGCCCTACCGCAATAATAGAACAAGATCTTAAGCAAAAAGAGAGAGAAAGAAAAAACGCAGTGAGAAAGACAGATGAAGTTATGAGGCGCTTTGAACTGAGAATCAAGCTTCGATAAATATTAAACAAAGAGCCTTTTTACACGCGTGTATTATGATATATGACGTGTCCAAGTCTAGAATAAGGAAATTACCAGAGAAAATGATATCAATAAATTTTCTAACTATAAACGTTGATTATGTTTCGATTTTCATTCAACGGAGCGGGGCCTGCTCTTTTTTCAGGGGGGCGTTTTTGTGCGCGCGCGTCCTCTCGTGTGCGCGCGCGCGTGTGAGGGAGAGAGTTGTAAACGTGAGCAGAGCGCGAGCCCTGAAGGTGTACAATTTATGTAATCTGAGTGTGGAAATGAACTGGGTAATTTATTGGAAAACACAAAGTCAGGAAGATGGGATCAGTACAGCCTATCCAAGGGCTCCTATCCATCAAGTTCCAATTAACAACCTAACCATTGAGTTTTAATGGCTTTCCAATCTACTGCCCTGATAGACTCATCAATTCCTCAGGGAGAAATTAAGAAAATCGACCGCCCCTCGGCGTTTCACTGTCATTCTTCACAGCAACTATATGTCAAATTAAAAACACAATTAAAATTTAAACTGTTCCAATCAGACGGTGCCCTGCAACCTATGTTTCACTTAATAGAACTTTGACGAAAATCTGATGCTCGCGTTCAATCAGGGAGGCAAATGGGATGGCTTTTTAGAACAAGATTTCTTCTTTTCACATATATATCAAAAGAGTTGTTTAAGAGTTGTTCACGAGAGAGCTGACCCGTAATAGTTTATTATTGGCAAAAGGGACATGGAATTTGCTGGGGTAGGAAAATACAGCCAGGGTAAAAGATTTGGGATCAGAAATAACCATAAACCACATATAGAGAGAAATATAATACTGCTCACATAGCCTTTGTGGCTTTAGAAAATCTGTCTCCTGACTCAACATTTTGTCAAATTATTTAATAACTGCCAGTATGCAAATGGAGTACGATTTTAATGGCTTACGGCTTTCACGCAAAAAACATGGTCCATTTCAAGATATTTCACATTAAAGTTGCATTATCCTGCCATCTTTGTCTCATCATGAAGGGTACATTTAGCAAAACCAGTTGCCCCTAATTACGTCATTTCTAAATAACCATTCTACTATAACCCATGATGGACTGCTTTTTAAAATACTGGGGTAATAGCAATTGAAAAAAGTAAGGGGCATTGCATTTAATTCTTTTCTAGAACTACCATGAGTTCTAACACTGAAATAGGAATCCCTTTAACGCAAGTCTCAACACTAACGCATGTCGAGATGACTTTTGCCGTCAGGAATAGGCCCTATTCCAAATGCGTATACTTGTGAAGCCGTCTTTGTCACACCCAACATCAAAATGAAAACCTACCTTGGTTTGTGTCACTGATTATCATTATCTGGTTGTTTGATTTTAGGCACCTATTCCATTGTGTTTTGCTCGTGGGATCCTCAGGAGTGATGTAGAAATGTTACAGGTCAAGATGTAAAACTTGCGAATCCTATATGCAGCTGCTGCTTTCTATCAAATCTAAGTGTAATGTTATAATGTCTCTGGTGGAAGCGCGAAAAACTCTCTCCTCTAAAGCTTTGTATAAATGCCTCAATTTGTGCATGGCAGATTTGACTTCAGAGTAACATCTCCTATAATTGTCCAACGCACGTGCCAGCGGCTGCACAAGAGGCGTGCATTACGCAAGGTGGTCGTGCCACTTGTGTGTTTCCAAACTGCTACTAAAACCTCTGATAGGGGACTTAAAATTACCCATTCAGCTCTCTATTTTAATAGAAGGCAGTTCGCGAATGCACACGCTCCCCGGTCACGTCCGTTTGTCCCCGTTCTTGCAAATGTATTTTATCTGATTTTGCCCCGCTCCCTTTCTCCTTTACATAAAGATGTCGCACAAATGGAAATTATTGAGTGGTAATTTTTACAATTTATGCGCACAAATCAAGGTCATATGCCGAGCCAAACCGGCCCGTGAACGTTGCTCTTACTTTACCCAATATGGCGCAGACGTTTTGAGATCGATATGTGCCAGAGGAATAATGCCATACCAATCTATTAATTTGCAGTAATGGGACCGCTGTGAGTGTGCGCGCTAGGTGCACATCAATACTTGGGTGATCTGATGATTTTTGAATGAACCTTTTGTCTCTTGATGAGGTCATCATATAAAGTACGTATATGAGTAATACGTTTCCAACAACTACATTAGTCCATACATTGACTGTACATTAAAGAAATCCACAATGGCCTTTCTGGAAGGGGTCACTGAGTAAATCTTCTGTAGAAATTGAAGATCTAAAATAGGATGTGCTGATGTATTGTTAAAAAAATGCCGGACCAGATGTAATAATGTAGTTGTCTGAAATGTACATTTACAGTGTAAACGGACGGAAAGCCATAACTTTTGCTAATATTTAAAGTTAAATGCAAAAGCAGCGGTTGCACACCTCCAGTCTTTTTTATTATTATTAAATTAAATGAAATAAATGGATTGTGCAGCTGGGATGTGACGTTATATGGTGCCCAAACACCACCTTCAAAAAAAAAAAATGAGAACACCCAACTTCACAACCACCTTTTGAGTAATTATCTGTATGGTCGGGCATTTCTAAAATGTAAAATATATTTCAGCACTACAGTTTGTTTGTCTGTTCTCAAATTGTAAAGCATCTTTGAGTGTCTTGAAAAGCGCCATATAAAGGTTGTCAATATTTTTAATTATTATTATTATTATTATTATTATTATTATTATTATTATTAAAACAAAGTGTTAACTTTTACAGTTGTCGTAAACCTTTCTACTTATATTTACTGTGCGTTATTTTAAATCCTAAAAATCATATGACGCGCTAAATCGCTGAATCTCATGAATGAAATCTCATCGATGATCAGCTGTCAACCAAAGCACGTTGTATTTTCAAATCTAAAATTTTATTTTGATTTAAATTTTTAGATTTTTTTTTTACCACATTTGTCTAATGTGGTCTATCATTCCAGAAAACGATTTGCTTTATGTCGATGTATGTTTTTCCCATTAAATGTATACTACCCGCACCCGCCTTTCCAAACGAGTGTGGGTAAAGACACTTGTAGGAGCGGTGCGTGTTACAAAGTAGCAGCTAAATGATTTACTCCTAATGTGATATTTTTCACCGCCTTTAAAGACTCAGTGGCTCTGCAGAGACAACAGAGGCTCGATGCACTTCACGCAGACACTTGCGAGATTGATGCGCACTCCGAATTATGACAAAATGCTTCTGAGAGTGGTTCAGTAAAAATAATGACAAACTTAAAAATAAAAGAAATAAAAAATGAAGAAGAAGAACCAGTGTACCATATAGCCCAATGAGGTAGAAAAAGAATCCCATATGCCCTGTTATCCTACCTAACACACTTGTGAATACATTGGCCCTAATTTTGAGCAAGATGGTGCCAATTAGGCGTCTAATTGAGTGCGTCAGTGTTTATGCAAAATGACTGTCCAAGTGTGCAGCCCACCAGTAACAACATTAAACCCACCTGCCCGAGTTTGAGGTGTGAGGTGTGTGTGTGTACGCACCAATATTTTTCAAAAAGACTCCAAAAGATTATCATTTGAATGCCAGTTCTAAAATGTCAGGAATACTCTCCATTTATTTCACAACATGGTTCAGCAATACAATATCAAAAAGGTGTTTTAACTGTACAAAGGAGAAGCGTCAGGAGGCAGCCCCTCCATTAAATATATACATTTACATTTGTACACCGCTGTTTCAACCCCGCTTCCTGCTCAAACAAAACAAAAACTAAAAAAACACACGAAGAAGAGTCACTCGATCGTTCTGTTGTGCTTTGAAGGAGACCACGAACTAAAGCTACGGGTTCTTTTTTTATTTTTACACTCCTGTCTTGATTGTCTTATAACATAAAAGTCACAACAACGTTTGAGCGTCTCACTGCGGCTTGGGCTCGTTTCAGGGGGCTGTCTTTCAGTGTAGGCTATTGCACGCACAAAAAATGGAAATGTGAAAATCAGATGGTCAGTAGTGTAAACACATGAGTGGGCCTCATGTCATCAGGCAGTGTAGGCAGTGAACTCCTGAGGTCTGAGGTGGTCTATAATAATAATAATAATAATAGTGTTCTTGTGGGAAATGACACGTACAGTAGTAAAGACTAATCAAGTCCAATGAGGCCTGACAATTGTCCATTTATTTTTTTCCCCTTTCTTTTTTTAAATATAAAAATATCAAGTCTTTTTCTCTTCCTCCTCTTCCTCACACGGGTCTGAGCAGCGGCACGGACGTCACTATGGGATGTGAGTAGTATACGCCCGGGTGTGGGAACGTGAGAAGCGGCTGGCTGGCGGGCACGCTGGCGGCGCCGCTCGCGTTTTCTGAAGCCGAGTTCTCGTGGTATAGTATGGGCACTCGAACTATCCTCTGCGCCGCGGCGTGGCTCAGGTTCGCGGCCTCCAGCTCCGCCGCCAGCTGCCTCTTCCACTTGTTCCTCCGGTTCTGAAACCAGATCTTGACCTGCGTCTCGGTCAGGTGTAAGGACGCGGCTAAACCGGCCCGCTCCGAGCTGCTCAGGTACCGCTTCATGTCGAAAGTAGACTCGAGCTGAAAAACCTGGCTGCGGGAGAAAACAGTGCGCGTTTTCTTCTTGCGACAGGGCTTCTTGTCGTCGTCCCGCTTCCTCCATTCCTCCGCCTCGTCTTTCCTGGCCTCCTCCGCGTCGCTCTCCTCCAGAATGATCTCGTCGCCGCTCTTGCTGTTGTTGTGCTCGTCCTCGTCATCTTCGTCCTTGGAGTCTGGTTCGGTTTTGAGGAGGAGGTCTGGCGTGTCTCGGTCTGTGCCTGAGGTCGGAGACGAGTCTCTGACCACGGGTTTGTCACTCACTAAAACAGAAAAACAACAGAAACGCGTGAACACTCCAAGTTGGACTTTGTGGCAGCCTGTTGCTTCCCTCTAAGTCATTTTATAATTCCCCTTTTGTATCTCTAATTTCAAATCCCGTGTGCCCAAAACCACACAAACGTAAGAGTCACTCTCAGTGTGGGTCGCTTCCAACACACACGTCAAACGCACGCATCGTCACCCACGTCTGATGATTTGATGCTTTATTTTATGCACAGCGCAGCGTTACTTTATTGATCTATTACTGCGCGAGGCATTGCCAAAACAGGCCTGTTTTACTCAGTGGGTTACAAGAAGAGGAACCATTGAAAATGTGGCTAAAATTCAAATGTTACAAGACATACATAAAGCATGTTTGAGGTGTTTAGGGTTGATTTTGAAATGAGAGACATATTTGTGTCAATACAATCTTCTGCTAAATGCAAAGATATAGACAAAATGTTATGAGCGTTATTTCCTGTCCACACAATTAAAACCTGTGAGGAAGTTTGTTTCTGCCAAATCAATCAAATTAACAGCACGCCAACAGATGTGGCAAGAAATGAGGGTCCTGACTTCTAGAGGGTAACTGTGGATTTTGAATCATTTACAAATGGTGTCTTGCACTTATTTACACTTTCGACGTTCCTACCTTCAGTCCGGTGCAGGTGCGCGGCAGAGCCAAGGGTGTAAGGGTACCACCACGCTGAGGTGCGCTCCAGATAATGTGCCGGGAGACTGAACCTCTGAGCCGGCAGCTCGAAACGTGGAAAGCTGAAGTCCCCAACTTGTGAGAAGGAGAATCCCCCTTCCAATGCCGCCTTAGTGGCAGCCAACATCGGCTTAGGTTTGGACGGTTTGCTGTCACAGTTGAGCAAGTTCTTAATAAAGAAAGGAGAGTCTTTGGCCGAAGTCTCCTGCGTCGTCTCAGGCATTGCTTCGAGTGTTCAGTGTTTGTATGTGGAATCAAATAATAAATGTCACTCACACTCAGCCCGTATCCTGAGTGTCACCACTTTGTTTTGGATTTGAAACAGAGAGAAGACTTGTCGCACGTAAAACTCACGTCCCTCTTGGTTCAGAAAGCAATGAAGGCAATATTTACGAAGAAACACGTCAAAACACGCAGAGAGCTCATCCCCGGTTCGTCAAAAGAGGACCAAAGTGTGTCCACTGTGTCAGTCAGTCTGGCGTCTGATGCTAATGATGAAATAAAAATGTCATCCAAGTTAAATGCGGAAAGTATAGGCGATTGGGCATGTACAATGGCAAATGGGATTTGGGAGAGACTGTGTGTGGAGAGAGAGATAGAAGGAGGGAGGGAGAAAAAGGCCGTCCCCCTCTTTTCTGCACACTCTGTGGCTACAGCCCCCAGGCACTCTCTTGTTATTGGTCTCACAGTCCAATTAGGCAGCAAATGAACACAGGGCTTTTAGCACTAAAAGGAAGCTTTGGGATAAGCGCCAAGGATGAACGAATCTCTTAACGAGGAAGTGACTTTACAGACTGACCCAGACAAATGCTCGAGTTCAGCAGGTTTATGGGTCCAAATAATTCAAGGCTTTAGATTATGGCCTTTTAGGGAGAATTCATATTTTTATTTGTAGGCTTACATGTATGCCAAATTTAAAATGTGTTATGGAAAACGAATTATTTAATATTTCTTTAAAGCGTATTTTAAATAGACCAGTGTTTGAGTATCATAGCCTGACACGAGTCAATGTGCATGACTAGAATTTGATTCCGTTGGAAATTACGATCAATCATTAAATACAACATTTAAAAATAAGCCAAATGCTTGCCGTGAGTAACTCGAGCGTAAAGTGAGACGCAAAAAAGCGGTGCGTTTAAAGAACCACGCTGAAAAATTAAACTGTTGCAACTGTAACCAACTTGTTTGACAATATTACATTCTCAGACTTTTTGGCCTTTTCCATAAACAATTCAAAGCTCCCCCCATCCCATTGCCTTTAGCGTGGCACCACCAGCCTACTACTAGATTCATATTTCTAATTCATCGATTTTAGCAAACAAGCATTTTGAGAATGTCTCGAGGAGGCACAGACATTTATTTCATACTAATCGATTTAGTAAATTCATCCCACAGATTGCACTCTTTGTAAACGTGCTGTGTATATTCACGTTGATTGAAATTAATTGACCTGTTTAAAATAGGAGTTGGTGGAGAGTAAGAGCGAGGAGACAGCGTCCTCTTTGGGCGTTGAGAGAGAAGTGCAGGCATAGTGGCAGGCTGGTAGTGGTGTCTGTGTATGATGTTTGTATGGTGTATTATTAGTGAAGATTTCATAAGATATTATTAGTGATTTGTGAAAAGAGAATGAGATAATCTTTTTTTGTTCCCAGATAGATATTCAAAACATACAGTTACAAGTAACATAGTTGTGCCAAACTCTGGCTGAGAATGAAGTGATATTTCTTGTGGTGTCCGTGGGATTGTATCATGCTCTGGTATGTTTCAGTGTGGAAAAACATGAGCTGCTCAAGCACAGAGATCTTGTTACTGAGTGTAATTGCCGCCTCACTTGGTCATCAACACAGTAGAAACTTGGTGGCACTCTCAGAGAAGCCTGCCCCAAACCCAGATCACAAATAATGAAAGGGTTAACCTCATCTTTGCTTCACACGTGTGCAAGTAATTTAGCTTTGTATAGCCCAGTATCGCAAAAATTGTCCAAAAAAGTCTCTAAAACTAAAACTAAACCAGGTAAAGGGTTCCTCTACTGGTAAATCTAAACCAGGTACCGTTGGATAGATAAGTGACACAGCAAAACCACTCATGTATTATATATATTTATATTTATATATATAAAAAAACATGATACCAACATCCATCTTGTTCATTTCAAAATAGTCCTTTGCAGCCCTCGTTATTTTTGCACTGTATCAAAACCCAATCATGAGAATCATCATCACATGTTCAAATGTATATATACATATATAGTTATGAGCACAACTGTGTATATATCCAGTTGTGTTTACATAAGTCTCTCATCCAGTGCTGCACTGACGTTTCTGTATTCTAAATCACGGGGAAAGCAATAGAATTGGAGGATCTGCGGGAAAAGGTAATTGAACTGTATAAAAAGGAAAGAGATATAAAAAGATATCCAAGGAATTGAGAAGGCCAATCAGCAGTGTTCAAAATGAGGGATTCTGTTGAAACCAAATCAAGGTCAGGTAGACCAACAAAAAATTGCCAGGAAAATTGTTCAGGATGCAAAGAAAACCCACAAAATAACTTTAGCTGAAATACAGGACTCTCTGAAAAAAAGTGGTGTGGCTGTTTCAAGATGCACAATAAGAGGCACTTGAAGAAAAATGGGCTGCATGGTTGAGATGCTACGAAGCATCCCACTTATGCCAAACAGCACAGAGACAAGCCTCAAAACTTCTAGAACAAAGAGTGATTTGGAGAAATTTTACTTTTTTGCCACAACCATAAACGTTACATTTGGAGACGAGTCAACAAGGCCTATAATGAAAGGTACACCATTCCTACTGTGAAACATGGAGGTGGATTGCTGAAGTGTTGGGGATGTGTGAGCTACAAAGGCACAGGAAACTCAAAATTGATGAATGCACAATTTGCACTCATCAGTCCTGAAGCTGCACATGGAACGTACTTGGACGTTTCAACATGACAACAATCCAAAGCACAAACCTGTCATTTGCTACAGCAGCATAAAGTGAAGGTTCTGGACTGTCCATCTCAGTCTCCTGACCTCAATATCATTGAGCCACTCTGGGGAGATCTCAAATGTGCAGTTCATGCAAGACAGCCCAAGAATTTACAGGAACTGGAGGCTTTTTGCCAAAAAGAATGGGCAGCTTTACCATCTGAGAAAAAGCGTCTCATCCACAACTACAACAAGAGACTTCAAGCTGTCATTGATGTTAAAGGTGGCATTACACAGTATTAAGAACTGGGGTATGTAAACTTTTGATCGGGCTCATTTGGGTAGTTTCTGTTGTCATTATGATTTAAAAAGAGTAAGGCCTTTACTGGCCAGCCACGCAGTGGAGAACTTTGATGCATGTGATGGAGCGTTGTCTTGAAAGATGCAGACTTTTTCCTGTACCACTGCTTGTCTTCTAAAATTTGGCAGTAGGTCTGAGAGTTGATTTTGAGTCCATTTCAACCCAAAAAGGTCTAACTAGCTCAT